>CM051522.1:52916563-54176563 GCA_028017165.1 Herpetospermum pedunculosum
TCTGAATTTTCTTTATCAACTAAAGCTTATGATTCTCATAAAGCTTTTGTTGCTATAAATTGAAAAGAATTACAAATTCTTGTCAAGACAACTTAGTGACAAGAATTAAAATTTATGAGTTTCTTGCCACACAGAGTGTTATGACCACAAACCTTAATGATAAAAGAAACTACTACAAATGACTATTTGTCACTTTTATTTACAGTAGTATCTTTTACTCATTTAGTGAACATAACCGGGAAGGTGGATCCTGTTGGCAACTCTTACTATTATCAAAATCAAATTACATCATGATCTCTACTTTATTTGATTTTGACGAGTGAACATGTATCATTTTGTTAATTACCTTAAAACTCTTTAGATCCAATTAAGAGTTATAAAAATATTGCCTTTTGTTATTGATATGAATACGGAAGCGGAAGCGTCTAAACTTCAAGCATGAAATTCTTCATTTCTTTATTCAAGGGACCTTTATTGAGACTAAATTTGTGTCTTTAATGATTTGAATATTTCTTAGTGCATACAACTTTATGCTAGAAAACTTGGGAGACTTTCTGACATAACCTCTTTTGTGAAAATGTTACTTGAGATTGATCTCACAATATCATTTCACAATATAAAAAGAGATATTCATACAAGCTTTCATCCTATAGCTTAAGTATTTATCACGTCATAGTCATATTACACTAAGAAAATAATTTTACTCCTACTAAGTCTGTAATTCATAATTATCACTTTTGTATACCTTAGACCTTAAATATGATAATTAATGAATGAAGCTTATGAAGTTACAAACAAAAAACCTTATTAAGATCATAAATGGAATGAAACCTTTGAAACCTTGTGTTACTAGATCAAGAGTTTCTAAACTATATAGGCTATCAATCTTTATGTCTATTTGACATAACTTTTAAAAAAAGTTTTGAAGTGTTATCACAAGTCTCTAAATAATTAATGGCACCCATAATAATTGAAACATAATAACTAGACAAACCTTATATCTTTCAACACACATTACCTCTTAAAGGCAATATGACAAGATGTCAAATATTGTCATTGTTGTTTCACCTAATTCTTTTTGACATTAATTCTCTATTTTAAGAGTTAAATCTTTGTTTGACTTTAGGGGAAGATAATGAAATCATCTTACTTTTACGTTTAAGTCAAACTTAAATCTTTATACTTGGATTTCTCTCATCTCTTGTGATTACTTTAATAACACTTTTAATAATGTTGAGTTTGTCTTACTTAAATGAGGAGAATCTTAACTAATGTTTTCACATATAGAAAATAACTCAAATTCTCTTTTCATAAGGATAACATTCATCATTTTATCTTCCCCCTCAAACTCAACATCCTTAAGAAAGTAAAGATATCTAGCAAATGAACCTAAGTGAGACTTAATTTTAGAAATCATGAAAATGACTAGTGTACCTAGAGTAACAACAAATAATCTTTAAGTCCAAATTTTTCTTATTGACCTTTAGGACCAATCATTAGTTGGACATCTCTAAATGCAAACATAATGTTAAGCATTTGCCTAACCTTTAATTGCAAGAGATTTAATTGTTGTTTTATGTGGTACACCACTTTAACTTTATGCTGCAATCTTAAGTTTTTTTTTCCCAAAAAAGTTAAATGCAAAGAGAAATAATTTGTCATACATCTAACCTCATCTTTATGAGCTTTGAATCATTCTATAAGCAACACACTTTACTCAGGTTTGCCTTAAAAAAACGTCTTACTTAATGGCTCTATAAATTCTTAAAGAAGTTTAGCAAAATGCCTTAAATATTCTCTACCCAATCCATAGTGTTTCATCACTAGAAACTAATCATATGACTTCTAAGATATCCAGAACTAAAGACCTTTCTGACATAAAAAATGAGTGACTTCACTAAAAAAAAATAATTTTGGAAATATTAAACAATGTTGTTAAGCATTTTAAGAAGTCATATGGAATAAACTATTTCATTATTTCTCCATTGATTCTACCTAATACAGGCTCGACAATTTGTTAAATCAAAAGAACAAATCATCAATGAATAGAAATACTAGAGTCTATTCAACACATGGAAGTCTGACATGCAAACTAAACTAACTTTGTTTAAATCCTAAGTGAGAAGTCAAATTTTCTTTATACATTATGAAAAGAAGTACTAAGAACATATTTTCCTACATGTCCAAATTTTCTAAAAAAAAGAAAAAAAATAGGAGAAATCTGGATCCTAATTTTTAGTAATTTGGACTAATATGTTCAAAATGCATCTTTGTGTCGACTTTAATTTCTCCTTTAAGGAAATAGTTAATTGAGTACATTTTGTTCTTTCATACTTAAAACAATTTTCTTCAACATACCATCGAAGATTCGCTCATTAAGGGTTCCTCTACCCTTACAAGCATCATAGTGTACTCTCTTATGTTCCATTGTTCTTCATTTAGACACATTTAACCAAAAGTTTAAATGTTTCTTACTTTATGTTCATTTCAGAACAATCTTTATCTTTTAAAGAAAATTCCTAATTATTTCCTTATCAAACATGATTCCCTTGAATAAAAATTTCATCATCATAAAGCTTATGAAATTAAAATTATTTCATTTTTTTTTTTTTAATATAAATCTCAATTAATCTGAATGGGATGTTGCTAAGTAGAAAAAAAAAATGAAAGTGTTTCTTTATTCATAACAACGTGAACAAAAATATTCTCAAAATCAAACAAGGCAATAGTATTTAAAATTTTGAAAAACAACTAAAACATGCTCATGAATAACTTAGTATTTATAAAAATACCTTAAAATTAAACTTTATGAGGACAACAAGATACCAAACACAACATTGACAACCTTCCTTTGGGCCGACTGTCAACTTGCAAACAGTACTCTCAATGTGGTGAGGAAACACTGATACCTAATCCGGTCAAGTGAAAGTCTTCCTTTGGGCCGACAATCACTCACATGGCATAACTTTATATTATCCATGTTTTATCACCAAATAACCATAGATGTACCTGTTATTTGGCCGAAACACTGATACCTAATCCGGTCAAGTGAAAGTCTTCCTTTGGGCCGACAATCACTCACATGGCATAACTTTATATTATCCATGTTTTATCACCAAATAACCATAGATGTACCTGTTATTTGGCCAAACTGACGTCTTCCTTTGGGCCGACAACAGAACGCATAAACAACAGGTCCACAAACATCTAATTAACTATGAAGATGTCAATATCAGAAATCAGAGGCTACTTTGGCAGCATGATCCATCAAATCAACACTAACATAGAAAATCAGATTATTATGCAAAAACACATTTATTTGAATTACTATTAATTGTATCTTCATGAAAATGAAATTACCAAAATTATTTTCAAAATTAAGAGTAATATCTTTACATGCATAATTTATAAAGGGAAAAGTCCTCAAAAATAAAAAATAGAATGCCCAAAAAAAAACTTTATTGGGATTTCAACCCACCTGACAACCTAACATATGCATTGGGCATCACATTTAGAATTTAATAATAAAATATAATAACTTATCCCTTTTAGAAGATAGTCTTCCTTTGGGCCGACTAACAACTTCAAGGACACATCATTATGTTATTCATACTTATTATTGATATTTGTTGTTTGGCCAAATTGTAACCTTCCTTTGGGCCGATCACAATATGCATAAGCAACAAATACACTCCATCTAATAATCTAATAACTTTATAAATGTTTTAATTTACAAAACATTCAAAATAAATTGTACTAATTGTGCTAATTCTTGATACCTTCTTAAGCACACAAAAATGAAAAATTAAATAATTCTCCACACTTTTTTTTTATGCCCAAATTCAAATTTATAACATAAGGCATATATATAATTTTATAAACAAATACTATTGTTATAAAAAAAAAATACAAACAATGGTAATAGTTAAAATTATATATATTAACATAACATAAAATTTATTATGTTATATGTATATTTGCAGTGGGCTAAGGCCCACTGCAAATCTCATGCTACAGTGTCCTAACATCTTTTAAGTCATTTTCCACAACAACAGTGTTGCTGCGAACACTATTTTTTTTTTTCTTTAATTCTTTCTCTTATGATCTTTCTTCATGACAACCACCATACAGTCAAAGATTGAAAATGAAAACATTTTTTTTTTTTTTTTTTTTTATCATTGAGCCAAAAGATGCATATGAAAACATTCATAATTCTTAATGATATAACTCAAATATGCAAAAGCATCCGAATTAAATTTGACTATTCAATCGTTCGAGTAATTCACACAACATGTTGTAAAATCATTCTAAAATCCTATTGAATCGAAATCTTATGAATCAAAGGAAAGATAACATGTTTGATAAAATTAGTAATCTACCATGCAAAAACCGCTCTGATACCACTTGTTGTAATATTTATTGGGAAAACCCCAATATATGATTATTCAATAATAAATACATTTAATCCAAGAACAATCATGACAAACTTTTGGGATCTAAGCATGGAAGAAAAACTAAAATTAGAGGGGATTAGAATTACCTGGAACCATTAGATGTGATGAATCCATAGCCTGTAATGGTTTGCGGTCTTCCTCATCTATGCAACCCAGACCAATCATGGGCAATCCTCTCTATCAGATGGGGAATAGGAGGCTAAAGCTGCATAGCCTATTGGGGACCATAACCTAAACTATATATATGTTGATTCTAGGGTTTCCCATAATCCCCTAGGACCAACGGGCTGGTTTCTGCTCAGCAGGCCACACCACTATATGGAAGTTTGGGCCCATAATCAAGATCACTCAAATGTCCATTAAATAGCCCAAATATAATTGTTATTGAATTTGTTACCCACATATGAATTAATTATTTAATTAATTCCAACAATACATTTTTGGATGTTCGTCTTCTCGTCTCCGCAGCAACCTCCTCTACAAAATCCTTTGATTTTTTTCTGATCACGAACTCGGCAGGTCGAGGACCACTAGAGGAGTCCCGATTATCTTCGGGCTTAGTAGCGGAGTTGTGGGACTCCTTGAGCTAAGGGGGTTTGTTGAGAGGAGAAGGAGGAAGAAGAAGTTGATGTTGATGTTGAGAAAGGAGAAGTAGCTCAATTTGGGTTTGATGAACAATTCATCAAGACCTTCAAAGCTAAATCTCAACCAATCTCTTGTGTCTTCAACAAATTGAAACACAAATTTAAGGGTGTAAGTTTGAACCTTTCAATCTTCCACCAAAATCTTCACAAGATTACCCTCAAATACAACATCAATTCTTCAGCTCTTCAAGGAATATCACCGACAGAGAGCAAATTAGAGGAGAAAGAGAATCCAGAGAATTGTCTTACAATTCTTGGTCAAAAACATAGAATGAGCAAAACCCATTCCCATCTCAAACTCGAGCAAAAATGGGTTTTTAATTAAACTTAATAGTGTGTCTCATGCAAAGCATGAGAGAACACATTAAGTTTATAAAAATAATTTTAAATATAATTAATTAAAACAATTTTAATTAATTATTTTATTATTTAATTTAATATTAAATATTAATTAAATAATAAAGTTAACTCTGATTTTCTGAAAACCGTCTTTATGCATATGAATCTCTATTCATAATTTGCCTCTGGTCATATATTTAAATCATATTTAAATACGTCTTCCTCCGGTCACATATTTAAATCATATTTAAATACGTTCTACCTCGATCAACAGACCCGAATTTTGATTTCTCCAAATTCTACCCTATAGCACTACTACACCGCATTGTCCGAGCTAACCAGGAGAACCTAAAGGACCTACAAATCATGAGCTCCAACGATACGAGATTATCCGGTAAAAACTCTTTCAACCGAATTTATCAACATTCGTCAAACCCCCGGAGACTCCACTAAAGTTTGAGGGTTGCACTCTCCTCACTGTAGATATATTATGTTCTCTTGATATAACCATCACTAGTAAGTCGATCCTTCACAGGTCGTTCGTAATCGCAGCTGGGTCATTTATACCGTTTAACCCGTGCATTACCTCTTGTTCCTTAAGTATCACTGACACCTCTAATGAACAATTGATTTGTGGTCCAACCAGCAGATCAGGTCCCTCTCTTGCCAAGGAGAGGGTGGGCGCCCATTGTTCAAGCCCTGGAGTCAACTATTAAGGGAACAACCTATCTACTAACCCTCAAGGTGGGTTAGGAGTGAATTCCATCTTGTTGTACTATGTCCCCAGCCACCTATTCGAGTTTATTCCCAAGATGGTAGGCTTATTGAGTCGGCGATCTGGCCACTCTCACCCGTGCAAGTCAAAGGATACTATCGAGTAAATATGAGTTCATAGCTAGCTCAGGATTGAGATCGAGTTACCTAGGCCACCATATAAAAAAGTCGGTCTCTTCAGTAAACGGTGTTATAAAGAGAGAGCGACTTGATTTCGCGGTTCAGTCTTATGCAAACTCATTGCACAGGACGTCCTCGCTCGCACATCACCATGGTAAACGATTCTGATCACATTGTTTTGTATAATACAAAGTGAGCCGCATCCAATAGTCTTATCAGGATAAGGTACTCAGCCTTATCCATATACTATAGACCGTTTTGGCTGTATACTTGAACCTGATCCAAATTCATATCATACATGAGGTTCAAGTACTCAGACTTCGCCAAGGGTGTTAGTTATTGGTACAGGTTAATGCAAACACGTTTCACTTTATTTCAGTAAACTCTTTTACTGAATAAAACTTATAACGCTTTATTACTAAATAGAGTACTTACAAACACAACTGTTTACAAACTACGAGTTTTAGGACATAAAACCCAACAAACTCCCACTTGGACTAAAACGTCCGTTGTGGTGTACATGCTGGTTGAGAAAACTAAGATATCATATATCCGAAGTTTTCTCCCACTATCCTACTCAACAACTCGCAGCCCTAAACTCTTTAGATGTCTCTCAAGCACTTTAGTCGTGAGAGACTTAGTAAACAAATCAACATGAAGTGTTGTGATACATTCTATGTGACCATCACATCTCCTAGTAGCACTAACCAAGAGCTCAACTTATAAACATTTGTCGCTTTGTAAGCTGCAACATATTTAGCTATCAACGAGGAATCAACAATACAACTGTTGTATTCTACTCCTCGTTTGTACTGGGACAAAACTTTAACCACAGTCCAATGATCAAATCCAATTGGACTTTCATCTACTGACAGCTCCCACTACATAGCACATATCGGGTCATGTGTTTAAGAAGGCATACATTTGACTACCGATATGTAAATGCTCGGAGATAGCGTCTCATAATCTCAACTTTTGAGATGTCTTAGGAAACCATTTTTTGTTCGATCTGCGACGTTTTTCTGTTCGTCGCAACCTTTAAATAGAAAAGCCAATTTAGGGATTTCATTTTTCATCTTCTTTGTTGTGTTCGACGAAAAGCTCTCTGACTCCACCGCCGAAGAAATCTAGGGCTGCAACTTCGCCGCCGAAGAACTTTAGGGTTGCGGCTTTAACGCCATCCCTCTTCCATTGTCGCCGAAGAACTCCAGCGCCTACGACTTCGTCGTCGAAGAACTTCAGGGCTGCGACTTTAACGACATCCCCCTTCCACTGCCGCCGAAGAACTCCAACGATGCGGCTTCAACGACATTAAAGTTTCTTCTCATTGATCTAATCGTGAAAACCCTAGGAGTTGCTATTACTGAAGCATTTTATCTGCTATTTTTCCAGAATCTAGATCTAAACTGACTATAGATTCTTTGATTTTGTTTTCCGAATAGGTATTGATTGGATTATCTGGTATGAAAGAAGCCAAACCAGTAAAGTTCAATTTTCATCAGCATCAAGAGTACCAGAATGGTCACTTGCCTCCCTTCAAGCTCGATAAATTGTTTGATCCAAAGGCCTCATGGGATAAGGTACTTCAAATTTTATGTCTTCGATCCAAATTACAATTGTTTCTATAGTGTTGTTGCTTTTGTTCTCCGTTACATTTAGCAGGAATTATTAGGATTTAAGCATTCCATTCTAGTGTTTAACTATTGCAATTGAAGTAGAGTTTTTAATTCTCGATCTAGAAACTGTAAGACTTTACATGTTCTCAATTAGTGGTGTTGAACTATTGCAATTGGAGTCCCCACTATCACTTTCTATTTGAAGACTTCCAATTGCATATGAATCTAATGGGTTGTGTTTTTCTTCTTTTTTTTATGGATATAGGGTGTGATAGCCGAAGCAAAAACAGTTGCCGAAGCTAATGGGTTAGTCCTCTTGATCTTTTTTATCTAAACATTTTTCTAGTCATCTTATTTCCATGACTATTGCCCAGAGATCTTTTTCTAACTTCAAGCTTTCTTATTGTAAAGCTTTGTTTAAGCAACAATATTCCAATTGAGGGAAGTTTCAAAAAGACAAGGAAGGATTGGGGCCAAGCGTTTGGAGGGTATGTACAGTACTTGCATTGAGGGTATGTACAGTACTTGCATTGTATTCTTTTTTAACTTCTGCGTTCAAAATATATTTTGGAGAATATTTGTTTCATTAAAATGTTATTTGGAGGCTAGTTATTTGATTGGAGTTAGATTTGAAACTTATTATTTGATTAAAGTGTGATTAAATAGTTTTTTTAGTAGATTGTTTGTTCAAAATGTGTTTGAAATGCTATTGATCATGTGGTTAAAGTTTGATTTAGAGTTTGGTTCTTTGGTTATACACTCCAATGTAAGTAGAATTCTTATATTGTTTTTCTTAGCTTTATTATCTAGCCTATTGAAGTTGGGATAAAAATTTGGTTGTTTGGTTATACACTCCCATTATGCACAAAGGAATGATTGTTGGAGCTAGAAAGTTTTCATCACTTTACTTATGTTTGTAAAGAGAGGAGTTTGTTTAACTTTTAAGTTGGGATAAGAGTGAGTGTTATGATTGTGTTATGTTTGCTGTGATATTTTTTTTTAACTTATGGTTTTGGTTGAGGAATAGAGAGAGGGTTAATGTTTGTTGTTGTAAGTTTATGTTTAAGAATTGAATTGTGAATGTTTTGAACATTCATGTTTGGGCAACCAACAATATTTTTTTCTAATCATCTTATTTCCATGACTATTGCTCATTGAAGATCTTTTTCTAACTTTAAGCTTTCTTGTAGAGCTTTGTTTAAACCACGACATTCCAATTGAAGGAAAATTCAAAATACAAAGAAAGATATTGGTCAAGCGTTTGGAAGGTATGTACAATGCTTGCATCGTGTTCTTTTTTAACTTATTTAAGATTTAGATATTTTTATTGAATTTTTTGAAGTGATTTTGCATATATTATGTGTTCAAAATATAATTTGGAGAATATTTGTTTCATTAGTGTCATTTGGAGGTTAGTTATGTGATTGAAGTTAGATTTGGAACTTACTATTTAATTAAAGTGTGATTAAATAGTTTTTGTTAGTAGATTGCTTGTTCAAAATGAGTTTGAAAGGCTATTGATCATGTGGTTAAAGTTTGATTTAGAATTTGGTTATACACTCCGATGTAAGTAGAATTCTTATATTGTATTTTCTTAGTTTTATTATCTAGCCTATTGAAGTTTTTGAGAATTTAGCTAGAACAATAGAACAACAATTTGAGATATGTATGAAAGAAGGTATGCACAAATGAATGATTGTTGGAGCTAGGAAGTTTTCATCACTCATTCGATTTGCTTGTCCAAGTGTTTTAAATGGTTGCTCTCTTTTAATAACCAACAAATGTTTATTTGTGTATAATGATACTTTGCGGTTTTGACTATTGATATTGATTAGGTTATAAAACATAAAATTGGATATTGAGAGTTATCTTTCGTTGTCACTTTACTTATGTTTGGAAAGAGAAGAAATTTGTTTAACTCTTAAGTTGGCGTAAGAGTGAGGGTTGTGATTGTGTATTATGTTTATTGTGATCTTTTTTTGTACTTGGTTTTTGTTGAAGATTAAAGAGAGAAGATTATTAATGGTTGTTGTTGTGACTTTATGTTTAAGAATTGACTTGTGAATAGTTAGAAATGATATTGGAAATATTTATGATTGAGCATTGTAAACATTCAGGTTCCGGCGAGGGCAACCATATTTTTTTTAATAAATTATGGAATAAACAATGACGGGTAAAACCCGTCATTATAGATAGTAGCGTGCGATGAAATTTATGTTTGTCGCAATAATATAGCGACGAAAACAA
This sequence comes from Herpetospermum pedunculosum, assembly GCA_028017165.1. Lineage (NCBI taxonomy): Eukaryota > Viridiplantae > Streptophyta > Magnoliopsida > Cucurbitales > Cucurbitaceae > Herpetospermum > Herpetospermum pedunculosum. The sequence continues at coordinate 52,926,758 of CM051522.1, forward strand.
TAAAACGTCGCAAACAGTACGTGCGACGAACAAAATAAAACGTCGCAAACATTCGTTGCGACGAAGCGTAAGAAACGGCGCACACGTGCGTCGTTCTGCTGTGTCGTCGGAAGCCTTGCGACGTTTTGTCCAAAGCGTCGCTAAATGTCTAGAGCGACGCAGCTACAACGACGTTTTTTGCGACGTCAATTTTTACGTCGCAAAAAACCTTCAGCGACGAAATCGTGGGTTTAACGACGTTTTATTTTCGTCGCTAAAAGCAATTTTTCTTGTAGTGACAACTGAATTCCTAACCTGAAAAGTACCTTACCTTTCATTCAGAATTCAACATCGAATATTGACAACTCCTTTGTTGGGTTTTATGTCCTACAACTCGTGGTTTGTAAACAGTTATGTTTGTAATATCTCTATTTAGCAATAAAGAGTTATTGAGTTTTATTCAGTAAAAGTGTTTACTGGAATAAAGTGAAATGTGGTTTGTAAACAGTTATGTTTGTAATATCTTTATTTAGCAATAAAGAGTTATTGAGTTTTATTCAGTAAAAGTGTTTACTGGAATAAAGTGAAATGTGTTTGGATTAACCTGTACCAATGACCAACACCCATGACGAAGTCTGAGTACTTGAACCTCAAATTGTTCATCGTTGGGAACTATAAAACAGAAAAAACATTTTTTTGAATAATTAATTGTTCATAGTTGGGCTCGGACTCAAGACTGGGCGCCTGCATCAGGAAATTTCAACCTTGCTTGACCAACGAAGTCAGATGCTAAATCTTTTTAAATAGAATTTAGTATACATAATATATATAAAAACAAAAAACAAAACAAAAAATCCAAAGTGTACACAATCGAATACAAATAAGTCTCGATGCAAAATTAAAAACAACCATAAAATTGTATTTATACTTCAAATGTTATCCAAATTTGATTTGATTTGGTATATGTTTTTGTGTGTTGACAGGGTAAAGAGACATTTATTTAAGAATAGGGAAGCGGGCCTCCAACACGCCAAAACAACGTTCAATAACATTTCGCAGTGAAAAAATGTCGATAGTTAAACACTTATTCCCTACCTCGAGGATGATGCTTTCTTTGCTCTAAAATCTAGAAGTCGTTGTCAATTTGTCATTGTTTGTTATGGATCATGTTTTAAATGTTCGTTGACGTACGTCAATGAACTCAATATCGACATTTCAATTATATTATAGATAAATTTATGTTATATAACTAAAATATCACTATTTGTGAATCTAATATTTAATAGTGGAAAATTTAAACTAATTTAAAAATCTTGAAATGCTAATTTGCAAAGTTTAAAATGTCGATGTCGATGGAAATGTAAATGTCAATGCCTCAATTTTATGGAAAGTCGAGGTCTCAATTTTTTGGAAATGTTGATGAAAATATCGATAAAATGTCGATGTCAATAGATATTTATTAAAAAACAAACATAAAAATTAATAAAAAAAAGGGTTATATTGAGGATTTGAAGCCAAGACCGAATAGGTGAAGAGCTTATTTGGGTGCTTCCCTGGCCAAAGAACCAACACTAATTTTTCATATTTAGGAACATATTAATATGAAGTGAAACGGAACCGGGAGAAACACTTTTTTAAAGTTTCTCAAATTTTGCCTCTTTTTTAGAAATGTTTCTCAAAATTTAGAAACGGGAATAGTTATCAAACAAGTTTGTTTCTTAAAAAATGAGAAACGAAAGCAGGAAACAGGAAACGGAAACGGAAACGTTATCCAACAGCCCTTAATAATTCATAACTTGTTATGCTAATTAGATTTATTTAAAAATTATCGTCAAAATTACTATTCAACTTAACTTTCTTTATTTAATTAATTCATAAAGTTAAAATATTTTAAATAAATATTGTTTTAAAATTTATTAACCTCGGGACAAACTAACCAAAATAATTTTGTTGGCGCAAGAATCTGGACCTCCGTTCGACAGCCGTTCCTCCGGCAATGTTCGTCGTCTGGTTCAAGGTCAACCTGCACAAAAGAGAGGTAAATAGAATTTGCACCAGTCTGGGGCTGGCCCCGCGACACTTTCGATGCTTAATTCAAAAAGTGTTCTAAGCGTAAGTAGGAGTGCAATGTGTTGGATGAAAATTTCATACCTAATGGAGATCCGCGTGGGGGTATTTATAGGCAGTGTGGTGCGGACGCTTGTGGTGGGTCCGTGTCGGTCATCATTATGAGAATCCTCGAGTCGAGTGAGAAGGTGGGGATGGTATGTGCCTGTACGTACTCTTCTTCATAATGACGGTCGTCGATCCTCTAATCTCGACAGGATTGGGGGCGTTGTTGTACCGTCGTCGCGTCAGGTGAGTAAGGAACGTCTCATCAGACATTCCTCACACTGATCGAGAGGCAGCCTGGCAACATCGGATCTTTAGGTGGCTCGGAGGCTCGAATCTCGTAGGGCCCTAGGGTCGATTCCAAGTCGTTGGGATGTTTTGTGCTGACGTCGTGGCCTCGACCATTTGATGAGGTGGATCGTGACGTCAGCGGCTGACCTCATGTTGAGGTAACCCGTAACAAATTTAATTAATTAACTTTACCAATATCATCTCTTTAATTAACATCCTTAACATGTTTTTCGCATTTTCACGAGAAAAGGAGTTGGGCAAAATTGTGAATTTAGAGAAATTGACGTATAAAATCTTGGTTTATATAACGTGTGTGGTTTAGAATTTATAATAATCTTTTTATAATTTACAATGTTAATAAAAATATTAAATTAAATATGATATTATTTTAATTATAAATTAGTACCTAATCAAAAGGAATGATTTATTTTTTATATCACATACTTCTGACCAAGATTAGTGAGACCAAATCGGTGAGTTAGAAGTTGGAATCCTCCACCCTGTTGTCAAAAAAAAAATTATTTTTAATATTATTGTTAATCTAAACTTTTTTTAAATTATTATTTTGTAAAACAAATATTTAGTTAGTTTTAATCTTGCATGTGACTTACTTCCAATTTGATGAAGATTCGTTTGTTTCAAGTATGGAGAGAATGAGTTTAGATAGTCAGAATGGACATGGAAGACAATATGAATATAACAACAATAGTAACTATGGTTATAGCAATAGTAATTATAGTTATAACAAGAGTAACTATGGCTATGACAATAGTAGTAACTATTGTCATTCAAATGATTATGGTTCTTTTAGTTATAGTGGATTTCATGAAAATACATCAATTTATATACGGGGTCACAATTTCTTCTTCCAAGTAATGAAGACTCAGATTCACAACCTTTATATTATCTTTATTCTTTAGAGCATCCTCATTTCGTTGAGACATGGTTTGATGAAAGTTATCCTCCTATTGGTTTCATTGGAGCCGATGTTGATACTCATGAGTGACATACTTCAAATTATGTCAGAATTTTTTAACGTATCATAGTTGGGAGCAGTATTGTCAATATCAAATCAATTATATTAATGTTGGTTTAATACCTCCAAGATCATCATCTTATAATTGAACTTTGTACTTATATGACCTCAATTTTGTATCAATAAAGTATTCAAGTTCATATTCATTTTTCGGTTTTCAATATTATCTATTATTTGATTACTATTCATATTTGACTTCTAGTTTTTGAAATATATGCTTAAAGTGTATTACTTAAATAAGCTTGTTTTAAAGTTTGACACAAAAATAAATCACAATATTTCTATTAATTTTCGTGATATTCGTGATTTTTATCGATATATCCGTCGATATATCCGTAAATCTGAGTTACTCTCGATAAAGATATGTTTGTCCTTTAACCCAAACATAATGAGTAATGATAAAAACGTGTAGCAAAGGTGAAAGAGTAAAATAAGATATACCCTCAATTTTCTGCATCATTTTTCTTCCATTTTTTACCCTTAAATTTTATGCATCTCTTTATATTTATGATGTTATTGTATTTTATTTTTTCCATAATGAGATTATTCATTTAAGGTAAATGATTTTAGTATTAATTACATATCATTATTTTATTACTTACCCTTCATTTTGTCAGAATATTCATTCCATTTTGGTACTGCCATCAATTACATTAGAATTCAAACCTTTTTAATGACTGCAGTCTGATTCTTCCAGCCAATGAGTATTTTTTTTTCTCTCTCAATTTGCTTTTGTCCTCGTTCGATTGCTCTCCTTAAAATGCTATATATGAGATATAACTTCATATATACCATGTACGGTTCGATTTTGTGATATATTAAATTAATATAATTCAATGTTTATATATATATATATATATATTATCTCATCTTATATATGCATTCCACGTCATATATATTTAGTTATTTGTAAATATATACAGAGTATATTTGTTCGCCACTACCATTATGTGTTATTTGAAAATATATACTTGGTATATTTATCTTTTCCAAAACAAGTTGTATAAAAACTATATACCTCGTTTTATTGAATATGCTCCCCACATTTATGAAATATATATAAAAAAAACTGATGTCGTGGTTGTTTGCCGAAATGAAAGCTTCAAAGCTCTTTTCTTTTGGAGGCAAAATGATTTTATCGACAAATAATGAAAGGTTTGCTCTAGTCTAGTGATCTTACAACAAAACATGAATAGATCTTACAACAAAACAAGAACTACCATGATATAATTGACATTAATCTTATGACGATTCTTACCTCAAAAAGGAACTGATGATGATTGTAAGAAAAACAAAGTTAGGCACACTAATTGTTTAAATTAGGTCACCCAAATGGACAAATATCACCCTATATTTTTTCCTTTTCTTAATTATCAAAATTACAATAATTACAAAATAACCTCATGGGCAAAATTTTAGACTTCAACAGGCAGAGTGAGGCCTCGTGTCATTTTGACCTCTGATTTAAAACAAATTTGTTGACTTTTTTTTTGCTAACATCATCAACATCTATCAATAGTCCTATCACAATCTAAAACATTCACAATTCTCTCACTACAAATCCCAATGGTCATTTACTTATGGAAGAAAAAATAAATTGCATTTTTAGAGAATCGCAAGAGCAAAGATAACGAACAAATGGTACGAATGACTTTTCACGTGATTGATAGTGCAGATAACATCAGCAAAAAGGACAAAAAAATTACATTTTTAAAAAGTGGGTAAAATATACCTTGAAAGGGCGGGGTCACCGGTACAAATACCCCTTAATACTAGGAGTTAATAAGTAATGACTATAAAGATTATTTGATGGTTGACAAATAGGAAAAGCGTTTAGAAACGAGAATTTGGTGTAGAATTGGGAAACATTTGCTTCGATTCCTCTAGAAAATTAGATTAATTCCCCAATTTTATGAATCAAAATTGGTAAAATAATAAGTTATTTTCTCTGGAAACTAACAAAAACCAGAGGAAGTATTATAGAGAAGAGATAAATAAGAAATAAATAGAGTTTGATGAGAAAATAAAGAAGCAGCAAATTAGATGAGTGCTTGAACACCAAACTGCTGCATTTCCCTAACCCTCCAAATAGCATGAGGAGCTCCCTCTCCAACTTCTTCAGGATCCAACATTTGCATTGCCCATGCATAATATACAGTGTGTATAGTGTCCTGCCATTCATTAACACAAATAACATTTCATTTATCCATTTCCAATTTTATACAAAAATTAATATAACTCAAGTATAAAAGAGAACATCAATCAATCTATAAAACTCCCTTTCATTCCCTCCCACACCAAATCTCTTATTTTTCCTCCCTAGTAGTGACTGCCAATCTTGCTTGGAACATTTTTTTTTTTACAAGGTCCCAAACTTTCATTGAGAAAAAAATGAAAGAATACAAGGGCATCCAAAAAAAGAAGAGCTAGAAGGAACATCCCTTAAAGAAAAGGGGTCCAATCAAGTAAGGGTTTCGGGTTTAGGATTTAGGGTTTAAAGTCAGACTTAGTTCCATGACTCTACTTTGGATGTTATGTACTTTTTTTAGTACAACAATTACAGGGGATGGTAATTCGTGTCTTATCCACTTAGGTATGCTCATATTGGCAGACACTATGTAGTTTAGGATAGATTTAAGGGAAATCCTGAGCTCGAAACCTCACCCGTAAAAAGTGAACCTTAACTGCCCTGCCCTTCATGTTTTGAGAGAGAGAATACTCTACACAGAATTTAGAAAGAATACACAAAACATCACTCACCTTACCACCCTCTCTAATTGACCCATGTGCATCACGTACACAGTAGACCTGCTGCGTTTGGAACTGTGGAAATTAAATAAAAAGGAGCCGTTAAAATACCATTCCGTCCTACAAAGACAAAATCCAGAACAATAGAAAAATAAAGACTGTAAGAGCGTACAGCTACGATGATGATGGGAGTGCTCCCCATCATCTTGGTCTCCCGTACTTCAACGTCTGAAATGTGCAGAATCTGTTTTTCAGAAAAGAAATTAGGACTCTTACAACAAAACTTTAGATTGATTATAATCCAGTCCACCTACCAAGTCATGCGTAGACCTCAAAATATTAAGCACAAGCCAGACAATAAGGTGTGTTCAAGAGTGATTGTAGCCAAAGTACTTTAGTTATAAACACTTGGGTTAAAAAAAAGTGATTAATAACAAATTACTTAGATGTTTGCTTCTACACTCAAAATTGCTTGAGTGCTACTTGCAGGTCAACCTCCTATGCCAAAAGGCACTCCATCTGAGTTTTTACTTTTTCAAAAAATACTTTACGGTTACCCTCGACATGATGATTTTTATCTGGATTCCTTTTGGCCATGGTTGAACAAAAGTGCCTTTAACCATGCCAAAACGTTCCCCCAAACATAGCCTAGATGCTCTTCCTCACCTTTCCTTCCTTCCTCCCTTCCCCAACCATTCCCTTAAGTAACCCCCTCTAATTTAACACCTCACTTCGTTAGTAACTAAGAATAAATCTCTGTGGGAAAACGAATGAAAAAATACTTATCACTTGCTGCAAGACCATGTATGCTTGCATGATCTGAGTGCTCTCGCATCACATTTAATTTACACACTGAGCACGCAACAGCTTTTCACACTTATGGCTTCTTGGTTCTCTTTAATTTTCCATAGCACCAGTATTATCACAATAAAGTGTGTTAGGCAAATTCATATTTGGAACAACTTCCAAATCCGTCAAGAACTTCCTAAGCCATAAAGCCTCTTTCAGAGCTTCGCAAGTCGCGACATACTCAGCTTCCATGGTGGAGTCATCAATACAACCTTGCTTTATAATCCTCCATACTATTGCCCCTCCGTTAAGAGTGAACACTGATCCCGATGTGGATTTCCTCGAATTCTTATCAGTTTGAAAATCAGAGTCTGTGTATCCTGTAAGGATCAAATCCTTCGCGTCGTACACGAACACATAGTCCCTTGTTCTCCGAAGATACTTGAGGATGTGTTTAACGGCAGTCCAATGATCATATCCCAGATTGGACTGGTACCTACTGACAATTCCTAATGTCTGGTCTTGTACATAACATGGCGTACATCAGACTACCGACTGCTGATGCATATGGAATTCGTCTCATATCCTCAACTTCTTGAGGTGTCTTAGGACACTCTTCCTTTAACAATTGAATTTCATGCCTGAAAAGTAAAGAACCCTTCTTGGAATTCTGCATCGAATATCGTATCAACACCTTGTCGATATAAGATGCTTGAGACAGCGCTAGCGTTTTGTTCTTACGATTCCTTACGATTTGAATCCCTAGAACAAACTGAGCCTCCCAAATCTTTCATTTGGAATTGGGTCGCTAGCCATTGCTTAACGTCAGTCAGGAACCCTACATCATTCCCAATGAGTAGGATATCATCTACGTATAAGACTAAGAAAGCTACAACAAAATTGAATATTTTCTTGTAGACACAAGGTTCTTCAACATTTTGTTCAAAGCCATAAGATTTGATCGCAGTATCAAACCTTATATTCCAGGATCTAGACGCTTGCTTCAACCCATAAATAGATCGATTAAGCTTGCAAACTTTTTGCTCTTGACCCTGAACTATGAACCCCTCTGGTTGAGTCATATAAATACTCTCTTCAAGATTGTCATTCAGAAAGGCTGTCTTGACATCCATTTGCCAAATTTCATAATAATAAAACGTGGCAATGGACAAGAGTATTTTAATCGACTTTAACATGGCAACAGGGGAGAAGATTTCTTCATAGTCCACCCCTTCCCTCTGGGAATAACCCTTTGCCACAAGTCGAGCTTTAAAGGTTTGCACCTTACCGGCTTGGTCTCGTTTCCTCTTGTAGATCCACTTACAAGATCCCAGACTGAATTGAAGTACATCGACTCCATTTCAAGGTCCATGGCTTTAAGCCACTAGTCCTTGTCTATGTCATTCATTGCATGTTTAAAGGTCAATGGATCCTCAACGCCGTCATCAGTTATGACGACCTGGGTTTCCGTTAAGCCCATGTAGCGGTCGGCTTGTCTCACATCTCTCCCACTACTTAGAGGTATTCTCAACTCTTGAGAAGGACCAGCCTGATCAACAAATCTTGTTGACCTATCTGTAGCTTTCCTGGAAAGTTCGGTCAAAAAAATTATGCTCGATGGTTGATGATCTCTAATGTGGTCTTCTTCTAAGAACGTGGTGTTTGTCGATATAAGCACCTTGTTCTGTTGAGGATCGTAAAATAGATCACCTTTCGTTTCCTTGGGGTAGCATATAAATAGGCATAATTTTGAACGATGTTCCAATTTCTTTGGATTGGGCACCAACACATGTGTCGGACACCCCCAAATTTTGAAGTGACGTAAACTCACTTTACGCCCTCTCCATAACTCATAAGGTGTTTCTGAAACACTCTTAGAGGGAACTGCGTTCAAAATATATACAGCAGCCTCTACTGCATATCCCCAAAACGAACTAGGCAGTTCAGCATAGCTCATCATAGATCGAATCATGTCTAACAGGATTCTATTTCTCCTTTCGGACACACCATTCTGTTGCGGTGTTCCGGGTGCTGAGAGTTAGGATACTATTCCATGTTCTATCATATAGTCCTGGAATCTTAAATCTGTATACTCTCCACCTCGATCTAATCGGAGTGTTTTAATCGTTTTACCTAATGTGTTCTCAACCTCTGCCTTATACTCCTTGAACTTTTCAAGAGCTTCGGACTTATGATGCATTAGGTAAAGATAGTCGTACCTAGAATAATCATCAATAAAGTTGATGAAATATTCATACCCTCCCCGTGCTTTAACATTCATCGGACCACAAAGGTCTGGATGTACAAACTCTAGAGTTTCTTTGGACCTATGACCTTTTTCAGAAAAAGATCGTTTGGTCATCTTGCCCTCAAGACAAGACTCACATGGTGGTAAAGAGTTGTCCTCTAACCGATTTAGGAGACCACTCTTAACCAATCTCCCAATCCTATTGAGATTAATGTGGCCTAGTCTCAAGTGCCAAAGATAGGTACTTGGAGAAAGTTTATGCCTTTTAGTTTGAGTCTTGGCTGTTTTAAACATCTCGGTGTTCAAAATAGCTTTTGTCTCTGTTGGTCTTAACACATACAAGTTGTTTTCAAGTTTCGCAGAACATATACGTACACCTATTTTGCTAATGAACGCTTCATTAAAATACAAAGATACTTTATACAAATGTTCAAGTAAACAAGAGATAGATACAAGGTTCGTTTTAAAGCTAGGAACCAACAATACATTTTCAAGTAAAATGAAACTATCTCAATATAACAACTTGACAGCTCCCACTGCCTTGGCTCAGACAACCTTTCCTGTTCCAACCCTGAGAGTTATCTCACCTTAGACAACAGTTGCCAGGAACTAGTTTCCTTGAATGAAGAACAAACATGGTTAGTCGCTCCTGAATCCAGTATTCAGGAAGAACTATCATGTTCCACTAAACATGTTACAACAACGAGTAAATCATATTTACTTTATTGTTTCTTCTCAGCTTTACTCGCCACGAGGGTATCATGATAGACCGATGAGAACGGTTGTCCAAACATCGTCTGTAATGAATCCATGATCTCCTTAGCAGAGACCATTACTTCATGCTTCTTAGCTAACACATCGGATGTGCTGGCCAAGAGGTAGACTCAGGCTTTATTATTAGCCCTAGTCCACCTGTCAAATGCATCTCGAACAATTCGAGTTGCAGACGAGCTAGGAGGAGGAGGACATTCCTCTGTTAAGACAAACCTAAGATCATCGATAACAAGAATCGTATTCAAGTTCGATTTCCAGGTCGTGTAGTTATCGCCGTTTAGTTTATCAGAAGCTAGTAATTGGATAAACGAGCTAGACATGCTGAAAAAGAATAAATTCTATTAGTGAATTGATTTTAACCCATTTCATACATCCAATCAAGATTTAACAAAAGTAATAATGTACCCAAAAACTCATTATTAATTTGCAACGATACTTCAGTGAGTCAAAGCAACCGCTACTGAGGGCAGTCAATCACTCCTTCACTGAACCAACACATTCTTGACTAAATGCTAATACCAGAATAACTCATATTCCTATAGAACCTTAGTTATCGCTACTTCGGTCAAGAATCTACTAACAACTTAGTAATCCTTTGTAAGTGTGACCCGTCATTTTCAGAACTCAGAGGTCGGCCCCAACAGTGCAACCGAATGGAAATGTCAGAGTTGGGAATCAACCTAAGAGACCCTATCCATATCTGGTGACTGAGATGTTCAGACTCCCATGAAACGGCCCTCCGAATGGACGGTGCTACTATGGGCGACCAGCAGGCGGAACATGGGAATCTCACGGTTCAACCTTATGGAGGAGACCGCAGGATGTATTGACATACTTCCTTCTCCCACTTACTATAAATACTTTCTCCATTCACCTTGCTCTTGATTTATGCAAACACCATCCGAATGGGGATGCCCTATTGACATCACGAGGCCGAGCATAAATCTCACGGTGTGAACTTCACGGAGAGCGTAAGAGGAGATCGATATATCATATATACCTTCTCAACACCCTACTAAGTATTTTATACAGTTTGGGTATACTTTTACTTAGGTATTATCCGAGTAAGACAATAAAACCTAAGTCTAGGTAAAACAAACTTTTACCTATGATGTCTAGGTGATAAACGCTTTAAAACCTTTCACCACTCTCGTGCATGCTCATAAAGCCAGGTTAACTTAACTCAAGTACCGAATCGATCCCCAGGTAGGAGGTGTTCCGTAAACCGTCATCTTAAATACCTCCAACCTTAGTACAGGATCTCACCGGGTGAGTTCTCTCGTAACCTTAGCTTTACAAGATATCGACCTATTTTATCTATTAAAACGAATCGATACTAAATTCCTAATCGCATTGGAATTCTTGAACCCTGAATGAGCATGCATTTATCTTCGTTATAGATTTTAAATGTCTATCTCATTTTACAACGCTTTATAAAACAAAGACATTCTATAACATGCTTCCTAAGCTAGAATATAATCATTACATTCATTTTATAACATGCTTCCCAAGAAAGAATATAACAATTATATTCAACTAATGCAACTATGTTGTATGTTTAATTTCACAATTAATATAACAATTATATCAATTATACTTTTAAACAAGCAGCATCCAATTCATAAATTAATATAACACTTATATTAATTCTCATGAATTAAGCATGCATACTGTTATGTCTCCAAAAGTGACTTATTTAGGACTTATTTAGCTTAGAAAGATGCACACTCTTAGGTGTTTTTGAGAGGATTTAGCTTAAACCTATGCTTATATATGAGAATTAAGAGAAGGTAGCTAAATTAGGACTTGTGTGCAAAAGGAAAGAAAAGGAATGAAAACCGAAGGAAAAGTATGAAAAATGCACATTGCGATAGCATTGCGGAAACATTGCTGAAACCGCAATGTTTCAAGTGAAAACCGTAAGTTGACTGATCTTTTTCTGTTAATTTCCGTTATTTCAGGGATTCGTTCTTTCTCCTCCATCCATTTTGAAGTACGACGTTGAAGATTGATGGTTCTCCTTGGCCCAAACGCACCTGCAAATTACTATAAAAGGGGGTCCAAGTCGAGGGTTCAATCATCATCCGAAAGCGTAGAAGTCTTCTCGCAGCTCCATCTTTTCTCCTGTTTTTCTTTGCCGTCTGTTGGTTTGCGAAGCTCAGTTGTTGGAATCGATAATCTGATAGGAAGGAGAGAAGATTCATCTTCTCTCTCGATTGGATTCATCCAAGCAAGGCTGATCTTTCTCATCCTTCAGCCGAGGCGGTTGCGACGAGGCGTTCAAGCTCAATTTCCTGTTTTCTGTCTATCATTTCTAATTTCCAGTTCTGTTTTGTTGTCGTTTCTCTTCTAGTAGCTAGTTCATTGCATTTCGTTGCTTTCTACCTTTATGTTATTTACTTTAAACGTCCCTTTGTTCATTCAAACATTCAAGTAATCAAAGCACAATTCTTCATTTCACAGTTTCTTCTCTTTACTGCTACTGTTTTCTCCTTGCTGTTTGTCTTAAAATTACTCCTAAGCATGTCTACTTCTTCTCTTACTTCTGTTCTGTCTATATCCATGAGTAGCTAAGTCACATAGAGGCATGCTAATGACAAGTCTATAGGCTAAAAAACGTGAACCAAGCATGTAGGATAGCTCTCGAAGCATTGATTGTATGTAAGCTTCATCCCACGGGCAATTTCGATTGGCCATCCATTTTGTCCAAAGAACTCCTAACCTCTGGAAGGAGTAAGAGTTCAGAGTCATACATTCATGCTAGCCTTTCAAGGTAGCCAGAAAACGACCTAGGAATAGGCGTTTTCCTAGTACAAACCGTAACTTTCTGCTTTAACAAGATGCTTAAGACCTTACTTGGATATGAGTAAACTAAAGAATCTAATGCATGGAATCGGAAGATACATGAGATTGAGTGAGTTTGATGCATAGTGAGTTGATCCAATGCTTGAGAATCGTATGAAAAAACCTATAGAGGAGTCGTTAGTAGCCCTTGTTTCTCCATTTTACACACTTTCGTTGTTCTTAAAATTGCGGTAGAATTGCTGTTTCCGCAATTCTGCTACGTTTACAATTCTGTTTAGCTGTTTTCTTCTTCATTTATTAATCTCGTCTCTCGTCATTTGAGTTTAACTTTGACTTGCACTTGTTTATGTTGCTACCCTCTTCGTATTCAGTAGGAAATAGACAATTTAAAACCAATTCTACCCCATCAAATCCACCCTTTCTTTCTTAACTTTACACTTCACGAGTAGCTTATAATAAATCTCTGTGGGAAAACGAATGAAAAAATACTTACTACTTGCTATAAGATCATGTATGCTTGCATGTTCTAAGTGCTCTCTCTATCTTATTGCTTATTTATTTTAACACATTGAGCACGTAACACATACTATACAACATAACACTTATATTATACTTTCAATGCATGCAACATGCTTCCTATGGTGGGATTTGAAATCTATATGGCATACTTTATGCACATACAAGAGAGTTTAATTAAAACATACATTCACAATGCATAATTAATTAAACACACTAAAGTGGACCGATTTTGGCATCACGGGCAAGCAAGCAACTAAATTATTTCAAGAATAATTCATAAACTAGGTTGAGACGCTTCCGAACCCTTCGAACCGCCCCGAACCGTCTTGAATTTGCTTGAACCGGCCAAAAAACAGCAACTACAAGCTTCAAATAAGCTGAACCGGTCCAAAACAGCTATCCCGACTTCAAGAGCCCGGAACCGGAGCTATAACGACCCGAACCGGACCGCTAAAGGGTGAAGAACAAGGAACCGGTCTGACTTTCAGTGAACCGGACCTTCCGAGGATCGAACCGGACCGTTTCTTCCACCTTCTGCTGAACCAGTTTTGTGCTGTTTTTTATTTTTTTAAAAAACAGCATGCTGTTTTTCCAGACAACCGAGCTTCTGTCTTCGAATTGAAAGTCTATATGGACTCTAATCACTCTGAATTTTTTACCGACTCTTCTGCACACATTAAAGCCCATACACGCTCGGGCATTTACAAAACAAAGTACAAATAAAAGCTAAAAAAATAATGCCAAAACCGGAAAAACACTTTAGACGCCCAACGGAAACAATTTCTGAAAAAATACCCACAAAGCATAAATTGATGCAAATTGAGTGACCAAAAAAAATGCTTTCATACCAATTGATGGAGCGCACGTAGCGCAGCGGAAGTGAGTCGGATCATTGACACTCTAATTTCATCAATTTAGCTAAATAAGAAACATGCTCAAAGCTTTGAAATAAAAGAAAAAGAAAACAAACCTCTTGTAGTTCGAAATTCTTTTATTCCAATGCTCGAATCTCCTCACGAACCCTTCGAAGCTTCCTTCGAACTCTTTGAGAACCACCTCCGGTAGTCCCGCTATCTTCTGGCCGAGCAACGGAGTGGTGGGACTCCTTTACAAGAGAAAAACTTTGGAAGATGAAGATGGGAAGGTGAAAGAGATGAGATTTTGTGAGAAATATCTAACACTTAGCTTTATAATTTCTCAAGTAACATGAACTCTTCATGCTCATCCAAATATTCAAACTCTTTGAAAATTCATCAAACTCAAACCATTTGAACTTCATCCAATTTATAGGCAATTCACATGCAACAAACCCTTTGTTTAACATGACACCTCAAATTAGATGGATTAGTCTTCAACCAAGTGTTCCAAAATTGATGAGTTTATGCATGTGGTTGGTGATTCACAATCCACTTCACAACTTGGATAAACCCACTAAACTTGGATAAATCCACTCAACTTGGATAATCCCACTAGTAATATTTTATCATTTTAAAATTAATTCATAATTAATTTTAATAAACAAAATAAATTTTAATTAATTGAACTTTTTAATTAATAATATTATTATTTAATTGAATATCAAATATTAATTAAATAATAAGACTAATCCTGGTTTCTTAAACCGAATCATCACACATGAATCCTTATTCATGTCTTAGACCGATCCCATATTTAAATCATATTTAAATATGTCCATCATTCTTCCATAAACGAATTTGAATAAATTCAAATTCTTTTTCTCTCATATTGTTACACGGCTTAATCCGAGCTAGCCTGGAGAACCTAAAGGACCTACAGATCATGATCTCCAACGATACGAGATTAACCGGCCAAACTCTTTAGCCAAGCTAACCAACATTCGTTAACCCCCGGAGACTTCACTAAAGTCCAAGGGTTGCACTCTCCTCACCGTAGATATATTTATGTCGTCTTGTTATAACCATCATCAGTAAGTCGATCCTTCACAGGTCGTTCGTAATTACAGCTGGGTCAAAATAATCGTTTTACCCTCGTAATTACATCTTGTTCCTTAAGTCCCACTGATCCTCTAATGAACTATTGGTTTGTGGTCCAACCACCAAACCGATTGGTATGTGATCTCATCACTATACCAAGTCCCTCTCGGGCCAATGAGAGGGTTGGATCCCTAGTTCAAGACCCGGAGTCAGCACTTAAGGGAACAACCTATATATTAATCCCTCAAGGCGGGTAGGAGTGAATTCCATCTCGCAGGACTATGTTCCCAGCTACCTACCCGGTCTTATCCCCAAAATGGTAGGCCTATTGAGTCGGCGATCTCGGGCCACTCTCACCCATACAATTCAAATGATAAAACCGAATAAACAGGAGTTCATAGCGTGCTCAGGATTCAGATCGAGTTACCTAGCTCATCATATGAAAAAGTCAGTCTTTACAGTAAACGGAGTTGTAAAGAAAGAGTGACTTGTTTTCGCGGTTCAGTATTATGCAAACTCATTGCACAGGACGCCCTCACTCACATCTCTCTACATGAACGATTTTAGATAACATCATTTGTACTATACAAAGTGGGCCGCGTCCATATTATCCCCAGGATAAGGTACTCAACCCTATCTCTATACTATAGACCGTTCTGACTATTACTCGAACTTGATCCACAATCATGTCACACATGAAGTTCAAGTATCCAACCTATAGCCATGAGTTCTTGTTTATTGGAGTTAGGTTGAAAGTAAACGCAATTCACTTTATTCAATAACAAAGTTTACTGAATAAATCTAAATATAACAGCTTTATTGCTAAATAGAATATACATTCAGTTTACAAACCACGAATTTTAGGACATAAAATTCAACATATACTAAATATAGGAGTTAGCTATTTTTCAGTATTTAATTTGAGTTAGTTATTTTTTAACTTCTACTATTTTATTCCAGTTGTTTCTCTACTTGCTTCATTGGTAATTCACGTGAGAAGTGTCCACTACTTGCTCCATTGGTAATTGGGATTTTAAGAAGAATGTCTACAAATAATTAGGTTTAATGGAAAATGTCTAAATACGTGTATTGTTTGCACCCTATGTCTAAAATTGTTTTAGGAAGAAGTTTGTTTTAGATGGTTCCCCATTATACCCTTTCTATGATTCCCTATTTTTAAATTTAATTTGTTTTGATTAATTAATTCCTTACCAGAGTTTGTTTTGGTGAGGCGGATGATTTCCCATTAAAATAAACTTTGTTAATTTTTCGGTTAACTCATTTTTGTCATTGTGTATCTTCATGTCTCCCTTCCAGTACAACCCTGCACACACCTTCGGCCAGGTATACGTATGGATACATGTCAAAAATTGAATACCCACAATTAATTTAAAAATCGATAGATGTCATTCGAATAATTTTATACTTTCTAATTTGAGTAGTAGTTCATTTTTTCTCCCAAACTTAATATAAAATAGATATTGTTTATCCTAAATTGCTGACATAACTATATTTTAGCTGGAGGTTACATATTTTAATGCTCAAATAAGATATGAGATCCATGGTTGTGTGGTGAGAGTTTAAAAATGTTATTTAAAATTATTTTACTTATTTTATTTTTTATATTAAAAAATGGATTTTCCCCCTACCCGTCCACTATTTAAAATCTTGGAACTAAACAAAATTCCTCAAAATAAGGGTACACCATGTATTATTCAAAATAAAAAAATCAAAAGCGTGCAATCTTAATTCAAATCACTCTCTTCAAAAATCTTTTGTCTAGTAACGCAAGCTAAAACCCTAGATTTCTAAATCGAAACCCCCATAGCTAAACTAACACTAACTTTTTACTTCATCGTTCAAAAAATAGACGGGAACAAGAAATGCCAGAGAGGATAAACACGCTCACCAATTTTGGGGGTTCTTATGTATGCTTGTAGAAGGATGTCGTCGAACGATGTTGTCGGATGATGTCGTATGCTTGTAAAAATTGTAGGTCGAAGGATGTCGTCGAATGCATGTTGTTTCCGCATTTGGAGAACTTTTTGTATGCGTTTTCGGGGAAGGAACCTCCTGTGTATTCGTTTTCGAAGGATTGTGTACCCCAAAGTTTTTGTGTGTTGAGTATAGAAATTAGAGAGGTTTACAACAAGTCAAATTCATGGGAAACGACACGCAGTTTCAAATGGTCAACCAGCTGCCTTCCCTTTAATACGCTGTGTGCAGCCATGTATACACCTCCCGCCGTGGATGCGTCTGCAGCTGCATCACTTCCTCAGGTATACAGACTCGTCTGTTTCGATTTCTCATTTATCTGTAAATGGTTGACCAACCAGTTACCTTCCCTTTAACTCGTCTGTTCCGATTTCTCATTTATTTGTAAGTGATTAGTAAATCAGTTACCTTCCCTTTAACACGTTGTGTGCAGCCATGGATACACCTCCGGCGGTGGATGCGTCTGCAGCTGCATCACTTCCTCAGGTATACAGACTTGTTTGTTCTGAATTCTCATTTATCTGTAAGTGGTTGGCCAATCAGCTACGTTCCCTTTAATACGTTGTGTGCAGCCATGTATACACCTACCGCGATGGATGCGTCTGCACTGTGAGTGGTTGACCAACCAGCTGCCTTCCCTTTAATACGTTGTGTGTAGCCATGTATACATCTTCCGCGATGGATGCAGACCCCTTTAATACGTTGTGTGCAGCCATGTATACACCTCCCGCGATGGATGCGTCGGCAGCTGCATCAGTTCCTCAGGTATACAGACTCGTCTGTTAATTATTTTAGGTCGGGTATAACCATGTTACACTCTCATTGGATAAGTGTAAATTTTGTTTTCCATTTTTAACGTCTCTGTTAAGTCTTTGTCCATAACCTTTTTCTCTCTCCTCCCAACAATTTACATTTTTAAAGATTATTTTTATTCATTCTCAAAATTAGTGGAAATTGTAGACGGGTAGGTTCGTCCAGTTGGGTCTCCTCTGTTTTAGATATTCTTCTAGTTACCCTTGTTAATTCACCTAAGAAGTGTCCACTTTTCTTTTGTACCGTTTTCTCTCCTCATTTTCTTATCATATTATATTTTTTTTAAATATTATTTTAAGCCAATAGGTGATGGACACGTGGCCAACAACTAGTTTGGTATTCTTCCCATCAAATTGCTGAAAAATGAGTGGGGGAAATTGGCAAAAAAAAAAAAAAAGTTCCCGACTTTCCTAAGAGCTTTGTGCGCCATTTTAGAATTTGAGTTTCAAATTATTTATTTTTCATAGTTATTTAATGGTTTTAATTTGTACCATTTTTTCTCAAAATTTTCGTGAGTTTTAGATTTGTTTACCTATTGTTTGAGAGTATTTTTTCTTTGTTCTAAAATTTAATTCTGGTAAGGGTAGGTCTTGAATCCATAAAAAAAGAGTGGCGTAACGGTTTTATTTTTAACCGTGGAATTTATTAAGGGTGTTCTTGTTTCCAGAAAAAGAATGTTGGAGCGTTTGTACTGACCCATGGAAAGAGTAAATTTGTAGTAAAATATCCAAGAGGAACTTGAGAGTAGAGTAGGTCACGTTGTCGAACAACTCTAAAATTTTGGTATCAATTTCTCTATTCATCTCTTATTTTATTTTTTTTTAATTATTTTGTTAATATTTTTTTTATAATTATTGTAGAATATTGTGCTGAAATTAATTGTTCATATTTGATTACTTTGCCACTTTGGTTGGTAGAGTTTATTTTTTTTATTACCAATCTTGATATTATAATTCAATTAGGTGCTTGAGATTATTTTTGTTAATTTCCTATTGATGTGAACTTACTTTATGATTTTAGCATTAATATATTTATAAATTATTTGTTGATAAAAAGTGTGTTGGGACAAGATTTTGGACTTCCTTTCTGCGAGTGCGCTCCGTCACGGTCTGTCGTTGCCAGAGTCGTGAGGTACCTGCATAGAGGAAGCAGATAAACTTTCACCGGTGTGGGGCTAGGCCCACAAAGCTACGATGCTTAAGTCAGAAAGGATTTTGAGCGTAAGTATGAATGATAGAGTGAGAACTCGTTTGGATGTCTCTCTTTTGCATGTGTATTGCGTACCTAGGACATGAGAGGATATGTTTTATAAGTGAGAGAGTGTGGGTCGATCGGGTTGGCCAGTCCTTTCCTCATCATGAAGATCTTGGATCTCGGCGGTGAGGTGTGGACAATCAGTGTCAGTCCGTACCTATCCTCATGATGAAGATCTTCGATCCCCTGATCCTAGGCGGATCGAGAGGGGTTGTTGTACAGTTTCCTTGTTAGGTAAGGCAGGTGTGTCCCATCGGTTCACTCGTCATCCTGACGTGGAGGTAATGACGTCATGACAACAACCGGTATGAGAATTACATGAGGTCGTGGCCGACCAAAGGCTCGACCATCTGCCTCGTGGACGACCAAAGGCTCGACCATCTGCCTCGTGGACGACCAAAGGCTCGACCATCTGCCTCGTGGACATCTGATGATACCCCAGAGTCTCGGGCTTATGACGTCATCGTCATGACGTCTGACACCTGCCTCATGCTGAGGTAGCCCGTAACAAAGTGTATTAATTTATTTAATAGAATTTATTCAAAAAAAACTTTTAAAAAAATTATTAAACTCTATTAGCCGTTTCAAGAGTTGTCATACTCATCGGATAATAATTAAAAAGGTTATAGTTGTCATACTCATTCCACAATAATTAATAAGAATAAGAAAAAAGACTATATATCTTTCCTCACTTCACAGGTGATTCATGAGAAATCTTTATTATCTCTCTCTACTCTAATGTCTTTCTATCTATTTTTCCTTTTCTCCACGATTGGTATGATGCTAGTGACTATGAGGTCGTAGATTCGATCTTCTACCCGACATGTGTTGTTAAAAAATATATATATTTATTTCTGCTTTTCTCCATTCATTCTCTTTTTATATTCTTTTTTCTCTTCTCGCTTCCTCATTTGTAGCTTATCCACAAACCAGACTATCATTGGTACAAAGCTTAAAAGATAATTAGTTTTCGACCAAACCAAAATTGAGTGGTCACATTTTTACGTCGGACTAATATTCACTCCTACTCGATAACATTATTTATTATTATAAAAACAATTCTTAAAAATAAAAGATATTAATCGAGAAGATAAAAGCTTAATCGAGGACGGATCCAAAAATTTTATATAAGCCTATATGCATAAAAATGTAATTAAAAAAATTTATAATAAAATTTTAAAAAAATGCGCATAGCTTCATAAATCATAAATGAACTAATTTAATACATATTACATTACAATTGTCCTCTACGAGTTTTCATGTTTTGAAATGAATCTATTATAATTTTATTATCTAACTTATGAAATAAATCTTTCTGAATATATGATATGAGACAATCATTCATCCATTGATCCCTCAATCAATTACGCAATCGAGTCTTCACAATATTCATGGTAGAAAATCAACGACAATGTGAGCAACTGATAAACTAATGGATAAATCTTATCTCTATTCGTCATGACCATTTTTACTACAAGATCATTGATGTTTTTTAGTTCAACAAACTCAATATTTGAACGCACATCAACAATGTAAAGTCTCTATGATAAAGTTGAGCAAATCGACTGAGTTTTTGTCTATGAAAAGTAGCAAATGAATTACTTGGATTCAAACATGCCCGACAGAGAAACAATTCAGTACTTGTTTCAGTAAAACAATTTTTCAACTCTTAAAGTTGCATATCAATGACAACATAAAAACCCTCAACGCGATAATGATGCAAATTTGTAATTGGCTGAATTTTTTATCTTGGACGTCCTCGAATAAAAAACATATCATTCATCTTAAGAACTTAAATATCATGGCTATCACAGAAATTAGAAACTACATCCAACAAAGAATCCCCACTAAACTCCCTTGTAGTTTGTAGTCTTTCTTTACAAATTTTGACTAAATTCAATATATTAAAATTTTATGTATATCAGCAGCCTGCTATCAGATGTCAATCAACATTCATTTAATATTATCAAATGTCAATCAACATTCATCTAAGGCTATCAGACACCAATCTCAGTGTATCATTGGCTATTAGACATCAATTACCAAAGGAATATCTGCTACAATAATTTCAAGTATATTAGAGGTGTATCAGCGACAATCATTTCAAGTATATCAAATGTGTATCATCAAACAATCATTTCAAGTGTATTAGAGATGGAGATGTATCAACATGTAATCAATTAAGTCAATGATTAACACGTGACAACATTCGAGTATTAGGAAAAGGGCGACTATTTAACTTTTAGTTCATTGACATGCGATTACCTAAATTGTTTTTTTCAACTCCCCAACAAAATTACTTGTCTTTCACCATTTCACATCAAATGTATATTATATTATTATCTAATCTCCTTTTTTGTCCTCCCTCCTTTCTTTCTCACTTTCATCTCTGTTAACTCTCCAAATGAGAGTTATTTAGGTCCATAATTGCTTTATATTCATGAAGTCTTTTGAGCATTCTAGCTATTATTGAGCAGAATATGTGTTTAATAGTGACATTTGTGAAATGGTGTTGAAATTAATGCTTATGTGGAAAATTTGTGCATAAGTGTGTATTTGGTGAAAAAAATGTCTAAATAATGCCTTTCAGGAGTATTGCTGAAGTTTTGCGAGGAGCGCAATAGGATAAGAAGAAGGGCAGCTGAAAACAGAGCTTTGCGGTCGCAACGCAATCGCAATACTGGCAGTATCCTTTGTTGAGTTTGTTAGCCGCCGGCCCTTCTGTAGCTGCCACGTATGAGGTTGTTTCCCTAATTTGGATGAAGATCCGTGATTAGGGAGCAGACTATGGAACCACTAAAGGCTATATAAGAGAGCAAGATGAAGCAAGGAAGATCAATCCACTCGACGGTGAAGAGATTCGGCAAAGGCCAAACCATAGAAAAGAGAATTCTCTCGTTTGTTGGATCGAAGAAACAAAGGCTCCCTTGGCGTCAGTAATTCAAGAAGAAGAAGAGAAGATCCATCTTCTCTTCCGATTGAATTCCCTTCCCAAGTCAAGCCATTCTTCTCCTTCAACGGAAGCGGATTGGGGGCAATCGGACCTTCACTTATCTACTGCTTTACTTTAGTTTCTATTTGCGGATTTCTACTGCTTTACTTTCGTTTCTGCTTTCGGATTGAATTGTATTTCGCTTTCGAATTGTTACTGGATTTGTTTTTCTTAAGTAATCAATTAGTTTTGTTGAGTTCTTCTATTTTTATGAGTAATCAATTAGTTTTGTTGAGTTCTTCTAAAAGCCATGAGTATCTAGTTTTATAAAGGTTTGTTGAGATGAATCTGTAGGATATATCTATGTGAATTCAGCATGTAAATAAGCATGAATGCATTGAATGAGTGTGGACTTCATCCCATGGACATTTTCGACTGGCCATCCATTTTGTTCTAAAGAGTTCCTAACCTCCGGAAGAAGTATGAATTCAGAGTCATTCATTCATGTTAGCCTTTCATGGTAGATAGAGAGTGGTCTATGAATAGGCACTCTCCTGAATAGGCACTCTTCTAACACGTTTTATAGCATGAACATATAAATAGGTTCTTAAAACTTACTTGGATATGAGTAACTTAAGAGTCTAAAACATATAATCGGAAGATGTATGAGATCTAGCTAAAACGATGCATGTAATGTTAATTTGCTGCTGAATGATCATGGTTTATGCCTATGGAGGACTCTTAGCCAACCTTGCTGTCTTTATCTTAGATTTTACTTGTTTGTTAATCTGTTACTAGTTTTATTGTCTAAGTATTGCGAGACCCGCAATACTATTTTTCTATTCTTGTTATTATTTCAGCATTTTCGCTATTTACTTGTTTCTGCATTTTGTATGTTCTGACGTTATTTCAGCAACCCAACCAACAACATTTTGTCACCGGTTACATTTTCCTTCAATCAATCTGTACTTAGCATAAACTTAATCAAATCTCTGTGGGAAAATGATATAAAATATACTTATCACTTGCTGCAGACCATGTATACTTGCATGATCTGAGTGCTCTTCGCATCTAATTTACACACACTGAGCACGCAACAAGTTTTTGGCGCCGCTGCCGGGGATTTGCATTACTTTTGTGTTAAGTTGATTGATTGTAAGATTTGTGCTGAATACGTGAGCTTAATTTGTTTACTATCATTTTCAGGCACAGAGCGAAACTATGCAGGTGAACAACGTATGTGTACAGCGGAGTAAATGAATACGCTACAGAACTTAATTGGAGGAAGAGTTTGCCCACAACAGTTTGAAGAATTTTATCAGTCATGTGCTTATTGTGGGGATAATCATAACTTGGAGAATTGCCCAACATTGAATTATCAAGAGAGGCAATATCAACAAAGCTATGACAACCATTATTCGTACCTGTGTGGACATGATCAGTGGCAACTCTCAAATAATCCTTGCGAAGAGCATGTGCAAGTTGCTCATTATGAAGAGTTCCACCAACATGAAGACTATCAACATTATGCGCCAACTCAAAATGAAGAATTATCACCCGCTTTGGAGGCGCTATGGATAGAATTCATGGAAAGGAATGATGCATCCATGAGGAGAATTGATGTGCAATTAGTCCAGCTCACAAATGACTTACAAAATCTACTTGTTATAGCAAAATCACCACCACCATGCCCTCAGATGTTTGATTTTTATGATGATGACTCCTTTGTTACCTTTGATTCTAAGAAGAGTGATCCAATGGAATCTCCCTATGAATTGGTGGAGTTGGTGAAAGTTGAGAAAAATGAAATTATGTTGGATGAGGCCAAATAGACTAATGCGCTGCTTGAGGAACAAGAATTTGAAATGTTTGATGTTGCAGCAAGCTTCTGCACCAATGAAAGAGCTGAGCAACCACCACCATAAATCCTCCAGCAGAAGAAGTTAGGAAGAGATGTGCCAGAAAAAGTCACATCACTTCAAAGCCATGTTATAGCAAATGTTGTAGAAAAAAAACCAACGCACAGAATGTACAAACCTTGGATGTTATAACATGCAGTCTCTTTGAAAGAATCAACAATTTCAAGGTGTGGCAGAATGTCCGACCCCGTAAATCAAGAATTAAGTATCTTAAAGGAGCAGAAGTGATGCCTCGAAACATTGAAGAATATCCATATGAGGCAGATTGACAAGGGAGATTTCTGATCCCTAAACTCTTAAATTAGGCTTTTATCATGCTTTGCTTAGATTTTGTATGTTAGGAGTGGTTTATTTTGGGAATGGAATATTTATCATGTGCCAACAATCATAGTGTACTAGGAGACAATTCTGAAAATAGTTTGATGCTTCTGTTATCATGCTTGAAATCTTTGTTAATGCGCTTACCATAGTCGTTTAGCATGAATTGATGATGCCTTCATTTTGAAATGATTATTTTGCATGCATGTGCTATTACAACATTATACTTAAGCATGGAGCGAAGTGTGGAATTCTGCCTTCCGAATTTGTCTTGTGATAATGCTGTTAGATTTATAATGTTTAGCTAGCTTGGACTATTTTTCTCTGCTGCTAGTTTATGTCTATATCTTTTTCAACTGGCTAAAATGTGATTCTCTGTGGGATGTTTATTGTTTAGAGTGTGCTGGATGAGTGTCAAGTACACGCCTTAAATTAGAGTCAAGCCTCATTTGTTAGAAAGCATGCAACCTTGTAAGACCTTACCTTTGTTTCGAATAAACCTCTGCCTGGGGTGTTATCTAACCTAGGAGAGCCATTCCAACCCTTAGATATTTAAAGGCTGCCTGTTTTTAACTTAAACTAGATGCTTCTAACTAAGTTTGGGGGTGTGCCACCCAATGCTCTCATTGAGGACAATGAGAAGTCCAGGTTTGGGGGTAAGGCAGCCTTCTAGCCCCTAGGAGCACTCCTCTCTCCCTTATTAGATATGCATTGTTCTTCTTTGAAAAAGAGAAAAAAAAAAAACAAAAAGAAAAAAAATGAAGCATTTTCTTTTTGCTAGGAATGCTGAGTAATCAGGGCCATTTGTGTAACCCACAAGTGGCACTGCATCAAAACGCAAACTTAGGAAAAAGAAAATATTGAAAAAGAAAAGCAAAGATATATAAAAAAAAAAAAAAAAAAAAAAAAAAAAAAAACAGAAAACAAAGAAGAAGAATGTATGCCAGAAGGTTGCAGCCCTGAATGCTTAGATGTTCCTATGTACTGAAAATTGATCGTAAGTTAGCTAAGCAAGGGGCTGTAACTAGAAGGCTTATCTAGGGAAATGAGTGTCTGTCCTAAATAGAGTGATGCCATGGCTTAGATTGTTCTATGGATTCTGTACTTTGACACTTTTTGGTTCTAAGCATGGAATGACTTTAAGGATTCCTAGGAAATAAAAGAATAAAAGTTAGAAGCATGTACTGAGTTTTAAGTTAAGAGTAAGCTGATTTTAAAGCTAGAGGATGACTGCACAATGAGCTTGGTGATATAGGTAGATAAACCAGAAGGTAGGGAGTTATTAAGAGCAGAAGGTTTTAAAGGCAAAGGAATTCAGAATGATAAACATGAAGTTGGTTTTAGCTTGAAGTGTGTCACAGGATAGCACTGTCTTCGGCAGTAAGCCGAGAGAATAACAGTTTGGTTAGTTGGAGAGAAGGAAAAGACTTAGCAGCTAGACTAAAAAGAAAGAGAGGGAAGGTGAGGTTCATAGTATTGCTCGAGGGCTAGCAATAGCTCAAGTTTGGGGGTGTGTTAACTCTCCAAATGAGAGTTATTTAGGTCCATAATTGCTTTATATTCATGAAGTATTTTGAGCATTCTAGCTATTATTGAGCAGAATATGTGTTTAATAGTGACATTTGTGAAATGGTGTTGAAATTAATGCTTATGTGGAAAATTTGTGCATAAGTGTGTATTTGGTGAAAAAAATGTCTAAATAATGCCTTTCAAGAGTATTGCTGAAGTTTTGCGAGGAGCGCAATAGGATAAGAAGAAGGGCAGCTGAAAACAGAGCTTTGCGGTCGCAACGCAATCGCAATACTGGCAGTATCCTTTGCTGAGTTTGTTAGTCGTCGGCCCTTCTGTAGCTGCCACGTATGAGGTTGTTTTCCTAATTTGGATGGAGATCCGTGATTAGGGAGCAGACTATGGAACCACTAAAGGCTATATAAGAGAGCAAGATGAAGCAAGGAAGATCAATCCACTCGACGGTGAAGAGATTCGGCAAAGGCCAAACCATAGAAAAGAGAATTCTCTCGTTTGTTGGATCGAAGAAACAAAGGCTCCCTTGGCGTCAGTAATTCAAGAGGAAGAAGAGATGATCCATCTTCTCTTCCGATTGAATTCCCTTCCCAAGTCAAGCCATTCTTCTCCTTCAACCGAAGCGGATTGGGGGCAATCGGACCTTCACTTATCTACTGCTTTACTTTAGTTTCTATTTGCGGATTTCTACTGCTTTACTTTCGTTTCTGCTTTCGGATTGAATTGTATTTCGCTTTCGAATTGTTACTAGATTTGTTTTTCTTAAGTAATCAATTAGTTTTGTTAAGTTCTTCTATTTTTATGAGTAATCAATTAGTTTTGTTGAGTTCTTCTAAAAGCCATGAGTAGCTAGTTTTATAAAAGTTTGTTGAGATGAATCTGTAGGATATATCTATGTGAATTCAACATGTAAATAAGCATGAATGCATTGAATGAGTGTGGGCTTCATCCCATGGACATTTTCGACCGACCATCCATTTTGTTCTAAAGAGTTCCTAACCTCTAGAAGGAGTAAGAATTCAGAGTCATTCATTCATGTTAGCCTTTCATGGTAGATAGAGAGTGGTCTAGGAATAGGCACTCTCCTAACACGTTTTATAGCATGAACATATAAATAGGTTCTTAAAACTTACTTGGATATGAGTAACTTAAGAGTCTAAAACATTTAATCGGAAGATGTATGAGATCTAGCTAAAACGATGCATGTAATGTTAATTTGCTGCTGAATGATCATGGTTTATTCCTATGGAGGACTCTTAGCCAACCTTGCTGTCTTTATCTTAGATTTTACTTGTTTGTTAATCTGTTACTAGTCTTATTGCGAAAGTATTGCGAGACCCGCAATACTATTTTTCTATTCTGCAAGTTGTTATTATTTCAGCATTTTCGCTATTTACTTGTTTCTGCATTTTGTATGTTCTGACGTTATTTCAGCAACCCAACCAACAACATTTTGTCACCGGTTACATTTTCCTTCAATCAATCTGTACTTAGCATAAACTTAATCAAATCTCTGTGGGAAAACGATATAAAATATACTTATCACTTGCTGCAGACCATGTATACTTGCATGATCTGAGTGCTCTTCGCATCTAATTTACACACACACTGAGCACGCAACAATCTCTCCTTTCTTATTTTCTTTCTTCTCATTTTCTGTCTCCCTAATTTATTTATGATAAAAATCAATTTATACTCTTAAATTTTGAGTTGTATCAACTAACAACTCAAAATAATAATTATATTAATTTAAACTTCAAACTTTGATGAGTGAATCAATTTAGATATTTGAGAATTTATAACTATTTTTACTTCATTTGGTTTAAAATCAGCTCAAAATCACCTAAATGAAATTACTATTTCTCCAAAATTCTACCAACGTATTTTAAAAACAATTATCAAGTAATTTATCTTAAATTAAGTAGGAAAAAATAGATGAAGATCCTACCAAAATATTTCAAGAAAAATCATTTTTCTTCATTAAGTAGAAAGAAATAGAAGAAGATGTGAAAATGAAGAACCACTCATACCTATTAATGAAAAAATTGAACCCTAAATCGTTGTCTAAATACTTAAATCGTTGTCTAAATACTAAAAAGAAGAGAGGTAATTAAAAAAAAATGAAAGTGAAAATAATTTTTAAATCGAATCCTATTGTTTAAATTCTAAAAGGAGACAAGTAATAAGAAAAGTGAAATTTTATCGTTATTGAAAATCTTTTTTAATGAATTGAGAAATTGCGTATGAAATCGTTTGTATTACCAATCTTGATATTATAATTCAATTTGGTGTTGAGATTATTTTTGTTAATTTCCCCTTGAGGTGAAATTACTTGTATGATTTTAGCATTAATAAATTAGTTGTTTATAAAAAAGTATTAATTTATTTAATTGAGTCCCATTAATAAAAAAAACATTATAAAGTTCCATTAAATCTCATACTCCTCCGACAATAATTAATAAGGTTAGAGTTGTCATACTCATTCGACAATAATTAATAAGGATAAGAAAAAAAAGACTATAGCTCCGTTTGGCATTGCGTTTGAAAGAATTAGAAGTGATTAAAAATAAATCTTAACCGTTTTTTGTGTTTGGTAAAACAAATTATTTTATAATTTGTTAAAATCAATTTTGGATGACACGTTCATTCTCTAACAATCACTTTTTTAACAAATTTTCAAATCTTTTCAAAATTAAAAATTATTTTATATATCTAGTATCTATTTCCCACCCCCAAATCTTATTTTATAATTTTTAAGTTAATAAATCAAATGCAAATATTTTTTTTAAAATAATACTTTACTATTTTTTTCTTAAAATAATTTATACAATTTTTTATAATATGTCTATTTTAGTGATTATAGTTAAATTACAATAATTTAATACTTATTTACCAAACACGATAACCAACTTATTTAAGTCTACAACTAAAATTTACCAAACACTAATTTGATTCATCAAACAGCTGATTTTTTTAAAACCAAAGTTGGAAGCAATTATTTTAAAAGCTACCGCAATCCCAAACGGAGCCTATATATGTCTTTCCCCACTTCACGTGATTCATGAAAAAGGTGTATTATCTCTCGCTACTCTTCTGTCTTTCTTCCTCACTCATTTCTACTTTATCCTACTCATCCTCCATTGTGCACAATAATTAATCTAGAATCGACAGATCAATCCATTTTTATGTCCACCGACTAATATTCACTCATACTTGATAACATTCTTTATTATTATAAAAACAATTATTACAAATACAAGATACTAATCGAGAAGATGCTAGAAGCATGATAATTAACAAACTCTAATAAACTGAAATGAGGAATTTCGAATAAAAAAATTAAAAAAAAAATGAAATGAAAATTTTAAGGTCTTGCTTGATAACGGTAATGAGAGAATCCCGATAAGGTTGAGATATGC
This sequence comes from Herpetospermum pedunculosum, assembly GCA_028017165.1. Classification (NCBI taxonomy): domain Eukaryota; kingdom Viridiplantae; phylum Streptophyta; class Magnoliopsida; order Cucurbitales; family Cucurbitaceae; genus Herpetospermum; species Herpetospermum pedunculosum. The sequence continues at coordinate 52,956,188 of CM051522.1, forward strand.
ATTGCTGGAACCCCCACTCAACCAACTGCGAGGGTCTCGGCCCTCGACCAGAGGCGCACCGGACGAAAGACTTAAAATAAAAGCCTAAAACTGGTTGAGGACCTTAAGCAATCAATAAGGAACGAACTAAGAATTGAAGATAGATTTCTAACACTTAGAAAAAACCTTGAATTCGAGTCCACCGGTAAACCGACCGGTAAAAGTCAACCGAAAAAGTTGACCGGTTAAAGCCATCAGTAAAAATCACCGGTAAATATATCACCGGTATATATCATATATACACCGGTATATATTATACCGAGGAAATACCGACCGGTATATACCACCGGTATATATCACCGGTAAATATCATATATACCACCGGTAAATACCATATATACCACCGGTATATATACCACCGATATATATCACCGGTAAATATTAAATATACCACCGATATATTTACCACCGGTATATATACCACCGGTAAATATTATATATACCACCGGTATATTTTCCAGCGAAGAGAACTCTTGAAAAAGTACCGGTATATATATCATATATACACCGGTATATATTGACAAAAATACCTTATTTTGACGTTCGTCTTCTCGTCTACCTCAACACCTCTACTGCCCCCTCGATCTCTACGTCTCCTCCGGTCACGAACTCAGCACGGGCACCAACGATGACCACCCTTAGAGTAGTCCCAACTATTCTCGGGCTTAATAGCGGAGTAGTGGGACTCCTTGAGCTAAGGGGGTTTGTTGAGAGGGAGGAAGAAAGTGATGAAGCTTGGATGAGTTTTGTTATGAGTTTACCAAGAACTTGATGAACAATTCATCAAGAACATGATGAACTCAAACAACAAACTCATGAATTTCAACAATTGAAATTCAAAATTAGAGAAATAAGTATAAACAACTTTACACTTATTTTGAGTTGTTGATGCTTCTCTGTTGTTGATCACCAACGGTCTCTTCATTCTCTACTCGCTTTGGTGCTTCTCTGTTGTTGATCACCAACGGTCGTCCACTACGAAGTTCAATGGCTTGAACTTGTTCTTTTCCATCCCTTCTTGGCACTTCAGTGTCTGCAGGCAATCTACCTTGGGGCCTATTTTTCAGTTCGTCGGCTAACTGCCCTATTTGGTTCTCTAAGCTCCTCAGGGTTGCTTGCTGACTTTGCAGGGTTGCTTGCTGACTTTGCAGGGTTGCATCATTTTTTGCAATGTACTCTTTAAGTAAATGAAGGGAATGAACTCTTCATTCCCCGCAGCGGAAGCGTTTGGAATCGTTACTTTGATTTATTTAGAATTAAACAAAAAATACAAGTTAAGCATATGTATTACCTTTGATGAATCATCTTCTTGTGTTCCTTTTTCCACGAGATCTTCCTCGCTATGACTCGAACACGGGATCAAGGCTTGTGGGAGCTCTTTGAAAGAATGAGAGAACAATTCTCTCTGCAGAGGGTGAGTGGTGTGTTTTGCCAACCTTTTGGCTAAACCTAAATGTCTTATTTATAATAAGGCTTTTAGGAATTAATTTTATTTTATAAAATACATTTTAATATCTAATATATTAAAATATGCATTTTATATTTATTTGAATCTTATTCAAATATTATAAAATTAATCTTTTATAATATACTTTAAACCAATTTGAATCACATTCAAATAACATAAGTATATAGTTTTTAATATTAATGTATCATATACATAAACTATTTCCTCTAATATTTAATGTATCAAATACAATAAATATATTTTACTCTTCTACATTTAATATATCAAATATATTAAATATTAATTTGAATATTTCAAATTTTCTTTCAACTAAATTGATCCTTTTAGTGTTACTATGAGCTAGCAAGGGGACCTTATGGACCTACAGATTTATAAGCTCCAATGATACAAAATTAATTAATTAAACTCTTTAATTAATTGACTTTCATTCATTAACTCTAGGTCACTCCACTATAGGCCTAGAGTTGCACTCTTATGCACTGTAGGACAAGTTGTGTCCATGGATATAACCATTACATGCAAGTCGATCCTTCACGAGTTGTTCGTAATTACAGCTGGGTCAAAAGTCCGTTTTACCCCTGTAATTACATCTTACACCTTAAGTACCACTGATTCTCTAATGAACAACCTGTTTATGATCCAACCATAAACGAAGTCCCTCTCGGGCCAGTGAGAGGGTGGGGCCCCATTGTTCAAGTCCCGAAATCAGCACTTAAGGGAACTACTCATCTACTTTCCCTATATAGGAAAGAAGTGAATTCTATCTTGTGAAACTTATGTTCCCAACTCCCTATTTGGTCAAGTCCCCAAAATGGTAGGCTTATTGAATCGGCTATAAAGGTCATTCTCACCCATACAAATCAAAGGACGAACCCTCACAGGCAGGAGTTCATAACTCACTCAGGATTAAGATCGAGTCACATATGATCATCCTGTGAAATACTAATCTTCTCAAATAACGGATTTATAAAGAGAGATTATATATTTCGTGGTCCAGTCTTATACAAACTCATTGTATAGGATACCCCCACTCACATGTCTCTACATGAATGATTTGGATCAAATCATTTGTAACAATTACAAAGTGGGTCGTATCAATAGTGTTACCAGGATAAGGCACCCAACCTTATCCATATACTATAGACCCTTTAGGTTATTACTTGAACATGATCCTCCCGTATGTCAACTACATACAGTTCAAGATTACACTAATAACCTTGGATTTTATTTATATAATGAATATTATAAATTACAAATAATAATAATAAAATAATTATCAAATAATTATTAATTAATTACGAGGCTTTAGGGCATAAATCCCAACAGTAAATTCTCTACTGATGATCCTATGGGTTGGTAATATGGCTTTTGGTACATAGATTGGTTATTTTGTTGAGTGAAATCAGGTGTTCCACTCGGTCTTGGTCGGTTTTGTGCTTGGTTAGTATTTTGTTGTCCACCCCAAGAAAGATTCGGGTGGTTCCTCCAACCAGGATTATAGGTGTTAGAGTAGGGGTTGTTCCTTGGTTGTTGTTGACTCTCAACATAGCACACCGAGGATGGATTCCCGGGGCAGAAGTCATACATGTGCCCTTCCCCACAGAATCCACAGATTAGTGCCTCACCTTGATTAGTTGTTGTGCTCGTTGAAACGGCTGTTGCGGTGTTGACACTGTGTTGGAGATTAGTTTGAGCCATTTGTTTTACTAGATTGGTCAGGGCATTGATTTGGCTACTCATTGCACTAAGTGCGTCCTTGTCTTGAGCCCTCCTTGGCTCTACAGGATCGTCTGACCATCTACAATAGGAATTTGAGATTTTCTCCAAGATCTCATAGGCTTCATTGTAGCTCTTTGAAAGCATGGAACCACCAGCTGAAGAATTCAACACTTGTCTCGTGCTGGGGTTGCATCCTTTAAAGAATACTTTTATTTGGATACACCATGGAATGCCATGGTGTGGACATTTAAGCAAAAGGTCCTTGAACCTTGTCCAAGCTTCGTGTAATGACTCGTTTTCGGCTTGTTTGAACTTAATAATATCATCACGGAAGTTGGAGTTCCTATCAGGTGAGAAATATTTTACTAGGAACTTTTCAGCTAGATCTGTCCAATTGACAATCGATCCAGAGGGTAAGGAATTTAACCACGTTTTGGCCTTATCTCTTAATGAATATGGAAAAAGGTATAGTCTTAAGGCTTCTTGGGAAACTCCTGGGATGACAAAAGTATCACTTACTCCTAGGAAGTTTCTCAAGTGATTGTGGGGATCTTCGTTTTCCACTCCAAAGAATTGTCCAATAGTGGACAGCATTTGGAACATGACGGGTTTTAACCCGAATGAGTTAGCTGTAATCTCAGGGCGTATAATGCTCGGATTAAGCTCCTCAGGCATGGGTACTAGGTACGAGAGGATGGCACTATCCTTATCATTCGCAATTTCGATGGGGTTGCGAATGGTAGGTGCTTGGTTTGGGGCTTCTCTATCCATTTCGGGTGGTTGGGATTGCGATGACTCTGCGGAGTCCGCAATGCTTTGAGTTACAGGTGGCTGTTTAAAAAGGCATTTTTTGGTCTTGTTTCTGGCCCTTAGAAGTCTTTCAGGCTCAGGATTGAACTCTAGGTTGGTAGTTAAATGCTCATTCATAAACTAGCTTGATGGTACCTGTAAAGGAAATGAAAGAAGATTAGCTCCAATTAGATATTAAGTTTGTGTTTTCTAAATTAACACACTTCGTGTTTACTAAACAAAATCCCCGGCAGCGGCGCCAAAAACTTGTTGCGTGCTCAATGTGTAAATAAAATGTGATGCGAGAGCACTTAGATCATGCAAGCATACATGGTCTTGCAGCAAGTGATAAGTATTTTTTCATTCGATTTCCCACAGAGATTTATTCTTAGTTACTAACGAAGTGAGGTGCTAAATTAGAAAGGGTGACTTAAATGGGGTAGAATTGAGGGTGATGTGCCAAACTAATGAAGAATGTACGAGATATGCAAGCATAGACAAAAGCAAGTAAAGAGATCAACTCGAATGTAGAGGAAAAAGAATTGCGGAGAAAACAATTTTCTAGCAATAAAATCGCAAAAGTAAAGTAGGAGAAAAACGGCTAAGGCAAAAAGCAGAATAATAGAATTGCGCAGACAACAATTTTCTAGCAATTAAGTTAACGACGAATTGAGGGTGAGATAAGGAAACAAGGTCAACTAAAGACTCCTCTATAGGCTTTTTCATACGATTATTCAGCAGTAACTTAACTTATCATGCATCAACTTAGCTTAGTCTCATGTATCTCTCGATTACATGCATTAGATCCTTTAGTTCACTCATATCCAAGTAAGGGTTAAGCATCTATTTATATAAGCAAGCTAATGAATTGTGCTAGGAAAACGCCTATTCCTAGGTCGTTTTCTGGCTACCATGAAAGGCTAGCATGAATGGACGACTCTGAACTCTTACTCCTTCCGGAGGTTAGGAGTTCTTTAGACAAAATGGATGGCCAATCGAAATTGCCCGTGGGATGAAGTACACATACATTCAATGCATTCGAAGCTATCCTACATGTTGAACTTTCGTATTTTTAACCTATAGATTCGTCGTTAGCCGACCCTTGTGTGTTTAGTTACTCATGGTTGATGTGCACTTGGAAATACTAGGTCGACTAAGCATGATTAACAGTACTTAAATGAAAGCAAAGGAAGAACAGAAAGCGATATGGAACTTGCGAAGATTTAAACGATTCCTCTATTAAATAAGATTCAAAGCTTAATGTGCAAAAGACTGTAAAACAGTGAAGACCTAAACAGATGAAAACGAACTGAAGTAATGTAGCAACCAGAAACAAATGACAGAAAACATTAGATAAATGGAAGACAGAAAGCAGTAAAAGTGTGCGTAGATCTCCTCGGCGCAAGCGCCTCGGATGAAGGGGAAGGTTAGCGTTTCTTGGGGATGAATTCAATCAGAAGAGAAGAAGGATCTTCTCTTCTTCCTCTCGAATTATCGGCGCCAAGGGCTGATTCCTTCACTCCAACAAACGGGATGAGAGAATGGATGAGGGAACTGCGTTGAGACGGAGAGTTCTATGCTTCTGAGCTTGTTGTTCTCCTTCCCCCTTGACCTCCTTTTATAGTGTTTTGCAGGTATCTTCAGCCATGGAGGACCATCCATTCTAAACGACGACCCTCCACGTGGCAGCAGGAGAGAGCTTAGGCGGCTGAAAGATCGCAACTGTGACGGCAGACGGTTGGAACAACTTAGCAGCAGCAGCTTTAAACTTTGCGATTTCCTCGTTGTGACCGCAATAAACATTGCGGAGACAGCAATGTTTCCGTAATTCTCCTGCAATGCAAACTTCACTCTTTTAACTTCGTTTTTTATTCTTTTTTGTTCCTTTTACAAATAAGTCTTAATTTAGCCTCATTCCTTGAATTCTCATATTTAAGCATGTATTAAGCTAAATTCTAACAAAAACGCTTAAGAGTTTACACAATTCTATAGTAAATAAGTCCCTGAAATATGTACTTTTGGAGAGGTAACACACCCCAAAACTTAAGTTATTGCTCGTCCTCGAGCAATTATAAGGGCTTACTTGGGCTGCTATTACTCTATCTGACTACTTGCTGACTTCCCTAGGCTTACTATCCAAGGCATAGATGTCCTGTGACACTCTCCTAAGTTCAAACTAACTTCACATGCTGCTTATTCTGGTTTCTCTTGCCTTTTAAAACCTATTGCCTTTTATAAATTTCCTAACAACTGGTTTATCTGCTTAAGTCATTAGGTTCATTGTGCAGCTGTCCCTAAGTTTTCAAATTCTTCCTAGTTTTATCCCAGACTCAATACATGCTTCTAATGTTTTTTCTTTTAAGCTACCTAGGATTCCTTAGAGTCATGTCAGTCTTAGTACACACGAGTAACAGCAGTACTTTTCATAGAACAACCTAAACCCTGGCATCACTACATTGGATATACTCTCATCTCCCTTAACATACCCTCAAGCTACAGCCCTGTGCTTAGCAAACTAAGGATCAGAGTTCATTACACAGGACACCTAAGCACTAAGGCTATAACTTGTAGGCACACATTCTTCTTCCTTGGGTTTTCCCTTTTTCCTGGTAGAGTCTCTGCTTTTGGTTTGCCTTTTAATGCAGTGCCACTTGTGGGTTACACAAATGACCCTGATTACTCAGCATCCTTTAGAGAGACACTACCTTTTATTTTTCTGTTTTTTCTTTTTTCATTTTTTTCATCATTTTTTTTTTTTACAGAAGAAGAGAAGAAGAATGCTTATGTTTAAAGAGGGAGAGAGGAATGTTCCTAGGCCTAGAGGCTGCCTCCCCCAAACTTAAGTTCTCATTGTCCCCAATGAGAGTCTGAGGTGGCACACCCCCAAACTTGTCCTAGAAGCATCTAGTCTAAGGTAAAACAAGCAGAACTTAAAACTCCTAGGCATAGAACGACCTTCTTAAAGCAGATAACTCAGAGGCAGAATTTTTGTAAAAAACAACATGTTAAGGGCTGACAGAGGTGCATGCTTAGCAACAAAGGAAGCTAAATTAAACGAACAAGAGTGTACTAAGACACTCATCCAGCATGCTCATTAGATAGACTGCATAGTGAAGACGGGAAAGCAGCAGAAAATCGAAATTTAAACAGAGCTAGCCCATCCAAAAAGACATCTAACAGCATGCGAAAACTAACAAAAATTGTGGTCACTGCAAGGAATTCGCAATTAACCTACAGAGCAATTTAAGCAGTGATCAAGGCTCCTAGCATGCTATAAACAGACATAAAGAACTAAGCTAACAGCTAAGACTACCTAAGTTAACTATGCAGATGACAACAAACTAATCTAAACTACTCTAAATAAACAAATTAACAATTAAAACAGATCATTGATTGGATTTAAAAATGGGGTCACAGGTCACAGAAAAGCAGATTGATTGTTTTTTTTTTTTTTTTTCTTAAGAGGGATCAGAAAACTCCCTCGAATGCCGTCCCTGGCATTCAAACATCTTCATCATCGTCTCTCCCTCCTCGTGGAGGCACCCACGGCTTCAGCAGATCAGCAGGGAAAGTGGGGAATATGCATCCCAGCTGCTCAGCTACCTCCTGATCCCTTGCTTGTGCATACTCAGCCCATTGAGCCATCTTGTGCTGCAGGTCCATCAGGCATGCCATGGACAGTGACTGTGCAGCAGCCAGGCCGTCCATCTCAAATTCCATATTGCCTCGTCTTCTCATCCTTAAGATCGTGGGCAGCTCCAGATGACCTGTGTAAGCCAACTGCCTCTCATCCCTCGCAATAGGCACACCTGCACGTAAGCACAGTTTAGTTATAGTGTTTGGGAAATATAATTGGCCCTTACCTTTGCGTGAGCAGTCAATGATGGAGGCGACAATGACTTCACCAACATCAATGGTGAGTCCCCACATGATGGCATAGAGCAGCAACGATCGCCCCTGGTTGATAGTCGTTTCGTGCGTCACGGGGGAGATGCGTCTGCGGACCAGGGAGAACCAGACTGCTGCCTTGTCTCTAAGGGTTGCACTCATCAGGGTGTGCTTCCCATTCCTTGAGACTGCCCAGGCTGCCTCAGGTTTGCCGATTGTGTGCAGGCCTCTTCTAGGACTGCCTCAGATGGCGATTCGACGATCTTGGCATACTCAGAATGTGTATGCCCTCTGAGAGCATAGGCTTCGTTGATGGCATTGGCAGAGAAATCGACTTCCACCCCTCTCACCATTGATAGACACGCTTCAGGGTGTGTGAGATTGGCGTAGAAATCGTACACCATATCAGGATATGCTGGAATTGGAGGCCTGCAGAGTTCCTCCCAGCCATGGTTGATGATCCCTGCGCGCAAAAATTGCGGCAGGTCCGCCAATGCATCAAGAAAGCCTCGCTCGTGGAGGAGTTCCTTCTTCATCAATTCGAGGCCCTTGGCCTCTGCTTCCTTGGAAACATACCTCGCAGCTCGAGGTTCGTCTTCTGGATACATCTTCCTCTTCCCCTTTTCTTTTGTTTTGGCCGACTCAGAGGCCTCAATCTTCATCTTCTTTAAAGAAGGTTCAGCTCCAACCTTCCTCTTCTTGGCCCGTTTGGAAGCCTTTGGCCGCTTGCCCTTGACAATCACGGGGGCCCTCTTCTTGAGTCGTGCCTTGGTGGTCATTTGCTGGAGACAATCCCCCAGTGTCTCGTCCATGGAGTCCCTGCTTTCCCCCTCCACAGGGCTGTCAAGATTGACATCCCTTAAGGGGGAAAACACCTCATCTTCCTCAGCTGGGTCGGCGATAGGCACCGATTCTTGGCGCTCTTCAGATGGAGCTGCAGCCTCCGGCGCGTGCTGAGAAGATTCAGGGCTCTGCCTGGCTGTCTCAAATGATGGACGGCCACCTTCGAGGCTCTCCTCGCTCGGAGTTTCCTTTTCTTTGATTGGGGAATCCTCCACCGCAATCTTTCACTTCCTTTTCTTCGGAGTACCGACTGGATCAGAGGGAGCAGCAGCTACCTCTGTCGCCAACTTCCACTTCTTCCTTCGCACAGGCAGCTTCGGAGGTCGTGAAGGTTGCGCAACATCAGCATCTGCCAAAGAAAGCAATGCTTCCCTCACAGTCGCCTCTGCGTCCGGCGATGCTTTCTTGGGCGTGGATCGATCTGCTCGCGTGGTCACCATTGTCGTTCTTTGAGGATCTGAATGTGGGAGATGCAGAGGAAGGAGAAGGCTGAATTATGGAGTTCCAACGGTTGAGAAATCGTAGAGGGCAGAGACCTCCAACGACGGCTATTTGTACTCAAGTATTCTCCAACGGCTCTATTTGTTGCGGACTTCGCAATTCTTTAGCAATTAATTCGCAGTGCCGTTAGGATTTTCTTGTTTTAAATTGCAAGATTTGAGCAACCAAATCTCCGATTTCTTCAGATCTTTTCGTGGATCTTCTCCTCTTGATTCATCCCCCTCATTGCTGCGTACAAATCTCCCATTATTATACTCCTAATCACAATAAAAATACTGAATTAAAACAACAAATAAACAAACGATACGGAATCTAAAATACTTAAAGAAAAACAACTAAGGCATAGCCTTCTGATGGACGAGCACAGTGATCACTCATCCCCTTTCGATTTGTTTCTTAGGCTTCAGATAGGAGGAAGGTCGAGAGTGTCTGTACATCTCCTTCCTCATAGTAATGCTTCAACCTTGCACCATTTACCATGAATGGTTTCCCTTGGTGTAGGTTTCGAATCTCAATAGCACCATGAACAAAAACGTTAGTAATCACAAAAGGACCTGACCATCTAGACTTAAGTTTGCCTGGAAATAACCTTAACCGTGAGTTGAATAATAAAACATGCTGCCTCTTTTTAAAGTCCTTGACCCTAAGTCTACTATCATGCCAAATCTTAGTTTTTTCTTTATACATTTTAGCATTTTCGTAGGACATATGTCTTAGCTCATCTAACTCATGTAATTGCAGAGACCGCAATGTTCCAGCATCGGTCACGCAATAATTCAGCTCTTTTAAGGCCCAAAAGGCTTTGATTTCCAATTCGAAGGGAAGATGACATGCTTTTCCATACACTAGCCTATAAGGAGACATACCTAAGGGTGTTTTATATGCAGTCCTATACGCCCAAAGTGCATCGTCTAACTTAAAAGACCAATCATTTCTATTAGGTTTAACCATTTTTTAGAGTATTTTCTTGATCTCCCTATTGGATATTTCAGCTTGTCCATTTGAATGTGGGTGATAAGGGGTTGCTACTCTATGTCTAACATTGTATTTAGCTAGTACCTTTTCCATAGCTTTATTTATAAAGTGGGTACCCTCATCACTAATTATTGCACGTGGTGTACCAAATCTTGTAAAAATATGCCTATTTAGAAACTTAATGACTGTCTTGGCATCATTCGAGGGACATGCAACGGCTTCTACCCATTTAGAAACGTAATCTACAGCTACTAATATATAGAGATTACCTGCAGATGGAGGGAATGGTCCCATGAAATCAATGCCCCATACATCGAAGAGTTTTAATTCTAGGATATAGGTGAGAGGCATCTCATCCTTCCTACTGAGGTTACCTATTTGTTGACACTCATTGCAGCTGTGTGCATGGTCGTGGCCATCCTTGAAGATCGTGGGCCAATAGTAGCCACTCTGGAACACCTTTGTAGTCGTCCTTTGACCACCAAAATGTCCACCATAAGGAGATGTATGGCAGTGCTGCAACACTGACTTTGCCTCAGCAGCTGATACACACTTCCTCAGCAAACCATCTGCACAAGTCTTGTAAAGTGTAGGATCGTCCCAGATGAACTTCCTAGCTTCATGTAGGAACCTCTTCTTTTCTTGCCCTCCTTTGAAAGTTGGTAGTACCTGCGAGGCAAGGAAGTTAGCAATGTCCGCAAACCAAGGTTCCTCATCGTTATCACGATGTGCTAACACAAAGACATGTTCATCAACAAAGGCATCAGAAATTGCTGGCTCAGCAATTATTTCGCAATTACTTCGCAATCTAGATAAATGGTCAGCAACTACATTTTCGCATCCTTTTTTATCTTTAATGTCTAAGTCAAACTCTTGCAATAATAATACCCATCTAATTAACCGTGGCTTAGCATCAGCCTTCCTCATTAGATATTTTATTGTCGAGTGGTCAGTGTACACAATAGTTTTAGTTCCTACAATGTAAGGCCTAAATTTTTCACAAGCAAACACTACAACTAGCATTTCCTTCTCTGTGGTAGTGTAATTACATTGTGCTTCATTTAAAGTCTTACTTGCATAATATACAGGATGTGTTAGTTTATCAATTTTCTGACCTAGCATAGCATCAATCGCATAGTCACTAGCATCACACATTAACTCAAAAGGTAAATCCCAATTAGGACCTACTATAATTGGTGCTTTGACTAAGGCTTCTTTAAGTGTTGTCCATGCTAGGAAACATTCTTTGGAGAAGACAAATGGTTTATTAAGCTCTAAGAGCTCACACAGAGTTTTAGAGATTTTTGAGAAATTTTTTATGAATCTCCTATAGAAACCTGCATGACTTAGGAAACTCCTAATAGCTTTGACGTTTTGAGGTTCCACTAGCTTCTCTATTATTTCTATTTTGGCCCTATCGACATCTACTCCTGCTCTAGATACTCTATGACCTAGGACTATTCCTTCTTCCACCATAAAGTGGCATTTTTCCCAATTTAAGACTAGGTTGGTTTCCTCACACCTAGTTAGGACTTGTCCTAAGTTTTCTAAGCAATTATTAAAAGAATCACCAAAGACTGAGAAGTCATCCATAAATATTTCTATCATGGATTCATCTAAGTCAGAGAAAATAGCCAACATGTACCTTTGGAATGTTGTTGGTGCATTGCATAAGCCAAATGGCATTCTGCGAAAAGCAAAGGTTCCAAAGGGACATGTAAAGGTCGTTTTCTCCTGGTCCTCAGGGTCTATGGTAATTTGGTTATATCCTGAATAACCATCTAAAATGTAGTAATAGGCTCGGCCAGCTATTCTATCTAACATCTGATCTATAAACGGTAAAGGAAAGTGATCTTTTTTGGTTTCTTTGTTAAGTTTTCTGTAGTCCATACAGACTCTCCATCCTGTAATAGTTCTAGCTGGAATTAGTTCGTTATTCTCATTAACTATTACAGTCACTCCACCCTTCTTAGGCACACATTGGATCGGACTCACCCATTGACTATTGGCTATAGGAAAAATTACACCTGCATCTAACCATTTGATAATTTCTTTCTTAACTACCTCCTTCATGGAGGGGTTCAACCTACGTTGGTGATCTACCCTAGGTGTATGTTCCTCTTCCAACAATATTTTATGCATGCAATAGGAAGGACTAATACCTCTTATATCAGCAATCGTCCAGGCAATAGCTTTTTTATGTTGCTTAAGCAGCAATATTAGCGCAATTTCATGCTGTTTACTCAATTTGGACGAAATAATAACAGGCAAAGTATCTTCCTCTCCTAGATATCCATACTTAAGATGATCAGGCAATGGTTTTAATTCTAATAGAGGTGGATGTTCAATTGATGGTTTCAAAGGATTGGAGGTTCTCTCAGACAATTTATTAGTCATACAAACATGTTGAGGGTTGTCCACAGATATATCCATCAATTCAGAGATATTTAAGTCATCTATATCTACTTGTACATAGTTAGTGGCATGCTTAATTAACAGTTCATGCTCAAGTTGTTCTTCCATAAGGGAATCTACTACATCTACTACATCTACATTTGCACAGGATTCAGAGTCAGAAGGGTACCTTAGAGCTTTAAATACACTAAATTTAACCTCCTCATCATGGACTCTCATGGTGAGCTCACCTTTCTGGACATCGATAAAAGCCCTACCTGTGGCTAGAAATGGTCTGCCCAATAAGATTGGTACCTCTTTGTCTGCCTCATAATCCAGAATTATAAAGTCTGCAAGAAAGATGAATTTGTCAACCTTGACAAGTATATCCTCAATTTTACCCTCAGGGTATGCTATGGATCTGTCTGCAAGTTGCAAGGTGACAGTAGTAGGTCGTGCTTCTCCTATTCCAAGCTGACGGAATAGTGACAAGGGCATGAGATTGATGCTGGCTCCCAGATCACACAGAGCTCTGCCCACGTGCTTGCCTCCCAACTCGACTGGTAAGGTGAAGGAACCAGGATCCTTCTTCTTCTTTGGAAGTTTGTTTTGGAGTATAGCACTGCACTCCTCAGTGAGATTCACTGTTTCAAATTCACCAATGATTTTCTTGTTAGTAATTATATCTTTCAAGAATTTAACATAAGAAGGCATAGATTGCAAAACTTCCACAAATGGGATATTAACATGCACTTGTTTTAAAATTTCTAAAAACTTATTAAAGTGCACTTCCTGTTCTTGTTTCTTTTTCATCCTTCTAGGGAATGGAGGTGGTGGCACATATGTAGGCAATTCAGTTCGCCTAATGACAGGTAGAGGCCTCGGGATTTCTTCTGGTTCCTCTATGATAGGTTCCAGCCTCACCCTTGTTGTGCTTGGTGGGGATTGATCACGGTTTGGCAGAGAATCCAGTGGAGCACTAGACTCTTCATTCTCTACTCGCTTTGGTGCTTCTCTGTTGTTGATCATCAACGGTCGTCCACTACGAAGTTCAATGGCTTGAACTTGTTCCTTTCCATCCCTTCTTGGCACTTCAGTGTCTGCAGGCAATCTACCTTGGGGCCTATTTTTCAGTTCGTTGGCTAACTGCCCTATTTGGTTCTCTAAGCTCCTCAGGGTTGCTTGCTGACTTTGCAGGGTTGCATCATTTTTTGCAATGTACTCTTTAAGTAAATTCTCTAGTGATGATCCTATGGGTTGGTTATATGGCTTTTGGTACATAGATTGGTTATTTTGTTGAGTGAAACCAGGTGTTCCACTCGGTCTTGGTTGGTTTTGTGCTTGGTTAGTATTTTGTTGTCCACCCCAAGAAAGATTCGGGTGGTTCCTCCAACCAGGATTATAGGTGTTAGAGTAGGGGTTGTTCCTTGGTTGCTGTTGACTCCCAACATAGCACACCGAGGATGGATTCCCAGGGCAGAAGTCATACATGTGCCCTTCCCCACAGAATCCACAGATTAGTGCCTCACCTTGATTAGTTGTTGTGCTCGTTGAAACGGCTGCTGCGGTGTTGACACTGTGTTGGATATTAGTTTGAACCATTTGTTTTACTAGATTGGTCAGGGCATTGATTTGGCTACTGTTACGTCTCCAAAAGTGACCTTTTTAGGACTTAATTAGCTTAGAAAGATGTTCACTCTTAGGTATTTTTGATAGCATTTAGCTTAAACCTATGCTTTAATATGAGAATTAGAAGAAGGTAGCTAATATAGGACTTATGTACAATAGGTAGAAAAAGGGTTGAAAACCGAAGAAAAGAATGAAAAAATAACCATTGCAAATGAATTGCGGAATAATTGCGGTGACCGCAATTATTCAAGTTAAAACCGTAAGTTGGCTGATCTTTTTCTGTTTAGATCCGACTTTTCAGGGATTCGTTCTTTCTCCTCCATCCATTCTGATATATGACGTTGAAGATTGATGGTTCTCCTTGGCCCAAACGCACCTGCAAACTACTATAAAAGGGGGTCAAAGTCGGAGGTTCAACAAGCAATTCGAAGTGCAGAAGTCTTCTCGCAGTCCATCATTTCTCTCTGTTTTCCTTTGCCGTCTGTTGGAGTGAGAGTCTCAGCTGTTGGAATCGATAATCTGATAGGAAGGAGAGAAGATTCTTCTTCTCTCTCGATTGGATTCATCCAAGCAAGGCTAACCTCTCATCCCTTCCATTCGAGGCGACTGCACGAAGCTTTTCAGCACCCTTTACTGCTTTTCTGTCGTTCTTCCTCTTATTTCCAGTTTGATTATTGTTGTTCTTAGTTTAGTATTTTACTTACTGCATTTCGTTGTTGTCTGTCTTGGATTCATTTCTTCAAAGCTTTCCTTTGTCATTCAAACACTCAAAGTAATCAAAGTACAATTCTGCATTTTACAGTTTCCACCTTGTTCTGCTACGGTTTTGTCTCGCTATTTTACACACATTTCTCTTCTAAGCATGTCTGTTTTATCTACCCTTTTTGTTCTCCATATATCCATGAGTAGCTAAATCACTTAGGGGCATGCTAATGACAGAACTATAGGCTTAAAAAACGTGAATCAAGCATGTAGGATCGCCTTCAAACATTGATTATATGTAAGCTTCATCCCACGGGCAATTTCGATTGGCCATCCATTTTGTCCAAAGAACTCCTAACCTCTGGAAGGAGTAAGAGTTCAGAGTCATATAATCATGCTAGCCTTTCATGGTAATCAGGAAACGGCCTAGGAATAGGAGTTTCCCTAGTACAAACTAAACACTCCTGTTTTAACAAGATGCTTAAGACCTTACTTTGAAGTCGAGTAAACTTAAGTCTCTAATGCATGGAATCGGACGATACTTGAGATAGAGTGAGTTTGATGTATAGAGAGTAGATCCAGTGCTTGAGAATCGTATAAAAAGGCCTATAGGATAGTCATTAGTAGCCCTCAATTCACCCATTTACACACTTTCGCTGCTGTTTCATTGCGGTAACATTGCGGTCCCCGCAATTCTACTAAGTTTTCATTCTGTTTAGCTGTTTTCTTCTTCGTTTATCAATTCCATCTCTTGTTCTTTGAGTCTGATTTTAACCTTAATTTGTTTATGTTATATTCCTTTACATATTCAGCGCAACTTAGATAATTAAAAACCAATTTTACCCCCTCAAATCCACCCCATCTTTCTTAACAAAAACACTTCGAGAATAGCTAAAAACAAGTCTCTGTGGGAAAACGAATGAAATATACTTACTACTTGCTATAAGATCATGTATGCTTGCATGTTCTGAGTGCTCTCTCTCTCTTATTTATCATTTTTATTAACACATTGAGCACGCAACAAGTTTTTGGCGCCGCTGCCGGGGACTTATTTTAAGTGAAAACAAAGTCTGTTAAGTTTGAAAAAACAAGTTCATTGCTTATTGAGAGCTAATCTTCTTTCATTTCTTTTACAGGTACTATCAAGCTAGTTTATGAAAGAGTTTTCAAACCTCAACTCGCAACAGAGAGAAACTTTGCAGGTGGAAAACGTATGTGTACGACAAAGTAAATGAATACGCTGCAAAACTTAATTGGAGGAAGAGTTTGCCCACAACAGTTTGAAGAACTTTATCAGCCATGTGCTTATTGTGGGGATAATCATAACTTGGAGAATTGCCCAACCTTGAATTATCAAGAGAGGCAATATCAACAAAGCTATGACAACCATTATTCGTACATGTGTGAACATGATCAGTGGCAACTCTCAAATAATCCTTGGGAAGAGCATGTGCAAATTGCTCATTATGAAGAGTTCCCCCAACATGAAGACTATCAACATTATGCCCCAACTCCAAATGAAGAATTATCACCCACTTTGGAGGCGCTATGGAGAGAATTCATGGAAAGGAATGATGCATCCATGAGGAGAATGGATGTGCAATTAGCCCAGCTCACAAATGACTTACAAGATCTACTTGCTATGGCAAATTCACCACCACCATGCCCTCAGATATTCGATTTTTATGATGATGAATCCTTTGTTACCTTCGAATCTGAGAAAAGTGATCCAATGGAATATCCATATGAAATGGTGGAGTTGGTGAAAGGTGAGAAAAATGAAATTGTGCTGGATGAGGCCAAAGAGACTAATGCGCTGCTTGAGGAACAAGAATTTGAAATGTTTGAGGTTGTAGCAAGGTTCTCCACCAATGAAAGAGTTGAGCCACCACCACCACAAATGCTCCAGCTGAAGGAGTTAGAAAGAGTTGTGCCAGAAAAAGAAGTCCCATCGCATCAAAGCTATGTTGTAGCAAATATTGTAGAAACAAAACCAACGCACAGAAAGTACAAACCTTGGGATGTTATAACATGCAGTCTCTTTGAAAGAATCAACAAATTCAAGGTGTGGCAGAAAGTCCGACCCCGTAAATCAAGACTTAAGTATCTTAAAGGAGCAAAAGTGATGCCTCGAAACATTGAAGAATATCCATATGAGGCAGATTGAAAAGGGAGTATTTCTGTTCCCTAATAATAAAAAAAAAATCAAACTGCTTTTCGTTGAACTATGTGAATTCTGTTACTTTTGAGTACATTTTTGATCTGTTTTAGATGCTTAGTTTTATGTTTTTAATTTTGCTTAGTATAGTCTGATGATAGGAGCCTAGGTAGGTTAGTTTTGTTTTATTTTTAGAAGAGCTTGAATGACTGGAAAGAGCATGCTTAGGGGCCTTAATCACTGTTATATCGGCCCTGATCTAATTGCGAAATAATTGCGGTACCCGCAATTTTCATGACTGAAAGCATGTTTTGGACTGTCTGTTTAGCTAGGCTGTGATCTGTTTAAATTCCATCTTTTGCTGCTATCATGACTACCTTATATAGCTTATCTAAATGCATGCTGAATGAGTGTCATAGGACACCCTTTGATAGTTTAAATCAACCTCCAAAAAGCTCAGCATGCACAGCTTTAAGCCCTTATCTGTCTGTTTTTTTTTACTGCTGCTGTGATATTTGTCGTTCGAATGTTTTGTCTATGCCTAGGGCTTTAGATTCTCTTTGTTTTACCTTAGACTAGATGCTTCTAGGATAGTTTGGGGGTGTGCCACCTCAGACACTCATTGGGGACAATGAGTAGTTGAAGTTTGGGGGAGGCCACCCTAGGCCTAGGAACATTCCTCTCTCCCTTAAAGCATAAGCATTCTTCTTCTCCGTTATAAAAAATGATGAGCTGAAAAAAAAAATGAAAAATAGAATAAAGAGGGGTGTCTCTCTTAGGTTGCTGAGTAATCAGTGCCAAGTGTGTAACCCACAAGTGGCATTGCATCAAAAGGCAACCAAAGGAGAGGCTCCACCAAAGTAAGAAAGAAAAAGGAAAAAAATAGGGAAGAAGAATGTACACCTAGGAGTTGCAACTTTGTGGCTTAGATGTCCTAAATAAAAAGAACTCTGATCCTCAATTAGCTGAGCACAAAGTTGTAACTTGTAGGGTTGTTTAGGGAGATGAATGTCTATCCAATGTAGTGATGTCAGGGTTTAGGTTGTTCTCTAAAAGTACCACTGTCACCGTTAATACTAAGACTGGCATGACTCTAAGGAATCCTAGACAATTTAAAAATAAAGCTAGAAGCATGTACTGAGTCTGAAGTAAAGCTAGGCAGAATTTGAAACCTCAGGGATAGTGGCATGATATGACAAAAGCAAATAGATCAGTTGTAGGGAGTTAATGAAAACAGAAGGAGTGTTAGGCAGGCAAAGTCAGAAGAAGCTAGATAAGAGGGTAGTTTTAAGCTTAGAAGTGTGTCACAGGACAGCAGTGCTATAGATAGGGATATAGGGGAGTCAGTAAGTGGTTAAAGAAGAAGAAACAGCAGCCTAGGGAAGTCCTTAGTTTGCTTGAGGACAAGCAAAACCTTAAGTTTGGGGGTGTGTTACGTCTCCAAAAGTGACCTTTTTAGGA
Organism: Herpetospermum pedunculosum; assembly: GCA_028017165.1. Classification (NCBI taxonomy): domain Eukaryota; kingdom Viridiplantae; phylum Streptophyta; class Magnoliopsida; order Cucurbitales; family Cucurbitaceae; genus Herpetospermum; species Herpetospermum pedunculosum. The sequence goes on from CM051522.1 coordinate 52,974,754, forward strand.
CTTAATTAGCTTAGAAAGATGTTCACTCTTAGGTATTTTTGATAGCATTTAGCTTAAACCTATGCTTTAATATGAGAATTAGAAGAAGGTAGCTAATATAGGACTTATGTACAATAGGTAGAAAAAGGGTTGAAAACCGAAGAAAAGAATGAAAAAATAACCATTGCAAATGAATTGCGGAATAATTGCGGTGACCGCAATTATTCAAGTTAAAACCGTAAGTTGGCTGATCTTTTTCTGTTTAGATCCGACTTTTCAGGGATTCGTTCTTTCTCCTCCATCCATTCTGATATATGACGTTGAAGATTGATGGTTCTCCTTGGCCCAAACGCACCTGCAAACTACTATAAAAGGGGGTCAAAGTCGGAGGTTCAACAAGCAATTCGAAGTGCAGAAGTCTTCTCGCAGTCCATCATTTCTCTCTGTTTTCCTTTGCCGTCTGTTGGAGTGAGAGTCTCAGCTGTTGGAATCGATAATCTGATAGGAAGGAGAGAAGATTCTTCTTCTCTCTCGATTGGATTCATCCAAGCAAGGCTAACCTCTCATCCCTTCCATTCGAGGCGACTGCACGAAGCTTTTCAGCACCCTTTACTGCTTTTCTGTCGTTCTTCCTCTTATTTCCAGTTTGATTATTGTTGTTCTTAGTTTAGTATTTTACTTACTGCATTTCGTTGTTGTCTGTCTTGGATTCATTTCTTCAAAGCTTTCCTTTGTCATTCAAACACTCAAAGTAATCAAAGTACAATTCTGCATTTTACAGTTTCCACCTTGTTCTGCTACGGTTTTGTCTCGCTATTTTACACACATTTCTCTTCTAAGCATGTCTGTTTTATCTACCCTTTCTGTTCTCCATATATCCATGAGTAGCTAAATCACTTAGGGGCATGCTAATGACAGAACTATAGGCTTAAAAAACGTGAATCAAGCATGTAGGATCGCCTTCAAACATTGATTATATGTAAGCTTCATCCCACGGGCAATTTCGATTGGCCATCCATTTTGTCCAAAGAACTCCTAACCTCTGGAAGGAGTAAGAGTTCAGAGTCATATAATCATGCTAGCCTTTCATGGTAATCAGGAAACGGCCTAGGAATAGGAGTTTCCCTAGTACAAACTAAACACTCCTGTTTTAACAAGATGCTTAAGACCTTACTTTGAAGTCGAGTAAACTTAAGTCTCTAATGCATGGAATCGGACGATACTTGAGATAGAGTGAGTTTGATGTATAGAGAGTAGATCCAGTGCTTGAGAATCGTATAAAAAGGCCTATAGGATAGTCATTAGTTGCCCTCAATTCACCCATTTACACACTTTCGCTGCTGTTTCATTGCGGTAACATTGCGGTCCCCGCAATTCTACTAAGTTTTCATTCTGTTTAGCTGTTTTCTTCTTCGTTTATCAATTCCATCTCTTGTTCTTTGAGTCTGATTTTAACCTTAATTTGTTTATGTTATATTCCTTTACATATTCAGCGCAACTTAGATAATTAAAAACCAATTTTACCCCCTCAAATCCACCCCATCTTTCTTAACAAAAACACTTCGAGAATAGCTAAAAACAAGTCTCTGTGGGAAAACGAATGAAATATACTTACTACTTGCTATAAGATCATGTATGCTTGCATGTTCTGAGTGCTCTCTCTCTCTTATTTATCATTTTTATTAACACATTGAGCACGCAACAGCTACTCATTGCACTAAGTGCGTCCTTGTCTTGAGCCCTCCTTGGCTCTACAGGATCGTCTGACCATCTACAATGGGAATTTGAGATTTTCTCCAAGATCTCATAGGCTTCATTGTAGCTCTTTGAAAGCATGGAACCACCAGCTGAAGAATTCAACACTTGTCTCGTGCTGGGGTTGCATCCTTTAAAGAATACTTCTATTTGGATACACCATGGAATGCCATGGTGTGGACATTTAAGCAAAAGGTCCTTGAACCTTGTCCAAGCTTCGTGTAATGACTCGTTTTCGACTTGTTTGAACTTAATAATATCATCACGGAAGTTGGAGTTCCTATCAGGTGGGAAATATTTACTAGGAACTTTTCAGCTAGATCTGTCCAATTGACAATCGATCCAGAGGGTAAGGAATTTAACCACCTTTTTGGCCTTATCTCTTAATGAATATGGAAAAAGGTATAGTCTTAAGGCTTCTTGGGAAACTCCTGGGATGACAAAAGTATCACTTACTCCTAGGAAGTTTCTCAAGTGATTGTGGGGATCTTCGTTTTCCACTCCAAAGAATTGTCCAACAGTGGACAGCATTTGGAACATGACGGGTTTTAACTCGAATGAGTTAGCTGTAATCTCAGGGCGTATAATGCTCGGATTAAGCTCCTCAGGCATGGGTACTAGGTACGAGAGGATGGCACTATCCCTATCATTCGCAATTTCGATGGGGTTGCGAATGGTAGGTGCTTGGTTTGGGGCTTCTCTATCCATTTCGGGTGGTTGGGATTGCGATGACTCTGCGGAGTCTGCAATGCTTTGAGTTACAGGTGGCTGTTTAAAAAGGCGTTTTTTGGTCTTGTTTCTGGCCCTTAGAAGTCTTTCAGGCTCAGGATTGAACTCTAGGTTGGTAGTTAAATGCCCATTCATAAACTAGCTTGATGGTACCTGTAAAGGAAATGAAAGAAGATTAGCTCCAATTAGATATTAAGTTTGTGTTTTCTAAATTAACACACTTCTTGTTGCGTGCTTAATGTGTAAATAAAATGTGATGCGAGAGCACTTAGATCATGCAAGCATACATGGTCTTGCAGCAAGTGATAAGTATTTTTTCATTTGATTTCCCACAGAGATTTATTCTTAGTTACTAACGAAGTGAGGTGCTAAATTAGAAAGGGTGACTTAAATGGGGTAGAATTGAGGGTGATGTGCCAAACTAATGAAGAATGTACGAGATATGCAAGCATAGACAAAAGCAAGTAAAGAGATCAACTCGAATGTAGAGGAAAAAGAATTGCGGAGAAAACAATTTTCTAGCAATAAAATCGCAAAAGTAAAGTAGGAGAAAAACGGCTAAGGCAAAAAGCAGAATAATAGAATTGCGCAGACAGCAATTTTCTAGCAATTAAGTTAACGACGAATTGAGGGTGAGATAAGGAAACAAGGTCAACTAAAGACTCCTCTATAGGCTTTTTCATACGATTATTCAGCAGTAACTTAACTTATCATGCATCAACTTAGCTTAGTCTCATGTATCTCTTGATTACATGCATTAGATCCTTTAGTTCACTCATATCCAAGTAAGGCTTAAGCATCTATTTATATAAGCAAGCTAATGAATTGTGCTAGGAAAACGCCTATTCCTAGGTCGTTTTCTGGCTACCATGAAAGGCTAGCATGAATGGACGACTCTGAACTCTTACTCCTTCCGGAGGTTAGGAGTTCTTTAGACAAAATGGATGGCCAATCGAAATTGCCCGTGGGATGAAGTACACATACATTCAATGCATTCGAAGTTATCCTATATGCTGAACTTTCGTATTTTTAACCTATAGATTCGTCGTTAGCTGACCCTTGTGTGTTTAGTTACTCATGGTTGATGTGGACTTGGAAATACTAGGTCGACTAAGCATGATTAACAGTAATTAAATGAAAGCAAAGGAAGAACAGAAAGCGATATGGAACTTGCGAAGATTTAAACGATTCCTCTATTAAATAAGATTCAAAGCTTAATGTGCAAAAGACTGTAAAACAGTGAAGACCTAAACAGATGAAAACGAACTGAAGTAATGTAGCAACCAGAAACAAATGACAGAAAACAGTAGATAAATGGAAGACAGAAACAGATGGAAATGTAAGGCAGAAAGCAGTAAAAGAGTGCGTAGATCTCCTCGCCGCAAGCGCCTCGGATGAAGGAGAAGGTTAGCGTTTCTTGGGGATGAATTCAATCAGAAGAGAAGAAGGATCTTCTCTTCTTCCTCTCGAATTATCGGCGCCAAGGGCTGATTCCTTCACTCCAACAAACGGGATGAGAGAATGGATGAGGGAACTGCGTTGAGACGGAGAGTTCTATGCTTCCGAGCTTGTTGTTCTCCTTCCCCCTTGACCTTCTTTTATAGTGTTTTGCAGGTATCTTCAGCCATGGAGGACCAAACATTCTAAACGACGACCCTCCACGTGGCAGCAGGAGAGAGCTTAGGCGGCTGAAAGATCGCAACTGTGACGGCGGACGGTTGGAACAACTTAGCAGCAGCAGCTTTAAACTTTGCGATTTCCTCGTTGTGACCGCAATAAACATTGCGGAGACAGCAATGTTTCCGTAATTCTCCTGCAATGCAAATTTCACTCTTTTAACTTCGTTTTTGATTCTTTTTTGTTCCTTTTACAAATAAGTCCTAATTTAGCCTGATTCCTTGAATTCTCATATTTAAGCATGTATTAAGCTAAATTCTAACAAAAACGCTTAAGAGTTTACACAATTCTATAGTAAATAAGTCCCTAAAATATGTACTTTTGGAGAGGTAACACACCCCCAAACTTAAGTTATTGCTCGTCCTCGAGCAATTATAAGGGCTTACTTGGGCTGCTATTACTCTATCTGACTACTTGCTGACTTCCCTAGGCTTACTATCCAAGGCATAGATGTCCTGTGACACTCTCCTAAGTTCAAACTAACTTCACATGCTGCTTATTCTGGTTTCTCTTGCCTTTTAAAACCTATTGCCTTTTATAAATTTCCGAACAACTGGTTTATCTGCTTAAGTCATTAGGTTCATTGTGCAGATGTCCCTAAGTTTTCAAATTCTTCCTAGTTTTATCCCAGACTCAGTACATGCTTCTAATGTTTTTTCTTTTAAGCTACCTAGGATTCCTTAGAGTCATGCCAGTCTTAGTACACATCGTAATTAACCAACTAGGGTCTATGTTGCTACCGAGCCATGCCTTTCGGGATGAAAAACGCCTGGGCAACATACCAGCGCTTGGTTAACAAGCTCTTTGCCTAGCAAATCAGGTGAAACATGGAAGTGCACGTCAGCAACATGCTCGTGAAGAGCTCCATGATCGGGAAACTAGCTCGGTTGATAAAAAAAACCATATGTAGGCCGGTCCTTCGTGCATTGAGACCGCTTCTGTAAAACTTTTTTATTTAAGAAACAATCTTTTTACCGCTTCATAGATCATGCCTCCTTGACTCCGGACGCCTTCTTAAAAAAGTATGCTCTCCAAAAGGGACTGACTACGGACGCCTTTTAAAAGAAGTATACCCTTCAAAAGGGACCGACTACGAAAGTCTTTTCAAAGAAGTCTGCCATCCAAAAGGGACCGACTACGGACGCCTTCTGAAAGGAGTCTACCATCCAAAAGGGACCTACTACGGATGTCTTCTCAAAGGAGTTTGCCTGATAGCGCCAGAAAAGTGCTACTATTTACTCTCTTATTCTGGCTAATTATTGTGCTCAATAGTGTTAGTTTGGCCTTCTTGTAGGTGTTTCACGGTTGAGAGCTCGAGAAGTTCAAAGATTCATTTTTTAAGCTAAAAGAAGTGTTTTAAGGCTCCGGGATTAATCAAGCGAAGAAGGGAAGCAAAAAGGCTCAAGTTGAGGCAATCAAGTGAAGAGAAGGTGCAAAAATTGGCAAAAAAACCCGAGAGCAAGCGTCTCGACGCTGGTTTAGAGCGTCTCGACACTATAAATTGATGCACAACAATTTTCCTGACATTAAAGCCAGATGTCCGACATTAAAAACAGCAAGCACCATGTCCATCATTAAAAGTCAGAAATGCCCGTCATTAAAAATGTATGTTAGACATTAAAACAAAAGGCGCGTTTCGTCCATTTTTTTGTCCGTCTGTAGCGTCTTGACGCTACATCGATTATAAAACTCACCTTTTCCGATTTTTAGGTAATTCACTGTTCATTTTGGCCTTCGAATTTGCGGTTTTCTCCTCCATTTTTGGGTTTTTTTTTCTCTATTTTTTGTGTATGAACTCAAACCACTCCATGGATTCTTGGAGAATCTCATTCTCCATGGAGAGCTAAGGAGGTAAGTGCTTAATTAGGAGGTTGAGGGATTGTTAAACTATTTTATTAAGGGAGATTTGTTTATTAATGTCTATTTAGCATGTGTTTTTAGCTCATTGCATCTTCTTCCTATATTTGTATCGACTAGCATGCCTTTCTAATTAGGATTGACGCCCTAATTGTTACACATGTTCGATTGTTAGCCATTAAGTCCTTGACAAATTTTAATTTCCAAGTAGCAAGAGTTTAATCATGACTAAGTAATTCGAGCCTAGGTGACAAAGGGGAGGGGTATGAGTTTTTAATGTTTTCATGGTGGGCTTAAGGTTAGGAGAGAAATCAAATTATTCTACGGAATAGTTCGTCGCGATGTTTCCCGTCACTGCCTTTTAATTGCTTTAGAACTGGTCATCTTAGATTAGTTAAGGAGCAAGTTTAATTAGAATTGCACGTTCTCAATTAATTTGTTGGGTTGTTTGTGCTAGAATATGGTCAAACAAATAGTATGCTGGAGCATCTTAGCTAATTTCCTTTGAATATCAATGAACTGAAGTACAATAGTGATCAATCTCGATCCTTCGAATTAAGCATGCTTGTTTAAACTGTCAATTTCCGCTTTATTTTCGTTAGCTTAATTTCTTGCATGTTTCCTAAATTTACCAATCAACCCCCATTTGTTTTATTAAATTAAAAATAGGATTAAATCGAGATTAGATTAATACTAGCTCCCTGTGGATCGACCTGACTTCCGCTGTCTACAAGCGAGATTAGCAAGCGAGTTTATAAATATCAATTTGGCGAGCATCGACAACCCGTTTACCACTGCCCTCCAAAAGGGACCGACTATAGACATCTTCTCAAAGGCGTCTGCCCTTCAAAAGGGATCGACTACGGACACCTTCTCAAAGGAGTTTTCCCTCCAAAAGAGACTGAATACGGACGTTTGACCCTACTTCTATATACCAAAAGGCCCCATCACTACGTCAAGGAATCCTCCTGGTAGGGGCCACACATGTAGGGACAAGATAAATTGAGGAGTTGGCGTTGTTTGAGCTCAGCCCAAGCCAAGTACCTCATACGTAGAAATGGGAAGGACCAACGAAGAATTCAACAAACTGCGAATCAGATTAGGATGTACGCTCTGTGTTTGATATAATGGGGTTCCGTCTTAAAACCAATTGGCGATAAGAGGAGTAATTATTGCTTGTTTGTTGCGGGGTCTATATTACGCAAACACTCAGAACATGCAAGTGCACATGATCTAATCTAGCAAGTAATAAGTATATTTATATTGATTCCACAGAGATTTGACGCACGCAACGTTAAGATGCAGTAACTTAAGAGTCAAGTAACCAGTAGCCAAAATGTGTGAGGTGTAACGTCCTAACGTAAATAAAATAGAATAAAACTAGCGTGAATATAAATGACTTGTAAAGGGTAGAGAATGCTTAAGAAATGCATATCTATCATAACAATATCAAACGAAATAGTGAACAGGGCGTTAAGACGATCAAAATGCGTAACAGCAGAATAATCGCACGAAATAAACGTTAGAACCGCAGAACATAACAACTGGGTCAGGCTAGAAGTATTTACGACTTAGCATGCAAATCGGATGCGTTTAGCAAAACTTGAGCATAAACTAACCACATAACACAACCTCTCGAACCCTTTCGATATTCGACATTCGAAATCAACTTTCGTTCTCATTCTATTCATACAAAAATGTTATTTTAGTGTGCTAGGTGAGTGACTATGTCTAGACTCCTCGCTGGTTGCCATGAAAGGCTAGCAAAAACATGGATATTCAGACTCCCCTACTCCTCTCGGAGGATCGAGAAATCAGTAGCATAAAATGGATGGTCGATCGAAATTATGCTATTAGAGATAAACCAAACATGCTCTGGAAGTTAAATGCCAAAATAATGCTAACACATCCTCTTCAAACTAAATCATACTCCTAGCCCTTTTCTTAGAAGTTTAGTTCATCAAGTCAACACTAAAACTAAAAACAACTACAACATTCATTACAACACAAATGAAACTAAAACTCAGAAAATAAACAATAATGGAAGGAGGAGAAGAAGAAGAGAGAAAAGCTCTGGATGTCGTCGGATAGTGGTCTTCAACCACAAGACTTCTTAATATTCCTTCCTCCGGCCAACAACAGCTACTTCTCCTCCTTGATGGTGCTGAAATCCAAGAACTTCAGTTGTCCCTTCAAGGATTCCTTATTCGAGAGAATGTTCTGATGAAACTGAATTCCTAAAACAACGAGAGGCGCAGCGGAAAAAACCTAACCTCGCAGAGGATCTTCAGCAATCAATAAGCAACAAACGGTTGAGAGAAAAATCCATTAACGCTGAATATTTTCTCTGCCCCCGAGTCCCACCGGTAAATGTCTTTACCGATCGGTAAAAGTCAACCGGTAAAGGTTGACCGGTAAGGCACCTCGGTGTGCCACCGGTAAATATCACGAGATATGACCGGTAAATGGCACACTGGTAATTCTCGACCGGTAAAAGCTTCAGAAGCTTTCAACCGGTAAGAGCACACCAGTAAATTTACCTCGGTGCATCAAATCAATAAGTTTCACAAGCCTCGACCGGTAAATGGTGCACTGGTAAACTTGCGACCGGTAAAACCAGACCGATAAGTTACCACCGATAAACCGGTTCGGTAAACTTCACTAAGTTTACACCGGTAAACCAGTACTGGTAAGTGTTGGGATTTATGTCCTAAAACTTGTGGTTTGTAAACTGTTATGTTTGTAAATAATCTATTTAGAATAAAGAGTTATTAGTTTTATTCAGTAAAAGAGTTTACTAGAATAAAGTGAAACGTGTTTACCTTAACCTATACCAATGACCAACACCCTTGGCTGAATATGAGTACTTGAGTTTCATGTATGACATGATTGTGGATCAGGCTCAAGTATTCAGTCAAAATAGTCTATAGTATACGGATAAGGCTGGGTACCTTATCCTGGTAACACTATAGGATGCGGCTCACTTTGTATTGTACAAAATGATGTGATCTGAATCGTTTCACATGAAGATGTGCGAGTGAGGACGTCCTGTACAAATAGTTTGCATAAGACCGAACCGCGAAATATGTCGCTCTCTCTTTATAACATCGTTTACTGATGAGACCGACATTTTCATTTGATGGCCTAGGTAACTCGATCTCAATCCTGAGCTTACTATGAACTCCTGCTTATTAGACAGTATCCTTAGACTTGTATGTGAGAGTGGCCCATTAGCGCCAACTCAATAACTTATCATCTCAGGGATAAAGTCCAAAATAGGTAGCTGGGGACATAGTGTAGTAAGATGGAGTTCACTCCTAACCCGTTCTTTAGGGTTAGTAGATAGGTTGTTCCCTTAATAGCTGACCTCGGGACTTGAACAATGAGCGCTCACACTCTCATGTGATGAGAGGGTTAACTGATATGTTGGTAGGACCACTGATCTATTGTTCATTAGAGGTGTCAGTGGTACCTAAGGAACAAGAAGTAATGCAGGGGTTAAACGGTTTAAAATGACCCAGCTGTGATTACGAACAACCTGTGAAGGGTCGACTTGCCAGTGACGGTTATATCAGAGGACATAATATATCTACAGTGATGAGAGTTCAACCCTCGGACTATAGTGGAGTCTTCGGGGGTTAACGAATGTTGATTAGTTCGGTTAAAAGAGTTTTGACCGGATAATCCCGTATCGTTGGAGCTCATGATCTGTAGGTCCTTTAGGTTCTCCTGGCTAGCTCGGATAACGCCGTGCAACAGTATAAGAGAAAAGGAAAAAGGAAAAAGAATTTGAATTGTTCAAATTCGGCTTGTGGAAGAATGATGGACATATTTAAATATTATTTAAATATGAGAATGGGCTAAAACATGAATAGGATTCATGTGTAAAAAAGTCGGTTTTCCGAAAACCGGGATTAGTCATATTATTTAATTAATATTTTATATTAAATTAAATAATATTAATTAATTAAAAAGTTTAATTAATTAAAATACATATATATATTAAATTTATTAATTAAAATGTTTAATTAATAAAATCTATATATTATATTTATTTTAAATTAATTTTAAATTAATTTTAAATAAATAATAAAATATTATATATATATATATATATATATATTTTTTTGAGTGGTCCACAAACTAATCAGTTTTGTTAAAAATAAATAAATAAATAAATAATAAATAATAATAATAATAAAACGTGAGTGGAGATTGGGGTTGTTAAATTTCACAAGAAGTTTTGTTTTTACTTCTGTGAAAAACGAAGCTTATTCCTCCATAGTCATTCATCAGTTTTCTTCTCCATCTGCTTCCTCTTTCTTTTCTTTTCTCCTTTAACGGAGTTTCACAACTCTGCTGTTCGGCGCCGAGGATAGCGGGACTACCTAGAATGGTCCTCGGGGCGTTCGTGAGAAGAGGCCGGAAGAGTTCGTGACGAGGATTGGCCGGCGGAACTCGAAGAAATTTAGAACTACAAGGGTATGTAATTCTAATTTCTTATTTTCCATCGTTTGAGCATGTTTTCTAATTGTTAAATTGATGAAATTAGAGTATCATCGGTCCAAAATCGCTTTCCGCTGCGCATATCGCTCCATCAATTGGTATCAGAGCGATTTTGTGATTAACTCAATTTGCATCAATTTAAGTTGGTGGATATTTTAATTTAGAAATTGTTTCTGAATTGGCGTCTAAAGTTGATATCGATTTTGGCATAGTTTCTTTTTGAATTTCTTTATTTGTAATTGCTCGAGATTGTATGGGCTTTAATGTGTGCTGAAGAGTATGTATTTTTAGAGTCATTAGCGTCCATATAGGTTCCTTTTTTAAAGAAGCTCGAGTTTTTGAGCTGGCCGAAATGTTCGGTGCAAGTTCAAACTCGTTCTAGGCGATACAATTGAGAAGTTCGAAGAGAAATTGGCCGAAGCGTTCGGGGAAGCAAGCTTGTCAAAGGCGGTGCGAAGAGCTCGAAGTCCGCTCAAGACTTAGCTTGTTGTTCAAGCTTGTAATAAAATAGTTATTGCTTGCTAAATGCCAAAATCGATCCACTTTAGTGTGTTTAATTAATTATGCATTGCGAATGTATGTTTTAATTAAATTTCATGTTTGTATGTGCATATAGTATGCCATATAAATTTAAAATCCCACCGTAGGAAGCATGCTTCATGCATTGAAAATGTGTTATAATTGTTATAATATATAGTATGCATATTTAGAAATTCATGAGTATTGATATAAAAGTTATATTAATTCATGAATTAGATGTTGTTAGTTTAATAGAATAATTAATATAAGTGTTATATTAATTATGAAATTGAACATACAACATTGGTTGGCCTCGATTTATGCATATTGTATGTTTTAAGTGTTATAATGTATATGCATGTTTAATTCATGAGTATTAATATAAGAGTTATATTAATTCATGAATTGGATGTTGTTATTTAATAGAATAATTGATATAAGTGTTATATTAATTATGAAATTAAAACTTCCAACATTAATTTTATGCATATTGTATGTTATAATTGTTATAATATATAGGATGCATGCTTAATTCATGAGAATTGATATAAGTGTTATATTAATTTATGAATTATGAGTTGTATATTTAAGAGCATAATCGATATAAGTGTTATACTGATTATGAATTTAAATATTCAACTTGTCATGCCTTAGTGTTGCATGTTTGAGAAGCATGTAGAATTTGTTATAGAAAGTCTAGTATTTGCAAGTGTTGTAAAAATGACTTAGACTTTTCAAATCTATAACAAAGATAAGAGCATGTTCATTTAGGGTTAAATGATTCGATCTGGTTCATTAGATGAATAGGTCGAAATCTCGTAAATGCTAAGGTTATGAGAAACTCACCTGGTGAAATCTTGTCGAAGGTTGGAGGAATTTGAATTGACGGAACACCTCCTACCTGGGGACTATCCGGTACTTGAGTAAAGTTAACCCGGCTTTATGAGCATGCGTGAGAGGTGTGAGGTTAGTAAAGTGTTTATAACCTAGACATCTCAGGTAAAATGTTTGCCTATACTTAAGGTTTTATTTACTTAGCCAGATAAAACCTGAGTTTTTACCCTAAACATATTACGATACTTAGTAGATGTGTTGAGAAGGAATATATGATATATCTCTCTCTTGCTACACACTCTCTATAGTTCACAACGTGAGAATTTTGCTTGGCCTCATGATGCCATATGGGGCATCTCCAGACGGGTGGTGTTTGCAACTTTCAATAGCAAGGTGAATTGAGTAAGTGTCTATAGTAAGTGGGAGAAGGAAGTACGTCAGTACATCCTGCGGTCTCCTGCATTGGATTGAACCGTGAGATTCATATGTTCCTCCTGCAGGCTGCCCTAGGGGCACCATCCAAACGGAGGGTCGTTCATGAGAGTCGAAACATCTCAGTCACTATTTATGGATAAAGAAACACAGGGCCATTCTCAACTCTGACATTCCCTAAGGTTGCACTGTTGGGGTCGTCCTGTGAATTCTAAAAATGGAGGGTCACACTTACGGGATTTGCTAAAGAGTTAGTAAATCCAGACCAAAAACGATAACTAAGATGCTATAGGAATATGAGTTATTCTGGCATTAGCATTTAGTCAAGAATGTCTTGATTTAGTAAAGGAGTGTTCGACTACCCCAAGGTAGCGACCATTCTGACTTACTAAAGTATCGTTGCTAGTAAATAAAGAGTTTGGGTACTTTATTTACTGCTAAAGCTTTGAATTGGTTTAAATAGGTTAAAATTGTTTCACTAGTAGTTTTACATTCTGTTTCAGCATGTCGAATTCGTTTATACAGCTCCTATCTCACGACAAATTAACTGGTGAGAATTATGGGATGTGGAAGTCGAACCTAAATACGATTTTGGTTCTTGACGACCTGAGATCTGTCTTAACAGAGGAGTGTCCTCCGGTTCCTGGTCTTCGTGCCTCACGAACTGTTCGTGAAGCATACGATGGTTGGATTAGGGCTAATGATAAAGCCCGAGTCTACATCTTGGCAAGCATAGCAGATGTTTTGGCCAAGAAGCACAAAGTTATGGTTTCCGCGAAGGAAATCATGTCTTCATTACAAGGGATGTTCGGGCAACCGTCCACATCTCTTCGCCATGAAGCCTTCAAGAATATTTACAACTCGCACATGGTGGAGGGTACCTCTGTTAGGGAGCACGTCCTTAACATGATGGTCCACTTTAATGTGGCAGAGGTAAATGGTGCTACCCTCGATGAAAACAGTCAAGTTTGTTTAATCTTGAAATCTCTTCCGAAGAGTTTCCTTAATTTCAGGACCAATTTGGTCATGAATAAGATTGAATACAATTTGACATCTCTTCTGAACGAGCTTCATATTTATCAGTCTCTGCATACTTCTAAAGGAAAGGAGAAGGAAGCAAATGTTGCTACTTCTATGAAATTCCAGGAGGGGTCTGGGTCAGGGAGTAAATCTGAACTCTCGATTGTGAGTAATAAGATTATTCACAAGAAGAAGAGAAGTACTAGGAAGAGAAAAACCCCTACTGTTGGCAAGGTCAAGGCTTCACACAGTGAAAAGTGTTTTCATTGTGGTGAAGAAGGGCATTGGAAGCGTAACTGCCCTAAATACCTTGCAGAGAAACAGGCGAAGAATGAACGACAAGGTAAATGTGATTTATCTATAGTCTAAACATTTCATGTGGATTATGATTGTCATACCTGGATGCTGATTCAGGAACCACTAATAATGTTTGTTATTCTTTTTCCGGAAACTAGTTCCTGTCTGCCAGTTTCTTGACGAAGATGCCTTATGAAGACGTCTTCGCAGTTTATATAGTGGGAGCTTGCTTGTTTGTAGTTGTTTGTATAGAAATAATTTCAAGTGTTGTAATTATTGTCTATAAACTCAAGTTTTTGTTGAACACTTTATGTATATAGTATCTTTTGTTTTTATAAATGAATGGTTCATTTCACAAAAGATGTATACTGATCTGTTCTATTAGACTTGATAACAACTAAAAGGTTAAGACTTATCTTGTTTTATTGGAAGCTATAAATTAACAATGGTTGTTAGTTTTGCTGGTTCTTCTCAAGTGTTGAGAAAGCTTTGATGCAGTGGGAGAATTATGAGATAATTCGGCCTGCTGTATTAATATGTTTTATGACTCTAGTTATCATATTGATGATGACAGTGAGTTCATAAACAAGAACCAGTGGCTCGAAGCCATGGATCTTCAAGAGGTTTACAGACCAAGTCTATGAGGTGAAAACCTCTAAGGCTTTACTTTCTGGCAAAGGGACTGTCCTGAAGAGAAGAGGTTAATTGTGTATTAACTTCATCTCTTGTTGTCAGATATAAGTTATATAGTATACTCGTATCCATTATCCAGTTCTATCTGATAGGACAAGATATATGGATATCAAGACTAGCTATCTTGATAGAGTATCTATTAGTCTTAACTAGGGAGATACATTTTTCAGGATTAAGAGCAAATCGTTTGCGAGCTTCTTCAATCCATTTATGAATTGGAATAAGCATCTATATTATGATTTATAAGGTTTGTTTTTCAAATCAAATCTTATGATTTTGAACATTACATTGATAAAACTTGTTGGACAAGTGTTTAATCAATGTTAAAGCTTTAATAATATATTCCTGTAATTTATGTCCTAATCATTGAGAATGATGGAGGATTCATTTCTGACTTTTAGCATAAACTAGCGACCCACACCCAAATAGTTGATCTGGAGGTAGGCTTAGTTTGTTCCGAGGATTCAGGTTGATCTGAGTCGTAAGAACAAATCGCTAGTGTTGTCTTTAAAAATCTTTTATTGATAAGTTGTTGTCAATATTTGATTATCTATGGAAATGGTTTTCTGAGACACCTTAAGTGTTGAGGATACAAGATTTACCCAAGTGCATTTACATATTGGAGGTCAGATGTATCTTTTGAGATACATAACCTGATATGTGCTATGCAGTGGGAGTTGTCAGTAATATTAGTCCAAGTGGATTGGATTCCGGTAAAAGTTTTGTCTTTGTACTACGAGGAATAGAATACAAGAGTTGTATTGTTGATTCCTCGGTGGTAGCTAAGTTGTTGTTACAGCTTGTAATAGCAGCAATAGATTTATTAGCTGAGCTCGTAGATAGTGTTATGAGGAGATGTGATGGTCACATGGAAAGCCTCGTAGTACTTCATGCTGATTTGTTTACTAAGTCTCTCATGGCTAAAGTGTTTGAGAGACACCTAGAAGAGTCTAGGGCTCCGAGTTGCTGGAGAGGTGTTGCGTGATAGCACAATTAATGAGCTATCTTTATGACTTATTTTATGCTAGTGTAGAGGATTAAATGTGTACTTTCACGATTATATTTGATTATTTTATAGATATCGAGCATTTTGGAGCAAACTGGAGAATTTAGAAGCTTTGTGGTGAAAACTAAGTTTTTTGGATGAAAATTGAAGTTCCCAAGTGATAAAAAGAAGGGAAATAAGTTCAAAACCCGAGAGGATAGCGCCTAGGCGCCCATTCCGAGCGCCTAGGCGCTGGAAATTATAAAAGAAAAAAATAAAACGCCATCTGGGCTCGAACTTGGGACAACCAGCGCGCACAGCTCAGCCCAAGCAACCCCTTGACCACTGCACCAGCTGTAATATTGTATCTTCTTTCCTGCTATGTTTAATATTACCGTTGCTTCATTCTCATGCCTTCAGCCTCCGCACCTACATCAAACTCAATGGATGCGCGCTACACCTGATCCGAGCTCCTCCAGACCTATTATGCACGATTTTTACCTAAATTTCCATATAAATACATATTTTTATGGAGGTTTTTGGGAGCCGATTTGGAGAGAAAATCCCAATTTCAAAATTACATAATTGTTGGAGTTTGAAGAGATTTTTGGGAGCACAAAATACAGATTTACATGCTCGGGATCGTGAAGATTGCAGCGGAAACGTGGAATCGACACGAGTTTTATTTCTTCTTTCCCTTTTAATTTGTAGTTTTTTTTTATGGGTTTATTTTTGAGTTTATATTCTGAATTATTGAACATGATTAGCTAAACTCTCTTGACTTTGAGCTTGATGTAATCGTTCTTTGAATTTTATTCTTCTTAATTAATAGTTGGGATTTCAATTTCATATTGGTTGTGAAAATATTTCTAGGCTTAATACATGTTAGGATTTGGCCATTCTTTGCATGAATTTTATATCAATGATTTGAGGTCGAGAGACGATTATTATTGATGATCTGAATTGTTTTCCCTGATTTATACATGAGATAGACATATCCTTGTAGATTTTGTGACAATCATAGTTTTACGTTCTTCATATTTGGATTGTCTGAATTGCCATAGAAATATAGGTAATTTACTTTTCAAAGAATATTGTTATTACTCGAGAGAGAGTAACAAGTTTATAGGGTAGAACTTGTCAACAATCTAGAAATTGTTTAATTCCATCTTTTGATGAATGAAGAATAGGATAAAATAACGGTGAAGTCATTGCTCAAGTCAATTCCCTAGGACATATCTCTCCATATTGTTCTCCAAATTTTATTTTTATGTTTTATTTTAATTTTGTTTTCATCATATCATTTGAATTTCATTCTCTAAATAAAATTGAGTGATAGTATTCATAGTAATTAGGTGAACTAGAAAACCAATCCTGAGGACGATATCCGTATTTTCAATACACTATATTAAAACTTGACCCGTACACTTGCGGTATTTTATTACACTAATTTTGCACAACAAGTTTTTGGCGCCGCTGCCGGGGATTGGTAATTATTTAGTTTCACCTAATATTGTGGAGAACTCACTCGGTCTTATTTTAGAGTTTTATTTTATTATTATTATTTTTTTTTGTCTTGTTATTTTATTGTTTTTGTTTTGAGTTTTTATCTTTACATCCTGACTATATTTTTTTTATTGGTGTTTGCATTTATCTGAAAGCCTAAGTTTAGTTCTTTATTTTATTTTTATGGCTTTTAATAATTATGGGTGGTCTTATAGAGAGTTTCAAACCACCCAAGAACCAACACCATCCTTCAATTCATACCCTTTGAACTACACCTCTTATGACAATGAGAATTATAATGATAATTATGGCTTTCAGGGATATCAAATGCATGATTATTATCATCCTGAATCTATGAGTTATGAAAATTATTTTTATGATAATGATGAGGGCATTCAGAACCAAAATTTTTACTCTCCCAACAAAATAGATTTAAAATCTGCCTTGGAAGCCAATCAAACTTTATTGCAAGAGTACATTGTTGAACAACGAGCTAGTTGTTTACTCATGAGTGAGTCGAGAGAAAAACTTAATACCCAAATAGAAGCTCTTACAGCAAGATTCAATTCTATAGGATATCAAGTTAGTCCTGACTCACTAATAGCTTTACAAGAAGAAAATTGTGTTGATGTCAATGAGGCCGATAATATAAAAATTTGTGAAGCCATAGACATTGAGAGTGAGGATGAATTGGAGACTTTTGAGTCATGTCAGGATGAGGTTTGTGAGATAAAGAAAGAAAATGAGTCTAATGTGGAGGAGGAAATTCAGATTATAGAGTATGAGGCTGAAAAGTCTCACCTTATTTTATTTCCAGAATTTCCTCTTAAAGTTGATATTTCTTTTCTTTATTCTCACGAATCTTGTGGTTGTGATTTTGATTTTTTGTATTTTTCTTCTTTTATTTATTTAAATAAAAATAACAAAAATATTTATTCTTCAGGTACCCATGAGAAACAAGTGAGCCTACTAAACTTAGTAGGTAACATCGATTCAAGCAAGAAGGGACCGAAGAAAATAGAGGAGTTTTATGTACCCTGACGCATAAAAATTTCTCCCGTCTAGCTAAGACGTTAAATAAAGCGCTTCTTGGGAGGCAACCCAAGTTTACATTCTTTAAGTTTTTCAGTTTTTTGTTATTTTTTTTTTTATTTTGTTGTGTGTCGTGGTCCTCATGTTTCTGTTTATTTATTTTTTGTAGGAGCAAGATCACTATCAATCTCTTCCATAACTCTACTGCCAATGTTGACTCTCTCATTTATCAGGGCAGTATTATCCACTCTTGTATTTTATTTGTCCTTCGCATTACTTAATAGTTTATACATTGAGGACAATGTATGTCTTAAGTTTGGGGGTGAAAATATTTCACTTTGAGTCCTGAATAGCATGATTTTGAGCTTAAATTTTAAATTTTGAGCATGCTCTTCATGATTGAATCTTTGTTGCATTGCTTGTGATTAAGACAACCTAGGAAGTGTTCTAAGCATGATAATCTGAAATTCTTGGACTATGAGACCATGCTTGTAAACAAAGTAAATTTTTATTTTTGAGTCCCTAATGATATCATTGAATACTTTGTAAGTTAAATGTGCATCTTTGTTTTGATTTTTAAGCATGAGAGGGATAAGCATGATTAGTTTTTCGTTGAAAAATATATGATGGTGTCTCTTTGAGTTGTTGAATGAAGAATGCATAGGATTTTATGCCAAACTACCCTACTTTTATGTGAGTTTTTGAGCCATTTAGCACTCCATTACATCGTGCTTTACTCTTTTAAATTGTGTGATTACCATGCATGATTGATTTTTCTAGAACTTGCTTTGTTATGCATGTCTGAAATCTCTGAATTGATTTGAATGCTTTAATTTCACAAGGGCAATTAGGTAAAACCACTTTTAGCTTTCTCAAAGAGCCTACCTTTGACATAATCCTTAGAAAGCCAAATTTTGAGCCTTAGACCTATTCATTGGAAAATTATCACATTACAAGCCATAGATCCATTATTTTGTTGTTTTCCTTTCTTTGAACCTTGAAATGAAAGATTATATTTGCTTACCACATGAAGTTTCAGTTAATAAAAAAAAAAAAAAATTGATCATTTGTCAATAGAGTAGTCAAAGGGAAGCATATCGTTCGTAGCTTCTTTAAAAAAAAAAAAAAAAAAAAAAAAAAAAAAAAAAAAAAAAAAAAAAGCAAAATAGTTCATTACGTGAAGGGAAGTTAATGCTTCAACAAAGTTAAAAAAAATGATCATTCTTCAAGAGTCGAAAAATTGAGCTTCATGTGAAAAAGTTTTATAATTCTTCCATTATAGTAGCTTAAAATTTCCATCCATCCTACCCTTACCTAAGCCCAAGTACAACCAAAATGACCCTTGAATTTTTTGCATTCATTTTATTCATCGATGATGAAGATGTGATATATTAGCAAGTTTATGGTGAAAATCTTTTATGTTTTGGTTCGAGTGTTTATCCTATAATTACCATAAACAGCTGAGAGTATTGAGTGAAATTCTGTGAGGGTGTTAGGTCTTGTGCATTCGAATTTGGTAACTTGATGAGATGCTTGAGTTTTTGGTACAAAATGTAGCCTATGAATGCTTATTTTCTTGATTGTCACTATAACTTAAGACATTGATGTGTGTTTAGCTTTATTTGTATTCTTAGATATCAAGAGAATATTAATTAGCACACACTCACGTAAGAGATACAATGATTTACTTTTAAATGTCTTATTGATGGGTTGTGGTTTAATATGTCCTTAAATTTTGGATTATTTGTTTTATGAACACTGAGGTTTGAGTCACTTGCATGCATTCATTGATTCAATTAGTGACCTTGTTTTATTTTGCTCGAGGACTAGCAAACACTTAAGTTTGGGGGTATTTGATAGCACAATTAATGAGCTATCTTTATGACTTATTTTATGCTAGTGTAGAGGATTAAATGTGTACTTTCACGATTATATTTGATTATTTTATAGATATCGAGCATTTTGGAGCAAACTGGAGAATTTAGAAGCTTTGTGGTGAAAACTAAGTTTTTTGGATGAAAATTGAAGTTCCCAAGTGATAAAAAGAAGGGAAATAAGTCCAAAACCCGAGAGGATAGCGCCTAGGCGCCCATTCCGAGCGCCTAGGCGCTGGAAATTATAAAAGAAAAAAATAAAACGCCATCTGGGCTCGAACTTGGGACAACCAGCGCGCACAGCTCAGCCCAAGCAACCCCTTGACCACTGCACCAGCTGTAATATTGTATCTTCTTTCCTGCTATGTTTAATATTACCGTTGCTTCATTCTCATGCCTTCAGCCTCCGCACCTACATCAAACTCAATGGATGCGCGCTACACCTGATCCGAGCTCCTCCAGACCTATTATGCACGATTTTTACCTAAATTTCCATATAAATACATATTTTTATGGAGGTTTTTGGGAGCCGATTTGGAGAGAAAATCCCAATTTCAAAATTACATAATTGTTGGAGTTTGAAGAGATTTTTGGGAGCACAAAATACAGATTTACATGCTCGGGATCGTGAAGATTGCAGCGGAAACGTGGAATCGACACGAGTTTTATTTCTTCTTTCCCTTTTAATTTGTAGTTTTTTTTTATGGGTTTATTTTTGAGTTTATATTCTGAATTATTGAACATGATTAGCTAAACTCTCTTGACTTTGAGCTTGATGTAATCGTTCTTTGAATTTTATTCTTCTTAATTAATAGTTGGGATTTCAATTTCATATTGGTTGTGAAAATATTTCTAGGCTTACTACATGTTAGGATTTGGCCATTCTTTGCATGAATTTTATATCAATGATTTGAGGTCGAGAGACGATTATTATTGATGATCTGAATTGTTTTCCCTGATTTATACATGAGATAGACATATCCTTGTAGATTTTGTGACAATCATAGTTTTACGTTCTTCATATTTGGATTGTCTGAATTGCCATAGAAATATAGGTAATTTACTTTTCAAAGAATATTGTTATTACTCGAGAGAGAGTAACAAGTTTATAGGGTAGAACTTGTCAACAATCTAGAAATTGTTTAATTCCATCTTTTGATGAATGAAGAATAGGATAAAATAACGGTGAAGTCATTGCTCAAGTCAATTCCCTAGGACATATCTCTCCATATTGTTCTCCAAATTTTATTTTTATGTTTTATTTTAATTTTGTTTTCATCATATCATTTGAATTTCATTCTCTAAATAAAATTGAGTGATAGTATTCATAGTAATTAGGTGAACTAGAAAACCAATCCTGAGGACGATATCCGTATTTTCAATACACTATATTAAAACTTGACCCGTACACTTGCGGTATTTTATTACACTAATTTTGCACAACATTGCGTGCTCAGTGTAAAAGATAAATA
Source organism: Herpetospermum pedunculosum (assembly GCA_028017165.1). Taxonomy (NCBI): domain Eukaryota; kingdom Viridiplantae; phylum Streptophyta; class Magnoliopsida; order Cucurbitales; family Cucurbitaceae; genus Herpetospermum; species Herpetospermum pedunculosum. The sequence continues at coordinate 52,995,921 of CM051522.1, forward strand.
AGCAATAAGGTAGAGAGAGCACTTAGAACATGCAAGCATACATGGTCTCACAGCAAGTAGTAAGTATATTTCATTCGTTTTTTCCACAGAGACTTATGTTTAGCTATTCGCGAAGTGTATTTGTTAAGAAAGATGGGGTGGATTTGAAGGGGTAAAATTGGTTTTTAATTATCTAGTTTTTGCTGAATGTGTAAAGGGATGCAACATAAACAAATTAAAGTTGAAATCAGACTCAAAGGACAAGAGATGGAATTGATAAACGAGGAAGAAAACAGCCAAACAGAATGATAAAATGGCAGAATTGCGAGGACCGCAATGTTACCGCAATTGAATAACAGCGAAAGTGTGTAAATGGGTGAATTAAAGGCTACTAATGACTATCATATAGGCATTTTATTACGATTCTCAAGCACTGGATCAACTCTCTATACATCAAACTCACTCTATCTCAAGTATCGTCCGATTCCATGCATTAGAGTCTTAAGTTTACTCGACTTCAAAGTAAGGTCTTAAGCATCTTGTTAAAACAGGAGTGTTTAGTTTGTACTAGGAAAACGCTTATTCCTAAGCCGTTTTCTGATTACCGTGAAAGGCTAGCATGATTATATGACTCTGAACTCTTACTCCTTCCAGAGGTTAGGAGTTCTTTGGACAAAATGGATGGCCAATCGAAATTGCCCGTGGGATGAAGCTTACATACAATCAATGTTTCGAAGGCGATCCTACATGCTTGGTTCACGTTTTTTAGCCTATAGTTCTGTCATTAGCATGCCCCTAAGTGACTTAGCTACTCATGGATATATGGAGAACAGAAAGGGTAGATAAAACAGACATGCTTAGAAGAGAAATGTGCTTAAAACAGCAAGACAAAACCGTAGCAGAAAAAGGTGGAAACTGTGAAATGCAGAATTGTACTTTGATTACTTTGAGTGTTTGAACGACAAAAGAAAGCTTTGAAAGAAATGATTCCAAGACAGACAACAACGAAATGCAGTAAGGAAAACACTAAACTAGAACAACAACTAATCAAAACTGGAAATGAGAAGAAAAAGACAGAAAAGCAGTAAAGGTTGCTTGAAAACTTCGTTGCAGTCGCCTCGAATGAAAGGGATGAGAGGTCAGCCTTGCTTGGATGAATCCAATCGAGAGAGAAGAAGAATCTCCTCTCCTTCCTATCAGATTATCGATTCCAACAGCTGAGACTCCCACTCCAACAGACGGTAAAGGAAAACAGAGAGAAATGATGGACTGCGAGAAGACTTCTGCGCTTCGAATTATGATCAAACCTCCGACTTTGGCCCCCTTTTATAGTAGTTTGCAGGTGCGTTTGGGCCAAGAAGAACCATCAATCTTCAACGTCATATATCAGAATGGATGGAGGAGAAAGAATGAATCCCTGAAATTACGGAAATTAACGGAAAAAGATCAGTCAACTTACGGTTTTCACTTGAATAATTGCGGCCTCAGCAATGTTTTCGCAATGCTGTCGCAATGCAGCTTTTTTCATTCTTTTCCTTCGGTTTTCAACCCTTTTTCTACCTATTGTACATAAGTCCTAGATTAGCTACCTTCTTCTAATTCTCATATTAAAGCATAGGTTTAGGCTATATGCTATCAAAAACACCTAGAAGTGTACATCTTCTTAAGCTAAATGGGTCCTAAATAAGTCACTTTCAGAGACTTAACACACCCCCAAACTTAAGGCTTTGCTTGTCCTCAAGCATACTAAGGACTTTCCTAGGCTGCTGTTTCTCCTTCTTTAACCACCTACTGACTCCCTTATATCCCTATCTATAGCACTGCTGTCCTGTGACACACTTCTCAGTTTAGAACTACCCTCTTATCTAGCTTCTTCTGACTTTGCCTGCCTAACACTCACCTGCTTTTATTAACTTCCTACAGCTGATCTATTTGCTTTTGTCATATCATGCCACTATCCCTAAGGTTTCAAATTCTGCCTAGCTTTACCTCAGACTCAGTACATGCTTCTAGCTTTACTTTTAATGTGTCTAGGAATCCTTAGAGTCATGCCAGTCTTAGTATTAACGGTGACAGTAGTACTTTAAAGAACAACCTAAACCCTGGCATCACTACATTGGAAAAACACTCATCTCCCTAAACAAACCTACAAGTTACAACTTCGTGCTTAGCTAATTGAGGATCAGAGTTCTTTTTAAATAGGACACCTAAGCCACAAAGTTATAACTCCTAGGTATACATTCTTCTTCCCTATTCTTTTCCCTTTTTTCTTACTTAGGTGGGACCTCTCCTTTGGTTGCCTTTTGATGCAATGCCACTTGTGGGTCACACACTTGGCACTGATTACTTAGCAACCTAAGAGAGACCCCCCTCTTTATTCTATTTTTCATTTTTTTTTTTTTTCAGTTCATCATTTTTTTTTGTAAAGGAGAAGAAGAATGCTTATGTTTCTAAGGGAGAGAGGAATGTTCCTAGGCCTAGGGTGGCCTCCCCCAAACTTCAACTACTCATTGTCCCCAATGAGTGTCTGAGGTGGCACACCCCCAAACTTTCTAGAAGCATCTAGTCTAAGGTAAAACAAAGAGAATCTAAAGCCCTAGGCATAGACAGAACATTGAAAAGAAAATATCACAGTAGCAGAAAATTAACAAAAAAAAACAGACAGTTAAGGGCTTAAAGCTGTGCATGCTGAGCTTTTTAGAGGTCGATTTAAACTATCAAAGGGTGTCCTATGACACTCATCCAACATGCATTTAGATAAGCTATATAAGGCGGTCATGTTAGCAGGAAAAGATAGAATTTAAACAGATCACAGCCTAGCTAAACAGACAGTCCAACACATGCTTTTAGTCATGAAAATTGCGGGTACCGCAATTATTTCGCAATTAGATCAGGGCAGATATAACATTGATTAAGGCCCCTACGCATGCTTTTTCCAGTCACTTTAAGCTCGACAAAAATAAAACTAAATGAACCTACCTAGGCAGCTAACATCAAACTATACTAAGCAATAGGAAAAACATAAAACTAAACATCTAAAACAGATCAAAATTGAACCAAAAACAGCAATACTCCCTTTAGTGCACTTCAAACCAGCACTCAATTCTCGTCATCCTCATCTGGTTGCCGTGGTCTTGGGGGCACCCATGGAGTTAGAAGATTGGTAGGGAACTCAGGGAAGAGGCACCCCAGCTGGTCTGCAACTTCCTTGTCCCTCGCCTGCGCATAAGTGGCCCATTGAGCCATTCTTCTCTGCATATCCATTAAGCAGGCCATGGATAGAGACTGTTCAGCAGCCAGCCTATCCAGTTCAAACTCCATATTCCCCTTTCGTCTCAGCCTCAGGTTAGCAGGCAGCTCCAAATGGCCTGTGTAAGCCATTTGCTGCTCCAAACGCTCGGTGGGGACTCCTGCAAGCAAACATAGCTTGGTTATGGTATTAGGGAAAAACAGTGGTCCCTTACCTTTCTTGGCGCATTCAGCAATGGCCGTAGTGATGACTTCCCCCACGTTAATCGTGAGGCCTCTCATGATTGCATACACCAGCAGCGATCGGCTCTGGTTTATTGTTGTCTCGTGAGTCACCGGGGACAATCTCCTTCGCACGAACGAAAACCAAACAGCTGCCTTAGCCGTGAGGTTGGCACTCATGAGAGTGTGCCTCCCATTGCGTGACACGGTCCAAGAAGCTTCAGGCTGGCCAATAGTCCGAATGGCCTCTTCCAAAACTGCCTCAGTAGGCTCATCGACAATCCGTGCATAATCTGTATGAGTTTGGCCCTTGAGACCAAAGGCTTCATTGATGGCCTTGGCTGAGAAATCTACTTCTACCCCTCTGACCACAGACAGGCCATCCTCAGGGCTGAGCACATTGGCGTAGAAATCATACACCATGCTCGTGTATGCTGGATTAGGCGGTCTGCAGAATTCCTCCCAGCCGTGGTTGATCACCCCTGCGCGCAAGAACTGCGGCAGGTCAGCAAGTCGGTCGAGGAAGCCTTTCTCGTGCAGCAACTCCCTCTTCCTTAACTCAGCACCCCTGGATTCAGCATCAGATGAGATATACCTCACTGACTGAGGCTCGTCTTCAGGGTAGAGCTTGGCCTTCCCCTTATCTGCTGGCTTGGCTGACTCGGCAGCCTCAACCTTGAGCCTATTGAGTGATGGCTCCGTGCTTTCTTTGTCTGCTGAAGGCACTCTCTTGGCCTTCTTCTTCTTCAGCTTCTTGGATTTCTTGGCCTTGACAATCTTGGCCTTCTTCTTCTTCTTAATGTTGATCTGCTGGAGGCATGCCCCCAACGTCTCCTCCATGGAATCATCCTGCTGTGCAGGAACATCAGGGCTGTCTTCCCTCATGGGAGAAAAGACTTCGTCTTCCCCAGCATCGCCACTGCCCTGCGTGGACTCTTGATAATCCCCGTATGGGAATTCAGGATCAGGCCGTGGAGAATTGTGCAATGGCGTGGGATTGTGCTCTGCTGATGGTGTCTGCGCAGAACTCAGTGGCGAAGACGGCAGTTCAGGACTCTGCGCTGCTGCAGGTGTCGGTTCAGGACTTTGAGGTGCTGGAGACAACTCGGAGCTCTGTGCAGGCGGTGACGACTCTGTGCTTGGCACTGGTTCAGATGGTGAAGGGTTGTGCGCAGGTGATGCGGATGGCGACGAACCTTCTTTGGCTGACTCGTGGGATGCACGATCAGTTTCTTGACTCTCCACAGAGGGAGTCTTTGCTGTGCTTGGTTCGGCGGCCATCTCGACACTCCACCGGCGTTTCTTAGGCGTGCCCACTGGCTCAGATGGTCCAGCAGGGATTTCAGTGACAACCCTCCACTTCTTCCTACGAATAGGAAGCTTAGGAAGAGGTCCGGTGCGAACGGCACCATCATCTGCAAGGGTGAGCAATGCTTCCCTCGCAGCCGCTTCAGCTGCGTCATCAGCCTTCTTCTTGGCTGCGGATCTTTCAGCCCGTGTGGACACCATTGTCGAATCTTGGTGATCTTGAGAGTAGAATCAAAGATGAAAAGAATCGCAGAGTTCTTGGAAATCAAAGAATGAGAGAATCGTATCGATCGAGCGCTTTCCAGCGGATATAAAGGCAACGGAAAAATCCCAACGGCTCTATTTTTGCGAATCCAGCAATTCCAGCGCAATTCCAGGGATATTTTTTCATCAAAATCTCAAACTTTGCTCGTCCGTATCTTTTATTTGGCTCAACCGTTTCTTGATTTTAAAAGCTGGATTTACTCTCCTTGATCCCCTCTTTCGAATCCCTGCAAAAACAAATACAAAAAACATTAAATACGCAATTAAAATCACACCACAAAACATACAAACGATAATCGGAAAAACAGAAAAAATAAACTAAGGCATGGGCCTTGACTAAACGAGCACAGTAACCACTCGTTCTCTCTCGTTTTTAACTTCATGCTTCATGCAAGAGGAAGGCCGAGAGAGTCTTCACATCTCCTTCCTCATAGTAGTGCTTCAATCTAGCACCATTTACCATAAAAGGCTGTCCCTGCTGCAAGTTTTTTATCTCTATTGCACCATGAACAAAGACATTAGTAATAACAAATGGACCCGACCATCTGGACTTTAGTTTGCCTGGAAATAGCTTTAAACGTGAGTTAAATAATAGGACAAGTTGGCCTTTCCTAAAGTCTTTGATCCTAAGTCTACTGTCGTGCCATATTTTGGTCTTTTCTTTATACATTTTGGCATTCTCATAGGCCATATGCCTAAGCTCATCAAGTTCATGTAGCTGCAAAGACCTTAGTGTCCCCGCATCCTTTACACAAAAATTCAATTCCTTCATGGCCCAAAATGCTTTGTTTTCTAACTCAAGTGGTAAGTGACAAGCCTTGCCATATACCAGCCTATAAGGAGACATTCCTAGAGGTGTCTTATATGCTGTCCTATAAGCCCAAAGTGCATCCTCAAGCTTAAATGACCAGTCTCTTCTATTAGGTTTGACTACCTTTTCTAGGATGTTCTTTATCTCCCTATTGGAAATTTCAGCTTGGCCATTTGAGTGTGGGTGGTAGGGAGTGGCTACTCTATGTCTAATGTTATATTTAGCCAATACCTTCTCCATAGCCTTATTAATGAAATGTGACCCCTCATCACTAATGATAGCACGAGGAGTCCCAAATCTAGTGAAAATGTGCCTATGCAAGAAGTTAGTGACTGTTTTAGCATCATTATTAGGACATGCTTTGGCCTCTACCCACTTGGACACATAATCCACTGCCACTAATATGTACAGGTTACCTGATGATGGAGGGAATGGTCCCATGAAGTCAATGCCCCACACATCAAAGAGCTCCAACTCTAAAATGTACGTGAGGGGCATCTCCTCCTTGCGACTGAGGTTACCTGTCCTTTGACACTCATCACAGCTGTGGGCATAGTTGTGGGCATCCTTGAAGATTGTTGGCCAATAGTAGCCACTCTGAAATACTTTCGCAGCTGTTCTTTGACCACCAAAGTGTCCACCATAAGGAGATGAGTGACAGTGCTGCAGCACAGACTTCGCTTCAGCAGCTGAAACACATTTCCTTAGCAAGCCATCAGCACAGGTTCTGTAAAGTGTGGGGTCATCCCAGATGAATTTCCTTGCTTCATGAAGGAACCTCTTCTTCTCTTGTCCTCCCTTGAACACTGGTAATACCTGTGATGCACGGAAGTTAGCAATGTCAGCAAACCAAGGTTCCTCATCGTTATCACGATGAGCCAAAGCAAAGACATGTTCATCAATAAAAGCATCAGAAATTGCGGTCTCCGCAATTTTCTCGCAATTGTGCTGCAATCGAGACAGGTGATCTGCAACCACATTTTCACATCCTTTCTTGTCCCGAATGTCCAAATCAAATTCCTGCAGCAATAACACCCATCTAATCAATCTAGGCTTGGCATCAGTCTTCCTCATAAGATATTTCAAGGCAGAATGGTCAGTGTATACAATTGTCCTAGTGCCTACAATATAGTTTCTGAATTTTTCGCAGGCAAACACTACAGCAAGCATTTCTTTCTCAGTAGTAGTATAATTACATTGAGCCTCATTCAAGGTCTTACTAGCATAATAGACAGGGTGTGTTAGCTTGTCAATCTTCTGGCCTAACATCACTCCTACAGCATAGTCACTGGCATCACATAACATCTCAAAGGGAAGATCCCAATTTGGTCCTACTATGATAGGGGCTGTGACTAGTGCTTTCTTAAGAGTGGTCCAAGCTACTACACATTCCTTAGAGAAGATGAAGGGTCTATTTAGCTCTAATAGCTCACACAGAGGCTTGGCTATCTTAGAAAAGTCCTTAATGAACCTTCTGTAGAAGCCAGCATGCCCTAAGAAGCTTCTAATGGCTTTGACATTCTGGGGCTCTACCAACTTCTCTATGATCTCTATCTTGGCCCGATCAACTTCTACACCTGCCCTTGACACTCTGTGTCCTAAGACAATCGCCTCATCTACCATAAAATGGCATTTTTCCCAATTTAGGACTAGGTTGGTCTCCTCACACCTAGCCAGGACTTGTCCTAAGTTTTCTAGACAGGTTTTAAATGAATCCCCAAAAACTGAGAAGTCATCCATGAATATTTCTATCATGGACTCATCCAACTCGGAGAAGATTGCCATCATGCACCTTTGGAAAGTTGCCGGTGCATTGCATAAGCCAAAAGGCATTCTGCGGAAGGCAAACGTTCCAAAAGGGCAAGTGAAGGTGGTCTTCTCTTGATCCTTAGGGTCTATAGTAATTTGATTATAGCCTGAATAGCCATCTAAGAAACAATAGTAGGCTCTACCAGCTATTCTGTCTAGCATCTGGTCAATGAACGGTATAGGGAAATGGTCTTTTTTAGTCTCTTTATTTAATTTTCTGTAATCCATACACACTCTCCACCCTGTGACAGTCCTTGTTGGAATCAGTTCGTTGTTCTCATTGACTACCACAGTTATTCCCCCCTTTTTAGGTACACATTGGATGGGGCTCACCCACTGGCTACTAGCTATTGGGAAGATCACTCCTGCATCTAACCATTTTATTATTTCTTTCTTCACTACCTCTTTCATAGAGGGGTTTAACCTACGCTGGTGATCTACCCTAGGTGTGTGCTCTTCCTCTAGTATAATTTTGTGCATGCAATAAGAAGGGCTAATGCCTCGAATATCAGCAATAGTCCATGCTATAGCCTTCCTATGTTGCTTAAGCAGTAAAATTAATTCACCCTCATGCTGTTCACTTAGTTTAGAAGAAATAATTACAGGCAGTGTATCGTTATTTCCTAAATATGCATATTTGAGGTGAGTGGGTAGTGGTTTAAGTTCTAAAACAGGTGGATGCTCAATGGAGGGCTTTAACGGAGTTACAGTTCTATCAGTTAAATCTACATTCATACATACATGCTGTGGGTTATCTACAGGTATATCCATTATGTCAGATATATTTAAATCAGCTATGTCTAATCCTACATATTCATTGGCATGTTTGGTCAATAATACATGCTCTAATTGTTCTTCCATTAAAGAATCAATAACGTCCATACTAGCACAGGATTCAAGATCAGAGGGATACCTTAAAGCTTTATATACACTAAACTTCACCTCTTCATCATGAACCCTCATAGTAAGCTCACCTTTTTGGACGTCTATAAGTGCCCTACCTGTGGCTAGAAATGGTCTACCTAGCAGGATGGGGACTTCCTTGTCTGCCTCATAGTCCAGGACAATGAAATCTGCAAGGAAAATAAATTTGTCAACTTTAACTAGAATATCCTCAATCTTACCTTCTGGATATGCGATGGATCTGTCTGCTAGTTGTAAAGTGACTGTGGTTGGACGTGCTTCTCCCATTCCCAACTGGCGGAATAGGGACAGGGGCATGAGATTTATGCTGGCGCCCAGGTCACAAAGCGCTCTGCCCACGTGCTTGCCTCCAAGTTCTACAGGTAAGGTGAAGGAACCAGGATCCTTCTCCTTCTTGGGCAGCTTGTTCTGGAGGATGGCACTGCACTCCTCGGTGAGGTTTACTGTTTCAAACTCACCAATTGTTTTTTTGTTAGTAATAATGTCCTTCAAAAACTTTACATAAGAAGGCATAGACTGTAAAACTTCAACAAAAGGAATGTTAACATGCACTTGCTTAAGTATTTCTAAGAATTTATTAAAATGAACTTCCTGTTCTTGCTTCTTTTTAAGCCTTCGAGGGTATGGAGGTGGTGGCACATATGCAGACACGTCAGGTTGCCTTAGGATAGGTGGAGGCCTTGGAATTTCTTCTACCTCCTCAATAATAGGTTCTAGCCTGACTCCTGATGTGCTAGTTGGTGGTGGACCTTGGTTTGGCAGAGACTCCAGTGGAGCACTAGACTCAGTGTTCTCTACTCTCTTTGGTGTGTCCTTTGTGTTGCTCACCAATGGTCTTCCACTCCTAAGTTCAATTGCTTGAACTTGCTCTTTGCCATCTCTCCTTGGTACCTCGGTGTCAGCAGGGAGTCTACCTTGGGGCCTACTTTTAAGTTCATTGGCTAATTGGCCTATTTGGTTTTCCAGGCTTCTAAGAGTAGCTTGCTGGCTCTGAAGAGTAGCATCATTCTTAGCTATGTATTCCTTGAGTAGGCTTTCTACAGAAGATCCTACAGGTTGATTGTAAGGTTTTTGGTACATTGACTGGTTATGTTGGGGAGTGAAACCAGGTGTTCCACTCGGCCTTGGTTGGTTAGAATTTTGGTTAGTGCTTTGTTGGCCACCCCATGACACGTTAGGGTGGTTTCTCCAACCAGGGTTGTAAGTTTGTGAGTAGGGGTTATTCCTGGGCTGCTGCTGGCTTCCAACATAGCAGACTGAGGATGGATTCCCAGGGCAGTATTCATATGGGTGCCCTTCCCCACAGAATCCACAGATAGGTGCCTCGCCTTGACTTGGTTGGGTGCCCATTGACATGGCTGTGGCGGTATTGGCACTGGTTTGGAGATTGGCCTGAGCCATTTGCTTAACTAGGTTGGTCAGGGCGTTTATTTGGGTGCTTATGGCGCTTAGAGCATCCTTGTCTTGAGCCCTAGTTGGCTCTACTGGATCGTCTGACCACCTACAATGAGATGTTGAGATCTTCTCCAAGATCTCATAAGCTTCGTTGTAACTCTTGGACAACATGGAACCACCAGCAGATGAATTTAGAACTTGTCTGGTGCTGGGGTTGCATCCTTTAAAGAAGACTTCTATTTGGATACACCATGGAATGCCATGGTGTGGACATTTAATGAGAAGGTCTTTGAATCTTGTCCAAGCTTCGTGAAGGGACTCACTTGGAGCTTGTTTGAACTTTATGATATCATCACGAAAGGTTGAATTCCTATCTGGTGGGAAATATTTGACTAGGAATTTTTCTGCTAAATCTGTCCAATTGAGGACAGATCCTGAGGGTAAAGAATTTAACCATGTTTTGGCTTTGTCCCTTAAAGAGTAAGGGAAAAGATATAACCTCAGGGCTTCTTGGGAAACTCCAGGGATTAGGAATGTGTCACTAACTCCTAGGAAGTTCCTAAGGTGGTTATGGGGGTCCTCATTTTCTATTCCAAAGAATTGTCCCACAGTGGACAACATTTGGAACATCACTGGTTTTAACTCGAATGAGTTGGCAGTGATTTCAGGACGGATTATGCTGGGGTTCAGCTCCCCAGGCATAGGTACTAAATATGAAAGGATGGCGCCATCCTTGTCATTCGCTATTTCAATGGGATTGCGAGTGACAGGCACCAGGTTTTGATTTACTCCAGCCATTTCTTCTTGAGGTAATTGCGGAGGAATTGTAGTTCCCGCAATGATTGGAGGTAAAAGGGTTTGTTTAAAGAGACGTTTCTTGGCTCTATTTCTAGCTTTAAATAATCTCTCGGGCTCAGGGTTGAACTCTAGATCACTAGATGGAGTCTCATTCATAAACTACCCTAAATGGTACCTGAAAAAGAAATGAAGATGGATCAAATTCAACGGAAAATAACTTGATGTTTCAAACTTAACAAACTTCGTTTTCACTTAAAATAAGTCCCCGGCAGCGGCGCCAAAAACTTGTTGCGTGCTCAGTGTAAAAGATAAATAAGCAATAAGGTAGAGAGAGCACTTAGAACATGCAAGCATACATGGTCTCACAGCAAGTAGTAAGTATATTTCATTCGTTTTTTCCACAGAGACTTATGTTTAGCTATTCGCGAAGTGTATTTGTTAAGAAAGATGGGGTGGATTTGAAGGGGTAAAATTGGTTTTTAATTATCTAGTTTTTGCTGAATGTGTAAAGGGATGCAACATAAACAAATTAAAGTTGAAATCAGACTCAAAGGACAAGAGATGGAATTGATAAACGAGGAAGAAAACAGCCAAACAGAATGATAAAATGGCAGAATTGCGAGGACCGCAATGTTACCGCAATTGAATAACAGCGAAAGTGTGTAAATGGGTGAATTAAAGGCTACTAATGACTATCCTATAGGCATTTTATTACGATTCTCAAGCACTGGATCAACTCTCTATACATCAAACTCACTCTATCTCAAGTATCGTCCGATTCCATGCATTAGAGTCTTAAGTTTACTCGACTTCAAAGTAAGGTCTTAAGCATCTTGTTAAAACAGGAGTGTTTAGTTTGTACTAGGAAAACGCTTATTCCTAAGCCGTTTTCTGATTACCGTGAAAGGCTAGCATGATTATATGACTCTGAACTCTTACTCCTTCCAGAGGTTAGGAGTTCTTTGGACAAAATGGATGGCCAATCGAAATTGCCCGTAGGATGAAGCTTACATACAATCAATGTTTCGAAGGCGATCCTACATGCTTGGTTCACGTTTTTTAGCCTATAGTTCTGTCATTAGCATGCCCCTAAGTGACTTAGCTACTCATGGATATATGGAGAACAGAAAGGGTAGATAAAACAGACATGCTTAGAAGAGAAATGTGCTTAAAACAGCAAGACAAAACCGTAGCAGAAAAAGGTGGAAACTGTGAAATGCAGAATTGTACTTTGATTACTTTGAGTGTTTGAACGACAAAAGAAAGCTTTGAAAGAAATGATTCCAAGACAGACAACAACGAAATGCAGTAAGGAAAACACTAAACTAGAACAACAACTAATCAAAACTGGAAATGAGAAGAAAAAGACAGAAAAGCAGTAAAGGTTGCTTGAAAACTTCGTTGCAGTCGCCTCGAATGAAAGGGATGAGAGGTCAGCCTTGCTTGGATGAATCCAATCGAGAGAGAAGAAGAATCTCCTCTCCTTCCTATCAGATTATCGATTCCAACAGCTGAGACTCCCACTCCAACAGACGGTAAAGGAAAACAGAGAGAAATGATGGACTGCGAGAAGACTTCTGCGCTTCGAATTATGATCAAACCTCCGACTTTGGCCCCCTTTTATAGTAGTTTGCAGGTGCGTTTGGGCCAAGGAGAACCATCAATCTTCAACGTCATATATCAGAATGGATGGAGGAGAAAGAATGAATCCCTGAAATTACGGAAATTAACGGAAAAAGATCAGTCAACTTACGGTTTTCACTTGAATAATTGCGGCCTCAGCAATGTTTTCGCAATGCTGTCGCAATGCAGCTTTTTTCATTCTTTTCCTTCGGTTTTCAACCCTTTTTCTACCTATTGTACATAAGTCCTAGATTAGCTACCTTCTTCTAATTCTCATATTAAAGCATAGGTTTAGGCTAAATGCTATCAAAAACACCTAGAAGTGTACATCTTCTTAAGCTAAATGGGTCCTAAATAAGTCACTTTCAGAGACTTAACAAGAGGACAGTGGGAAAAATCTTTTGATATATGATATATTAGTTTTCTCCACCTATCATGTACACCACAGACGTTTAAGTCCAAGTGGGAGTTTGTTGGGATTTATGTCCTAAAACTTGTGGTTTGTAAACTTTATGTTTGTAAATAATCTATTTAGAATAAAGAGTTATTAGTTTTATTCAGTAAAAGAGTTTACTGGAATAAATTGAAACGTGTTTACCTTAACCTATACCAATGACCAACACCCTTGCCTGAATATGAGTACTTGAGCTTCATGTATGACATGATTGGGGATTAGGCTCAAGTAGTCAGTCAAAATGGTTTATAGTATACGGATAAGGCTGGATACCTTATCCTGGTAACACTATAGGATGCGGCTCACTTTGTATTGTACAAAATGGTGTGATCCGAATCGTTTCACATGGAGATGTGCGAGTGAGGGCGTCCTGTGCAAATAGTTTGCATAAGACCGAACCGCGAAATATGTCGCTCTCTCTTTATAACATCGTTTACTGATGAGACCGACATTTTCATTTGATGGTCTAGGTAACTCGATCTTAATCCTGAGCTTACTATGAACTTCTTCTTATTAGACAGTATCCTTAGACTTGTATGGGTGAGAGTGGCCCATTAGCGCCGACTCAATAAATTATCATCTCAGGGATAAAGTCCAATAGGTAGCTGGGGACATAGTGTAGTAAGATGGAGTTCACTCCTAACCCGCTCTTTAGGGTTAGTAGATAGGTTGTTCCCTTAATAGCTGACCTCGGGGCTTGAACAATGAGCGCTCACACTCTCATGTGATGAGAAGGTTAACTGATATGTTGGTAGGACCACTAATCTATTGTTCATTAGAGGTGTCAGTGGTACTTAAGGAACAAGAAGTAATGCAGGGGTTAAACGGTTTAAAATGACCCAGCTGTGATTAAGAACAACCTGTGAAGGGTCGACTTGCCAGTGACGGTTATATCAGAGGACATAATATATCTACAGTGAGGAGAATGCAACCCTCGGACTATAGTGGAGTCTCCGGGGGTTAACGAATGTTGATTAGTTCGGTTAAAAGAGTTTTGACCGGATAATCTCGTATCGTTGGAGCTCATGATCTGTAGGTCCTTTAGGTTCTCCTGGCTAGCTCGGATAACGCCGTGCAACAGTATAAGAGAAAAGGGAAAAGGAAAAAGAATTTGAATTGTTCAAATTGGGCTTGTGGAAGAATGATGGACATATTTAAATATGATTTAAATATGAGAATGGGCTAAAACATGAATAGGATTCATGTGTAAAAAAGTCGGTTTTCGAAAAATCGGGATTAGTCATATTATTTAATTAATATTTGAAATTAAATTAAATAATATTAATTAATTAAAATATATATATATATATATATATATATATATATATATATTTGAGTGGACACTTGCATGTTATGCAAGTGTCCATAAACTAATCAGTTTTGTTAAAAAAAAAAAAAAAAAAAAAAAATCGTGAAGGGAGATTGGGGTTGCTAAATTTCAGAAGAAGTTTTGTTTTTGCTTCTGTGAAAAACGAAGCTTATTCCTCCATAGCCATTCATCAGTTTTCTTCTCCTTCTGCTTCCTCTTTCTTTTCTTTTCTCTTTTAACGGAGTCCCACAACTCTGTTGTTCGGCGCCGAGGATAGCGGGACGACCTGGGGTGGTCCTCGGGGCGTTCGTGAGAAGAGGCCGGAAGAGTTCGTGACGAGGATTGGCCGGCGGAACTCGAAGAAATTTAGAACTACAAGGGTATGTAATTCTAATTTCTTATTTTCCGTCGTTTGAGCATGTTTTCTAATTTTTAAATTGATGAAATTGGAGTATCATCGGTCCAAAATCGCTTTCCACTGCGCATATCGCTCCATCAGTAAGTTACCAAACCGGTAAAACCATACCGATAAGTTTTGGACTGGTAAATCGATGAAAAAATTTCACTAAATTTTTACCGATAAACCGGTTGAGCACGACCGGTAGCACTTACCGATCAACTCCTTCGGTAAAGAGACCACCGGTAAATCACGACCAGTAAATCTCACAGAAGAGCCAACGCTTAACGCGTTAAAAGCTCCACCGATAAATTTTCCACTGGTATACCGACGGGTAATTGCCACCAATAAATTTACCATATTGCACGAAACAGCCAAAAACATAAATTTTTGGATGTTCGTCTTCTCGTCTCCGCCGCAACCTCCTCTGCAAAATCCTTTGATTCTTTTCTGATCACGAACTCGGCAGGTCGAGGACCACCCTTAGAGGAGTTCCGATTATCCTCGGCATTAGTAGCGGAGTTGTGGGACTCCTTGAGCTAAGGGGGTTTGTTGAGAGGAGAAGGAAGAAGAAGAAGTTGATGTTGATGTTGAGAAAGGAGAAGTAGCTCAATTTGGGTTTGATGAACAATTCATCAAGACCTTCAAAGCTACATCTCAACCAATCTCTTGTGTCTTCAACAAATTGAAACACAAATTTGAGGGTAGAAGTTTGAACCTTTCAATCTTCCACCAAAATCTTCACAAGATTACCCTCAAATACAACATCAATTCTTCAGCTCTTCAAGGAGTATCTTCAACCATTGAAGAATCGACAGAGAGCAAATTAGAGGAGAAAGAGAACCAAGAGTTTGTCTTACAATTCTTGGTCAAAAACATAGAATGAGCAAAACCCATTCCCATCTCAAACTCGAGCAAAAATGGGTTTTTAATTAAACTTAATAGGTGTGTCTCATGCAAAGCATGAGAGAACATATTAAGTTTATAAAAATATTATAAAAATAATTTTAAATATAATTAATTAAAATAATTTTAATTAATTATTTTATTATTTAATTTAATATTAAATATTAATTAAATAATAAAGTTAACCCCGATCTTCTGAAAATCGCCTTTTTGCATATGAATCTCTATTCATATTTTTTCTCCGGTCATGTATTTAAATCATATTTAAATACGTCTTCCTCCGGTCACATATTTAAATCATATTTAAATACGTTCTACCTCGATCAACAGACCCGAATTTGGATTTCTCCAAATTCTACCCTATAGCACTACTACACCGCTTTGTCCGAGCTAACCAGGAGAACCTAAGGGACCTACAAATCATGAGCTCCAACGATACGAGATTATCCGGTAAAAACTCTTTCAACTGAATTAATCAACATTCGTCAAACCCCCGGAGACTCCACTAAAGTCTGGGGGTTGCACTCTCCTCACTGTAGATATATTATGTTCTCTTGATATAACCATCACTAGTAAGTTGATCCTTCACAGGTTGTTCGTAATCGCAGCTGAGTCATTTATACCGTTTAACCCGTGCATTACCTCTTGTTCCTTAAGTACCACTGACACCTCTAATGAACAATTGATTTGTGGTTCAACCAGCAGATCAGGTCTCTCTCTTGCCAAGGAGAGGGTGGGCGCCCATTGTTCAAGCCCTGGAGTCAGCTATTAAGGGAACAACCTATCTACTAACCCTTAAGGTGGGTTAGGAGTGAATTCCATCTTGTTGTACTATGTCCCCAGCCACCTATTCGAGTTTATTCCCAATATGGTAGGCTTATTGAGTCGGCGATCTGGCCACTCTCACCCGTGCAAGTCAAAGGATACTCTCGAATAAATATGAGTTCATAGCTAGCTCAGGATTGATATCGAGTTACCTAGGTCACCATATGAAAAAGTCGGTATCTTCAGTAAACGGTGTTATAAAGAGAAAGCGACTTGATTTCGCGGTTCAGTCTTATGCAAACTTATTGCACAGGACGTCTTCGCTCGCACATCACCATGGTAAACGATTCTGATCACATTGTTTTGTACAATACAAAGCGAGTCACATCCAATAGTCTTACTAGGATAAGGTACTCAGCCTTATCCATATACTATAGACAGTTTTGGCTGTATACTTGAACCTGATCCAGATTCATGTCATACATGAGGTTCAAGTACTCAGACTTTGCCAAGGGTGTTAGTTATTGGTACAGGTTAATGCAAACACGTTTCACTTTATTTCAGTAAACTCTTTTACTGAATAAAACTTATAACGCTTTATTACTAAATAGAGTACTTACGAACACAACTGTTTACAAACTACGAGTTTTAGGACATAAAACCCAACAAACTCCCACTTGGACTAGAACGTTCGTTGTGGTGTACATGCTGGTTGAGAAAAACTAAGATATCATATATCCGAAGTTTTCTCCCACTATCCTACTCAACAACTCGTAGCCCTAAACTCTTTAGGTGTCTCTCAAGCACTTTAGTCGTGAGAGACTTAGTAAACAAATCAACATGAAGTGTTGTGATGCATTCTATGTGACCATCACAAATTCTAGTAGCACTAACCAAGAACTCAACTTATAAACATTTGTCGCTTCGTAAGCTGCAACATATTTAGCTATCAACGAGGAATCAGCAATACAACTGTTGTATTCTACTCCTCGTTTGTACTAGGACAAAACTTTAACCACAGTCCAATGATCAAATCCAATTGAACTTTCATCCACTGACAGCTCCCACTACATAGCACATATCGGGTCATGTGTTTAAGAAGGCATACATTTGACTACCGATATGTAAATGCTCGGAGATAGCGTCTCATAATCTCAACTTTTGAGATGTCTTAGGAAACCATTTTCCTAGACAACTGAATTCCTAACCTGAAAAGTACCTTACCTTTCATTCAGAATTCAACACGAATATTGACAACTCCTTTGTTGGGTTTTATGTCCTAAAACCCGTGGTTTGTAAACAGTTATGTTTGTAATCTCTCTATTTAGCAATAAAGAGTTATTGAGTTTTATTCAGTAAAAGTGTTTACTGGAATAAAGTGAAATGTGTTTGGATTAACCTGTACCAATGACCAACACCCATGGCGAAGTCTGAGTACTTGAACCTCAGATTGTTCATCGTTGGGAACTATAAAACAGAAAAAAACATTTTTTTGAATAACTAATTGTTCATCGTTGGGCTCGGACTCAAGACTGGGCGCCTGCATCAGGAAATTTCAACCTTGCCTGACCAACGAAGTCAGATGCTAAATCTTTTTAAATAGAATTTCGTATACATAATATATATAAAAACAAAAAACAAAACAAAAAATCCAAAGTGTACACAATCGAATACAAATAAGTCTCGATGCAAAATTAAAAACAACCATAAAATTGTATTTATACTTCAAATGTTATCTAAATTTTATGGTTGTTTTTTATTTTGCATTTGGTATATGTTTTTGTGTGTTGACAGGGTAAAGAGACATTTATTTAAGAATAGGGAAGCGAGCCTCCAACACGCCAAAACAACGTTCAATAACATTTCGCAATGAAAAAATGTCGATAGTTAAACACTTATTCCCTATCTCGAGGATGATGCTTTCTTTGCTCTAAAATCTGGAAGTCGTTGTCAATTTGTCATTGTTTGTTATGGGTCGTGTTTTAAATGTTCGTTGACGTGTAGACATTTCTACGTGTCAATGAACTCAATATCGACATTTCAATTATATTATAGATAAATTTATGTTATTTAACTAAAATATCACTATTTGTGAATCTAATATTTAATAGTGGAAAATTTAAACTAATTTAAAAATCTTGAAATGCTAATTTGCAAAGTTTAAAATGTCGATGTCGATGGAAATGTAAATGTCAATGCCTCAATTTTATGGAAAGTCGAGGTCTCAATTTTATAGAAATGTTGATGAAAATATCGATAAAATGTCGATGTCAATAGATATTTATGAAAAAAAAAACATAAAAATTAATAAAAAGGGTTATATTGAGGATTTGAAGCCAAAACCGGATAGGTGAAGAGCATATTTGGGTGCTTCCCTGGCCAAAGAACCAACGCTAATTTTTCATTATTTAGGAACATATTAATATGAAGGGAAACGAAACTAGGAGAAATACTTTTTTGAAGTTTCTCAAATTTTGCCTCTTTTTTAGAAATGTTTCTCAAAATTTAGAAACAAAAAACGGGGATAGTTATCAAACAAGTTCGTTTCTTAAAAAATGAGAAACAGAAGCAGGAAACAGGAAACGGAACGTTATCCAACAGGCCTTAATAATTCATAACTTGTTATGCTAACTAGATTTATTTAAAAATTATCGTCAAAATTACTATTCAACTTAACTTTCTTTATTTAATTAATTCATAACGTTAAAATATTTTAAATAAATATTGTTTTAAAATTTATTAACCTCGGGACAAACTAACCAAAATAATTTTGTTGGCGCAAGAATCTGGACCTTCGTTCGGCAACCGTTCCTCCGGCAATGTTCGTCGTCTGGTTCAAGGTCAACCAGCACAAAAGAGAGGTAAATAGAATTTGCACCAGTGTGGGGCTGGCCCTGCGACACTTCGATGCTTAATTCAAAAAGTGTTCTAAGCGTAAGTAGGAGTGCAATGTGTTGGATGGAAATTCCATACCTAATGGAGATCCTCGTGGGGGTATTTATAGGCAGCGTGGTGCGGACGCTTGTGGTGGGTCCGCGTCGGTCATCATTATGAGAATCCTTGAGTCGAGTGAGAAGGTGGGGATGGTATGTGCATGTTCGTACTCTTCTTCATAATGACGGTCGTCGATCCCCTAATCTCGGCAGGATTGGGGGCGTTGTTGTACCGTCGTCGCGTCAGGTGAGTAAGGAACGTCTCATCAGACATTCCTCACACTGATCGAGAGGCAGCCTGGCAACATCGGATCTTTAGGTGGCCCGGAGGCTCGAATCTCGTAGGGCCCTAGGGTCGATCCCAAGTCGTTGGGATGTCTTGTGCTGACATCGTGGCCTCGACCATTTGATGAGGTGGGTCGTGACGTCAGCGGCTGACCTCATGTTGAGGTAGCCCGTAACAAATTTAATTAATTAACTTTACGAATATCATCTCTTTAATTAACATCCCTAACATGCTTTTCGCATTTTCACAAGAAAAGGAGTTTGGCAAAATTGTGAATTTAGAGAAATTGACGTATAAAATCTTGGTTTATATAACGTGTGTGGTTTAGAATTTATAATAATCTTTTTATAATTTACAATGTTAATAAAAATATTAAATTAAATATGATATTATTTTACTTATAAATTAGTACCTAATCAAAAGGAATGATTTATTTTTTATATCACATACTTCTGACCAAGATTAGTGAGGACCAAATCAGTGAGTTAGAAGTTCGAATTCACCAAATCAGTGAGTTAGAAGTTCGAATCCTCCACCCTGTTGTCAAAAAAATTATTTTTAATATTATTGTTAATCTAAACTTTTTTTGAATTATTATTTTGTAAAACAAATATTTAGTTAGTTTTAATCTTGCATGTGACTTACTTCCAATTTGATGAAGATTCGTTTGTTTCAAGTATGGAGAGAATGAGTTTAGATAGTCAGAATGGACATGGAAGACAATATGAATATAACAACAATAGTAACTATGATTATATCAATAGTAATTATAGTTATAACAAGAGTAACTATGGCTATGACAATAGTATTAACTATTGTCATTCAAATGATTATGGTTCTTTTGGTTATAGTGGATTTCATGAAAATACATCAATTTATATAAGGGGTCACAATTTCTTCTTCGTGATGAAGACTCAGATTCACAACCTTTACATTATCTTTATTCTTTAGAGCATCCTCATTTCGTTGAGACATGGTTTGATGAAAGGTATCCTCCTATTGGTTTCATTGGAGTCGATGTTGATACTCATGGGTGACATACTTCAAATTATGTCAGAATTTTTTAACGTATCATAGTTGGGAGCAGTATTGTCAATATCAAATCAATTATATTAATGTTGGTTTAATACCTCCAAGATCATCATCTTATAATTGAACTTTGTACTTGTATGACCTCAATTTTGTATCAATAAAGTATTCAAGTTCATATTCATTTTTCGGTTTTTAATATTATCTATTATTTTATTACTATTCATATTTGACTTCTAGTTTTTGAAATATATGCTTAAAGTGTATTACTTAAATAAGCTTGTTTTAAAGTTTGACACAAAAATAAATCACAATATTTCTATTAATTTTCGTGATATCCGTAATTTTTATCGATATATCCGTAAATCTGAGTTACTCATATTGAGATCGATAAAGATATTTTTGTCCTTTAACTATAGCAAACATAATGAGTAAAAATAAAAACGTGTAGCAAAGGTGAAGAGTAAAATAAGATATACCGTAACAAATTTGGGCTTACCTAATCTTTACTCTCCACTTTCAAAACACTCAATTTTCTGCATCATTTTTCTTCCATTTTTTACCCTTAAATTTTATGCATCTCTTTATATTTATGATGTTATTGTATTTTATTTTTTCCATAATGAGATTATTCATTTAAGGTAAATGATTTTAGTATTAATTACATATCATTATTTTATTACCTAGCCTTCATTTTGTCAGAATATTCATTCCATTTGGTACTGCCATCAATTACATTAGAATTCAAACCTTTTTAATGACTGCAGTCTGATTCGATTGCTCTCCTTAAAATGCTATATATGAGATATAACTTCATATATACCATGTACGGTTCGATTTTGTGATATATTAAATTAATATAATTCAATGTTTATATATATATATATTATCTCATCTTATATATGCATTCCACGTCATATATATTTAGTTATTTGTAAATATATACCGAGTATATTTGTTCCCCACTACCATTATGTGTTATTTGAAAATATATACTTGGTATATTTATCTTTTCCAAAACAAGTTGTATAAAAACTATATACCTCGTTTTATTGAATATGCTCCCCACATTTATGAAATATATATAAAAAAAACTGATGTCGTGGTTGTTTGCCAAAATGAAAGCTTCAAAGCTCTTTTCTTTTGGAGGCAAAATGATTTTATTGACAAATAATGAAAGTTTCGCTCTAGTCTAGTGATCTTACAACAAAACAAGAACTACCATGATATAATTGACATTAATCTTATGACGATTCTTACCTCAAAAAGGAACTGATGATGATTGTAAGAAAAACAAACTTAGGCACACTAATTGTTTAAATTAGGTCACCCAAATGGACAAATATCACCCTATATTTTTTCCTTTTCTTAATTATCAAAATTACAATAATTACAAAATAACCTCATGGGCAAAATTTTAGACTTCAACAGGCAGAGTGAGGTCATTTTGACCTCTGATTTAAAATAAATTTGTTGACTTTTTTGTTAACATCATCAACATCTATCAATAGTGCCCTATCACAATCTAGAACATTCACAATTCTCTCGCTACAAATCCCAATGGTCATTTACTTATGAAAGAAAAAATAAATTGCATTTTTAGAGAATCGCAAGAGCAAAGATAATAAACAAATGGTACGAATGACTTTTCACGCGATTAATAGTGCAGATAACATCAGCAAAAAGGACAAGAAATTTACATTTTTAAAAAGTGGGTCAAATATACCTTGAAAGGGCGGGGTCACCGGTACAAATACCCCTTAATACTAGGAGTTAATAAGTAATGACTATAAAGATTATTTGATGGTTGACAAATAGGAAAAGCGTTTAGAAACGAGAATTTGGTGTAGAATTGGGAAACATTTGCTTCGATTCCTCTAGAAAATTAGATTAATTCCCCAATTTTATGAATCAAAATTGGTAAAATAATAAGTTATTTTCTCTGGAAACTAACAAAAACCAGAGGAAGTATTATAGAGAAGAGATAAATAAGAAATAAATAGAGTTTGATGAGAAAATAAAGAAGCAGCAAATTAGATGAGTGCTTGAACACCAAACTGCTGCATTTCCCTAACCCTCCAAATAGCATGAGGAGCTCCCTCTCCAACTTCTTCAGGATCCAACATTTGCATTGCCCATGCATAATATACAGTGTGTATAGTGTCCTGCCATTCATTAACACAAATAACATTTCATTTATCCATTTCCAATTTTATACAAAAATTAATATAACTCAAGTATAAAAGAGAACATCAATCAATCTATAAAACTCCCTTTCATTCCCTCCCACACCAAATCTCTTATTTTTCCTCCCTAGTAGTGACTGCCAATCTTGCTTGGAACATTTTTTTTTTTACAAGGTCCCAAACTTTCATTGAGAAAAAAATGAAAGAATACAAGGGCATCCAAAAAAAGAAAAGCTAGAAGGAACATCCCTTAAAGAAAAGGGGTCCAATCAAGTAAGGGTTTCGGGTTTAGGATTTAGGGTTTAAAGTCAGACTTAGTTCCATGACTCTACTTTGGATGTTATGTACTTTTTTTAGTACAACAATTACAGGGGATGGTAATTCGTGTCTTATCCACTTAGGTATGCTCATATTGGCAGACACTATGTAGTTTAGGATAGATTTAAGGGAAATCCTGAGCTCGAAACCTCACCCGTAAAAAGTGAACCTTAACTGCCCTGCCCTTCATGTTTTGAGAGAGAGAATACTCTACACAGAATTTAGAAAGAATACACAAAACATCACTCACCTTACCACCCTCTCTAATTGACCCATGTGCATCACGTACACAGTAGACCTGCTGCGTTTGGAACTGTGGAAATTAAATAAAAAGGAGCCGTTAAAATACCATTCCGTCCTACAAAGACAAAATCCAGAACAATAGAAAAATAAAGACTGTAAGAGCGTACAGCTACGATGATGATGGGAGTGCTCCCCATCATCTTGGTCTCCCGTACTTCAACGTCTGAAATGTGCAGAATCTGTTTTTCAGAAAAGAAATTAGGACTCTTACAACAAAACTTTAGATTGATTATAATCCAGTCCACCTACCAAGTCATGCGTAGACCTCAAAATATTAAGCACAAGCCAGACAATAAGGTGTGTTCAAGAGTGATTGTAGCCAAAGTACTTTAGTTATAAACACTTGGGTTAAAAAAAAGTGATTAATAACAAATTACTTAGATGTTTGCTTCTACACTCAAAATTGCTTGAGTGCTACTTGCAGGTCAACCTCCTATGCCAAAAGGCACTCCATCTGAGTTTTTACTTTTTCAAAAAATACTTTACGGTTACCCTCGACATGATGATTTTTATCTGGATTCCTTTTGGCCATGGTTGAACAAAAGTGCCTTTAACCATGCCAAAACGTTCCCCCAAACATAGCCTAGATGCTCTTCCTCACCTTTCCTTCCTTCCTCCCTTCCCCAACCATTACCTTTCTCCTTTCCTTTTTTCACCCCCATGTCCCCAAGATCTCCAGCGGCAAGGGCTGGAACTACCCCCCCAACCCAATAAATATATATATATATATATATATATATATATGTATTCTTTGGATGAACCAAATCCTTCAGCATATTTTTAGAAGGAAGATACAGAAGAAGAGTGAGATTAGTAGAAAAGGATGTATACAACTGATAAGCTGGGAAAGAAAGGCAGTAAAAGTGTAATTAGCTTTGGCAAATGTAAGAAACGAGGTTCCATTTTATTAGGGATTTTTTTTTTTTTTTTTTAATATCCGTGAGTGTCCGGGCCAGCTTACGCGCACCTCGACTATTCTCACGAGACAGACCACCTGACCCTACAACATTTGGCTGCCAAGGAAACCCGTAGGAAATTAATTCCTAGGTAGGTGGCCACCAAGGATTGAACTCAATCCCTCTAGAGCACACACACACTCTCTCCATCTTTCTCTCCATGTAAACAGGCGCTCTCTCTCATCCATGTCACTCTTTCTGCCCTTGATTGTATTCAAATTACTCCAGCATTCATTTGGAGGATTGAAGGTTAAAATTAAAAAATAATCATTTGGTGATGCAGCACTACAAACTGAATTTCCACAGAAGCACATGCTGAGAAAATGGTAGATGATAATTACTCAATAATACAAGAGAACAAGGTCTATAATTAACAGAAGTACAATATAGGTGCACGACCACCAAGCCCCACACAACCCACACAACAGGAAGCGATAGATTTCAGTAACAAAAGAGTAGGATTCTGACAATATATCCTTACCTTGTTATCGAAGACGATACCTTGGCTCTTGTAAGCCTGATGCTCTGCTTTACAACGTTCCATAACCTCAGCACTACAGTATTTCTTCAAAGTTTCAGAATCTCCCTGAAACATTGGAATTTGTTATGACATGAAAACCACCATGTCAGAAACTCTACTCACTTTAATCATCAAACCAATGCTATGCAAGAATTAATTAGAAGAAATACAACTTAAATAGTAATGATATTCTTTGGTGAGAGGAGAAAAGTATCTTTCAGCTTAGAAATAAGCTTAGCACTAACCTTTATGTAAGAAGTTAACACTGGTTTGATTGCTTCTTGAACTTCAGCTACGAAGTCTGGTAAAGAGAAATACCTAATCCACAGAGTTAAAGAGGATAACATCAAATCAGATTCCCTAATTCAAACAGATAAGTATCAAAGCTCCAACGGAAAAATCTTACGGATCTCTCCGACGAATTTCCTTGAATGATGTAGCAGCATCTGATTCTTGGAACACGTTCTCATTTATGCTGTGAGAAATAAGATAATAATTGAAATTTTTTGCTACACTTAGATCTCAAAACATGGAACCATGACAGGAAAAACAATAGCAGAACAGAATAATTAAGGATTCAGTTCGTGGACAAAATAACAAATTGGCTGCCATCATCAAGTTCACAACTCAAGCAGCCAATTAAATCATTGTTGGACCATGTTTTGACTTTCAAGGAATGCTCCTTTTTTTTCGAAGACTTGGGCATGAGTCTAGATAGTACCTGATCATTATTTGGTAGCTTCGTAAAATGTAATTTTTCATGGGGCCAGGTCATCACCTTCTAGATTCAATAACTAATAAGGAGGCTTTGCAGTTAGTTAAAGTCAAGTGGGACGACGATAGTATGGAAGAGTACGCCGCTGTAGGCTGGTTTTAAACTTTTTCAGAAGTTAAAATTTTTCAGGTGGCAAATTAAAGATTGGTGTGCAAAAATAGAAAGGGAGTGCTAAGCCAAAACAGAGGTCCTTGAAAAGGGCTAGAGAGATAGACAAGGAGGAACGTGGATGACCACACAAGACTCATGTTTCTCTATTTGTCAAACAAATGTGATATGATAAATACTTACTCCTGAATTTTTTGAACGACAGGGTTATCACTCGTCTCCCACCTTTCACGAATATCCTCAGCTATCTGCAAATTCCAATATAAGAAAACATTATTACATATTATATTAATATTAATACTAAACATTAAAAAAGAGCTAAAAATATGTTAGGTGTCGATGTATATTTCTTAGCCAAACAGTAACCAAAATGGGTCAAACACCCTAAAAAACACTTCAGCCAATTTGAGAGGGCTGAGAATCTCTCCCACACTACACTTTCTCCAAAATAATTGTTACCCACTGCATTCCCTTCTGCTGGAATAAAGTACGATTGTCTGACTAACTAACATTCCCTCGGTTCCCTATTTACCGTCCTTGCATACGTATTCGCAAAAAAAAAAAGTATTCGCTATAATAGGATTTTTCCTTTTTCACACATAAGTATTTACAACTGGAGGCTTAACATTACCCACGGACCAAAAGAGACCTTGTTACCAAGGTGGAAATGGGGAATTGAAGCTGAAATGCTAATAGCGGTTCCCACGAAGAGTTCATAATCTGGCAAGTCCTTCCATTGTACTAATTACTAATATCTTAAAGTGTTCGAATCAGGAGAGGAGATGGGGATGTGAAATACAAATAACTCATTAATTATTCTTATTATTACTACTAAACATATATGGAACTGAAGTCAAGAACCTAGTAGTAATAATAATGATGATTTTCAAACCGAGCATAGCTCAATTGGCATAAAATTGTGCCCTTGAATAAGAGGTCAGGGGTTCAATCCCCCCACCCCGCATTAATTAAATACATTTGCTAAAAAAATAATAATGATGATTTTAAAATTTTGGGGTGGGAACTGAGGGAGTCGGTCCAAGATAAGATAGGTTACAATGGAGATGCACAAAATCTAATCTTTAAAATATACATGTTAAAAAGAAGTAAAAAAAATGAATGAAATCTTCCCTTAGCTTCAAAAACCATCTCATTCTCAAAGAGGTTCGCAACCACATCCAGGAGGGGTTCAACCCAAGGACTTGCATTCCCACAAGAAATTTTTCCATCCCAAAACGGGAGAATATTTTTTTAAGAATCAAAGTAAATGAGAGAGATAGAAATGAGTTTAACAAAACTCCCATGAGATGCAACACTTAGGTTCAATTTTTACACTTCCCAGAATTTGGGAGATAATTGTTCAAATTAGAAATTACAGAGTATATTAAACCCCTATGGTTCAAGGTGGTTAATTTGTGCAGTTTTCCCTAATTAAATATTAAGATACTACTGAAATTTGTATCCGTGTCAAGCGATCACAGACTTGATCCCAACTAATAATGAAGTTTTATGCAGTATTCAGAAAGAAACTCCATAATTGGCTACATAGCACATGCACACACTGATAGAAGCAAGTAAGCCAAAATTTCAAAATTAATTTTAAACCCTCTTGACAAATTCAACAATCAACTTGTCAAAAAGACAACCTAGTCAGTTTCCTCAGACTTGATCTCAACTCCCAACTTACTAATGTTACTACATATTCAAGGATGCATAACCCTCTCTCTAGCAATAGAGCACATTAAATGAAACCTAGCAGTCAATACAGAATTTTATAGAAGAAATTAGAAAATAGCATTAAAATTGGAAATACATACCTCCTGACCCTTTGACCTTACAGGTTCACTATAACCGGTAACACGCTTGATTATGGGATTACCTTGCATCTAAAGAAAGGAAAAATAAGGAAAAGGACTGATTTGATTAAAAAGAAAATAGTTCTTTAATAGAAGCTCTATTGATACTCCATAAGACATTGTCAACTAATACCATATACCTTCTCCTTGAATGCCTCCCACTTCTTACTCCATCGAGACTGCTTTGACGGCAAAATAACAACATCGGCTCTTGTACTTCTTTCAACTTTTGGTGAGGTTGAAGGTTCATATTCTAAATGTTTTTTCTTATGTGGCTTTCCACTTAACTCATCCTTTACAATTTCATATCCCTTCTTTGTTAAGTCAATGAACTTTACGTTTTTCAACCGTTCAAATGCAGAGGAAACGCCTGGTGAAGGAATGCTGGACTTAAATTTTCCAAATACTGTTTCGGAGGAGCCACTAGAACCAGGATGTTGGTCTTTGGCTTCTTCAGAAGTGGCCTCACTTCCTTCTTTTTTTGCATCAGCGCCATGATCAGTTGAGGTACAAGTAGATCCGAAAGATTTTTTATGACTGAATCCAAAAGCTTCTTTTACCTGGGTCCAATAGTGATGAAATATTAATTACATGGGTGTGGTTATATATGCTCGACTGTTGTATCACATAAAACACACAAACCTCCTCCGAAGCAGAAGATATTTTCTCTTTGACATCTGCAGAAACCTGCAAACATTAAAATCAAAATGATGTATTGGTTCCATGAAAAATAACTTTCTTTGATATTGAATAATAGTCTCAAACAAATAGCAGCAACGACTTCCAGAGACGCCATAATATTCAACATACTCATGAAAGAAACAGATTTTTTCCCCACCAAGAGTGAGGAAATAAAACTGAAAATCCCAAACAACAATTGCCAACCAAAAAAATAAAATAACTAAATAACATTTAAAACTACTGCGAGAGGGGAAATCTACTAACACAAGCATGCTGAACAAACTACTTAAATATTTTTATCAAAACAAAAACAAACTACTTAAATATATTCACCATCACCCATAAACGGTAGACGCAGCAATTATAAATACAGATAGCATGTAAATTGGAAAAGAAAAATAATTTACCTTTCTAGCTGTAGCCTCGGCCCCAGACCACACGCCATCCACCTGCTTGTAGAGCTGCTCAGTTGTCTGCTTTGTTCTGCATTCGCCATTTCACCATCTCAAGCCATCCATTGAAGTGCCACCCAGCCTTGACATACAAGGGTATGTCTCAGCCTGTTAACAAAAATCACTAAAACTATGCAAGACAAAGTATAAAGTTCTCAAAAGATTACCTAACTTTTAGGTCTTCTTTCACACCTTTAAGTTCTTCTGCCTTCTCCTTCCACTCTTTGACAGATTGTTGAAATTCTGGATTTCTGCAATTTTCCCAGAACACTCATTACAGAACTAAATACCATAGATACAAACCATGAAGAAAAAACAGTGAAACAGCCGATACAAGAAGCAACTGGAAGCTAAGAAGTCATACATCTGGTTTCTAATATATAATAGTCAACCATTATTGGGAAGTAGGTTTACACTTATCCAAGATATCCTATCAAACTTCCCTGCCTTTTCTTTTCTTTTTTTGTCTCCCTTCCAATTGCCCACCAAGGTTGGTTTCGTCATAGAATAGCTATACAGAAACTTCTTTCGGAAGAGATCGTCCGAATCATCAGGAATGAATCTCATTAGATGGGAGAAAATCCTCCACCCAACAGATTTTAGGGGTCTTAGTCTACTCAGTATGAGAGACAAAAACAGAGCATAATTGGCTAAATGGATTTGGAGGTATCAAAAGGAAGAAAAAGCCCTTTGGAGACTCTCAACTCTTGGCCCCTAAACAAAACTTTAATCTCTGCAAAATTCCCTTGGAAAAATATTTTGAAACCTCAAAGTCTTATCCAAGACAGAGTTATCAACAAACTTGGCGATGGGGCAAACAGCCAAATGATAGTTGGCTGTTGGCTTCTCGGTACCCCTTCTTATACTCCTTATCAATGCAGAAAAACGTCTGTGTTCAATTGATGTCATTTATAAGGGATTTTGTTGTGAAGGATCCTCTGCTTTCCAGCTTCCATAGCCAAAGGTCTCTTGCGTGAGATCCTCAGCCCCTCTTATATGGATCGATATGGAAGGACCGATACCCCAAAAGGTCAAATTTATCTTATGGGAAATTAGTCATGGGGCCATTAACACTTTTGATAAACTTCAGTGCCTATTGCCACACATATCCCTGCCCATTTCAAAAATGATGTCAAAACACAGAAGCATAAGTTCCTCACATACTCGTATGCTGACAAGTTTTGGAAGGGAGATTCTCTCCTCTTTCAAATGGTTCACAGCTCTCCCATGTGATCCAAATAGTCTCCTTCACTACACTCTAACCAGCCACCCTTTCTCGGAGGGGAATAAAGTTCTTTGGATGCACCTAGTTCGGACTGTTTTTTTGGGCTACTTAGATCGTGCAAAACCAAAGGGTTTTCAACGAAAAGAAAAAACCTTTTGATAATTTTTTTGAGTATGGTCTTTTTAGTTATATATTGGTGTAAATGTTTTTTTTTGTTTGTATAAGAAACAATTTCATTGATGATATGAAATTGCAAAAGAAAGGATAAACCCTCCTACTCCAAAGGAGTTACAAAAGGACTCTCTAGTTGGATATAAGAGATGAGAAACTCTAATTGTGAAAGAGAGGAGAGCATTTACACCAAGATACAGTTGTAAAAACAATAGCTTCAAAAAATCTATCAAAAGAGAGATGCTTTTCTGAAAACTCTATGATTTCTTTCTTGCCAAGTAGTCCAGAAAAAAAGCTCTAGTAAAGTGAGTCCAAAGCAGCTTCTTTTCTTTTCTGAAGGAATGTCCCCCAATAACATACGAGAGGAACAGGTGGAATTCATGAGGGAGAGTTTTCCACCATCTAAAGGTTGATAAAATCAGCCTCCAAAAATTAGATGCAAATTTGCAAGACAGTAGATACAAAGAGATTTACTCAAAAAAAAAAAGGTACAAAGAGATGACTTTGAGCCTCAGAGCTGTCTTTGCACATGACACATCACACATCATTGTGGGGAGATAGTCAAATAAGGCATCCTACGTTGGAGCTTGTCGTGAGGGTTGATAGCCTTCTGGCTAAGCTCCCAAAAAAAGAACTTGATCTTCTTAGGGAAATGGCCCTTCCAAAAAAAACAGCATTATAAGGGAAAGGAGGCTCCATATTTATTTTCTGTGATAGGTCATCCAATAAGGATTTTGCAGAAAAAGTCTCATCCGGCTCCAGCTTCTACATTATTTTGTCACTGCCTTGCGTCAGGTGAATGGAGGAAAGGTGGTGAATAAGAGAGGCCCAATCCTCCACTTCAACATCATTGAGGTTCCTCCTAAGATGCAAATTCCAGATGTTTGATTCAGTAACTCACAAGTCCTTTATGGAAGCCAACTTTTTCAAGGAAAGATCAAAAGGCTAAGGGTAGCTTCGAGCTATGGTGGTTTCATTCAACCAAACATCACTCCAAAAAGAGGTATTTGCCTATTTGGTCCATCCCCAACTTCATGGGTAATTCGGTCATGTATTAACATTTTATGTTTCAAAATAGCTTTCCACGGGCCCTTAGCCAAGCCCAAGGAGGATGCGCCTAGTTTCGATGAAAAGAAAGAAGAACCATATCTATCAATGACTTTCTTCCATAACGCCCTCTTCTCATTTTGATAACGCCAAACCCATTTAGCAAGAAGGGACAAGTTCTTGTTTTTAAGGCTACAAAGCCCAAAACCACCATCTTCAATCGGACACAGGACACTATCCCATCTCACAAGGTGTAAACAGGAGCTACCATCATTACCTTTCCGAAGAAAGTTGTGATTGGTGTAAATGCTAATCTCCTTTCAATTCTTATAGCTACTCTACCATTTGACTTGGGATTTTCTCCCCTCTCTTTTTGTATTACCTCTCTTTATCAATATCATTATGTTTCTTGTTCCTATAAAAAAATCAACGAAATTCCAGTTTCTTCTAAAAATAACATTCATCAGGCATTGTAAAAAATGGTTACGTTCATTGCTTTAGTTAGTCTAAGTTGCTTGGTTTTAGCTTGAAGAACAGGCAGAATACTTCAGCACTACACTACCTAAACTTAGTCGAACTTTATACTGAGACATACATCAATAGAATCGTCTCTTCAAGAATCTCCCTTCAATCAAATCCATGCAGCATTAATAAATTGTATACAAAATGGAAAACAATTCACGTGTTAAATATTGAAACACTTGCAGAAAAGCTAAAACACATATACATGCATGCATATTATATTTCTAAAGGAAAGGGAAGATACTTGTTAGCTTCTCCTTTCAATTTCTTCGAGAACTCATTGAATACACTGAATCTACGGTTGATGGAGTAACCATTTGGTAAGAGCAATTGTGATCTCGAACAGGAGCTCTACCACAACAAAAGCCAACCCAGAAATTAAAACAAACTTGATATTCAATAACTTTACACCATAGAATTCCATCCTATGAAGACTGCAGTGGAGAAAGATGGGTTTAGTTTAAAGCATAGGGAAGAAGAAAAAAAACCTCATGGGAAGTAAGTTGATAAGAAATGCGTTGTCTCGAGAGAAACAAATCCCGAACCAATTTTCTACCAGCCATCGAGATTAAGTCACTGCAACTCTGCACATAAACATTTTCTTAGAAAACAGTATTCAACACAATCTAATTGGTATCACATGGATACAAAATTCAACGTGAATTTATATTTCTTCAATGAAGTAAAAAATAAAAGCAACAAACCAAAATCTTCCCAACTATAATCTACAAATATACAAATATAACTAAGATTGAAGTTGTTCTGTCAATCAATCAAGCTACGAATTAAAAGAGAATTGGATGTTGTTTTTAAAAACCAAACAAAAAAAAACAAACAACTCCTCCATTCTTTCATTAGACAAGTTCTAATTTGTTTTTTGTTTTTTCAAGTGAGAAGAAAGACAGAGATGGAGATTGGGAGAATACCAGTTGGAGTAGAAAATCGGTGCAAAACCGGTGCTAAGAGGGAGGCTGCGGCGGCAGGAACGAAAGACGACGGCGGAGGTAGCAGTGAACGGGAGAGAGGCAGCGTCGACACTCAGCTGCTGAAACAACGGAGGAGGAGACGTCGTGAAGAAGTGAAGAAGAAGAAGGGCCGTGACAGATCTTAGGGCTTTACTTCTGTTTGGGTTGGAGTGTTTTCTAACCCAACCCAAAAACTTTGTATTGGTGAATTTACGACCCGAACCAACCCAACCCAAACCAAACCAGTTGGATCGGTATTTTTTTAATAATAAAAAATCATAATGCTTCTTATTGATAAAATAAAAAATTAACAATAAAATATCTAAGAGTTGGAATTGGAAAATGAACAATACTTCATGCCAGAATGTTTGATTGTTAAAAAAAAATAGAGGCATAGAATACCTTACGTCCACCCCTCGGAGAAGAGAGCGACGGCGGCGAGGCGGAAAGGGGCGACGGCGAGCGGCGAAGCTGAGAGTGTCGTCTGCGAGCGACGACTCGAGGCAGTGAGCAGTGAGGATGGATCCTCCTGGAGAGAGACGAGAGGGAGGAGATGAGAAGTGATTTAAAATGAGATGCCCTAATTTATTGAAAAAAAACAAACAAACAAAAAAAATGAGATGCCCTAATTCATTCAGTATAAATTTTTTTTTTTAATATGTAATTCGGTTTGGTTCAAGTTAAACCGAACCAAAACTTATTTAACCCACGAACCGACCCAAAAATTCGGATTGGCAAAAAATCAACTCAACCCAACCAAAAAAAAATAACTCAATTCAACCCGTACAATTTGAGTTGGATGAGCCGGATTGCTCGCAGGTCATTTGTACACTCTTAAATTGGGCTAAGTTTTGTTTTCCTTGATTAAATAAAAGAAGTGGGTTGAGCTTTTTTAAAAATACTAGTTAGCAACCCGTGTGATCCACATGAAATTTTGTCATTTTATTTTAAAGTAATTTTTAAATAGAGCACGTTAATGTTAATCGACGTATATAATATTCGTAAATAAATTATTTAATTATAAATTTTTTATCTTTACTATTTTCTCTAAATATATATAATATATTTTTTTGCTACGAAAATCTTCAAAATTTTATATTTTAATGGTTGCATAATTTAAAATGAAAGAGTAAGAGTGACATTTAAAAAATTAAAAAAAAAATATACAGTTTAATAAATTTTAAGTTGGATATAAACAAAACACAACATATATATTTTCATGTTTTAATTTAAATCATCATTTTTATATATCTTTTGAAATTTGAATGAATCGATAAATTCTATTAAAATTTGAATGGTATGATTTCAAAATAATCATACAATTGAAATTTGAATCAACCGATAAATTCTATTAAAATTTGAATTGTATGATTTCAAAATAATCATAATTCATCGTAGTTAAAAATAAAATTTAATCGATCATTAGCTTAAGAGATTATATAAACTATCTAAAAAAAATTGTATAGAAAAGTAATTATCATATCATTAACGAATAAAATAATTTAATTGAATTAATAAGTAATTTATATAAGAAAAATTGTGCACCGTAACCTACTTAAAAATTGTATTTTCAAAATAATATCATTTTCACAAACCGATTTTCATTGGAAGACTACTATGCCCTTTTTTATTTTCTCTCTCCCTATTAATTAATTACGTTTTTCATTTATTTTAAATTATTTATAAATCTTATAATCCCACCATTTTTGCACTTTAATTGCTTCTCTCTCCTATCAATTAATTAGAAGCATTTATCCTACCATTTTAGTTTTTTAGTCAATTTGTCTTCATGAGTAAAATCTCACGATTTTAGTCAAATTATTTATATGGAAATATTCAATATACAAATAAATCAATAGATATGAATATATTCTTAATATACCGTATATATGAAAATATTTCATACATAACTTAATCTTATGTTTAAAATAGTTGGTATTTTCATTTATATAAAAATATATCATTTATAATGAATTGCATAATAATGATTACGTAGTATATTAATTTTTATTCGATCATACCATGTATATATGGGTACATAGACAAATTAAAAATTGAATATAACATTGTCTATTTAATAAGAAGTCAATTATTAATATATATCATATTATAAATCATATATACTAACTCATATATTATACATTCAACTGGTTTTCTATTATTCTAGTGAATATATATTTATAACATAAGTTCATACATTTCTTTCATATTCAAATATAGCACGTTTGGAACTTATATTCATATTTCTTCACTTTTAAATAGTTATCGTTTACACTTATATGAAAATATCCCATGTATAAATGAACCATCAGATATGAATATATATTATCAATATATACGGTATATATGAAAATATTTCATGTCTAATTGAATCTTATGTTTAAAACTGGTGACATTTTTATTTACACAAATATACACCATATATAACTAATTACATATCTTTAATATATGGTAGTATATTAATTTACATTTGATAATCCCATGTATATATGTCTTTGGAGAGAGAGAGTTTTGCATAATAATATATATATGCAAACCAAAAAAAAAATCATTTTTGGAGAGAGAGTTTTGTTTGAAGAGGAGAGTAAATGACCTTAGAATTGATTAATATTATTAATGTCTTAATTTTTGGATTTACAATTGTATTAAATTATGTATTTATACCTTAAATGATTAAAATTTATTTTATTTTATTTCATACAAATCTCAATAGTTATATGAGGGGGTTTAATGTAATTGAACAACAACTTTTATAAAATAACTCCTAATACATTTGGTCATTTGTGAAATAAATGAGACTTTTGTACATATTTGTAAAATCATAGTAGTCTTAAGGCTAAGTACCTAGAAACTCCTTTATATAATGTGTATACTTGATCAAAAAATTAATTTATAACTTAGGTTTCTCCCATTAAGCTTTTTTTTTTTTTTTATATATCACACCCATTACTCAAAAAACAAAAACAAAAAAAATTATTCTATAAATTTATGGATTTTTTTCTTCAGCAAACTTTAGTATATAGCCTAACAAATTTTAAAATAAAAATTTAATAAACCTTAGAAAGCTTATCGTTTCATAAAAAGTTTTGTGGAACATATTTTCTGTTATTTTTCAAAAAGTTAAAGATAGAAAGTAAAATGTTGACTTGAAAATACAGTCATAGTATATACAATCATATACGCCGAGAATACACAACGAGATTTACGGGTAGATCCCGATATATACGCACAACGAGATTTACGGGTAGATAAGTAGATGGGTAGATTCCGATATATACGACACCTCCTCTAATACTCCCCCTCAAGTTGGAGCATGTAGATTACAGATGCTCAACTTGCAAAAAAGAAGTGAAAATTGTGTTTTACCAAGAGCTTTGGTTAAAAAATCTGTCAGCTGTGCACCCGTCCGAACATGAGACGTCGAAATCATACCATCTTGCACAGCGTCACGAACAAAGTGGCAATCCATTTCAATATGCTTCGTTCGTTCATGGAAAATCGTATTAGCCGCTATATAAAGAGCGGCTTGACTATCACAAAATAATTTCATGGGATGCGCATGTTGTATCCCAAAACAAGACAAAAGAGATTTCAACCATTTTAACTCACATGTAGTAGTGACCATAGATCTATACTCGGCCTCCGCCGAAGAACGGGAAATAGTTGGCTGTTTTTCTGTTTTCCAAGACACAAGAGAAGAACCTAATAAGACCATGTAACATTTCAATGATTTTCGTGTTAGCGGACAACTCGCCCAATCACTATCACAAAAAGCATATAGTTGAAGATCATTCTTTTCTCGAAGCAAAATGCCCTAACCAGGATAACCTTTCAAATACCTCAAACTCTCAAAGCTGCATCCCAATGTTCAACACGAGGATCACTGATACGGATCCAATCACCGAACCATTACATGTACCGGAAGGAGCCATTACAAGAAGCAAGGCAAAGAAGATTCCAGAGGCTTTTACAATACATCTTCAAAGGCTAGCTAATGCACAAGAAGAGACAAATATTTTTTAACCCAAATTTCTTTACAATGTTATTTCAATAAGTCAAGAAGATAATGGTGTGAAGATGGCACGGGAAAAGTCTTCTAGTTTGAAAGATGGCACGGGGGACAAAAAAATTGTGCAGAAATTATAAGCAGTGGGCTGTCCAGCTTGCACCTCTTGGGAGTTTGGAGTGTTAAAACTACTCAAACGTTGGAATCTTGAAAAGCACGTCTTAAAGTAGCTAGTTAAGACAATTTAAAGCATTTCTATTGTTTTGGTTTTCCCATATGACTTTTCAATTGTTGTGCAATTGAATTTCATTCCCTAGGTTTTATTTTCTTCAATTCTGCATTTAATGACTTTTGGAGACCTTTGGTATTTGGTAGCTTAAACGTCCATTTTGGCCTATTTAAAGGCTTGTAATGCTCTTCAAAAGACAGATTATGCTTATCAAGAACTTGTGTTGCTCAAAACCCCTTTTGGTGTTGTTTCTTTCAAATCTTGTTTTAGGTTTGATGTTAATCGGTTCATTGAATTAGTTTTGATCAACCTAATTCTGGAGTGAGTCGTCTTAGGATCTAAGAGTGACAATCATAGATTCTAAGTGTGATCTAAGAGTCATTCACCTTCTAACTAAACTCTTGGTTGGAATCAATCGTTAAGTTAGTCTTCTATGTGGGCATTTACAAGGATTCTAGAAGGACCTCTAGCTTTGTAAATCAAGCAACGTTGGGAGCTTATCATTTGGTATCAGAGCACGTGGTCAACATCTTCGGCCGTCTCTAGAGGTGAAATATCTTTACTTTGTGTTATTATTATTATTAGTTTTTCTGAAAGCATTTACTTATAAAGTGTAATACAAGACATACTACAACTTGTCTTGAAAGTCTTGCTCTCGGATTATCAAAAAAAAAAAAAAAAAAAAAATCAAAGATCCGAGGGACACGAAAAGTTCTCGTCATTAAGTTTTAATTTGATTTTTGAGTTATTGATCCTAAGGTTGAGTTTCTCTAGTATTAGTTTGTGAGAAGTTGGTTTTTTTGAATTGGTTATATCAAGCTTAAGTAAGATTGCACCAAAATCTAAACCAACCCTTACATCTTTGACCTAGTACCAAAAGCCTACCCTTGAGTGTTAAACACGAGTGTCCTTGAGTGAAATCTTTGTGAGAAGTGTGGAGAGGTCCTCTTTACTGTTTTGTTTTTGTTCTACTTCAATTTTTTGATAGATCATGGCGCATGATGAAAAAGATGTACAACAAGTTGTAGATCCAAATATGGCTATTCTTCAAGTCATTCAAGGTATGCTGGAAATGATGAATGAAGATAGACAAGAAAGGAGAGCACAGCAACAACGAGAAGAACAAGCATTGCAAGAAGATGAAGGCATGTTTGACATAACTTTGGCCGAACAAGAAAGAAACTTTGGAGGAAGAGGAAATATGAGAGGAAGAGGAAGAGTTAACCTTGCAAACATCATGCAACCTAGAAGGATGGAAAGAGTGAATGAAGATAGAGATGAAGGCGTTAAACTCAAGATCCCACCTTTTAGTGGAACAACGGATTCCGAGACATACTTGCAATGGGAAAGGAAGATAGAACATGTGTTTGATTGCAGTACATATAGTGAGAATAAGAAGATGAAACTTGTCATTGCCGAATTCACCAATTATGCATGTGATTGGTATCATCATCT
The DNA here is from genome assembly GCA_028017165.1 of Herpetospermum pedunculosum. Taxonomy (NCBI): domain Eukaryota; kingdom Viridiplantae; phylum Streptophyta; class Magnoliopsida; order Cucurbitales; family Cucurbitaceae; genus Herpetospermum; species Herpetospermum pedunculosum. The sequence goes on from CM051522.1 coordinate 53,034,157, forward strand.
CAAATCCGACCGAAGAAGAAAAAAAGGAGGATCCCATAGAAACTTGGGAAGAACTTAAAGAAGCCATGAGAAAAAGGTACGTTCCTAAACATCATGAAAGAGATTTGAAAACTAAATTGCAAACTTTGAGGCAAGGAACAAAAAGTGTTGTTGAATATTATCAAGAGATGGAGACTTTGATGGAAAGAGCAAAGATCCAGGAAGAGGAGGAAGACACCATGTCTAGATTCATGGGAGGTTTGAATCAAGAACTTGCTCATATTGTCGATAGAAATCCATCACCTTTTTTGGAAGATATGTATCACTATGCTGTCAAAATTGAAGCTCGGTTAAAGGCAGAAAAGGAACATTCGAAAAGGTATACATCTAAAGCTAACAACTTTTCAAATTCTAATACTTGGAACAAGAATGGTTTTGTGAATAGGAATGAATCAATACATTCAAAAGAGAAGTTTGGTGCTGCCAAAAGAGTGGAGGCCGAGAGCTCCAATGCTAAAAAAAATGAAGTGTCAAAGGAGGTAAGGGAGAAGTCTAGTTCTATTCAATGTTGGAAGTGCAAAGGATTTGGACACATGAGCAAATAGTGTGTCAATAAAAGAGTCATGGTGATAAAAAAATGGCGTGCTTGAATCAGATGATGAATGTGAGGAACATGATGCACAAATTGAGGAAGAATCTGAAGCACATGATGGTGAGTATATTGAAGAAGGTAACTACATATCCTTGATTTCAAGAAGGGTACTTAATGTGCAAATCAAGGAAGATAAAGTTGAAGATCAAAGAGAAAACTTGTTTCACACAAGATGCTTAGTTGAAAAGAACCCATGTAGCTTGGTGATCGATAGTGGAAGTTGCACAAATGTGGTGAGTAGTTTTCTTGTAAAAAGACTTCAACTTGCGACCCATCCACATCCGAAACCATACAAACTTCATTGGTTGACAAACAAAGGAGAACTTAAGGTGAACTCTCAAGCTCTTATTCCTTTTACTTTGGGAAGATATAAGGATGAATTTCTTTGCGATGTTGTACCTATGCATGCGGGGGATATATTGTTAGGTCGACCTTGGCAATATGATAGAGAAGTTACATATAATGGGCTGCTGAACAAGTATAACTTTACTTTGAATGGAAAGAAGTTTACTTTACTTCCATTGTCTCTATACGAAGTACATTGTGACCATTTGAAATTAGAGAAAAAAAGAATAGAATTCGAAGAAAAAGAGAGGAGAGAAGAAAGTAAGTTCAAAGAGAGAGAGAAGAGTGACAAAAAAGAGAAAAGTGAGGGGAAAATGGTGAGTGAAAACCAAGAGAGAAAAAAAAGTGAATTTGAGGAAAAAAGAAAGTATGTGAGTTTGGTTATAAGAAAAGGTGAAGTGAGGAATGAGTTATTCACTCAAGAACCAATCTTTGTGCTTATGTGCAAAAGAATGTGTTTAGCAACTAACCCAAACTCTGATTGTGTTTTGCCAAGTGCTTTTAAGTCTCTTTTGCAGGAATTTAATGACATGTTTCCACATGAGGATGCACCTACGGGTTTACCTCCTTTAAGAGGGATTGAACATCAAATTGACTTCATACCCGGGGCAACTCTTCCAAACATGGCTGCCTATAGGACAAATCCAGCTGAGACTAAGGAGATCCAAAGGAAAGTCGAAGAACTCATGGATAAAGGCTATGTTAGAGAAAGCATGAGTCCTTGCTCGGTTCCGGTAATTTTGGTACCAAAGAAAGATGGCACATGGAGAATGTGTGTTGATTGTCGCGCCATTAACAAGATAACGGTAAAGTATCGACATCCTATTCCTAGATTGGATGACATGTTAGATGAATTGCATGGTGCTTCTTTGTTTTCAAAAATAGATCTTAAAAGTGGTTATCATCAAATTCGAATGCAATTAGGAGATGAGTGGAAAACGACTTTCAAAACAAAGTTTGGACTTTATGAGTGGCTTGTTATGCCATTTGGCCTTACTAATGCACCAAGTACTTTTATGAGGTTAATGAACCATGTTTTGAGGGAATATATTGGAAAATTTGTTGTTATTTTGATGATATCCTTGTTTACTCAAAAAAAGCTTGAATGATCACATTTTGCATGTTAAGACAATTTTGCTTAAACTTAGAGAAGAAAAGCTTTATGCCAACTTCAAAAAGTGTAGTTTTTGTCTAGACCAAGTCAATTTCCTAGGGTTTATTGTTGGGAAGGATGGAGTGCAAGTTGATGAAGAAAAGGTAAAGGCTATTCGAGAGTGGCCAACACCCACCAATGCAACTGAGGTAAGATCCTTTCATGGTTTGGCTAGTTTTTATAGGAGGTTTATTAAAGATTTCAGTAGCATAGCCTCACCATTGAATGAACTTGTTAAAAAGCATGTGAAATTTGAATGGAAATAAAAGCAAGAGAATGCATTCAATGAGCTAAAAGAAAAATTAACCAATGCACCTTGTCTTATTCTGCCTAACTTTGATAAATCTTTTGAGATTGAATGTGATGCAAGTGGGATAGGTATAGGAGCTGTTTTGATGCAGGAACAAAGGCCAATCATGTTTTTTTAGTGAAAAGCTAAATGGAGCACAACTCAACTACCCGACTTATGACAAAGAGTTACATGCACTTGTGAGGGCTTTGCAAGTTTGGCAACACTACATGTGGCCAAAGGAGTTTGTTATCCATACTGATCATGAAAGTTTAAAGCACCTCAAAAGCCAAACCAAGTTAAATAGGAGGCATGCTAAATGGGTTGAGTTCATTGAGACATTTCCTTATGTCATTCATTACAAAAAAGGTAAGGACAATGTGGTGGCCGATGTATTATCGAGAAGGTATGCTCTATTTTCTTCGCTTAGTGCAAAAGTTCTTGGTTTTAAACACATGATTGAGTTGTATAAGGTTGAGAAATCTGATTTTTTTTATGTGTATACACAATGTTTAGGAGGGAAAAATGTACATGACCATATTGTGTTTGATGGTATGCTATTTAGGAAGGGTAAGCTTTGTATTCCTAAGTGTTCCATTCGAGAGTTACTTGTGAAGGAGGCTCATGGGGGAGGACTTATGGGGCATTTTGGAGAATTTAAAACATATAGCATGTTGTGTGAACACTTTTATTGGTTGAAAATGAGAAAGGATGTGAACAAAGTGTGCAAGCAATGTTTCAAATGTAAGGAGGCCAAGTCTAAGACACAACCACATGGTCTTTACACACCTTTAGATGTTCCTAGTGAACCTTGGGTAGACATTAGCATGGATTTTGTTTTAGGGTTACCAAGGACTAGAAAACATCATGATAGCATTTTTGTGGTGGTTGATAGGTTTAGTAAGATGGCACACTTCATTCCATGTAACAAAACGGACGATGCTACTAACATAGCTAATCTATTCTTTAGGGAAGTGGTTAGATTGCATGGCATTCCCAAAACAATTGTTAGTGATAGGGATGTTAAATTTTTAAGTCATTTTTGGAAAGTCTTGTGGGGAAAATTGGGTACTAAGCTTTTGTTTTCTACAACTTCTCACCCACAAACTGATGGACAAACCGAGGTGGTTAATAGAACATTGGGAGCCTTGCTTAGGTCACTGATTTCTAAGAATCTTAAGTCTTGGGAGGAGAGTCTACCTTTTGTAGAGTTTGCATACAATAGAGCAATACATAGCACTACTCATTATTCACCTTTTGAGGTTGTGTATGGCTTTAATCCTTTAACTCCTCTAGATTTATCACCTTTACCACCTAATATGTTTACTAGTGATGCAACTTGTTCTAAGGCTGAATACATCAAGACTTTGCACAAAGAAATCAAAGAAAGGATTGAAAAGAAGAATCAAAAGTTAGTCACTCTCAAGAACCGAGGGAGAAAGGAATTGATTTTTAAACCTGGTGATTGGGTTTGGGTTCATCTACGAAAGGAAAGGTTTCCAGATCAAACGAAGTCTAAACTTCAACCAAGGGGAGATGGTCCTTTTCAAGTGCTTGAACGGATCAATGACAATGGATACAAAATAGATCTTCGAGGTGAGTACAATGTAAGTTCTACTTTTAATGTTGCTGATTTAACTTCTTTCGATATAGGTGATGAAGACCTTGATTTGGGGACAAATCCTTTTAAAGAAAGGGGGGATGATACGAATCCAATCACCGAACCATTGCATGTACCGGAAGGAGCCATTACAAGAAGCAAGGCAAAGAAGATTCAAGAGGCTTTTACACTACATCTTCAAAGGCTAGCTAATGCACAAGAAGAGACAAATATTTTTTAACCCAAATTTCTTTACAATGTTATTTCAATAAGTCAAGAAGATAATGGTGTGAAGATGGCACGGGAAAAGTCTTCTAGTTTGAAAGATGGCACGAGGGACAAAAAAACTGTGCAGAAATTGTAAGTAGTGGGCTGTCCAGCTTGCACCTCTTGGGAGTTTGGAGTGTTAAAACTACTCAAACGTTGGAATCTTGAAAAGCACGTCTTAAAGTAGCTAGTTAAGACAATTTAAAGCATTTCTATTGTTTTGGTTTTTCCATATGACTTTTCAATTGTTGTGCAATTGAATTTCATTCCCTAGGTTTTATTTTCTTCAATTCTGCATTTAATGACTTTTGGAGACCTTTGGTATTTGGTAGCTTAAACGTCCATTTTGGCCTATTTAAAGGCTTGTAATGCTCTTCAAAAGACAGATTATGCTTATCAAGAACTTGTGTTTCTTAAAACCCCTTTTGGTGTTGTTTCTTTCAAATCTTGTTTTAGGTTTGATGTTAATCGGTTCATTGAATTAGTTTTGATCAACCTAATTCTGGAGTGAGTCGTCTTAGGATCTAAGAGTGACAATCATAGATTCTAAGTGTGATCTAAGAGTCATTCACCTTCTAACTAAACTCTTGGTTGGAATCAATCGTTAAGTTAGTCTTCTTTGTGGGCATTTACAAGGATCCTAGAAGGACCTCTAGCTTTGTAAATCAAGCAACGTTGGGAGCTTATCAATCACTCATGAGCTGAGCCAGTATATGCACAAAATAACATAGTTCGGGTCGTGTAATCGTCAGGTATATAAGACGACCTACATGATGGAGCGCATGTAGTGCAGCGAAAGCGAGTCGGATCAATTGGCACTCTAATTTCATCAATTTAGCTAAATAAGAAACATGCTCAAAACTTTGAAAGAAAAGAATAAGAATACAAACCTCTTGTAGTTCGAAATTCTTCTATTCCAATGCTCGAATCTCCTCACGAACCCATCGAAGCTTCTCTCGAACTCTTCGAGAACCACCTCCGGTAGTCCCGCTATCCTCGGGGCAGAGCAATGGAGTGGTGGGACTCCTTTACAAGAGAAAAACTTTGGAAGATGAAGATGGGAAGGTGAATGTGATGATGGTTTTGTGAGAAATATCTAACACTTAGATTTCTAATTTCTCAAGTAACATGAATTTTTCATCAACCCTCATCCATATATTCAAACTCTTTGAAAATTCATCAACCTCAAAACATTTGAATTTCATCCAATTTATAGGTCATCCACATGCAAGAACCCTTTGTTTATCATGACACCTCAAATTGGATGGATTAGTCATCAACCAAGTGTTCCACAATTGATAAGTTTATGCATGTGGTTGGTGATTCACAATCCACTTCACAACTTGGATAATCTCACTTGCAATATTTTGTCATTTTAAAATTAATTCATAATTAATTTTAATAAACAAAATAAATTTTAATTAATTAAACTTTATAATTAATTAATATTATTATTTAATTAAATAATAAGACTAATCCCGGTTTCTTAAACCGAATCATCACACATGAATCTCTATTCATGTTTTAGACTGATCCCATATTTAAATCATATTTAAATATGTCCATCATTCTTCCAAAAACGAATTTGAATAAATTCAAATTATTTTTCTCTCATATTGTTACACGGCTTAATCTGAGCTAGCCAGGAGAACCTAAAGGACCTACAGATCATGAGCTCCAACGATACGAGATTAACCGACCAAACTCTTTAGCCAAGCTATCAACATTCGTTAACCCCCGGAGACTCCACTAAAGTCCAAGGGTTGCACTCTCCTCACCGTAGATATATTTTTGTCCTCTTGACATAACCATTATCAGTAAGTCGATCCTTCACAGGTCGTTCGTAATTACAGTTGGGTCAAAATAACCGTTTTACCCCCGTAATTACATTTTGTTCCTTAAGTCCCACTGATCCTCTAATGAACTATTGACTTGTGGTCCAACCACCAAACCGATTGGTATGTGATCTCATCACTATACCAAGTCCTTCTCGGGCCAATGAGAGGGTTGGATCCCTAGTTCAAGACCCGGAGTCAGCACTTAAGGGAACAACCTCTCTACTAATCCCTCAAGGCGGGTAGGAGTGAATTCCATCTCGCAAGACTATGATGTCAGCTACCTACCCGGTCTTATCCCAAAATGGTAGGCCTATTGAGTCGGCGATCTCGGGCCACTCTTACCCATACAAGTCAAAGGATAAGCGTGAATAAACAGGAGTTCATAGCGTGCTCAGGATTCAAATCGAGTTATCTAGGTCATCATATGAAAAAGTCGGTCTTTACAGTAAATGAAGTTATAAAGAAAGAGCGACTTGTTTCGCGGTTCAGTCTTATGCAAACTCATTGCATAAGACGCCTCCACTCGCATGTCTCCACATGAACGATTTCGGATCACATCGTTTGTACTATGTAAAACGGGTCACGTCCAATAGTGTCCCCAAGATAAGGTACCCAGCCTTATCCCTATACTATAGACCGTTCTGGCTATTACTTAATCTTGATCCACAATCATGTCACATATGAAGTTCAAGTATATAACCTATAGCCATGGGTTCTTTGTTTATTGGAGTTAGGTTAAAAGTAAACACAATTCACTTTATTCAACAACAAATTTACTGAATAAATCTCAATAACAACTTTATTGCAAAATAGAATATACATTCAGTTTAAAAATCACGAGCTTTAGGACATAAAACCCAACACTACAAGCCACTGATACTTCTCTGGATCATCAATGCTGGCACCATTGATTGTTGCAAGATGATGATTCTGCTGTATGAGTGTAAATACAGGACATGCTTCAAGCAAACCCGCTTCACTGATAATGTCAAGAACATATTTGCATTGGGAAAGAAACAAACCGTCCTTCCCACGTGTTACTTCTATCCCAAGAAAATACTTGAGGATGCCCAAGTCTTTCATATGAAATCTCTCGCTGAGTTGTTGCTTGAATTTTGTAATTGCCAAAGAAGAAGAACTTGTAATGATAAAGTTATCGACATATACAAGAATATGTAAAGCAACATCATCCTTGAAATAATTAAACAATGAGTAATCAACATAAGATTGCGTAAAACCAATTTCCTTTAGGGTCGTCGAAAGCTTAGCAAACAATTTTGAGGCGCCTGTCGAAGTCCATACAAGGACTTACGCAATCGACATACTTTGTCAGGGGCACCAAAGTTGAAACCAGGAGGGAGACACATATATACCTTCTCAGCAAGATCTTCGTGTAGAAAAACGTTATGCACATCCATTTGGTGAAGCTCCCATTTTCGTGCTACTGTTATAGCCACAACATGTGCGAATCGTGACCATGTTTGCTACAGGAGCAAATGTTTCATTAAAGTCGAGTCCAGCACTTTGACGATTCCCGTATACATCTAGACGCTTCTTCATAATCGTCCAATCACACCATCAGATCGATATTTTATTTTATAAAACCACTTACATTCGATTGCTTTCTTTCTAGGTGGAAGATCCTTCAAAGTCCAAGTCTTGTTCCTTTCAAGTGCATCGATTTCATCTTGCATAGCCTTTCGTCAACCTGGATCTTTAACAACCTCTTTAAATGAGGTAGGTTCAGTTCCTTTAGTAATTGCTGCAAAAAAATTAGTGTATTTTGCATAAAATTTATCACAATTTACATAATAAGCAATGAGAAAATGAGTACATGAGGACTTTGACGAAGCAGAGACATGAGATGTGACGGGTTTGGTAACGCGAACGGTGTTAGTGATGAAATCCTTGAGTCTACTAGAAGGTTTCTTTATTCGATGACCTCGACAAGTGTTAGGGAAAATACTTACGTCATTAGTCACAATCTCTCCAATATCCATAGATGTATGAAGTTGGTGATCAGTGTTCAAGTTACCATCCACAGATGGTGTATGTGTCGGTATATGAAACGGTATATCATCTGCCATACCTAAGAGATCCTCAGACACGCGTCTTCGTAGCGTCGGGACGCTGTCTTCAAATTTGCTCTCGGGTCTGCAACGTCTCGACGCTTGGGCAGTGTTTTACAAAAATAATGGATATTTTGTTTTCCGTTGGACTCAAACTCGGGCCCGTCGTTCTACCAAGGTTCCCCTACACAACCAGACCGCTCATCACAATTGGGATAACATTAGATTAATTAATTTATACCGTATAAACACCCAGAACGTTTAATTAATATTATCCTCTAAAACACTCATTTAAGCCCTAAACTAATGTAATGGTCCGATTTAACCCTAAGCAAATAAATTCTACAAAATATAAACATTAAGCACAATTAATTCCTTATCTCACAAGACTTAGGAGCTATATATGAGCACTTTTTGGAGTGCTATAAAAAAGGCTAAGCATATAATTTACCTTTGAAGACCACAATCTTCTTGTGTTCATTTTCCACGAGATCTTCCTCGCTATGACTCGAACACGGGATGAAGACTTGTGGGAGCCTCCTTGAAATAATTTTATTTTATAAAATATATTTTAATATCTAATATATTAAAATATGTATTTTATATTTATTTGAATCTAATTCAAATATTATAAAATTAATCTTTTTAATATACATTAAACCAGTTTGAATATCATTCAAATAACATAATGTATCGAATACATAAATTATTTTCTCTAATATTTAATGTATCAAATACAATAAATATATTTTACTCTTCTACATTTAATATATCAAATATATTAAATATTAATTTGAATATTTCAAATTTTTCTTTCAACTAAATTGACCATTTTAGTGTTACTTTGAGCTAGCAATGAGACCTTATGAACCTACAGATTTATAAGCTCCAATGATACAAAATTAATTAATTAAACTCATTAATTAATCAACTTTCACTCATTAACTTTATGTCACTCCACTCTAGGTTTAGAGTTGCAGTCTTATGCACTGTAGGACAAGTTGTGTCCATGGATATAACCATTACATGCAAGTCGATCATTCACGAGTTGTTCGTAATTATAGATGAGTTAAAAGTCCGTTTTACCCCTATAATTACATCTTACACCTTGAGTACCACCGATTCTCTAATGAACAACCTGTTTATGATCCAACCATAAACCAAGTCCCTCTCGGGTCAGTGAGAGGGTGGGGCCCCATTGTTCAAGTCTCGAAATTAGCACTTAAGGGAACTACTCATCTACTTTCCCTATATGGGAATCAGTGAATTTCATCTCGTGAAACTTATGTTTCCAGCTCCCTATTTGGCCAGTCCCTAAAATGGTAGACTTATTGAATCGGCTATAAAAGTCATTCTCACCCATACAAATCAAGACGAACCCTCACAGGCAGGAGTTCATAAATCACTCAAGATTTAGATCGAGTCACATATGATCATCTTGTGAAATATTAATTTTCTCAAATAAATGATTTATAAAAAGAGATTATATATTTCGTGGTCTAGTCTTATACAAACTCATTGTATAGGATACCACCACTCACATGTCTCTACATGAATGATTTGGATCAAATCATTTGTAACAATTACAAAGTGGGTCGTATCAATAGTGTTACTAGGATAAAACACCCAACCTTATCCATATACTATAGACTGTTTAAGTTATTCCTTGAACGTGATCCTCCCATATGTCAACTACATACTATTCAAGATTATATTAATAACCTTGGATTTTTATATAATTAATATTATAAATTGCAACTAAAATAATAAAATAATTATCAAATAACTATTAATTAATTACGAGGCTTTAGGGCATAAATCCCAACAATCTCCCACTTGCACTAAAGTCGGTTACACATGTATCCTAGGGCATACTCTACACCCAACATGTTCTCCCACTTGCCCTAGTGAAGATGAGACATGTCTCGTAATCTTAGACATTCTAAGTGACTCTCAAACACTTTAGCCTGGAAAGTCTTTTCATATAGATCAAAATGACTATCAATTAAAAGTCATCTTGGTCCTACCATAATGTTTTCTCTCTCAACAGGATGCTCTATATATTGATGTTATCTAAGTTCCTTAAGTTTAGTCATTGCATAAAATGTTATAGGGTTAACTATATCCGAAACATCTTTCAGACCAATAAGAAATTATTTGAGTTATACAAGTTATTTGCTTCATAAGCAAGAACATTTAACTTGCATATCATGCCCCACCATCTAGGGTAAACATAGATTTCCATAAATCTTTGTTAAAACCAGTGCATCTTGTAAAGATAAAATCTTTAACCTCATACACAAAAATATAATTTCTCATTTTATCCCTATATATTTTGAGATTTGTTTTTTAATTTTTCATGCAATGGTCATGCCATTGGGTTAACTAATATATGCTAACCAATTTTACTGTCGAATGTTATGTCTCATGTGTACATTAGATTTTCTCCCACTAAAATGTAGATAGTCAATCTTATGTTCTCAATCTTTTGAGGTGTCTAAGGATACTATTCCTTAGACAAGATAAACTTCAGGTAAGAATGATACATTATCATTTTTGAAGTACTACATCATATACTTGACAACAATTTTGTCAATATATGATGTGTGGGACATAGATAACATTTTGTCCTCGAAATCTCTATTTATATGACATACCGAGTAATTTAAATCATTCATTTGGAATTGGTTAGGTAGTCAACATTTTATGTTGGATTGAAATCTTACATCCTTCACAATGAGTAATAAGTCATCCACAAAAATATGAGAAAACTCTATTAAGCAATTAATGATTTTATTGTATATATAGTATCGTTAATATTTATTCAAAGTCATAGTTTTTTATACTTTTATCAAACCTTACATTAAAAAATCTAGTGATCAAGTTCATTTTATAAATGAACCTTTACTACTTGCAAACCTTTTGCTTTTGATTTTTGAAAAATGAACTCATGTAATTGATTTGTAAATGCATTCTTTAAGATTTCTTTTCAGAAAAGATTTCTTAAACCTTAACTTCACATATCTCATATGCAACTATCAATTATGAAATGCTTATAAACTCTAGTATGACAACAAATGAGAAAGATTACTCATTGTTTACTTTCTCCTACTATATTTGCCATTAGTCTTATTTTGAAGGTCTGTATCTTCTTATTTACAAATCTTTTACTTTTGTAGATATATTCAAAACCTATGGGTTTTACCCCATCACGAATATCTATAAGTTCTAGATAAAGATGAGTACATATACTCTATCTTGAGATTTATGACTTTGGTCTACTAGTCTTTGTCATCGACCCTCATTTTTACTTTGAGGTCAATAAGTCCTACATTTTGTCATCTAATACGGCAACTTAGGCTTCATATAAGCTCTTGTAACGGTCGGGTCATCTCATAACTTTTCCACTACAATGAGGCTTAACCAATTCATGATTAGGATCCATTTGACTGTCAAATGTAATTAAATTGTTAACAACTTTTGTTAACTATTTAGTGGCTTCACTTGAAACCAACTTATCAATACTATTGAACATATTCAAGTTTCAGTATGTATGCTTAAAATTCCCAAAACTCGAAGGATTGTAAACTAACTTTACTACTCTTCTATAATCCCAAAATTGTCTCATAGACACATTTTAGAGGGAATCATGTTCACCATACAATCTCTATTGTATATCCTAACAAGAGTATGATAATGACGTGTACTTATTTATTGTTCTGACCATGTCTAACAAGGTCTTGTTTCTCCTCTTGCAGCACAATTTTACCAAATTGTACTTTGTTATAGAGTTGAGATAAAATCTTATTTTCTATCAATTAGTCTTAGTACGTAAGGTTCATGTACTTTTCACTGTGATTTGATCATAGTGTCTTGATAGATTTACCTAATTGATCTTCAACTTGAGTCTTATATTCCTTGAACTTTTCTAAATATTTAGACTTTGCATTAGGTAAAGATACTTATTCTTTGAATAATCATCAGCTAGAGTGATGAAATATTCATCAACCACTTTTGACTTTTACATTCACTAGACCCACTTAGGTTAGAACGTGGAAGCTCAAAGTGTTATTTGGCCTTGTAGGCTTTTCCAATAAAGGCCTATTGATTATCTTGCATGAAGGCAAGATCTTTAGTCATATAAAGCAATTAACTCTAACATTTAGAGAACCGCCTCTTATTAGTCTTTTTATTCAAATTGATTTGAATAAATCTTAAGTGCCAAAGACAAGTATCATCCTTTAGGAGAATATAATTTATCTTTATATTCTGGATTCTATAATCCTGAATATCTCAATATTGTATAGTATTTTATATGTTAACAATTTAACACATAGAAATTGTTCTTATTTCTAGCTGAACTTTTCAAACAATTTTGAAAATAAAAATTCTAGTACTAAAATATTCATACCAAATGAATCTTTTATTAGTAATAAAGTTAGAGAAATTGAATTTCTCCTATGGTACTAAAAACACCATATTCAGCATTAAACAACAATTGTTACTTAGTGACATCTTAATGTCTCCGACTACACCAACTGAGATGAGTTTTCTGGTGCCAACAAGTAGAGATCATTCTACATCATTAAGTATTTTTCAAGAATTACGTATAAAATGTAATGAAGAACAAATCTTTAATAGTTGATCTGAATCTACTATCTAGGTGATAATGATTATTTTCCACCAAAAATCTATTAAATCAAATTTACTTTTATTCATGTTCTTCTTATATTGAAAGATATAACAAGTAGGAAAGATATGAAATATAAACATATTAGGAAATCATCTAATCAAATTAGAAGAGTATTTTAATCATAGTATTCCAAATATAAAAATTATATTAAAAATAATTAAAATGCATGATCATGCTTAACCTATGGTGAGATTTTAATCTAGATGACATAATTTATGCAATCAATCACAATTTAAAACATACATCAACATGCTTAATTAAATTAAAAAAAAACACAGCAAAATTGACCGACATATCCTAATAAATTGAAAACAAATTAACTTACAAAAATTTAATCCAAGACATATCTGTAGAAAAGCTAATGGAGAATAATGCTTCGATATGATTTCCTTTCACTAGTTACAACATATATATATACAAGAAATGTAAAACAACACAACTAGTCTATAACCTAACTACAAGGCAACTAGTTGCACCTAATTCCCATAACTCATTACTAACCACAATATTATTAATAAAAACTAAGTCATTAACTTGTTTACAAATGACTCATTCTTCTTAGATTGCTCACTTCAACACTCCCCCTCAAGTTGGTGAATATATGTCAATCATTCCCAACTTGGTAAGTGAGCTTTGAAAAACTTTTCTAGTTACAGCCTTTGTTAGAACATCTGCTAGTTGATCTTTTGATGTGACAAATGGAAGACTAATTTTACCTTTGTCAAGATGATCTTTGATGAAGTGTCGGTCAACTTCCACATGTTTGGTTCTGCCATGCTGAACAAGATTATTTTCAATTGCTATGGCTGCCTTGTTATCACATAATAACATCATAGGTTTTGACAAACATATACCAAGGTCATGTAAAATACGTTTTATCCATAGCAACTCACAGATACCTTGTGCCATTCCACAAAATTTTGCCTCTGCACTTGATCTTGCAACAACCTTTTGTTTCTTGCTTCTCCATGTAACTAGGTTACGTCCAACAAAGGTAACGTAGCCTGACGTCGACTTTCGATCAATGAGACTTCCAACCCAATCAACATCTGTATATCCCTTAACTTCTAGATCTCCATTTTTCTGGAAAAACAATCCTTTTTCTTGAGAAGATTTCAGGTATCGCAAGATTCGATAAACAACCTCCATGCGTGATCTTCACTTGGTGCATGCATGAATTGACTTACAACACTTACTGCATATGCTATGCCAGGACGCGTATGGGATAAATATATTAATTTCCCATCTAATCTTTGATACCTCTCCATATTCGTGGGAGTTTGATCTAGTTGAATGGTTAACTTTTGATTCACCTCAAGGGGAGTTTCAATAGGTTTACAATCAAACATACCTGTTTCTGCTAATAAATCCAGTACATATATTTCCGTTGGCAGAGGGAGGTTTCGTTGCTCGATCTTGCAACTTCAATGCCTAAGAAGTATTTCAAGTGCCCAAGATCTTTAAGTTCGAACTCAGTTGCAAGACTTTCTTGAAGGGCAACTAACTCGTTTGAGTCATTCCCCGTAACAACGATATCGTCAACATACACAATAAGAGCAGTTACCTTCTTAAAGTTTTGCTTGATGAAGAAGGTATGATCAACATCGCTTTGTTTGTATCCAATCTTCTTCATGAAGGTTGATAGCCTTCCAAACCAGGCTCGAGGGGACTACTTTAATCCATATATGGCACTTTTTAGCTTGCATACTTTACCATCACAATTTATGCCCGAAGAAGGATCCATATATACTTATTCTTCCAAAGTTCCATTGAGGAATGCATTTTTAACATCAAATTGTCGCAGCGACCAATCTTGATTTGCTGCTATAGAAATAAATACTCGTATAGTGTTCATCTGTGCTACAGGTGCAAATGTATCCCCATAATCAATTCCATATTCTGTGTATACCCTTTAGCAACAAGTTTGGCCTTGTAACGATCTATGATTCCATTCGGGTTGAGTTTTACTGTAAAAATCCACTTGCGCCCTACTGTTTTCTTCCCTACGGGCAGCGATACAAGTTCCCATGTGTGATTTTTCTACAATGCTTTCATTTCATCATTTATAGCGTTCTTCCATTTTGAATCCATCAATGCTTCCTGCACATTACTTGGAATAGATATCGGGGATAATTGATTTAAAACAAGTGCATGGATTTTTGACAAACGATGAGAAGAGATATAGGTTGTTAATGGGATATTTAGATTTAGCTTTAAAAACAGGGTCATATTGAATTTTTGGAATCCCTCGATTTATCCTAATCGAATACCTCGGTTCAAATTCAAGAGAACGAGGAATTGACTCATGTATTTCGAGAGATGAAAGCAAGGTTGTTACCTGAGGAGACACATTCAGAACTTCTATGGCTGTTGGTATGATGTGAGAACTCGTACTATCTTGATTCTCACGAATGCCATCAACATACTCAACATCCTCAGGATGAACATCATTATTCAAAAAATCAACAAGGGCATGTAAAATCTCATGAGTGTTGTCTTCACCATGTAAAAGCTCGTGAGTGTTGTCTTCTCCCAAATTACGTGTTGTCTCCCCCTGAAGAGAGCACTCATGACTCCCGAAAAAAGGAAGATCTTCATGGAATGTAACATCTCGAGTTACATACATTTTTTTCCATTAGGATCATAACACCGATATCCTTTTTTTAAATCTTCATATCCAACAAATATGCAGCGAACATCTCGTGGATCTAGCTTGTTTGTAACTTGGTGGACATATGCAATGCAACCAAACACACGTGGTTCAAGGTTCGAGCCAATTGGTGTTGAGACAAGTTCGTGGAGTTTTGAACTCAATGACTCGAGATGGGGTCCGATTGATAATATATGCAGCAGAGCGAACTACTTCACCCCATACTCTCGAGGCACTTTCATTCTAAACAAAGAAGCTCGAACAACTTCAAGTATTTGACGATTCTTTCGTTCTTCCAAACCATTTTGTTGCGGTGTACCAGTACACGAAGTTTGATGTCGAATGCCATTTTCTTGACAAAACTTCTTCAGATCAGAATTTATGTACTCTCCACCATTATCAGATTGAAGGACTTGAATTCGACATTGATACTGAGAAGCCACCATTTTATATAGATTTTGAAAAACAAAACAAACTTCTCCTTTGTTTCGTAAGAGAGAGATCCAAATCATACGAGTACACCCATCAATGAATGTCA
The DNA here is from genome assembly GCA_028017165.1 of Herpetospermum pedunculosum. Taxonomy (NCBI): domain Eukaryota; kingdom Viridiplantae; phylum Streptophyta; class Magnoliopsida; order Cucurbitales; family Cucurbitaceae; genus Herpetospermum; species Herpetospermum pedunculosum. The sequence continues at coordinate 53,050,230 of CM051522.1, forward strand.
CAAAATAGCGAGCACCCGATATAGTAGGAATTTGAGCAGGTCCCCAAACATCAGAGTGAATAATCATAAAGGGTGTAATGCTCTTATTATAACTAGGCTGATAAGAAATTATATGGCTCTTTGCCATTTCACAAATATCACAATTAAACTTGGACTTTGTATGTAAAAATAACCTGGATTTCAATTTTCAAAGATAATTAAACGATAGATGACCAAGGCAACGACGTCACAACCATGCCATATTTGTATTTCCTTGGCTCCCTTTAGTGTTATTTGCTTGACAAACTACTTGATTGTTTGTAGTGTCCATATCAATATAGTACAAATTCCCACGTCTAATACCAACGCCAAGAGTCCATTGTGTTGCAATATCCTGAAAGATACATTTATCAGGCCAAAAATTTACAGTACAATTTAAAGCCTCTGTGATTTTGCTAACAGATAAAAGGTTGAAGGAAAAAGAAGGAACTACGCCAAACTGATCATAGCTCAATTGGCATAAGGTTGTGCCCGTAAAAAAAAAGGAACTACAAGCACAGTATCAAGGGTAATGGAATTTGACACATGTACAAATCCTTCACCAGTAACAGGTGCAACTAGGAAAGATGGGTAGAATTGTTTGTCATGTGATCAGTAGCACCCGTATCAATAATTCATGCATCATTCGTAGTAAGATAAGTTTTAGACAGACCTGGATTATCAACCTTGGCAACAGTAAGGAATCCAGATTTGTTTCGAGCTCCAATACGCATCTCCATAAGTTGCGACCATAACAGAACATTCGTATCATCAAGATGATTCCAGACGAAAATGAGGTATTATCTTGGACAATAATTCGAGATTCATGAGGGACAATAGATGAGGAAGAGTTTGTTTCAGTCATGGCCACTCAAGCGAGGAGGAAAAAACAAAAGAAAAACTTCGATTTCTACTTTCGGTGTAACTTTGATACCATGTAGAAAAGCTAATGGAGAATAATGCTTCGATATGATTTCCTTTCACTAGTTACAACATATATATACAAAAAATGTACAACAACAAAACTAGTCTATAGCCTAACTACAAGGCAACTAGTTGCACCTAATTCCCATAACTCATTACTAACCACAAGATTATTAATAACAACTAAGTCATTAACTTGTTTACAAATGACTCATTCTCCTTAGATTGCTCACTTCAACAATATCTTGGTCTTGAAACATACTTCTTTTTTGGACATTCCAAATCCGAATTCAATTTGTTCAGACGTTACGTTCAAGAGCCAATTTTCTCTTCAATTCCACACGACCTTTATTTGGACATTCCAAATCTGAATTCAATTTTAATTCCACACGTCCATCTTGAATTCCATGTGTCCACGCAGTGTACAGAATCACAGAATCACGACTTGAAATCATGACCTTTGACATAAGAAATAGGCTTCAAACCACTGGACTACTTCAACTTCTTTGGAACTGATTTCGGCTTTACTTTCATTATACAATAAGTTCAAAAAAAAAAAAAAATACAAACAAATCCTCACCCTTTCGAGTTTCACATTTAATCTAATCAAAGCGATAACACTAATGCCCAAATATGCCTAAACAACCAATTATGCAAACCACATATATCATATATATGAAATAGTTAAAATACCCACCATACATGAACTTTTAATTCTAAACAAAACTCAAAGAAAGCTCTGATACCAATTGAAGGGAATGAATGCTTCAATCCCCGCAACAGAAGCGTTGTAATCGTTTCTTTGGTTTATTTAGAATTAAACAAAATAAAGGTTAAACATATAATTACCTTTGAAGACCACAATCTTCTTGTGTTCCTTTTACACGAGATCTTCCTCACTATGACTCGAACACGGGATCAAGGCTTGTGGGAGCCTCCTTGAAAGAATGTAGTTTTTGAGAGAACAATTCTCTGCGTAGGGAAAGTAAGTAGTTTTTTGAAAAGGAAAGAGGTTTTAAATTACTCGTGTGTTTGACCAACCTTACAACTAATAATAATAAAATAGTTATTAAATAATTATTAATTAATTACGAGGCTTTAGAGCATAATTCCCAACAACAACATCATCCACAAGGTTAGTTTATGCGATGCTCCTGGAAAGAGATATAAGGGGATAATTTATTGAATGAGATTTGAATTTGAGTGATTTAAGGAGATTTAAAATACATAATCAAATGGACAGTTTTAAAGAGGCAAGTGCAAAGATGGAAAATTGGTGTAATTTTGTTGCAGGTGCATCTCACCTGTGGACATTATCTGATAGTTTTTTTCTTTCAAAACTCACCCGTCAAAAGGGAAATTTAGAAGGATTTTCCTTTTTTTTTTTTTGGAATAATCTCTCCATAGCTCTTCATTTAGTTGATAATTCCAGCAATTCGAAGAAAATAATTCTCGAATATTTTCACTTTCCTTCATCGTCAAGTTGTCAAAATCTCTCCACAAATTTTACAACTTAATGGAGATAATTTTTCAGATATACCTAAAATTCTTTGTGCAAATCTTCTCAAGCAGGTTTAGCTTTTTTTCATACCAAATATTTGAGGAAAATTAGACTTACCGACACCTTGTTGAATTAATGAGTTGAAGTGCTAAAGTATTTATCTTTTTATTCTTCTTAAACCCCTTCGTTTGATATTGTGTCCTCTTCAAAGAACCTTCATCATCTCCTTCATGAGGTACTTCATAATCTTCTTCAATGATTCAAACATCTTGATAAATAAAAAGTGTCTCCATTTGGGTTTGTCAATATTTATAATGCTCTCCATAAAAAAGACCGGAGTTTGTTTTGTTGGGAGAAAGAACAAGTTTGGAACATAATTGGTTGTCATGCTCAATTGGAACCTTCCTCTTATCCCAAATTTGTTGGAGGCAATGAAAGAAAGTAGACGATTTTAGAATTGAGAGAAGATATGGAGAAAAACTTTTTTGATTGAGTGTTATGGAACTTTACTTAATTTGAGCTTGATTGCTTGATTACTACAATGTGTAGAGAATACCTCTACTTATAGGTGTTTGAAGAAGATTATTCTAGAGATGTCAACGTAAATGTTATAGGAAATAACAATCTAGGGAAGTACATATAACTTAATGAACCCTTACCTATTCCAATGAGACTCATCCTAGAATGACACAAAGACATCTCATTGAATCACAAGTTCTCATTCACTTAACTTTGAAAATTACAAATTATCTTTCAACATACTCTACACCTTGCTGCTTTTCAAGGAATACAATATTTATGCAATGATAAAGATTTCATTTTATTTTTTAGCACAAGAATCATTTTCATTTTCAAGCCGTGTTCGATTAATTACATATTAATCAATATTCAATTGATTGGTCTGGAGTTATCAATAAAAAACATTTATTTAAGTAACTTCCTTTCTTTTTGTCGCAGTTACTTCTTGTTTTTGTTTTGTCTAACTTGCTCTTTTTTTTTTTTTGGATTTTGGGAATATCCTCATTCATAGGTCCGAGATCACATTTATAAATTGAAAGGTCCAAATGATCAACTCTGCAAGTTCCTACGCTCTATCCCTCTTTATTTTTCTCTTTATTCATGTAGTTGTGGAATTGAGGAATTTCCATGAAATTTATCAGCTCAAAATGTTATTTGATAACAAAATATTTCAATGTTTTTTTTTTAAGTAGGACGGATTGATAGAATTGTAGCTTGATTCCTTGTAGTCAGTCGAGTGTATTAGACTAAGTTATGAATTAGTATGTTACTACCTACTATCTTATTTTTGTTTAGGATATCTCATTTCAACATAAAAATGAGAAACATCATTTGTTTAGGAGTAAAAAGATAACATATATGTGTCTGATATCCATGGTCTTTCGAGGTCAAGAGACCTAAAAAGATACCAAACATTGAATCATTTGGTTAAATTAAAATTTCCATAAGCCTAAATTTTATATTGGTTAAAATATCGTTTTTGTCCATGTGTCCATGTACTTTGGGACTTGTTCTTTTTTAATCCTCGTACTTTTTATAAATCTTCAAATATTAGCCCTAATATTAGTTTATCGTTAACTTTTCCAAAAAAAAAAAAGAAAAAAAAATGTTTCTATTGTTGTAAAACACTAGAACATTAACCACGATGGGAGAAGAAGAAAGTAGAGAGGATGTCTTCTCTATTCAGTTGTGTTCTTCAAAAGTTACAATAACCAATATTTATAGGGTTTACAAGACCTAAAGAAGGTAAGGAAAGGGAGAAATTAAAGGAGAAGATACAGGAGAAATAAAGGGGGGAAGTTAATGGGAGAAGATACATGCTATCTTAGGGACATCTTAAAATATTCATAACACCCCCCCTTAGATGTCCATAGTATATAGAATATATGCCTCGTTAAAACCTTATTAGGAAAAACCCAATGGGACAAAATCCTAGTGAAGGAAAAAGAGTACATTATTCATATACTTTAACAATTGCCTCATTAAAAACCTTGCTAGGAAAAACCAAGTGGGATAAAACCATAGTCAAGGGAAAAAGAGTGCAACACATTTTCTCCCCCTCATGTAAACATTATTTGAGATCTTTGAATCGTCGCATTCCAATGTTGGGTATCAACTTCTCAAATGTTGCAGTAGGTAATGCCTTTGTAAATAAGTCCGCCAAGTTATCTTTTGAAGAAATTTGTTGAACATTGATGTCTCCTTTTGCTTCAAGGTCATGAGTGTAGAAGAGCTTTGGCGAGATATGTTTCGTTCTATCTCCTTTGATATATCCCCTTTTAATTTGAGCTATACATGTTGTATTGTCTTCATATAATGTTGTGGGACAATCTTTGTTAGAAGGCAAACCACATGTTTCACAAATATTTTGAGTCATTGATCTTAGCCATACGCATTCTCGACTAGCTTCATGGATGGCCAGGATTTCAGCATGGTTCGAGGAAGTAGCTGTTATTGTTTGCTTCATAGACCGCCATGATATGGCAGTTCCTCCATATGTAAATACATAGCCTGTTTGAGATCTACCTTTATGTGGATCAGATAAATAACCTGCATCTGCATAACCAACTAGTCCAAAATTCGATTTATTAGAGTAAAGTAAACTCATATCAATTGTCCCTCGAAGATAACGAAGGATGTTTTTAACTCCATTCCAATGTCTTTTTGTTGGAGAAGAACTGTATCTAGCTAATAAATTGATTGGAAACACTATATCTGGTCTTGTGTTATTAGCAAGGTACATTAGTGCACCTATTGCACTAAGGTATGGTACTTCAGGACCAAGAAGCTCTTCATTATCTTCTCGTGGTCGAAATACATCTTTCTTCACATCAAGTGAACGAACTACCATTGGAATATTTAATGGATGTGCTTTGTCCATGTAGAATCTTTTTAAGATCTTTTCTGTATAAGTTGATTGATGAATAAATATTTCATTGGCTAAATGCTCAATTTGCAACCCAAGGCAAAACTTTGTTTTTTCGAGATCTTTCATCTCAAATTCTTTCTTAAGATATTTTATTGCCTTTGGAAGCTCTTCAGGAGTTCCAATGATATTCAAATCATCAACATATACAACAATAATAACAAATCTTGATTGTGATTTTTTTATAAAAACACATGGACAAATAGGGTTATTTTTAAACCCTTCTTTCAACAAATATCCACTAAGACGATTATACCACATTCGTCCAGATTGTTTTAGTCCATATAAAGATCTCTGTAATTTAATGGAATATAATTCTCTAGTATTTGAATTATATGATTCTGGTATTTTTAATCCTTCAGGGATTTTCATATAAATATGATTATCAAGAGATCCATATAAATATGCTGTGACTACATCCATAAGATGCATGTCAAGGTTTTCATGCACAACCATACCAATTAGATATCTTAATGTTATTGCATCCACCACAGGTGAATATGTCTCCTCGTAGTCAATACCAGGCCTTTGTGAGAATCCTTGTGCAACAAGTCTCGCTTTATATCTTGTAACCTCATTATTTTCATTTCTTTTTCTTACAAATACCCATTTGTATCCCACATGCTTTACACCTTTTGGTGTCTGAACTACTGGCCCAAAAACCTCACGTTTTGAGAGTGAATTTAATTCTGTTTGGATTGCTTCTTTCCACTTGATCCAATCTTTCCTGTGTCGACATTCTTCGACAGATTTTGGTTCAGAATCCTCATTTTCGTTAATAATATCGTGAGCAACATTGTGAGCAAAAGTGTTGTCAACAACTATATCAGACCGATTCCATCTTTTTCCTGTCATGACATAATTTATCGAGATCCCATTATTATCCTCTGGTATTTGATTTTCTTGAGTACTCATATTCAGGATTTCTTCTAGAATATCCACATTCTCAATTGAGTCATTTTCATTATTGATTATTCTTCTTTTCCGAGGATTTTTATTTTTGGAACCCATTGGTCTTCCACGCTTTTGGCGTGTCTCGGACTTATTAGTAGTGACTACTTGCTGTGTTGGGATGTCAATTTTAGATGGTGCATTTGCAGCTGGTATATATGACTTAGTTACTTTCTTAATATCTGTAAATGCATCTGGCATTTAATTTGCAATATTTTGCAAGTGAATTATCTTTTGAACTTCTAGTTCACATTGGTTATTACGGGGATCAAAATGAGATAATAACGATGCATTCCATGCAACTTCATTTTTCAACTTCTTAATTTCTCCCCCTAATGTTGGAAAATTTGTCTCATTAAAATGACAATTAGCAAAGCGTGCAGTAAATACATCACCCGTCAGGGGTTCAAGATATCTAATAATTGATGGTGAATCAAATCCAACATATATTCCTAGTCTCCTTAGAGGACCCATATTAGTACGTTGTGGTGGAGCAATTGGAATGTATACTGCACATCCAAAAATTCGTAGATGATAAGCATTTGGCTCCTGGCCATAAGCTAATTGTATTGGAGAGTATTTATGGTAGGCTGCTGGCCTAAAGCGTATCAGCGATGATGCATGCAAAATCGCGTGACCCCACACCGATATTGGGAGTTGTGCTCTCATAATCATTGGTCTAGCAATTAATTGTAATCGTTTTATAAATGATTCTGCCAAACCATTTTGGGTATGAACATGAGCTACAGGATGTTCAACACTTATCCCAATTGACATGCAATAATTATTAAATGCTTGGGATGTAAATTCACCAGCATTATCAAGACGAATTTTTTTAATTCCACAATCAGAAAATTGTGCTCTTAACTTAATTATTTGAGCGAGTAATCTTGCAAATGCAATGTTTCTACTTGATAATAAACACACATGGGACCATCTGCTGGATGCATCAATTAAAACCATAAAATATCTAAATGGTCCACTTGGTGGATTAATAGGTCCACATATATCTCCATGAATTCGTTCTAAAAATGTAGGTGATTCAAATCCTACTTTAGCTGGTGAGGGTCTAATAATTAATTTACCTTGAGAGCAAGCATCGCATGAAAATTCATTAGATTGAAGAATCTTTTGTTTTGTCAATGGATGTCCACGTGAATTTTCAATATTTCTTCTCATCATTATAGACTCGGGATGACCCAATCTTTCATGCCAAACAATGAATATATCTGGATTCATGAACTTCAGGTTCATGGTTGCATATGTTTCAATTACTCGTATATGAGTATAATATAATCCAGAAGAAAAAGCAGACAATGTTTCTACGGTACATTTTTCATGTGAAACAGCAGATGTAATATAAAGATACTCTATATTATTTTTATTATTAGTCTCAATATGATAACCATTATAACGTATATCTTTGAAACTCAAGAGATTTCTTTTTGATTTGCTAGAGTACAAAGCATTATGAATGAAGATTTTTGTTCCTCTAGGCAAGATGAGATTTGCTTTTCCAAATCCTTCAATCAAGTCTGCAGAACCTGATATTGTATTGTCATTTGCTTCAAGCAATGTCAAGTTAGAAAAATATTTTCTACTTTTTAATATTGTGTGCGTAGTTGCACTATCTGCCAAACATACATCTTCATTTTGCATCTTTGAACCATCCAAAATATGAGAAATGTTCATACGAGCTTTTGGAAGAATGATAGTTTTTTGATGATCATACCTTTCTTTCAGACTTTTCAATAAAATTTGAAGATCTTTTACCGTAAGGTATTCAATTTTTAATCCCTCGTGAAGATGATGGCGAAGGAAAATCATGGCTTTTGCCTTTTCTTGATTAGAAGATGTATTCCCCGTTTTAATTGTTTCTCCAAGGTTCATGGCATCCAAATGAATTTCAGCATCAAGCACCCATGACAAATAATTATTTCCATCGATATTTAGAGCTACAAACTCTAATTTCGTAAGATTTGTCATGAAAAAAAAAACTATATATATAAAAAAAATGTTCTGATATTAGAAAATATAATAATTATATCAAACATGCATGATAATAATTTAAATGGATGCATGTCCTAAGAAATTGAAAAAAAATTAAATCACAAAAATTAAATCCACAATATAATTTTGCCTTCAGAATATTCTTTATTATTATTATTATTATTATTTTTTTTTGTATTATTATTATTTTGTTTGTACCAATCAAATTTAGGGTTAAGAAAACTTAAGTCTTCAATGAAATTAAATGAAATTTGACTAATTCAACCCCAGGCCAGTTCTCGGATAGAGGTGTTTCTTTTCAGCCAACTTAAGTACCTCACCCGAGTAACCTTTCTTAGACAAGGTTCCCTTATAGTCAAATTTTTATTTTAAATTCATTAACCTTTAATTAACTATTAATTACTAGATTAATCCATCATATATCACATTAGATGAAAGGTTTAGTAATTTGTAAACCAACCTATATCATATCACATATATGAAATACCAACTTATATCATATCACATATATGAAATACCAACCTATATCATATCACATATATGAAATTAAAATATTCATCTAAATTTAGCTTTAGTTATAAATACCTCAAAGAAGGGAATGAACCAATTGAAGGGAATGAACTCCTTGGCAAACAATAACCTTCTCGTGTTCCTATTCCACGAGATCTTCCTCACTATGACTTGAACCCGGGACCGAGACTTGTGGGAACCTCCTCAAAGAATATGGAGATAATTCTGGTGGTCTTTAGCGTTCTTCGTGTTCCAGTAGATCAGTGGATAGAGACTCGTGCTGATAACGTGTTGTAAAACACTAGAACATTAACCACGATGGGAGAAGAAGAAAGTAGAGAGGATGTCTTCTCTATTCAGTTGTGTTCTTCAAAAGCTACAATAACCAATATTTATAGGGTTTACAAGACCTAAAGAAGGTAAGGAAAGGGAGAAATTAAAGGAGAAGATAGAGGGGGAAGTTAATGGGAGAAGATACATGCTATCTTAGGGACATCTTAAAATATTCATAACATCTATTAGTTTTCTCTCTACATTTTGGAAACATATTCACGTCTTTTCTTGAATTAAAATTATTAATATTATTTTGGGTAAAAATCAATTTATACCCTTAAACTTTGGAGGTTGTATCAATTAAAACCCTAAACTAATGATTGTATCAATTTAAACCCTAAACTTTCATAAGTGTATCAATTTACACCCTCTCTTAGAAAAATGTTAGTTTTCACACGTGTAGAGACTTATAATTTATCAATTAAATCCCTAAACTTTCATATAATTGATTCAATTATGAAAGTTTAGGAGTTTAATTGCTAAAATTACAAGTCTCCACGTGTTTAAATCAACGTTTTTAAAATAAAATTCTAATAGAAGGTGTAAATTGATACACTTATGAAAGTTTAGGGTGTAAATTGATACAATCAATAGTTTAGGGTTTTAATTGATACAACCTCCAAAGTTTAAGGGTATAAATTGATTTTTTCCCTATTATTTTAGAAAGCTCAATAAAAAATAACTTAACATTAATGACTAATTTAAATATTTTTTGAGAGTACATGTTTAAATTTAAACATTTGAAAGTACAAAAACTAAAATAGAATGAGAATCAAAGTACATTGACGAATCTCATATTTTAACCTTTTAAGATTATATGGAAAAACAATTTAACTTACATATTAAGGGGTTGTTTGGCCCACAATGTTGGGGGTGGGAGTTGGGTGGATAAAAAAAATCTTTGTTTGACCCACGAATTTGTTAAATTTAGATAAAAAAAAAAGGGGCAACTACAAGAATAGCTAAAACGAGACTATGCAGGATGAAAAATAGCTAAACTAATTATTGAGTTGAAAAATAGCTAACTCCTATAATTAGAAACTTCTTTAGAATGTAGTTGGACGAAATTACCCTTCGGGCATTTAACTATTGAACTACTTAAAAAAATAGAGATTTAATCAGAATTAAATGAAAAACAAAAAAAGGTGAACGTTAGAGTATTGAACTCAAACCCCCTGCAAAAAAAGAAGATTTATTCCGAGAGAAAATGAAGGAGAAAATAAGGATTTATTCAAAAAAGAATCCACGAGAAAAATAAAGATTTATTTTAAAAGTGAATCATGTAAAAAATAATAAAAAAAATAAGATATTGTCAAACCAAGGACAACAACCACCAATTAAATCGAAACATGTAAACAAAATTCAAGAAAATCTAATCTGAAATATTAATTCAAATTAATTTTTAAACAGACAGTTGTGACAAAAATTATAATAACGATCCTCTCGATAATTTCTAATGTGTATATATTCGAAGTTACATGTACATATAAGTATATCATATGAAGTATATGTGTATATATACAAACCATTAATTGGTGAACGTACATGTAAGTATAACATAGCCGTAAGAAAATTATATAAGCAATTAAATTTTCAGCATATTGATGTTTATAAAAACTAAAATGTTCATAGACGGTTGTAAGAAAATTATAAAAATGACACCCTCGATAACTTCTAGTGTGAGTATATATTCGTAGTTACATCTATAACAACGTACATGTAAGTATATTATATGAAGTATATGCGTGTATATACACCATAAACCATTACTGCATTGAACAAATAATACTAAAAAATTTAAAATGTTCATAGACGGTTGTAAGAAAATTATAAAAATGAGGGTCCTCGATAACTTCTAGTGTGGGTATATATTCGTAGTTACATCTATAACAATGTACATGTAAGTATATCATATGAAGTATATGCGTGTATATACACCGTAAACTATTAATCCGTGAACATTGAACAAATGATACTAAAAAACATTAAAATTGGTATGCATGTTGAGTTTACCCGAGCAAAGTTCAATCAATTGTATAATTACCTGCAACATTGAATTTGGAGATTTGCAAATATTCTCTCCTCCAAATCGATTTGAAACAGCCATTGATTCTCACCTTTGAAACTCTCTACCTTGAAAAAAACTATCTATGTGAACCTTTTACATCGTTGAACGCTTGAATTGGGCTGAAAATTCCGACTCCCAAAATGACCTATTTTCGAAGTGATTAAGGATCTTAGTCTCTCTTCACTGTACATTGTCCTCGTTTCAACTTTGGAAAAAAAAAATAATGAACCCCTATTTTCAAAATGCATGAATCTAGGAGGGTTGTTAGTGAAATAAATTTGTATTTTTTTTTTTTTTTTTTTTGTGTTAAACATTTTCAATCTAAGTTGTTGAGATTTTTTCTTTTCTTCAAAATTCATGGATGTAGTTGTTAGAAATTTTTTCTTAAAAAACGGATGAATGAATCTAATGGTTAGAAATTAAAATAAATATAAAAAAAAAATTAAAATGAGTTATGTCGGTTGTCCGTAAATAAACGTATATACCAAGGGTATAATTGGGATGATAATTGTGAATTTCATTCCCTAAAATTGTGGTAGTCATGGGATGCAAATATGAAACTTTCTTAGTTATTTTTCAATTCAGTTTTTTATTCTTAGTTATTTTTAAAAATTTCCCTAAAAAAAATCAACTCCAAGGAGTTCAAAGTAATTAGGTTTGAACTCTCCCCATTTTTCTAGGTAATTATTTTCTCTCTCCATCCCTACTAGTTTCTATCTTTTTCTTTTTTCTAGGTAATTATTTTCACTCTCTTCATCTCTCTCTCCCTCCCTCTTTCCCACAGCTATCTCGTTTTCCTCAAGGTTTTTTCTTCTCTTTCGTTTTGTGTTATCAATTGCACTTCCATGCCCAACGACTACACTAATATCGTACGCCTGCAGTACAAAATGATTGAGAAACATGAATTTAAGTTCTTTAGGTTCCATTGACGACGATGCGATGAGGTTCGACGACAATAACTGTGGCGGCGACGACAGTCAGCGCACACGACAAACAACGTTGGGGTCCTTGTGGATTCAAGGATTTTTTAGGGATTTATCTGTTTGTTTTGAGAACAATTAAAGGAGATTAGATTGAAGAAGAGAAAATGAAATTGAAATTGAGGGTGAAATGAACGAGTGGAAGGGAGAGGAAGGAGATGAGATGAGGGAGGAAAGAATAGAAAAGAGCCATTAACCAAAAACAAAAAATTAATAGATTTTTTTTAAGAAAAAATGTATCGTCAATAAAATAATTAAAAATATAGTACTTTTTTTTATAAGATTTACAAATATGACAATTTTTATCCGAAATAACTTTTGATAGAATTCTATAAGTGGTAGTCACTGATAGCACATACTATTAGTGATAGCTACTGATATACTTATATTTTTATAGAATTTTGTCAATAGCTATCACTTATAGTAGTCCATGAGTGATAGTCATTTTATCAATAATAGTGATAGCAGTCTATCAGTAACTATCACCAATATTTTGCCATATTTGCAAAATATTTTATATTTTGCTATATTTGTCATTATTTTAGACATAATTTCTATTTATGTCACCAACTCTTTTTTAGTTTATTAATTTCCAAGGATTCTTTAAAATATAAATAATTTTGTTTTAATCCTAGATTATTATTTTTTAATAAAATTGGCAAACAAAAATATTTCTAATTTTATCCTATAATTTTTAATAAATTTTGTTAACAAATATTTTATTTTATTTTAAAATTAATCAAACTCTACATAATTTGTTTTATTGTTTAGTTAAAAAAAAATTAAAATATTAAATTAGGAATATATATATATATATTAATTTTAGTAAAATCTCAATTTTGGAATCGATGAAAACAAGTGGAATCTAATTATACAATCATTTTTAATTTAATGGATTGAAATCTTAGAAACTCACATGTGAAAGGAATAATAATAATAAAAAAAAAGTTGTGGTCAAAATTGTTTTTATTTTAGGGACAATTACAAGAATAATATATATATATATATATATAGCAACCATGTTTCAACTTTGCATATATAACAAAAAAAAAAATAAGTAGCAATCAATGATAACATAAGGATTATATAATCAGTAGACAATCAGTAGAGAATTAGTAGCAATAATGATAACATAAGAATCATATAAGCAGTAGACAATCAATGATAACATAAGGACCATATGGTCCATATGTTGGTGATTTACCTTATATTTGCCTACTGATTTGGTCATTATGTTATCATTGATACTTAATTATATGGTTCTTATATGTTATCACTGATTGGTATTGATTGTCTACTGATTATATGATCCTTATGTTATCACTAATTGCTACTGATTATATAGTCCTTATGTTATCATTAATTGCTACGGTTATATGGTTCTTGTTGGGTTTAATGTCCTAAAACTCGTGGTTTGTGAACTGAATGTATATTTTATTTTGCAATAAAGTTGTTATTAAATTTTATTCAGTAAAGTTGTTATTGAATAAAGTGAATTGTGTTTACTTTTAACCTAACTCCAATAAACAAATAACCCATGGCTATAGGTTGTATACTTGACCTTCATGTGTGACATGATTGTGGATCAAGTTCAAGTAATAGCCAGAACGGTCTATAGTATAGGGATAAGGTTGGGTACCTTATCCTGGGGACACTATTGGATGCGGCACTTTGTATAGTACAAACGATGTGATTCGAAATCGTTCATGTGGAGACATGCGAGTGGGGGCGTCCTATGTAATGAGTTTGCATAAGACTGAACCGCGAAACAAGTCACTCTTTCTTTATAACTTCGTTTACTGTAAAGACCGACTTTTTCATATGATGACCTAGGTAACTCGATCTGAATCCTGAGCACGCTATGAACTCCTGTTTATTCGGGCTTATCCTTTGACTTATATGGGTGAGAGTGGCCCAAGATCGCCGACTCAATAAACCTACCATCTTGGGGATAAGACCGGGTAGGTAGCTGAGAACATAGTCCTGCGAGATGGAATTCACTCCTACCCGCCTTGAGGGATTAATAGAGAGGTTGTTCCCTTAAGTGCTGACTCCGGGTCTTGAACTAGGGATCCCATCCTCTCATTGGCCCGGGACTTGGTATAGTGATGAGATCACATACCAATCGGTTTGGTGGTTGGACCACAAACCAATAGTTTATTAGAGGATCAGTGGGACTTAAGGAACAAGATGTAATTACGGGGGTAAAACGGTTATTTTGACCCAGCTGTAATTACGAACGACCTGTGAAGGATCGACTTACTGATGATGGTTATATCAAGAGGATAGAAATATATCTACGATGAGGAGAGTGCAACCCTTGGACTTTAGTGGAGTCTTCAGGGGTTAACGAATGTTGGTTAGCTTGGCTAAAGAGTTTGGCCGATTAATCTCGTATCGTTGGAGCTCATGATCTGTAGGTCCTTTAGGTTCTCCTGGCTAGCTCAGATTAAGCCTTGTAACAATATGAGAGAAAAAGAATTTGAATTTATTCAAATTCGTTTTTGGAAGGATGATGGACATATTTAAATATGGGATCGGTCTAAAACATGAATAGGGATTCATGTGTGATGATTCAGTTTAAGAAACTGAGATTAATCTTATTATTTAATTAATATTTGATATTAAATTAAATAATAATATTAATTAATTAAAAAGTTTAATTAATTAAAATTTATTTTGTTTATTAAAATTAATTATGAATTAATTTTAAAATGACAAAATATTACAAGTGGGATTATCCAAGTTGGGTGGATTTATCCATATTGAGTGGGTTTATCCAAGTTGTGAAGTGGATTGTGAATCACGAACAACATGCATAAACTCTATCAATTTTGGAACACTTGGTTGAAGACTAATCCATCCAATTTGAGGTGTCATGCTAAGCAAAGAGTTTGTTGCATGTGAATTGCCTATAAATTGGATGAAGTTCAAATGGTTTGAGGTTGATGAATTTTCAAAGAGTTTGAATATTTGGATGAGCATGAAGAATTCATGTTACTTGAGAAATTAGAAAGCTAAGTGTTAGATATTTCTCGCAAAAATCTCATCTCTTTCACCTTCCCATCTTCATCTTCCAAAGTTTTTCTTTTGTAAAGGAGTCCCACCACTTCGTTGCTCGGCCCGAGGATAGCGGGACTACCGGAGGTGGTTCTCGAAGAGTTCGAGGGAAGCTTCGAAGGGTTCGTGAGGAGATTTGAGCATCGGAATAGAAGTCCTTAGAACTACAAGAGGTATGTGTTCTAATTCCTTTTATTTCAAAGCTTTGAGCATGTTTCTTATTTAGCTAAATTGATGAAATTAAAGTGTCAATGATCCGACTCGCTTCCGCTGCGCTACATGCGCTCCATCAATTGGTATCAGAGCGTTTTTTGGTCACTCAATTTGCATCAATTTGTGCTCGGTGGGTATTTTTTAAGAAATTGTTTCCGTTGGGCGTCTAAAGTGTTTCCCGGTTTTGGCATATTTTTTTGAGGTTCGATTTGTACTTCGTTTTGTAAATGCCCGAGCATGTATGGGCTTTAATGTGTGCAGAAGAGTCTGTAAAAAATTCGGAGTCATTAGAGTCCATATAGGCTTTCAATTCGAAGACAGAAGCTCGGGTGTCGGAAAAAACAGCTTGCTATTTTTTTTTCCTGCAAAATTCCAGCACAAAACCGGTTCAGCGCAAGGTGGAAGAAACGGTCCGGTTCGGTCCTCGAGCGGTCCGGTTCACTGAAAGTCAGACCGGTTCCTTGTTCTTCACCCTCTGGCGGTCCAGTTCGGGTTAGTTTTGGTCCGGTTTCGAGCTGTTGAAAACAAGTTTGTTGTTTTGAACCGGTTAAGTTTTTTAATGAAGCTTTTGTTGCTGTTTT
The DNA here is from genome assembly GCA_028017165.1 of Herpetospermum pedunculosum. Lineage (NCBI taxonomy): Eukaryota > Viridiplantae > Streptophyta > Magnoliopsida > Cucurbitales > Cucurbitaceae > Herpetospermum > Herpetospermum pedunculosum. Next base: position 53,066,323 of record CM051522.1, read on the forward strand.
TTTGGCCGGTTCAAGCAATTCAAGCTGATTCATGGCGGTTCGAAGGGTTCGGAAGCGTCTCAACCTAGTTTATGAATTATTATTGTAATAATTTAGTTGCTTGCTTACCCGTGATGCCAAAACCGGTCCACTTTAGTGTGTTTAATTAATTATGCATTGTGAATGTATGTTTTAATTAAAGTCTCTTGTATGTGCATAAAGTATGCCATATAGATTTTAAATCCCACCATAGGAAGCATGTTGCATGCATTGAAAGTATAATATAAGTGTTATGTTGTATAGTGTGCATGCTTAATTCATGAGAATTAATATAAGTGTTATATTAATTTATGAATTGGATATTGCTTGTTTAAAAGTGTAATTGATATAAGTGTTATATTAATTGTGAAATTAAATATACAACATAGTTGCCTTAGTTGAATATAATTGTTATATTCTTGCTTGGGAAGCATGTTATAAAATGAATGTAATGGTTATATTCTAGCTTAGGGAGCATGTTATAGAATGTCTTTGTTTTATAAAGCGTTGTAAAATTAGATAGACATTTAAAATCTATAACAAAGATAAATGCATGCTCACTAAGGGTTAAAGAATTCCAATGCGATTAGAAATTTAGTATTGATCCGTTTTAATAGTTAAAATAGGTCGATATCTTGTAAACTAAGCTTACAAGAGAACTCACCCGGTGAGATCCTGTACTAAGGTTGGAGGTATTTAAGATGACGGTTTACGGAACACCTCCTACCTGGGGATCGATCCGGTACTTGAGTTAAGTTAACTCGGTTTATGAGCATGCACGTGAGAGATGTAAGGTTATAAAGCGTTTATCACCTAGACATCTTAGGTAAAAGTATGTTCTACCTAGACTTAGGTTTTATTGTCTTAGCCGGATAATGCCTAAGTAAAAGTATACCCAAACCATTCTAAAATACTTAGTAGTGGCGTTGAGAAGGTATATATGATATATCAATCTCCTCCTACGCTCTCTGTGAAGTTCACACCGTGGGATTTATGCTCGGCCTCATGATGTCAATAGGGCATCTCCAGACGGGTGGTGTTTGCATAAATCAATAGCAGGGTGAATGGAGAAAGTATTTATAGTAAGTGGGAGAAGGAAGTATGTCAATACATCCTGCGGTCTCCTCCATTGGATTGAACCGTGAGATTTCCATGTTCCGCCTGCTGGTTGCTCTTAGAGGCACCGTCCATACGGATGGCCGTTTCATGGGAGTCGGAATATCTCAGTCACCATAAATGGATAAAGATTACTTAGAGTCATTCCCAACACTGACATTCCATACGATTGCACTGTTGGGGCCGCCCTAAGAAATCTAAAAATGGCGGGTCACACTTACAAGATTTGCTAAGGAGTTAGTAAATTCTTGACCAAACAACGATAACTAAGATGCTATAGGAATATGAGTTATTCTGGTATTAGCATTTAGTCAAGATTGTCTTGGTTCAGTGAAGGAGTTGTTGACTGCCCCACGGTAGCAATCATTCTGACTCACTGAAGTATCGTTGCAAATAATAATGAGTTTATGGGTACATTATTACTTTTACTAAATCTTGATTGGATGTTATGAAATGGGTTAAAATCAATTCACTAATAGAATTTATTCTTTTTCAGCATGTCTAGCTCGTTTATCCAATTACTAGCTTATGATAAACTAAACGGCGATAACTACACGACCTGGAAATCGAACTTGAATACGATTCTTGTTATCGATGATCTTAAGTTTGTCTTAACAGAGGAATGTCCTCCCCCTCCTAGCTCGTCTGCAACTCGAACTGTTCGAGATGCATTTGACAGGTGGACTAAGGCTAATGATAAAGCCCGAGTCTACATCTTGGCCAGCACATCCGATGTGTTAGCTAAAAAGCATGAGGTAATGGTCTCCGCTAAGGAGATCATGGATTCATTACAGACGATGTTTGGATAACCGTCCTCATCGGTCTATCATGATACCCTCATGGCGAGGAAAGTTGAGAAGAAACAACAAAGTAAATATGATTTACTCGTTGTTGAAACATGTTTAGTGGAACATGATAGTTCTGCCTGGATACTGGATTCAGGAGCCACTAACCATGTTTGTTCTTCTTTCTAGGAAACTAGTTCCTGGTAGCTGCTTGCTGAAGGTGAGATAACTCTCAGAGTTGGAACAGGAGAGGTTGTCTCAGTCAAGGCAGTGGGAGCTGTCAAGTTGTTATATAGAGATAGTTTCATTTTACTTGAAAATGTACTGTTGGTTCCTAGCTTTAAAAGAAACCTTGTATCTATCTCTTGTTTGCTTGAACATTTGTATAAAGTATCTTTTGATTTTAATGAAGCGTTCATTAGCGAAAGAGGTGTACATATATGTTCTGCGAAACTTGAAAACAACTTGTATGTGTTAAGACCAACCGAGACAAAACCTATTTTGAACACTGAGATGTTTAAAACAGTTGAGACTCAAACTAAAAGGCAGAAACTTTCTCCAAGTACTTATCTTTGGCACTTGAGACTAGGCCACATTAATCTCAATAGGATTGGGAGATTGGTTAAGAGTGGTCTCCTAAATCGGTTAGAGGACAACTCTTTACCACCATGTGAGTCTTGTCTTGAGGGCAAGATGACCAAACGATCTTTTTTCTGAAAAAAGGTCATAGGTCCAAAGAAACTCTAGAGCTTGTACATTCAGACCTTTGTGGTTCGATGAATGTTAAAACACGGGGAGGGTATGAATATTTCATCAGCTTCATTGATGATTATTCTAGGTACGACTTTCTTTACTTTATGCATCATAAGTCTGAAGCTCTTGAAAAGTTCAAGGAGTATAAGGCAGAGGTTGAGAACACATTAGGTAAAACGATTAAAACACTTTGATCAGATCGAGGTGGATAGTATCTGGATTTAAGATTCCAGGACTATATGATAGAACATGGAATAGTATCCCAACTCTCAGCACCCGGAACACCGCAACAGAACGGTGTGTCCGAAAGGAGAAATAGAACCCTGTTAAACATGGTTCGATCTATGATGAGCTATGCTCAACTGCCTAGTTCGTTTGGGGATAAGCAGTAGAGGCTGCTGTATATATTTTGAACGCAGTTCCCTCTAAGAGTGTTTCAGAAACACCTTATGAGTTATGGAGAGGGCGTAAAAGAAGTTTACGTCACTTCAGAATTTGGGGGTGTCTGACACATGTGCTGGTGCCCAATCCAAAGAAGTTGGATCATCGTTCAAAATTATGCTTATTCGTAGGCTACCCCAAGGAAACGAAAGGTGGTCTATTTTACGATCCTCAACAGGACAAGGTGCTTGTATCGACAAACACCACGTTCTTAGAGGAAGACCACATGAGAGATCATCAACCTTCGAGCAAAATTTTTTTGACCGAACTTTCCAGGAAAGCTACAAATGAGTCAACAAGAGTTGTTGGTCAGGCTGGTCCTTCTCAAGAGTTGAGAATACCTCGACGTAGTGGGAGGGATGTGAGACAACCCGACCGCTACATGGGTTTAACGAAAATCCAGGTCTTCATACCTGATGACGGCGTTGAGGATCCATTGACCTTTAAACAGGCAATGAATTAATGACATAAACAAGGACTAGTGGCTTAAAGCCATGGACCTCGAAATGGAGTCGATGTACTTCAATTCGGTCTGGGATCTTGTAGAGCAACCTGATGGTGAAAGACCTATCGGTTGCAAGTGGATCTAGAAGAGGAAACGAGACCAAGCCGGTAAGGTGCAAACCTTTAAGGCTCGACTTGTGGCAAAGGGTTATTCCCAGAGGGAAGGGGTGGACTATGAAGAAACCTTCTCCCCTGTTGCCATGTTAAAGTCGATTAGAATACTCTTATCCATTGCCACATTTTATGATTATGAAATTTGGCAAATGGATGTCAAGACAGCCTTTCTGAATGACAATCTTGAAGAGATTATTTATATGGCTCAACCAGAGGGGTTCATAGTTCAGGGTCAAGAGCAAAAGGTTTGCAAGCTTAATCGATCAATTTATGGGTTGAAACAAGCGTCTAGGTCGTTAAACACATCCTCAAGTATCTTCGGAGAACGAGGCACTATGTGCTCGTGTATGGAGCGAAGGATTTGATCCTTACAGGATGCACTGACTCTGATTTTCAACCCGATAAGGATTCGAGGAAATACACATCGGGATCAGTGTTCACTCTTAACGGAGGGGCAATAGTATGGAGGAGTATAAAGCAAGGTTGTATTGCTGACTCCACCATGGAAGCTGAGTATGTCGCGACTTGCGAAGCTGCGAAAGAGGCTGTATGGCTTAGGAAGTTCTTGACGGATTTAGAAGTTGTTCCAAATATGAATTTGCCTATCACACTTTATTGTGATAATACTTGTGCTGTGGAAAATTCCAGAGAACCAAGAAGCCATAAGCGTGGAAAGCACATTGAGCGGAAATATCATCTTATCAAGGAGATAGTGCAACGAAGAGACGTGATTGTCACGCAAATTGCCTCGGAGCACAATATTGTTGATTCGTTTACAAAGTTCCTCACGGCTAAAGTGTTCGAGGGGCACCTAGTGAGTCTAGGACTGCGAGTTGTACAGTAGAATAGTGGGAGAAAAGCCATGGATATATTTGATATTCCAGTTTTTCTCATCCAGCATGTAATACTCCACTGACGTTTTAGTCCAAGTGGGAGTTTGTTGGGTTTAATGTCCTAAAACTCGTGGTTTGTGAACTGAATGTATATTCTATTTTGCAATAAAGTTGTTATTGAGTTTTATTCAGTAAAGTTGTTATTGAATAAAGTGAATTGTGTTTACTTTTAACCTAACTCCAATAAACAAAGAACCCATGGTTATAGGTTGTATACTTGACCTTCATGTGTGATGACATGATTGTGGATCAAGTTCAAGTAATAGCCAGAACGGTCTATAGTATAGGGATAACTCGTGGTTTGTGAACTGAATGTATATTCTATTTTGCAATAAAGTTGTTATTGAGTTTTATTCAGTAAAGTTGTTATTGAATAAAGTGAATTGTGTTTACTTTTAACCTAACTCCAATAAACAAAGAACCCATGGTTATAGGTTGTATACTTGACCTTCATGTGTGATGACATGATTGTGGATCAAGTTCAAGTAATAGCCAGAACGGTCTATAGTATAGGGATAAGGTTGGGTACCTTATGTAGGATCGGTTGGCAACACTAGAGGGGGGGGGGGGGGGGGGGGGGGTTGAATAACGTTGCTTAACAATTTTAAAACTTTTTCGAGAAATTAAGCTAAATTAGTTCAAAGAAAACTAATAGAATTAACACCCTAAAATTGCTAAAAATATGTAACAATTTTTCTAAGCATGCAACCTACTCAAATAAGTAAAAAGGCAACGGAAAATAAAAAAGTAGAGAGTAAGAGATGACACCGAGAATTTTTATAGTGGTTCGGAAATTCCTACTCCACTCCCCAAACTCCTCTTGGGTATTTTATTGTTGTGATTCTCTTACGGGTGAGAATCAAACCGAACGATCACTCTTTTTGCGGGTTCAAGAGGAAACCACTACGAATCCTTTTGCAGGTTTAGGACCCAACCTATACCGATCTTTTTTGCGGGTTCAAGATCAAACCACAATGGTCCTTTTCACGGGTTCAGGATCAAACAACTCCAAATCCTTTTTCGGGTTCAGGATTAAATCGTTCACTCAATTCCCAAGGTGCACCCACACCTTATTACAAATCCCAATTGAAGTAATGATATAAAGTTCCCACGAAAATAAAACTCTCACACAAATCTCTCGCAATATAGAATAAAATTGAGCTTGGAAGAGATCAACAATGGTGGCTTAGGAGAGCAAAATTTAGCAAAATGATTGGGTGATTTGGAGGAGGAAGGTGGCTAAATTTATAGAAAGTTTTGGCCTAAAATGATATTAAAACCGATTTAAAATTAGTCATTAGATCTAGGTTAAAAGATCCAAAGGTGGGAGTTTAATGGTAAAAGAAAATATCATCAATGATGATTTTTCAAAGGTTAATGCTAAAAAGAAGAGGGTTGGTGTGTTGGTGTGTTGTGCACGTGCCATGTGTCGCCTTCCCAATCGTCCACGTCATTGGTTGGGTTGAGTAAATATTTTTCTATCTTCTTTTGGTCATAACTTCTTTGTTTGATGTTCGATTTATGCGATTGAAGATGCATTGGAATCGCCTTTCCGAGCTCTACGTTACGAATATAATGAGAGCCACATTAGCTATCACGTCAGATTCCACATCAGCAAAGTGCCACATGTCAACGCCACATTGGATTTTGCCTTCAATCTTCTTTTGTCACTATCTTTCTTGTCTGAATTTTTTATTCGAATGATTCAAGATGCATCAGAATCTTCTCTCAAAGAACTATGCTATGGACACTTTGAAACACTAAAATCATTAGTAAATTAGAGGTTTGTTATCATCAAAATAAATGGTATGATTGAAGCTCATAAAGCTAACACCTTATCTTCGGGACACTATTGGACGCGACCCACTTTGTATAGTACAAACGATGAGATCCGAAATCGTTCATGTGGAGACATGCGAGTGGGGGCGTCCTATGCAATGAGTTTGCATAAGACTGAACCGTGAAACAAGTCACTCTTTCTTTATAACTCCGTTTACTGTAAAGACCGACTTTTTCATATGATGACCTAGGTAACTCGATCTGAATCCTGAGCACGCTATGAACTCCTGTTTATTCGGGCTTATCCTTTGACTTGTATGGGTGAGAGTGGCGCGAGATCGCCGACTCAATAAGCCTACCATCTTGGGGATAAGACCGGGTAGGTAGCTGGGAACATAGTCCTGCGAGATGGAATTCACTCCTACCCGCTTTGAGGGATTAGTAGAGAGGTTGTTCCCTTAAGTGCTGACTCCGGGTCTTGAACTAGGGATCCCACCCTCTCATTGGCCCGAGAGGGACTTGGTATAGTGATGAGATCACATACCAATCGGTTTGGTGGTTGGACCACAAACGAATAGTTCATTAGAGGATCAGTGGGACTTAAGGAACAAGATGTAATTACGGGGGTAAAACGGTTATTTTGACCCAGCTATAATTACGAACGACCTGTGAAGGATCGACTTACTAATGATGGTTATATCAAGAGGACAGAAATATATCTACGGTGAGGAGAGTGCAACCCTTGGACTTTAGTGGAGTCTCTGGGGGTTAACGAATGTTGGTTAGCTTGGCTAAAGAGTTTGGCCGGTTAATCTCGTATCGTTGGAGCTCATGATCTGTAGGTCCTTTAGGTTCTCCTAGCTAGCTCGGATTAAGCCTTGTAACAATATGAGAGAAAAAGAATTTGAATTTATTCAAATTCGTTTTTGGAAGGATGATGGACATATTTAAATATGATTTAAATATGAGATCGGTCTAAAACATGAATAGGGATTCATGTGTGCTGATTCGGTTTAAGAAACCGAGATTAGTCTTATTATTTAATTAATATTTGATATTAAATTAAATAATAATATTAATTAATTAAAATTAATTATGAATTAATTTTAAAATGACAAAATATTACAAGTGGGATTATCCAAGTTGAGTGGATTTATCCATATTGAGTGAGTTTATCCAAGTTGTGAAGTGGATTGTGAATCACCAACAACCTGCATAGACTCTATCAATTTTGGAACACTTGGTTGAAGACTAATTCATCCAATTTGAGGTGTCATGCTAAGCAAAGAGTTTGTTGCATGTGAATTGCCTATAAATTGGATGAAGTTCAAATGGTTTGAGGTTGATGAATTTTCAAAGAGTTTGAATATTTGGATGAGCATGAAGAGTTTATGTTACTTGAGAAATTAGAAAGCTAAGTGTTAGATATTTCTCACAAAAATCTCATCTCTTTCACCTTCCCATCTTCATCTTCCAAACTTTTTCTTTTGTAAAGGAGTCCCACCACTTCGTTGCTCGGCCCGAGGATAGCGGGACTACCGGAGGTGGTTCTCAAAGAGTTCGAGGGAAGCTTCGAAGGGTTCGTGAGGAGATTCGAGCATCGGAATAGAAGTCCTTAGAACTACAAGAGGTATGTGTTCTAATTCCTTTTATTTCAAAGCTTTGAGCATGTTTCTTATTTAGCTAAATTGATGAAATTAAAGTGCCAATGATCCGACTCGCTTCCGCTGCGCTACATGCGCTCCATCAGTTCTTATGTTATCACTAATTTCTACTAATTGCCTACTGATCATATGGTCCTTATGTTATCGTTGATTGCTACTGATTATATGCTTCTGATGTTATCATTGATTGCTACTAATTGCCTACTGATCATATGGTCCTTATGTTATCGTTGATTGCTACTGATTATATGCTTCTGATGTTATCATTGATTGCTACTAATTGCCTACTGATTATATGGTTCTTATGTTATCACTGATTTCTACTGATTGTCTGCTGGTTAATTATATGGTTCTTATGTTATCACTGATTGCTACTGATTGCCTACTGATTATATGATTTTTATGTTATCATTGATTACTACTGATTATATGGTTCTTATGTTATCACTGATTGCTTACTGATTATATGGTTCTTATGTTATCATTGATTGCTATTGATTATATGGTTCTTTTGTTATCATTGATTGCTACTGATTATATGGTTATTATGTTATCATTGATTGCTACTGATTGTCTACTGATTATATGGTTCTTATGTTATCATTGATTGCTAAATTTTGCTATATTTGCAAACTCCAAAACGTGTAATTAAACTTGCAATTACGTACCTTAGTTTATTTTGTTAGCCATTACAATTTTCTTTTATTTATATTAAAAAAAATCATTTTTAATTATTAGAAGTCTTTAACAATGAAAATATGAAAAATTATAGAAAAAAAGTGTACAGAAAAACATATAAAATAAACTCACTCCAGAATTCCAAGTTTAACAACTTTTCGAAAAAAAGTGTATAGAAAATCATATAAAATAAACTCACTCCAGAATTCTAAATTTAACAACTTCTCGTCTCAAACACAACACATCAGAACTAGAGACTAAACAAACGTGCATCTCAAACATAAATTTTCTAACTCCCACCTACTAATTCCTACTCCCTTTAATTCCTTGTCTCAAACACATCAAAATTACACCTACCTTATATTTGCTACATTTAGAAACTGTTTTGAGTGAGATGGAAAGTAAAGATCTAAATCAACTCTTTTTTTTGCCTTTTAAGCAACACTCACCAAACTAGTGGGACTAGATGATAACTTAAGATAAGTGACATGTGTTCAACTATACGTCTTGGTTTAATTAATTTGCTGCATTTAAGGTTTATGTGATTTTAATTTTCTAAACCAAATTTTCCATACCAAAAACATGCAACATTTAACAAGTAATCCACTTGTGACATAAAAATATTTAGTTCGATGAAAGGCAACATGTCCTTATCCATAATAATTAAGGTTTTAGGCTCCCCAATAATGTAGTCATATAAGTATCGATTACCTATTCGATACCATCTTTAAAATTTATGACTAAACTTGTAGTTTAATCTAAAAATAAGAATTTAATTTTACAATTCACAAAGGTTAATTAGAAAGAAGGTGGATTACCGACATACTCTCCATGGCTCGTCAATTCCAGCTTTTGGAGTTCAAGTTCCTTCCCAGATTGAGGAATGATGCCGCTCACGCTTTGGCAAAGCGTTCTTTTTCGGGATCTTTATCCCTGGTTTTACACTCATTTCTGTCATGGCTTACACGCCTCGGGGATGAGTTTCCCATTTTGAATTGTAGCCCAAGTGGCATTTCTATTTCTCATTTAATGAAGTTTGTTTTTTTTTTAAAAAAAAAGAAAGAAAGAAAGGAAAGATATGAGAAAAGAAACACTTAGTTTTATACTTCAAATACACAAATTCATACCCTCTTAAGGCAATGAGTGTAGCAATGCAATTTCTTGGTCACACCTATTACAAATAAATATGTGAGGAAGTTGTTGGTCATTTGGTATTTGAACACATCTTGTGTGTTGCCAAATTTCACAAATATCACAAGCCACCATCCTCTCCCCATCATCTTCCATAGCTCCACAAACACACTCCATAATTCTCTTCCCCATTCCACCATTGTTGAAGAAAAAGCTTCCTTCATCTTCTCCACTTCCTTCAAATACCAACTTCCCACCAACTTCCACCAATCCAAACACCAAATCCCTCCCTTTTGCCTCCAAATCCACTATCCTTTCAACTACAAACCTCCTCAATCCCCAATAGATTTCTTTGAAGTTCCTTTCCACCTCCTCCTTCAACTCATCAATGGTGGCATTGTTCTTCAATGCAATGCTCTCATATGGAAGTGTTGTTGCTTCTTGTCTTTTGAATCTAATTGTGCACAAGAGGTTTAGTTTTCCTTCGGTTTCGAGCTCGGGTTTTGCCTGTGGCTCGGTGGTGTACTCCTTGACAAGGAACTTCGAGTCGAGGACGATCTCAGAGGCCATTGTTAGAGTGGGAAGAATTCCTTTGGCTTGCAATGGCTTTTGGTCTCCGAGGATGTATTTGTAGAGGTTGAAGATGTCTTTTGCTAACTCGACCTTCCCAACTTTACACCTTGTTAAGAATATTAAAAAAAAAAAAAATTATATATATCGTTTCTTACATTTAGTGGTAGTTTAACATGAAATTAGGTTAGCCTTGAAATATCAAGTCGAAGTCATATCTTAATGGAATATTGAAGATACAGAGATTTGTTTCATTTTGTTCGAAACTTTCAAAATGTCTATTTAAATTTCGAAGGTTAATGATTTCTCGTTTTGATAATTTTAAAAATATATATTTTTAGTCTTTAAACTTGAAAGAAATTAATATATTTGCTATTATTTTGCTACCTAAACTATGTGAATTTTAATACATGTTGACTTCAACACATTAATACACATACTCAGAGGTTATCTATTTATTAAAAACAAAATAAAAGAAAGGATAAAAATGATTAACAAGTTTAGCAACACATTTGTAAAGTTGATTAACTAAAATAGAATAAATCTAAAAGCGTGCATGAACACTAAAAGTTTACCAAATCAAAATGAAATAATGTTGAAGTTTAGATATCAATATGAAATTTAAATCCAAAATAAATAAACAAAAAAGGTTAAATTTTTTCGTAACTTATCCGCTTAAGCTTTTTCTAATTCAATAGTAATTTAACACACCTTGGTTTCATTTGAACAGTACTACAAACGTCCTGCAAGCAATACTCAAGCACTTTCGTCACAGGATTCAACGTTCGTCGAACCAAATAATTTCCAACAACATGATTTCCCAACGACTTCAACACGAAATCCAACAACCCCGTATCGCCGATATACATACGAGCGGCGTCCCGGACCTCCTGCCGCGAAACCCACCGAAACTCCGCTCGCTTCAACGCCTCGACGATCACTCGAACCGCCATCTCGACCCTCTTCGGGGACCACCGACAAGAGGTTTCGAGCAAGAATCCGGCCAAGCTATGGGAGCATTCCATAGAGTTTTGTGTGTGGAGAGGGGATTTGAGGTTGAGCATGAAATGGAGGAGGTCTTGGAGAGTGAGAAGAGGGTGGTTGGAGAGGGATTGATACTTAGAGAAAATAAAGGGAATGTGGGGATGGGGAGTGGCTAGATGATGGAGAAGGAGAGAGAGAGGGAGGCTTTGAAGGGCTTCAATGGCTTTTTTGTGCATTTGAATGGTCACTTTGAAGGCTCCACGGCTGAATTTGTAGCCCCATTGGTTGAACCATGGGTGGCCATATGCAATGCTGTAAAGTAGCCTTAACTCCATGCCTCTCTTTTGTGAAATGTCCCTCAAACTCACCTTCCTATGTTCAATTTCTCATCAAAGTAAAGATGTGGCTATGTCAAATATGTGGACATATGTATTAGATAGGTAAAGAAAAATGAACATGCCATCAAATAATTTCGGTTAAATTATAAGTTTAGTCGTCCCTAAACTAACTGTGTCTAGCTAATACAAAAAATGTCTAATAAATCTTTAAATTTGGATTTTATGTTTGATAGGTTCTTGAATTTTAAAACTGTCTAATAGGTTCTTCAACTTTAAATTTTGTGTCTAATAGGTTTTTGACTTGTTAAACAACTTTTTTAAACTCACATTTTGACACAAAAATCGAATATTGTGTCCAATGAAACCACAACCCTTCAAATTTGTGTCTAATATAGGTTGGTGAGTTTTAAAAATTGTCTAAAGTTCAAAGATCTACGAGGCACAACCTTAAAAACTTAAAGACTAAGCATGTAATTTAACTAATAATTTTTTTTTAAGTAAAGTTTAGAAACTAAAATAGAATATTTGAAAATTTAAATATAAGGATATCACATACCTGCAATTTAAAGACTAAAATATATATTCATTTCTTTTTTCTTTAGTAAAATTTAGAAACTAAAATAGAATATTTGAAAATTTAAATATATAAGGATATCACATGCATGCAATTTAAAGACTAAAATATATATTTGTAGAAATGAAGGATCAAAATTTTCATTGTTTATTAGATTAGGTGAAATAAAAATCAATTGGTGGGACTCGCCTCAAATTTATGAATCATTACCCTAGTATATGGAGTAATCTTATTATTATTTTTTTTTGAGATGCGGAGTGGGGGATTGAATCTAGGACCTCATAATCACTAGTTGATACATCATGTCAGTTGAACTATGCCGCTCTTGTTGACATATGGAGTAATCTTATTTTTCCTTCTTAAATAAACTTAATCAGCAACTTCATTCTCATTCCTTATTCGGATGCGAGACCATAACAACTTACTTCTCATTTCCTATTCTATTTAGGGTTAGAGTTTAGGGTTTAGGTCTCATTTAGGGTTTAGAGTTTAGAGTTTAGGCGAGACCTGACCTGACCGGTTGACTAATTATTGTACAACTTTTACACTTTCCCCCTTTACCTATTACTAAAAATAAACTTGGTTAAGAAAATAAATAGGAGAGGCTAACCTTGCTTTGAGTGCATTGCACAAGCGATCCCAAAAGTCCATTAGAATGTAGCCAGGTAAAGTATTGCCCATTTCTAGTCCATTGAGGCAAAGCAAATGGCCAAAGCCATTGGAATGGAAAACGCCATGAAGGATGTGGCCTTGTAATTCCACAAGTCTCAAGCTCAACATGCTTTTGCTATTTGAAGAAGCAGCCATCATTGTCTCCTTTGATGGCAACACAAAGTGATACTTTTTATTGCATATCATATGTTGTCCCCACCCTAAAAGTATAACACCAAAAGCGCTTATTCGAGGGAGAGTTTTCACTCTAAACTTTCAATTTCATCAAAATGAATCGTAAACTTAGACAAGTGGTATAACTTTTTCACTCATTTTAACAAATAGAGAAGATAAAAATGTCTAGCTCATGACTTGTGAATTTCAGTAATAATCAAGCTTTGCACAAAATTAAGTCTAACAATGTACAAGATTGATCATTGAGTTACTCTCTCAAAATTCATAAGTTTGAATAAAAATAGTAACATTACAACTTAGTCGATGACATATACTTTAACCAATTGAACTATGTATGGGCACGAGTTTAACAATTTGTACTAGTTTTTGTCTTCTTGGATTTTAGTTGAGTATTCGACGTTTTGGTGTTGATATTTAAGTACTCTTTCTATCCATTTGATTTTGTGGTTATTTGGTTATTTTCAAGTATTTTTGCAGTAGGGTTGGAACATTTTTTTTAACTTCTTAGGAGTGTTTTGTTGATTAAATTTTATGTAATATATTGGTTGGTTGATGAATAATATATATATATATATATATATATATATATATTTTTGACATGTTGGGTGGGGGAAATCGAACCTATGACCTTATAATCGCTAAATGAGCTAGACTCATGTTGACAATTCACGAATAATATGTGATTTATAGGGTTTTGAGACTGATTTTGAAGGACAAGAAAGTAATTTCACTTCTAGCCTTTGATAAAATTGATTGTAGAATATTTTTTTTTAAATCAAATTTTGAATTACTTCTATTTAAAAAATCCATAATTATTAGCTTTTGATATTGGATTTCCTAAAAATCTGTAACCTCCCATGAATAAAATTTGATTTAAGGTTCATTTGAGACTGATTTTGAGGTGCATGAAAGTGATTTTGGAACCTGGGTAAAATTGATTATAGAATAATTATTTTAAAATCACTTTTTGAATTGGTAATTAGTTTTGAAATTGGATTCTCGAAAATTTGGTCATCTCCACTAACAAACTTTTAAAAATCTTCATTTTATACTTCTACAAATCCGACTTCACTTTGCTTGATCTCCTTTCTATATTTTTTTTTAGCTAAAGCATCATGCCAGAAGCCCAAATTTGTTTTAATGATTTTATACAACTTGGATACAATTTGTTTTAAAGATTGTTTCTCCCATGAATAATATATAACATGTAATTTCAATCATAGAAAAAAAATAGTATTCAAGTATTTAAAATAATAATATATCTATATCTCTCATTATAGTTAAATCACATAGATTTCAATTTTTTTTTTTTTTTTTTTTTGTAGTACTCGAATCAACTTACACGCACCTCGATTTATCTCACGAGACAAGAACCCTAGAATGTTAACTACTTTTTCATATTTAAAATTTAAAATTTACAAGATGCTAATTTACTTTATATTATCTATTTTTTCTAAAGCAAAGTTAACAAACATCTCAAATTAAGCCCTTAGTTTTGTAGAGTATTAATTGTATTTCTTATTCAAATGGTTTAGGGGACAAAACAGTTTCAAATTAAAGATGCAATATTCTTAATCTTTTTTTTTTTTTTTTTTTTTTTTTTTTTTAACTAACATTTTTTTAAAAAAATTTGCAAATATGGTAATTTCTATATGACTGATAGTAGCCTATCACCTCAGTTTTTTTATAAAATTTTGTCAGTGACCACGAATAATAGTCTCTCAGTGACCACAAATAGTATTCTATCAGTAGTGATAGTCATATATCAACGATAACAGTCCATCAGATAGTCATTGATTGTTTTTTTTTCGTATTTATAAAATGTTTTAAATTTTATTATATTTGTCGGTTGTTATGCAACTAACTTTTTTATTTTTATTTTTAATTTTCATTATTTAATTTTTTTTTACTTTATAAGCAATATAAGAAATATAATATGAATAAATTAATATTACGTATTAAAGAATCTAATCAACATTTTGCATTTTTTGTATTACAATTCAGACATACAAATAATACAAATAATTCCAACGCAAAAACAATATTTTGTGAAAAGGTTAATAGCGTTTTAGATAAGGGGCTGGTTGCACAAATATTAATCAGACCCAAACTAATTATAAATTTAACAAACTTTAAAGTGTTTTGCAAATATGACAAAAAAAATTCGTTTCTATCACTGATAAACTTCTATTAGTGATAGATTATTATCACTGACAAAAATCTATAAAAAGGTGAGGTGATCAGCGATATACTTCTATCAGCATAAGATATAGCGATAGAAATTGCTATATCCGCAATTTTTTTAAAAATATGCTATATTTTTAATTATCTTATTCTAAATTGACATCGGTTACAATTTCCCTTAGATAATTAAGCTATGCTCAAGCCTCAAGTCACCTAATTATTGTGGCTTTCTTAAATTTAAAAGTAAAAATCTAATGCCATAACGCTTTCAGTTTTTTTTTTTTTTTGATTTTTGATTTTTTTTCTTATGTTTTTGGTTTTTTATTTTTTAAAAATAAAAATTATATATATTTGATAATTGTTTTTTGTTTTTATTTTAAAAAAAATAGAAAACCAAACTTATTAAATAACTATTTTTGATTTTTGATTTTTTAAAATAACAAAATTCAAACTTCGGATAATTACTATTTGTTTTGTATTTTTTATAAAATTAAAATAAATATTTTTAAAATAATATTAATTTATTAGAATGTAAAAATGACAAGATTTATCAAAATTTAATTAAGGTACAATTATTTAATGAAATTAAAATTTTAGGGTAAAAAATAATTTTCTCTAAAATAAAAAAAAATTTGTTGTGTCGATAATTTAATATATTAGATAATCTTTAGTTGATGCTTATTATCGTTATGTTAATTGAGTAAAGTGGTTACGTAAGTTGGTGTACCATCACAATAATATTAAAAGTATAATATACTAGAAAAAAATTATTTGAATAAAATTATAATATATTATATTATTAATATTTTTTTACTAAAAAATCATTAATAATATATTTTTTTTTTTTTAAGAATATACTAATAATATTAATCACAATTTGATTCCAATTTAAATAAATATTTGATTTGAAGTTATATCTTGTTTACAATTTTAAAAATAATAATAATAATAATTTTGAAAACTTTTTTTTTTCGTTTTTAAAATTCGTTAAGAAATGTAAAAAACGTTTTCAAAATTTTAAAAACTAAAAAATTGAATTGATTACCAAATACATCTATTTTCTAAAAAATAAAAATCGAAAATTAATAATAGAAATTGAATGCGTTATAAACAACCCCTCAAATTTTCAAACTTGAAACTAAAATAACCATAACTTTTAGATCAAAACTAAAACTAAAATAACCATAAGTTTTAGATCAAAACTAAAACTTTTTATAATAATAATAATAACGACAAATTATATAAATCACCCTTCAATTAAGAATAGTTATAATTGGACTGTTTTTTAATAATATTGCATTTTTTAAAATTTATTATAAAAATATTGTAAGTTTAAAACTATTTATAAAAATATTGCACTTTTAAATGGAGGTCGTCTTTTCAAAAGGCGACCTCCACATGCAAGCAAAGATTGATCCACATGGATGGAGGTCGTTTTTCCTTGCTCCACATGGAGGTCGTCTTTTCAAAAGACGACCTCGCTCCACATGGATATTGGTATGTACTTTTTTTTTATTAAAAAATTGATATCTTTTTACTCAGATATTCAACATTTTCAAAAAAAAGATGTGGTTGGGAAGCTAACAACGAGAGCTTCAATTTTATAATTGCACCCATATTAATTACAGAAATTAAACCTCAAACTTATTTCATTTGTTGGAATTTCTACTTTATTGCAATTGAGAGTAAAAAATTTGCATGTAAAGATTAATGATCCAAAGTCCTAGTTCCATCCTAAAAAAAAAAAAATTAAAAATAAAATGTCGTATAGATTCATATTTTTTTTTCAAATTCGTCTTAAAACTTAAAAAATGTTTCATAAATCAAAGATCTATTAAACATCGTAATAATTTTTTGTTTTTTTTTTTAAAGTTCAAAAACTTAATAACAAATTTAGTCTAAAAGTTCTAAAAGTTTAAGACCAAACTTTTAATCTGTTAACAAACTTGTGAAGCACCATCAAACTCAAAACACACCTTTAATTTTCGGCAAAACAAACCCAAACGCCCAACAAAGATTCAAATAGCTTTGAAAGCTTACCAACATACTGGCATTGTTTACAATGCCTCACGGCGGCGGTCACCGCGGACTCGACCGGCTCCTCCACGACAAACAGCACGACGTGGAAAGGCGGCTGCCGCTGAACCTGCAACCGAAACGACCAGCACCGCAACCCACCACCGCACTGATCTCCATTCTCCCACCGCCCGAACCCTAGCAGCGCGGCGACATTCTCCCGAAACCGCCCGACAAACTCCGCCGGATGCCCATTCTCCCCAAAGCTCTTAAACCTAAACACCCTCTCTCCAGCGCCGCCGCTCCTCCTTCTCTTACTGCCAATCACATCCGCCATCACCGTCGTCGTCGTCCAACCAGAACCCGAAAATAGGTGTATTTATAATGGACTCCCATAAGTTTAAAAACTGAGAGTGCTGGTCTGCATGATGGGGTTTTGAAGAATCTAAAATATAGGGGGCATGCTTTTGGGCAAGGTGAGAATTTTATTGTGTCGCTATTAGAAAAATGGAAAACCTCCGCCAATTTTTGAGGTCAGTTGGAAGAGATGATGGGCTTTATAATTTAAACGCACAGTTTCTTGGCTAACTACCCTATGAATTGGCCATTTTACAAAACTTTTCTAACTTTTTTTTCTTTGTCTTTGCCTAGGTGATTTGTGTATGGTGTCAATAATTTATGAGTTTATATGAACTTGGAGGATTTGGATTTAATTAGGGGAAGCTCTACCTGAATTTATGCATGTTTAATTTTAACCTCGGATCGCTCAAGATTTATGCAAGATTAAAGAAAGAGTAGGAGCAATCGATATAGCTACGAAGACCTACTCCACTTGCAAGAGATGGAGAAGAACCTGAACTTGACATTGATTTTGAAGACTTTCAAAACTCTAATTTTGGAGGCGCTGAGTGAGTTATTATAGTCCGTGGTTTTAATAGTCGTGAGTTTGAGTTGTAATAGTTGTTTATAGTAAATATTATTGAAGTCAATATAATTATTTTTATTGACAGTGAGTTATAATAGTCAGGGGTGTACAAAAAACCCGCAACCCACCAAACCCAACCCAACCCAACCCAACTTTTCGGGTTGGGTTGGGGTTTTTTTTTTTAATATGGGTTGGGTTGGGTTGCGAAATTAAAAAACTGAATTTTCGGTTCGGTTCACGGGTTGAACCAATTTTGGCTCGGTTCAACCCGAACCGAACCGAATTCAATATATATATATATTTTATATTTCATAAGATTAGGGTTTCACGTTTCTCATTTTTTCTTTTTTTTGTCCGCCGTCATCACTTCACCCCTCTCATCTCTCTCATCTCTTCCACCTCAACTCTCTCATCTCTCTCAGGCTAGATCTCTCATTTTTTCTTTTTTTTGTGGTCTCATCTCTCTCACCCCCTCATCTTTCTCACCTCAACTCTCTCATCTCTCTCAGACCAACCATCTCTCAGACCAGATCTCCTCTTCCTCCGCCTCGTCGCCGTCATTCTCCGCCTCCATCCAGCCGACGCTGTCTCTCCCTCTCGCAAAGATCTTCTCCCCTCTTCGCCCTTCGTCCATCTCCGCCTCCATCCAGCCGACATCGTCTCTC
The DNA here is from genome assembly GCA_028017165.1 of Herpetospermum pedunculosum. Taxonomy (NCBI): domain Eukaryota; kingdom Viridiplantae; phylum Streptophyta; class Magnoliopsida; order Cucurbitales; family Cucurbitaceae; genus Herpetospermum; species Herpetospermum pedunculosum. The sequence continues at coordinate 53,085,301 of CM051522.1, forward strand.
TCTCTCGCAGATCTTCTCCCCCTCCGCCCTTCGTTCGTCTCCGCCTCCATCCTCCATCCATCCGACGCCGTCTCTTTCTCCGCCGCCTCGCCGTTCGCCACCTCTCTCAAATAGTCTGATGCTCCTTAAATTTGTGAATTTTTGTGATTTGGAGTAATGGAAAAAATCAAATAAAAAATTAATTTAAAAAAAAAGTCAACCCGCCAACCCAACCCAACCCGGGTTGGGTTGGGTTGACTGAAATGTTGGGTTGGGTTGGGTTGAAAATTTTCCAACCCAAAATTTTCGGGTTGGGTTGAAAAATCTCCAAACCCAACCCATGTACACCCCTAATAATAGTAGGTAGGGGTGTAATCGGTTCGGTTCGGGTGCTGAACCGAAGCCGAACCGATAGGAAATATATCAAGTTTGGTGAACCAAAACCGAACCGACACTGGAATCTAATCGAACCGAGCCGAGCCGATTAACCGACGGTTTGGTTTATCGGTTCACCGTTTACTCTTTCGTTGGACTGTCTACAGATTTTCGAATTAAAAATTAAATTTAGGCTTCAATAATGCTCGAATCTAAAACCTTGTGTGAACAATAGCTAATGCTAACCAATTTGGCCAAATATAGTTTTATTAAACATTTGACTTTAAATATATATAATATAAACTATGTTTGTTATTTTTTTCTTTTGATTTCTTTTAACTTTTATTCATTATTTTTTTTTAAGGTTTCATTTTTTCTTTGTTATTCTTCCATTATTTTTATAAAATTTATTTTTATTTCTCTTCTCCATCCTTTATTTTATTATTTATTATTTATTTTTCACTTTTTATCTCGTCTTAGATTTTTTTTTACAAATTATAATTTAATTAAAAAATAATAATTTAATTTTAACTTTAACCTTAATCTAGCAAATTCAATTCAAAATTCATTCATGAAATAACAAAACATTAACTTTATAATAAATTTTAAAAATTACAATCGAAATTGAATTCTAAATAAGAATAAGAGAGAAATTAATATAATTTTGAAACATTCTCCTTCATGAAACACTTTCCTTCGCTCTCTGTCTTTTAGCTGCTTCCTCCACGCAAGATTTGAAATCTACAAAATAATAATAATAATAATTAAAGAAAAATTAATGTAATTTTAAAATTAAGTTTCAAAGATTAAAAAAAGTTTCAAACCTTCTTCAACGAGAGAAACTTCCTCCAAATGTGATTGGAGGTCGAAACTGATAGCATTAGAACGTAGCCAATTTTGTGCACAAATAAGTGCCTCAACTGTGGATGGAGCCAAAGTGGAGCGAAAAGGATCGATCACTCTCCCACCAGTACTGAATGCGGACTCAGAAGCAACTGTAGACACTGGAATTGCCAAAACATCTCGTGCAACCTTACTAAGAACCTTATACCTAGAAGAGTTCACTTTCTACCATTCTAAGATGTCATAATTCTCATCTACTTTTGCACAACGTTCCAATAAGTAAACATCCACCTTTGTGTCCACATCAAAATCATCTTCATCATCTTCCATATCAGCATGTTGAAAGCGAAAAAGATTACTTGTTATAATAGAAGAATCATTAGAAGTAGATTGACTCATGTGACTCCTTGACATAAAAGATGATGAACTTGAACGTGAAACAGAAGCATTCTTAGACTCTAACAAATTATACTCGTTGAACAATCGTCTCAACACATCTTCCTCTTTTTTTCCTATTTCCTTTGCCACTTTATCCTCAAATAACTGATTCAAACAGTACATAAGGAACTTCATCTTGTGACGAGGATCGAGAACAAATGCAACATATAATAAGTAATTTGCCTTTTCACTATTCCCCCAATACTTATCATATTTAAATTGCATTTTGGTCTCAACATCAGTAATAATTGAACTATCATTACCCGAAGAATACTTTCGTATACAATTCTGGATAGTTGCAATTTCATCGAAGACCATATTAGAAGTAATATAAAGAGAACCGGATATTCTATGAGTCACCTCATAAAATACAGACAATAACTTAGTAAATATGCGAGGGACCTCCGAATCTTTAATATTTGGATTCTGTTTCTCATCTTTCATTTTCAAGTATGCAGTGTTGTAATAATCTAATCTATCAAATGCCTTCTCAAATTTTTCAGCTGCCTCAAGCATCAAATATGTAGAGTTCCACCTAGTTGGAACGTCAAGACATAAAAGACTCTTGCTAGATATATTCTCATCGTCAATACACTTCTTAAATTTAGCAAATCGAGCGGGAGAAGATCTAACAAATCTAACAGAATTTCGAATTCGTGTCACTGACTCATGCACATCTTTCAAGCCATCGTTCACAATCAAATTAAGAATATGTGCACAACACCTAACATGCAAATACTCACCATCCAAAATCAACCCATGTTTGAAACGTTCAACTAGATAAGCAATAGCAGTATCGTTGGACGAAGCGTTATCAACAGTCAATGTCAATATCTTTTCAATCCCCCAATGTTTCAAACATCGTTCAACTTCTCTTCCTATGGTCTCACCTTTATGATAATCTATTTGAGAGAAATTGATGATCCTCTTATGCAATTTCCAACTACTGTCAATAAAATGTGCGGTCAAGACCATATAGTTAATATTTTGACAGGATGTCCATGTATCAGTTGTGAGTGAAATTCTAAAGGCTTGATCTACAAAAAGTTCTTTCAAAGCTTGTTTTTAGTGGCATATATAGCTAGAATATCCTTAGCAATTGTAGTTTGAGAAGGAAGAATAAATTTAGGTTCCAATAAAGTGATGGTCCCATCCACAAACCTTCTAAATCCTTCACTCTCCACAAATCTAAAAGATAATTCATCAATTATAATCATTTCAGCAAGAAGTCTTCTAGCATTCTCTACACTAAAAACTGCACACCTAAGAGAGGTACTTGTTATATTTTCTCCCACGTCACCATTCTTTTTAAATACCAATTGTTGTTGAGATGCATCTTTTGTCTTTACCAAAGGACTTTGTTTGCAATAACTCTCAATATGCATTCTCATTGTCCCTGTCCCATTCCTCTTTTTATGACATGCATATATGGTGCCACAATAATTACATTTGGCTTGAGGTCTATCTTCGATACAATCAAGTAATTTAGTAAAGTGATCCCATACCATAGAAGTTCTTTTCCTCTTTCTTTCATCCTTAGGCGGTGGTGGTGGTGGCATCTCAGCAAGCTCGTCCATAGTGTCATTCTCCTCAGAATCAATTTCACCCTCATTCCTGGTTGAATTTGTCATAATTTGATAGCACGTCACCTTAAAAAAAAATTGTAGTATTAGTCAATAAAGAAAATTCACTAAATATTAACTAACGATTAAGTCAATATTTCTAAGTAATTATAAGTTAATAAGAATAACCTTACAATTTCCAAACCGAGCATAGCTCAATTGGCATAGGGTTGTGCCGGTGACCAAAAGGTCATGGGTTCAATCCCCGCATTAATTAAACTACCGTTGCAAAAAAAAAAAGTAAAAATATTTTTTTTTAATTATAATTTATATTTATTAACTAAAAGAAATAAAAGGTTAAAGTTAAATTAAAAAAAATATATGAAACTGAAAAAATATAAATTAGAAGAAAACTTTTTCAAATTAATTATTATTATTTTTTTTTTAACTGACAAATGTCAATTATATCTTACCTACTTAACAAACAAATCTATAAATGTATATATTATAATTATTTTATATTCTAATTATTACTAATTCATCACCACTTTAAAATTAAATTATATATTCTAATTATCAATAATTCATTTCCACTTTAAATTTAAATTATAATGATTAAAGTCTATTTTATTGAAACAAAATGTTATATTAAAAAAAAAAAAAAAACTAACCTTTGAAAGTTGAAAGTAAGGTCAGGTGGAGGTGAAATGATGAAATTGAACTTGGAGCACTCTTCTTTTTACTATTATATATGCTTCTATGTGGTGTACAATCATAGTACTATTGTGGAGCAATGAGCATTGGCCATTTGATGAGGTGATATGACTATTGAGTATTGACTTGACTAGCACACTCTCCAAGTTGATTGACTTTACTAGCACACTCTCCAAGTTGAGTTGACAACTCAATGTTGAAAATTCAAAAGTTAAACACCACACCCAAAGTTTTGAAGAAACTTGTAAAATAAACCAAATGTCATTCTCACTCTCAAACTCTCTCTCTATCTTTCTCTCTACTCTCTAACTTCAACCTTCAACTTATGTCTTATGGTGTAGGTGTCATGGGTTTTTTTATACTTGAAATGATTTGGAAACCAAACGATTTGGAAATGAAACGAAGAAAAAAGATGCAGTGTACCTCTACCTTGGAAACCATCGAAATTCAAAACGAAGAAGAAGAAGAGATGCATATTGCATCGATCCAAGCATTGCTGCTGCTGGAAGCTTGGAAGTGGAATGGATGCATCGATCGGATCCAGTACCTTGGAAATCGTTGCAGTACTCGGCTTCTTATCGGCGGTTCGGTTTCTCATCGGCGTGATTCATGGAAAACCGAACCCGACCGATTTTGTTCGGTTTCTCCAACCTCCAAACCGCAGCCGACCGCCTAGACCAAACTGCAACCGAACCGACGTCGGTTTCGGTCGGTTTGGGCGGTTTGGTCGGTTTTAACTTGCACCCCTAATAGTAGGTGGGTCAAACATAAACTGAGTCAGTTCACCAAAAAAAAATTTGCTTTGCTATAGAAATGTGATATATATATCTATCTATATCTAAACTATATAAAAAAAAGTAGGAAGGTGTAAGAAACTTTTTTTTGAATAATTTTAACCTTATTTTTTTCTATAATACTTTATATGTCCTTTTCTCAATTAAAAAAAATTAAAACATTTAAAGAACCTACACACCCAAAATTACCCCACTTTTTTTTTTTTACAATATGTTGGGTGGGGATCGAACTCGTGACCTCTTAGTTGACTATCCACCCCATTTAATGAATCTCAGTAAATTAAATAACATAGATTAGAAGAAGAAGAAGAGAAAAAAAAAAAAAAAAAAAAACTTTCTTCCCTCCCTCAATTAAAACTCATTAAAAAATTAAGACTTTTTGTTTTTTTGTAGTAAAAGAAAATATGTTTTGAAATTCTATTTGCACTTTCATTTTTCTAAATATAATTAAAAAGTTAGGGTTTTGAGAAGGAATATATGATAAATCCCTCTCCTGCTACGCACTCCCTATAGTTCACAACGTGAGAATTTTGCAGGGTCTCATGATGCCAATAGAGGCATCTCCAGTCGGGTGATGTTTGCAACTTTCAATAACAAGGTGAATGGAGTAAGTGTCTATAGTAACTGGGAGGAGAAGGAAGTACGTCAGTACTTCCTGCGGTCTCCTCCATTGGATTGAACCGTGAGATTCCCATGTTCCGCCTGCAAGGTGACCCTAGGAGGCACCAATCCACTCGGAGGGCCGTTTCATGGGGATCAGAACAACTCAGTCACCATTTATGGATAAAGAAACATAGGGCCATTCCCAACTTTGACATTCAAGTCGGTTGCACTGTTGGGGCTGTCCTGTGCATTCTAAAAATGAAGGGTCACACTTACGGGAATTACTAAGGAGTTAGTGAATCCAGACCAAAAACGATAACTAAGATGCTATAGGAATATGAGTTATTCTGGAGTTAGCATTTAGTCAAGAATGTCTTGGTTTAGTAAAGGAGTGACTCGAATGCCAGTCGGCAACGACCATTCTGACTTACTAAAGTATCGTTGCAAGTAAATAAAGAGTTTGGGTACTTTATTTACTGCTAAACTTTTTAATTGGTTTAAATAGGTTAAAACCGTTTCACTAATAGATTTACATTCTTTTTCAGCATGTCGAGCTCGTTTATACAGTTGTTAGCTCACGATAAATTGACGAGAGAAAATTACGGAACATGGAAGTCGAACCTGAATACGATTTTGGTTCTTGACGACCTTAGGTTTGTCTTAACGGAGGAATGTGTCCTCCCTCTCCTGACTCGAATGCTTCTCGAAGTGTTCGAGAGGCATACGATGAATGGATTAGGGCTATTAATAATGCCCGAGTCTATATCTTGGCGAGCATGTAAGATGTTTTGGCCAAGAGGCATGAGGTTATGGTTTCCGCGAAAGAAATCATGTCTTCATTACAAGCAATGTTTGGACAACCGTCCTCATCGCTTCGTAATGAAGCCCTCAAGTTCGTTTATAACTCTCGCATAGTGGAGGATACCTCTGTTAGGGAGCTTGTCCTTAACATGATGGTCCACTTTAATGCGGCGAAAGTAAACGTTGCTACCATCGTATTTTTCAGACTTATCAGTCTCTGTACACTTCCAAAGGAATAAGAATGAGGCAAGTGTTGTCACTTCGAAGAAATTCCTTAAGAAGTTGGCGCCAGGGAGTAAGCCTGAGTCTGCTTCTATGAGTAATGAGATTATTCAGAAGAAGAAGAGAAACAAGAGGATGGGCAAAGCCCCTGCTGTTCGCAAGGCACATTCTTCAAACATAAGAAATTTTTTCCATTGTATTGAAGATGGGTATTGGAAGCGTAACTGCTCCAAATACCTTGCCGAGTAACTGGCTGAGAAAGAACGACAAGATAAATGTGATTTATTTGTTTAAACAAGTTTAGTGGAATATGAATGTCATACCTGGATGTCTTCAGGAACCATTAATCATGTTTGTTTTTCTTCAGTAAACTAGTTCTCGACAACCAGTTTTCTCGTTGTGAGATATGGAGATATCATTGCAGTTGAACAAGTGGGAGCCTTTGTAGTTGTTGTATAGAGATAATAACATTTGTAATATGTAATTATTGTCTATAGTTCCAGTTTAAACTGAACACCAGTATATTATATCTTTTGGTTTTATAATGAACAGTTCATTTAGCAAAAGATATATACTGATGTGTTCTATTAAACTCGAAAACAACTACTGTGTTAAGACCAACAATAACAAGAAAGCTATAGTCATTTCAACAATGGTTGTTGATCAAACTGAAGCTTCTCAATCGTTGAGAAAACCTCAATGCAGTGGGAGGGTTGTGGGACGACCCGGTCCGCTGTATTGGCTTGTCTTAAACTCAAAGTTATCATACTTGATGATGACATTGAGGATTCATTGTCTCTAAACAAACAATGGATCATATAGACAAGGCCAAATGGCTCAAAGCCACAAATCTATGAATGGTATTGAGACAAGGCCACTAAGGTGAAAACCTTTATGGCTTGACTTTCTGGTAAAGGGACTGTCTCGAAGAGAAGGGTTTATTGTGTATACTCTCTTTCTCTTGTTGCCAGACGTAAGTTAAATAGATGACTCTTATCCACTACCATGTTCTATCTTTATAGAATTTGGCAAGTGGATGTCAAGACAGCTTTCCTGCAGAATAGCTATCTTGATCTGAGTATCTATAAGTCTCAACCAGATAGATTCATAATTCGAGGACAAAGAGCAAATAGTTTGCTAGCGTATTCGATTCATTTATGAATTGAAATAAAGCATCTTCGTCCTGAATTGTGAGGTTTGCTATGGTGATCAAACCTTATGGCTTTGAACAGAAGTTTGAACAATAGTATGATAAACCTTGTTTGACAATGGTTTAGTCAACGTTGTAGCTTTCATAGTTCATTCCCGTAGTTTATGTCCTAATCATGGAAAATGATGGAGGATTCATTTATGACATTTAAGCATAAAGTAGCGACCCATTCCCAAATAGTTGTTTTGGAAAGAGGTTAGTTTGTTCTAAGGATTCAGGTTGATCTGAGTCGTAAGAACAAATCGCTACTGTTGTCTCTAAAATCTTTTATTGACAAGTTGTTGTCAATATTCGATGGTCTATGGAAATGGTTTCCTGAGACACCTCAAGTGTTGAGGATACGAGACACATCCAAGTGCATTTACATATTGGAGGTCAGATGTATCTTTTGAGATACATGATCCGATATGTGCTATGCAGTGGGAGTTGTCAGTATTATTAGTCCAATTGGATTGGATTCCGGTTAAAGTTTTGTCCTTGTACTTGGAGGAGTAGAATACAAGAGTTGTATTTCTAATTCCTTGGTAGTAGCTAAGTTTTGTTGCAGCTTGTGAAGCAGCACAAAGTTTATAAGCTGAGCTAGCAAATAATGCTATGAGGAGATGTGATGGTCACATGGAAAGCCTCGTAGTAATTCATGCTGATTAGTTTACTAAGTCTCTCATGGCTAAAGTGCTTGAGAGACACCTAGAAGAGTCTAGGGCTCCGAGTTGCTGGAGAGGACAGTGGGAGAAAATTTCATGTGATATATTAGTTTTCTTCAACTAACAGGTACACCATAAACGTTTAAATCCAAGTGGGAGTTTGTTGGGTTTTATGTCCTAAAACTCGTGGTTTGTAAACTGTTATGTTTGTAAATATTCTATTTAGAATAAAGAGTTATTAGTTTTATTCAGTAAAAGAGTTTACTGGAATAAAGTGAAACGTGTTTAGGTTAACCTATACCAATGACCAACACCCTTGGCTGAATATGAGTACTTGAGCTTCATGTATGACATGATTGTGGATCAGGCTCAAGTAGTCAGTCAAAACGGTCTATAGTATACGGACAAGGCTGGGTACCTTATCCTGGTAACACTATAGGATGCGGCTCACTTTGTATTGTACAAAACGATGTGATCCAAATTGTTTCACATGGAGATGTGCGAGTGAGGGCGTCCTGTGCAAAGAGTTTGCATAAGACCGAACCGCGAAATATGTTGCTCTCTCTTTATAACACCGTTTACTGATGAGACCGACATTTTCATTTGATGACCTAGGTAACTCGATCTTAATCCTGAGCTTACTATGAACTTCTGCTTATTAGACATTATCCTTAGACTTGTACGGGTGAGAGTGGCCTATTAGCGCCGACTCAATAACTTATCATCTCAGGGATGAAGTCCACTAGGTAGCTGGGGACATAGTGTAGTAAGATTGAAGTTCACTCCTAACCCGGTCTTCAGGGTTAGTAGATAGGTTGTTCCCTTATTAGCTGACTTCGGGGCTTGAACAATGAGTGCTCACACTCTCATGTGATGAGAGGGTTAACTGATCTGTTAGTTGGACCACTGATCTATTGTTCATTAGAGGTGTCAGTGGTACTTAAGGAACAAGACGTAATGCAGGGGTTAAACGGTATAAAATGACCCAGCTGTGATTACTAACAACCTGTGAATGGTCGACTTGCCCGTGACGGTTATATCAGAGGACATAATATATCTACAGTGAGGAGAGTGAAACCCTCGGACTATAGTGGAGTCTGCGGGGGTTAACGAATGTTGATTAGTTCGGTTAAAAGAGTTTTGACCGGATAATCTCGTATCGTTGGAGCTCATGATCTGCAGGTCCTTTAGGTTCTCCTGGCTAGCTTGGATAGCGCCGTGCAACAGTACAAGAGAAAAGGAAAAAGAATTTAAATTGTTCAAATTCGGCTTATGGAAGAATGATGGACATATTTAAATATGATTTAAATATGGGAATGACCTAAAACATGAATAGGATTCATGTGGAAAAAAGTCGGTTTTTCGAAAAAATCGGGTTTAGTTATATTATTTAATTAATATTTGATATTGAATTAAATAATATTTATTACTTAAAAAGTTTAATTAATATATATATATATATATATATATATATATATATATATATATATATATATATATATATATTTGTAACTGATGGCAAAGGGAAGGAATGGCAGAGGATTTCAAGGTGAGGTGAGATACGGAAAAAAAAAAAAAGGAGAATTTTTATGTGTTTTTTCTTTTCTTTTGAAGCTCACCTCTCTGCCTTCGGTGTTTCTTCTTCTTCCTTCTTCTTTTCTTTTTCGTTTTTTGTGCCTTGAGCGCTCATACTCTAATTTCATCAATTTAATAAATAGAAAACATGCTCAAACAACGGAAATAAGAAAAATTAGAAAACATACCCTTGTAGTTCTAATTTTCTTCGTGTTCCGTCGGCCGTTCCTCGTCACGAACTCTTCCGGCCTCTTCTCACGAACGCCCCGAGGACTACCCCAGGTAGTCCCGCTATCCTCGGCGCCGAGCAACGGAGTTGTGGGACTCCGTTTATAAGAGAAAAGAAAGGAAAAAGTAAACTAAAGGAAGATGGAAATGGCTGAAGGCTTTGAAGCATCAACTTCGGAAGACAGAGGCCAAAGCAAGTTTTTTAAAAACTCCAGCTTGAGTTTTCAAAAACCATTTTTTGTCCAAAATCAAAACCCCGTTTAGCACTACTTCAAAACGAAAATCTTAGCCATCTAATATATATATATATATATATATATATATATATTAATTAATAAATTAATATTATTTAATTCAATATCAAATATTAATTAAATAATAAGGCTAAACCCGATTTTCCGAAAACCGAATTTTTGCACATGAATCCAATTCATGTATTAGACCATTTTCATATTTAAATCATATTTAAATATGTCCAACATTCTTCCAAAAATCGAATTTGAACAATTCAAATTCTTTTTCCCTTTCTCTTATATTGTTGCACGACGTTATCCGAGCTAGCCAGGAGAACCTAAAGGACCTACAGATCATGAGCTCCAACGATACGAGATTATCCGGTCAAAACTCTTTTAACCGAACTAATCAACATTCGTTAACCCTTAGAGACTCCACTATAGTCCGAGGGTTGCACTCTTCTCACTATAGATATATTATGTCCTCTAATATAACCGTCACAAGCAAGTCGACCCTTCACAGGTTGTTCGTAATCACAGTTGGGTCATTTAAACCGTTTAACCGCTGCATTACGTCTTGTTCCTTAAGTACCACTGACACCTCTAATGAACAATATATATGTGGTCCAACCATCAGATCAATTAACTCGCTCATCTCATGAGAGTGTGAGCGCTCATTGTTCAAGCCTAGAGTCAGCTATTAAGGGAACAACCTATATACTAACCCTGAAGAGCGGGCTAGGAGTGAACTCCAATCTTGCTGTACTATGTCCCCAGCTACCTATTCGACTTTATCCCCAAGATGGTAGGCTTATTGAGTCGGCGCTTATGGGCCACTCTCACCCGTGCAAGTCAAAGGATACTTTCGAATAAACAGGAGTTCATAGCGAGCTCAGGATTGAGATCGAGTTACCTAGGTCATCAAATAAAAATGTCGGTCTCATCAGTAAACGGTGTTATAAAGAGAGAGCGACATATTTCACAGGGAAATATATAATTTTACATAACCTATAAGGAAAATGTATTTGTATAATGTGTAACTTTTGTAATATACATTTTTGGGATTCTTTCTAGAAACATAATGATGAACAGAAAGATCGAAGAGCTAGTCTTAAATACAATCATCACATTTCGCGTAAGGGGTATGCGAATTTGGCCGAGGAGTTGGTAAGTCTTAATGTCGTTAATGTTCAAGCGTTCTAGTACTTAGATGATGTACTTAATATATTTTTAAATTTGGGTTCAGAAACATGTTGGGAAATCGACACTACGGTCGAGTCTATGGAAAAGTGCAAGATTGAATAAGAAGACAAATTATTACGATGATGATGACACACGTAAAGTGGCATGCAAAATTGTAAGTTTAATTTTCAATGCTAGTGTATGTTATGTAATTATGTATATTCAATAAAATTTTATCACTTTGGGATAGGATGAGTTGGAGGAAGAATGTGGAGGAAGAATGTGGAGGAAGAATGTGGAGGAGAAGACATTCTATCACAAGCATTGGGTACACCCGAACATTCTGGACGGGTAAGAGGAGTTGGAGGTTTCGTGACGCCTTCTACATATTTTAACATTGTAAGGCCCAAGTCGAAGGAAGAAAATAAACCAGCTGACGTGGTTTATCCTTCAAAGACCCCAAAAACTAAATCTACCCAAGACGTGGTTGAAAGTAAATCAAAGAATAAAGGTGTTGATTTAGATAAAAATCTTGACGTTGAGACTGAGCAACCTTTAAAGGTAAGCATATGATTCATATAATATTATTATGCATTAGTATATTATATTTTTTAAGTCATTGATGATTTTATTTCATTTGTTTGAAGAGTACACCATGCAACTTAGCAATAGGCTCAATTTCGAACATTGTTGTCGTTGGCATAGTGTTCGAAGGGATGGAGAATGAGAGAGTTCATGACATACTTCTAGGAAAACAAAATGTGAAGGTCCTTGTGGAGATGATTTATGGACAAGAAGACATTCTTATTCCTATTCCGGTGAAGGGGAAGATGGAGACTCTTTTCGTTTGTCAAGATAACATAGTTGCTTGGCCTCGTAGCCTTGTTATTCCCATAGTCGAGAAGGTATGTTACTCGAGTAAAGTATTTAAATGTGAATGTTCTCATTGGCCTCGTAGTCTTTTGAATCCCACATTTATCGCATTTAACTTATATATTGTGTTTTTTTTATAGGATCTTAAACTGATGACACGAATCACACATAGTTTTCCTAGTGAAGCGTTTGTTCCTCCATGCATCAAGTTGTTGTATCGGTACGCTGAAACACTCGATAAGGATCGGTCCTTGCAGGTTCCTTTAAGTGAAGATGTCTTTGGGAAAGGGTTAACCCTCTACGTTATGCCAGAAGATGTCATGCAATTCTGTGCAATGGTAGAGATATCGAATACGTGCATTCTAGTATATATTGCATAAGTACATATTCTTAATCATAGTATAATTTTAGTTACAACTATTACGTTATCTATAGTCTCATGCATATATCTGTGGAAAAATGTGATACAGGTTTCTTTGGAAAATCATTAGAGAATCAAGGAATACTAGATATGATAATTGTAGTTGACTCAAATGAAATTGCACCCTTTTATGGGACAATGGAGAGTCGAGCCAAAAAGTTGGCATCTATTTTTTCACAACAACAACCTGGACAAAAAGTACTCATTCCATATAATCCTGGGTAAGAGTCTATGTGAAGAGAGCTCATTAGGAATCAATGGTCTGAAGACAATTTGGCTAAAGGTTAAAGTTTGGCTGTTATATTTCTGTTGTAATAGGTAGTTTTAGATCAGTTTATTTAATGGTTTCAACTGATTGTAGTTGGGCCAAAATTAGTTGTAAAGAGGCAATTATTATGTATCCCTTGGGCCTATATAACTGAGGCCTTATTCATCAATAAAAGTAACGAGAGATACATTTTAAGCTGCTGTGCAAAAGTATTGGTTTCTCTCTCTAAAATTGAGAATTTAAGTTGGTATCAGAGCGTGATTAGGTCAAACGACCCTAGATCCAATTTTTTTTTTTTCCTCTCAGTTCAAGCGATTTTTTTTTGCTTCCGCTCATCTATCAACCATGGCTTCGTCATCCTCAGAACATGCAACCTCTGATTTAGTCAACAATGGAGTGTCTGCAAAGCTTATTAATCCTGCAAGCAAGTCCTCTATTCCGAAATTGGATGAAGACAACTACCTATTTTGGAAATTTCAGATACTCATTACACTTCGAGGTCATGGGTTAGAGGAGTTCGTTGCTCCTCAGGTGGTAATTCTGTCCAAATACCTTCCGTCGATTGAATCTGATGCAGCTTCACCAATTCCTAATCCGGCATATCTTCACTGGCTTCGTCAAGATAATCTCATCACGGCTTGGTTAGTAAGTTCTATGCCCAACTCTTTAATTTCTGAAATGTTGGACTGTAAGACTGCAGGGGAGGTCTGGGCGATCTTGGCTGGCCGTTTTTCTTCTCGTATTTTGGCTCGGGTTATGGATTTGAAATCCAAACTGGAAAATTCCAAGAAAGGGAATTCAACACTCTCAGAGTATTTTGCCCAAATCAAGAATCTGATTGATTCTTTGGCGGCTGCGGGAAAGAAGGTCTCCCTTGATGATCATGTGATGCATATTTTGGCTGGTTTAGGTTCGGAGTATGACTCTACTGTTGCGGTTTTGTCTGGTGATAATGTGGCTCCTTCACTTCAACGGGTATATTCTATGCTTTTAACCCAAGAGAGTCGCTTGCTTCGTCACTCATCTATTAATCCAGATGGTTCGCTGCCATCTGTGAATCTTACTATGCAAACATCATCTCCCTCGTCTGGTGGTGGTTCGAGTGATGGAAATAGAAAAGAAAGGAACTCTGGCTATCGGTCTAATAGAAGGTGGAACTCCAATAAACCACAGTGCCAATTATGCAGGAAATATGGTCATACGGTTGTCAAGTGCTTTCTTCGGTTTGAGCGAGCTTATCAGGGTCCTAATGTGAATGGTTCAGGACAATGGGCTCCTAATCCCTCTGGGAATGCTCCTCCGCAACAACAATATTCACAACCAGCCTCGGCATTTGTTCTACAGAATGATCTGAACAAGGAAAATCAGTGGTACCCGGACTCTGGGGCCTCGAATCATGTCACGAATGATCTCACCAATCTTTCCATGAGTTCTGAGTATCTTGGCGACAACAAAGTCCATGTGGGAAACGGCACAGGTTTGAATGTTCTCAACATTGGCTCTTCTTCCTTTCAATCTTCTTCGAAATCTATATTTCATCTTCATAATCTACTTCATGTGCCCCTCATAACAAAAAATCTTATTAGTGTCAGTCAATTCTCTAAAGATAATAAAGTGTCCTTTGAATTTACTCACTCCCATTGTTTTGTGAAGGATATCCTCACGGGCAAAGTACTTCTTCAAGGCAAACTCACTGATTGACTATATAGTTTTGACTTACGCAAAGTGGAAAAGGGTCATTCTCAGAACTTGGACTCCCATGTGTCTTCGGGTCATTCTGCTTCAAATGGTCATTCTCAAGTATTACACACAAATTTCTCCTCACCCTCTGTTGTTAGTTCTCCTTTTTTGAATAAATCTTGTACTGCTTTTACATTGTGGCATAATAGACTCGGACATCCAGCTAGTTCTACTGTTCAAAGCATATTAAAATCTTGTAATGTGTCGTTCTCTTCCAATAAAATAGCATATGTTTGTCATGCTTGTGCCATTGGAAAAATGCATAACCTTCCTTTTCCAAAATCTTTGACTGTCTACTCTGCTCCCTTACAATTAATTGTTGCTGACATTTGGGGTCCAGCATGTCAAACTTCTAGGAATGAATTTAGGTTCTATATTAGTTTTGTTGATGTGTTTTCTCGATATACATGGATTTATTTTCTCAAAACTAAGTCTGAGGCATTGTCTGCTTTCCTCTCATTCAAAACTTATATAGAAAAGCTTGTAGGAAGGTCCATTCTACGTCTTCAAACTGATGGAGGGGGTGAATTTCGGTCTTTTATTCCTTTTCTTAAAACTCATGGCATTGAGCATAGGCTTTCTTGTCCATATACATCACAACAAAATGGGATAGTTGAGCGGAAACACCGCCAAATTGTTGATATGGGCCTCACTCTCTTATCTCAAGCATCCTTATCATTAGAGTTCTGGGATGATGCCTTTTCCACGGCAACGTATTTGATTAACAGACTCCCAACGATAGTTCATCAGCGGGTTTCTCCTTTGGAAGCTTTGTTCAACCTCAAGCCAGAATACTCTTTTCTTAAAATCTTTGGATGTTTGTGTTATCCCAATCTACGACCTTACAACCATCACAAAATTGAACCTAGATCTACTCCTTGCTTGTTTCTTGGCTATAGCAATTTACACAAAGGTTATAAATGTCTTGCTTCCTCGGGTCGCCTTTATATTTCTAGGCATGTTGTATTTGATGAAAATGCCTTTCCTACAAGTTGTTTTCTAACTCCATCTCATCATTCTTTGTCTTCCTCCATCTCAATAAAGGGCCACCCTATAATTCTTCCTCCTCTTCCTTCCTGTTCAACTATACCTACTATAGTTTCTTTACCTCATGCTACCACTACTTTAACCCCATCACATACTATGTCACATGAGGAGAATAATAATTCCTTGTCAAATCCATCTAATTCGGCCTCTGTTTCTTCTTCAGTAGAAGTCTCAGTATCTCCACAAAATTCTCCTTCTCCTTCTCCTTCTCCCGTATCCGGTCAAGTTGAGCATCTATCTGTGTCGTTGCCTGAGACTTCTGGTGTTTCGAATGCTCATTCCATGGTTACAAGGGCCAAGGCTGGCATCTTTAAGCCTAAAGTGTTCATGGTTGAATATAAAGATATAGAACCACCAAATGTCAAGGAGGCTCTCAAATGCCCTCATTGGGTTAAGGCTATGCAAGAAGAGTATAATGCTTTGATTCTCAATGATACTTGGACTATTGAAACCCCCACTGTTGATAAGAAAATAATTGGGTGCAAATGGATTTTTAAGATAAAAAGAAATTCTGATGGGTCTATATCTCGGTATAAAGCTAGACTTGTTGCTCAAGGGTTTCGTCAAGAGGCCGATATTGATTATACTGAAACATTCAGTCCTGTGGTAAAACCCATGACTATTCGGGTGTTATTTACACTTGCTCTTGCATATGGATGGTCTCTTAGACAAGTAGATATCAATAATGCTTTTCTTCATGGCATTTTGAGTGATGAGGTTTATATGACCCAACCTCCTGGAATGATTTCTTCTACTCATCCCACTGGTGTGTGCCGCCTCAAGAAGGCTTTATATGGTCTCAAACAAGCCCCCCGAGCTTGGTTTGAACGCCTGAGTAATTTCCTTCATACACTTGGTTTTGTTAACTCTAAATCTGACTCTTCTTTACTCATCAGTCATACGAATGGGGACCGATGTTATATTTTGGTCTATGTTGACGATATTGTTATCACTGGGAGTAATCCATCAGCTATTGAGCATTTAATTCAGTTACTTCACCATAAGTTTGCTCTCAAAGATCTTGGTGTGTTGAGCTTCTTTTTGGGGGTTGAGGTTACCAAAACTCCTACTGGAGAGTTATTTTTGTCTCAAAAGAAATATGTCTCTGATTTACTTTTCAGGAACCAAATGCATCTTGCTAATGCCATCTCCACACCAATGGTCAGTGGGGTAGTTTTGTCGGCTTATAATGGTGAAAAATTCCATGATGCTAAGCTATATAGAAGTACAGTGGGAGCTTTACAATATGCTACAATAACTCGTCCTAATATTGCATATTGTGTAAATAAAGTTTGTCAATTCATGCACTCTCCTACTAATCTTCATTGGCTTGCGGTTAAACGTATTCTGAGATATCTTGGTGGAACTCTTGATCATGGTTTAATATTTCGCAAGCCTACAGATTTTCAGCTTCATGGTTATGCAGATTCTGACTGGGCATCTGACCCAGATGATAGAAAATCTACCTCAGGGTATTGTGTATACTTCGGTGGCAATCTGATCCAGTGGTCATCTAAAAAGCAGAACATTATCTCTCGCTCGAGTACTGAAGCTGAGTATAGGAGTCTTGCGCATGTCTCTGCTGAATTGGTATGGTTGCGCTCTTTATTCTCCGAATTACATATTTCTTTGGATCAACCTCCTATTGTCTGGTGTGATAACCTAGGGGCAGTTCATTTAAGTGCCAACCCAGTCTTACATTCTCGTACGAAGCATGTTGAACTTGACATTTACTTTGTTCGTGATCTTGTATTAAGGAAATTACTACGCGTTTATCATCTTCCGGCTACATCTCAGGTGGCAGATGTTTTTACTAAGCCTTTAACTGCAGCTAGTTTTTTACCTCTCATACACAAGCTTAATGTTGTGTCTTCTACAACCATTGGCTTGAGGGGGGGTGTGAAGAGAGCTCATTAGGAATCAATGGTCTGAAGACAATTTGGCTAAAGGTTAAAGTTTGGCTGTTATATTTCTGTTGTAATAGGTAGTTTTAGATCAGTTTATTTAATGGTTTCAACTGATTGTAGTTGGGCCAAAATTAGTTGTAAAGAGGCAATTATTATGTATCCCTTGGGCCTATATAACTGAGGCCTTATTCATCAATAAAAGTAACGAGAGATACATTTTAAGCTGCTGTGCAAAAGTATTGATTTCTCTCTCTAAAACTGAGAATTTAAGTGTCTACAACTACCTGTATTTTAATATTTAATATGTTCATTACATTTATGCTTCTCATTATTGGTTTCTGAGTATTATGATAGTTCTGTGGATTTTAGGAATTTATTGTTGGTTTATGTGCAATAAGACATATTTTGTAGTATGATTTGAGAAACGATATGTTGGGAGTGTATATATTCTTTTTTTCAGGAATGTGTTAGTCAATTTTCAAACGAAACTCTGCTCAAATTTTTATGAATCTATGGTTTCAATTGCCAGTTACTATATTAAAAATGTGTAGTTATGCTTCTCATTATTGGTTTCTGAGTATTATGGTAGTTCTGTGGATTTTAGAAATTTATTGTTGGTTTATGTGCAATAAGACATATTTTGTAGTATGATTTGAGAAACGATATGTTGGGAGTGTATATATTCTTCTTTTCAGGAATGTGTTGGTCAATTTTCAAACGAAACTTTGCTCAAATTTTTATGAATCTATGGTTTCAATTGCCAGTTACTATATTAAAAATATGTAGTTTTTTATAATGATAATTACATGGTTGGTTTTGATAGTAATCATTGGATATTGTGCGTTGTGGAATTATATGAGAATACAAC
Organism: Herpetospermum pedunculosum; assembly: GCA_028017165.1. Taxonomy (NCBI): domain Eukaryota; kingdom Viridiplantae; phylum Streptophyta; class Magnoliopsida; order Cucurbitales; family Cucurbitaceae; genus Herpetospermum; species Herpetospermum pedunculosum. The sequence goes on from CM051522.1 coordinate 53,103,828, forward strand.
TTATATTTTCGACTCCCTCCATCCTACCATGTTAGAGGACTTGAAACGTATCGTAAATATGTAAGTTTGTTTAATATTAATTGAAGTTGATTTCGTGTATGGTTATTAAGTTTGTTCAAAATTATGCATTTATTTTACATGTTTTTCAACTTTATTTAGGGCAATGCGAGTTTGTATGGCTCAAAGTACCGTCGTTCGAATACCACGAAAGAATACTACTAATTGGATGAGCATGAAGGTGAAATAAATGAATTATAATCAATTGTTATTATATGTTTGACCAATTTCAAATATTCTTATTTATTTCTATATTTTGTATAGTGTCCTCGCCAAGAAGGTAGCGTGGAATGTGAGTACTATGTGCTAAGTTTATTAGAGAAATTTTGTATAATTTACGGACTCCTTTGAACTCTCTTGTAAGTAATGCATCTTTACTATTATATTTTAAAATATACAATGTATTTTCTTCATTATCATAATATTTATCTTTTGTTTTCGTGTAGTTTGATAGTAAGAAGTCATTTACACGAGAAGAACTCGACGTAGTACGGACGGAATGGGCAAATTATATTGCAAGCATCGCATTTGGGTAAACTAGTGTAATGTAGTGAACTTTGTAGTTTTTGTGCAAATTTTGGATGTAAATATGAAATATGGGAACACACATGTTTGTACTTAGACTCTTTACAAGAACCAATATCTTTTGTAGTTTATTTGGATGTAAATATTAAATATTTTGTTGTTTGGAATGAAATGACAAGAATTTAGTTTAATTTCACATCCAACATTGTATTCATTCAATTAGCAGAATTTCAGTTATAAAACGTTCACTGAAACAAAACAAGATTAAAACAAAACAGCAATAATCCGTATTAGGTAATGCCCAATAATCTGTATCTGAAACGAAACATGACCTTTTAAGCCCGTCATTAAAACTATTTACAATGACTGTTTTCAACCGTCATTAAAAATATTAAGATGGCGGTTACAAACCGCCATCTTAGGGAAAAGATGACGGTTAAAAACCGCCATTGTAAGGTTTAGATGGCGGTTATAAACCGCCATCTTATCCCTACGATGGCGGTTACAAAACCGGCATCTTAGGCTTTAGATGGCGGTTACCTTTAATGGCGGTTGTGAACCGCCATTAGAAGATAACTGCCCTTATACCCCTAAGATGACACCACTTTAGAGGGCGGTCGTAAAACCGCCCTCATATACCTAAGATGGCAGTTCAGAACTGCCATCGTAGGTCTAATTTGTTGTAGTGTTTCAAGATAAAGATCCTTTGTCCCTAGAAGAAGCAATGAACACTCCAGCAATTGAAAGCATTAAAGAGCCAAAATGGAGAGAAGAGATTAAAGAAAATACATTTGAAGAAAACAAAAAAGAGAAGGAAGCAGAAAATGAAGTTGTATTGAGCCATGAGGCAGCAACTTCGCAAAAAGAAACATTCAATGTTCTCCAAGCATTGAATTTCCCTGATGAAATCCAAGAATTTCCTGTTATTGGTTTAATAGATATTTCTACTTGTTGTAACTTGCAGGAAACACTAAAAGAAAAAGAATTCAGGGAAGAAGTAGAGGAGGAGATCATGGAGGAGGATAATGCACCAGAAATTGCAACTGCAATTTCTGCATACAAAAGCATACATAGATCTCTTGAGCTGATGAAAGAAAATTTTAAGTCAACAAAGCCATACATGATTAAAGCACCTCAACTAAGGCTTAAATCTCGTCCATCATCAAGACCTAGGTGCAAGATGAAAGTTGACGGTCCAAAAAGAATGAATAAGACATCAATCTCCCTTTTGGAGATTAGATAAGTATTTTTTTTTTAATATGTTTTTATTTCATTAAAAAATATAATATATATATATATATATATATATATATATATTACTATAAGTTTTGTAGAGTAGTTTCAAGCAAAATCAACTTTGGCGTAGACTAGTCTTGCCAAGGAAAAGGTATTTAAGTTGACCGTAGGGAACACCTTTTCCTGGGGACCTAACTGTTAGATGATTTGATTGAACCGCCTCGTAGGAACTTATAAGGAATATAAAAAAAATAGTGTTTTCAAAATAATCCAGCTTGTTATTTCTTTTGTTTATGAACTTTTTGATGTTTTTGTTAGTATTTCAGGAATGATTCTCGTGGATGAGAGATTGACTAGGAAAGTCAAAATACAGATTAACAGAACTCTGTGGCCACAACCCAAACTAGCACAAAATGCTATGTGGCCACAAAGTGCACTAGTGAAGGGCGATGATGTCATTTAAAAAGTCAGAGGGGTTGACCTATTTTGGAAACATATAAAAGTCAAGAGACCCTTTCCTTTTTCAACATGCAAGTCATTCCAAGAGTCTCTAAGTTGAAAAGCCCTTTCACGAAATTTATTCTCTCTCTCACGCACGCTAAAACCCATGGCTGGAAAACTCACTCCGATCGCCGATGGGGCCGCCGCTGATCGAACTCCACTGCGTTCTGGATGCAGGATGAAGTTCGAAGATGTTGGTGGAGAGAAGAAAAACTCAGCTACTGAAAGCCCTAAGTTTAATCCAAGCTCCCTGATTTATCAAACCCAAGAATCGGTGATAGAGAAAAAACCCATGAAAACTCGAACTACCGCTTGACGTAAAATGGGAGAACATAGGCGACGAGTCGTAGCTGAATCTGCTGGAAATTCATCAAGTGAAGAAGAAGAAGTTCAACCGGAAGCTGGGACGACCTCAACAAAATCGCGTTCTGTGCGCGAGGACCCACCTCCAGTGTCAAAAGTAAGTATTCCTCCACCAATTCTTGAACGTTATGATAGAAAAACCTTAGGGTACAGGCACACCAAGAAGTAATCTAAGACCCCAATTGACTACAACTTTGAATTAAAAAAGAAGAAATACGGTTGGGAGTCCGATGCAAGAATAATTTTTTTTCCCCGACCACGTTGGAGAGGATGATTAAAGAAGTCATGGAGAAGGCAGTCTTGCTAGCAGCGGAATATCAAGTAAAGAAGAGTTGTCAAGAGGTAGAGCGAGCTTTACAGCAAGCTATCCAAAGAGATATCGCTAAACAAACAAGGAAAGAAGAGGAGAGAATACGAGAAGAGAAAATTTTGATACAAGCTGAGGAAAAAAAATGAAGAAAGCTGAAGAAAGATTGAAAAAAAATTGATTAGAGAAAGAAAAAAAAAAGGAAAGGAAAAGGGATAGCAATTGGGGAATAATTCGACCGATTATTTGAGTATAGGACTGAGGGAATGAAATTTGAGTCAAACACTTCTTCAACTGAGAAGGAGATTGAAGGAAATACTGAAGATGTTCAGGAAGGGAATCCTACAAATGACACAATCATTTCCTTGGAACGAGGGATGTTGCTGCATTGCATCCTAAAACGGTCTTGATCTCAATATTGGGAGGTTGCTAAGAGAAGAGTTGATTGCTTATGGCAAGAAGATGGCTGGAAAATTAATCTTTGGGTCACTTGTCACTCGACTTTGCCTCAAAGTAGGACTTAAGCCTCGGTAAGGTGAGGAGACAAGTTTCCCACAGCCAGCCATCAATGCGCAGCTTGTTCACAAGTTACATCTTTTCAGTAACTAAAAGACCGAGAAAGCATCGACGTCGTGTGCGTTCAAGCCAAAAGGTTGTTCCACCTCTGTGGCCACAGAGCAGTCACAACCTACCACCAGTTCAACAAATATTTCAAGCATCACCCCTTCTCAATGGCAGCATATGATCGAACAGAATATGGCCTACTGAACCTATGTCAAAGAGAGGGATGAGCTCATTCAAGGGTTCTTTAATGTCTTGGCTCCGACCTTGATGCCTGCATTCCCGACAGTTCCTCCCATTTGCCTGAATATCCCTTCGAATACTGATTCTGAAGACAACGTCTCGTCTGAATATTAGGGGAGTACCGTTATTTCTTACTCTCTACTCATTTCCTTCATTTGTTAAATAACTTGTTAACTTTGTTAGTTACATTCAGTTCTTAGTTGTTTTGTTTTTATGGTAGGATAGAAGTGACATTTTGTTATTTCATCATTTTCTTGTTTTGTTAGGATAGTAGTTGCAGTTGTTTTATTTGATTTTGCTAGGACAGATGTTTTGTTGAATGTGCATGATTAGATTTAATAACTTGATTGCAGAAGTATGAGAATGTTCTTAGCATACTATCTTTCATTTGTTTTCTTTAAAGTAACCTTTATGATGATAACTAGAGTTTATATCTACTCAAATAGTGCCAACTGTCATAGCTTGTAAGTTTTTTTCAAAACCATAGTGTTTCATTAGTACTTTTTTATGCAAAACTTTTTCACAAGTCTAAACCTCCTCTTGTTTAACTAGTTTAACATGTTTAGGAGAGTTTAACCTTGACATTTTTTTGTAGACTAATGCTCACACCATGCCTTTTGAAAAAATCTTTTGAATAGTCAATGAGGACATTAACCTAGCAGCAACACAAGTTTGAGGGAGAAAGTGTTAAAAGTTCACACAAGGAAGGAAAAGTCTAAGCTTAGATTATTTCACAAAATGAAAGTACAAACTTATGTGAGAAATTACTTATGGGATTATGACTGGCACTAAAGTATGAGACCTCTCCTGAAAGGTTGTTTATAAGCGAACTCTGTTCGAAAGCATGTTAAACATTTGCATAATTGTTCATTCTTGTTGTTATTATGTGTTGAATTGCTTGAGGACAAACAATAAGCTAAGTTTGGGGGTGTGATGAACGTCATTTATGTCGTGTTTTTACCCTTTAAAGCCTACTCATTAATTGACTTTTTGAGTTAAATTAAAGATAATTGTGCATGTAATTGATAAGAAAAGAATAAAAATAGGAAAGTCACATCCTCAAGGTCGTTTTGTCATTATGAAGCAATTAAGAGGGTAAAAGAGTCATTTTTTTTATAAGAATTAATGTTGTTTTAATTATTTTCAGGAAAACTGTATTCTGCTTCAGCTTGTGGCCACAGAGTTTCAGCTTGTGGCCACAGAGGAGTCACAGAGTGCAGAATCCACCTTGTGGCCACATAAGAGGCCACAAAGTGCAGTTGACTGGTCAAACGAATTGGTTGAGATATTTTGTCAAAGATCTTCCAAAGATTCAGCAAACCAAATCCCTATTTGAGCTAACAACCCTTCCCAAAGATCTCTCCCTCATTTTAGCAACCTCCAAACAAACCCTAAGGCCTATAAAAGGCACCTCAAGTCTTCATTCAAATCATCGATCATTCTTTACAACAATCAATCTCCACATAGTCGATCAACCTCTTTTCTCTCTCGAAGAACTCACCCAAATCCCGAAACTCCAACAAGAGCGGACCACTCCTCTGGAAAAGTTCTACTTCAGCCAGCTCCGAAAGGAAGGTGCTGCGAGGATTCGATTCGCATTGACGACGTGAATCGAGCGAGTAGAGACCCTTCATCCATTGTCCACGAGTTCGAGAGAGAGAAAGTTGGAAATTTTCTAGATTTATTTTCTATTTTATTCTGCACATTTTCTATTTACATTCTGTTTTTATTTCGCATTTCTTCCCGTTCTTAATTTTTCATGCAAAATTACCATTTTACCCTTTAGCTAGTTTTCGCATTTATAATTTAATTTTCGGTTTAGAACCTTCATTATTTCAATTTTGTCCTCTACTTAAAATTTACATTCTGTTTTTATTCTATTTTCATTTTGTTCTTAACTTTCGAGTAAAATTACCATTTTACCCTTTAGTCAATTTTTGCACTTATGCATTATTTATCATTGAAGTATTTTAGTTTATTTTTCATTATGAGCTAAGTTTTTCTAAGGGATTCAGTTATGTGAATGCCCATTAAGAAATGAGCTAGCTTGACAGCTGTAAATTACGGTTTTACCCCTTATGCCTTGTGTGGTTCGTCCTTTACTGAATATATGCAAAAATGTTATATTAATTTGATCACTTAATTAGCATGAAATGTTAATGTCGATACTGGAAAGGTCAGGCAATTAACGGCTCTCGTAAAGGTGATATAGCAGAAAAACCTAGGAATAGGATTTCGTCGATTGTCCTTGATGATTGGGGCAAAAGACTATAGGATCAATAGGATTGCATTCTTAACCATATAAGATCACATTATCCACTGGACCGTGAGTATAATGGCTTAGACTCCTATAGGTACTTGCAAAGAGGCTGAATAGGAGATGAATCTGATCCAAAAGCATAAAGTATTATGTGGTGACTCTGTGGTCAGAGGCTGTCAAGTAAACTCAACTTAGGGCTGAAACATGATTGGATCCCCGTTTTTATTATTGCTTTCAAACCAAAACCAACCAACCATTATCAATTTATTTGTGTTACCTTTCATTGCATTCGAAAAGCAAATTCTTTCTAAAACTAAATTCTTCAACAGTCTCTTGGGATACGTACTTGAAATACTTTCCAAATTATTACTTGATTGACATTGTATACTTGCACTTGACCATAAACTTCATTGCAGGTTATTGAACCAAACTACACACCTACGTTTTGGTCCATCACCCGCCAATAGGGCTTCGTATTCGACCTTGTTGTCGGAGGAGGTGAAGAAGAAGCGAAGGGCATACTCGAAGTTGGCCCCATCGGGGCTGATTAGCAGGATTGTGGCACCACTTCCCCGATCGTTTGATGCCTCGTCCACGTACATGGTTTAGTCCAGGCCACTCGCTTTCGAGGTCATGGTTGTGTTTTCTGAGGCGGGGTTGTCGCTCGGAGTAAGCTTGGAGACGAAGTCTGCGAGGGCCTGACCCTTTATGGCGAGGCGAGGGCGAAACTCTAGGTCGAATTCGCTAAGCTCGATCGCCCACTTTAATAGTTTACCAGATGCCTCCAACTTTTGCAATATCGATCGGAGGGAGTGGTTGGTGAGAACAACCACCTTTTGTGCCAGGAAGTAGGGTCAGAGTCTCCTAGTGGAGGTCAGTGGTGCCAACACTATTTTCTCAAGGAGAGAGTATCTGGTTTACGGCCCAGCAGAGCCATCGAGACATAGTAGATGAGGGTCTGGTTCCCCTTGTCCTCTCGAATGAGGACTGAGCTGACGACGTGTTCGGAGACGACCAGGTATAGGAGTAGTTCATCCCCCTTCTCCGGTTTTGCTAGAAGAGGGGTGAGCTCAAGTAGGTTTTGAGGGCGTACATTGCTATGTCACACTCCTCGGTCCATTCGAACTTGGCCTTCTTCCGTAGGGTCTGGAAGAAGGGTAGATATCTGTCTGTTGTCGTGACACAAATCGGTTGAGTGTCGTGATACGACCTTTCAAGCACTACAGATGCTTGGTCGATCGCAAAGCTTCCATGTTGAGCACTGCTTGGATCTTCTCTGTGTTCGTCTCGATCCCTCTTTAGTGGACCTTGAACCCAAGAAATTTGCTGGAAGTGACTCTGAAGACACACTTGGTCGGGTTGAACCGCATGAAGTGTTCCCGTAACACCGCGAAGGCGTTGGTTAGGTCTCTGCCATGTTGCTCGGCCAATGCGCACTTCACGAGAATATCGTCGACGAATACCTCCATGGTTTGGCCGATTTGTTGGGCAAAAATTTTGTTCACCAGTCGCTAGTACGTGGCTCCGGCGTTCTTTAGTCCGAAGGGCCATTGCTCAATAGCAGTATAGCCCTTGTTCGGTGATGAAGAATGTATGCTCCCGGTTAGGGTCGTGCATCCCAATCTGATTGTATTCAGAGTACACGTCTATGAAGGTGAGCAGCTCGTGCCTCGCAGTCGCGTCCATCAGCTGGTCGATTCGAGGCAACGGGAAGCTGTCTTTCAGACACATTTTATTGAGACTAGTGCAGTCTACGCACATCCTCCAACTTCTGTTGGACTTCTTTACCATGGCGACATTTGACAGCCACTGAGGGTAGTAGGATTCCTAGATGAATCCGGCCTTCAGGAGTTTTTGAACTTCTTCGGCGGCCGTCGAGCTACACGTCACGTCTATCGCCCTACGTGTCTGACAAACTAACTTCGTCGTGGGGTCAATGTTAAGCCTATGCACCATGGTCTTTGGATCGATGTCGGGCATGTCCTCATGCGACCAGGAGAAGATGTCTCGGTGTTCCCAGAGGAACGCCATTATCTTGGTTGTCAGGTCGGAGGTCAGTCAAGCCCCGATGCGCATCGTTCGTCTCGGTGCGAGTTCGACCCGCTTGACCTCATCTATTGTCAGCGATTCTGGTTCGGGGTCGACTCCAGTCAAGGGTTCGTCTGCCACGTCGGGTACGACGGTTGGGACCGCGGTCTTGGCAATGGCGCAAACCAGTCTGGCCTTTAGGGCCACCACGTAACATTTATGCGAGAACCTTTGATGGTTGTGGACCACGTCGATGCCCTCCGCTATGGTGAACTTCATCATTTGGTGTTACGTTGATGGGAAGGTGTTACGTCTCCAAAAGTGACCTTTTTAGGACTTAATTATCTTAGAAAGATGTTCACTCTTAGGTGTTTTTGATAGCATTTAGCCTAAACCTATGCTTAAATATGAGAATTAGAAGAAGGTAGCTAAATTAGGACTTATGTACAATAGGAAAGAAAAGGGTTGAAAACCGAAGGAAAAGAATGAAAAACAAGCATTGCGATAGCATTGCGGAAACATTGCTGAAACCGCAATGTTTCAAGTGAAAACCGTAAGTTGACTGATCTTTTTCTGTTAATTTCCGTTATTTCAGGGATTCGTTCTTTCTCCTCCATCCATTCTGAAGTACGACGTTGAAGATTGATGGTTCTCCTTGGCCCAAATGCACCTGCAGATTACTATAAATAGGGGTCAAAGTCGAGGGTTCAAGCATCATCCGAAGGCGTAGAAGTCTTCTCGCAGCTCCATCTTTCTTCGTGTTTTCCTTTGCCGTCTGTTGGGGTGAGAGTCTCAGCTGTTGGAATCGAAAATCTGATAGGAAGGAGAGAAGATTCATCTTCTCTCCCGATTGGATTCATCCAAGCAAAGCTATTCTTTCATCCTCTTCAGCCGAGGCGGTTGCAACGAGGCTTTCAAGCATCTTTTACTGTTTTCTGTCTTTATTTCCATTTTCCAGCTTCAGTTTGTTGTTGTTTCCTTTCTTGTAACTAGATCAGTACATTTCGTTGTGTTCTGTCTTTCTGTTTTGCACTTTAAGTTACTCTTTTTGTTCATTCAACCAATTAAGTAATCCAAGCACAATTCTTCATCTAGCAATTTCTTGTCTTCGCATCTTACTGTTTTACCTTGCTGTTTTTAGTTTAGTTCTCTTCTAGGCATGTCTCTTTCATCCCTTATTTCTGTTCTCCCTATATCCATGAGTAACTAAGTCACTTAGGGGCATGCTAATGACAACACTATAGGCTAAAAAACGTGAACCAAGCATGTAGGTTAGCTCTCGAAGCATTGATTGTATGTAAGCTTCATCCCACGGGCAATTTCGATTGGCCATCCATTTTGTCCAAAGAACTCCTAACCTCTGGAAGGAGTAAGAGTTCAGAGTCATACTATCATGCTAGCCTTTCAAGGTAGCCAGGAAACGGCCTAGGAATAGGCGTTTCCCTAGTACAAACCATATCCTTCGGCCTTAACAAGATGCTTAAGACCTTACTTGGACATGAGTAAACTAAAGAATCTAATGCATGAAATCGGAAGATACATGAGAATGAGATAGTTTGATGCATAGTGAGTTGATCCAGTGCTTGAGAATCGTATGAAAAAGCCTATAGGATAGTCGTTAGTAGCCCTTAATTCATCACTTTACACACTTTCGCTGTTATTTAAATTGCGGTAGAATTGCTGTCTCCGCAATTCTGTTTAAGTTACAATTCTGTCTAGCTGTCTTTGCCTTCATTTAGTAATCTCGTCTCTTTTCATTTGAGTTTAGCTTTGACTTGTTCTTGTTTATGTAGCTACCCTCTACACATTCAGTAGGAAATAGACAATTTAAAACCAATTTTACCCCATCAAATCCACCCTCTCTTTCTTAACTTTACACTTCACGAGTAGCTTATAATAAATCTCTGTGGGAAAACGAATGAAAAAATACTTACTACTTGCTATAAGATCATGTATGCTTGCATGTTCTGAGTGCTCTTTCTATCTTATTGCTTAATTATTTCAACACATTGAGCACGTAACAAGTTTTTGGCGCCGCTGCCGGGGATTTATTTAAGTGAAAACGAAGTTTGTTAAGTTTGAAACACCAAGTTTATTGCCTATTGAAGCTGATCTGTTTCATTTCTTTTGCAGGTACTATTGGGTTAGTTTATGAGTGAGCCTTCAAGTAGTGATCTAGAGTTCAATCCGGAGCCTGAGAGATTACTTAGGGCCAGAAATAGAGCCAAGAAACGTCTCTTTAAACAACTCCCTTTACCTCAAGTAACTGCGGGAACCGCAATTCCTCCGCAATTGTCTCAAGAAGAAATGAATGGAATAGTTCCAAATCCGGTGCCTGTCACTCGCAATCCCATCGAAATAGCGAATGACAAGGATAGCGCCATACTTTCGTACCTAGTACCTATGCCTGGGGAGCTGAACCCCAGCATAATCCGTCCTGAAATCACTGCCAACTCATTCGAGTTAAAGCCAGTGATGTTCCAAATGTTGTCCACTGTGGGACAATTCTTTGGAGTGGAAAATGAGGATCCCCACAACCATCTTAGAAACTTCTTAGGAGTTAGTGATACATTCATCATCCCTGGAGTTTCCCAAGAAGCCTTGAGGCTATATCTGTTCCCTTACTCTTTGAGGGACAAAGCCAAGACATGGTTGAACTCATTACCCTCTGGATCTGTTCGCAATTGGACAGACTTAGCAGAAAAATTCCTAGTCAAATACTTCCCACCTGATAGGAATTCTACCTTTCGTGATGACATAATCAAATTTAAACAAGCTGACACTGAGTCTCTTCACGAAGCTTGGACAAGGTTTAAAGATCTCCTTCTTAAATGTCCACATCATGGCATCCCATGGTGTATCCAAATAGAGGTCTTTTTCAAAGGATGCAACCCCAACACTAGACAAGTCTTAAACTCATCTGCTGGAGGTTCCATGTTGTCCAAGAGTTACAACGAGGCCTATGAGATCTTGGAGAAGATCTCAGCATCTCACTGTAGGTGGTCAGATGATCCGGTTGAGCCAACTAGAGCTGAAGACAAGGATGCTCTAAGTGCAATGAGCAGCCAAATAAATGCCCTGACCAACCTAGTTAAGCAAATGGCTCAAGCCAATCTCCAAGCAAGTGTTAACACCGCTACCGCCATGTCAATGGGCACCCAACCAAGTCAAGGTGAAACACTTATATGTGGATTCTGTGGGGAAGGGCACCTGTATGAATACTGCCCTGGGAATCCAGCCTCAGTCTGCTATATTGGAAGTCAGCAGCAGCCTAGGAACAACCCCTATTCCAATACTTACAACCCTGGTTGGAGGAACCACCCAAACCTGTCATGGGGTGGCCAACAAAATGCTAACCAAGCTCCTAACCAACCTAGACCGAGTGGAACACCTGGTTTCACTCCCCAACATAACCAATCCATGTATCAAAAACCATACAACCAACCTGTAGGATCTTCTGTAGAAAACTTACTCAAGGAATACATAGCCAAGAATGATGCCACACTACAGAGTCAGCAAGCCACTCTTAGGAGCCTAGAGAACCAAATAGGGCAACTAGCCAATGAAATCAAAAGTAGGCCCCAAGGTAGACTCCCTGCTGACACTGAAGTGCCAAGGAGAGATGGTAAAGAACAAGTTCAAGCAATTGAACTTAGAAGTGGTAGACCATTGGTAAGCAGCACCAAAGACACACCAAAGAGAGTAGAGAACACTGAGTCTAGTGCTCCACTGGAGACTCTGCCAACCCAAGGCCCACCACCAACAAGCACATCAGGAGCCAGGCTGGAGCCGATTATTGAGGAGATAGAAGAAATTCCGAGGCCTCCACCAATCCTAAGGCGACCTGACGTGCCTGCATATGTGCCACCACCTCCATATCCTCGAAGGCTTAAGAAGAAGCAGGAACAGGAAGTGCACTTTAATAAATTCTTAGAAATTCTTAAGCAAGTGCATGTCAACATTCCTTTTGTAGAAGTTTTACAGTCTATGCCTTCCTATGTAAAGTTTTTGAAAGATATTATTACTAACAAAAAAATAATTGGTGAGTTTGAAACAGTAAACCTCACTGAGGAGTGCAGTGCCATACTCCAGAACAAGCTGCCCAAGAAGGAGAAGGATCCTGGTTCCTTCACCTTACCTGTAGAACTTGGAGGCAAGCACGTGGGCAGAGCGCTTTGTGACATGGGCGCCAGCATAAACCTCATGCCCCTATCACTATTCCGCCAGTTGGGAATAGGAGAAGCACGACCAACCACTGTCACTTTACAACTAGCAGACAGATCCATCGCATACCCTGAAGGTAAGATTGAGGATATTCTAGTGAAAGTTGACAAATTTATTTTCCTTGCAGATTTCATTATCCTGGATTATGAAGCAGACAAGGAGGTCCCCATCCTATTAGGCAGACCGTTTCTTGCCACAGGTAGGGCCCTGATCGACGTCCAAAAAGGTGAGCTCACTATGAGGGTTCATGATGAAGAGGTGAAATTTAGTGTGTATAAAGCTTTAAGGTACCCCTCTGACCTTGAATCCTGTGCTAGCATGGATGTTGTAGATTCTTTGATGGAAGAACAATTGGAGCATGAATTATTGACTAAGCATGCTAATAACTATGTAGGATTAGAATTAACTGATTTAAACATAGCTGAGATAATGGACATACCTGTAAATAACCCTCAGCATGTTTGTATGAATATTGACTTAACTGAACAATCTCTGAACCCATTAAAACCATCCATTGAGCATCCACTTGTCTTAGAGTTAAAGCCTCTCCCCACTCACCTCAAGTATGCATATCTAGGAAGTAATGATACCTTGCCTGTGATTATTTCTTCCAAATTAAGTGAAAAGCATGAGGTTGAACTGATTCTACTACTTAAGCAACATAGGAAGGCTATTGCATGGACTATTGCTGATATTAGAGGCATTAGCCCTTCTTATTGCATGCATAAGATTATACTAGAGGAAGAGCACACACCTAGAGTAGATCACCAACGTAGGCTGAATCCCTCTATGAAAGAGGTAGTTAAGAAAGAAATAATTAAATGGTTAGATGCTGGTGTGATCTTTCCCATAGCTAGTAGTCAGTGGGTGAGCCCTATACAGTGTGTACCTAAAAAGGGTGGGATGACTGTGGTAGTCAATGAGAACAATGAACTGATTCCAACTAGGACTGTCACAGGATGGAGAGTTTGCATGGATTATAGGAAGCTAAATAAAGAGACCAAGAAAGACCATTTCCCTCTACCATTCATTGACCAAATGTTAGACAGAATAGCTGGTCGAGCCTACTACTGCTTCCTAGACGGTTATTCAGGGTATAATCAGATCACTATAGATCCCAAAGACCAAGAGAAGACTACCTTCACTTGCCCTTTTGGAACTTTTGCCTTTCGCAGAATGCCTTTTGGCTTATGCAATGCACCAGCAACTTTCCAAAGGTGCATGTTGGCAATCTTTTCTGATTTAGATGAGTCCATGATAGAAATATTCATGGATGATTTCTCAGTCTTTGGGGATTCATTTACAAACTGTCTAGAGAATTTAGGACAGGTCTTGGCTAGGTGTGAGGAGACCAACCTTGTCCTAAATTGGGAAAAGTGCCATTTCATGGTGGATGAAGGGATTGTCTTAGGTCATAGAGTGTCCAGGGCAGGTGTAGAAGTTGACAGGGCAAAGATAGAAATCATAGAGAAGTTGGTAGAGCCTCAGAATGTCAAGGCCATTAGAAGTTTCTTAGGGCATGCTGGCTTCTACAGAAGGTTCATTAAGGACTTTTCTAAGATAGCCAAGCCTTTATGTGAGCTTCTAGAGCTAAATAGGCCATTCGTCTTCTCTAAGGAATGTTTAGTAGCTTGGCAAACCCTTAAGAAAGCACTGGTCACAGCACCTATTATAGTAGGGCCAGATTGGGATCTCCCATTTGAGATGTTATGTGATGCTAGTGACTATGCTGTAGGGGTTATGTTAGGACAGAAGATTGACAAGTTAACACAACCTGTCTATTATGCTAGTAAGACACTTAATGAGGCACAATGCAACTACACAACCACTGAGAAGGAGATGCTAGCTGTAGTGTTTGCTTGTGAGAAATTTAGGAACTATATTGTAGGCACTAGGACAATCGTGTACACTGACCATTCTGCTTTAAAGTACCTCATGAGGAAGGCTGATGTTAAGCCTAGGTTGATTAGGTGGGTACTGCTGCTGCAAGAGTTTGATCTAGACATTAGAGATAAGAAAGGAAGTGAAAATGTGGTTGCGGATCATCTTTCCAGATTGCAGCATAATTGCGAAAAAATTGCGGAACCCGCAATTTCTGATGCTTGTATTGATGAACATGTCTTTGTATTGACTCATCGTGATAACGATGAGGAACCGTGGTTTGCTGGCATTGCTAACTTCCTTGCATCACAGGTACTACCAGCTTTCAAGGGAGGACAAGAGAAGAAGAGGTTCCTTCATGAAGCAAGGAAATTCATCTGGGATGACCCCACACTTTACAAAACATGTGCTGACGGCTTGCTAAGGAAGTGTGTTTCAGCTGCTGAGGCGAAGTCTGTGCTGCAGCACTGTCACACAGCTCCTTATGGTGGACACTTTGGTGGCCAAAGAACAGCTGCAAAGGTATTTCAGAGTGGCTACTATTGGCCAACGATCTTCAAGGATGCCCACAACTATGCCCACAGCTGTGATGAATGCCAAAGAACAGGTAACCTCAGTCGCAAGGACGAAATGCCTCTCACCTACATCTTAGAGTTGGAGCTCTTTGATGTATGGGGCATTGACTTCATGGGACCATTTCCCCCATCCTCAGGTAACCTTTACATTTTGGTGGCAGTAGACTATGTATCCAAGTGGGTAGAGGCCATAGCATGTCCTAATAATGATGCTAAAACAGTCATAAAATTCTTGCATAGGCACATTTTTACTAGGTTTGGGACACCTCGTGCTGTCAGTAGTGATGAGGGGACACACTTCATTAATAAGGCTATGGAGAGAGTGTTGGCTAAGTATAACATTAGACATAGAGTAGCCACTCCCTATCACCCACACTCGAATGGTCAGGCTGAAATTTCAAATAGGGAGATTAAGAACATCCTAGAAAAAGTGGTTAAACCCAATAGGAAAGACTGGTCCTTTAAACTCGAGGATGCACTTTGGGCATATAGGACTGCATATAAGACACCCCTAGGTATGTCTCCTTACAGACTTGTATATGGTAAAGCTTGTCATCTTCCATTTGAGTTAGAAATTAAGGCATTTTGGGCACTAAAAGAGTTGAATTATTGCGTGACCGATGCGGGAACGTTGCGGTCTCTGCAATTACACGAGCTTGATGAGCTTAGACAAATGTCTTATGAAAATGCCAAAATGTATAAGGAAAAGACCAAGATTTGGCACGATAGTAGACTTAGGATCAAGGACTTTAAGAAAGGCCAACTTGTTTTATTGTTTAACTCACGATTGAGGTTATTTCCAGGCAAACTAAAGTCCAGATGGTCAGGTCCTTTCATGATTACTAATGTGTTTGTTCATGGTGCTATTGAGATAAAGAACTTGCAGCAAGGACAACCATTCATGGTTAATGGTGCAAGGTTGAAGCACTACTATGAGGAAGGAGATGTGAAGACTCTCTCGGCCTTCCTCTTGACTGAAGCATGAAATTAAGAACGAGAGAGGACGAGTGATTGCTGTGCTCGTCAACATGAGGCTCATGCCTTAGTTTATTTTTTACGATTTTCCGGTTATCATTTGTGTATAAGTTTGTATGATTTTAATTGCGAATTTGATGTTGATTTTATTTCTTTTTGTAGGGAATCGATAGAGGAAATCAAGGAGAGTAAATCCAGCTTTAAAAATCAAGAAAATATTGGGCCAAATAAAAGATACGGATGAGCAAAGATTGACATTTAGATGAAAAAAATCTCCAACGGTCACTAAAATTGCGCTGGATTTGCAGGATCCGCAAAAATATAGCCGTTGGGATTTTTCCGTTTTCTTTATATCCGTTAGAAGGCGCGTTGATCTGTACGATTCTCCCATTATCTGATCTCCAAGAAAGCTGCGATTCTCTTCATCTGTGATTCTTCTCTCCAAACCTCCACGATTCAAAAATGGTACTCACGAGGGCTGAAAGATCTGCGGCCAAGAAGAAGGCTGACGAAGTTGAAACGGCTGCGAGAGATGCACTGCTTGCCTTGGCTGAGGCTGATGCTGCGCGCACCGAACGCCTTCCCAAACTTCCGATTCGCAAGAAGAAGTGGAAGGTCGTCACAGAGATACCTGCTGGACCCTCTGAACCAGCAGGCACACCCAAGAAGCGCAGATGGAGTGTCGCGGTGGCCGCAGAACCGAGCAAAGAAAAGACTCCCTCTGTGGAGAGTCAAGAAACTGATCGTGTGTCCCACGAGTCGGCCAAGGAGAGTTCTTCGCCATCTGCACCACCAGCGCACAACTCTTCACCATCACCACCAGCGCAGAGCCCTGAACTGCCTTCATCACAGCAGAGTTCTGAGCAAACTCCGCCAGAAGAGAGCCCTGAGGCATCACCCACTTCCCCACAACATGACCCTGAATTCCCGTATGGTGAATATCAAGAGTCAACGCAGGGCAGTGGGGAAGGTGAGGAAGAGGAGGTTTTCTCTCCTATGAGGGAAGCTAGCCCGGAGAGTCTTGCACAGAAGGATGACTCAATGGAGGAGACACTGGGGGCGTGCCTCCAGCAGATCACCATCAAGGCAAAGCTCAAGAAGAAGAAGAAGGCCAAGATTCTCAAGGCCAAGCGGTCCAAGAAGCTGAAAAAGAAGAAGGTCAAGAGGGCGCCTTCATCAGAGAAGGAAAGCACTGAGCCATCGCTCAAGAAACTCAAGGTTGAGGCTGCGGAGTCAGCCAAACCAATAGACAAAGGGAAGGCCAAGCTTTACCCTGAAGATGAGCCTCAATCAGTGAGGTATGTGTCCTCTGACGCTGAGTCCAGAGGCATTGAGCTGAGGAAGAGGGAGTTGCTGCACGAAAAGGGCTTCCTCGACAGACCTGCTGACCTGCCGCAGTTCTTGCGCGCAGGAATTACAAACCACGGATGGGAGGAGTTTTGCAGACCACCCAACCCAGCTTACACAAGCATGGTGTATGATTTCTACGCCAATGTGCTTAGCCCTGAGGATGGCCTGTCTGTGGTCAGAGGGGTAGAAGTGGACTTCTCAGCAAAGGCCATCAACGAAGCCTATGGTCTCAAGGGCCAAAAACATACTGACTATGCGAGGATCGTTGATGAGCCTACTGAGGCAGTCCTGGAGGAGGCCATTCGAACCATTGGCCAGCCTGAAGCATCCTGGACCGTGTCACGCAATGGGAGGCACACTCTCATGAGTGCCAACCTCACAGCTAAGGCGGCTGTATGGTTTGCCTTTGTAAGGAGGAAGCTGTCCCCCGTGACTCATGAGACCACCATCAACCAGAGCAGATCGCTGCTGGTCTATGCCATCATGCGAGGTCTCACGGTCAACGTGGGTGAAATCATGTCAGCCGCCATTGCTGAGTGCGCGAAGAAAGGTAAGGGACCATTGTTTTTCCCTAATACCATAACTAAACTCTGTTTGCTTGCAGGAGTTCCCATTGAGCGAATGGAGCAGCAAATGGCTTACACAGGCCACTTGGAGCTGCCTGCTGGCTTGAGGCTGAAACGGAAGGGGAATATGGAATTCGAGCTAAATAGGTTGGCTGCTGACCAGTCGCTGTCCATGGCTTGCCTGATGGATATGCAGAAGAGGATGGCTCAATGGGCCACATACGCGCAGGCACGGGACAAGGAAGTTGCTGACCAGCTTGGGTGCATCTTCCCTGACTTCCCCACGAATCTCCTGAATCCATGGGTGCCTCCACGACCACGACGACCTGATAAGGATGAAGACATCTGAGTGCCGGTTTGAATTGCACTCAAGGGAGTATTGCTGTTCCCTTAGAATAATAAAAAAAAAAAAAAAAAAATATGCTTTCTGATAGACCATGTGAATTATGCTGTTTTTAGTGAAATTTTTGATCTGCTGTAGTTGCTTAGTTTTACGTTTTTAAATTGCCTAGTATAGCCTGCTGCTAGCTGATTAGGTAGGATAGTTTAGGTTTATTTTTGTCGAGCTTGAATGACTGGATAAAGCATGCTTAGGGGCCCTAATCATTGATATATCTGCCCTGACTTGATTGCGAAATAATTGCGGTACCCGCAATTTTTATAACCGAATGCATGTTTTGGACTGTCTGTTTAGCTAGGCTGTGATTTGTTTAAATTCTATCTTTTGTTGCTGTCATGACTGCCTTATATAGCTTATCTAAATGCATGCTGGATGAGTGTCATAGGACACCCTTTGATAGTTTAAATTAACCTCTAAATAGCTCAGCATGCATAGCCGTAAGTCCTTGCCTGTCTGTTTTTTTCGAATTCCTGCTGCTGTGATATTTTCTTTTAGAATGTTCTGTCTATGCCTAGGGCTTTTAGATTCTCTTTGTTTTACCTTAGACTAGATGCTTCTAGGACAAGTTTGGGGGTGTGCCACCTCAGACACTCATTGGGGACAATGAGTAGTTGAAGTTTGGGGGAGGCCACCCTAGGCCTAGGAACATTCCTCTCTCCCTTAAAACATAAGCATTCTTCTTCTCCTTGACAAAAATAATGAACTGAAAAAAAAAAATAGAATAAAGAGGGGAGTCTCTCTTAGGTTGCTGAGTAATCAGTGCCAAGTGTGTAACCCACAAGTGGCATTGCATCAAAAGGCAACCAAAGGAAAGGCTCCACCTAAGAAAGAAAAAAGGAAAAGAGTAGGGAAGAAGAATGTATACCTAGGAGTTGCAACTTTGTGGCTTAGATGTCCTGTTTAAAAAGAACTCTGATCCTCAATGAGCTAAGAGCAAAGTTGTAGCTTGTAGGGTTGTTTAGGGAGATGAGTGTATATCCAATGTAGTGATGCCAGGGTTTAGGTTGTTCTCTAAAAAGTACTACTGTCACCATTAATACTAAGACTGGCATGACTCTAAGGAATCCTAGGTAGCTCATAAGTATAAACTAGAAGCATGTACTGAGTCTGGGGTAAAGCTAGGTAGAATTTGAAACCTTAGGGATAGTGGCATGATATGACAAAAGCAAGTAGATCAGTTGTAGGGAGTTAATAAAACAGCAGGAGTATTAGGCATGCGAAGTCAGAAGAAGCTAGATAAGAGGATAGTTTTAAACTTAGAAGTGTGTCACAGGACAGCACTGCTATAGACAAGGATATAGGGGAGTCAGTAAGTGGTTAAAGAAGAAGAAACAACAGCCTAGGAAAGTCCTTAGATTGCTCGAGGACAAGCAAAACCTTAAGTTTGGGGGTGTGTTACGTCTCCAAAAGTGACCTTTTTAGGACTTAATTATCTTAGAAAGATGTTCACTCTTAGGTGTTTTTGATAGCATTTAGCCTAAACCTATGCTTAAATATGAGAATTAGAAGAAGGTAGCTAAATTAGGACTTATGTACAATAGGAAAGAAAATGGTTAAAAACCGAAGGAAAAGAATGAAAAACAAGCATTGCGATAGCATTGCGGAAACATTGCTGAAACCGCAATGTTTCAAGTGAAAACCGTAAGTTGACTGATCTTTTTCTGTTAATTTCCGTTATTTCAGGGATTCGTTCTTTCTCCTCCATCCATTCTGAAGTACGACGTTGAAGATTGATGGTTCTCCTTGGCCCAAATGCACCTGCAGATTACTATAAATAGGGGTCAAAGTCGAGGGTTCAAGCATCATCCGAAGGCGTAGAAGTCTTCTCGCAGCTCCATCTTTCTTCGTGTTTTCCTTTGCCGTCTGTTGGGGTGAGAGTCTCAGCTGTTGGAATCGACAATCTGATAGGAAGGAGAGAAGATTCATCTTCTCTCCCGACTGGATTCATCCAAGCAAAGCTATTCTTTCATCCTCTTCAGCCGAGGCGGTTGCAACGAGGCTTTCAAGCATCTTTTACTGTTTTCTGTCTTTATTTCCATTTTCCAGCTTCAGTTTGTTGTTGTTTCCTTTCTTGTAACTAGATCAGTACATTTCGTTGTGTTCTGTCTTTCTGTTTTGCACTTTAAGTTACTCTTTTTGTTCATTCAACCAATTAAGTAATCCAAGCACAATTCTTCATCTAGCAATTTCTTGTCTTCGCATCTTACTGTTTTACCTTGCTGTTTTTAGTTTAGTTCTCTTCTAGGCATGTCTCTTTCATCCCTTATTTCTGTTCTCCCTATATCCATGAGTAACTAAGTCACTTAGGGGCATGCTAATGACAACACTATAGGCTAAAAAACGTGAACCAAGCATGTAGGTTAGCTCTCGAAGCATTGATTGTATGTAAGCTTCATCCCACGGGCAATTTCGATTGGCCATCCATTTTGTCCAAAGAACTCCTAACCTCTGGAAGGAGTAAGAGTTCAGAGTCATACTATCATGCTAGCCTTTCAAGGTAGCCAGGAAACGGCCTAGAAATAGGCGTTTCCCTAGTACAAACCATATCCTTCGGCCTTAACAAGATGCTTAAGACCTTACTTGGACATGAGTAAACTAAAGAATCTAATGCATGAAATCAGAAGATACATGAGAATGAGATAGTTTGATGCATAGTGAGTTGATCCAGTGCTTGAGAATCGTATGAAAAAGCCTATAGGATAGTCGTTAGTAGCCCTTAATTCATCACTTTACACACTTTCGCTGTTATTTAAATTGCGGTAGAATTGTTGTCTCCGCAATTCTGTTTAAGTTACAATTCTGTCTAGCTGTCTTTGCCTTCATTTAGTAATCTCGTCTCTTTTCATTTGAGTTTAGCTTTGACTTGTTCTTGTTTATGTAGCTACCCTCTACACATTCAGTAGGAAATAGACAATTTAAAACCAATTTTACCCCATCAAATCCACCCTCTCTTTCTTAACTTTACACTTCACGAGTAGCTTATAATAAATCTCTGTGGGAAAACGAATGAAAAAATACTTACTACTTGCTATAAGATCATGTATGCTTGCATGTTCTGAGTGCTCTTTCTATCTTATTGCTTAATTATTTCAACACATTGAGCACGTAACAGAAGGCCCTGAGAGCATGGATGTTCAGTGGTCCCAATATCGCATTGTATCTCGACGACGACAAACTAAACCAGACGTGTGCTGATGGTTGCCCCATCTCCGACCCGAACCGAGAGCTCGATGATCTCCTTTGGTGTCACTCTATCTCCTGAGAAGCTGATGATGGGGGTCATGTTTTTTCTCAGGTTGATCTGAGGCCAACCGAGTTAGTCATACACGGTGAGGGAGAGGATGTTCGTCGAGCTCCCACCGTCGACAAGTACCCACCAAATGGGCATGTTGTCAAACTCTTTAAGAAATCCTCTTTGGATGAGGTCTTCCACCTGGTTCTAGAGTTCGTGGCACTCGTCAGTGTCGTGCCCCGGGGCACGGTGAAAACGACAGTACTTTGTGCGATCCTTCTTAGTCGTGTCAGACCTTGGTCGATCAGGCCACTTGAGGGCATCGATTTCCTCGATGTGAGCAAGAACTTGGTCAATGGGGGCATTGATAGGGGTGTACTGGTCATATCGGTTAAAGGTCGATTGGGTCGGTGCAGTCTCCTTGCCTCTTCGCCGATCGACCTTATCGCAATCCTACTTTGGGTGGGCGTCTGATGCCCGTGGTTTTTCTTTTGCAGGGGTGCGCTCGCTGGTCTTGACATTCTTTGTCCGAGCTAAAATCAACTCGTCGGCAGAGATGTACTTCAGCGTGCGACTCACGAGTTCGGAATAGGTAAGCAATGGACGCTTAACGAGGGACTGGAGGCACGCCGGATGTCTCAGCCAGGGTCAGATCTATGTGGAGATTAAGGGAGGTCATGGCCCCCAAAATTTTGAATTTTTTTTATATATTGGTGAAACTAGGGATTTAAAATATATATTATTAGTAATGTATAAATTATGGCACCTCAATTCTAACAAAAAGCTAATCTTTCTATTGGTTCTCCTTCGTATTTAACAATTTTTAGTTCATGTGTTCGAAACTAGGAGGAGAAACTTTTATCTCCATTTTGTCCCTCAACGTTTTAATTGTATGCCAATTTTATCCTCTCTTTTTAAATGCGTGTCAATTTTATCCCCTCATTTTGTGATTATGTTCCAACTTTGTCCTCCTCTCCTTCAATACACCTATGAAATCACATTGTTCTGGTGTTTCATATTCCTCCACCATTTTGCAATCAATTTATAATCAATTTTGTGTGTGATGTTTCATATTCAAACTATTGTAATTAATTGATGGTTAATATTATGATCTTTTTTATTGCACCCCTTCGAATTCAAGAAGGTCTTTCATGTCCTTCATAATTTTCTAAATATATATAGTGTCATGTGTCATTTGAAGAGAACACAAAATTTATTCGTGGGTGAAGGAGATTTCTTATACCCACCATGCTTAATGGAGGGTATGAGGGGTGTTTAATATAAAACTTATCCGATTTTAGATTGTTGCAACTAACGAGAAGACTCCAACAACTCTTTTAACTCATTCTTGAATTTTTTTTCTTAAAAGGTAAGAGAGATTTAAGCATTTGAGAGTTGTAATTACATTCACCTTTGTTTCTTATTGAATAAAATTAGAATCCCTTTTTTGCACAATCTAAAATCTTCGGTGAATTTATTCTTCTTCTCTTCAATTCTAACTTGTTTCTTTAGTGTTTTTAGCTATCGCCTGGATTTTTTTGCCTTCTCAATATATCTGAAATTAATTTTCAATCAGTTTTTATTTGCTTCTACGATTGTGACTAAATATTTTGTTGTATGTGCTTGGAATGTAGCTATCGGCAGCGAACGACATCGACAAGCATGGTGAAGCAATGCACCAATGTATAAAAGGGAGATAGAATATTAGGGGGAATGCAAGAAGATGGGAAGATTGGTGAAGAAGAGATAGGGATAGGATATTAGGGTTTTTGTTTTTTCTTTCGGGATTGAAATTAAATTTAAGATTTTTTTTTAATATAAATTTGTCGAAGTTTGGCTAAGTAATTTGGTTGGGGACAAATAATAGTGCTAAGTTTTCATTTGTATTTTATTTTAAAATTATAAATTTTACTTTTAATAATGATATTGTGTATGTGTTGTGTTATATAAATAAATTATTAGTTAAATTCAGTTTGTTTTTCATTTGAACAGTTTAAAATCTTTCAATCATCGAAGATTATATTTAACATTTGAAAAACATGGTTACCATACTATTAATTAAAATAAAAATTATTTGAAAAACATGGTTAACACATACTATTAATTAAAATAAAAGACTTTAAATTTCATTTCGGTTCATTCAAAATAAAAATAAAAACATGGTTAACACATACTATTAATTAAAATAAAAGAC
This sequence comes from Herpetospermum pedunculosum, assembly GCA_028017165.1. Taxonomy (NCBI): domain Eukaryota; kingdom Viridiplantae; phylum Streptophyta; class Magnoliopsida; order Cucurbitales; family Cucurbitaceae; genus Herpetospermum; species Herpetospermum pedunculosum. The sequence goes on from CM051522.1 coordinate 53,127,306, forward strand.
ATTAAATTTCATTTCAGTTCATTCAAAATAAAAATAAAAACAAAACAAAATTATGATGATTCAAATTCAAACAATTAAGATATCTTTTTAAGCAGATTTATTTTAAAAATAATTTTTTTAATCTTTTAATTTAATTATTAATAATAATATAGAACTAGAATTAAAAAAATAGTATAATAAATGAATTAAAAAATTTGTTTGAAAAATGAATTAAAAGTAAATTTTGTTTGTTGGTATTTGATAGATGAATATGAAAAGACAAACATGCAATTACAGTCAAGTGAGATAATCACAATTGCTAAAGATGTTTATTTGTTTTTAAAGTTTTGTGATTTAAGAATTCATATTCTTCATAATCATGACTATCACTTTGACATTCATATTATGTCAAATTCTTCATAATCATAATTGTCAATACGCTAAGTTATCAAGAATAATTTTTTTTGGCCAACGCTGTTTTTTTGCCACTATCATTTTTAGAGTCTGTGCAATTCTGGCCAGGATCGGGCACCAAAATTCAGTTTTTCTTTTATTTTTTTATCCAAAAAAAAAAAAACTTTTAGATCATGGTTGCAATCTTGGTCAGGATTGCAACCAATTTTTTTTTTTTTTTTTTTTTTTAAATCGAATTGACATTTTAACTTTGCTATAGTCGTTCTAAATTATCTATCCTTTAGATATCAAAGATCCTAAATCTAGGCTTTAGATATCAAAGATCATAAATCTACACCTTAGATATCAAAGATTCTAATTTTTGAGTTTATACCGGTTATTCTACATTTTGTCATCTCTTAGATTCTTTGAAATATAGGCTTTAGATATCAAAGATCCTAAATCTACACTCTAGATATCAAAGATTTTAAATTTTGAGTTTCTGGTTATTCCATAATTTGTCATCTCCTAAGATTCTTTGATATGAATTAAAAAAATTAGTATTTTACAGCATTTAACATGGAGTGAATTTCATAAACCTTCGTCTGTGAAGTCATTTTTTTTTAACTTCAAATTGAAAAATAAAAAAGTGAATCTTGGTGCCCAATCCGGGCCAGATTGCACTGAGACTAAATTTATAATACTTAATTTATAATGTATAAAGTTTAGGGATCAAATTCAGTTAAAAAGTTAATTAATAAATTAAAAAATACGGCCGCCTAGGGTTTCTCTCCCTCTTCTTCTTCGTGTGGAGCGCCTGGGCAGCAGCGCCGCCGCCTGGAGGTGCCCGCTAGGGCTGGCTGTCTGGTGGGCGGATAGGTGAGTTTGGGGTTGGTTTTGTCTCGCTGGGTGTGACGGTAATGGGGGTTTCGAATGGGGAAGAAGGGGTGATCCAAAGAACGTTCGTCGGAGGGGACTCACGAATCAATTTCAGGTGGTTTATCAAAGAAGTTAGTTGTTACGTCTCCAAAAGTGACCTTTTTAGGACTTATTTATCTTAGAAAGATGTACACTCTTAGGTGTTTTTGATAGGATTTAGCTTAAACCTATGCTTATATATGATAATTAGAAGAAGGTAGCTAAATTAGGACTTGTGTGCAAAAGGAAAGAAAAGGGATGAAAAACGAAGTAAAAGAATGAAAAAACTACATTGCGACAGCATTGCGGAAACATTGCTGAAACCGCAATGTTTCAAGTGAAAACCGTAAGTTGACTGATCTTTTTCTGTTAATTTCCGTTATTTCAGGGATTCGTTCTTTCTCCTCCATCCATTTTGAAGTACGACGTTGAAGATTGATGGTTCTCCTTGGCCCAAACGCACCTGCAGATTACTATAAAAGGGGGTCAAAGTCGAGGGTTCAATCATGATCCGAAAGCGTAGAAGTCTTCTTGCAGCTCCATCTTTTCTCCTGTCATTCTTCTTCGTCTGTTGGTGTGAGAGTCTCAGCTGTTGGAATCGAAAATCTGATAGGATTCATCCAAGCAAAATGCACCATCTTCTCTCCCGATTGGATTCATCCAAGCAAGGCTATTCTTTCTCCCCATTCAGCCGAAGCAATCGCAACAAGGCGTTCACGCTCAATTTCAGCTTTCTGCTCTTTATTTCCATTTTCCAGCTTTGTATTGTTGTTGTTTCTTTTCTAATAGCTAGATCAGTCCATTTCGTTGTGTTCTGTCTTTCTGTTATTCACTTTAAGTTTCTCTTTTGTTCATTCAAACAATCAAGTAATTAAAGCATAATTCTTCATTTCTCAATTCCTTATCTTTTCAACTCACTGTCTTACCTTGCTGTTTTCAGTTTATTTCTCTTCTAAGCATGTCTCTTTCATCTCTTATTTCTGTTCTCCCCACATCCATGAGTAACTAAGTCACATAGGGGCATGCTAATGACAATACTATAGGCTAAAAAACGTGAACCAAGCATGTAGGATAGCTCTCGAAGCATTGATTGTATGTAAGCTTCATCCCACGGGCAATTTCGATTGGCCATCCATTTTGTCCAAAGAACTCCTAACCTCTGGAAGGAGTAAGAGTTCAGAGTCATACACTCATGCTAGCCTTTCAAGGTAGCCAGAAAACGACCTAGGAATAGGCGTTTTCCTAGTACAAACAATAACTTTCTGCTTTAACAAGATGCTTAAGACCTTACTTGGACATGAGTAAACTAAAGAATCTAATGCATGGAATCGGACGATACATGAGATTGAGTGAGTTTGATGCAAAGAGAGTTGATCCAATGCTTGAGAATCGTGAGAAAATGCCTATAGAAGAGTCGTTAGTAGCCCTTGTTTCTCCATTTTACACACTTTCGCTGTTAGGAATATTGCGGTAGAATTGCTGTTTCCGCAATTCTGCTAAGTCTACAATTCTGTTTAGCTGTTTCCTTCTTCGTTTATTAATCTCGTCTCTTTTCCTTTGAGTTTAACTTTGACTTGCTCTTGTTTATGTTTTTATCATTTACATATTCCGTAGGAGTTAGACAATTTAAAACCAATTTTACCCCGTCAAATCCACCCATTCTTTCTTAACTTTACACTTCACGAGTAGCTTATAATAAATCTCTGTGGGAAAACGAATGAAAAAATACTTACTACTTGCTATAAGATCATGTATGCTTGCATGTTCTGAGTGCTCTCTCTATCTTATTGCTTATTTATTTTAACACATTGAGCACGCAACAAGTTTTTGGCGCCGCTGCCGGGGATTTATTTAAGCGAAAACGAAGTTTGTTAAGTTTGAAATACCAAGCTTATTGTCTATTGTAACTGATCTGTTTCATTTCTTTTACAGGTACCATTGGGTTAGTTTATGAGTGAGCCTTCAAGTAGTGATCTAGAGTTCAATCCTGAGCCTGAGAGATTACTTAGGGCCAGAAATAGAGCCAAGAAACGTCTCTTTAACCAACCCCCTTTACCTCAAGTAATTGCGGGAACCGCAATTCCTCCGCAATTGTCTCAAGAAGAAATGGATGGAATAGTTCCAAATCCGGTGCCTGTCACTCGCAATCCCATCGAAATAGCGAATGATAAGGATAACGCCATACTCTCTTACCTAGTACCTATGCCTGGGGAGCTGAACCCCAGCATAATCCGCCCTGAAATCACTGCCAACTCATTCGAGTTAAAGCCAGTGATGTTCCAAATGTTGTCCACTGTGGGACAATTCTTTGGAGTGGAAAATGAGGACCCCCACAACCATCTTAGAAACTTCTTAGGAGTCAGTGATACCTTTATCATCCCTGGAGTTTCCCAAGAAGCCTTGAGGCTATACCTTTTCCCTTACTCTTTGAGGGACAAAGCCAAAACGTGGTTAAACTCATTACCCTCTGGATCAGTCCTTAATTGGACCGACTTAGCAGAAAAATTCCTAGTCAAATACTTCCCACCTGATAGGAATTCTACCTTTCGTGATGATATAATCAAGTTCAAACAAGCTGAGAGTGAGTCTCTTCACGAAGCTTGGACAAGGTTTAAAGACCTTCTTCTTAAATGTCCACACCATGGCATCCCATGGTGTATCCAAATAGAGGTCTTTTTCAAAGGATGCAACCCCAGCACCAGACAAGTTCTAAATTCATCTGCTGGAGGTTCCATGTTGTCCAAGAGTTACAACGAAGCCTATGAGATCTTGGAGAAGATCTCAGCATCTCACTGTAGGTGGTTAGATGATCCAGTTGAGCCAACTAGAGCTCAAGACAAGGACGCACTCAATGCTATGAGTAGTCAAATAAGCGCCCTGACCAACCTAGTTAAGCAAATGGCTCAAGCCAATCTCCAAACAAGTGTCAACACCGCCACAGCCATGTCAATGGGCACCCAACCAAGTCAAGGTGAGACACTTATCTGTGGATTCTGTGGGGAAGGGCACCTGTATGAATACTGCCCTGGGAATCCAGCCTCAGTCTGCTATATTGGAAGCCAGCAGCAGCCTAGGAACAACCCCTATTCCAACACTTACAACCCTGGTTGGAGGAACCACCCAAACCTTTCATGGGGTGGCCAACAGAATGCTAACCAAGCTCCTAACCAGCCAAGACCGAGTGGAACACCTGGTTTCACTCCCCAACATAACCAATCAATGTATCAAAAACCATACAACCAACCTGTAGGGTCTTCTGTAGAAAACTTACTCAAGGAATACATAGCCAAGAATGATGCCACTCTACAGAGTCAACAAGCTACTCTTAGGAGCCTAGAGAACCAAATAGGGCAACTAGCCAACGAACTCAAGAGTAGGCCCCAAGGTAGACTTCCTGCTGACACTGAAGTGCCAAGGAGAGATGGTAAAGAGCAAGTTCAAGCAATTGAACTTAGAAGTGGGAGACCATTGGTGAGCAACATCAAGGACACACCAAAGAGAGTAGAGAACACTGAGTCTAGTGCTCCATTGGAGTCTCTGCCAAACCAAGGTCAACCCTCACCAAGCACATCAGGACCAAGGCTGGAGCCAATCATAGAGGAGATAGAAGAAATTCCAAGGCCTCCACCTATCCTAAGGCGACCTGAAGTGCCTGCATATGTGCCACCACCTCCATTTCCTAGAAGGCTAAAGAAAAAACAAGAACAGGAAGTGCACTTTAATAAATTTTTAGAAATTCTTAAGCAAGTGCATGTTAATATTCCGTTTGTAGAAGTTTTACAGTCTATGCCTTCTTATGTAAAGTTTTTGAAAGTTATTATAACTAACAAGAAAATAATTAGTGAGTTTGAAACAGTAAATCTCACTGAGGAGTGCAGTGCCATACTCCAGAACAAGCTACCCAAGAAGGAGAAGGATCCTAGTTCTTTCACCTTACCTGTAGAGCTAGGAGGCAAACACGTGGGCAGAGCTCTTTGTGACCTAGGAGCCAGCATAAACCTCATGCCCCTATCACTATTCCGCCAGCTAGGAATAGGAGAAGCACGTCCAACCACTGTCACTTTACAACTAGCAGACAGATCCATAGCATACCCTGAAGGTAAGATTGAGGATATTCTTGTAAAGGTTGACAAGTTTATTTTCCTTGCAGATTTCATTATCCTGGATTATGAAGCAGACAAGGAGGTCCCCATCCTGTTAGGCAGACCATTCCTAGCCACAGGTAGGGCACTGATAGATGTCCAAAAAGGTGAGCTCACTATGAGGGTTCATGACGAGGAGGTTAAGTTTAGTGTTTTTAAAGCACTGAGGTATCCTTCTGACTCTGAATCTTGTGCTAGCATGGACATTGTAGATTCATTAATGGAAGAACAATTGGAGCATGAATTGTTGACTAAGCATGCTCATGAATATGTAGGATTAGAATTAACTGACTTAAACATAGCTGAGATAATGGACATACCTGTAAATAAACCTCAGCATGTTTGTATGAATATTGACTTAACTGAAAAATCTTTGAATCCATTAAAACCATCCATTGAGCATCCACCTGTCTTAGAATTAAAACCTCTCCCCACTCACCTCAAGTATGCATATCTAGGAAGTAATGATACTTTGCCTGTGATTATTTCTTCTAAATTAAGTGAAAAGCATGAGGTTGAACTGATATTACTACTTAAGCAACATAGGAAGGCTATTGCATGGACTATTGCTGACATTAGAGGCATTAGCCCTTCTTATTGCATGCATAAGATTATATTAGAGTAAGAGCATACACCTAGAGTAGATCACCAACGTAGGCTGAACCCCTCTATGAAAGAGGTAGTTAAAAAGGAAATAATAAAATGGTTAGATGCTGGTGTGATCTTCCCCATAGCTAGTAGTCAGTGGGTGAGCCCTATACAATGTGTACCTAAGAAGGGGGGGATGACTGTGGTAGTTAATGAGAACAATGAACTGATTCCAACAAGGACTATCACAGGATGGAGAGTTTGCATGGATTATAGGAAACTAAATAAAGAAACCAAAAAAGACCATTTCCCTCTACCATTCATTGATCAGATGCTAGATAGGATAGCTGGTAGAGCCTACTACTGCTTCTTAGACGGTTATTCAGGATATAACCAGATTACTATAGACCCTAAGGACCAAGAGAAGACTACCTTCACTTGCCCTTTTGGAACTTTTGCCTTTCGAGAATGCCTTTTGGCTTCTGCAATGCACCGACAACTTTCCAAAGGTGCATGTTGGCAATCTTCTCTGATTTGGATGAGTCCATGATAAAGATATTCATGGATGATTTCTCAGTCTTTGGGGATTCATTTACAAACTGTCTAGAGAACTTAGGACAAGTCCTGGCTAGGTGTGAGGAGACCAACCTAGTCCTAAATTGGGAAAAGTGCCACTTCATGGTGGATGAAGGGATTGTCTTAGGTCATAGAGTGTCAAGGGCAGGTGTAGAAGTTGACAGGGCGAAAATTGAAGTAATAGAGAAATTGGTAGAACCCCAAAATGTCAAGGCCATTAGAAGTTTCTTAGGGCATGCTGGTTTCTATAGAAGGTTCATTAAGGACTTTTCTAAGATCTCCAAGCCTTTATGTGAGCTTCTAGAGCTAAACAAACCGTTCATTTTCTCTAAAGAGTGTTTCCTAGCTTGGAAAACCCTTAAGAGAGCACTAGTCACAGCACCTATTATAGTAGAGCCTAATTGGGATCTTCCCTTTGAGATGTTATGTGATGCCAGTGACTATGCTGTAGGGGTTATGTTAGGACAGAAGATTGACAAGTTAACACACCCTGTATACTATGCTAGTAAGACACTCAATGAGGCACAATGTAATTACACAACTACTGAGAAGGAGATGCTAGCTGTAGTGTTTGCTTGTGAGAAGTTTAGGAATTACATTGTAGGCACTAGGACGATTGTGTACACTGACCATTCTGCTTTAAAGTTCCTTATGAGGAAGGCTGATGCTAAGCCTAGGTTGATTAGATGGGTATTGCTGTTGCAAGAGTTTGATCTGGACATTAGAGATAAGAAAGGATGTGAAAATGTGGTTGCAGATCATCTTTCTAGATTGCAGCATAATTGCGAAACAATTGCGGAAACCGCAATTTCTGATGCTTTTATTGATGAACATGTCTTTGTATTGACTCATCGTGATAACGATGAGGAACCTTGGTTTGCTGACATTGCTAACTTCCTTGCATCACAGGTACTACCAACTTTCAAGGGAGGCCAAGAGAAGAAGAGGTTCCTCCATGAAGCAAGGAAATTCATATGGGATGATCCCACACTTTACAAGACATGTGCTGATGGTCTGCTCAGGAAGTGTGTTTCAGCTGCTGAGGCGAAGTCTGTGCTGCAGCACTGCCATACCGCACCCTATGGTGGACATTTTGGTGGCCAAAGGACAGCTGCAAAGGTGTTCCAGAGTGGCTACTATTGGCCCACGATCTTCAAGGATGCCCACAACTATGCCCACAGCTGTGATGAATGCCAGAGGACAGGTAACCTTAGTCGGAAGGATGAGATGCCTCTCACTTACATCTTAGAGTTGGAGCTCTTTGATGTGTGGGGCATCGACTTCATGGGACCATTTCCCCCATCATCAGGTAACCTTTACATATTGGTAGCAGTAGACTACGTATCTAAGTGGGTAGAGGCTATAGCATGTCCAAATAATGATGCAAAAACAGTCATAAGATTCCTTCATAGACATATTTTTACTAGGTTTGGAACACCTCGGGCTATAATCAGTGATGAGGGGACACATTTCATTAATAAGGCTATGGAGAGAGTGTTGGCTAAGTATAATATTAGACATAGAGTAGCCACTCCTTATCACCCACATTCGAATGGTCAGGCTGAAATTTCAAATAGGGAGATTAAGAACATCCTAGAAAAAGTGGTCAAACCCAATAGAAAGGATTGGGCGTTTAAACTCGAGGATGCACTTTGGGCGTATAGAACGGCATATAAGACACCCCTAGGTATGTCCCCTTATAGACTGGTGTATGGCAAAGCTTGTCACTTGCCATTCGAGTTAGAAATTAAAGCATTTTGGGCCCTAAAAGAGTTGAACTACTGCGTGACCGATGCGGGAACATTGCGGTCTTTGCAATTACATGAGCTTGATGAGCTTAGGCATATGTCTTATGAAAATGCCAAAATGTATAAGGAGAAGACCAAGATTTGGCACGACAGTAGACTTAGGATTAAGGACTTTAAGAAAGGCCAGCTTGTCTTATTGTTTAACTCACGATTGAAATTATTTCCAGGTAAACTTAAGTCTAAATGGTCAGGTCCATTTATAATTACGAATGTGTTTGTTCATGGTGCCATCGAGATAAAGAACCTGCAGCAAGGACAACCATTCATGGTCAATGGTGCAAGACTAAAGCACTATTATGAGGAAGGAGATGTGAAGACTCTCTCGGCCTTCCTTTTGTCTGAAACGTGAAAACACGAACGAGAGAGGACGAGTGATTGCTGTGCTCGTTCATATGAGGCTCATGCCTTAGTTTATTTTTTGCGATTTTCCGGTTACTATTTGTGTATATTTTTGTGTGATTTTAATTAAGTATTTGATGTTGATTTTATTTATTTTTGCAGGGAATCGATAAAGGGAATCAAGGAGATGAAATCAAGATAAAAAGATCAAGGAGATATTGGGCCAAATCAAAGATACGGTTGAGGAAAGATGGGCATTTAAACACAAAAAATCTCCAACGGTCACTAGAATTGCGCTGGATTTGCAGAATCCGCAAAAATAGAGCTGTTGGGATTTCATCATTACTTATATCCGTTAAGAGGCGCGATGATCCGGACGATTCTCCCATTATCTGAACTCCAAGAAATCTGCTTTTCTCTTCATCTGTGATTCCTCTTCCCAAATCTCCACAATTCGACAATGGTGCTAACAAGAGCAGAAAGATCTGCAGCCAAGAAGAAGGCTGACGACGCTGAAACGGCTGCGAGGGAAGCACTTCTTGCCCTTGCAGACGCTGATGCTGCGCGAACTGAACGACTTCCCAAACTGCCGATCCGCAAGAAGAAGTGGAAGGTTGTCACAGAGATACCTGCTGGACCCTCTGAACCAGCAGGCACACCTAAGAAGCGCAAATGGAGTATGGCGGTGGCCGAAGAAACGAGCAAGCAAAAGACTCCCTCTGTGGGGAGTCAAGAAAGTGATCGTGTGTCACACGATTCGGCCCAGAAGAGCTCTTCACCATCTGCACCACCAGCGCGAAGCCCTGAGATTTCTCCTTCGCCGCAGAGTTCTGCACAGACCCTTATAGCAGCACAAAGCACTACACCATCGACCACTTCTCCACGGCCTGACCCTGACTTTCCCTATGGAGAGTATCAAGAATCGACGCAGGGCAGTGGGGAAGCTGAGGAAGAAGAGGTCGTCTCTCCGTTGAGGGAAGCCAGCCCTGGGAGTCCTGCACAGAAGGATGATTCTATGGACGAGACACTGGGGGCATGCCTCCAGCAGATCACAACCAAGGCAAGGTTGAAGAAGAAGAAGGCCGTCAAAATTGTTAAGGCCAAACGGTCCAAGAAATCAAAGAAAAAGAAAGCCAAGAGGGTGCCTTCATCAGAGAAGGAGAGTGATGAGCCATCTCTGAAGAAGCTCAAGATGGAGGCTGCGGAGTCAGCCAAACCGAAAGACAAAGGGAAAGCCAAGCTTTACCCTGAAGATGAGCCTCAATCAGTGAGGTACGTGTCTTCTGACGCTGAGTCTAGAGGCATTGAGCTGAGGAAAAGGGAGCTGCTGCACGAGAAGGGCTTCCTCGACAGACCTGCTGACCTGCCGCAATTCTTGCGCGCAGGAATTACGAATCACGGCTGGGAGGAGCTGTGCAAACCACCCAATCCAGCTTACTCAAGCATGGTGTATGACTTCTACGCCAATTTGAGGAATTCTGAGGAGGGCTTGTCTGTGGTCAGAGGAGTCGAGGTAGACTTCTCAGCGAAGGCAATCAACGAAGCCTACGGCCTCAAGGGCCAGAAACACACTGATTATTCAAAGATCGTTGATGAGCCTACTGAAGCTGTCTTGGAGGAGGCCATTCGGATCATTGGCCAGCCTGAAGCATCATGGACAGTGTCGCGCAATGGGAGGCACACTCTCATGAGTGCCAACCTCACAGCCAAGGCGGCAGTCTGGTTTTCCTTCGTGAGGAGGAAGCTGTCCCCCGTGACCCATGAGACCACAATCAACCAGAGCAGATCGCTGCTGGTTTATGCAATCATGCGAGGTCTCACAATCAACGTGGGCGAAGTCATTGCAGCTTCCATTGCTGACTGCGCCAAGAAGGGTAAGGGTCCATTATTCTTCCCTAATACTATTACTAAACTCTGCTTGCGTGCAGGGGTCCCCATTGAGCGAATGGAACAGCAGATGGCTTACATAGGCCACTTGGAGCTACCTACAGGCTTGAGGCTGAGAAGGAAGGGGAACATGGAATTCGAGCTTGATAGTTTGGCTGCTGCTCAGTCGCTGTCCATGGCGTGCCTGATGGATCTACAGAAGAGGATGGCTCAATGGGCCACATACGCACAGGCAAGGGACAAGGAAGTTGCTGACCAACTGGGATGCATCTTCCCTGACTTTCCCACGAACCTACTATCTCCATGGGTGCCTCCAAGACCAAGAAGGAATGATGATGAGGAAGATATCTGAGTGCTAGTTTGAAGAAGCACTAAAGGGAGTATTGCTGTTCCCTTAGAATAAACAAAGAAAAAATTAAACTGTTTTTGTTGAAACGTGTGAATTATGCTGTTTTTAGTTAACATTTTGATCTGTTTTAGTTGCTTAGTTTTAAGTTTTTAAATTGTTTAGTCTAGTTTGATGATAGCTGATTAGGTAGATTAGTTTAGTTTCATTTTTAGAGAGCTTGAATGGCTGGAAAAAGCATGCGTAGGGGCCTTAATCACTGTTATATCTGCCCAGTCTTTATTGCGAAATAATTACGGAAACCGCAATTTGTATTCCTGGATGCATGTTTTTGACTGATTGTTTAGCTAGGCTGTGATCTGTTTAAATTCTGTCTTTTGCTGCTATTATGATTGCCTTATATAGCTTATCTAAAAGCATGCTGGATGAGTGTCATTGGACACCTTTGATAGTTTAAATTAGCCTCTTAAAAGTGCTCAGCATGCATAGCTTTAAGCCCTTACCTGCCTGTTTTTTTTCAAAATTCTGCTGCTGTGATATTTACTTTTAGAATGTTCTTTTTATGCCTAGGGTTTTTAGATTCTCTTTGTTTTACCTTAGACTAGATGCTTCTAGGACAAGTTTGGGGGTGTGCCACCTCAGACACTCCTTGGGGACAATGAGTAGTTTAAGTTTGGGGGAGGTCACCCTAGGCCTAGGAACATTCCTCTCTCCCTTAAAAGCATAAGCATTCTTCTTCTCCTTTACAAAAAATGATGAGCTGAAAAAAAAAATGAAAAATAGAATAAAGAGGGGTGTCTCTCTTAGGTTGCTGAGTAATCAGTGCCAAGTGTGTAACCCACAAGTGGCATTGCATCAAAAGGCAACCAAAGGAGAGGCTCCACCAAAGTGTGAAAGAAAAGGAAAAAAATAGAGAAGAAGAATGTATACCTAGGAGTTGCAACTTTGTGGCTTAGATGTCCTGATTAAAAAGAACTCTGATCCTCAAGTAGCTAAGCACAAAGTTGTAGCTTGTAGGGTTGTTTAGGGAGATGAATGTATGTCCAATGTAGTGATGTCAGGGTTTAGGTTGTTCTCTTAAAGTACTACTGTCACTGTTAATACTAAGACTGGCATGACTCTAAGGAATCCTAGGTAGCTCAAAAGTAAAAACTAGAAGCATGTACTGAGTCTGGGGTAAAGCTAGGTAGAATTTGAAACCTTAGGGATAGTGGCATGATATGACAAAAGCAAGTGGATCAGTTGTAGGGAGTTAATGAAACAGCAGGAGTATTAGGCGTGCAAAGTCAGAAGAAGCAATATAAGAGGTTAGTTGTAAACTTAGAAGTGTGTCACAGGACAACACTGCTATAGATAGGAATGTAGGGGAGTCAGGAAGTGGTTAAAGAAGATGAAACAGCAGCCTAGGCAAGTCCTTAGATTGCTCGAGGACAAGCAAAACCTTAAGTTTGGGGGTGTGTTACGTCTCCAAAAGTGACCTTTTTAGGACTTATTTATCTTAGAAAGATGTACACTCTTAGGTGTTTTTGATAGGATTTAGCTTAAACCTATGCTTATATATGATAATTAGAAGAAGGTAGCTAAATTAGGACTTGTCTGCAAAAGGAAAGAAAAGGGATGAAAAACGAAGTAAAAGAATGAAAAAACTACATTGCGACAGCATTGCGGAAACATTGCTGAAACCGCAATGTTTCAAGTGAAAACCGTAAGTTGACTGATCTTTTTCTGTTAATTTCTGTTATTTCAGGGATTCGTTCTTTCTCCTCCATCCATTTTGAAGTACGACGTTGAAGATTGATGGTTCTCCTCGGCCCAAACGCACCTGCAGATTACTATAAAAGGGAGTCAAAGTCGAGGGTTCAATCATGATCCGAAAGCGTAGAAGTCTTCTTGCAGCTCCATCTTTTCTCCTGTCATTCGTCTTCGTCTGTTGGTGTGAGAGTCTCAGCTGTTGGAATCGACAATCTGATAGGAAGGAGAGAAGACATCTTCTCTCCCGATTGGATTCATCCAAGCAAGGCTATTCTTTCTCCCCATTCAGCCGAAGCAATCGCAACAAGGCGTTCACGCTCAATTTCAGCTTTCTGCTCTTTATTTCCATTTTCCAGCTTTGTATTGTTGTTGTTTCTTTTCTAATAGCTAGATCAGTCCATTTCGTTGTGTTCTGTCTTTCTGTTATTCACTTTAAGTTTCTCTTTTGTTCATTCAAACAATCAAGTAATTAAAGCATAATTCTTCATTTCTCAATTCCTTATCTTTGCAACTCACTGTCTTACCTTGCTGTTTTCAGTTTATTTCTCTTCTAAGCATGTCTCTTTCATCTCTTATTTTTGTTCTCCCCACATCCATGAGTAACTAAGTCACATAGGGGCATGCTAATGACAATACTATAGGCTAAAAAACGTGAACCAAGCATGTAGGATAGCTCTCGAAGCATTGATTGTATGTAAGCTTCATCCCACGGGCAATTTCGATTGGCCATCCATTTTGTCCAAAGAACTCCTAACCTCTGGAAGGAGTAAGAGTTCAGAGTCATACACTCATGCTAGCCTTTCAAGGTAGCCAGAAAACGACCTAGGAATAGGCGTTTTCCTAGTACAAACCATAACTTTATGCTTTAACAAGATGCTTAAGACCTTACTTGGACATGAGTAAACTAAAGAATCTAATGCATGGAATCGGACGATACATGAGATTGAGTGAGTTTGATGCATAGAGAGTTGATCCAATGCTTGAGAATCGTGAGAAAATGCCTATAGAAGAGTCGTTAGTAGCCCTTGTTTCTCCATTTTACACACTTTCGCTGTTAGGAATATTGCGGTAGAATTGCTGTTTCCGCAATTCTGCTAAGTCTACCATTCTGTTTAGCTGTTTCCTTCTTCGTTTATTAATCTCGTCTCTTTTCCTTTGAGTTTAACTTTGACTTGCTCTTGTTTATGTTGCTATCCTTTACATATTCCGTAGGAGTTAGACAATTTAAAACCAATTTTACCCCGTCAAATCCACCCATTCTTTCTTAACTTTACACTTCACGAGTAGCTTATAATAAATCTCTGTGGGAAAACGAATGAAAAAATACTTACTACTTGCTATAAGATCATGTATGCTTGCATGTTCTGAGTGCTCTCTCTATCTTATTGCTTATTTATTTTAACACATTGAGCACGCAACATTAGTCCCTGGTAAACGACTGACGGAAGTGAAGAACCATCTGAGGTTTCGAGGCGGTGCTGATTTGGGTTTGGATGGGTTCCCGGAGAGCGGCGTTAGGCGAGGTTTGCAGGCGGAGGGGCGGGGGTTGGTTTCGGAGAGGGTAGGCGGCAGTGGTGGGTTCGCCGTCGGTGATGCGTCTGTGGAGGAAACAGAGGTGCAAGCTGGGATGGGTGGTGGGGATATTGCCGCCAGTCAGTCGAAGAGTGAGGGCGTTGGTTCGGGGAGGACGTTGGAAGGGAAGGGGATGTTGGAAGGGAGCGGGCTGTCGTTCCGTGATGCTGCGGGAGAGATGCGACTGGACCAAACCGGACCAGCTGGTGAGAGGTCAAGCCAGACCGTTTTGGACCGAACCGATCCAGCCGTTGAACAGTTGGTCCGAACCGGGCCATCTGTTGAACGGTCAGACCAGGCCAATTTTGAGGCAATCCGAGTAGACCAATCTTGTGTTATGGATGGGCAGGCAGTTTGTACTATTTCCCCTTGCTCGGGTATTGGTGTGTCTAGTCCTTCGAGAACTGATAATATTATGCTTGGTGTTGGCCATTCTCGTGGTAGTGTGTTGGGGCCCATTGGACCTAACGATTTTGTGGGCGGTGGAGGTGGTGTAGTTAGGGGTTCGACTAATTCTTGTGGGTGTCGCTTTTTGGCTCCGCAACTACTACTGAGGAACCTATGGTCTATACCCCTGCAGGTTATTGATGGGGTGCGTGTTGTCGTTCCCCCTGCTGGTGTATGTGATGAAGGCATTGCGTTCTGGCAGTATTCGATAGTTGGGCAGTTTGTGGAAGGGCGTATGCCGTATGTTGTTCTCTCTCGGTTAGTTAGCCGTATATGGGGTCGAATTGAGGAATCGATCATTTATATGCTCGATAATGGTCTCATTATGTTTTGGTTTCGTTCTGCGGCGTCTCGTGACTGGGTGTTGTCTAACGGGCCGTGGCATATAGAAGGTCGACCCATTTTACTTCGACAATGGTCCCCAGGTATTGCTCCTGAAAATTTTGTGTTCGATTCTGTTCCTGTCTGGGTTAAGCTTTTTAATGTGTAGTTTGAGTTATGGTCTCGTAAAGGGTTGGGCTCTATTGCTTCAGCTGCTGGTAAACCTATTTGTTTGGATCAGGCTACTGCAGACTGCTTCCGTCTTTTATTTGCCAGAGTGTTGGTGGAGGTAGGGGTGAATAACGAGTTGCCTTCGTCGGTTTCGGTTAAGCTGGATGGGGGGGTTGTTGTGGTTAGACTTGAGTACGCTTGGAAGCCGAAGCGGTGTGTTCACTGCCAAGTTTTTGGTCATTCTAGCTCTAATTGTAGTAGCCAGGTGGCTCAAAAGTTGTGTGAGATCCCAGTTGTGGCCCCTGATGTTGTCCCTGTTGTTTCCCTCGTCGACACTTCTGCTATCTCCCCGTCTGCGCCTGAGGCGGGTGTGGTTCAGGATTCGGCAGTTCGTGGTGTGTCTTCGAGAGTTGTTAAGAACCGTAGAGGGGATCGAGTTGTGGTCCCGTCCATTTCTCCTCGAGTGTCTGCTCCTCGTCTAGTGGTTCCTTCTGTAAGGGGCCCGTCATTATAAAATTCTTTTGTTGTTATTGTGCCTGCTGATACTGACTTAATGGTAGAGTCGGATAGGATGCTTCCGCTGACTTTGCGTGGGGAGTCCAGAGTGGGTGATGTGGCTATCGTGCAGGTTGGTCCGAATGGTAGTGTCTCGAACACTACATCTGTTGTGGTGGATGAGGCTTGTGGTGATTGTTGCGTGCTCAGTGTGTAAATAAAATGTAATGCGAAGAGCACTCAGATCATGCAAGCATACATGGTCTGCAGCAAGTGATAAGTATTTTTTAATTCATTTTTCCACAGAGATTGAGTTTAGTTACTAACGAGTTAAGGTGCTAAATTAGATAAGGTCACTTAAATTGGGTAGATTTGGGGTTGATGTACCGAAATGATAAAGAATGCAAGAAGAAAGCAAGTGTAAGAACCAAACAAGTAAGAGATAAAGCTATAATGTGAAGAAGAATAATTGCGGGTCTCGCAATTATTAAGCAATAAAATCGCAAAGGTAAAAAGCTAATAAAAAGACTAAGGCAAAAAGCAGGAATGTTTTATTGCGGTTCTCGCAATCATCTAGCAATAAATTAGCAACGTTTTTAATGTAACGTAAAGCAGCAAGGTCAACTTAAGACTCTTCTATAGGCACTTAACTACGATTATTCAGCAGTAGATTAACATATCATGCATCGTCTTAGCTCAGTCTCATGCATCTCTCGATTACATGCGTTAGATCTTTAGTTCACTCATATCCAAGTAAGACATAAACACCTATTTATACAAGCAAGCTAATGAACGTGCTAGGAGAACGCCTATTCCTAGGTCGTTTTCTGGTTACCATGAAAGGCTAACATGAATGGATGACTCTGAACTCTTACTCCTTCCGGAGGTTAGAAATTCTTTAGACAAAATGGATGGCCGGTCGAAATTGCCCGTGGGATGAAGCTTACATACATTAAATGCAATCATACTATCCTACATGCTGAATTCTCGTATTTCTAGCCTACAGATTCATCTTTAGCAGACCCTTCTTAGATTAGTTACGCATGGTTTCCAAGGTAAAAGAGATGGATTGATTGATCATGATTTAAATGACTTAGTAAACACAAATGAATAAGAGATAACAAAATGAAGAACTCAAGAAACTTAATTGATTACTCTTTAAAAACCGAGTATAAATACTTCATAAACAGACGTGCAAAGGTTCGAAAGCAGTAAAGAATAAGTGATGTATAAGTAACGATCCAGATCAATGTTGCAAATGGAAACAATAGAGAGAAAACAGTAGAGAAAACTTGTAAAAGTGCACGGATCTCCTCGTCGCAAACGCCTCGGATGAAGGAGAAGATTAGCTGTTCTTGGGGATGAATTCAATCAGAAGAGAAGAAGGATCTTCTCTTCTTCCTCTCGAATTATCGACGCCAAGGGCTGATTTCTTCGTTCCAACAAAGAGAGAAGGAAATTCGTCTGCAGATTACTTTTCAACCGAGAACTCCACGCTTCTGAGCTATTTCTTTCCTTCATCATCTGTCTCCTTTTATAGCCTCTAGGTGGTTGCAAAAGGCTGCTCATTAATCGTGGATCACCATTCAACTTTGTGAGGTAGTCCAGCTTCACATGTGGCAGCAGCAGAGAGAGTTGACGACTGGAAAAACTCAGTCAATAACGACTGACGGCTGGGGGAAAATTGGAGCAGCAATGATTCTTTCCTTGCGGTTTCCTTGCGAGGGCCGCAATGCTTCATTGCGGCCTCAACAATATTTCAGCAAAGTTTCCTGCAATGTACATTTTAGCTTGTTTTACATCATTTTGCATCATTTTTCTTTCCTTTTCCAAATATGTCCTATTTTAGCATCACTTCTCAAATTCTCACATTTATGCACACAATAAGCTAACTCCTAACAAAAACACTCAAGAATGTGCATGATTTAAAGGTAAATATAGCCCTAAATAATGGACTTTTGGCGAGGTAACACACCCCCAAACTTGAGTTATTGCTCGTCCTCGAGCAATATAAAAGCTTACTTTGGCTGCTAAATCTTGTCTTTTAAACTCTACCTAGCTGACTTGCTGACTTCCCTAGGCATACTATCAAAGGAATTGCTGTCCTGTGACACTCTCCTAGGTTCAAACTAGCTTCATATTTTGCCTATTCTGATTTCCCTTGCCTTTAAAACCTTCCGTTTTTACTAACTTCCTACCTTATGGTTTATCTGCCTATGTCATTGGGCTCATTGTGCAGTTATCCCTAAGCTTTCAAATTCTCCCTAGTTTCAACTCAGACTCAGTACATGCTTCTAATGTTTTTATTTTTGAATTACCTAGGATTCCTTTAAAGTCATGCCAGGCTTAGCACACACGAGTATCAAAGTTCAGTATCCATAGAACAAACTAAGCCCTGGCACCACTATGTTGGATAGACACTCATCTCCCTTGACAAACCTTCAAGCTACAGCCCTGTGCTTAGCAAACTAAGGATCAGAGTTCAATTTTACAGGACACCTAAGCACTTAGGCCATAGTTTGTTGGCACACATTCTTCTTCCTTGGTTTTTCCTTCTCTTTCTTTTTCTTTTGGTAAAGTCTTTCCCTTCGAATTGCCTTTTGATGCAGTGCCACTTGTGGGTTACACAAATGACCCTGATTACTCAGCATCCTTAGAGAGAGACAATACCCTTTACTTTTCATTTGCTTTCTTATTCATTTTTTTTTTACAGAAGAAGAATGTCTATTTTACAAAGGAGAGAGGAGTGTTCCTAGGCCTAGAGGTTGCCTCCCCCAAACTTAAACTGCTCATTGTCCCCAATGAGAGTCTGAGGTGGCACACCCCCAAACTTATCTTAGAAGCATCTAGTCTAAATAAAAACCAGACAGACTTAAAACTCCTAGGGATAGAACGACCCTCCTAGTTCAGATAACTCATAAGCAGAAGTGTATTAAAACCAACATGGTAAGGGCTAACAGAGGTACATGCTCAGCATTTTATGAAGTTAATTAGAACTAACAAAGGTGTACTTGACACTCATCCAGCATGCGCACTAGACAGACTACCTATGGACATCAGTAATGCAGCCAAATAATGATATTTTAAGACAGACAGCCCATCAGAAAGTCATACACCCGCATGATTAAACTAACAAAACATTGCGGTGTCCGCAAAGAATTCGCAATGAATCCTTGCTTTCCCTCTCCACAGGGCTGTCAAGATTGACATCCCTGAAGGGGGAAAATACCTCTTCTTCTTCATCCGCACCACCAAAATTGATGCCGATCGTTGTTCTTCAGATGGAACTTCAGGTTCCGACTGCTGTTGAGGGGAATCGGGGCTCTGCATGGCCGTCTCAAACGAAGGCCTGCCACTGCTGATGCTTTCCTTACTCATGGACTTCCTACTCTTGATCTTTGGATCTTCCTCAGTAATCTTCCACTTCTTTCTAGGGGATTGTGTTGGATCAGCGCTGGTTGCAGCCTCAGTTGTGGCCACCTTCCACTTCCTCCTCACAGGGAGCTTCAGCGTTTGCCAAGGACAGCAGCGCATCTCTGACCAATTCAGCATCCTCCGTGATTGGGGATGTTTTCTTGGGTGTGGATCGATCAGATCTTGTGGACACCATGGCCGTTTCTTGGAGTTGAACTTTGAAAATTTCAGAGGAAGGAGAGAGCTGGTTGTTTTGGAATTCAAGGGTTTGAGAATCGTAAATGGGGATGATCCCCAACTCGTCCTATATATACTCGGTTGTTGCCCCAACGGTTACATTAGTGCGGACTCCGCAATTATTTCGCAATTTTTTAGCAAATCCTTGAAGATATAGTCGTTGGGATTTCATCCTTGATTGTTATTTGTTGCAAGATTCTAGCAACTAAATCTTCGATTTTTTTGCAAGATCTCTTCCTCAACTTTCCTTGCCTCGTGGTTTACTCCCTTCCTTGCCGTTTAAAAATCTCCAATTACTACGTTCCTAATGAATAAAAACAAACTTAATTAAAGCTAGAAATAATAATACTGTAAACAATCTAAAAGAAAAACAATAACGAACGACTATCTATTCCATATTCCTCTGATGATTGAGCATAGAGATAATTCCATTAAATGCCCTTGCCCATCCTCTCTTGATTTGCTTTTTATGCCTCAGATAAGAGGAAGGCTGAGAGTGTCTGCACATCTCCTTCCTCATAGTAATGTTTCGATCTAGCCCCATTCACCATGAACGGCTGACCTTGATTCAGATTTTGAATTTTAATTGCACCATGAACAAATACATTAGTAATCATAAAAGGACCTGACCAACGAGACTTAAGTTTGCCCAGAAATAATCTAAGTCGTGAGTTAAACAATAGAACATGCTGGCCCTTTTTGAAGTCCTTAATCCTAAGTCTACTATCATGCCAAATTTTAGTCTTCTCCTTATACATTTTCGCATTTTCATATGACATATGTCTTAGTTCATCCAACTCATGCAATTGCAGAGATCGCAATGATCCCGCATCAGTTACGCAAAAATTCAATTCTTTCAAGGCCCAAAATGCTTTGTTTTCTAATTCAAGAGGTAAGTGACATGCTTTTTCATACACTAACCTATAAGGAGACATCCCTAGTGGTGTCTTATATGCAGTCTTATAGGCCCACAGTGCATCATCCAGTTTGAAAGACCAATCATTTCTACTCGGTTTTACAATCTTTTCAAGTATGCTCTTGATCTCTCTATTAGATATTTCAGCTTGTCCATTCGAGTGTGGATGATAAGGTGTTGCTACTCTATGTCTAACGTTATATTTAGCTAACACTTTTTCCATAGCTTTATTTATAAAGTGGGTTCCTTCATCACTTATGATGGCACGTGGTGTGCCAAATCGTGTAAAAATGTGCCTATTTAGAAATTTAACGACTGTTTTGGCATCATTTAAGGGACATGCAATTGCTTCTACCCATTTGGAAACATAATCTACAGCTACTAGAATGTAAAGATTACCAGCAGATGGAGGGAATGGTCCCATGAAGTCAATGTCCCATACATCAAAGAGTTCTAACTCTAAGATATAGGTGAGAGGCATCTCATCTTTTCTACTAAGGTTACCTGTACGTTGACACTCATTGCAGTTGTGTGCATAGTCGTGTGCATCCTTGAAGATCGTGGGCCAGAAGTAGCCACTTTGGAACACCTTTGCAGGCGTCCTTTGACCACCAAAGTGTCCACCATAAGGAGCTGTATGACAATGCTGCAAGACTGACCTTGATTCAGCAGCTGACACACACTTCCTTAGCAATCCAACCGCACAACTTTTGTAAAGTGTTGGATCGTCCCATATGTACTTCCTAGCCTCGTGTAAGAACCTCTTCTTCTCTTGCCCCCCTCTGAAAGTTGGTAACACCTGTGAGGCAAGAAAGTTAGCAATATCCGCAAACCAAGGTTCATCATTGTTATCACAATGCACTAACACAAAGACATGTTCATCAATAAAGGAATCAGTCATTGCGGGCTCCGCAATTTTTCCGCAATGACTCTGCAATCTAGATAAATGATCAGCAACTACGTTTTCACTTCCTTTTTTATCTCTATTCTCTAGATCAAACTCTTGCAATAGTAACACCCATCTAATTAGACGAGGCTTAGCATCAGCCTTCCTCATTAAATATTTTATTGCAGAGTGATCAGTGTAAACAATCGTTTTATTTCCTACAATATACGGCCTAAATTTTTCACATGCAAACACTACCGCTAACATTTCTTTCTCTGTGGTAGTGTAGTTACATTGTGCTTCATTTAAAGTTTTACTTGCATAATATACAGGGTGTGTTAGTTTATCTATCTTTTGCCCAAGCATAGCCCCAATTGCATAGTCACTAGCATCACACATTAGTTCAAAAGGCAAATCCCAATTTGGGCCTACTATAATTGGTGCTTTGACTAAGGCATCCTTAAGTTTTTTCCATGCTATTAGACATTCATTTGAGAAGACAAAAGTTTTATTTAGCTCTAGAAGCTCACACAGGGGTTTAGAGATTTTTGAAAAGTCTTTTATAAATCTCCTATAAAAACCAGCATGACCTAAGAAACTTCTTATAGCTTTGACATTTTTAGGTTCCACTAACTTCTCAATGATTTCTATTTTGGCCCTATCGACCTCTACTCCTGCTTTGGACACTCTATGTCCTAATACTATTCCTTCTTCCACCATAAAGTGGCATTTTTCCCAATTTAAGACTAGGTTGGTTTCTTCACACCTAGTTAGGACTTGTCCTAGATTTTCTAGGCAATGGTTAAAGGAATCACCAAAGACTGAGAAGTCATCCATAAATATTTCTATTATGGACTCATCTAGGTCAGAGAAGATAGCCAACATGCATCTTTGGAATGTTGTTGGTGCATTGCATAAGCCAAATGGCATTCTGCGAAAAGCAAATGTTCCAAAGGGACATGTAAAGGTTGTTTTCTCTTGATCCTCAGGGTCTATGGTGATTTGGTTATATCCTGAGTAACCATCTAAAAAGCAGTAAAAGGCTCGGCCAGCTATCCTATCTAGCATTTGGTCTATAAAGGGTAAAGGGAAATGGTCTTTTTTTTGTTTCTTTGTTAAGTTTTCTATAGTCCATACAGACTCTCCATCCTGTAACAGTTCTAGTTGGTATTAATTCGTTATTCTCATTAACTACTACAGTCATACCACCCTTCTTAGGCACACATTGAATAGGACTGACCCATTGACTATTGGCTATTGGAAAGATCACACATGCATCTAACCATTTAATAATTTCTTTTTTAACTACCTCGTTCATGGAGAGGTTCAACCTACGTTGGTGATCTACTCTAGGTGTATGTTCCTCTTCTAACAATATTTTATGCATGCAATACGAAGGACTTATACACATAATATCAGCAATCGTCCAGGCAATAACTTTTTTATGTTGCTTGAGCAGCAATATTAACGCAATTTCATGCTGTTTACTTAGTTTGGATGAAATAATAACAGGCAAGGTATCTTTCTCTCCTAGATATGCATACTTAAGGTGTTCAGGCAATGGTTTCAGTTCTAGTAGAGGTGGTTGTTCAATTGATGGCATTAAAGGAGTTGTGGTTCTATCAGACAATTCATTAGTCATGCATACATGCTGAGTGTTATCCACAAATACATCCATCAATTCAGAAATATTTAAATCATCTACATCTACTTGTGCATAACTAGTAGCATGCTTAATTAACAATTCATGCTCAAGTTCTTCTTCCATTAAAGAGTCTACTATATCTATAGTTGCATAGGATTCAAGATCAGAGGGGTACCTTAAAGCTTTAAACACACTGAACTTAACCTCTTCATCATGAACTCACATGGTGAGCTCACCTTTCTGGACATCAATTAGACCCATACCTGTGGCTAAGAATGGTCTGCCCAATAGGATTGGTACCTCTTTATCTGTCTCGTAGTCCAAGATTATAAATTCTGCAAGAAAAATAAATTTGTCAACCTTGACAAGTATATCCTCAATCTTACCCTCAGGGTATGCGATGGATCTGTCTGCAAGTTGCAAGGTGACTGTTGTTGGTCGTGCTTCCACTATCCCAAGTTGTTGGAATAGTGACAAGGGCATGAGATTGATGCTGGCTCCCAGATCACACAAGGCTCTGCCCACGTGCTTGCCTCCCAATTCTACTGGTAAGGTGAAGGACCCAGGATCATTTTCCTTCTTTGGCAGTTTATTTTGGAGTATGGCACTGCACTCCTCGGTGAGATTGACTGTTTCAAACTCACCAATAACTTTTTTATTAGTAATAATTGTTGGGTTTATGTCCTAAAACTCGTAGTTTGTAAACTGTTTGAATGTAAATATATTATATTTCAATAAAGTTGTTATTGAATTTTAGTGAATTGTGTTTGTATTAACCTATACCAATAACTAACACCCATGGCGATAGTGTGAGTACTTGAACTTCATGTGTGACATGAATGTGAATCAAGTTCAAGTAGACAGCCAAAATGGTCTATAGTATAGGGATAAGGCTGGGTACCTTATCCTGGGGACACTATTGGACGCGGCTCACTTTGTATAGTACAAAACGATGTGATTCGAATCGTTTCATGTAGACACATGTGAGTGAGGGCGTCCTGTGCAATGAGTTTGCACAAGACCGAACCAAGAAATAAAATCGCTCTTTCTTTATAACACCGTTTACTGTAAAGACCGATTTTTTCATGTGATAACTTAGGTAACTCGATCTCAATCCTGAGCTTACTATGAACTCCTGTTTATTCAACCTTATCCTTTGATTTGTACGGGTGAGAGTGGCCAGATTGCCGACTCAATATGCCTACCATCTTGGGGATAAGATTGAATAAGTGGCTGGGGACATAGTTGTAGCAAGATTGGAATTCACTCCTACCCGTTTTAAGGGTTAGTAGAGAGGTTGTTCCCTTAAGTGCTGACTCCAGGTCTTGAACAATGGGCCCATCGTCTCCTTATCAGGGAGGAATCTGATTTGATGGTTGGACCACAAATCAATTGTTCATTAGAGGTGTCAGTGGTACTTAAGGAACAAGATATAATACAAGGGTTAAACGGTTTAAATGACCCGTTGTGATTATGAACGACCTGTGAAGGATCGACTTACTGATGATAGTTATATCAAGATGACACAATATATCTACAGTGAGGAGAGTGCAGCCCTTGGACTTTAGTGGAGTCTTCGGGGGTTAACGAATGTTGGTTAGTTCGGTTGAAAGAGTTTTGACCGGATAATCTCGTATCGTTGGAGCTCATGATCTGTAGGTCCTTACGGTTCTCCTGGCTAGCTCGGATAAAGCCGTGAAACAATATAAAAGAAAAGAAAAGAATTTGAATCGTTCAAATTCGAGTTTGTGGAAGAAGGATAGACATATTTAAATATGATTTAAATATGAGATTGGTCTGAAAACATGAATAGGATTCATGTGCAAAAAGTCGGTTTTCGAAAAACCGGGATTAATTATATTATTTAATTAATATTTGATATTGAATTAAATAATATTAATTAATTTATATATATATATATATATTTTTTATTAATTAAAAAGTTTAATTAATAAAATAATTATTATTATTTTTAATAATAATAATATATATAATATATATATATATATATATATATATATATATATATATATATAAATATATATATATATATATATATATATATATATATATATATATATATACATGTGTCTTACATGCAAGATGTAAGACACATGTATGTTTTATATATACACAGCATATATATATTTCAGTAGATCAATTAAAAAAAAAAAAAAAAAAAAAGTGAGTGCATATTGGGGTTGTTAATTAAAATTGAGATTTCAATTTCACTCTCTCTCTATCACTTCCTCTTCCGTCTTCTTCAGCTTCTGTCCTCTGTAAAAAATTAGATTTTCTTCAGTGAAGCTTCTTCCCTCTTTTCTCTTGTAAAAGGAGTCCCACCACTCCGTTTCTCGGCCTGAGGATAGCGGGACTACCGTGGGTGGTCCACGAAGGTTTCGTGAGAAGGCTCGATGAGCTCGTGAGGAGCTTCTGGCGGTGAAATTGGAGAAATACGAACGACAAGGGTATGTGTTCTAATTTCTCTTTTTCATTGCTTTTGCATGTTTCCATTTGTTTAAATTGATGAAATTAGAGTGTCGATGATCCAAATCGCTTCCGCTGCGTTCCATCAACGCTCCATCAATTGGTATCAGACCGTTTTTGGCCACTCAATTTCTATCAATTTAAGTTATGGTGGGTTTTATTTAGAAATTGTTTCTGAATGGATATCTAAAGTGAATATCGATTTTGGCATAGTTTCTTTTTGAATTTCATTATTTGTAATTGCCCGAGATTGTATGGGCTTTCATGCATGCTAAAGAGTCTGTATTTTTAGAGTCATTAGAGTCCATATAGGGTTCTTTGTGAAAGAAGTTTGAGTTTGAAACTCGCCGAAATGTTCGGTGTAAGTTCAAACTCGTTCTGGGCAATACGAGGAGAAATTCGAAGAAATTTTTGGCCGAAGCGTTCGGAGGAAGCAAGTTGGTCATAGGCGGTGGTCATAGGCGGTGCGAAGAGTTCGAAGTCCGCTCAAGGCATGGCTTGGTGATCAAGCTTGTAATAAATTAGTTATTGCTTGCTAAATGCCAAAATCGATCCACTTTAGTGTGTTTAATTAATTATGCATTGCGAATGTTTGTTTTAATTAAATTCCATGTTTGTATGTGCATAACGTATGCCATATAGATTTAAAATCCCACCGTAGGAAGCATGCTTCATGCATTGAAAATATGTTATAAGTGTTATAATATATCGTATGCATATTTGGCAATTCATGAGTGTTGATATAATAGTTATATTAATTCATGAATTAGATGTTGTTTGCTTAATAGAATAATTGATATAAGTGTTATATTAATTATGAAATTAAATCAACAACATAGATTGCCATAGTTTTATGCACATGGTATATTATAAGTGTTATAATGTATAGGATGCATGTTTTATTCATGAGTATTAATATAAGAGTTATATTAATTCATGAATTAGATGTTGTTTGCTTAATAGAATAATTGATATAAGTGTTATATTAATTATAAAATTAAACATCCAACATTAGATGCATTTTGTTTGTTATAAGTGTTATAATGTATAGGATGCATGCTTAATTCATGAGAATTGATATAAGTGTTATATTAATTTATGAATTAAGAGTTGAATGTTTAAGAGCATAATCGATATAATTGTTATATTAATTATGAAATTAAATATTCAACTTGTCGTGCCTTAGTGATGCATGTTTGAGAAGCATGTAGAAGTTTGTTGTAGTAAGTCTTAGTTTTGCAAAGCGTTGTAAAATTGGCATAGACTTTTAAAATCTATAACAAAGACAAAGGCATGCTCACTTAGGGTTGAATGTATCGCTCCGTTTCATTAGATGAATAGGTCGATATTTTGTAAATGCTAAGGTTACAAGAAACTCACCCGGGGACATCCTGTTCGAGGTTGGAGGTATTTAAGCTGACGGTTTACGGAACACCTCCTACCTGGGGACCATCCGGTACTTGAGTAAAGTTAACCGGGCTTTATGAGCATGCGTGAGTGGTGTGAGGTAATAAAGTGTTTATCACCTAGACATCATAGGTAAAAGTTTGTTTTACCTAGACTTAGGCCTTATTGTCTTAGCCGGATAATGCCTGAGTATTTTACCCATTCCGTCTTAAAATACTTAGTAGAGGTGTTGAGAAGGTATATATGATATATCCCTCTCCTCCTACGTTCTCTGTTAAGTTCACACCGTGAGAATTATGCTCGGCCTCGTGATGTCAATAGGGCATCCCCATTCGGATGGTATTTGCATAATTCAAGAGCAAGGTGAATGGAGAAAGTATTTATAGTAAGTGGGAGAAGGAAGTATGTCAATACATCCTGCGGTCTCCTCCATTGGATTGAACCGTGAGATTCCTATGTTCTGCCTGCTAGGTGCCCACAAGTGGTACCGATCCATTCGGAGGGCCGTTTCATAGGAATCGGAACATCTCAATCACCATTTATGGATAAAGAAACATAGAGTCATTCCCAACTTTGACATTTCCATTCGGTTGCATCGTTGGGGCCGCCTTATGAATTCTAAAAATGGAGGGTCACACTTACGAGATTTGCTAAGGAGTTAGTAAATCTTGACCAAACAGCGATAACTAAAATGCTATAAGAATATGAGATATTCTGGTATTAGCATTTAGTCAAGAATGTCTTGATTCAGTGAAGGAATGCTTGACTGCCCCTCGGTAGCCACCATTCTGACCCACTGAAGTATCGTTGCAGTTTAATAATGAGTTTTGGGTACATTATTATTCTTTGCTAAATTCTTGATTGGTGTGTAAATTAGGTTAAAACCTTTTCACTAATATTTATTCATTCTCTTTTCAGCATGTCTAGCTCTTTCATTCACTTACTAGCTTCCGATAAGTTAACCGGCGATAACTACGCGACCTGGAAATCGAACTTGAATACGATTCTCGTTCTAGATGATCTCAGGTTCGTCTTATCAGAGGATTGTCCTCCCCCTCCTAGCTCGGATGCGACTCGAACTGTTCGAGAAGCATATGATAGATGGACAAGGGCTAATGATAAAGCCCGAGTCTATATCTTAGCCAGCATATCTGATGTGTTAGCTAAGAAGCACGAGGATATGGTTTCTGCTAAAGAAATCATGTCTTCATTACAGGAGATGTTTGGACTTCCGTCCTCATCGGTCTGTCATGAAGCCCTCGAATTCGTTTACAACTCTCGCATGAAGGAGGGAACCTCTGTTAGGGAGCATGTCCTTAACATGATGGTCCACTTCAATGTGGCGGAAGTAAACGGAGCTACTGTTGCGTGCTCAATGTGTAAAGGAAATAAGCAATAAGAGAGAGAGAGCACTCAGAACATGCAAGCATACATGATCCTATAGCAAGTAGTAAGTATTTTTTCATTCGTTTTCCCACAGAGATTTATTATTAGCTACTCGTGAAGTGTATTGTTAAGTAAGAATGGGTGGATTTGATGGGGTAGCTTTGGTTTAAAAATGCCTAATTACTAATGAATAGATAAAGGGTAGCAACATAAACAAGTGCAAGTCAATGATAAACTCAAATGTAAAGAGAAGAGATTAATAAACGAAGAGGAAAATAGCTAAGCAGAATTTTTAACTTAGTAGAATTGCGAGAACAGCAATTTTACCGCAATGTTACTAACAGCGAAAGTGTGTAAAATGGAGAAACAAGGGCTACTAACGACTTCTCTATAGGCATTTTCACACGATTCTCAAGCATTGGATCAACTCACTATGCATCAAACTAACTCATTCTCATGTATCTTCCGATTTCATGCATTAGATTCTTTAGTTTACTCATGTCCAAGTAAGGTCTTAAGCATCTTGTTAAAGCAGTAAGTTATGATTTGTACTAGGAAAACGCCTATTCCTAGGTCGTTTTCTGATTACCTTGAGAGGCTAGCATGAGTGTATGACTCTGAACTCTTACTCCTTCCAGAGGTTAGGAGTTCTTTGGACAAAATGGATGGCCAATCGAAATTGCCCGTGGGATGAAGCTTACATACAATCAATGCATTCGAGAGCTATCCTACATGCTTGGTTCACGTGTTTTAGCCTATAATACTGTCATTAGCATGCCCCTATGTGACTTAGCTACTCATGGATGTAGAGAGAACATAAATATTAGATGAAGTAGACATGCTTAGAGGGAAATTAAAGACAAAACAGCAAGGAAAAACAGTAGGCAGAGAAGGTAAAGACAAAGGGTGAAATGATGAATTGTGCTTTGATTAATCGATTGTTTGAATGAACAAAGGGAAACTTAAAGTGAAAAGCATAAAGACAGAAAGCAACGAAATGAAATGGACTAACTAATGGAAAAGAAATAACAACAAAAAGGTGCTGGAAATGAAAAACAAAGACAGAAAGCAGTAAAATGAGCTTGAACGCCTCGTCGCAAACGCCTCGGCTGAAAGGAGAGAAAGGTGAGCCTTGCTTGGATGAATCCAATCAGGAGAGAAGATGAATCTTCTCTTCTTCCTATCAGATTGTCGACTCCAACAGCTGAACCTCTCAAACCAACAGACGGAGAAGAGAATGAATGGGAAAGACTGCGCTACGAAGAGACTTCTACGCTTTCGGATGATGATCAAACCCTCTACTTTGACCCCCTTTTATAGTAATCTGCAGGTGCGTTTGGGCCAAGGAGAACCATCCATCCTCAACGTCGTACTTCAAAATGGATGGAGGAGAAAGAACGAATCCCTGAAATAACGGATCACAACAGAAAAAGGTTAGCCAACTTACGGATTTCACTTGAAACATTGCGGTTTTAGCAATGTTTCCGCAATGCTTCCGCAATGTACAATTTTTATTCTTTTAACTTCCTTTTTCATTCCTTTTCTTTCCTTTTGCACACAAGTCCTAATTTAGCTTCCCTCTTCTAATTCTCATATTTAAGCATAGGTTCAAGCTAAATCCTATCAAAAACACCTAAGAGTGTACATCTTTCTATGGAAAACAAGTCCTAAAAAGGTCACTTTTGGAGACGTAACAGCTACTATTGACGAGTCAAGTCAAGTAAGCTTTATCATGGAATCTCTTTCGAAGAGTTTCCTTCAGTTCAGAACCAATATGGTAATGAACAAGATAAAGTATAATTTGACTTCTCTCCTCAGCGAGCTACAGACCTATCAGTCCCTTCAGACTTCTAAAGGAAAAGAGAAGGAGGCAAACGTTGTCACTTCTAGGAAATTCCAAAAGGGGTCGTCTTCAGGGAGTAGGTCTGAACTTTCTTCTATTAAGAATAAGAGTATTCAAAAGAAGAAGAAAGATAAAAGGAAGGGAAAAGCACCTGCTACTGGTAAGAGCAAGACTAGATCTACAGACAAAGGAAAATGTTTCCATTGTGGTGTAGATGGGCACTGGAAACGGAATTGCCCAAAGTATCTTGCAGAGAAAAAGGCTGAGAAGGAAAGACAAGGTAAATATGATTTACTTGTTGTTGAAACATGTTTAGTAGAACATGATTGTCATACCTGGATACTTGATTCAGGAGCTACTAACCATGTTTGTTCTTCTTTTCAGGAAACTAGTTCTTGGCAGCCACTTTCTCGAGGTGAGATAACTCTCAGAGTTGGAACTGGAGAGGTTGTCTCAGCTGAAGCAGTGGGAGCTGTAAAGTTGTTGTATAGAGATAGTTTCATTTTACTAGAAAATGTACTCTTGGTTCCTATCTTCCAGAGGAATCTTGTATCTATATCTTGTTTGTTAGAACAGTTGTATAAAGTATCTTTTGTGCATAATGAAGCGTTCATTAGCAAAAGAGGTGTACGTATTTGTTCTGCGAAACTTGAAAACAACTTGTATGTGTTAAGACCAACCGAAGTCAAAGCTATTTTGAACACTGAAATGTTTAAAACAGCTGAGACTCAAACTAAAAGGCAGAAACTTTCTCCAAGTACTTATCTTTGGCACTTAAGACTAGGTCACATTAATCTCAATAGGATTGGGAGATTGGTTAAGAGTGGTCTGCTAAATCGTTTAGAGGACAACTCTTTACCGCCATGTGAGTCTTGTCTTGAGGGCAAAATGACCAAACGATCTTTTTCTGAAAAAGGTCATAGGTCCAAAGAACCTCTAGAAATCGTGCATTCGGATCTCTGCGGTCCTTTGAATGTCAAAGCACGAGGAGGGTATGAATATTTCATCAGTTTCATTGATGATTTTCTAGGTACGGTTATCTTTATCTAATGCATCATAAGTCCGAAGCTCTTGAAAAGTTCAAAGAGTATAAGGCAGAGGTTGAGAACACATTAGGTAAATCAATAAAAACACTCTGATCAGATCGAGGTGGAGAGTATATGGATTTAAGATTCCAGGACTATATGATAGAACATGGAATAGTATCTCAACTCTCAGCGCCAGGAACACCACAGCAGAATGGTGTGTCCGAGAGGAGAAATAGAACCCTGTTAGACATGGTTCGATCTATGATGAGTTATGCTCATTTGCCTAGTTCGTTTTGGGGATATGCAGTAGAGACTGCAGTATATATTTTGAACATGGTTCCCTCTAAGAGTGTTTCTGAAACACCTTATGAGTTATGGAGAGGGCGTAAAGGTAGTTTACGTCACTTCAGGATTTGGGGGTGTCCGGCACATGTGCTAGTACCCAATCCAAAGAAGTTGGAACATCGTTCAAAATTGTGCCTATTTGTAGGTTACCCCAAGGAAACGAAAGGTGGTCTATTTTACGATCCTCATGAGAACAAGGTACTAGTATCGACTAATGCCACGTTCTTAGAGGAAGACCACATTAGAGATCATCAACCGTCTAGCAAAATTGTTTTGTCTGAATTTTCCAGGAAAGCTACAGACGGATCAACAAAGGTTGTTGATCAGGCTGGTCCTTCTCAAGAGTTGAGAAAACCTCGACGCAGTGGGAGGGATGTAAGACACCCTAACCGCTACATCGGCTTGTCTAAAACTCAAGTCGTCATACCTGATGATCGCGTTGAGGATCCATTGACCTTTAAACAGGCAATGAATGACATAGACAAGGACCAGTGGCTTAAAGCCATGGATCTCGAAATGGAGTCTATGTACTTCAATTCGGTCTGGGATCTTGTAGACCAACCAGATAGTGAAAGACCTATCGGTTGCAAGTGGATCTACAAAAGAAAACGAGACCAAGCTGGTAAGGTGCAAACCTTTAAGGCTCGACTTGTGGCAAAAGGTTATTCCCAAAGAGAAGGGGTGGACTATGAAGAAACCTTTTCTCCTGTTGCCATGTTAAAGTCGATTAGAATACTCTTATCCATTGCTACATTTTATGATTATGAAATCTGGCAAATCGATGTCAAGACTGCCTTTCTGAATGGTAATCTTGAGGAGAGTATCTATATGGCTCAACTAGAGGGATTCATACTTCAGGGTCAAGAGCAAAAGGTTTGCAAGCTTAATCGGTCCATTTATGGGTTGAAGCAAGCAACTAGATCCTGGAATATAAGGTTTGATACGGCGATCAAATCTTATGGCTTTGAACAAACGAACCTTGTGTTTACAAGAAAGTAGTCAATACTTTTGTAGCTTTCTTAGTCTTGTACGTAGACGATATACTACTCATTGGGAATGATGTAGGGTTCCTAACTGACGTTAAGAATTGGCTAGCGACCCAATTCCAAATGAAAGATTTGGGAGAGGCTCAGTTTGTTCTAGGGATTCAGATCATAAGGCATCGTAAGAACAAAGTGCTAGCGCTGTCTCAAGCATCTTATATTGACAAGGTGTTGTCAAGATATTCGATGCAGAATTCCAAGAAAGGTTCGCTGCCTTTTAGGCATGGAATTCACTTGTCTAAGGAATAGTCTCTTAAGACACCTCAAGAGGTTGAGGATATGAGACGAATTCCCTATACATCTGCAGTTGGTAGTCTAATGTACGCTATGTTGTGTACAAGACCCGACATCTGCTATGCAGTAGGAATTGTCAGTAGGTTCCAGTCCAATCCAGGATATGATCACTGGACAGCCGTTAAACACGTCCTCAAGTATCTTAGGAGAACGAGAGACTATGTGCTTGTGTATGGCGCGAAGGATTTGATCCTTGCAGGATACACTGACTCTGATTTTCAGACTGATATAGATTCTAGGAAATCTACATCAGGATCAGTGTTCACTCTTAACGGAGGAGCAATAGTATGGAGGAGTATAAAGCAAGGTTGTATTGCTGACTCCACCATGGAAGCTGAGTATGTCGCAGCTTGCGAAGCAGCGAAGGAAGCTGTATGGCTTAGGAAGTTCTTGACAGATTTGGAAATTGTTCCAAAAATGAACTTGCCAATCACCCTTTATTGTGATAACAGCGGTGCTGTGGCAAATTCTAAAGAACCTAGAAGCCATAAGCGTGGAAAACATATTGAGCGGAAATATCATCTCATCTGGGAGATAGTGCAACGAGGAGATGTGATCGTCACACAGGTAGCCTCGGAGCACAACATTGCTGATCCGTTTACTAAGTCTCTCACGGCTAAAGTGTTTGAGAGACACATAAAAAGTTTAGGGCTGCGAGCTGCTCAGTAGGACAGTGGGAGAAACTTTAGATATTTGATATACTAGTTCTCTCGACCAGCAAGTACTCCACTGACGTTTTAGTCCAAGTGGGAGTTTGTTGGGTTTTATGTCCTAAAACTCGTAGTTTGTAAACTGTTTGAATGTAAATATATTATATTTCAATAAAGTTGTTATTGAATTTTAGTGAATTGTGTTTGTATTAACCTATACCAATAACTAACACCCATGGCGATAGTGTGAGTACTTGAACTTCATGTGTGACATGAATGTGAATCAAGTTCAAGTAGACAGCCAAAATGGTCTATAGTATAGGGATAAGGCTGGGTACCTTATCCTGGGGACACTATTGGACGCGGCTCACTTTGTATAGTACAAAACGATGTGATTCGAATCGTTTCATGTAGACACATGTGAGTGAGGGCGTCCTGTGCAATGAGTTTGCACAAGACCGAACCAAGAAATAAAATCGCTCTTTCTTTATAACACCGTTTACTGTAAAGACCGATTTTTTCATGTGATAACTTAGGTAACTCGATCTCAATCCTGAGCTTACTATGAACTCCTGTTTATTCAACCTTATCCTTTGATTTGTACGGGTGAGAGTGGCCAGATTGCCGACTCAATATGCCTACCATCTTGGTAAGATTGAATAAGTGGCTGGGGACATAGTTGTAGCAAGATTGGAATTCACTCCTACCCGTTTTAAGGGTTAGTAGAGAGGTTGTTCCCTTAAGTGCTGACTCCAGGTCTTGAACAATGGGCCCATCCTCTCCTGATCATGGAGGAATATGATTTGATGGTTGGACCACAAATCAATTGTTCATTAGAGGTGTCAGTGGTACTTAAGGAACAAGATATAATACAAGGGTTAAACGGTTTAAATGACCCGTTGTGATTATGAACGACCTGTGAAGGATCGACTTACTGATGATAGTTATATCAAGAGGACACAATATATCTACAGTGAGGAGAGTGCAGCCCTTGGACTTTAGTGGAGTCTCCGGGGGTTAACGAATGTTGGTTAGTTCGGTTGAAAGAGTTTTGACCGGATAATCTCGTATCGTTGGAGCTCATGATCTGTAGGTCCTTACGGTTCTCCTGGCTAGCTCGGATAAAGCCGTGAAACAATATAAAAGAAAAGAAAAGAATTTGAATCGTTCAAATTCGAGTTTGTGGAAGAAGGATAGACATATTTAAATATGATTTAAATATGAGATTGGTCTGAAAACATGAATAGGATTCATGTGCAAAAAGTCGGTTTTCGGAAAACCGGGATTAATTATATTATTTAATTAATATTTGATATTGAATTAAATAATATTAATTAATTTATATATATATATATTTTTTATTAATTAAAAAGTTTAATTAATAAAATAATTATTATTATTTTTAATAATATATATATATATATATACATGTGTCTTACATGCAAGATGTAAGACACATGTATGTTTTATATATACACAACATATATATATATATTTCAGCAGATCAATTAAAAAAAAAAAAAAAAAAAAAAAAAAAAGAAAAAGAAAAGTGAGTGCATATTGGGGTTGTTAATTAAAATTGAGATTTCAATTTCACTCTCTCTCTATCACTTCCTCTTCCGTCTTCTTCAGCTTCTGTCCTCTGTTGAAAATTAGATTTTCTTCAGTGAAGCTTCTTCCCTCTTTTCTCTTGTAAAAGAAGTCCCACCACTTCGTTTCTCGGCCCGAGGATAGCGGGACTACCGTGGGTGGTCCACGAAGGTTTCGTGAGAAGGCTCGGTGAGCTCGTGAGGAGCTTCTGGCGGTGAAATTGGAGAAATACGAACGACAAGGGTATGTGTTCTAATTTCTCTTTTTCATTGCTTTTGCATGTTTCCATTTGTTTAAATTGATGAAATTAGAGTGTCTATGATCCAAATCGCTTCCGCTGCGTTCCATCAATGCTCCATCAAATGTCTTTTAAGAATTTTATATAAGATGGCATAGATTGCAAAACTTCCACGAATGGAATATTAACATGAACTTGTTTTAAGATTTCCAAGAACTTGTGGAAATGAGCTTCCTGCTCTTGTTTCTTCTTAAGTCGTCTAGGGAATGGAGGTGGTGGCACATATGAAGGCAATTCAGGTTGCCTAATGACAGGGGGAGGCCTAGGAATTTCTTCTGGTTCCTCAATGATAGGTTCCAGCATCACCCTCGTTGTATTTGGTTGTATTTGATCAAGATTAGGCAGAGAATCCAGTGGAGCACTAGACTCTTCATTCTCTACTCTCTTTGGTGTTTCTCTGTTGTTAATCACCAATGGCCTTCCACTTCGAAGTTCAATTGCTTGAACTTGTTCCTTACCATCCCTTCTTGGGGTTTCAGTGTCTGCAGGCAATCTGCCTTGGGGCCTATTTTTCAGCTCGTTTGCCAACTGCCCTATTTGGTTTTCTAAGCTTCTCAGTGTTGCTTGCTGACTCTGCAGAGTTGCATCATTCTTTGCGATGTACTCCTTCAGCAAGTTCTCCACTGAGGTCCCCATTGGTTGGTTGTATTGTTTTTGATAAGGGGGTTGACTAGTTTGTTGAGTGAAACCAGATGTTCCACTTGGTCTTGGTTGATTTTGCATTTGGTTTGTGTTTTGTTGTCCACCCCAAGAAAGATTTGGGTGGTTTCTCCAACCAGGGTTATAAATGTTTGAGTAGGGGTTGTTCCTTGGTTGTTGTTGACTTCCAACATAACACACCGAGGATGGATTCCTAGGGCAAAAATCATACATATGCCCTTCCCCACAGAATCCACAGACTAGTGCCTCACCTTGGTTGGTTGCTGCGCTTGTTGAAACAGTTGTTGCGGTGTTGACACTTTGTTGAATATTAGTTTGAGCCATTTGTTTTACTAGGTTGGTCAGGGCATTGATTTGGCTGCTCATTGCACTAAGTGCATCCATGTCTTGAGCCTTCCTTGTGTTTGGCTCTACAGGATCGTCTGTCCATCTACAATGTGATGTTGAGATTTTCTCCAAAATCTCATAGGCTTCATTGTAGCTCTTGGATAGCATGGAACCTCCAGCTGAGGAATTCAACACTTGCCTCGTGCTGGGGTTGCATCATTTGAAGAATACTTCAATTTGAATACACCATGGAATGCCATGGTGTGGACATTTGAGTAATAGGTCTTTGAATCTAGTCCAAGCTTCGTGTAATGATTCGTTTTCGGCTTGCTTGAATTTGATAATATCATCACGAAAGTTGGAGTTCCTATCTGGAGGGAAGTATTTTACTAGGAACTTTTCAGCAAGATCTATCCAATTGACAATTGAACCAGAGGGGAAGGAATTCAGCCACGTCTTTGACTTATCTCTTAATGAATAGGGAAAAAGGTAAAGTCTCAAGGCTTCTTGAGACACTCCTGGAATGACAAAAGTGTCACTTACTCCCAGGAAGTTTCTCAAGTGGTTGTGGGGATCTTCGTTCTCCACTCCAAAGAATTGTCCAACTGTGGACAGCATTTGAAACATGACAGGTTTTAATTCGAATGAGTGAGCTGTAATCTCAGGGCGTATAATGCTCGGATTAATCTCCTCAGGCATTGGTACAAGTTATGATAGAATGGCATTATCCTTATCATTCGCAATTTCGATGGGGTTGCGAATGATAGGTGCTCGGTTTGGTGCACCTTTTGCTCTATCCATTTCAGCTTGTTGTGATTTCGATGACTCTGCGTGGTCCGCAATGTGCTGAATTACAGGTTGTTTTGGCTGTTTAAAAAGGCGTTTCTTAATCTTGTTTTTGGCCCTTAAAGTTCTTTCGGGTTCAGGATCAAATTCTAAGTTGAGATTGGGAAACTCATTCATAAACCAGCTTGTTGGTACCCGTAAAATAGATGCAAAAGATTAGCTCCACTAAATTAAGTTTTTCTAAAATAACACAAATCGTGTTTACTAAACAAAATCCCCGGCAGCGGCGCCAAAAACTTGTTGAGTGCTTAGTGTGTAAATAAAATGTAATGCGAAGAGCACTCAGATCATGCAAGCATACATGGTCTGCAGCAAGTGATAAGTATTTTTTAATTCGTTTTCCCACAGAGATTGAGTTTAGTTACTAACGAGTTGAGGTGCTAAATTAGATAAGGTCACTTAAATTGGGTAGATTTGGGGTTGATGTACCGAAATGATAAAGAATGCAAGAAGAAAGCAAGTGTAAGAACCAAACAAGTAAGAGATAAAGCTATAGTGTGAAGAAGAATAATTGCGGGTCTCGCAATTATTAAGCAATAAAATCGCAAAGGTAAAAAGCTAATAAAAAGACTAAGGCAAAAAGCAGGAATGTTTTATTGCGGTTCTCGCAATCATCTAGCAATAAATTAGCAACGTTTTTAATGTAACGTAAAGCAGCAAGGTCAACTTAAGACTCTTCTATAGGCACTTAACTACGATTATTCAGCAGTAGATTAACATATCATGCATCATCTTAGCTCAGTCTCATGCATCTCTCGATTACATGCGTTAGATCTTTAGTTCACTCATATCCAAGTAAGACATAAACACCTATTTATACAAGCAAGCTAATGAACGTGCTAGGAGAACGCCTATTCCTAGGTCGTTTTCTGGTTACCATGAAAGGCTAACATGAATGGATGACTCTAAACTCTTACTCCTTCCGGAGGTTAGGAATTCTTTAGACAAAATGGATGGCCGGTCGAAATTGCCCGTGGGATGAAGCTTACATGCATTCAATGCAATCATACTATCCTACATGCTGAATTCTCGTATTTCTAGCCTACAGATTCATCTTTAGCAGACCCTTCTTAGATTAGTTACGCATGGTTTCCAAGGTAAAAGAGATGGATTGATTGATCATGATTTAAATGACTTAGTAAACACAAATGAATAAGAGATAACAAAATGAAGAACTCAAGAAACTTAATTGATTACTCTTTAAAAACCGAGTATAAATACTTCATAAACAGACGTGCAAAGGTTCGAAAGCAGTAAAGAATAAGGGATGTAGAAGTAACGATCCAGATCAATGTTGCAAATGGAAACAATAGAGAGAAAACAGTAGAGAAAGCTTGTAAAAGTGCACGGGTCTCCTCGTCGCAAACGCCTCGGATGAAGGAGAAGATTAGCTGTTCTTGGGGATGAATTCAATCAGAAGAGAAGAAGGATCTTCTCTCCTTCCTCTCGAACTATCGACGCCAAGGGCTGATTTCTTCGTTCCAACAAACGGGAGAAGGAAATTCGTCTGCAGATTGCTTTGCAACCGAGAACTCCACGCTTCTGAGCTATTTCTTTCCTTCATCATCCGTCTCCTTTTATAGCCTCTAGGTGGTTGCAAAAGGCTGCTCATTAATCGTGGATCACCATTCAGCTTTGTGAGGTAGTCCAGCTTGACATGTGGCAGCAGCAGGGAGAGTTGACGACTGGAAAAACTCAGTCAATAACAACTGACGGCTGGGGGAAAATTGCAGCAGCAATGACTGTTTCCTTGCGGTTTCCTTGCGAGGGTCGCAATGCTTCATTGCGGCCTCAACAATATTTCAGCAAAGTTTCCTGCAATGTACATTTTAGCTTGTTTTACATCATTTTGCATCCTTTTTCTTTCCTTTTCCAAATAAGTCCTATTTTAGCATCACTTCTCAAATTCTCACATTTATGCACACATTAAGCTAACTCCTAACAAAAATACTCAAGAATGTGCATGATTTAAAGGTAAATATAGCCCTAAATAATGGACTTTTGGCGAGGTAACAGTGATCCCCTACTGGATCAGGGTATTGTCATGACTACAAACCCTGTGTTTTATGACTAGGTGGTGTTCTTTGAACGTGCGGGGTTTGGGAAGCCCTGTCAAGGGTCGCGTTGTTCGATCCTTCCTTAAGTCGGCTAGAGTGGGTTTTTGTGGTATTTTGGAAACTAAGGTTAAAGCTCATCAGTTTCAATCAATTTTTCGTAGATTGGTGAAGATTGGCAGTGTGTTTGTGGCTATGGAGTTAATGGGTTGAGTCGAATTTGGGTTATGTGGCGCTCTTCTGTGTTCTCTTTTATCCCTACTGTTATTGGCCCCCAGATGATTTGGGGTACTCTGGTGGATCGCTCTTCCCAGACGTCCTTCCATGTTGCCTGTGTGTATGCAGCTAA
The DNA here is from genome assembly GCA_028017165.1 of Herpetospermum pedunculosum. Classification (NCBI taxonomy): domain Eukaryota; kingdom Viridiplantae; phylum Streptophyta; class Magnoliopsida; order Cucurbitales; family Cucurbitaceae; genus Herpetospermum; species Herpetospermum pedunculosum. The sequence goes on from CM051522.1 coordinate 53,166,745, forward strand.
TTCTGAGTTAGAGAGAAGATTGGTGTGGAATGAGATTGTCTCTATGTGCCAATCTTGGACCCTCCCTAGGGTAGTGATGGGTGATTTTAACGCTATTCGGGCTTCTTCTGAGAGCTTTGGGGGTATCTTGCTTGATTCTGAAATGAATGCTTTTGATGGTATGATTTCTCAAACGGATCTGGTTGAGCTTCCCGTCACGAGCAGCTGGTACACTTGGACTAATATGCCTTAGGGGCCGACTGACATTATGAAACGTTTGGATAGGGTTTTAGTCAACTCTGAGTGGATGTCCTCTCATCCTGTTTGCGAGGTGCGAGCTCATAGCTGGGGTATCTCAGATCATTCCCCGTTGGTGTTTAATGTTGGGCTTCACGCCCCTCGACGGCCGTCCCCTTTCCGTTACTTTTGCCATTGGGCTGAGGACCCCCGTTTCTTAGACATTGTCGCTAGCAGCTGGGTTAAGTATTCTGATGCTTCTCCTTTAGTTAGCTTAACGAGAAACCTTAAGGCTCTTAAGCTTGTCCTTCGTCAAACATTTGGATGTTCCCTGTCGTCTCTTAGCTTGCAGGCTTCTACAGCCCGTGCTCATATGGAGGAAGCTTAGTTAGCTTATGCTGAGAACCCTCTTTCCTCTACTCTTCAGGCCCTAGCTAGTAGCGCGTCTCAGAATTTCTGGGCTATTGCTCGTAAGGAGAAGGCTTCTCTCAGACAAAAATCTAGGGTGCAATGGCTGGCTCTTGGGGATCGAAATTCTAGCTTCTTCCATCGAAGTGTCAAGGGCCGTCTTCTTTGCAATGACATTCAATCTCTCACTAGTGGGGATGGTCGTACCCTAACTTCTCAGGCAGATATTGCTCAGCAAGTGGTAACCTATTTTCGCAATATCTTTGGCACCCAGTCGATTGGTTACAGGGATCTTACTGACCAGTAGACTTCGATTGTTGATTTTCGTTGGCCTATGGAAAGTGGAGTGGATATGGTTAGACCTATCTCGTGTGAGGAGGTCAAACGAGCTTTGATCGCTATGAGTAGTAGTAAGGCCCCTGGTCCAGATGACTTCTCGGTTGGGTTCTTCAAAGCTGCTTGGAGTGTTATTGGAGATGACTTTTGTGCTGCGGTTCTTCACTTTTTTTACTCTTGCTACCTTCCTCCCGGTGTGAATGCTACATCGATTGCTCTGGTTAAGAAGAAGGATCTCCCTATGGGGCCTGGTGATTTTTTACCCATCTCGTGTTGTAATGTTGTGTACAAGTGCATCTCGAAGATCCTGGCCAATCGCTTTGGTACCTATCTACCTGCTTTTGTAGGTCCAAATCAGTCAGCTTTTGTTAAAGGTCGGAGTATCGTGGATAATATCCTCTTGTGCCAAGAGTTGGTGGGCGGGTACCACCTTAATAAGGGGCCTCCTCGGTGTGTTTTGAAGGTTGATCTCTAGAAGGCTTATGACTATGTCCATTGGGATTTCTTGTTCAGCCTTATGTTGGCCATTGAGACCCCTCTCCAATTCGTGAGTTGAATTCGGGCCTGTATTACGTCCCCTACGTTCTCCTTCCTAATAAATGGTTCTCTGGAAGGGTTTTCCCGTGTCGGCGTGGTCTTCGTCAAGGTGATTCCTTGTCTCCATATCTGTTTGTGATGGCTATGGAGGTTTTGTCCCGATTGTTGAATACTCCGCCTAGAGATTTCTTGTTTCATCATCGTTGTGTAAAGATTCGTCTTACTCACCTCTGTTTTGTTGATGACTTGATGATTTTTTGTGGAGGTGATTGTGCCTCCCTTGCTTTTGTTCAGTCTACTCTTCTCAATTTTCAGGGGTTATCTGGTCTCTGTGCTAACTCAGCTAAGAGCTTGTTGTTCTGTGTTGGGGTCTCCCCTCCTGAGGCTCCAGTCTTGGCTGGTTTAATGGACTTTTCTCTTGGGGCCTTGCCAGTTTGTTATTTAGGCCTTCCTCTCGTTTCGGGTCGGCTAACTTATGCGGATTGTAAGTCACTCTTGGAGAAAATGTTGGAGCGAGTCTAGAGTTGGTCTGCGCGTGCCCTTTCTTACGCTGGCCGGCTGCAGCTTATTCGGTCTGTGTTGCTGTTAAGTCTCTGAAAGTGACTTATTTAGGACCCATTTAGCTTAAGAAGATGTACACATTTAGGTGTTTTTGTTAGCATTTAGCCTAAACCTATGCTTTAATATGAGAATTAGAAGAAGGTAGCTAATTTAGGACTTATGCACAATAGGTAGAAAAAGGGTTGAAAACCGAAGGAAAAGAATGAAAAAATAAACATTGCGAATGAATTGCGAAATCATTGCGGTGACCGCAATTATTCAAGATAAAACCGTAAGTTGGCTGACCTTTTTCTGTTTAGATCCGACTTTTCAGGGATTCGTTCTTTCTCCTCCATCCATTCTGATATATGACGTTGAAGACTGATGGTTCTCCTTGGCCCAAACGCACCTGCAAACTACTATAAAAGGGGGTCAAAGTCGGAGGTTCAGTCATCACTCGAAGCGCAGAAGTCTTCTCGCAGTCCACCATTTTCATCTGTTTTCCTTTGCCGTCTGTTGGAGTGAGAGTCTCAGCTGTTGGAATCGATAATCTGATAGGAAGGAGAGAAGATTCTTCTTCTCTCTCGATTGGATTCATCCAAGCAAGGCTGATCTTTCATCCCTTTCATTCGAGGCGACTGCCACGAAGCTTTCCAGCAACTCTTTACTGTTTTTCTGTCTTTCTCTTCTGTTTTACATTCTGCTTCGTGCTGTTCTTTTCCTAAGTAGTTAGATTAGTTTATTTCATTGCTTTCTGTCTTGTTGCTATTTACTTTACAGCTTTTATCTGTTCAACAAACAATTTCAGTAATCAAAGTTCATTTCTACATTTCTTATTTCCCATCTTCTGCTACGGGTTTGGCTTACTGTTTTAAGCACATCTCCCTTCTAAGCATGTCTATCTTATCTACCATTACTGTTCTCTATATATCCATGAGTAGCTAAGTCACTTAGGGGCATGCTAATGACAGAACTATAGGCTAAAAAACGTGAATCAAGTAGGTAGATTAACACTCGAACATTGATTGTATGTAAGCTTCATCCCACAGGCAATTTCGATTGGCCATCCATTTTGTCCAAAGAACTCCTAACCTCTGGAAGGAGTAAGAGTTCAGAGTCATATAATCATGCTAGCCTTTCATGGTAATCAGGAAACGGCCTAGGAATAGGCGTTTCCCTAGTACAAACTAAACACTCCTGCTTAAACAAGATGCTTAAGTCCTTACTTTGAAGTCGAGTAAACTTAAGACTCTAATGCATGGAATCGGACGATACTTGAGATAGAGTGAGTTTGATGTATAGAGAGTTGATCCAATGCTTGAGAATCGTAAGAAAATGCCTATAGGATAGTCATTAGTAGCCCTTAATCCACCCATTTACACACTTTCGTTGCTGTTTAATTGCGGAAACATTGCGGTCCTCGCAATTCTGCCAGATTTTCATTCTGTTTAGCTGTTTTCTTTCTCGTTTATTAATTCCATCTCTTGTCTCTTAAGTCTAGTTTTAACTTGCATTTGTTTATGTTATGTCCCTCTATACATTCAGCAAAAAGTAGATAATTAAAAACCAATTTTACCCCCTCAAATCCACCCCATCTTTCTTAACGAAAACACTTCGAGAATAGCTAAAAACAAGTCTCTGTGGGAAAACGAATGAAATATACTTACTACTTGCTATAAGACCATGTATGCTTGCATGTTCTGAGTGCTCTCTCCCTCTTATTTATCATTTTTATTAACACATTGAGCACGCAACAAGTTTTTGGCGCCGCTGCCGGGGACTTATTTTAAGTGAAAACGAAGTTGTTAAGTTTGAAAAATCAAGTTTATCATTGAGTGAAACTAATCTGTTTCTTTTCTTTTGCAGGTGCTATTAGGGTAGTTTATGAGTGAGCGTTCACATAGTAATTTAAAGTTCGATCCTGAACCTGAAAGATTACTTCGAGCTAGAAATAAGGCAAAGAAACGTCTCTTTAAACAACCTCCTATACCTCAAATCATACCTGAAATCAAAGAAATGGGCGATATAGTTCCAAATCCGGTACCTGCCATTCGCAACCCCATCGAAATAGCGAATGACAAGAATAGTGCCATTCTATCATATCTAGTACCTATGCCTGGGGAGCTGAACCCCAGCATAATCCGTCCTGAAATCACTGCCCACTCATTCGAGTTAAAGCCAGTGATGTTCCAAATGTTGTCCACTGTGGGACAATTCTTTGGAATAGAAAATGAGGATCCCCACAACCATCTTAGGAACTTCTTAGGAGTCAGTGATACCTTTATCATCCCTGGAGTATCCCAAGAAGCTTTAAGGCTGTACTTGTTCCCTTACTCGTTGAGGGACAAAGCCAAAACGTGGTTGAACTCATTACCCTCTGGGTCTGTCCGCAATTGGACAGATTTAGCAGAAAAATTCCTAGTCAAATACTTCCCACCTGATAGGAATTCTACCTTTCGTGATGACATAGTCAAGTTTAAACAAGCTGATAATGAGTCTCTTCACGAAGCTTGGACTAGATTCAAAGATCTTCTTCTTAAATGTCCACATCATGGCATCCCATGGTGTATCCAAATAGAAGTCTTCTTTAAAGGATGCAACCCCAGCACCAGACAAGTCTTAAATTCATCTGCTGGTGGTTCCATGTTGTCCAAGAGTTACAACGAGGCCTATGAGATCTTGGAGAAGATCTCAGCATCTCACTGTAGGTGGTCAGACGATCCAGTAGAGCCAACTAGAGCTCAAGACAAGGATGCTCTAAGCGCCATGAGCACCCAAATAAATGCCCTGACCAACTTAGTCAAGCAAATGGCTCAGGCCAATCTCCAAACCAGTGCCAATACCGCCACAGCCATGTCAATGGGCACCCAACCAAGTCAAGGCGAGGCACCAATCTGTGGATTCTGTGGGGAAGGGCACCCTTATGAATATTGCCCTGGGAATCCATCCTCGGTCTGCTATGTAGGAAGCCAGCAGCAGCCAAGGAACAACCCCTACTCACAAACTTACAATCCTGGTTGGAGAAACCACCCTAACCTGTCATGGGGTGGCCAACAGAACACTAACCAAAATCCTAACCAACCAAGGCCGAGTGGAACACCTGGTTTCACTCCCCAACATAACCAATCAATGTACCAAAAACCTTACAATCAACCTGTAGGATCTTCTGTAGAGAACCTACTCAAGGAATATATAGCTAAGAATGATGCTACTCTTCAGAGCCAGCAAGCTACTCTTAGGAGCCTGGAAAACCAAATAGGCCAATTAGCCAATGAACTTAAAAGTAGGCCCCAAGGTAGACTCCCTGCTGATACCGAGGTACCAAGGAGAGATGGCAAGGAACAAGTTCAAGCAATTGAACTCAGGAGTGGAAGACCATTGGTGAGCAACACAAAGGACACACCAAAGAGAGTAGAGAACACTGAGTCTAGTGCTCCACTGGAGTCTCTGCCAAGCCAAGGTCCACCACCAACTAGCACATCAGGAGCCAGGCTAGAGCCAATTGTTGAGGACGTAGAAGAAATTCCAAGGCCTCCACCTATCTTAAGGCGTCCTGACGTGCCTGCATATGTGCCACCACCTCCATACCCTCGAAGGCTTAAGAAGAAGCAGGAACAGGAAGTTCATTTTAATAAATTTTTAGAAATACTTAAGCAAGTGCATGTTAACATTCCTTTTGTAGAAGTTTTACAGTCTATGCCTTCTTATGTAAAGTTTTTGAAGGACATTATTACTAATAAAAAAATAATTGGTGAGTTTGAAACAGTGAACCTCACCGAGGAGTGCAGTGCCATCCTCCAGAACAAGCTGCCCAAGAAGGAGAAGGATCCTGGTTCCTTCACCTTACCTGTAGAACTTGGAGGCAAGCACGTGGGCAGAGCGCTTTGTGACCTGGGCGCCAGCATAAATCTCATGCCCCTGTCCCTATTCCGCCAGTTGGGAATGGGAGAAGCACGTCCAACTACTGTCACTTTACAGCTAGCAGACAGATCCATCGCATATCCAGAAGGTAAGATTGAGGATATTCTAGTTAAAGTTGACAAATTCATTTTCCTTGCAGATTTCATTGTCCTGGACTATGAGGCAGACAAGGAGGTTCCCATCCTGCTAGGTAGACCATTTCTAGCCACAGGTAGGGCACTAATAGATGTGCAAAAAGGTGAGTTAACTATGAGGGTTCATGATGAAGAGGTAAAATTTAGTGTTTACAAAGCTTTAAGGTATCCCTCTGATTCTGAGTCTTGTGCTAGCATGGATGTTGTTGACTCACTAATGGAAGAACAATTAGAGCATGTACTGTTAACCAAGCATGCTAGTGAATATGTACAAGTAGATGTAGCTGACTTAAATGTATCTGACATAATGAATATGCCTGTAAATAACCCTCAACATGTATGTATGAATATCGATTTAACTGATAGAACTGTAAATCCTTTGAAACCCTCCATTGAGCATCCACCTATTTTAGAACTGAAACCACTACCTACTCACCTCAAATATGCATATTTAGGAGATAATGACACGCTGCCTGTAATTATTTCTTCTAAGCTAAGTGAACAGCATGAGGTTGATTTAATTTTACTGCTTAAGCAACATAGGAAGGCTATAGCATGGACTATTGCTGATATTCGAGGCATTAGCCCTTCTTATTGCATGCACAAAATTATATTAGAGGAAGAGCACACACCTAAGGTAGATCACCAGCGTAGGTTAAACCCCTCTATGAAAGAGGTAGTGAAGAAAGAAATAATAAAGTGGTTAGATGCAGGAGTGATTTTCCCCATAGCTAGTAGCCAGTGGGTGAGCCCCATCCAATGTGTACCTAAAAAGGGGGGAATAACGGTGGTAGTCAATGAGAACAACGAACTGATTCCAACAAGGACTGTCACAGGGTGGAGGGTATGTATGGATTACAGAAAGTTAAATAAAGAAACTAAAAAAGACCATTTCCCTATACCGTTTATTGACCAGATGCTAGACAGAATAGCTGGTAGAGCCTACTATTGTTTTTTAGATGGGTACTCTGGCTATAATCAAATTACTATAGACCCTAAGGATCAAGAGAAGACCACCTTCACTTGCCCTTTTGGAACGTTTGCCTTCCGCAGAATGCCTTTTGGCTTATGCAATGCACCGGCAACTTTCCAAAGGTGCATGATGGCAATCTTCTCTGAGTTGGATGAATCCATGATAGAAATATTCATGGATGACTTCTCAGTTTTTGGGGATTCATTTAAAACCTGTCTAGAAAACCTAGGACAAGTCCTGGCTAGGTGTGAAGAGACCAACCTAGTCCTAAATTGGGAAAAGTGCCATTTTATGGTAGATGAAGGGATTGTCTTAGGACATAGAGTGTCAAGGGCAGGTGTAGAAGTGGATAGGGCAAAGATAGAGATCATAGAGAAGTTGGTAGAACCCCAGAATGTCAAGGCTATTAGGAGTTTCTTAGGGCATGCTGGCTTCTACAGAAGGTTCATCAAGGACTTTTCTAAGATAGCCAAGCCTCTGTGCGAGCTTCTAGAGCTAAATAGACCATTTATCTTCTCTAAAGAATGTGTAGTAGCTTGGAAAACCCTTAAGGAAGCACTGGTCACAGCACCAATCATAGTAGGACCAAATTGGGATCTCCCATTTGAGATGCTATGTGATGCCAGTGACTATGCTGTAGGAGTCATGTTAGGACAGAAGATTGACAAGCTCACACACCCTGTCTATTATGCTAGTAAGACCTTGAATGAGGCTCAATGTAATTATACAACTACAGAGAAAGAGATGCTTGCTGTAGTCTTTGCTTGTGAAAAATTTAGAAACTATATTGTAGGAACTAGGACCATTGTATATACTGACCATTCTGCTTTAAAATATCTTATGAGAAAGGCTGATGCTAAGCCTAGATTGATTAGATGGGTGTTATTGCTGCAGGAATTTGATTTGGACATTCGGGACAAGAAAGGTTGTGAAAATGTGGTTGCAGATCACCTGTCTCGATTGCAGCATAATTGCGAAAAAATTGCGGAGACCGCAATTTCTGATGCTTTTATAGATGAACATGTATTTGCTTTGGCTCATCGTGATAACGATGAGGAACCGTGGTTTGCTGATATTGCTAACTTCCGTGCATCACAGGTATTACCAATGTTCAAGGGAGGACAAGAAAAGAAGCGGTTCCTTCATGAAGCAAGGAAATTCATCTGGGATGACCCCACACTTTACAGAACCTGTGCTGATGGCTTACTAAGGAAGTGTGTTTCAGCTGCTGAAGCGAAGTCTGTGCTACAGCACTGTCACTCATCTCCTTATGGTGGACACTTTGGTGGCCAAAGGACAGCTGCGAAGGTATTTCAGAGTGGCTACTACTGGCCAACAATCTTCAAGGACGCACACGACTATGCCCACAGCTGTGATGAGTGCCAAAGGACAGGTAATCTCAGTCGCAAGGATGAGATGCCCCTCACCTACATCTTAGAGTTGGAGCTCTTCGATGTGTGGGGCATTGATTTCATGGGACCATTCCCTCCATCATCAGGTAACCTGTACATTTTAGTAGCAGTAGACTACGTGTCCAAGTGGGTAGAAGCCAAAGCATGTCCTAATAATGATGCTAAAACAGTCACTAACTTCTTGCATAGGCACATTTTCACTAGATTTGGGACTCCTCGTGCTATCATTAGTGATGAGGGGTCACATTTCATTAATAAGGCTATGGAGAAGATATTGGCTAAATATAACATTAGACATAGGGTAGCTACTCCCTATCACCCACACTCAAATGGTCAAGCTGAAATTTCCAATAGGGAGATAAAGAACATCTTAGAGAAGGTAGTCAAACCTAATAGGAAAGACTGGTCATTTAAGCTTGAGGATGCACTTTGGGCTTATAGAACAGCATATAAAACACCCCTAGGCATGTCTCCCTATAGGTTGGTGTATGGCAAGGCCTGCCACTTGCCACTTGAGTTGGAAAACAAGGCATTTTGGGCCATGAAAGAATTGAATTTTTGTGTAAAGGATGCGGGGACACTAAGGTCTTTGCAGCTACATGAACTTGATGAGCTTAGGCATATGGCCTATGAGAATGCCAAAATGTATAAAGAAAAGACCAAAATATGGCACGACAGTAGACTCAGGATCAAGGACTTTAGGAAAGGCCAACTTGTACTCTTATTTAACTCACGATTAAAGTTATTTCCAGGCAAACTAAAGTCTAGATGGTCGGGTCCATTTGTTGTTACTAATGTCTTTGTTCATGGTGCAATAGAGATAAAGAACTTGCAGCAAGGACAGCCATTTATGGTCAATGGTGCTAGATTGAAGCACTACTATGAGGAAGGAGATGTGAAGACTCTCTCGGCCTTCCTCTTGACTGAAGCATGACAAAAAGAAAGAGAGAGAACGAGTGGTTACTGTGCTCGTTTAGTCAAGGCCAAATGCCTTAGTTGATTTGTTTTTTTTTTTTCTTTCTGTTTTTCCGCTTATCATTTGTATGTTTTGTGGTGTAATTTTAATTGCGTATTTAATGTTTGTTTTGTTTGTTTTTGCAAGGATTCGAAAGAGGGGATCAAGGAGAGTAAATCCCACTTTAAAAATCAAGAAACGGTTGAGCCAAATAAAAGATACGGACGGGCAAAGTTGGAGATTTCAATGAAATAATATCCCTGGAATTGCGCTAAAATTGCTGGATCCGCAAAAAGAGCCGTTGGGATTTTATCCGTTGCCTTTATATCCGTTGGAAGCCGCTCGATCGTTACGATTATCTCTCTCTTTGCTCTCCAAGAATTCAGCGATTCTCTCCATCTTTGATTCCTCTCCCAAGATCTTCAAGAATCAGCAATGGTGGCCACACGTGCTGAACGATCCGCAGCCAAGAAGAAGGCTGATGACGCAGCTGAAGCAGCTGCGAGGGAAGCGCTTCTCGCCCTTGCAGACGATGGTGCCGTTCGCACCGGTCCTCTTCCCAAGCTTCCTATTCGTAGGAAGAAGTGGAGGGTGGTCACTGAGATCCCCGCTGGGCCATCTGAGCCAATGGGCACGCCCAAGAAACGCCGGTGGAGTGTCAAGACGGCCGCCGAATCAAGCACAACAAAGACTCCCTCTGTGGAGAGTCAAGAACCTGATCGTGCATCCCACGAGTCAGCCAAAGAAGGTTCGTCGCCGTCTGCGTCACCTGTGCGCAGCCCTCTCCCATCTGAACCAGTGCCAAGCGCAGAGTCGTCACCGCCTGCACAGAGCCCCGAGTTGTCTCCAGCACCTCAGAGTTCTGATCCGACACCTGCAGCAGCGCAGAGTCCTGGACCATCATCTTCGCCACTGAGTTCTGCGCAGACACCATCAGCAGAGCACAATTTTCCACAGCCTGATCCTGAATTCCCATATGGGGATTATCAAGAGTCCACGCCAGGAAGTGGAGATGCTGGTGAAGCCGAAGTCTTCTCTCCTATGAGGAAAGATAGCCCTGTCGAGCCTGCACAGCAAGACGATTCTATGGAGGAGACGTTGGGGGCATGCTTCCCACAACTCAACACCAAGGCCAGGCTCAAGAAGCAGAAGAAGGCCAGAATTGATAAGGCCAAGAAGTTAAAGAAAAAGAAGGCCAAGAAGGTGCCATCGACGGACAAGGGGAGTGCTGAGCCTTCGCTCAAACGCCTCAAGGTGGAGGCTGCTGCATCATCCAAACCAGCAGATAAGGGGAAGGCTAAACTCTACCCTGAAGACGAACCTCCGTCAGTGAGGTATGTCTCATCTGATGCGGAATCCAGGGGTGTTGAGCTCAGGAAGCGGGACCTATTGCACGAGAAGGGATTCCTTGATCGACTTGCTGACCTGCCGCAGTTCTTGCGCGCAGGGGTGATCAACCATGGCTGGGAAGAATTCTGCAGACCGCCTAATCCAGCATACACGAGCATGGTGTATGATTTCTACGCTAATGTGCTCAGCCCTGAGGATGGCCTGTCCGTGGTCAGAGGGGTGGAAGTTGATTTCTCAGCCAAGGCCATCAATGAAGCCTTTGGTCTCAAGGGCCAAGCGCACACAGATTATGCACGGATAGTTGATGAGCCGACTGAGGCCGTGCTGGAAGAGGCCATTCGCACAATTGGCCAGCCTGAAGCAGCGTGGACTGTCTCACGCAATGGTCGGCACACCTTGATGAGTGCCAATCTGACAGCAAAGGCGGCTGTGTGGTTTGCCTTTGTGAGGAGAAAGCTGTCCCCGGTGACTCACGAGACGACAATCAACCAGAGTAGATCACTGCTGGTTTATGCTATCATGCGCGGTCTCACGATCAATGTGGGGGAGATCATGTCAGCTGCCATTGCTGAATGCGCCAGAAAAGGTAAGGGGCCATTATTTTTCCCCAACACTATAACCAAATTGTGTTTGCTTGCAGGAGTTCCCACCGAGCGCTTGGAGCAGCAGCTGCCTTACACAGGCCATTTGGAGCTGCCTGCGAACCTGAGGCTGAGAAGAAAGGGGAATATGGAGTTTGAGTTGGATAGGCTGGCTGCTGAACAGTCCCTATCCATGGCCTGCTTAATGGACATGCAGAGGAGAATGGCTCAATGGGCCAACTATGCGCAGGCAAGGGATAAGGAAGTTGCAGACCAGCTGGGGTGCATCTTCCCGGACTTCCCCACCAACCTCCTAACTCCATGGGTGCCCCCACGACCAAGGCAACCAGATGAGGATGACGAGAATTGAGTGCTGGTTTGAAGAGCACTAAAGGGAGTATTGCTGTTCCCTTAGAAATAAAAGACAATTTTTCTGTTTTCTGATAGGATCATGTATATTATGCTGTTTTGGGATCAACTTTTGATCTGTTTTTAATGTTTAGTTTTATGTTTTTTCTTTTGCTTAGTCTAGTCAGATGTTAGCTGAATAGGTAGGATAGTTTAGTTTTATTTTTAGGATGCATGAGTAACAGGAAAAAGCATGCTAGGGGCCTGAATCAATGTTAAATCTGCCCGGATTGAATTGCGAAATAATTGCGGTTCCCGCAATTTTTGTGACTGATTGCATGTTTTGGACTGTCTGTTTAGTTAGGCTGTGATCTGTTAAATTCTATCTTTTGCTGCTAGCATGACTACCTTATATAGCTGATCTTGAAGCATGCTGGAAGAGTGTCATAGGACACCCTTTAATAGTTTAAATTTGCCTCTGAATAGTGCTCAGCATGCATAAACCATAAGTCGTTAAGACTTTCTGTTATGTTCAAATTTTCTGCTGCTGGGATAGATGCTTTTAGAATGTTTTGCCTATGCCTAGGCTTTTTGAATTCTCTTTGTTTTACTTTGGACTAGATGCTTCTAGGATAGTTTGGGGGTGTGCCACCTCAGACACTCATTGGGGACAATGAGTAGTTGAAGTTTGGGGGAGGCCACCCTAGGCCTAGGAACATTCCTCTCTCCCTTAGAAACATAAGCATTCTTCTTCTCCTTTAAAAAAAAAAAATGATGATGAACTGAAAAACAATGAAAAAAGAATAAAGGGGGGAGTTTCTCTTAGGTTGCTGAGTAATCAGTGCCAAGTGTGTAACCCACAAGTGGCGTTGCATCAAAAGGCAACCAAAGGAGAGGCTCCACCTAAGTAAGAAAAAGAAAAAATAGGGAAGAAGAATGTATACCTAGGAGTTATAACTTTGTGGCTTAGATGTCCTATTTAAAAAAGAACTCTGATCCTCAATTAGCTAAGCACAAAGTTGTAACTTGTAGGGTTGTTTAGGGAGATGAGTGTTTATCCAATGAAGTGATGCCAGGGTTTAGGTTGTTCTCTAAAAGTACTACTGTCACTGTTAATACTAAGACTGGCATGACTCTAAGGAATCCTAGACACATTAAAAATAAGCTAGAAGCATGTACTGAGTCTGGAGTAAAGCTTGGTAGAATTTGAAACCTTAGGGATAGTGGCATGATATCATAGAAGTAGTTAGATCAGTAGTAGGGGTTTAACAAAAACAGTAGGTATGGTAGGCAGGTGAAGTCAGAAGAAGCTTGATAAGAGGTTAATTCTAAACTTAGAAGTGTGTCACAGGACAGCACTGCTGGAGATAGGGATATAGGGGAGTCGGTAAGTAGTTAAAGAAGATAAAATAACAGCCTAGGTAAGTCCTTAGTATGCTTGAGGACAAGCAAAGCCTTAAGTTTGGGGGTGTGTTAAGTCTCTGAAAGTGACTTATTTAGGACCCATTTAGCTTAAGAAGATGTACACATTTAGGTGTTTTTGTTAGCATTTAGCCTAAACCTATGCTTTAATATGAGAATTAGAAGAAGGTAGCTAATTTAGGACTTATGCACAATAGGTAGAAAAAGGGTTGAAAACCGAAGGAAAAGAATGAAAAAATAAACATTGCGAATGAATTGCGAAATCATTGCGGTGACCGCAATTATTCAAGATAAAACCGTAAGTTGGCTGACCTTTTTCTGTTTAGATCCGACTTTTCAGGGATTCGTTCTTTCTCCTCCATCCATTCTGATATATGACGTTGAAGACTGATGGTTCTCCTTGGCCCAAACGCACCTGCAAACTACTATAAAAGGGGGTCAAAGTCGGAGGTTCAGTCATCACTCGAAGCGCAGAAGTCTTCTCGCAGTCCACCATTTTCATCTGTTTTCCTTTGCCGTCTGTTGGAGTGAGAGTCTCAGCTGTTGGAATCGATAATCTGATAGGAAGGAGAGAAGATTCTTCTTCTCTCTCGATTGGATTCATCCAAGCAAGGCTGATCTTTCATCCCTTTCATTCGAGGCGACTGCCACGAAGCTTTCCAGCAACTCTTTACTGTTTTTCTGTCTTTCTCTTCTGTTTTACATTCTGCTTCGTGCTGTTCTTTTCCTAAGTAGTTAGATTAGTTTATTTCATTGCTTTCTGTCTTGTTGCTATTTACTTTACAGCTTTTATCTGTTCAACAAACAATTTCAGTAATCAAAGTTCATTTCTACATTTCTTATTTCCCATCTTCTGCTACGGGTTTGGCTTACTGTTTTAAGCACATCTCCTTTCTAAGCATGTCTATCTTATCTACCATTACTGTTCTCTATATATCCATGAGTAGCTAAGTCACTTAGGGGGATGCTAATGACAGAACTATAGGCTAAAAAACGTGAATCAAGTAGGTAGATTAACACTCGAACATTGATTGTATGTAAGCTTCATCCCACGGGCAATTTCGATTGGCCATCCATTTTGTCCAAAGAACTCCTAACCTCTGGAAGGAGTAAGAGTTCAGAGTCATATAATCATGCTAGCCTTTCATGGTAATCAGGAAACGGCCTAGGAATAGGCGTTTCCCTAGTACAAACTAAACACTCCTGCTTAAACAAGATGCTTAAGTCCTTACTTTGAAGTCGAGTAAACTTAAGACTCTAATGCATGGAATCGGACGATACTTGAGATAGAGTGAGTTTGATGTATAGAGAGTTGATCCAATGCTTGAGAATCGTAAGAAAATGCCTATAGGATAGTCATTAGTAGCCCTTAATCCACCCATTTACACACTTTCGTTGCTGTTTAATTGCGGAAACATTGCGGTCCTCGCAATTCTGCCACATTTTCATTCTGTTTAGCTGTTTTCTTTCTCGTTTATTAATTCCATCTCTTGTCTCTTAAGTCTAGTTTTAACTTGCATTTGTTTATGTTATGTCCCTCTATACATTCAGCAAAAAGTAGATAATTAAAAACCAATTTTACCCCCTCAAATCCACCCCATCTTTCTTAACGAAAACACTTCGAGAATAGCTAAAAACAAGTCTCTCTGGGAAAACGAATGAAATATACTTACTACTTGCTATAAGACCATGTATGCTTGCATGTTCTGAGTGCTCTCTCCCTCTTATTTATCATTTTTATTAACACATTGAGCACGCAACAGTTGCACAGTTTCCAGGTTTATTGGGCGAGTGTGTTTATTCTGCCAGCTCGTGTAGCGAATGAGATTGATCGCATTCTCCGGGCTTATTTATGGCGTGGGAGCTCTTCTGGTGGTGGTGGAGCTAAGGTGGCTTGGGAGGATGTTTGTGTCCCTAGAAGTGAGGGTGGCCTGGGTATTCGTCATGTTCGTTCTTGGAATGTGGCAGTTGTCATGAAGCTGCTTTGGCTTCTCTTTACACGCTCTGGATCCTTATGGGTTGCCTGGATTGATGCTTATGCCCTTCGTGGATGTTCTCTTTGGTCTATTCTAGTGTCAGCTAGTTGGTCGTGGTGTACTCGGGCCATCTTCCATCTCCGGGAGTAGTTTCGTCCTCTTGTTCGGATGGTCATCGGTGATGGCCGCCGTTGCCATGTTTGGGCGGACTCTTGGCTACTAGGGGGCCCTATTGCTTTACGGTTTGAGGAGGGGCTGGCTAGTGTTGTGGGGAGCACTAAATCTGCTCTTGTGTCTGATTTCCTCCTCCCAGATGGGTCTTGACAGTGGCCTTGTATGACTCTGGAAATGAAAGAATTGCTTCCTCTGGTTCTTGCAGTTGTCCCCAACATGGAGCAGCCTGATCGAGTTATTTGGGACCCTGGTAGGTCTGACGTCTTCTTAGTGGCTAATGCCTGGGAGACTCTTCGTCCTCGACGAGATGCGGTGATGCGGGCGAATATGTTATGGTTCCAAGGTAACATTCCTCGCCACTCCTTTATTGCGTGGCTGGCGGTCCAGGATCGTTTATATACTAGGGTCCGACTTCATGCCTGGGACCCCTTGATTCCAGCGGATTGTGTATTGTGCGCCGATGCCTTGGAGACGAGGGATCATCTTTTCTTCGAATGTCCATTCAGTAAGCAGATGTGGACGGGGCTTCTTCGGTGGGGGCGCTCCTCTCATCGTGTAGCTGATTGGTCTACTGAGTTGTCCTGGATTTGTTGCATGGTGATAGCTCTAAAATAGAGCTATAATTATAGCCTCAAATCTAGCTAAATGCCATGCTTAATTTAGTTAAATTGCCTTTTTATAGGTGTTTTCGTGGCGAAGAGCTCGGGAAGTCCATTTATGATTTTCGGGGCTAAAACGGTCATTTAAGAGGTTTCGGGAAGTGTTCGGGTCAAGAAGATAGGCCAAACGGAGCTCGGGCGCCAAAACGACCCTAAATTGGGCTTAGTCCCAAGAGGGCAGTGTTAAGTCTCTGAAAGTGACTTATTTAGGACTCATTTAGCTTAAGAAGATGTACACTTTTAGGTGTTTTTGATAGCATTTAGCCTAAACCTATGCTTAAATATGAGAATGAGAAGAAGGTAGCTAAATTAGGACTTATGCACAATAGGAAAGAAAAGGGTTGAAAACCGAAGGAAAAGAATGAAAAAAACTGCATTGCGACAGCATTGCTAAAACATTGCTGAAGCCGCAATATTTCAAGTGAAAACCGTAAGTTGACTGATCTTTTTCTGTTAATTTCCGTGATTTCAGGGATTCGTTCTTTCTCCTCCATCCATTCTGATATATGACGTTGAAGATTGATGGTTCTCCTTGGCCCAAACGCACCTGCAAACTACTATAAAAGGGGGTCAAAGTCGGAGGTTCAAGCATCATCCGAAAGCGTAGAAGTCTTCTCGCAGTCCATCTTTTCTCCTAGTTTTCTTTGCCGTCTGCTGGTTTGCGAAGCTCAGCTGTTGGAATCGATAATCTGATAGGAAGGAGAGGAGATTCTTCTTCTCTCCCGATTGGATTCATCCAAGCAAGGCTGACCTTTCTCATCCTTCATTCGAGGGGGCTGCAACGAGATTTCGAGCTGTTTTATTGCTTTCTGTTCTTCATTTCTACTTTACAAACTCTGTCTTGTGTTGTTTCTGTTCTAGTGGTTCATTCAGTTCATTTCGTTGTGTTCTGTCTTGCTGTTCTTTACTTTAAGTATCTTTTATATTCATTCAAACAATCAATTAATCAAACGCAAAGTTCAGTATTACACAGTTTCTCGCCTTTGCATTCTACTGTTTTCCCTTGCTGTTTTAAGCACATTTCCCTTCTAAGCATGTCTATTTTATCTCTTAGTTCTGTTCTCCTTATATCCATGAGTAACTAAGTCACTTAGGGGCATGCTAATGACAACACTATAGGCTAAAAAACGTGAATCAAGCATGTAGGATAGCTCTCGAAACATTGATTGTATGTAAGCTTCATCCCACGGGCAATTTCGATTGGCCATCCATTTTGTCCAAAGAACTCCTAACCTCTGGAAGGAGTAAGAGTTCAGAGTCATACCATCATGCTAGCCTTTCAAGGTAACCAGGAAACGACCTAGGAATAGGCGTTTCCCTAGTACAAACCATATCTTTCTGCCTTAACAAGATGCTTAAGACCTTACTTTGAGTTGAGTAAACTAAAGAATCTAATGCATGGAATCGGACGATACATGAGATTGAGATAGTTTGATGTATAGAGAGTAGATCCAGTGCTTGAGAATCGTATAAAAATGCCTATAGGATAGTCATTAGTAGCCCTTAATTCACCCATTTACACACTTTCGCTGTTATTGTAATTGCGGTAGAATTGCGGTCTCCGCAATTCCGTCTAAGTTTCCATTCTGTTTAGTTGTCCTTGCCTTCATTTATTAATTTCGTTTCTTTTCATTTGGGCTTGGATTTCACTTGTCCTTGTTTATGTTACTACCCTTTACACATTCAGCAAGAATTAGACAATTAAAAACCAATTTTACCCCATCAAATCCACCCCTTCTTTCTTAACAAAACACTTCGCGAATAGCTAAAATAAGTCTCTGTGGGAAAACGAATGAAATATACTTACTACTTGCTATAAGATCATGTATGCTTGCATGTTCTGAGTGCTCTATCTCTTTTATTGCCTAATTATTTTAACACATTGAGCACGCAACAAGTTTTTGGCGCCGCTGCCGGGGATTTATTTTAAGTGAAAACGAAGTTTGTTAAGTTTGAAACACCAAGTTTATTGCTTAATGAAGCTGACCTGTTCATTTCTTTTGCAGGTACTATTGGGGTAGTTTATGAGTGAGCGTTTACGTAGTAATTTAGAGTTCAACCCTGAGCCTGAAAGACTACTTAGAGCCAGAAACAAAGCAAAGAAACGACTCTTTAAACAACCTCCTATACCTCAAATCATACCTGAAATCGAAGAAATGGACGAGATAGTTCCAAATCAGGTACCTGTCATTCGCAACCCCATCGAAATAGCGAATGACAAGAATAGTGCCATTCTTTCATATTTAGTACCTATGCCTGGGGAGCTGAACCCCAGCAAAATCCGTCCTGAAATCACTGCCAACTCATTCGAGTTAAAGCCAGTGATGTTCCAAATGTTGTCCACTGTGGGACAATTCTTTGGAATAGAAAATGAGGACCCCCACAACCATCTTAGGAATTTCTTAGGAGTTAGTGATACCTTCATCATCCCTGGAGTTTCCCAAGAAGCCTTGAGGCTATACCTGTTCCCTTACTCTTTGAGGGACAAAGCCAAAACGTGGTTAAACTCATTACCCTCTGGATCTGTCCTTAATTGGACAGATTTAGCAGAAAAATTCCTAGTCAAATACTTCCCACCTGATAGGAATTCTACCTTTCGTGATGATATAGTTAAATTCAAGCAAGCTGATAATGAATCTCTTCACGAAGCTTGGACAAGGTTCAAGGACCTTCTTCTCAAATGTCCACATCATG
Organism: Herpetospermum pedunculosum; assembly: GCA_028017165.1. Classification (NCBI taxonomy): domain Eukaryota; kingdom Viridiplantae; phylum Streptophyta; class Magnoliopsida; order Cucurbitales; family Cucurbitaceae; genus Herpetospermum; species Herpetospermum pedunculosum. The sequence goes on from CM051522.1 coordinate 53,185,381, forward strand.
GCATCCCATGGTGTATTCAAATAGAGGTCTTTTTCAAAGGATGCAACCCCAGCACTAGGCAAGTCTTAAATTCATCTGCTGGTGGTTCCATGTTGTCCAAGAGTTACAACGAGGCCTATGAGATCTTGGAGAAGATCTCAGCATCTCACTGTAGGTGGTCAGACGATCCAGTTGAGCCAACCAGGGCTCAAGACAAGGATGCTCTAAGTGCAATGAGCAGCCAAATAAATGCCCTGACCAACCTAGTTAAGCAAATGGCTCAAGCCAATCTCCAAACAAGTGTCAACACCGCTACCGCCATGTCAATGGGCACCCAACCAAGTCAAGGTGAGACACTTGTATGTGGATTCTGTGGGGAAGGGCACCTGTATGAATATTGCCCTGGGAATCCAGCCTCAGTCTGCTACATTGGAAGTCAGCAGCAGCCTAGGAACAACCCCTATTCCAACACTTACAACCCTGGTTGGAGGAACCACCCAAACCTGTCATGGGGTGGCCAACAAAATGCTAACCAAAATCCTAACCAACCTAGACCGAGTGGAACACCTGGTTTCACTCCCCAACATAACCAATCAATGTATCAAAAACCATACAACCAACCTGTAGGATCTTCTGTAGAAAACTTACTCAAGGAATACATAGCTAAGAATGATGCTACTCTTCAAAGCCAGCAAGCTACTCTTAGGAGCCTAGAGAACCAAATAGGCCAATTAGCCAATGAACTCAAGAGTAGGCCCCAAGGTAGACTCCCTGCTGACACCGAGGTGCCAAGGAGAGATGGTAAAGAGCAAGTTCAAGCAATTGAACGTAGAAGTGGTAGACCATTGGTGAGCAACACAAAGGAAACACCAAAGAGAGTAGAGAACACTGAGTCTAGTGCTCCACTGGAGTCTCTGCCAAACCAAGGTCCACCATCAACTAGCACATCAGGAGCCAGGCTAGAGCCAATTATTGAGGAGATAGAAGAAATTCCAAGGCCTCCACCTATCCTAAGGCGCCCTGATGTGCCTACATATGTGCCACCACCTCCATATCCTCGAAGGCTTAAGAAGAAGCAGGAACAGGAAGTGCACTTTAATAAATTTCTAGAAATTCTTAAGCAAGTGCATGTTAATATTCCTTTTGTAGAAGTTTTACAGTCTATGCCTTCTTATGTAAAGTTTTTGAAGGATATTATAACTAACAAGAAAATAATTGGTGAGTTTGAAACAGTAAACCTCACTGAGGAGTGCAGTGCCATACTTCAAAACAAGTTGCCCAAGAAGGAGAAGGATCCTGGTTCCTTCACCTTACCTGTAGAACTTGGAGGCAAGCACGTGGGCAGAGCGCTTTGTGACCTGGGCGCCAGCATAAACCTCATGCCCCTATCACTATTCCGCCGGTTGGGAATAGGAGAAGCACGTCCAACCACTGTCACTTTACAACTAGCAGACAGATCCATTGCATATCCAGAAGGTAAAATTGAGGATATTTTAGTAAAGGTTGACAAGTTTATTTTCCTTGCAGATTTCATTATCCTGGATTATGAAGCAGACAAGGAGGTCCCCATCCTGTTAGGCAGACCATTTCTAGCCACAGGTAGGGCACTGATAGACGTCCAAAAAGGTGAGCTTACTATGAGGGTTCATGATGAAGAGGTGAAATTTAGTGTGTATAAAGCTTTAAGGTACCCCTCTGACCTTGAATCCTGTGCTAGCATGGACGTTGTAGACTCCTTAATGGAGGAACAATTGGAGCATGTATTATTAACCAAGCATGCCAATGAATATGTAGGTTTAGAATTAACTGACTTAAACATAGCTGAGATAATGGACATATCTGTAAATAACCCTCAGCATGTATGTATGAATATTGACTTAACTGATAGAGCCTTAAATCCTTTAAAGCCATCCATTGAGCATCCGCCTGTATTAGAATTAAAGCCACTCCCCACTCACCTTAAGTATGCATATCTAGGAAGTAATGAAACTCTGCCTGTTATCATTTCTTCTAAATTAAGTGAAAAGCATGAGGTTGAACTGATTTTACTGCTTAAGCAACATAGGAAGGCTATTGCATGGACTATTGCTGATATTAGAGGCATTAGCCCTTCTTATTGTATGCATAAGATTATACTAGAGGAAGAGCACACACCTAGAGTAGATCACCAACGTAGGCTGAATCCCTCTATGAAAGAGGTAGTTAAGAAAGAAATAATAAAATGGTTAGATGCTGGTGTGATCTTCCCCATAGCTAGTAGCCAGTGGGTGAGCCCTATACAGTGTGTACCTAAAAAGGGTGGGATGACTGTGGTAGTCAATGAGAACAACGAACTGATTCCAACTAGGACTGTCACAGGATGGAGAGTGTGCATGGATTACAGGAAATTAAATAAAGAAACTAAAAAAGACCACTTCCCTCTACCGTTCATTGACCAGATGTTAGACAGAATAGCTGGTAGAGCCTACTATTGTTTCTTAGATGGTTATTCTGGCTATAATCAGATTACTATAGACCCTAAGGACCAAGAGAAGACTACCTTCACTTGCCCTTTTGGAACTTTTGCCTTTCGCAGAATGCCTTTTGGCTTATGCAATGCACCGGCAACTTTCCAAAGGTGCATGATGGCAATCTTCTCTGAGTTGGATGAGTCCATGATAGAAATATTCATGGATGACTTCTCAGTCTTTGGGGATTCATTCACCAACTGTCTAGAAAATCTAGGACAAGTCTTGGCTAGATGTGAAGAGACTAACTTAGTCCTTAATTGGGAAAAGTGTCACTTCATGGTAGATGAGGGGATTGTCTTAGGTCATAGAGTGTCGAGGGCAGGTGTAGAAGTTGACCGAGCCAAAATTGAGATCATAGAGAAGTTGGTAGAGCCTCAGAATGTCAAGGCCATTAGAAGTTTCTTAGGGCATGCTGGCTTCTACAGAAGGTTCATTAAGGACTTTTCTAAAATAGCCAAACCTCTGTGTGAACTTCTAGAGATAAATAGGCCATTCATCTTCTCTAAGGAATGTGTAGTAGCTTGGACCACCCTTAAGAAAGCACTAGTCACAGCCCCTATCATAGTAGGACCAAATTGGGATCTTCCCTTTGAGATGTTATGTGATGCCAGTGACTATGCTGTAGGAGTGATGTTAGGACAGAAGATTGACAAGCTAACACACCCTGTCTACTATGCTAGTAAAACCTTGAATGAGGCACAATGTAATTATACAACTACTGAGAAAGAGATGCTTGCTGTAGTGTTTGCTTGTGAGAAATTCAGAAACTATATTGTAGGCACTAGGACAATTGTGTACACTGACCATTCTGCCTTGAAATATCTTATGAGGAAGGCTGATGCTAAGCCTAGGTTGATTAGGTGGGTGTTATTGCTGCAGGAATTTGATTTGGACATTCGAGACAATAAAGGATGTGAAAATGTGGTTGCGGATCACCTTTCTCGATTGCAGCACAATTGCGGAAAAATTGCGGAGCCCGCAATTTCTGATGCTTTTATTGATGAACATGTCTTTGTTTTGACTCATCATGATAACGATGAGGAACCTTGGTTTGCTGACATTGCTAACTTCCTTGCATCACAGGTATTACCAGTTTTCAAGGGAGGTCAAGAGAAGAAGAGGTTCCTTTATGAAGCAAGGAAATTCATCTGGGATGACCCCACACTTTACAGAACATGTGCTGACGGCTTGCTAAGGAAGTGTGTTTCAGCTGCTGAAGCGAAGTCTGTGCTGCAGCATTGTCACACAGCTCCTTATGGTGGACACTTTGGTGGCCAAAGAACAGCTGCAAAGGTATTTCAGAGTGGCTACTATTGGCCAACAATCTTCAAGGATGCCCACAACTACGCCCACAGCTGCGATGACTGCCAAAGAACAGGTAACCTCAGTCGAAAGGATGAGATGCCCCTCACCTACATCTTAGAGTTGGAGCTCTTTGATGTGTGGGGCATTGACTTCATGGGGCCATTCCCTCCATCATCAGGTAACCTTTACATATTAGTGGCAGTGGACTATGTGTCCAAGTGGGTAGAAGCCAAAGCATGTCCTAATAATGATGCTAAAACAGTCACCAAATTCTTGCATAGGCACATTTTTACTAGGTTTGGGACACCTCGTGCCATCATTAGTGATGAGGGGTCACATTTCATTAACAAGGCTATGGAGAGAGTATTGGCTAAGTATAACATTAGACATAGAGTAGCCACTCCCTATCACCCACACTCGAATGGACAAGCTGAAATTTCAAATAGGGAAATTAAGAACATCCTAGAAAAAGTGGTCAAACCTAATAGGAAAGACTGGTCCTTTAAGCTTGAGGATGCACTTTGGGCTTATAGGACAGCATATAAGACTCCCCTAGGTATGTCTCCTTATAGGCTGGTCTATGGCAAAGCTTGTCATCTTCCACTTGAGTTAGAAATCAAAGCATTTTGGGCCATGAAAGAATTGAATTTTTGCGTACATGATGCGGGGACATTGCGGTCCTTGCAATTACATGAGCTTGATGAGCTTAGACATATGGCCTATGAAAATGCTAAGATGTATAAGGAAAAGACCAAGATTTGGCACGATAGTAGACTTAGAGTTAAGGACTTTAAGAAGGGTCAACTTGTTTTGTTGTTTAACTCACGGTTGAAACTATTTCCAGGGAAACTTAAGTCTAGGTGGTCAGGTCCATTTGTGATTACTAATGTGTTTGTTCATGGTGCCATAGAGATAAAGAACTTGCAGCAAGGCCAACCATTCATGGTTAATGGTGCACGATTGAAGCACTACTATGAGGAAGAAGATGTGAAGACTCTCTCGGCCTTCCTCTTGACTGAAGCGTGACAATGAGAACGAGAGAGGACGAATGATTGCTGGAATCGATAGAGGGGATCAAGGATAGTAATTCCAGCTTTAAAAATCAAGAAAAGATTGAGCCGAATAAAAGATACGGACGAGCAAAGTTTGACATTTAGATGAAAAAAAATCTCTAAAATTGCGCTGGAATTGCAGGATCCGCAAAATATAGCCGTTGGGATTTAGCCGTTTCCTTTATATCCGTTAGAAGGCGCTCGATCGATACGATTCTCCCATTCTCTGATTTCCAAGAAAACTGCGATTCTCTTCATCTTTGATTCTTCTCTCCAAATCTCCAAGATCCAACAATGGTACTCACGAGGGCTGAAAGATCTGCGGCCAAGAAAAGGGCTGATGAAGCTGAAACGGCTGCGAGGGAAGCACTTCTTGCCCTCGCAGATGCTGGTGCTGCACGCACCGAACGTCTTCCCAAGCTTCCAATCCGTAGGAAGAAGTGGAGGGTTGTCACAGAAATCCCTGTTGGACCTTCTGAACCAGCGGGCACACCCAAGAAGCGTCGGTGGAGTGTCGAGATGGCCGCCGAACCAAGCAAAGCAAAGACTCCCTCTGTGGAGAGTCAAGAAACGGATCGTGCGTCCCACGAGTCGACCAAGAAGGGTTCGTCGCCATCTGCATCGCCTGCGCACAGCCCTTCACCATCTGAACCAGTGCAGAGCCCGGAGCTCCCTTCATCGCCGCCTACACAGAGCCCTGAGTCGTCTTCACCACTGAGTTCGGCACAGACACCTTCAGCAGAGCAACCAACCACGTCGTCGCACACTTCCCCACGGCCTGACCCTGAATTCCCATATGGGGAGTACCAAGAATCGACTCAGGGCAGTGGGGAAGGTGAGGAAGACGAGGTGTTCTCTCCGTTGAGGGAAGCCATTCCTGAGAGCCCTGCGCAGCAGGATGATTCCATGGAAGAGACGCTGGGGGCATGCCTCCAGCAGATCAACATCAAGGCAAAGCTCAAGAAGAAGAAGAAGGCCAAGATTGTCAAGGCCAAGCGATCCAAGAAGCTGAAAAAGAAGAAGGCCAAAAGGGCGCCTTCAGCAGACAAAGAGAGCACTGAGCCTTCGCTCAAACGACTCAAGGTTGAGGCTGCCGAGTCAGCCAAGCCAGCAGATAAAGGGAAGACCAAGCTCTACCCTGAAGATGAGCCTCAGTCAGTGAGGTATGTTTCCTCTGATGCTGAGTCCAGGGGTGCTGAGCTGAGGAAGAGGGAGTTGCTGCACGAGAAAGGCTTCCTCGACAGACCTGCTGACCTGCCGCAGTTCTTGCGCGCAGGAATCATAAATCATGGCTGGGAGGAGTTGTGCAGGCCGCCCAATCCAGCTTACACGAGCATGGTTTACGACTTCTACGCCAACCTGCGAAACTCTGAGGAAGGGCTTTCTGTGGTGAGGGGAGTAGAGGTGGACTACTCAGCCAAAGCCATCAACGAAGCTTATGGCCTCAAGGGCCAAAGACACACTGATTATGCGAGGATCGTTGATGAGCCTACTGAGGCAGTCCTGGAGGAGGCCATTCGAACCATTGGCCAACCTGAAGCAGCGTGGACTGTATCACGCAATGGGAGGCACACCCTCATGAGTGCCAGCCTGACAGCAAAGGCAGCTGTATGGTTTGCCTTTGTAAGGAGGAAGCTGTCCCCTGTGACCCATGAGACGACCATCAACCAGAGCAGATCGCTGCTGGTCTATGCCATTATGCGAGGTCTCACGGTCAATGTGGGGGAAATCATGTCAGCTGCCATTGCTGAGTGCGCCAAGAAGGGTAAGGGACCACTGTTTTTCCCTAACACCATAACCAAACTATGTTTGCGTACAGGAGTCCCCACTGAGCGAATGGAGCAGCAGATGGCTTACACAGGCCACTTGGAGCTGCCTGCTAGCTTGAGGCTGAAGAGGAGGGGAAATATGGAGTTTGAACTGGATAGGCTGGCTGCTGATCAGTCACTATCCATGGCATGCCTGATGGATATGCAGAGGAGGATGGCTCAATGGGCCACTTACGCGCAGGCACGGGACAAGGAAGTTGCAGACCAACTTGGGTGCATCTTCCCTGACTTCCCCACAAATCTCCTGACTCCATGGGTGCCCCCACGACCACGACAACCTGATGAGGATGAGGACGTTTGAGTGCTGGTTTGAATTGCACTGAAGGGAGTATTGCTGTTCCCTTAGAAAAAAAAAAGATAATTTTCTGCTTTCTGATAGACTATGTGAATTATGCTGTTTTTCGTACACTTTTTGATCTGTTTTAGATGCTTAGTTTTATGTTTTTAATTTTGCTTAGTATAGTCTGATGATAGTTGACTAGGTAGGTTAGTTTTGTTTTTTTTTTAGAAGAGCTTGAATGACTGGAAAGAGCATGCTTAGGGGCCTTAATCACTGTTATATCTGCCCTGACTTAATTGCGAAATAATTGCGGTACCCGCAATTTTTATTACTGAAAGCATGTTTTGGACTGTCTGGTTAGCTAGGCTGTGATCTGTTTAAATTTCATCTTTTGCTGCTATCATGACTACCATATATAGCTTATCTAAAAGCATGCTGGATGAGTGTCATAGGACACCCTTTGCTAGTTTAAATCAACCTCTAAAAAGCTCAGCATGCACAGCTTTAAGCCCTTATCTGTCTGTTTTTTTTTTTTTACTGCTGCTGTGATATTTGCCGTTCGAATGTTTTGTCTATGCCTAGGGCTTTAGATTCTCTTTGTTTTACTTTAGACTAGATGCTTCTAGGATAGTTTGGGGGTGTGCCACCTCAGACACTCATTGGGGATAATGAGTAGTTGAAGTTTGGGGGAGGCCACACCCTAGGCCTAGGAACATTCCTCTCTCCCTTAGAAACATAAGCATTCTTCTTCTCCTTAAAAAAAAAAAAAAAAATAATGAACTGAAAAAAAAAAAATATGAACAATAGAATAAAGAGGGGAGTCTCTCTCAAGTTGCTGAGCAATCAGTGCCAAGTGTGTAACCCACAAGTGGCATTGCATCAAAAGGCAACCAAAGGAAAGGCTCCACCTAAGAAAGAAGAAAAAGAAGAAGTAGGGAAGAAGAATGTATACCTAGGAGTTGCAACTTTGTGGCTTAGATGTCCTATTTAAAAAGAACTCTGATCCTCAAATTAGCTAGGCACAAAGTTGTAACTTGTAGGGTTGTTTAGGGAGATGAGTGTTTATCCAATATAGTGATGCCAGGGTTTAGGTTGTTCTTTTAAAGTACTACTGTCACCGTTAATACTAAGACTAGCATGACTCTAAGGAATCCTAGACACATTAAACATAAAGCTAGAAGCATGTACTGAGTCTGAGGTAAAGCTAGGCAGAATTTGAAACCTTAGGGATAGTGGCATGATATGACAAAAGCAAATAGATCAGTTGTAGGGAGTTAGTGAAAATAGATGAGTGTTAGGCAGGCGAAGTCAGAAGAAGCTAGATAAGAGGGTAGTTTTAAACTGAGAAGTGTGTCACAGGACAGCGGTGCTATAGTTAGGGATATAAGGGAGTCAGTAGGTGGTTAAAGAAGGTGAAACAGCAGCCTAGGTAAGTCCTTAGTGTGCTTGAGGACAAGCAAAACCTTAAGTTTGGGGGTGTGTTAAGTCTCTGAAAGTGACTTATTTAGGACCCATTTAGCTTAAGAAGATGTACACTTTTAGGTGTTTTTGATAGCATTTAGCCTAAACCTATGCTTAAATATGAGAATGAGAAGAAGGTAGCTAAATTAGGACTTATGCACAATAGGAAAGAAAAGGGTTGAAAACCGAAGGAAAAGAATGAAAAAAACTGCATTGCGACAGCATTGCTAAAACATTGCTGAAGCCGCAATATTTCAAGTGAAAACCGTAAGTTGACTGATCTTTTTCTGTTAATTTCCGTGATTTCAGGGATTCGTTCTTTCTCCTCTATCCATTCTGATATATGACGTTGAAGATTGATGGTTCTCCTTGGCCCAAACGCACCTGCAAACTACTATAAAAGGGGGTCAAAGTCGGAGGTTCAAGCATCATCTGAAAGCGTAGAAGTCTTCTCGCAGTCCATCTTTTCTCCTAGTTTTCTTTGCCGTCTGCTGGTTTGCGAAGCTCAGCTGTTGGAATCGATAATCTGATAGGAAGGAGAGGAGATTCTTCTTCTCTCCCGATTGGATTCATCCAAGCAAGGCTGACCTTTCTCATCCTTCATTCGAGGCGGCTGCAACGAGATTTCGAGCTGTTTTATTGCTTTCTGTTCTTCATTTCTACTTTACAAACTCTGTCTTGTGTTGTTTCTGTTCTAGTGGTTCATTCAGTTCATTTCGTTGTGTTCTGTCTTGCTGTTCTTTACTTTAAGTATCTTTTATATTCATTCAAACAATCAATTAATCAAACGCAAAGTTCAGTATTACACAGTTTCTCGCCTTTGCATTCTACTGTTTTCCCTTGCTGTTTTAAGCACATTTCCCTTCTAAGCAAGTCTATTTTATCTCTTAGTTCTGTTCTCCTTATATCCATGAGTAACTAAGTCACTTAGGGGCATGCTAATGACAACACTATAGGCTAAAAAACGTGAATCAAGCATGTAGGATAGCTCTCGAAACATTGATTGTATGTAAGCTTCATCCCACGGGCAATTTCGATTGGCCATCCATTTTGTCCAAAGAACTCCTAACCTCTGGAAGGAGTAAGAGTTCAGAGTCATACCATCATGCTAGCCTTTCAAGGTAACCAGGAAACGGCCTAGGAATAGGCGTTTCCCTAGTACAAACCATATCTTTCTGCCTTAACAAGATGCTTAAGACCTTACTTTGAGTTGAGTAAACTAAAGAATCTAATGCATGGAATCGGACGATACATGAGATTGAGATAGTTTGATGTATAGAGAGTAGATCCAGTGCTTGAGAATCGTATAAAAATGCCTATAGGATAGTCATTAGTAGCCCTTAATTCACCCATTTACACACTTTCGCTGTTATTGTAATTGCGGTAGAATTGCGGTCTCCGCAATTCCGTCTAAGTTTCCATTCTGTTTAGCTGTCCTTGCCTTCATTTATTAATTTCGTTTCTTTTCATTTGGGCTTGGATTTCACTTGTCCTTGTTTATGTTACTACCCTTTACACATTCAGCAAGAATTAGACAATTAAAAACCAATTTTACCCCATCAAATCCACCCCTTCTTTCTTAACAAAACACTTCGCGAATAGCTAAAATAAGTCTCTGTGGGAAAACGAATGAAATATACTTACTACTTGCTATAAGATCATGTATGCTTGCATGTTCTGAGTGCTCTATCTCTTTTATTGCCTAATTATTTTAACACATTGAGCACGCAACAGGCAGCGCCCAGCGCCCAGGCGCCCAACGAAGCGCAGCAGCCCAGCACGCCCACGCCCGCGCCCAGGCGCCCACACCCGCGCCGCACGCCCGCCCGTCATTGAAGGTCTGCGCGCGCCTCGCCTCGCCCGCGCCCAGACCGCGCGCGTCCTCGCCCGCCAACGCCCGTGTCCGCGCACGCCGCCTCGCCCCAGCCGCGCGCACCCTTCCCTGACGCAAAATACCCGTCATCTAAAGTCAAAAACGCACGTCCTTAAAAGTCAAGAAATTCCCAATTTTGTTAATTTTCCAGAGGGCTCAGCGCCTAGGCGCTGACTTATAGCGCCTAGGCGCTGTCTCGATTCTGTGCGCGCGCCCCCGCGGCGCCTAGGCGCTAGTCTGACGCAGAAATGGGTATTTAAGTCCGTTTTTGCTGTTTTTAGGTCATTCTCTCAAATTCTCTCTCAATTTCTTCCGCCCCCATTTGTTGTAGAGCTCGATTCTTGAGCCAAAACATTATTCTTACCCATTCTAATACATTTTAAGTTGATTTCTCTTGATTTTCACAACGGGCAACTAAGGTAAGTGCTCTAATTTGGGTTTAGGGTTTGTGTTGTTGATGTATTAGGTGAGATCTGTTCTTTTTATCATTTTCTTGGCTTGTTCTAGCATTCAATTCATCTCTAACATCGCTCTTAATGTCCAGCATGATTTTCTTAATGGTTGACACCCGTTTAGTAAATTGTGTGTTGGTTAGATTAAAGATTCATGACTTAGCGATCACACTTCATGTTTTGAGTAATTTAATATTGCATTCTGAAATAAATGTGGCCACATTTGTTTGGGTTGTTGATAAATTATAGATATAGAATAAAATCGAGTCCCATTGATAGAGATTTCATCCATGGGCTTGTCGCATGAATACCCGTCGCTCGCGACTAATCCTAATTTGGGAGAGCGATCGCCCCTAAGTTAGAATTATTAGCGAAGCATAGTCTAGAGTCGTCACCTCTTTTCTAATTAATTGGGATTATTAGTTCTAATTAAAGCATGGGAGCACTTGTTTTAATTGGGTCTTTTAATGTGTGTGAGTGTTAACAAAAACCGGCTAAGTATATTTTGTGTCTATGATCCGAACTACATCAACAACCAATCCCGACACTCAAATTAGGAGCACGCGTGTTCCGTTTATTTTTCTTGCATTTATTTTTCTCGCATTTTATTTTATTTTACCGTTAGCTATTTTTCTTGTTTTAGTCTAATTCTCCGTTAGCGTTTTCCCCCTTTATTTTACTGTTTTAATTTGAGTTTTATTAAAAACAAATAGAAGTTAATTAAGAGGAAATAATTTTGGTTCCTTGTGGTTCGACACCCGACTACCACTAGCTGCAAAGCTCTGTTGTATCGGATTTATAAATGTTATTTTGGCGGGTCTCGACAACCTGAACATTAGAGAAATTTTATTAAGTTAAAAAATCTCTTTGCCACATGGGTCGGGGTGTCTCTCGTAGGCGTCATGTCGGGAGGTTTGCTTGGTGTGCTGCTATCTACCATATCTGGAGAGAGCGTAACTATCGTGTCCATGGTGCTAGTCCTCGATCCCCTCAGGCTGTGCTTATCAGTGCCCAGACTGATTTGGCTCATAGGTGTGCCTCTTGGTTACGGGTGCCATCGGCCTCGGTGTCTATTAGTGATCCTCCTTTGGATTTGTTTTCTTGATGTGATCTCTCAGTTCTCTTTTTTGTGTTCTTGTGTGCCTTGTTCCCGGGCTGTGGGGTCCCCTGCTTGCTTTTAGTAATATATACCTCTTCAAAAAAAAAAAACAAACTTTAAAGACTAAATTTTTAATTCAACCTTAAATTAAAACTATGATTTTTCACGTGCATTGCACCGGCTTCTTTCCTAATATTTATAAAAGGTAACTGTTTTTATTTTATTGATTTAATAATATATAGAAATTTGTTCTGAAAAAATATTTTAAACCTACATTTTAGATAAACTTTTCATATTTAGTTTTTAATATCTAATTATTATTTTTTTACCCTTCTAAAAAACAATTTTTTTAATTATTATATAAATTTTCATTTTCATTTGTATATATTTATATTAAAAAAAAAAAAAGGTTGAAATGTGATTTTAGTTTTTGTAATTAGAGAATTATTTGATTTTAGTTAATTGTAATTTCAAATATCCAAATTTAGTCATACTTTTAACAAATTTGAGAATCAATCCATACTATTAATTTATTGGTTAACTTTTTCAAAAGTAATTTAGTCTATATTAACACATTTTCTGTATTGGAAACTTATTCACATTAGATTTTATTTTGTTTTTTCTTAATTTTTTTTTTCTTAATTTTTTTTTTATTCAAAGTGTCTAATAAGTCTTTTGAACTTTAAATTTTATGTTTAACAAGTCCACAAACTTTAAAAAATGTTCAATATATTTTAAACTTTCGATTTTGTATCTAATAGGTTTTCGAATTTTCAATTTTTAGTCTAATATGAATCTTTGTCCTATTCGACAATTTTTAAAATTTAGGGATTCATTAGAAACAAAATTGAAAATTTAGAGATTTATTGGACAGGTTTAAAGTTTAAAAACTTATAAGATAATAGATTGAAACCTATTCACATCATATTTTATTGTGTTTTTTCTTGATTTTTTGTCTCCAAAGTGTCTAATAAGTTTTTAACTTTCAATTTTGTGTTTAATAGATCTACACTTTAAAAAGTGTTCAATATATTTTTAAAGTTTCAATTTTGTATTTAATAGGTCTTAGATTTTTTAATTTTAAGTCTAATATAGATCTTTGTCCTATTCGACAATTTTTAATATTCAGAGATTCATTAAAAATAAAATTAAAAATTTAGGGATATATTAGACAAGTTTAAAGTTTAAAAACTTATAAGATAATAGATCAAAAGTTTAGTGACCAATTAGAGACTTTTTAAAGTTTAGAGATCTAATAAACCCAAGCTTTAAAGTTCATGGACTAAATTCGTAATTTAATTTTTTTTTCCATTTCATAAGTCGTCGTGAGTTAAATTATATGATGATACTCAGTTTATTTGAACTTTAAGAAGCCTTTGTTACATTTAACAATAACTTCTTTTAAGATCAACTAACGTTAGAATGTAGATTTGAACCTTTAACTTTTTTGTTATGATTTTTTCTTTAATACTTATATAACATCAGCCCCCCCCCCCCCCCCCAAAAAAAAAAACACTAATGTTTGGTCAGCCCCTGGTCTCAGCCCTTGGAAAAAGAATGTGCATCAGGTGTCATCGGAGGTTTGTCTCGTCTGCAACACGGCAGCCGTGAACCTTCCCACATAAGTCTGAAGGGTCTCCCTTTCACCCTGAACGATCGTGAACAAGTGGGCGATGGGGTGTTTCGTCACGTGGTTTCCTACGAACTGATAAATGAAAGCTCCGATCAGCTTGTAAAAGGATCTGAACGCTTCTTCTTCCTCCTTCTGGTACCACTTTTGTGCGTGTCCAGTGAGGGTCAAGTAAAATGACCTGCATCAGATGGCTTCTGGCACGTTGTGGAGCTTCATCGTAGCTCAGAACGTGTATGAGTGCTCGATGGGGTCAGTACTCTCGTCGTATTCCTGGGTTGGTGGCAACTTTATGGGGGTGTCATCTCGATTAGTCGACTTGCGTGTCGCCCGAATGTCAGTAGTGAAGGGGGCGTGGTCCTTCTTCAACATTCCCTTGGCTTGTTCGACCTTCCCGGTCGAGGCACGGTGTTGGTGTTCAGAGAACCCCCTCCGCAGCTCCCCGCTAATCTTCTCTTTCAATCGGTCGTATTTTGAGTCCTTCCACGTCCGGCTGCTGGACTCATGTGACAAACTGGTGGTGTCACGATCCTTCCTTGACCCATCCTCTCGGTGGCTCATGGATTCCAGGTATTCGCGCAAGTCTCGTAAGGGGTATTTCAGTCGGCTCCGGACGGTGAACCCGAGCTTGAGCTTGAAGGCGTCCCCTCGGGGTTTGACTCGGCTTTTGTAGGGGGCTTCGTCGAGGACCTTCTCCTTTCCCTTGCGGCTGGGGCGGGCTACGGATTCAGCTTTTGTAGGGGGCACCGCCAGAAGCTCCTCACGAGCACAACGAGCCTTCTCACGAAACCTTCGTGGACCACCCACGGTAGTCCCGCTATCCTCAGGCCGAGAAACGGAGTAGTGGGACTCCTTTTACAAAAGAAAAGGGGAAAGAAGTTCTGCTGAAGAAAACCTTTTTCTTCTTCACAGAAGCAAAACCGACGGAAGAGATAGAGAGAGAAAGGAATTGAAATTCTAATTTCAATTGAACACCCAAAAGAGCACTCACGAAATTGAATTTCTTTTTCCTTTTTTTTTTTTTTATTTCAATTGATCTGTCAATGTTATATATACTCTGTATATATATAAACATTACATGTGTCTTACATGCTTGCATGTAAGACACATGTATATATATATATATATATATATATTTAAAATTATTATTATTAAAAATAATAATAATTATTTTATTAATTAAACTTTTTAATTAATAAAATATATATATATATTTTAAATAATATTATTTAATTCAATATCAAATATTAAATAAATAATATAATTAAACCCGGTTTTCCGAAAACCGACTTTTTGCACATGAATCCTATTCATGTTTTCAGACCAATCTCATATTTAAATCATATTTAAATATGTCCATATTTAAATCATATTTAAATATGTCTATCCTTCTTCCACAAACCCGAATTTGAACGATTCAAATTCTTTTCTTTTCTTTTATACTGTTTCACGGCTTTATCCGAGCTAGCCAGGAGAACCGTAAGGACCTACAGATCATGAGCTCCAACGATACGAGATTATCCGGTCAAAACTCTTTTAACCGAACTAACCAACATTCGTTAACCCCCGGAGACTCCACTAAAGTCCAAGAGCTGCACTCTCCTCACTGTAGATATATTGTGTCCTCTTGATATAACTATCATCAGTAAGTCGATCCTTCACAGGTCGTTCATAATCACAACGGGTCATTTATACCGTTTAACCCTTGTATTATATCTTGTTCCTTAAGTACCACTGACACCTCTAATGAACAATTGATTTGTGGTCCAACCATCAAATCAGATTCCTCCCTGATCAGGAGAGGATGGGCCCACTGTTCAAGACCTGGAGTCAGCACTAAAGGGAACAACCTTTCTACTAACCCTGAAAGCGGGTAGGAGTGAACTCCAATCTTGCTACAACTATGTCCCCAGCCACTTATTCAATCTTATCCCCAAGATGGTAGGCTTATTGAGTCGGCGATCTGGTCACCCTCACCCGTACAAGTCAAAGGATAATGTCAAATAAACAGGAGTTCATAGTAAGCTCAGGATTGAGATCGAGTTACCTAAGTCATCAAATGAAAAAATCGGTCTTTACAGTAAACGGTGTTATAAAGAAAGAGCGATTTTATTTCTTGGTTCGGTCTTGTGCAAACTCATTGCACAGGACGCCCTCACTCACATGTCTCTACATGAAACGATTCGAATCACATCGTTTTGTACTATACAAAGTGAGCCGCGTCCAATAGTGTCCCCAGGATAAGGTACCCAGCCTTATCCCTATACTATAGACCATTTTTGGCTGTCTACTTGAACTTGATTCACATTCATGTCACACATGAAGTTCAAGTACTCATACTATCGCCATGGGTGTTAGTTATTGGTATAGGTTAATACAAACACAATTCACTAAAATTCAATAACAACTCTATTGAAATATAATATATACATTCATTCAGTTTACAAACTACGAGTTTTAGGACATAAAACCCAACAAACTCCCACTTGGACTAAAACGTCAGTGGAGTATATGCTGGTCGAGAGAACTAGAATATCAAATATCTAAAGTTTCTCCCACTGTCCTACTGAGCAGCTCGCAGCCCTATACTTTGTAGGTGTCTCTCAAACACTTTAGCCGTGAGAGACTTAGTAAACGGATCAGCAATGTTGTGCTCCGAGGCTACCTGTGTGACGATTACATCTCCTCGTTGCACTATCTCCCTGATGAGATGATATTTCCGCTCAATATGCTTTCCACGCTTATGGCTTCTGGGTTCTTTAGAATTTGCCACTGCACCGCTGTTATCACAATAAAGGGTGATTGGCAAGTTCATATTTGGAACAACTTCCAAATCTGTCAAGAACTTCCTAAGCCATACAGCTTCTTTCGCTGCTTCGCAAGCTGCGACATACTCAGCTTCCATGGTGGAGTCAGCAATACAACCTTGCTTTATACTCCTCCATACTATTGCTCCTCCGTTAAGAGTGAACACTGATCCTGATGTAGATTTCCTCGAATCTATATCAGTCTGAAAATCAGAGTCAGTGTATCCTGCAAGGATCAAATCCTTCGCGCCATACACAAGCACATAGTCTCTCGTTCTCCTAAGATACTTGAGGACATGTTTAACGGCTGTCCAGTGATCATATCCTGGATTGGACTGGAACCTACTGACAATTCCTACTGCATAGCAGATATCGGGTCTTGTACACAACATAGCGTACATGAGACTACCAACTGCAGATGCATAGGGAATTCGTCTCATATCCTCAACCTCTTGAGGTGTCTTAGGAGACTGTTCCTTAGACAAGTGAATTTCATGCCTAAAAGGCAGCGAACCTTTCTTGGAATTTTGCATCGAATATCTTGACAACACCTTGTCAATATAAGATGCTTGAGACAGCGCTAGCACTTTGTTCTTACGATTCCTTATGATCTGAATCCCTAGAACAAACTGAGCCTCTCCCAAATCTTTCATTTGGAATTGGGTCGCTAGCCAATTCTTAACGTCAGTTAGGAACCCTACATCATTCCCAATGAGTAGTATATCGTCTACGTACAAGACTAAGAAAGCTACAACAGTATTGACTACTTTCTTGTAAACACAAGGTTCGTCAATATTTTGTTCAAAGCCATAAGATTTGATCGCCGTATCAATCCTTATATTTCGGGATCTAGATGCTTGCTTCAACCCATAAATGGATCGATTAAGCTTGCAAACCTTTTGCTCTTGACCCTGAAGTATGAATCCCTCTGGTTGAGCCATATAGATACTCTCCTCAAGATTACCATTCAGAAAGGCAGTCTTGACATCCATTTGCCAGATTTCATAATCATAAAATGCAGCAATGGATAAGAGTATTCTAATCGACTTTAACATGGCAACAGGAGAAAAGGTTTCTTCATAGTCCACCCCTTCTCTTTGGGAATAACCTTTTGCCACAAGTCGAGCCTTAAAGGTTTGCACCTTACCGGCTTGGTCTCGTTTTCTCTTGTAGATCCACTTGCAACCGATAGGTCTTTCACTATCTGGTTGGTCTACAAGATCCCAGACCGAATTGAAGTACATAGACTCCATTTCGAGATCCATGGCTTTAAGCCACTGGTCCTTGTCTGTATCATTCATTGCCTGTTTAAAGGTCAATGGATCCTTAATGCCATCATCAAGTATGACGACTTGAGTTTCAGACAATCCGATGTAGCGGTCAGGCTGTCTTACATCCCTCCCACTGCGTCGAGGCTTTCTCAACTCTTGAGAAGGACCAGCCTGATCAACAACCTTTGTTGATCCGTCTGTAGCTTTCCTGGAAAATTCGGACAAAACAATTTTGCTCGACGGTTGATGATCTCTCATGTGGTCTTCCTCTAAGAACGTGGCATTAGTCGATACTAGTACCTTGTTCTCATGAGGATCATAAAATAGACCACCTTTCGTTTCCTTGGGGTAACCTACAAATAGGCACAATTTTGAACGATGTTCCAACTTCTTTGGATTGGGTACTAGCACATGTGTCGGACACCCCCAAATCCTGAAGTGACGTAAACTACCTTTACGCCCTCTCCATAACTCATAAGGTGTTTCAGAAACACTCTTAGAGGGAACCATGTTCAAAATATATACTGCAGTCTCTACTGCATATCCCCAAAACGAACTAGGCAAATGAGCATAACTCATCATAGATCGAACCATGTCTAACAGGGTTCTATTTCTCCTCTCGGACACACCATTCTGCTGTGGTGTTCCTGGCGCTGAGAGTTGAGATACTATTTCATGTTCTATCATATAGTCCTGGAATCTTAAATCCATATACTCTCCACCTCGATCTGATCGGAGTGTTTTTATCGATTTACCTAATGTGTTCTCAACCTCTGCCTTATACTCTTTGAACTTTTCAAGAGCTTCGGACTTATGATGCATTAGATAAAGATAACCGTACCTAGAATAATCATCAATGAAACTGATGAAATATTCATACCCTCCTCGTGCTTTGACATTCAAAGGACCGCAGAGATCCGAATGCACGATTTCTAGAGGTTCTTTGGACCTATGACCTTTTTCAGAAAAAGATCGTTTGGTCATTTTGCCCTCAAGACAAGACTCACATGGCGGTAAAGAGTTGTCCTCTAAACGATTTAGCAGACCACTCTTAACCAATCTCCCAATTCTATTGAGATTAATGTGACCTAGTCTTAAGTGCCAAAGATAAGTACTTGGAGAAAGTTTCTGCCTTTTAGTTTGAGTCTCAGCTGTTTTAAACATTTCAGTGTTCAAAATAGCTTTGGCTTCGGTTGGTCTTAACACATACAAGTTGTTTTCAAGTTTCGCAGAACAAATACGTACACCTCTTTTGCTAATGAACGCTTCATTATGAACAAAAGATACTTTATACAACTGTTCTAACAAACAAGATATAGATACAAGATTCCTCTGGAAGGTAGGAACCAGAAGTACATTTTCTAGTAAAATGAAACTATCTCTATACAACAACTTTACAGCTCCCACTGCTTCAGCTGAGACAACCTCTCCAGTTCCAACTCTCAGAGTTATCTCACCTCGAGAAAGTGGCTGCCAAGAACTAGTTTCCTGAAAAGAAGAACAAACATGGTTAGTAGCTCCTGAATCAAGTATTCAGGTCTGACAATCATGTTCTACTAAACATGTTTCAACAACAAGTAAATCATATTTACCTTGTCTTTCCTTCTCAGCCTTTTTCTCTGCAAGATACTTTGGGCAATTCCGTTTCCAGTGCCCATCTACACCACAATGGAAACATTTTCCTTTGTTTGTAGATCTAGTCTTGCTCTTAGCAGTAGCAGGTGCTTTTCCCTTCCTTTTATCTTTCTTCTTCTTTTGAATACTCTTATTCTTAATAGAAGAAAGTTCAGACTTACTCCCAGAAGACGACCCCTTTTGGAACTTCCTAGAAGTGACAACGTTTGCCTCCTTCTCTTTTCCTTTAGAAGTCTGAAGGGACTGATAGGTCTGTAGCTCGCTGAGGAGAGAAGTCAAATTATACTTTATCTTGTTCATTACCAAATTGGTTCTGAACTGAAGGAAACTCTTCGGAAGAGATTCCATGATAAAGCTTACTTGACTTGACTCATCTATAGTAGCTCCGTTTACTTCCGCCACATTGAAGTGGACCATCATGTTAAGGACATGCTCCCTAACAGAGGTTCCCTCCTTCATGCGAGAGTTGTAAACGAATTTGAGGGCTTCATGACAGACCGATGAGGACGGTAGTCCAAACATCTCCTGTAATGAAGACATGATTTCTTTAGCAGAAACCATATCCTCGTGCTTCTTAGCTAACACATCAGATATGCTGGCTAAGATATAGACTCGGGCTTTATCATTAGCCCTTGTCCATCTATCATATGCTTCTCGAACAGTTCGAGTCGCATCCGAGCTAGGAGGGGGAGGACAATCCTCTGATAAGACGAACCTTAGATCATCTAGAACGAGAATCGTATTCAAGTTCGATTTCCAGGTCGCGTAGTTATCGCCGGTTAACTTATCGGAAGCTAGTAAGTGAATGAAAGAGCTAGACATGCTGAAAAGAGAATGTAAAATATTAGTGAAAAGGTTTTAACCTAATTTACACACCAATCAAGAATTTAGCAAAGAATAATAATGTACCCAAAACTCATTATTAAACTGCAACGATACTTCAGTGGGTCAGAATGGTCGCTACCGAGGGGCAGTCAAGCATTCCTTCACTGAATCAAGACATTCTTGACTAAATGCTAATACCAGAATATCTCATATTCCTATAGCATCTTAGTTATCGCTGTTTGGTCAAGATTTACTAACTCCTTAGCAAATCTCGTAAGTGTGACCCTCCATTTTTAGAATTCATAGGGCGGCCCCAACGATGCAACCGAATGGAAATGTCAAAGTTGGGAATGACTCTATGTTTCTTTATCCATAAATGGTGATTGAGATGTTCCGATTCCTATGAAACGGCCCTCCGAATGGATCGGTACCACTTGTGGGCACCTAGCAGGCAGAACATAGGAATCTCACGGTTCAATCCAATGGAGGAGACCGCAGGATGTATTGACATACTTCCTTCTCCCACTTACTATAAATACTTTCTCCATTCACCTTGCTCTTGAATTATGCAAATACCATCCGAATGGGGATGCCCTATTGACATCACGAGGCCGAGCATAATTCTCACGGTGTGAACTTAACAGAGAACGTAGAAGGAGAGGAATATATCATATATACCTTCTCAACACCTCTACTAAGTATTTTAAGACGGAATGGGTAAATTACTCAGGCATTATCCGGCTAAGACAATAAGGCCTAAGTCTAGGTAAAACAAACTTTTACCTATGATGTCTAGGTGATAAACACTTTATTACCTCACACCACTCACGCATGCTCATAAAGCCGGGTTAACTTTACTCAAGAACCGGATGGTCCCCAGGTAGGAGGTGTTCCGTAAACCGTCAGCTTAAATACCTCCAACCTCGAACAGGATGTCCCCGGGTGAGTTTCTTGTAACCTTAGCATTTACAAGATATCGACCTATTCATCTAATGAAATGGAACGATACATTCAACCCTAAGTGAGCATGCCTTTGTCTTTGTTATAGATTTTAAAAGTCTATGCCAATTTTACAACGCTTTGCAAAACTAAGACTTACTACAACAAACTTCTACATGCTTCTCAAACATGCAACACTAAGGCATGACAAGTTGAATATTTAATTTCATAATTAATATAACAATTATATCGATTATGTTTTTAAATATACAACTCCTAATTCATAAATTAATATAACACTTATATCAATTCTCATGAATTAAGCATGCATCCTATACATTATAACACTTATAACAAACAAAATGCATCTAATGTTGGATGTTTAATTTCATAATTAATATAACACTTATATCAATTATTCTATTAAGCAAACAACATCTAATTCATGAATTAATATAACTTTTATATTAATACTCATGAATAAACATGCATCCTATACATTATAACACTTATAATATACCATGTGCATAAAATTAGGACAAATTATGTTGTTCATTCAATTTCATAATTAATATAACACTTATATCAATTATTCTATTGAACTAATCAACAACTAATTCATGAATTAATATAACTCTTATATCAAAATTCATGAATTGCCAAATATGCATACGATATATTATAACACTTATAACATATTTTCAATGCATGAAGCATGCTTCTTACGGTGGGATTTTAAATCTATATGGCATACGTTATGCACATACAAACATGGAATTTAATTAAAACATACATTCGCAATGCATAAATAATTAAACACACTAAAGTGGATCGATTTTGGCATTTAGCAAGCAATAACTAATTTATTACAAGTTTGATCAACAAGCTACGTCTTGAGCGGACTTCGAACTCTTCGCACCGCCTTTGACCAACTTGCTTCCTCCGAACGCTTCGGCCAAAAACTCTTCGAATTTCTCCTTGTATTGCCCAGAACAAGTTTGAACTTACACCGAACATTTCGGCGAGTTCCAAACTTAAACTTCTTTCACAAAGAAACCTATATGGACTCTAATGACTCTAAAAAAAATACAGACTCTTTAGCATGCATTAAAGCCCATACATTCTCGGGCAATTACAAATAATGAAATTCAAAAAGAAACTATGTCAAAATCGATATTCACTTTAGAATTCCATTCAGAAACAATTTCTAAAATAAAACCCACCATAACTTAAATTGATAGAAATTGAGTGGCCAAAAACGCTCTGATACCAATTGATGGAGCGTTGATGGAACGCAGTGGAAGCGATTTGGATCATAGACACTCTAATTTCATCAATTTAAACAAATGGAAACATGCAAAAGCCATGAAAAAGAGAAATTAGAACACATACCCTTGTCGTTCGTATTTCTCCAAATTCACCGCCAGAAGCTCCTCACGAGCACAACGAGCCTTCTCACGAAACCTTCGTGGACCACCCACGGTAGTCCCGCTATCCTCAGGCCGAGAAACGGAGTAGTGGGACTCCTTTTACAAAAGAAAAGGGGAAAGAAGTTCTGCTGAAGAAAACCTTTTTTCTTCTTCACAGAAGCAAAACCGACGGAAGAGATAGAGAGAGAAAGGAATTGAAATTCTAATTTCAATTGAACACCCAAAAGAGCACTCACGAAATTGAATTTCTTTTTCCTTTTTTTTTTTTTTATTTCAATTGATCTGTCAATGTTATATATACTCTGTATATATATAAACATTACATGTGTCTTACATGCTTGCATGTAAGACACATGTATATATATATATATATATATATATATTTATATATATATTTATAAATTATTATTATTAAAAATAATAATAATTATTTTATTAATTAAACTTTTTAATTAATAAAATATATATATATATTTTAAATAATATTATTTAATTCAATATCAAATATTAATTAAATAATATAATTAAACCCGGTTTTCCGAAAACCGACTTTTTGCACATGAATCCTATTCATGTTTTCAGACCAATCTCATATTTAAATCATATTTAAATATGTCCATATTTAAATCATATTTAAATATGTCCATATTTAAATCATATTTAAATATGTCTATCCTTCTTCCACAAACCCGAATTTGAACGATTCAAATTCTTTTCTTTTCTTTTATACTGTTTCACGGCTTTATCCGAGCTAGCCAGGAGAACCGTAAGGACCTACAGATCATGAGCTTCACTGATACGAGATTATCCGGTCAAAACTCTTTTAACCGAACTAACCAACATTCGTTAACCCCCGGAGACTCCACTAAAGTCCAAGAGCTGCACTCTCCTCACTGTAGATATATTGTGTCCTGTTGATATAACTATCATCAGTAAGTCGATCCTTCACAGATCGTTCATAATCACAACGGGTCATTTATACCGTTTAACCCTTGTATTATATCTTGTTCCTTAAGTACCACTGACACCTCTAATGAACAATTGATTTGTGGTCCAACCATCAAATCAGATTCCTCCCTGATCAGGAGAGGATGGGCCCACTGTTCAAGACCTGGAGTCAGCACTAAAGGGAACAACCTTTCTACTAACCCTGAAAGCGGGTAGGAGTGAACTCCAATCTTGCTACAACTATGTCCCCAGCCACTTATTCAATCTTATCCCCAAGATGGTAGGCTTATTGAGTCGGCGATCTGGCCACCCTCACCCGTACAAGTCAAAGGATAAGGTCAAATAAACAGGAGTTCATAGTAAGCTCAGGATTGAGATCGAGTTACCTAAGTCATCAAATGAAAAAATCGGTCTTTACAGTAAACGGTGTTATAAAGAAAGAGCGATTTTATTTCTTGGTTCGGTCTTGTGCAAACTCATTGCACAGGACGCCCTCACTCACATGTCTCTACATGAAACGATTCGAATCACATCGATTTGTATTATACAAAGTGAGCCGCGTCCAATAGTGTCCCCAGGATAAGGTACCCAGCCTTATCCCTATACTATAGACCATTTTTGGCTGTCTACTTGAACTTTATTCACATTCATGTCACACATGAAGTTCAAGTACTCATACTATCGCCATGGGTGTTAGTTATTGGTATAGGTTAATACAAACACAATTCACTAAAATTCAATAACAACTTTATTGAAATATAATATATACATTCATTCAGTTTACAAACTACGAGTTTTAGGACATAAAACCCAACAGAGTGGTCTGGTTAAAGGTGATAATGCTCGAGTTTAAACACGGATAGATGACTGTTTGAGGGGAGGCTTTGTGGTCCTTCGTTTGAGGGGAGGATTGTTGTAAGTGCAAACAAAGTCCCACATTGGTTAGGAAAGGGGAGACATTGTAACGAGGCCTTTTGGGGTGACCAAAAGCAAAACCATGAGGGCGATGCCCAAAGTGGACAATATCGTTACAATGTGGATGTTAGTTGTCCCTAACAAGTGGTATCAGAGCCATGCCCCTTACCTAACCATGTCGGTGTGCCTCGATGACATAGTCATGGTTGATCTCGTGGTCGAGCTTATCCGGCAGGGGCATGCTCTCACGAAGAGTGACCTGGTTAAAGGTGATAATGCTCGAGTTTAAACACAGATAGATGGCAATTTGAGGGGGATGATCATGGGTATATAGGTAAGGGACAACATCTACATCGTAACGAGGCCTTTTGGGGTGACCAAAAGCAAAGCCATGAGGGCCATGCCCAAAGTGGACAATATCGTTACAATGTGGATGTTAGTTGTCCCTAACAAATGTTCCCACAGACGGCGCCAAATGTTGGTGCAAGAATATGGACTTCCCTCCGTCGAGCTTTCGGCGGGTTGCGCTGCCACTGGATCCGAAGTCGCATGCACAGGGAAGAGAAAATAATTTGCACCGGTGTGGGGCTGACCCCACTGGACTCCGAAGCTTAAGTTAGAGAAAACTCTAAGTGTAAGTTGTAGTATAATATACGCGTATAGTGCAGATTGCGTAAGAATTGCATACCTAGTAATGATCCTCGTGGAGGTATTTATAGGTTGCGTGGTGTGGACGATCAGCGTCGGTTCGTACCCATCACCATGAGGATCTTTGATTCCTCGATTTAGGCGAGGAGGTGTGGACGGTCTGCGTCGGTCCGTACCCTTTCTCATGATGAGGATCGATGATCCTCCTTATCCTAGGCAGATTAGGGGGCACTGTTGTACCGTTGTCTTGTCAAGTAAGACAGGAATGTCCTTTTGGGCATTTTCACCCCGATTAGGTGGGGCGGTGACGGCGTGACAACAACGGATCTTCGAGATGTTTGTTCATAACGTCGGGACCTCAACCTCTTGACGAGGTGGGTCGTGACGTCAGCACTAACCTCATGCTGAGATGGCCAAGCTTAAATTTACAAATTGAAATAATAAAAATTATAAAAAAAAACAATGAATGACAACACTACCAATATCACTCTTCCTACAATTTCTCTACATCTCTTTCCTATAATCTTTCAATCTTCTCCTTAAGTGGGTTACAATCTAGTGTAGATATCTTAAATCTCGAATTCACTCCCTCTCATATAATCACTCTCTCATATAATCACTCTCGCTCTCCCTCATTTTCTTGGTCCGTTACTACTTCTAAACCATCTCCCTCTTTAAAATTATTAAACTCTTATAGAATTGCAAGGATTGCAAAGGAGATGATTTGGAGAACTTGCTTCTCTACTAATTTTTGTTTTCCTCATAATTGCATGGAGGGGAGGACATAGATTTATTCTTACAGGTCCGAATTATTTGGGTTTTGTCTTCAACATCACACCAAAATTCATATATATTTTTTTAATTAATTTAAATAGGAATGCTTGTAGAATGAAACTTAACAAGTGGTGGTTGGAGAATATAAACTCAAGGCTTGGAGGAAGAGTTGGTGACTATGATTTGGAAGATTTGGGACCTCCAAACTCAACATGTGTTCAAAGATTTGAACACAAAATGTATGTGTAGTCTAAATTGAATTGGAAACAAATAACTCATAAATTTGGGAATGAGAGTCTCCTGATTTCGTGACGGTAAACTTAGGGGTCGTTTAGTTTGAGGATTTGCAGATGCCTAAGAATAGAAGATACTTGTGAATGAGATGTCTGGGAATCAATAATGTCTGTGTTTGGTGCCGCAGATTTTCAGGGGAATAAATGATGTTTGTGTTTGGTGTTGCATGAGAATGTCATCAAATTTGCAAATAAATGATAAATAATTAATTGTTGCTAGTTAATTCATTTTATTAAGTCAAATTATTAAAAATAATTGTAAGCAATTAGATTTTAATTTAATCTTCCTTCATTAATAACTATATAATTTCAGGTAGTTGATTTTATTTAGCAATCAATTTTAATAATTTTCCTCAAAGAAATGTATTTAATAAATTTAAATAAATTTTTTAATTCTAATTATTTAGTAGAATAATAAAATTGAAGAAATAATGATCAATGTTATATAGTTTAATAAAATTGTACGAGTTTTCTATTGAGAATTGAATAATAAAAACCGTAGTTCTCTTTCATCAAATATAATGATAAAACAAAGCAAATGATACTAAAAAGTACGAGTTATCTATTGAGAATTGTTTAGAATCGCATAGTTATCACATAGGTGGCTAGTTATCGCATAGCTATGCGATTATGGTTCATCTTAAATCAAGAACTACCTGAAATCGATTTAACAAAATAATAATAATAATATTAATAAACTTGGGAAGCAGAAACATTGTAAATAAAAAAAAATATATGACATACTTGTGGCTTTCGGAGAAAGTCGTCCAACTAGAGGTCATCAGAAAGTCATATTTATGATGCACGGGCTAAAGGTATGCCCGAGTATAAATTCGAAAAATTGCAAACCAAACATGGCCATGACTATACGATGTCCATTCTCATCCTGATGCCCACCCTCAAAGACGCCAACCAAACGGGTTCTTAATTTTTGTAGTGAACACTCAACCACCAACCTTTTTAGAGATTAAACCCTAAATTTCCATGCATATTCATTTTGATTTCCATTTTGATTTTGTTAGGTGTATGACAATCTCTTTCCTTCTTATTTAATTATTAAAAATAACTCAAATTCTATTATTCAATAAAAACTAATTTAGAAAAAAATGAAAGGACACAAGTTTTAATAAATTTAAGCTATTTATTTCAAACTCTTGGAATTCTATTATTAAATAAAAACTAATTAAATAGTTAACCATTTATCATTATTCAATTTAACTCTTAAAAATTAAAATAAATGAATAACTTTGCGGGTGTGTGAAGTTTGATAAAAAAAAATTAACTCAAACTTTTATATATTAAATTAAAGAAATGAAGGGACAAAACTTCTAATAAAAATCAAGCTAATTATATTATAAATCTTCAAATTCTAAGTCAAAGCGAGCATGGTTCAACTGACATATGTATGTGTCGACCACCAAGAGGTCTGTGGTTCGAATTCCTCCCCTCCAATGTACCGAAGAAAAAAAATAAATAAATAAATAAAGCCCTCTTCAAATTCTAAGTTTTCACATTAATAAACAAAAAAAAAAAAAAAAAAAAAAAAAAATTAAAACATTAATAAACAAAAAAAAAAGATTAAATCATCTACTCTATACATGTACGTGGGTGCAAGATTGATTTTTTTAAATAAAGAAAAAGAAATTTAAGATGATATTAATAAAATAAAATAAAACAAATTGAAAAAAAGTTTTAACTCATGTTTTTTTTTTTTAATAATGAAACAGAAACATGTTTGATAACTATTCTTGTTTTTTTAAAGAAAAAAAACATAAATATGTTGTTTGATAAATTTTTTCTCTCCCCTTTTATAGTTTAAATAGAATTTAGTTTTCATAATCTAAAAAACAATTATCCAAAGTTTACATAATCTAATACAAATAAGTCTCGATACAAAATTAAAAACAACGATAAATTGTATTTATCCTTCCAATGTTGTCCAAATTTGACATGCAATGTCATCTCCCA
This sequence comes from Herpetospermum pedunculosum, assembly GCA_028017165.1. Lineage (NCBI taxonomy): Eukaryota > Viridiplantae > Streptophyta > Magnoliopsida > Cucurbitales > Cucurbitaceae > Herpetospermum > Herpetospermum pedunculosum. The sequence continues at coordinate 53,213,304 of CM051522.1, forward strand.
CTCGAGTCATTTTATCTTAAACGATATCGACTTGGATCCAACTCAATTATATAGCTCTGTAAATATCGTGGTTGTAAAATATTAAAGTGAGACTAAATGCATGTTTTAGTGAGCACAACTTATACTTGAAAATTTCTAACGAGTTCGAGTGTATTAAAAATTAAAGTTATATATATAACGGGTATATATTTACATAATTTAAAATTCAAAAAATAAAATTAAAATTATATATATAACGGGTATATATTTACATAATTTAAAATTCAAAAAATATATAAATATGCATATTGCAAAATTCAAAATTATAATTATATATAAAAAATGATGCAAGATTAAGAAATTAAATAAAAATAAAAATTATATATAAAAATGATGTACAATTAAGAAATAAAAAAAAAATATGTTTTGAACCAAGGCATATGAATAAAGACAACGTAAACGGCTTTCAAATAAACCAAGAAAGCAACATCAGATTTCTTAAATTTTTTGGAACGAAGATCTTATAAAAAGAAACAAATCAAAGAGAAACAACATTTTGTAGTTTCTCAAAATTTGCCCATTTTTTGGAAACGTTTCTCAAAATATAGAAACAAGAAACGGGAACAATTAGGACCCGTTTGATAACGTTCTCATTTTTTGTTTCTTGTTTCATGTTCCTGATTCCTTATTCCTTGTTTCTTGTTTTTTTAAATTTTAAAATAGGAACATGATAACTACTCATGTTTCTTGTTTATTGAAAAAAAGAAACAGAAACTGAACTTGTTTGATAATCCTTTCTTGGTTCTTGTTTGTTTTTTTTTTTTTTTTTAATTAATTTAAATAAAATTTAGTTATATAATATAAAATATATATAACATGTGTTAAAATATATATATAAAAAATAATAAAAGTATACATTATCTAATACAAGTAAGCAAATTAACAATACTAATAATATTATTTGTATCCTTTAAATGTTGCCCAAATTTGGTCTACAATTTAATTTATCACTGGAGTCAATCCACCTTAAATGATGTCGACTCGGATCCAACTCAATTATATAGTTCTATAAATGTCGTGGTTCTAAAATAAATATTAAAGTGGGACAATGCATATTTTAATGAGCAAAATTTATATTTGTAAAAATCTAAACGGTTCAAGTGTATTTACAAAAACTTAAAAAAATATATATAAATATATGCATATGTTGCAAAATTCAAAATTTAAATAATATATAAACAAAATAAAGCAAAAATAATAACTAAAATATGGAAGCAGCCTAAAATAATATATAAACAAAAAAATAAGCAAAATTAATCTTACTATATCTAAAAAGAGCTTAGACGAGAAACTTTTTTCTCCATTTTGTCCCTCCATTTAGTTTACACTCTCAATCTTTTGTCTTCCCAACAATTAATGGTTTACTCAATCTTTCATCTCCCCAACATTACTCAATTAATGGCTTTGAAAATGTGTACAATCTTTCATCTTCTCAACTTTTATAAAATTAAGACAATGTTTCATCTTCTCAATTAATGGTCTTGAAAATGCATACAATCTTTCATCTTCTCAACATTCACAAAATTAAGTATTCATAATATTATTCAATGCTTATCAAATATATATAATGCTTAGAAAGCCATATGCCAATGGTCATAGCTTCATATGAGATTAAAAAAAAAAACATTGCTTGTGGGGAAGGGAGACTCGACACTGACATTGAAGTAATCGATTAAGAGGCCTTTAAGCTTTGGCTACATCAGAAGAAATGTGGATTTGAGAGATGAAGGAATGCCTTCTAATTGACCAGGTTACGTCAAGATTAGTTACGACCGATTCATGTTGTGAAGAATTCAATGTACAAATTAGGTATTCTTTGTTTGCATCTGGAAAAATCGAGTCGCAAGACATATAAAATGTGTAAGATAGAGATGGAGATTAAGAAGTGCACTTGAAATCAAATAAGAAAGAAGATTGAAGTTGTGCTATGGGACAATAGTATTCTAATTTGAAGATAGCCAAATAAAAAATAAGAATTAAGGTTGTATAATAGAAAAAATATATAAATATATATTTATTTTTTTTACTCTGTGTGTATGTTTTTAATTACTATGGTGTATTTGTGTATTTTCTTTAGGGGTCGTTTGGTTCGATGGCATTGAAGGGTGGACATGGGCTTGGGATGTCCAAGCCCATGTTTGGTTAGAAAGTTTCCCCTTTATGCCCGGGCATCATTTATTAGTTTTATGATGGCTTTTCAAACCCTCCGAAAATAGTGACTTTTGCTTTAGCTCGGGCATAATTTTCTCCCTTCTTCTTTTTCTTCTCCGAATTTTCCAGGTATGTCTTCTTCTTCTCAATTTTTTTTAAAAAAAATCTTCTTTTTCCCAGACTCTGATTTCAGGTTTAGGGTATTTTATTTTTTATTTTTTTGGTTAGATTCATTTCAATCTCTAGCTATTGAAAACTTATTTGATCTGAAGATGAACCAGAACCAGAATAGAAGATGAACCTATGTGTTAGCAATGAGATCGCATCGCATAGGTTGTGCGATGCGATAGTTGTGCGATCGCATAAGTAGTTATGCGATCGCACATCTATCGTATAGCTACCTACCTATGCGATCGCACAACTATCGCATCGATACCTATGCGATCGCACAACCAGTCGTAGAAGGTCATAGCAGGAAAAATCTTATATGTGTCATTTTCTTTTGCGCTTATGTTATTGATTTATCGTAACATCAAAAATGAAAAGAGAACTAGAACCATGCATAATAACTAATTATAAGTGTGATGTGATGATTTGTTTGAACTAAGACTACCATATAATAATTAATCATAGATGTGATGATTTTGAACATTTTGTTTATTATGCAGATATGACTCACATATATTCAGCTACCGAACAACAATTTCTAGTTATCTTGTTGTCCTGTTTAGAGATGCTAAAACAGATGATGAAAACATGTTTTCTATTAGTAGTAATGTTTATGCATAGAGGACAAACACAAAGAAGACTTATGGGTGGAAGTTCTTTCTATAGACATCGAGTTAGAGAAATAACATTTTTTCGTCCGATACATGAGAGTGATTTAGGATGTTTTGAGATGACACGTATGAATATGAGATGCTTTATTATATTATGTCATATGCTTAAAACGACTGAAAAATTACAAGGCACGACACATGTAGGAGTGGAAGAGATGGTTGCAAAGTTTTTACACATCCTTGCACATGATGTTAAAAATAGAGTTATACGTCGACTTCTAGCCCATTCAGGAGAAACAATTAGAAGACATTTTAATACCGTTCTTAACTCTGTGTTACGCCTACATGAGTTATTACTTACACAACCTGAGCCAGTGTCAGCCAACTGCTTGGACGAAAAGTGGAAGTGGTTTAAGGTACAATTGTTATAGTTCTAATCTTATTTAAATAATAATAAGTGGTTTATATTAAATGTGACCTTAATTAAAGTAGAGTTTTCTTTGTGTTTAGAATTGTCTAGGTGCATTAGATGGAACCTACATTAAAGTCAACGTAGGTATTCTTGATAGACCTAGGTACCGATCGAGGAAGAATGAAATTGCTATCAATGTGTTAAGAGTTCGCTTCCAAGATTTGCAATTCATCTATGTTTTACCTGGATGGGAAGGTTCATCTTCTGACTCCAGAGTTTTACGAGATGCTGTGTCTAGGAGGAATGGATTAAAGATTCCAAAAGGTAACATGTATAATGTTTCGGTATATAGTTTATGGTAGACTTCTATAAATACATTTGGATTAGAAAAACAATTTATGTACATTCTCAAGTATTTAATTGGTTTATTTAGGTTGTTATTATCTATGTGATGTTGGCTGTACAAATGGTGAAGGATTTTTGGCACCTTAGAAAGGACAACAATATCATTTAAATGATTGGAGGCAAGGATACCAACCAAGAACTCCACCAGAATTTTTTTAATATGAAGCATTCATCTGCAAGAAATGTAATAGAACAGGCATTTGGACTATTGAAAGGTCGATGGGCTATTCTTAGAGGGAAATCTTATTATCTAGTAAAAGTTCAATGTCGGATGATCACAGCTTGTTGCCTCATTCATAATCTTATAAGAAGAGAAATGCCTGTAGATCCTTTAGAAGATGAATTTGGAGACACTCATTCAAGTACTGTTGACATGGATACTGATCGAATAACACATGTTGAAAGTTCAAATAAATGGACGAATTGGAGAGATAATTTAGCAATTGAAATGTTTGAGGAGTGGAGAGGCATTAACCATTAGTATTGTTACTATCTAGGCAGAGTTTTATGGATGATATAAACATTTGTGTTCTTGTTTTTTTAGGTCTTGTAAGACTTTATGAGATGTTATGAGTTTGCTATTTATTTCATATTCATGATATGTATTCATGCACATTTCATTTTCATGCATGTTATATATAAAATTTGAGTTTTAATACTTTAATATCTTATGTGAATCATAGATATGAATGATGATAGTGAACAAGCTAAAGCTGATTCAAGTAAGAAACACATGTGGAGTAAGGCAGAAGATGAAAAATTAGTGGAATGTTTATTGGACTTATCCAATATTGGCACTTGGAAGGCTGATAATGGTACTTTCAAATCAGGATTTGTCAGTCAAATAGAAAAATGGATGGCTAAAAAACTTCCTAATTGCGATCTTAAGGCTCAACCACACATATGGTCCAGAGTTAATGTAACGACCCGACTTTTTACATGACATCATTGTAGGACCGTTACTATATGCATGATGTAAGATCTCCATAAATAAAAGAAAATAAAACTTTATTTAAGAGAAATTAGGAGAAGAAGTAATAAATGTTCAGAGCGTCTCTTAAATCAATGCAAATCCCTTAATTTCGGGATTTCCTTAAACTTCTAAAACGAAATTAAATGAGTACTTTTAGGAGGAAATTTAATACCAAAACTTATAGTTCAAATCTCAACAAAGGTGATTTAACTCCAACAAATAAATAAAAGAAACTAATGAATGCGGAAGCTCGGACTCTAATCCCATGGCATCGTCAATAATCCACCTCGTCACACGCCATGTACGTTCCTGTCGTTTCTTGAAAAAATGTTTTAAGGGAAAGGATGAGTATTTTATGCAAAATACTCAGTAAATAACCCCACTATCGTGGTCAAGCTAAGAATGACATGAAAGCATGAACATACTGAAAACTTTAACGGTGAGACCTAAACTTGTATCATACAATTTACCAGCCCATTCCTATCCTTCTAAATGTGTATCAATTTCATACACATCTGTCTCAGCTGCATCAATTTCATGCATTGAGAGCTTCCTAGGTGTACATCACTTTCATGCACAGGTGAGCATCACTTTCATACTCCCGAGCTCTACACACATCACTTCCATGTGAGTAGAGCTCCTAAGCCTGCATCACTTTCATACAGAATAAAACTTACAAGGAATGGGGGGTAACTATATTACAATCTCAGGATTCATACATCACACCGTTACAAGGGGTCACACCTATCTCGTTGTGATATTATAATTGATACTATATGGAGTAATTTTCTCTCATGCATATTAATGGTCATATTTCAGCATGCATCTTATTCATAAATACTTCATCTCAGTTACATTCAAACTTATAAACGGAATTCAGACATGACCATAACACTCAGCCCATCACTATACAAGGCTAGTGTGTTCATGACATCTTTCACCACAATATCTCGTTAGTAACTTCTAGACCTTCCAACAACATCACATCAACAGACAACAAACACTTCAATACTAACTCACATCCACAGATATCGCACTTCAAAGTTACTCTATATCCACAGATAACAACTCCTCAAAACCTATTCTCATCCACAGATAACAACACTTCCACGTTAATCTATATCCACAAATATCAACCACTTCAAAGCTATTTATCATCCACAGATAACCACACTTCAAAATTTATCCATATTCACAGATAACGAACACTTCAAGCTAATACCCATCCACAGAAATCACATTTCAAAATTTATCTATATCCACAGATAACAACATTTCGAAGCTACTAAAACAACATAATCTATATTGAAACAAGAAAATCCCAACTTAGCCTGAAGGCTACCCACAGTAAGATTACTTACAGCTAAGTTCAACAAGATGGCTAACAAGTTGTTATGAAAGCTTCTGGTCCCAACCTACGCACTCTCGACTCACCGTCACTTCTAGGCTAGGATACTTCAACCCGAGATTTGGTCTCAACACCGAAACTGGAAGGTTTCAAGGTCAATACAGATCGAAACTCACTGCAACGATGTCGAGTCCCGATGGACAGCACGTTCCCAGACTACGTTTCGCGACACTAACGTTGGAACCGAACGGGCACCAACTCTCGCAATTGAACAAGACGTTTGAACTAACAACAATCGACATTGAAGGGATTTTAGATTCGAAATTGGGGCTTCACCGAGCAAAATGAAGAAATAAAAAGGAAAGAAACGTCGGAGGAGGAAAGCTTACCCGCTGCCCACGACGTGCTGTCGTTACCACGCTCGTTGCGCCGCCGTCGGAAGCCAAGACGAGTCGTCGCCGTCGCCGTCGCCCGAAGATGCTGGAGCGTCGTGCGTTGCCGCTGGAGAGCTTCGCCGTCGCCGTCGCCCGAAGCTGCTGGAGGGTTTCGCCGCTGGAGCGTCGTACGGCAGTCGGAGAGGAGAGGCGGCGCGGTGGTGGTAGAACGGAGGGCGTTTGGTTAGGGAGAGGGGCGGCGAGGGTCCTTGTGTGAGGGAGGGTTGTGAGGAAGATGAAGAGGGTTTACGCCCTCTTCTTTTTCCTTTTGTTTTCTTTTTTTTTTCTTTTGTTTTCAACATAAGAAAACATTTTCTTTTCAATCCCCACTAATTCTAGTTTGACTTAATTAACTCTTGAGCCCAAACCATCCTTTAAAAGCCCAATCTCAATACTAAGCCACTTAACCCACTAACGAGCCCGGTAAAAAATTAATTAAATAAATTACTCATACCTTGAGCTCGGGTCGTTACAATCTTCCCTCCTTAAGAACTTTCGCCCTCGAAAGTTCCTCGTCTTGAAAAAGCTCGGGGTACTTAGATCTCATCTCATCCTCGCGTTCCCACGTCGCTTCCTCGAACTGATGGTTCACCCAAAGAACTTTGATAAGAGCTATTTCTCGATTCCGAAGGATCTTTGACTCCCTTGCCAAAATCTGTTTGGGCTTTTCCTCATAACTCATATTTTCGTCCAAGCGTAAATGCTCGAAGTCAACCACGTGGGAAGGATCTGCTAAATACTTTCGCAGCATAGAAACATGAAAAACATTATGAACTGCAGAGAGGGCCGGGGGCAAAGCTAGACGATACGATACAAGGCCGATCCGTTCCAAAATCTCAAACGGCCCAATGAAGCGTGGACTTAACTTCCCTTTCTTGCCAAACCTCAGAACTCCCTTCATAGGTGCTACCTTAAGAAACACTTTATCGCCTGTTGCAAACTCCAAGTCCCTTCGCCTTGTGTCAGCGTAACTTTTTTGCCTACTCTGCGCTGTTTGCATCCTCGCTCTTATCTTTTGGATAGCATCATTTGTGAGTTGGACCAGCTCGGGCCCTAGCAACTTGCGTTCACCCACCTCATCCCAATACACCGGGGATCTGCAACTCTTCCCATAAAGAGCTTCAAATGGCGACATGCCAATGGTTGCCTGAAAACTGTTGTTATAAGCAAATTCCATCAAGTGCAAGTGAGAATCCCAACCCCCCGCAAAATCCAACGCACATGCGCGTAACATGTCCTCTAAAGTCTGGTTAAGCCGTTCAGTCTGACCGTCTGTTTGTGGGTGGAAAGCTGTACTAAGCTCCAACCGTGTTCCTAACGCCTTCTGAAGACTCTGCCAGAAGTTCGAGGTAAACCGAGGGTCTCTATCTGATATAATCGACACTGGCACTCCATGAAGTCTGACAATCTCTTTCAGATATAATTGTGCCCACCTATCCACCGAATAGGTAGACTTTCCTGGAAGGAAATGTGTTGACTTAGTGAGTCTGTCAATGATGACCCACACCACCGTATAACCTTTGGCTGTTCTAGGCAACCCTACTATGAAATCCATAGCTATATTCTCCCACTTCCACTCTGGCACACTCAAAGGCTGCAACAAACCTGCCGGTCTTTGCCTCGGCGCCTTCACCTGCTGGCAGACCAAACACCTACTAACAAAGTCTGCCACCTCTTTCTTCATGTTTCGCCACCAGTAGTAACGTTTCAAATCTTGATACATCTTAGTGTTGCCCGGATGTATCGAGAATGGAGAGCAGTGGGCCTCAGCTAACAACTCGTTCTTAAGATCAACATTTCCCGGTACGCACAAACGTCCGTGGTAGGAGAGGCCACTCTCTGAGGATACCGTAAACTCACTGGTCTGTCCAGACTCTACTAGACGAAAATGATCGGCGAGGATAGGATCTCCTCGTTGGGCATCAATAATCTTCTGCCTTAAGGTCGGTTGAACTGACAACTGTGTTATCTGCGCAGTGATCTCTCTCACTGAAGCTGCTATTCCAGCTCGCTCCAGATCATTACATATATGGGTTTGAGTGGTGATTAAAGCTGACGAATGAACCGTCTTCCTACTGAGAGCATCTGCCACTACATTAGCCTTACCTGGATGATACAAGATCTCGCAGTCATAATCCTTTACTAACTCTAACCACCTTCGCTGTCTCATGTTCAACTCCTTCTGAGTGAAGAAGTACTTCAAGCTCTTATGGTCTGTGAAGATTTGGATTTTCTCCCCATACAGATAGTGCCTCCAAATTTTTAAAGCAAAAACCACGGCTGCCAATTCCAAATCGTGGGTTGGGTAATTCTGTTCGTACCCTTTTAACTGGCGAGATGCGTAAGCAACTACCTTACCATGTTGCATCAACACACATACTAACCCTTTCTTAGAGGCATCACTGTAAATAACAAAATTTCCAGTCCCTTCGGGTACCGTGAGTTCCGGTGCAGAAACTAACCTCCGCTTGAGTTCTTGAAAACTCTCTTCACAAGCTTTACCCCAGACAAAAGAATTTCCTTTCCTGGTTAACTGAGTCAAGGGTGTTGCTATACGGGAGAAATCCTGCACAAACCGTCGATAGTACCCTGCCAGTCCAAGAAAACTACGCACCTCCCTGACTGTAGTTGGGCGAGGCCAATCCGTCACTGCCTCTACCTTCGCGGGGTCCACTAAGATCCCATCTTTTGACACCACATGTCCTAAGAACGCCACCTGATGTAGCCAAAACTCGCACTTAGAAAATTTGGCGTACAACTTGTTCAGCCTTAGGGTAGTCAAAACTCTCCTAAGGTGTTCCCCATGCTCTGCCTCTGTCCTGGAATACACCAAGATATCGTCGATAAACACTATCACGAACGTGTCAAGAAACTCTTTGAACACTTTGTTCATCAATCCCATAAAGACAGCTGGCGCGTTAGTCAGACCAAAGGACATTACAGTGAACTCGTAATGTCCATATCTAGACCTAAACGCCGTCTTAGGAATGTCACCACTCTTTATTCTCAACTGGTGGTACCCTGAGCGTAAATCAATCTTTGAAAACACGGTGGCTCCCTGTAACTGATCAAACAAGTCGTCTATCCGAGGGAGGGGATACCTATTCTTAATGATTACTTTGTTCAACTCCCGGTAGTCGATGCACAACCTCATGGAACCATCTTTTTTTTTTTACAGACAAAACTGGTGCACCCCAAGGTGAGACACTAGGGCGTATGAAACCCCTGTCTAACAACTCTTGAACCTGAGACTTGAGCTCTTTCAATTCCGCAGGGGCCATTCTATACGGAGCTTTGGAAATAGGGCCTGTTCCCGGTTCTAGCTCAATACTAAACTCTACCTCCCGAATAGGTGGCAACCCTGGGAGATCATCAGGAAATACATCTGCAAATTCCCTAACTACGGGAACTGATGCCACTGAAACCTCAATGTACCTGGTGTCAACCACGCTGGCTAGAAGTCCCCAAGCGCCTTGACTGATCAATTTCCTTGCCTTAATGGCAGAGACTACCTTGGGTAAGACCTCAGTTCTAGTCCCCTTAAACTTGAAGTTTACTCCTGCTGGTGAACTGAACACAACTTCCTTACGAAAACAATCGATATTGGCGTGATTCTCTGCCAACCAATCCATCCCGAGAATCACATCAAAGTCTGTCATGTCGAGGACCACTAGCGTTACATCTAATAGACGCTCTGACACTAACACCTGACCTGCTTTCACCTTCTCATGTACTAACACCATCACCCCAGTCGGGGTAGAAACAGACAAGACATAGTCCAGTGGTTCCAATTCTAACTTAGCCTAACTTGCAAATGCAGTAGAAACAAACGAATGGGTAGAACCCGAGTCAAACAATACAAGGGCATAATGACCCAAAATAGGGAGCGTACCTGTTACAACTGTGTTAGAGTTCTCGGCTTCCTGTCGTGTGGTGGCATAAACTTTACCACGTTGCTGAGTCTGTCTACCTGTGCTAGCCTGGTGCGAGCTCGAGGGTTGATCCCTACTACTGGGAGCCCTTCTCTTGGGACAACGATCTGCCATGTGTCCCTCCTGACCGCATCGGAAACATACCCCTGCTCGTGCTAGACAACGACCCCAGTGATGCCTCCCACAAGAGTTGCATAACGGTTTGTCCCTACTAGAGTTCTCTTGTCTGGTGAACTGCTGTTTCTGGTTCTGATGCGAGCCCCCAGAGTTGCGCTGTGTGCGTTGGAAACACGAGGACATCTGATCTGATCTCCTCTTCTGACCTGAAAATGAACTCGTACTTGTAGGTACTTGAGATTGCCCGGGCGCACGATTATCGATCAGAGTTGCCGCGCGGAGGGCAGCAGCATAATCTGGTGGAGCAAGAGCCGCCACAATGCCTTGGACCTCGCTTCTCAAGCCCATAATGAATCGTTCTGCTTTCGTGGCTTCTGTAGCCACTAACTCAGGGGCGAAACGTGACAACCTGTTGAATTCAACTTCGTACTTCGAGACAGAACGACCTCCTTGCTTGAGCTGTAAGAACTCTGCTTGCTTTTTATATCGAGTTACAGCGGGAAAGTACTGTTGGTAAAAGGCTTCCTTGAAATGTGACCAGGTCACTGGTCCTCTGCTAGTGTCAACCGACCTCTTGGCCGACTCCCACCATAGCTGAGCATCGTCTATCAATACGAAGGCCGCACACTGCACTTTCTGCTCCTCTGGGCACCTCATGTAACGGAAAATTGTCTCAATGGACGACAGCCATATCTCTGCTTTCGTCGGATCCGCCAACGACCCATTGAAGGAACGGGGGTCATACTTCCTGAAGTCTCGCAAATGTCGCGCCTCTTCTGACAGACCTCTATGATCCCTGTTCGCTTGAGCCATTTGATTAGCTACTGCCGTCTGAATCAATGTCTGCATGGCCTCCATCATTGTCGTCGTTAATATGGCTCCTGCCTGCTGAGCCGCAGGTGTGTCACCAGTCTGAACAACTAGTTGGCCTGTGGGAGTTAATCCCACTGGTGTCTCCTCAACCTGGTCGTCTACTTGAGCCGAGGGTATCGGTCCCACTGGTATCTCTTCAATCGGGATACTCGGTATGCCCTTATCAAACTTACCCCGCTTACTGGAGCTTCGCTTACGTGCATTACCTGGTTGAACCCTACCAGACGAACCTCGCCTGACCAAGCCTCTGTTACGTCCCATAACCTACCAAAATCCAGTTACCTTATCAAAACAACAATTAGGACCATAACAGTTGCTAGGCATTAAACTAAACCACTTCATTTAAATATCATCCTTCATAAAAATTTGTTAAAACTGAACATACCTGGCGGTGGCGAGGGACCTGTTGATGAGCCATGGGAACACTAAGGGCTTACGATGTAAGCCAGTCTACAGAACCCTAAACTTAGGCTCTGATACCAACTGTAACGACCCGACTTTTTACATGACATCATTGTAGGACCGTTACTATATGCATGATGTAAGATCTCCATAAATAAAAGAAAATAAAACTTTATTTAAGAGAAATTAGGAGAAGAAGTAATAAATGTTCAGAGCGTCTCTTAAATCAATGCAAATCCCTTAATTTCGGGATTTCCTTAAACTTCTAAAACGAAATTAAATGAGTACTTTTAGGAGGAAATTTAATACCAAAACTTATAGTTCAAATCTCAACAAAGGTGATTTAACTCCAACAAATAAATAAAAGAAACTAATGAATGCGGAAGCTCGGACTCTAATCCCATGGCATCGTCAATAATCCACCTCGTCACACGCCATGTACGTTCCTGTCGTTTCTTGAAAAAATGTTTTAAGGGAAAGGATGAGTATTTTATGCAAAATACTCAGTAAATAACCCCACTATCGTGGTCAAGCTAAGAATGACATGAAAGCATGAACATACTGAAAACTTTAACGGTGAGACCTAAACTTGTATCATACAATTTACCAGCCCATTCCTATCCTTCTAAATGTGTATCAATTTCATACACATCTGTCTCAGCTGCATCAATTTCATGCATTGAGAGCTTCCTAGGTGTACATCACTTTCATGCACAGGTGAGCATCACTTTCATACTCCCGAGCTCTACACACATCACTTCCATGTGAGTAGAGCTCCTAAGCCTGCATCACTTTCATACAGAATAAAACTTACAAGGAATGGGGGGTAACTATATTACAATCTCAGGATTCATACATCACACCGTTACAAGGGGTCACACCTATCTCGTTGTGATATTATAATTGATACTATATGGAGTAATTTTCTCTCATGCATATTAATGGTCATATTTCAGCATGCATCTTATTCATAAATACTTCATCTCAGTTACATTCAAACTTATAAACGGAATTCAGACATGACCATAACACTCAGCCCATCACTATACAAGGCTAGTGTGTTCATGACATCTTTCACCACAATATCTCGTTAGTAACTTCTAGACCTTCCAACAACATCACATCAACAGACAACAAACACTTCAATACTAACTCACATCCACAGATATCGCACTTCAAAGTTACTCTATATCCACAGATAACAACTCCTCAAAACCTATTCTCATCCACAGATAACAACACTTCCACGTTAATCTATATCCACAAATATCAACCACTTCAAAGCTATTTATCATCCACAGATAACCACACTTCAAAATTTATCCATATTCACAGATAACGAACACTTCAAGCTAATACCCATCCACAGAAATCACATTTCAAAATTTATCTATATCCACAGATAACAACATTTCGAAGCTACTAAAACAACATAATCTATATTGAAACAAGAAAATCCCAACTTAGCCTGAAGGCTACCCACAGTAAGATTACTTACAGCTAAGTTCAACAAGATGGCTAACAAGTTGTTATGAAAGCTTCTGGTCCCAACCTACGCACTCTCGACTCACCGTCACTTCTAGGCTAGGATACTTCAACCCGAGATTTGGTCTCAACACCGAAACTGGAAGGTTTCAAGGTCAATACAGATCGAAACTCACTGCAACGATGTCGAGTCCCGATGGACAGCACGTTCCCAGACTACGTTTCGCGACACTAACGTTGGAACCGAACGGGCACCAACTCTCGCAATTGAACAAGACGTTTGAACTAACAACAATCGACATTGAAGGGATTTTAGATTCGAAATTGGGGCTTCACCGAGCAAAATGAAGAAATAAAAAGGAAAGAAACGTCGGAGGAGGAAAGCTTACCCGCTGCCCACGACGTGCTGCCGTTACCACGCTCATTGCGCCGCCGTCGGAAGCCAAGACGAGTCGTCGCCGTCGCCGTCGCCCGAAGATGCTGGAGCGTCGTGCGTTGCCGCTGGAGAGCTTCGCCGTCGCCGTTGCCCGAAGCTGCTGGAGGGTTTCGCCGCTGGAGCGCCGTACGGCAGTCGGAGAGGAGAGGCGGCGCGGTGGTGGTCGAACGGAGGGCGTTTGGTTAGGGAGAGGGGCGGCGAGGGTCCTTGCGTGAGGGAGGGTTGTGAGGAAGATGAAGAGGGTTTACGCCCTCTTCTTTTTCCTTTTGTTTTCTTTTTTTTTTTTTTTTTTTCTTTTGTTTTCAACATAAGAAAACAATTTCTTTTCAATCCCCACTAATTCTAGTTTGACTTAATTAACTCTTGAGCCCAAACCATCCTTTAAAAGCCCAATCTCAATACTAAGCCACTTAACCCACTAACGAGCCCGGTAAAAAATTAATTAAATAAATTACTCATACCTTGAGCTCGGGTCGTTACAGTTAAATTATTTAAGAAGCATTATAATGCAATATCTGAAATGTTAGGCCCAAATTGTAGCGGCTTTGGATGGAAAATGATAAAGACAAGTGCGTAGAAGCATAACAACATATATTTGATGAATGGGTAAAGGTAAGTAAAAAAAAACTTTTTATTCCTAATGTAAGTTTACATATTATTATCAAAATATGTATTAATATTGATGTATATTTGTTTTCACAGAGTCATCCAACTGCAAAAGGCCTTAGAAATAAGCCTTTTCCATTCTTCGAACAATTAGCCCTTGTTTTTGGGAAAGATAGAGTCAATGGACTTGGTGCAGAAGGTCCAACTGATATGTATGAAGCCAGCTGATATGTATGAAGTCGTGGAAAGAGAAATGGCAAACAATGAATTTTGGGGAGGAGTGTTAAGTCTCTGAAAGTGACTTATTTAGGACTCATTTAGCTTAAGAAGATGTACACTTTTAGGTGTTTTTGATAGCATTTAGCCTAAACCTATGCTTAAATATGAGAATGAGAAGAAGGTAGCTAGATTAGGACTTATGCACAATAGGAAAGAAAAGGGTTGAAAACCGAAGGAAAAGAATGAAAAAAACTGCATTGCGACAGCATTGCGAAAACATTGCTGAAGCCGCAATTATTCAAGTGAAAACCGTAAGTTGACTGATCCTTTTCTGTTAATTTCCGTAATTTCAGGGATTCGTTCTTTCTCCTCCATCCATTCTGATATATGACGTTGAAGATTGATGGTTCTCCTTGGCCCAAACGCACCTACAAACTACTATAAAAGGGGGTCAAAGTCGGAGGTTCAAACATCATCCGAAAGCGTAGAGTCTTCTCGCAGTCCATCTTTTCTCCCTGTTTTCCTTTGCCGTCTGTTGGAGTGAGAGTCTCAGCTGTTGGAATCGATAATCTGATAGGAAGGAGAGGAGATCCTTCTTCTCTCTCGATTGGATTCATCCAAGCAAGGCTGACCTTCATCCCCTTCATTCGAGGCGACTGCAACGAGGCTTTCAAGCACCATTTACTGCTTTTTGTCTTTCCTTTCTCATTTCCAGCATTGTTTAGTTATCGCTTCTGGTTCAGTGATTAGTCTACTTCATTTCGTTGCTTTCTGTCTTTGGATTATTTACTTTAAGTGTCCCTTTGTTCGTTCAAACATTCAAAGTAATCAAATTACAAGTCTTCATTTCACAGTTTCCATCTTCTGCTGCTACGGTTTTGTCTTACTGTTTTGAGTACATTTCCCTTCTAAGCATGTCTGTTTTATCTTATACTTTTGTTCTCTATATATCCATGAGTAGCTAAGTCACTTAGGGGCATGCTAATGACAGAACTATAGGCTAAAAAACGTGAACCAAGCATGTAGGATAGCTCTCGAAGCATTGATTGTATGTAAGCTTCATCCCACGGGCAATTTCGATTGGCCATCCATTTTGTCCAAAGAACTCCTAACCTCTGGAAGGAGTAAGAGTTCAGAGTCGTATAATCATGCTAGCCTTTCATGGTAACCAGGAAACGGCCTAGGAATAGGCGTTTCCCTAGTACAAACTAAACACTTCTGTTTTAACAAGATGCTTAAGACCTTACTTTGAGTCGAGTAAACTAAAGAATCTAATGCATGGAATCGGACGATACATGAGATAGAGTGAGTTTGATGCATAGAGAGTAGATCCAGTGCTTGAGAATCGTATAAAAATGCCTATAGGATAGTCATTAGTAGCCCTTAATTCTCCATTTTACACACGTTTGCTGTTTTTACAATTGCGATAACATTGCGGTATCCGCAATTCTGCTAAGTTACCATTCTGTTTAGCTGTTTTCTTCTTCGTTTATTAATTCCATCTCTTATCTTTTGAGTCTAATTTCAACTTGCATTTGTTTATGTTGCATTCCTTTACACATTCAGCAAAAATTAGATAATTAAAAACCAATTTTACCCCATCAAATCCACCCCTTCTTTCTTAACAAATACACTTCATGAATAGCTAAAAATGAGTCTCTGTGGAAAAAACGAATGAAATATACTTACTACTTGCTGTGAGACCATGTATGCTTGCATGTTCTGAGTGCTCTCTCTACCTTCTTGCTTATTTATCTTTAACACATTGAGCACGCAACAAGTTTTTGGCGCCGCTGCCGGGGACTTATTTTAAGTGAAAACGAAGTTTGTTAAGTCTGAAACACCAAGTTATTTTCCATTGAATTTGATCCATCTTCATTTCTTCTTCAGGTACCATTTAGGGTAGTTTATGAATGAGACTCCAAGTAGTGATCTAGAGTTCAACCCTGAGCCTGAGAGATTATTTAAAGCTAGAAATAGAGCCAAGAAACGTCTCTTTAAACAACCCCTTTTACCTCAAATAATTGCTGAAACCGTAGAGTCTCCGCAATCCACTCAAGAAGAAATGGCTGGAATAGATCAAAACCTGGTGCCTGTCACTCGCAATCCCATTGAAATAGCGAATGACAAGGATAGCGCCATCCTTTCGTACCTAGTACCTATGCTTGGGGAGCTGAACCCCAGCATAATCCGTCCTGAAATCACTGCCAACTCATTCGAGTTAAAACCAGTGATGTTCCAAATGTTGTCCACTGTGGGACAATTCTTTGGAATAGAAAATGAGGACCCCCATAACCACCTTAGGAACTTCCTAGGAGTCAGTGATACCTTCCTCATTCCTGGAGTGTCCCAAGAAGCCCTGAGGCTATATCTTTTCCCTTACTCTTTGAGGGACAAAGCCAAAACGTGGTTAAATTCCTTACCCTCAGGATCTGTCCTCAATTGGACAGACTTAGCAGAAAAATTTCTAGTCAAATATTTCCCACCAGATAGGAATTCGACCTTTCGTGATGATATCATCAAATTCAAACAAGCTCCGAGTGAGTCTCTTCACGAAGCTTGGACAAGATTCAAAGACCTTCTCATTAAATGTCCACACCATGGTATTCCATGGTGTATCCAAATAGAAGTCTTCTTTAAAGGATGCAACCCCAGCACCAGACAAGTTCTAAACTCATCTGCTGGAGGTTCCATGTTGTCCAAGAGTTACAACGAAGCTTATGAGATCTTGGAGAAGATCTCAACATCTCACTGTAGGTGGTCAGATGATCCAGTAGAGCCAACTAGAGCTCAAGACAAAGATGCTCTAAGCGCCATGAGCACCCAAATAAACGCCCTGACCAACCTAGTTAAGCAAATGGCTCAGGCCAATCTCCAAACCAGTGCCAATACCGCCACAGCCATGTCAATGGGCACCCAACCAAGTCAAGGCGAGGCACTTATCTGTGGATTCTGTGGGGAAGGGCACCCATATGAATACTGCCCTGGGAATCCATCCTCAGTCTGCTATGTTGGGAGCCAGCAGCAGCCTAGGAATAACCCCTACTCCAACACCTATAACCCTGGTTGGAGAAACCACCCAAACCTGTCATGGGGTGGCCAACAAAACACTAACCAAAATCCTAACCAACCTAGACCGAGTGGAACACCTGGTTTCACTCCCCAACATAACCAGTCAATGTACCAAAAACCATACAATCAACCTGTAGGATCTTCTGTAGAAAACTTACTCAAGGAATATATAGCTAAGAATGATGCTACGCTTCAAAGCCAGCAAGCTACTCTTAGGAGCCTAGAAAACCAAATAGGCCAGTTAGCCAATGAACTCAAGAGTAGGCCCCAAGGTAGACTTCCTGCTGACACCGAGGTACCAAGGAGAGATGGCAAAGAACAAGTTCAAGCAATTGAACTTAGAAGTGGTAGACCCTTGGTAAGCAACACAAAGGACACACCAAAGAGAGTAGAGAACACTGAGTCTAGTGCTCCACTGGAGTCTCTGCCAAACCGAGGTCCACCACCAACAAGCACATCAGGAGCCAGGCTAGAGCCAATTGTTGAGGAGATAGAAGAAATTCCAAGGCCTCCACCTATCCTAAGGCAACCTGACGTACCCGCATATGTGCCACCACCTCCATATCCTCGAAGGCTTAAGAAGAAGCAGGAACAGGAAGTTCATTTTAATAAATTCTTAGAAATTCTTAAGCAAGTGCATGTTAACATTCCTTTTGTAGAAGTTTTACAGTCTATGCCTTCCTATGTGAAGTTTTTGAAGGACATCATTACTAACAAAAAAATAATTGGTGAGTTTGAAACAGTAAACCTCACTGAGGAGTGCAGTGCCATCCTCCAGAACAAGCTGCCCAAGAAGGAGAAGGATCCTGGTTCCTTCACCTTACCTGTCGAACTTGGAGGCAAGCACGTGGGCAGAGCGCTTTGTGACCTGGGCGCCAGCATAAATCTCATGCCCCTGTCCCTATTCCGCCAGTTGGGAATAGGAGAAGCACGTCCAACCACTGTCACTTTACAACTAGCAGACAGATCCATCGCATACCCTGAAGGTAAGATTGAGGACATTCTAGTGAAAGTTGACAAATTTATTTTCCTTGCAGATTTCATTGTCCTGGACTATGAGGCAGACAAGGAGGTCCCCATCCTGCTAGGTAGACCATTTCTAGCCACAGGTAGGGCACTTATAGACGTCCAAAAAGGTGAGCTTACTATGAGGGTTCATGATGAAGAGGTGAAGTTTAGTGTATATAAAGCTTTAAGGTACCCCTCTGACCTTGAATCCTGTGCTAGCATGGACGTAGTAGACTCCTTGATGGAGGAACAATTGGAGCATGTATTATTAACTAAGCATGCTAATGAATATGTACAATTAGATGTAGCTGACTTGAATGTATCTGACATAATGGATATGCCTGTAGATAAACCACAACATGTATGTATGAATATAGACCTAACTGATAGATCTGTGAATCCTTTAAAGCCATCCATTGAGCATCCACCTGTTTTAGAACTGAAACCACTACCCACTCACCTCAAGTATGCATATCTAGGAAGTAATGAAACTCTGCCTGTTATCATTTCTTCTAAATTAAGTGAAGAGCATGAGGTTGAACTGATTTTACTGCTTAAGCAACATAGGAAGGCTATAGCATGGACTATTGCTGATATTCGAGGCATTAGCCCTTCTTATTGCATGCACAAAATTATACTAGAGGAAGAGCACACACCTAGGGTAGATCACCAACGTAGGCTAAACCCCTCTATGAAAGAGGTAGTAAAGAAGGAAATAATAAAATGGTTAGATGCAGGCGTGATCTTCCCAATAGCTAGTAGCCAGTGGGTGAGCCCCATCCAATGTGTACCTAAAAAGGGGGGAATAACTGTGATAGTCAATGAGAACAACGAACTGATTCCAACAAGGACTGTCACAGGGTGGAGAGTGTGTATGGATTACAGGAAATTAAATAAAGAAACTAAAAAAGATCACTTCCCTCTACCGTTCATTGACCAGATGCTAGACAGAATAGCTGGTAGAGCCTACTATTGTTTCTTAGACGGGTATTCAGGCTATAATCAAATAACTATAGACCCTAAGGATCAAGAGAAGACCACCTTCACTTGCCCTTTTGGAACCTTTGCCTTTCGCAGAATGCCTTTTGGCTTATGCAATGCACCGGCAACTTTCCAAAGGTGCATGATGGCAATCTTCTCTGAGTTGGATGAGTCCATGATAGAAATATTCATGGATGACTTCTCAGTCTTTGGGGACTCATTTTCAAACTGTCTAGAAAACTTAGGACAAGTCCTGGCTAGGTGTGAGGAGACCAACCTAGTCCTAAATTGGGAAAAATGCCATTTTATGGTGGATGAGGGAATTGTCTTAGGACATAGAGTGTCGAGGGCAGGTGTCGAAGTTGACCGAGCCAAAATTGAGATCATAGAGAAGTTGGTAGAGCCTCAGAATGTCAAGGCCATTAGAAGTTTCTTAGGGCATGTTGGCTTCTACAGAAGGTTCATTAAGGACTTTTCTAAGATAGCCAAGCCTCTGTGTGAGCTTCTAGAATTAAATAGGCCATTCATCTTCTCTAAGGAATGTGTAGTAGCTTGGACCACCCTTAAGAAAGCACTAGTCACAGCCCCTATCATAGTAGGACCAAATTGGGATCTGCCCTTTGAGATGTTATGTGATGCCAGTGACTATGCTGTAGGAGTGATGTTAGGCCAAAAGATTGACAAGCTAACACACCCTGTCTATTATGCTAGTAAAACCCTGAATGAGGCTCAATGTAATTATACAACTACTGAGAAAGAGATGCTTGCTGTAGTGTTTGCTTGCGAAAAATTTAGGAACTATATTGTAGGCACTAGGACAATTGTATACACTGACCATTCTGCCTTGAAATATCTTATGAGGAAGGCTGATGCCAAGCCTAGGTTGATTAGGTGGGTGTTATTGCTGCAGGAATTTGATTTGGACATTCGGGACAAGAAAGGATGTGAAAACGTGGTTGCAGATCACCTGTCTCGATTGCAGCACAATTGCGAAACAATTGCGGACCCCGCAATTTCTGATGCTTTTATTGATGAACATGTCTTTGCTTTGACTCATCGTGATAACGATGAGGAACCTTGGTTTGCTGACATTGCTAACTTCCGTGCATCACAGGTATTACCAGTTTTCAAGGGAGGACAAGAGAAGAAGAGGTTCCTTCATGAAGCAAGGAAATTCATCTGGGATGACCCCACACTTTACAGAACCTGTGCTGATGGCTTGCTGAGGAAGTGTGTTTCAGCTGCTGAAGCGAAGTCTGTGCTGCAGCACTGTCACACATCTCCTTATGGTGGACACTTTGGTGGCCAAAGAACAGCTGCAAAGGTATTTCAGAGTGGCTATTATTGGCCAACGATCTTCAAAGATGCCCACAACTATGCCCACAGCTGTGATGAATGCCAAAGAACAGGTAACCTCAGTCGAAAGGATGAGATGCCCCTCACCTACATCTTAGAGTTAGAGCTCTTTGATGTGTGGGGCATTGACTTCATGGGACCATTCCCTCCATCATCAGGTAACCTTTACATATTAGTAGCAGTGGACTATGTGTCCAAGTGGGTAGAGGCCAAAGCATGTCCTAATAATGATGCTAAAACAGTCACCAACTTCTTGCATAGGCACATTTTTACTAGGTTTGGGACACCTCGTGCCATCATTAGTGATGAGGGGTCACATTTCATTAACAAGGCTATGGAGAGAGTGTTGGCTAAATATAACATTAGACATAGAGTAGCCACTCCCTATCACCCACACTCAAATGGACAAGCTGAAATCTCAAATAGGGAAATTAAGAACATCCTAGAAAAAGTGGTCAAACCTAATAGGAAAGACTGGTCCTTCAAGCTTGAGGATGCACTTTGGGCTTATAGGACAGCATATAAGACACCCCTAGGTATGTCCCCTTATAGGCTGGTATATGGCAAGGCTTGTCACTTACCACTTGAGTTAGAAAACAAAGCATTTTGGGCCATGAAGGAATTGAATTTTTGTGTAAAGGATGCAGGGACACTGAGGTCTTTGCAATTACATGAGCTTGATGAGCTTAGGCATATGGCCTATGAAAATGCCAAGATGTACAAGGAAAAAACCAAGATTTGGCACGATAGTAGACTTAGAGTTAAGGACTTTAAGAAGGGTCAACTTGTTTTGTTGTTTAACTCACGGTTGAAACTATTTCCAGGGAAACTTAAGTCTAGATGGTCGGGTCCATTTGTCATTACTAATGTGTTTGTTCATGGTGCAATAGAGATAAAAAACTTGCAGCAAGGTCAGCCATTTATGGTCAATGGGGCGAGGTTGAAGCACTACTATGAGGAAGGAGATGTGAAGACTCTCTCAGCCTTCCTCTTGAATGAAGCATGAAACTAAAAACGAGAGAGAACGAGTGGTCACTGTGCTCGTTTAGTCAAGGCTAATGCCTTAGTTTATTTTTTTTTTCATTTTTTCCGGTTATCGTTTGTGTGTTTTGTGGTGTGATTTTAATTAAGTATTTAATGTTTGTTTTATTTGTTTTTATAGGGAATCGAAAGAGGGGATCAAGGAGAGTAATCTCAGCTTTAAAAATCAAGAAACGATCGAACCAAATAAAAGATACGGACGAGCAAAGTTTGCCATTTAGATGAAAAAGAATCCCTAAAATTGCGCTGGAATTGCAGGATCCGCAAAATATAGCCGTTGGGATTTATCCGTTTCCTTTATATCCGTTAGAAGGCGCTCGATCTGTACGATTCTCCCACTCTCTGAATTCCAAGAAAACTGAGATTCTCTTCATCTTTGATCCTTCTCTCCAAACCTCCAAGATTCGACAATGGTGTCCACAAGGGCTGAAAGATCCGCAGCCAAGAAGAAGGCTGATGACGCAGCTGAAGCGGCTGCGAGGGAAGCACTTCTGACCCTTGCAGATGCTGGGGCTGTACGCACCGGACCTCTTCCCAAACTTCCGATCCGTAGGAAGAAGTGGAGGGTTGTCACAGAAATCCCTGCTGGCCCTTCTGAACCAGCGGGCACGCCCAAGAAGCGTCGGTGGAGTGTCGAGACGGCCGCCGAACCAAGCAAAGCCAAGACTCTCTCTGTGGAGAGTCAAGAAACAGATCGTGCGTCCCACGAGTCGACCAAGAAGAGTTCGTCGCCATCTGCCTCACCTGCGCACAACCCTTCATCATCTGAACCAGTGCACAGCCCAGAGCTTTCATCGTCACCGCCTGCACAGAGCCCTGAAACGCCGTCTTCACCACTGAATTCCGTGCAGACGCCTACAGCAGAGCAGAGTGCCACACCTTCGCACACGCCTCCACGGCCTGACCCTGAATTCCCCTATGGGGAGTACCAGGAATCCACTCAGGGCAGTGGGGAAGATGGTGAAGACGAGGTCTTCTCGCCTGCAAGGGAAGCTAGCCCAGAGAGTCCTGCACAGCAGGATGATTCCATGGAAGAGACGCTGGGGGCATGCCTGCAGCAGATCAACATTGAGGCAAAGCTGAAGAAGAAGAAGAAGGCCAAGATCCTTAAAGCCAAGCGATCCAAGAAACTAAAGAGGAAGAAGGCTAAGGAGGTGCCTTCATCAGAGAAGGAGAGCACTGAGCCATCGCTCAAACGACTCAAGGTTGAGGCTGCCGAGTCAGCCAAGCCATCAGATAAAGGGAAGGCAAAGCTCTACCCTGAAGACGAGCCTCAGTCAGTGAGGTATGTTTCCTCTGATGCTGAGTCCAGGGGTGCTGAGCTGAGGAAGAGGGAGTTGCTGCACGAGAAAGGCTTCCTCGACCGACCTGCTGACCTGCCGCAGTTCTTGCGCGCAGGAGTGATCAACCACGGCTGGGAGGAATTTTGCAGACTGCCCAATCCAGCCTACACGAGCATGGTGTATGATTTCTACGCCAATGTGCTCAGCCCTGAGGATGGCCTGTCTGTGGTCAGAGGGGTAGAAGTGGATTTCTCAGCCAAGGCCATCAACGAAGCCTATGGTCTCAAGGGCCAAACACATACAGATTATGCACGGATTGTTGATGAGCCTACTGAGGCTGTTCTGGAAGAGGCCATTCGGACCATTGGCCAGCCTGAAGCTTCCTGGACCGTGTCACGCAATGGGAGGCACACTCTCATGAGTGCCAACCTCACGGCTAAGGCGGCTGTTTGGTTTTCGTTCGTGAGAAGGAGATTGTCCCCAGTGACTCACGAGACTACAATCAACCAGAGCCGATCGCTGCTGGTGTATGCGATAATGAGAGGTCTCACGATCAACGTGGGAGAAGTCATCACTGCTGCTATTGCTGAGTGCGCCAAGAAAGGTAAGGGACCACTGTTTTTTCCTAACACCATAACCAAGCTATGTTTGCTTGCAGGAGTCCCCACCGAGCGCATGGAGCAGCAAATGGCTTACACAGGCCACTTGGAGCTGCCTGCTAGCCTGAGGCTGAAGAGGAAGGGGAATATGGAGTTTGAACTGGATAGGCTGGCTGCTGATCAGTCCCTATCCATGGCCTGCCTGATGGATATGCAGAGGAGAATGGCTCAATGGGCCACTTATGCGCAGGCGAGGGACAAGGAAGTTGCAGACCAACTTGGGTGCATCTTCCCTGATTTCCCTACGAATCTCCTGACTCCATGGGTGCCCCCACGACCACGGTAGCCTGATGAGGATGAAGACGTTTGAGTGCTGGTTTGAATTGCACTGAAGGGAGTATTGTTGTTCCCTTAGAAAAAAAAAAACAATTTTCTGCTTTCTGATAGCTTATGTGAATTATGCTGTTTTTAGTACACTTTTGATCTGTCTTAGATGCTTAGTTTTATGTTTTTAATTTTGTTTAGGATAGTCTGATGATAGGAGCCTAGGTAGGTTAGTTTTGTTTTATTTTTAGGAGAGCTTGAATGACTGGAAAGAGCATGCTTAGGGGCCTTAATCACTGTTATATCTGCCCTGACTTAATTGCGAAATAATTGCGGTCCCCGCAATTTTCATGACTGAAAGCATGTTTTGGACTGTCCGTTTAGCTAGGCTGTAATCTGTTTAAATTCCATCTTTTGCTGCTATCATGACTACCTTATATAGATTATCTAAAAGCATGCTGGATGAGCGTCATAGGACACCCTTTGCTAGTTTAAAATCAACCTCTAAAAAGCTCAGCATGCACAGCTTTAAGCCCTTAACTGTCTGTTTTTTTTAATTTACTGCTGCTGTGATATTTTCTTTTCAATGTTCTGTCTATGCCTAGGGCTTTAGATTCTCTTTGTTTTACCTTAGACTAGATGCTTCTAGGATAGTTTGGGGGTGTGCCACCTCAGACACTCATTGGGGACAATGAGTAGTTGAAGTTTGGGGGAGGCCGCCCTAGGCCTAGGGACATTCCTCTCTCCCTTAGAAACATAAGCATTCTTCTTCTCCTTTACAAAAAATGATGAACTGAAAAAAAATGAAAAATAGAATAAAGAGGGGGGTCTCTTTTAGGTTGCTAAGTAATCAGTGCCAAGTGTGTGACCCACAAGTGGCATTGCATCAAAAGGCAACCAAAGGAGAGGCCCCACCTAAGTAAGAAAAAAGGGAAAAGAATAGGGAAGAAGAATGTATACCTAGGAGTTATAACTTTGTGGCTTAGGTGTCCTATTTAAAAAGAACTCTGATCCTCAATTAGCTAAGCACAAAGTTGTAACTTGTAGGTTTGTTTAGGGAGATGAGTGTTTTTCCAATATAGTGATGCCAGGGTTTAGGTTGTTCTTTAAAGTACTACTGTCACCGTTAATACTAAGACTGGCATGACTCTAAGGATTCCTAGACACATTAAAAATAAAGCTAGAAGCATGTACTGAGTCTGAGGTAAAGCTAGGCAGAATTTGAAACCTTAGGGATAGTGGCATGATATGACAAAAGCAAATAGATCAGTTGTAGGAAGTTAATAAAAGCAGGTGAGTGTTAGGCAGGCGAAGTCAGAAGAAGCTAGATAAGAGGGTAGTTTTAAACTGAGAAGTGTGTCACAGGACAGCAGTGCTATAGATAGGGATATAAGGGAGTCAGTAAAGTGGTTAAAGAAGAAGAAACAGCAGCCTAGGTAAGTCCTTAGTATGCTTGAGGACAAGCAAAACCTTAAGTTTGGGGGTGTGTTAAGTCTCTGAAAGTGACTTATTTAGGACCCATTTAGCTTAAGAAGATGTACACTTTTAGGTGTTTTTGATAGCATTTAGCCTAAACCTATGCTTAAATATGAGAATGAGAAGAAGGTAGCTAGATTAGGACTTATGCACAATAGGAAAGAAAAGGGTTGAAAACCGAAGGAAAAGAATGAAAAAAACTGCATTGCGACAGCATTGCGAAAACATTGCTGAAGCCGCAATTATTCAAGTGAAAACCGTAAGTTGACTGATCCTTTTCTGTTAATTTCCGTAATTTCAGGGATTCGTTCTTTCTCCTCCATCCATTCTGATATATGACGTTGAAGATTGATGGTTCTCCTTGGCCTAAACGCACCTGCAAACTACTATAAAAGGGGGTCAAAGTCGGAGGTTCAAACATCATCCGAAAGCGTAGAGTCTTCTCGCAGTCCATCTTTTCTCCCTGTTTTCCTTTGCCGTCTGTTGGAGTGAGAGTCTCAGCTGTTGGAATCGATAATCTGATAGGAAGGAGAGGAGATCCTTCTTCTCTCTCGATTGGATTCATCCAAGCAAGGCTGACCTTCATCCCCTTCATTCGAGGCGACTGCAACGAGGCTTTCAAGCACCATTTACTGCTTTTTGTCTTTCCTTTCTCATTTCCAGCATTGTTTAGTTATCGCTTCTGGTTTAGTGATTAGTCTACTTCATTTCGTTGCTTTCTGTCTTTGGATTATTTACTTTAAGTGTCCCTTTGTTCGTTCAAACATTCAAAGTAATCAAATTACAAGTCTTCATTTCACAGTTTCCATCTTCTGCTGCTACGGTTTTGTCTTACTGTTTTGAGTACATTTCCCTTCTAAGCATGTCTGTTTTATCTTATACTTTTGTTCTCTATATATCCATGAGTAGCTAAGTCACTTAGGGGCATGCTAATGACAGAACTATAGGCTAAAAAACGTGAACCAAGCATGTAGGATAGCTCTCGAAGCATTGATTGTATGTAAGCTTCATCCCACGGGCAATTTCGATTGGCCATCCATTTTGTCCAAAGAACTCCTAACCTCTGGAAGGAGTAAGAGTTCAGAGTCGTATAATCATGCTAGCCTTTCATGGTAACCAGGAAACGGCCTAGGAATAGGCGTTTCCCTAGTACAAACTAAACACTTCTGTTTTAACAAGATGCTTAAGACCTTACTTTGAGTCGAGTAAACTAAAGAATCTAATGCATGGAATCGGACGATACATGAGATAGAGTGAGTTTGATGCATAGAGAGTAGATCCAGTGCTTGAGAATCGTATAAAAATGCCTATAGGATAGTCATTAGTAGCCCTTAATTCTCCATTTTACACACGTTTGCTGTTTTTACAATTGCGATAACATTGCGGTATCCGCAATTCTGCTAAGTTACCATTCTGTTTAGCTGTTTTCTTCTTCGTTTATTAATTCCATCTCTTATCTTTTGAGTCTAATTTTAACTTGCATTTGTTTATGTTGCATTCCTTTACACATTCAGCAAAAATTAGATAATTAAAAACCAATTTTACCCCATCAAATCCACCCCTTCTTTCTTAACAAATACACTTCATGAATAGCTAAAAATGAGTCTCTGTGGAAAAAACGAATGAAATATACTTACTACTTGCTGTGAGACCATGTATGCTTGCATGTTCTGAGTGCTCTCTCTACCTTCTTGCTTATTTATCTTTAACACATTGAGCACGCAACAAGGAGCTAGCTAGTTTTTATGTGCTTGATCCACCACTATGCGGAATGAAAGAAGTGGATGGACCGACCTCAATGAGTGAAACACCAATAAATACACAATCTACTGCAAATACATTAAATAGGTCAAGTAAGAAAAGAGCAAGGAGTGTAGATCCATTAGTAGCGGCAGTGAATGGGCTTGAGAATGTTATGAGTAGTCATCTTTCAAATGCTAATGAAAATATTCAAGAAATTGCTTCGTTTTATCGACAGGTAGCTGAACGAGAATCTACACGACTGGAACGACGCAATTTATTAGTTAGTGAAATCAGAAATGTGGATGGATTGACTGTTCGACAGACAGTTCGAGCCGATAAGATTATCACCAAAGATCAATCCCAGATTGATTGTTTCTTTAATCTTCCGGCAGAGGAAAGATATGAATTTATAATGGAGGTTCTGGAAGAAATATGAATTTGTAATATTTATTGGGATATCGATTTACTGTTGGAATATTATACTTATTTTGAGTTGACATGCTATGAACATTCGAATTAGCATTTGAATTAACATTCGATGGCCTTGGATGTTTTGGTGGCTGGGGAGATTTTGTCCGTGCTTTGAAGGGTCGCGTGCCTTGTTGCGGCTGTGGCTCGTTCTCTCTTTGAGTTGTGTTTTTTCTTTTCTGTTTTTTTTCTTTTCTGGCTCCTTCCAGCTTGTGGGTTTGGTGCTGGGTGTTGTTGTTTGTTTTTCTTGCCCTACCTCGGACTGTGAGGTTCCCGTCTGGGTTGTTTTTTATGCTTTGGTACATTGGTTATCCCAGTGGATTATTCTCTTGTTTGTTGGTGCCCTTTGGCCTCGGACTTTGAGGTCCTTTTGCTTAATATAATCACCTTTGCAAAAAAAAAAAAACATTTGAATTAGCATGTCACAATATTTTGTAATTTTCAGGTCTACGAACATGAAACTATTGGGATATGGATCAATCTCATATTGTGTATGTTATGTTTAATAATCAATGATAAATTATATTTGGTTTTTGAATTATATAATCTTTATCGTTATCTCTTCAATTTTATTATTGTATTAATTAATTACAATTGAAAATTTATTTGCAAATTTGATGACATTCACATGCAACACCTAACACAAACATTATTTAATTTCCATGAAAATATGATGACATTCCCATACAGCACCAAAACACCGACATCATTGATTCCCATGGAAATCTGATGACATTCTCAGCACCAAACACAGACATCATTGATTCTCAGACATCTTATTTTTAGACATCTTATTCCCAGACATCTGCAAATCCTCCAACCAAACGGCCCCTTAAGTTTTGTTCCTATTTCTTTTTTTGTAAGATAAGTTTGGTTCTCACTTTAATTAATTAATTAATATATATATATATATATATATATACTATTTTATTTTTAAAATATTAATAAAATATTTTTAATTGTATTTTTTTTTTTTTTTTGGTTAGAGCAAATTTATAATCAATACATTATCTTTATTTTATTTTACTCTTTCTTTTCTTCATTTATTTATTATACAAGTTTTGTTTTCATGTATTTATTTTCTTTTTAAAGTATGTGAAGTGTGAAAGATTCAAACATATCTTTTTTTTAATACATATGAATATTCATACCTTGCATTGTATAAAATAATATGATTAAATTAAATATTGAGAAATATATTTTATATAAACTTAAAAAAAAAAAAAAAACTATTGTCAACAAAGAAAGTTTTCTATTGAGGAGAAAATTGTAAACATAAATCATACTAATTATGTAGCAAAACTTTTAACTATTAGATTTAAGAGTTAAAAAATATATATTTTTATACTTTAGATTAAAATGACAAGACTTCACGTGCATGGCACGTGTTTCTTGCAGTAACTAAAAATTGCACTACCCCAATTTCGAAGCCACGAACGAATGCAAAAAAATAATTAGCTTCAACTATGACCAACAAACCGACATCATGTATTATATAAAATGGGAACGAAATAATATAAAACAAAACTAAAAAAAGAGAAACATTTTTTTTGTAATTTCTCAAATTTTACCCATTTTTTAGAAACGTTCTTCAGAATTTGGAAACAAAAAATGAGAATAGTTATCAAACAAGTTTGTTTCTTAAAAAATGAGAAACGGGAACAAAAAAAAAACAAGAAACATAAACATTATCAAACGAGTTCTTATCAAACAAGTTTGTTTCTTAAAAAATGAGAAACGAGAACAAGAAACAGGAAACAAAAACGTTATCAAACGGGCTAAAGAAAACTACTTACATATATATATATATTGACATGTGAAGGTGGGGATCGAACTCATGACCTCAAAAACGTTTATATAATATGCCGATTGAGCTAAGATATGGTTAGCACTACTTAAATATATAACCATTCTTTATTAATCAAATTTAATTCTTAAAAGTTAAAACGAAGCCAAAGCGAGCATAGCTCAGTTGGCAGACTTGATGACCAAGAGGTCTGTGGTTCGAATCCCCCACCCCCAATGTACTAAAAAAAAAAAAAAAAAGTTAAAACGAAAAAAAAATATCCACTCATTACATGTGTGCAAAGATTCCTTCTCAAAAATCAAATGCATGTATAGTCTGAAGGAAACAAAAATAACTCATAAATTTAAAAAAGTTAAAATCTGTTGACTTCGTGATTGTTAAACTTAGTTTTTGTAGTGAACACTCAACCTCCTCCAGAGTATTTTTTTTTTTTTGAAGCAAACATCAATCAATTAATAATGGAATTGGTCTACAGACCTAACAACAGAACAGTCTGAAAGAAGTAAATTGGACAACCACACAGGCGTGGCATCCTCCCAACAAGACAAACCAATGTTGGAAAAAGCATGACTCGCTAAATTATGAGCCACCTTATTCATAGACCTGGGAACAAAAATCAACCCATGAAATGAAGGATTAAAAAGAAACTCCCGTACTTTAGCTAATAACACCCCTTGAGCAGACAAAGGAGCAACATGAGAATGAATGGCCTTGACCAAGGATTGGGCATCAGATTCAATCCAAACATTTTGGAAACCTTTCTCCGTTACCAAGCTTAACCCTCGGATAAGGGCTAAAGCCTCAGCGGAAAACACATCAAGCTTACCTTGTATTACCTCAGAAATAGCACAAACAAGTCTCCCCTGCCAGTCTCGAACCACCACTCCAACCCCCACACAATTTGTCCAGAGTATTAAAGTTGAGGTTGAAGTAAAGTAGTTGACGGATTAAAGTATCCTAGATAAAAGGTTAGTTCTCTAACCACCAAGACAAAGTGCAATTATAATTGATTTGGGGGCCAGTATATATAATATTAAAACAAAATATTAAGGTAATATTTTTACCTACCTATATAAACAAAATTAAAAAAAATTGGGGGGCCATGGCCCCCTCTAGTCTCTTGTACGGTCCGCTCCTGAGCACAATGACCCCTGGCGTAGCATGTGAAGTTTTGAATCTTAACTCCTCTCGCCAAATCTGGAAAGCACTCGAAGAGCTTTTTGGTGCCACCAACAAGTCCAAGATAAATCAATTCAGATCTGGACTTCAAACAACCACAAAAGGCCATCTACAAATAGGAGAATATCTTGCAATAATGAAGCAGTTTGCAGAAAATCTTTCTTTAGCCGGTGAACCGATTTCTTCTAACTATCTTATGTCTAGTGTTCTTGCAGGACTGGATATCGAATATCTACCTATCATGTGTCAAATTAATGGCAATGACAAAATGACCTGGCAAGAATTTCACGCCACTCTTATCACCTTTGAAAATACACTCCTACGATTCAATGCTGTCCATCAAGTTTCAGATCCAGCCATTCATGTTGCTGCAAATTATGTAGCAAATAGATCCAATGGAAATGTGAGGTATTCACAACCTTCACAAGGCAGAATGTTTGGCCGTGGCAGAGGAAGAAGTCATGGGGGACGATCAAATCACTGGCGCACAGCGAATGCTCGTGCAATCTGCAAAGTGTGTGGCCGATCCGGCCATTCTGCAGCAGCCTGTTACTATCAGTATGTACATTCTGAAAATGGAAATACCTTCAATCATGCTGACACATAAAATTTTTCTACCAACATAGCTACACCAGCAATCGTAGCTGATCAAGCATGGTACGCAGATAGTGGAGCAACAAATCACACCACCGCTGCACTTGGTAATCTCACTGTCCAAGCTGACTATCATGGTAAGAACTCTTTAATTGTCGGTAATGGTTCTCGTCTTAGAATTGCCCATGTAGGAGAATCTTCAATTAAAAGCCCTCTCTTGTCCAATCAAACCATAGCCTTAAAACAAATCCTTCATGTTCCTGCTATTAAAAAGAACCTACTTAGTATCTCCAAACTCACATATGATAATAACTTATTTGTTGAATTTCACTCACAAAATTGCTTTGTCAAGGACAAGCAAACAAGGAGGGTGGTGTTGCAAGGAACCCTTGAAGATGGACTATATCGCTTTCAACTTGGTTCCACTCGATCGATGTTCCCTTCCTTTCGACAAGCTTCTCAACCGTCTGTTTGGTCTGCTTCTATTATTTCTAAATTTCCAACAAATTTTCTGTCAAGTCTGGTGAGTCTACTAAAATTGTATGGCACAAAAGACTAGGTCACCCGTCTTTCAATATTTTTCGATCTATTATCAAATCTTGTAATCTTTCTTTTTCAATAAATGAGAAGTTTTCCTTTTGTGATGCTTGTCAACTTGCCAAATCTCATGCTTTACCTTTAAAAAATGCACCCAATATTACAAAAGCTCCTCTTGAACTTGTTTATAGTGATCTTTGGGGTCCTTCACCAATTGTCTCCACTGCTGGTTACCGATTTTATGTAAGCTTTCTTGATGATTACACAAGGCTTTCTTACATATATCCTTTAAAAACCAAGGCTGAAACTACAACTGTTTTTTACCGATTTTATGTAGTTGTCTTTCCCTTATTTCACTTGGTATCAGAGCCATTTCGATTACTCCATCTAAATGGCTTCTTTTGGATCATTCACTACTAACGGCTCAGGAAGTACTTCCACCACCAGCTTGTGATATCTATATTTTAAGAAACGTTCCTACAAAAATGCTAAAATTTGAGAAACTATAAAAAGTAGTTTCTGTGTTTCGTTTCTACTGATACTCGTATATTGTCATTATCATTCTAAATTTAAACTATAGTGATGGCTTGCCCAGAGTTTTATTTCCTTGTAAATTTTTTTTCCTTCTTAATTTGGTAGTATATTGTATTGTTTTAATTTTTTAATTTTTAATTTTGAAATATATATTTATATATTATTTTAAATTTAAATTTTGAATTTTGAATATTATTTTTTTTAATAATTATATTTATATATTTTAATTTTTAGTACATTTGACGGTAGAATTTTGCTCAATAAATCATGCATTTAACTTCACTCTAATATTTTAAAATTTGCAATAGCTATATTTATAGGGTTGGTTGCACAAATAACAATCAGGTCCAAACTAATTGCAAATTTAACAAACTTTAAAATGTTTTGCAAATATGGCAAAAAAATCTGTTTCTATGACTTTATCATATCACTGATACACTTCTATCAGTGATAACTATTATCACTTACAAAAATCTATAAAAAAGCTGAGGTGATCAACGATAGACTTCTATCAGCTACAAGATATCAGCGATAGAAATTGTCATAGCCGCAAAATTTTTAAAAACATGCTATATTTTTAATTATCTTATTCTAAATTGACATCGGTTATAATTTCCCATATTTATATATGTTTTTAATTTTTAATTTTGCAATATATATTTCTATATTATTTTAATTTTCAATTTTCAATTTTCAATTTTGTAATAAATATATTTATATATTATTTTAATTTTTAATATACTTAAAATCGGTTAAAATTGGGCAATATATAAATTTTGCCCACTAAAACATGCATTTAGCCTCAATTTAATATTTTACAACTACGACATTTATAATATAATTAAGTTGGACCTGAATTAATATTATTTAAGGCGAATCATTCGAGTGAGAGAGATAACATTGCACATCAAATTCAGGCAACCTTTAAATGATAGAATTTTTTTTTTTTTTTTTTTGTTAATGTTGTTATTTTCTAAATGATTTTTTTTTATTAGTTAAATGTAATTTTTTTATAATTATTTTTTTTTATATATTTTAATGTATATTATATGTTTTATATTATATAATTAAATTATATTGAAACTATATAAAAAAACAAAAAACAAGAAATGGTTATTAAACAAGTTTTGTTT
The DNA here is from genome assembly GCA_028017165.1 of Herpetospermum pedunculosum. Classification (NCBI taxonomy): domain Eukaryota; kingdom Viridiplantae; phylum Streptophyta; class Magnoliopsida; order Cucurbitales; family Cucurbitaceae; genus Herpetospermum; species Herpetospermum pedunculosum. The sequence continues at coordinate 53,247,050 of CM051522.1, forward strand.
CCGTTTCTTTTTTTTTAAGAAACAAGAAACATAAATAGTTATCAAACATATTTTTGTTTCTAGTTCTTAAAAAATAACAAACAAGAATCAAGAAACGAACAGAAAACATTATCAAAAAGGCCCTGAATTTCTGAATTTAAAAATCGCAGTACTCATTAATGTCACATCATCGGAAATATTTGTTTTGCAAATGTATTTTAATTAATGAGGGGATTGAACTCATAACCTCTTAGTCAATAGCACAACTTTAACCTTATACCAATTAAGCTAGGCTCAGTTTAGCAAAAAAGTTAAACGTATTTAGTATTATGTCTTAAGCTCATTTTGTATTGTTCTATTTTTACTGTCCGTGGTGTAAAATTTGGGCGGTAATAATGCATTTAAATTCCTGGTCCGTGCGTGATTTTTTGCATAGGAGTAGAATAATCAACCCCACTCTAGATATTGTTACCTTTGCATCCAGTTGTTGTTAGATAAAACGTTTATGTCCGTGCGTGGTGATTTGAAAATATTTTTAGAAGTTATTATTAAGTTTATTTTTAATCATGGATGAGATTTAAGAATTTTTCAAATAATGATTTTGGAGAATTCAACAACCCAAATGTAAATATGTTGTGCAGTCCATTTTTTCCAAATAATTCTTTTGGTTAAGATTTTTTTTTAATGAGATTAGAAAAAGAAAAAAAAAACATCTCATTAAAAAAATAATAAATCTTAAAATTTAGTTTCTACAAAATACACAAAAAAAAATTAAATAAAATAAAATATATAATAATAATAATTAAATAATAATAAAAATGAAGACCGGCTTGGAATCTCGGCCGGCAATTCCGGCTGGAATTAATTTATTCTCACGAGAATGGCCTAAATTTTGGCTAGGATTCATTATATCTCGCCATAATAGGCCAAATTATAGTCTTGCCTAAATTTGGGCTATTTTTTTTCTCTCCAGTTTTAAATCTTTAATTTCAAAAATTCAAATCTTTTTTATTTTTTTTTTTATTTTTTTAAGTTTTATTATTATTATTATTTTAAAAAATTATTATCAAATCGCAAAATCTTTTTATTATTATTATTATTTTAAAAAATTATTATCAAATCGCAAAATCGAACATAACTCAATTGACATAAGTTGTACTCTTGACTAAGAGGTTATGAGTTTAATTATCGCATTAATTCGTAAAAAAAATATGGATACAATTGTATAAATTTTGTTAAAATAGTTTTTTTTCTTTTCTTTTTTAATTTTCATTTATGTTAAGACATTCATGTGTTGGGAATCCGAACCCGTGATCTCTTGGTCACTATTCTATACAATATGCAAGTTGAAATCTTGGTCATTATTCTATACAATATGCAGGTTGAGATTATGTTCATGTTGCCTTTTATCTACTTAATTTTAAGGCATAAAAGATAGTTTTCTATCATCTAATATAAGCAAGGGCGAAAATATCTTTATCGATATCAATATCAGTAACTCAGATTTATGGATATATTGACGGATATTCCGATAAAAATCACGATAAAATTAAATATTGTGATTTAAGCTTATAAGCTTACATAAGTAATACAATATTATTTATGCATATATTTTAAAAATTAGAAGTCAGATATGAATAGTAATAGAATAATATATAATATTGAAGACCGAAAAAGAAATATAAATTTTGAATACTTTATTGATAAAAAAAATTGAGGTCATTACAAGTATAAAGTTCAATTATAAGAGAATGATCTTGAAGGTATTAAACCAACATTAATATAATTGATTTGATATTGACAATATTGCTCCCAGCTCATAGTACGTTAAAAAATTATGACATAATATGAAGTATGTCACACATGAGTATCAACATCGACTCTAATGAAACTAATAGGAAGATATCTTTCATCAAAGCATGTCTCATCTAAATGAGGATGCTCTGAAGAATGAAGATAACGTAGAAGTTGTGAATTTAAGTGTTCATCACTTAGAAGAGGAAATTGTGGTACGTGTATTTTCATGAAATCGACTATAAACAAATGAACTATAATCATTTGAATGACTATAAAATCCTAAACCCACTATAGTTACTACTATTGTCATGACCATAATTATTATTGTTATAACTAAAATTACTATTGTTATAATCATAATTATAGTCATATTGTCCTATGTCCATACTAACTATCCAAATTCATTCCCTAACAAGCGAATCTTCAACAAATTAGAAATAAGTCACATATAAGATTAAAATTATGAAATATTATTCACGATATTTGACAATTTTTGGTCATTATCCATGAATATCCACATTTTCTTACCAATTTCTCAATATATTTGTAAAACGATATATCAGCGATTTTGGCGACATTTCAACGATAAATAGGTAAACACGATCTTCACCTCCGAAAACTCTATCGCTACCTCGATTTTGGCGATATTTCGATGGATATCGCCGATTTTTTCATCCTTGAATATAAGAGGGGATAAAAAACACTTATATTTTTAGAATGGGCCATTTGTTCTACCATATTACCCTAACAATAAGGGGCGTTTCAGGGCTACTTGTCTTGGATTGGGGTACTTTTGGGTTCCAAATCTAAAATCATATTTGGGGTACGGAGTTGGATAGATACTCCGGGTTTGAGAACCCTAACCCATGGGTTACTCCTTCCAAACTCCCTCGAAATCCATGATTTCTCTTCAAATTACAATATTTTGGTGGGGTTCATCATTTTCTTTCCAATATTCTCATGATTATTATGAGTTCGTTTGATAATGTTTCCGTTTCTTGTTTCCTGCTCTCCTTTTTCATTTTTGAAGAAACATATTTGTTTGATAACTATTATTCTTTGTTGGTTCTAAATTTTGAGAAATGAAAAAAAAAAAAAAAAAAAAAAAAAAAAAAAAAAAAAAAAAAGTGTTACTTTGTTCCGTTTGTTTTTATATTATTTCGTTCTCTTTATTAACTAAACATATTGGTTGGTTGGTCCAAAATAATGCCCCTTTCTCCTTTTCTACTGTGTTCTTGGCTTCGAGGCTATTATATTTTTTATTTTATTTTATTTTTATAAATATATTGACATTTATAGAATTACATAATTGAGTTGGATCTGAGTCGATATCATTTAAAGCGGAATGACTCGAGTGAGAGATGACATTATAGAACAAATTTGGGTCACATTTGATAGATAAAAATAATTTTATTAGTGTTGTTAATTTTGCATCGGAGTTTACTTGTATTAAATAATGTAGACTTTTGATAATTAGCTTTGTTTTATATATTTTCATGCATGTTATATTATTTAACTAAATTATATTTAAACTATAAATACAATAAAAAAAATGTAAAAAAAAAAAAACAAAACAAAAAACAAGAAATAAGACAAAGGAAATCAGAAACGAGAACGTTTTCCTACTTTTCTAATAATTTTGGTGGGTTCCACTATTTCTTCTTTAATTTCTCTTACGGTGGATTCAATCATCTCTAATTATAATTATATAGATTTATAATTAGATTTATCTAAATATTTTTTTTTATTCATCTATATTTAATCTAATTAACAATAGTTTGTTTAATTTTTTAGTTGTAAAATAAGAAAAATATATTTTAGATAATTTACTTATATTAATATTTTAAAAAATTGTCAAATGGAGTCTATTTCAATTGGCATAAGGTTGTGCCCTTCACTAAGATCCAAATACAATATGTTGTTGTTCCGTTCTTGTTTTCATGATTCCATTTGGGTTTTTCAGTTTTTTTTTTAATCCAACTATGTACTTTTATTTTCAAAAAAATTAATCCACCATTGACTTGTTATATTTTTTATGTTTTTTAATAGTAAAATATGTTTTGATTGTTGAAAACTATTTTCTTATTTTAGACTATAAGTTAAACTAACTGCTCCATTCAAAACTTTTCAAAAAAAAAAATTGTCCCATGTTGCGTTAAAAATTCTACAATTCACAAAATATCCACTAGAAAATAAGAAGAAAAAAAAAAAAAGATTTTTTTTTTGTCCAAACTCGAATTTTAGAACACTCACCACAAATACAAACTTTAGATTTTCAGGCTTCCCAATATTACATCATAAACACCGATATTTGAATCTCAGTGTTCAGAACCCTAAACAAATCTTCAGGGTTTTGATTCGATTTTGAACCCAAAAAACGAGCAACGCAACTTGAAGGAATTGTCAAAAGGGAGAAACTTGGATGAGAATTCCATTTCATTATTTTTTTTAAACAAGGGAATTTTGATGGAAAATATTTTAGAAGCAAACAATTTAGTATTGTTGGAAAGTTCAATGAATTTTGTTTCTTAATATATAAATTCAAACCAACCGCCACCATTAATTTTTTTTTGTATCTTATCATTTAAATTCAAACGAATTTTGTCTACACATTAATAAATTTGAACATATAGAATCTTGAAATACAAACCAAACGTAAATTTAAAATTTATAGCTAGCTTTAGTACCTAAAATTTATTTCAGTTTTTTTTTTTTTTTATTCTTTTCAAATATATTCAATTAATGAGGATAGATACAATTTTATGCCAATTTAACTATTTTAGTTTTTTTTAAGAGCTTCACGGTGTGTTTAGATTGACTACTAAAAAAATGTTTTTGAAAGAATGCATTATTTTTTAAACATTTTTTTAGAAATGTTTCTAATTAAAACACTCATGTGTTTGGTTACATTTTTTAGAAGTGTTTTAATCTACAAGTGTGTTTGGTTTGAACCACTAGAAGTGTTTCTCTTAATATAAAATTACTATAAAAGACAATTATTAATAAACCATATGAATTAATAACTTTAAATATATATTTTTCAATTAAAGTAATAAATTAAACTTAGCTTAATTGACATAAGATTATGCCTTTAACTAAGAGGTTGGGATTCAATCCCTTTGTTTCGCATTAATTTAAATATTTTTTCAAAAAAAAAAAAAAAAAAAAAATTATTTTGTATTTTAAAAATTATGACCGTTTACTATTGTTGGTGGTCGGAGAAGGGGTCGGGTGGTGGCCGCCGGCGGGTTGACGGGAGCGGGGTGGTCGGGGTCGGGGTGACGGTGGCGGTGTCCGACGGCAATCGGAGATGGTCGGTGAGAGGCGGCGGTGGTCGAAGGAGGTTAGTGAGTGAAAAAAATTTAAAAGAGTAATGTGAGGGTATTTTGGTAATTTTAATACATTATGAATTAAACACAAAAAAAATATTTTTTTCAAAAGTTAATATGAAGTGTTTCATCCAAAATGTATTATTTTAAAACTCATTCTCCCAAAATTCATTTTGGATAGTTGCCGAACACACCAATTTATTTCAAAATGACTTTTTTCAAAAATTAAACACCTAGGAATCTAAACCAAACACACCCTCCATCTTTAAAGTTTAAAGCTTTTTCTTTAATTTGTTGTGTGGGTAGAATTGATTTCAAATTTGAAGATTTTAAAAAATAGAAATGATTTCAGATTTTATATGCATTTAGAAAACCAAAATAATTTTAAAATGACTGAAATTTTTTTTTTTTTGTTTGGATGGTCACGAAAAATAAAAAGAGAGTATAGTTTTTTATTGTTAGTTCGTTGTAATTTTCCAGGATGTCAATTACATATAGTATATTTTTTCTTTAATCTTTGGTTAAAAAAAAATAACATATCTTAATATTTTCGTTGATTTATTCTATTAAAAGAAAAAAAAAATCAACAAATGTTAAACCAATCTAAATAAAAAAACATAAAACAAAAAATACATCACAAGGGAAAAAAATTGAATTAATAAATAAAATAAATAATAATCATATTATTCTTCTCCAAATCAACAAATAAAAAGAAAAAATGGCAAAAAAAAAAAGAAAAAAAAATAATACAATGGACAAACAAAACCCACACAAACTAACCTTGAGTATATACTCCAAAAAAAAAAACAATAATAAAAAAAAAAATTATAAATAAATAAAATAAATTGCTAGATGGTTCTTGAGTGTTCTTGAATAGGGATGAATCTTACTTTAAAGTAAAATAATTAAAAATATAGCACTTTTTTTAAAAAAAATTGTTATATGACAATTTCTATCACTGATAGTATGGTCTATCGCTGGCTAATAGTAGTTTATCACCTCAATTTTTTATAGAATTTTGTCAGTGACTATCACGGATAGTAGTCTATCAGTGATAGTCATATATCAACGATAGAAGTCTATCAGTGATAGCCACTGATTTTTTGTCATATTTACAAAATATTTTAAATTTTACTAAATTTGTCATTATTTTGGACTTGATTGTTGTGCAACCCGCTCAAATAAAAATATGATTTCACTACCATTAACTAACCTAAAATTTTAAACTTTTCTTCTAACTTTGTTAATTAAAAAAAGAAAAAAAAAATGATTGAGTGTCAAAGAAATTTATGGTTGGAGTACAATAACAAATTTCTTTCTTACTTTTGGTTTAGTGTCAAAGAATTATGTATGATGTACATCATTGAATTTAGAAAAGTTGGTGTAGAAGCGTAATGATATTACTAATTAGGTGGATCTGCATTTAGTCAAATGTAGCTTTGAATTTAATAGCACAAAATTTTATTTCACTTTTTTCGATATAACTCAACGAATTGACCTAAATATAAATTAATGATAAAAAAATTAGGTCAATATGAACTTAGCTCAACCGACATAATGTACAACTTATAATAATAAAAAAAATTAGGCTAACATAAACTTAACTCAACCGACATGATTTTCAACTTAGTAATTAGAAGATCACATATTCAATTCGCCTATTCCACATTTTACTCGAATAAAAATAAGACATTTAAACGGATAAATATTATAATGAAATAAAAGAAAGTTTCCTAACTTTTATTTTAATGTAAATAAACTAAAATTTATAAAAATAGGCAATACAATATTTAGTCTTAAGGATTAAAAATTATAAAAAATGAAAATTCATAGCAGTTATTTTATTTATTATTAATATTTTTATAGTTGGAATTCCAATTAGTAGGACAATATATATAATAATATCGTGTATGCCATTATTATTAATAAACTATAAAGTGATTAATTAATGATTGAAAGTATATAATTTATGATCATGAGTTAAATGTATAATTATGCTATTATGCATAAATAACTTAGTTATTTATGTTTTGATGAGCGACTAAAACACAGAACTATATGTTTTTAATGAGGGGTTATGGTTTCTGCTCCGGTTGAATTTTTACAGAGATTTTCAGTAATTTCTCCGAGTAGTAGAAAGTCAGTTGGAATCATGAATGCAACCACGAATACATTTCCGCTTTTTTAGGATTCTCTTGAACTTATCATAGATATTTGCAGATGAAAACATAGTTTAAATCGTCAGACTTAATCAACTTTCATACATATGTTATATAATATTCTCAAAATTAAAACAAATTATGATAAGAAATACTAATCAAATGGTAATCTTACATAAACTAGCAACCAACTTAACTAATTAACAAGAGTTTTTTTTTTTTTTTTTTTTTTTTTTTTTTTTTTTTTTTTCTATTTTTGAGTAAATAATTAATTAGAGTTGACCAAACCCAATTGATTGCTAACTGACTGATCAAATATTCTAAGTTATATTATATTCCAGTCCAATAATAATATCGGTCAAAGTCTTACTTTCTTTAATACTTCTTTTACACATCATGAATAAATTAATATCAATTTTTTTAAAAAATATTAATACAATTATTTATTTTACATCCCTTCCAGATATTGTGTATAAAGCCAGCTAAAGATTTGAATGCAAATTACAGATGCAAATTTGTGTAAGAAAGGTGTGAAAAGGAGGAGGCTTAATTTAACAACATAGCTAGAATGGCAGTGGTTCCGACGGCGACTTTGAGCAGCGGGCAATCGATACCAGTGGTCGGGATGGGGACGATGTCAATGGTCGGGCCAGAGGCGACGAGAGCTGCCGTGGTGGAGGCAATCAAGGCCGGGTACCGACATTTCGATACGTCGTATTCGTACCGATCGGAGCAGCCACTTGGGGAGGGGATTAGAGAGGCTTTGGAGCTTGGCCTTATAGAGTCAAGAGATGAGCTCTTCATAACCTCTAAGTTGGCTTGTGGTTTTGCTGATCCTCCTCTTGTTCTTGATGGGATTAATGGCAGTCTCAGGTAACAAATCCTCTTTGTTTTTCTTCTCTCTCAACAATTTTTGAAAGATCAATTTATAGAACAATTTTTGCATTCACAAATAACTTTGCTAGAATAAAAGAAGTTATTCTTAATTTTCTAAATCACTTTTAGGCAGATAAACTTGACATAATTCAATTCTTAAATTATTTTTGGACTTAAAAAGCATAATTCAACTAGTAGTCTCGGTACTTGGTAGGTTAATGTTAAATATCATTCGGTTCACATCTCAAAACCTCCTTATATGATGGTGCCTCTTTGGTTTTTAGGCATGGGCTCTGATACCATGTTAAATCACGAGGTTTCATCTCAAAATCAATTAGCTGAGAGGAGTAAGGGCATGTTTGAGAGTGATTTTGGAAGGACCAAAATCACTTATATTTCAAAATTGTGGTGTTTGCAAAAGTTTATTAGTGATTTTTGAATAATTCAAGATCACTTTGAGTGATTCCCGATCAATCACATAAGAGGTGATTTTTGGTGAGTGATTGTGAGAAATTTATTTTTGAAATGGTTATTAATTTAAATTAAGCTATGCTCGATTTGGCTTAAAATCACTTATAATCATATAAAAATCACCTCAATCCAAACATTAAAATGATTATATGGAAATCAATTTTATAAAATCAATTGTAATTAAATCTCTTCTCCTAAAATCAATAATTCAACAATCACTCCCAAACATGCCTTAACTCAAGTATATTATATTGTGAATATATATTTTTATCTTTCCAATGTAAAATCCTCAACAGTTTAGAAGTTTGAATTCTCTCCCTAAAAGTAAAAACTAAACCATTTCATTGACTACTCAAATTTACTTTCACGATCTAAATTAACAAAAAAACTAAATACCAAACAAATCAAGAACAAATGTGTATGTATGTTTTTTATTTTATTTTTTGGGATAACATGTGATGTGGGGTGGGGAAAATCGAATCTGTGATCTCTTAGTCACTAGGTCATACATTATGTCGGTTGAGCTATGCTCGGACTAATTTGAATTTTTTAAAAAACATAACCAACAACAAATATTCATCAAATAATCTAATGAGCTCGGTTCGTTTGGTCTTGGTTACACCAACTCATCTGATCTTTCACTTTTTAAGAATATCAAATCACAAAAAAACGATTCGAATGGACGAGTTCTTGCCTCTCGAATATTATTCTCGCGTAGGTTCAGCAATCAAATTGATAAGACACGAACTAATTTTGAAAAAAAGTATGGCAATTATTTGTGAATTATAATTTTGATTGTGAATTTTGGGTAAAACAATTAACAGGAATTTGCAATTGGAGTATCTTGATATGTACTTGATCCACATTCCATTGAAATTGAATCCTGAAGTGCATAAAGTTCCAGTTGCAAAGGAGGACATTTCTGCAATTGATCTCAAAGGAGTTTGGGACAAAATGGAAGAATGCCAAAATCTTGGCCTCACCAAAGCCATTGGTGTCAGTAATTTCTCCCCCAAATGCCTTCAGGACCTCCTTTCCTTTGCCCAAATCCCCCCAGCACTCAATCAAGTAATTATTTATATCCCTCTTTTTCTACCCTTAAATACTTTATTTTTTACGTTAAAAAACCACCTCGTTTGATAACTATTTAGATTTAGATAAAAATAATATTCACTAGAATCTTTTTCTCTCTGACTCAATGATATAAGTTAGATAGTGATCAATACTTTAAAATTTATCTCTACAAATTTATATTTTTCTTTCTAAATTCTATATTTGTAAAGAGATGTGTTTGAAAATATATAAAAAATAAATATGAATATAAAGATTAAGAAAAAATATATTTAAGATTGTTGGACTACAATATTTGAATATTTTAATATTTCAACTACTTGAAATATTAAAATATTTTAGTCAAACAATATTTGAGTATTCAAATACCTATTAATTTCTCTTTAAAAAAATACATATTAATTCCATATAATTTATTTAAATAAAATTAATATATAATCTTAAAAATACTAAATAAAAGTTGTCCAACTCAACATATCTCAACAGTTGTGCTCTCGACAAAAAGGGCATGAATTCAATTTCCGTATTAATTAGGTATCTTTGAAAAAAAAAAAAAACAGTTATATTTGACCAACCCGAGTCTAGTCTAATTAATTTACATATATTTCATTTGAAAAGAAATTTAAATTCTTTGGAGTTCAAATTTTCATACTTTACATCTGCATTTATGGTTTGTAAGAAAAAAAAAAAAAAATATATATATATATATATATATATATATTAAAAAAGAACAAAAATATCACGCCAAACATTGAACACCGAGCGCCCCACAACCCTCCGGTCATTCTCAGAAACCAAAAATTTCCGTTTTCATGATTTCTTTCCTAAAATATAAGTTAAAAAATATTTTTGGTTCTCAATATTTTTTAATTAGTAATAATTTAGTCATTAAACTTTAATATATAATAGTGGAGTCATGTATTTAAATTTTTGTAAGAATTTAGTAGTATTGTTACAATTTATTTTATGAGATTTCTTATACGTATACTAAAAAAAAAAAAAAAAAAAAAAAAAAATAATAATAATAATAATAATAATAATAATAATAATAATAAAAAAATAAAATTTGTTTGATAACCATTTGATTTTTGCGTTCCAAAAACAAAAACAATTTTTTTAAAAAATTATGGTCCATTTAATAACTATTTTAGTTTTTGGTTTTGATTTTTGATTTTTGATTATCTGTTTTTTTAAAAACAAAAATCATACATATTTTGGTAATAATATTTTGTTTATTTTTTTTTAAAATAATAATAATAATTTTTTGTTTTCTGATTTATAAAAACAAAAAACCATAAATGTTTGGTAACATTTTTTGGTTTTTAATTTTTTAAAAATAAAAAATCAAACATGTAGGATAGCTATTTCTAATTTTCTGTTTTTTTTTTATAAAAAATAATCAAACTTTATTATAATATATATATATATATATATATATATATATATATATATATATAAAATCTAAAATACTGTAATTAATATCTAAATAATTAAATAAATATGCCTAAAACTTCAAAGTTACCGAAATAATACACAATATTATTATTTATATAATTGTTATAAATATATAAATAAAAGAAAAATTGTAACATATATATAATTAAGAATGTAGCAATTTTTTTAAAAATTGCAAATATTGCAATTTCTATCACGATAGTAATCTATCGCTGACAGTAGTCTATCACCTCAGTTTTTTATTGAATTTTGTCGATGACTATCACTGATAGTAGTCTATCAGTGATAGTCATATATCAGTGATAGTCACTGATTTTTTACCATATTTGAAAAATATTTTAAATTTTGCTATATTTACCATTATTTTGGGTCTGATTACGGTTTATGCAACCAAAACCCTAAAAAAAAAGTGGTATTAGAATTTAAACATCGTTTAAATAGTATTATTTACTTTGAACAAAAATATATACTTTAGGTTAATTTTCATTTAAATAATTCATTAATAACAAAATAGTTAGTTGAGAAAATTTGTAACTATTAAAATTTATTATGTAGTAAAATTAGAATATTAAAAATATTAAAACAATTAAAAAAAGAATTAAAACATGACACAGTATTAAAAAAAAAAAATAATTTCAGAAGAATAAGAAATAAATAAATGGGAGAAAGTGGCGCTTGAGAGGAAATAATAAAAATTGGAAAGACGTAGGAAAAAAGAGAAATTGGTTTGATAAAAAAAAAAACGAAAAACTGGTTTTCAAAAATCTTTTTTTTTTTTCTGTTTTCAAAATTCCTTCACACTTTTAAAAACGTTTTCAAAATTGTAAAACCAAAACTGAATTAATTATACACCCTTATTTTTTAAAAATATAAAATAAAAAAAAATTAGGAAACAAAATGGTTATCAAATCGACCCTATACTTTTAGATAAAAAAAAAATATACAGATAAAAGTAATGTTTTTAAGTTTTATTTTCAAAAGCCAAAAATAAAAATAAAAAATCCTTCTAAATGTTCATAACAAAGGATCGATTTAAAAATTATAAAAAAAAAATCTTTTGCCTTCAAAATTGTAAATTAAAAATCAACAATCCTCATATTATTCTAATAAAAGAAACAAATATTTATAAATTTTACCATATTCAGTTTAAAGTTTAGAGTTTAGAATTTTGAGAAGTATTTTAGTCTTAAACATCGTTTTAGATTCTAGTATTTAGCCATTTTCAAATACAAAAGATTTTTTGTTCAAAAAAAAAAAAAAAAAATACAAAAGATTTTGACTTTTTTTTTTTAAATTTAAAATCGCTATCAAACATGTCTTACAGTTTCAATTATAGTCTATAATCTTTTCCTTACTTTTAAATTATAGTCTATAATCTTTTCCTTACTTTTAAATTAGTTTAAAAGTTAACAATTCATCCTACTATGACTATGTTTGAGTGTTTTTTTTACTTTAGTACGAGAATTTGAACTTCGAATCTCATCGTCGAAGACACATATTTATACCAATTGAATCAGTATTTTTTTAACATCGTTGAAAAAAATATTTATTAAAAAAAAAACGCTTTATACTCAAAATCGTCGTGTTTTTGAGTAACATAAAAATGTTTTACTTAAAAATTCTATTAATAGTTTTTTTTTAAGATACGACTCTGCTGGGGATCGAACCCAGAGTCTCTGGTTTCCCTTATCCATTAGGCCACAGAGTCAATTATGCATTTTAGTGAAGGGTACAACTTTATGTCAAATTGATCTATGACAAAAATAAGGTTTATTATGGGAGATTGAACCCTTGGCTTTTTAATCCCGGACTTTATGCCAACTGAGCTATGACAAAAATAGAATTTATCATTGAATTAAGTAAAGTGAATATATCAATTGTCTTTTTTATAAGATACAACTTTGCTAGGGATCAAACCCAAATTCTCTAGTTTCGTATACCAGCGCCATTGGCGCCACAAAGTCAGACTTTTTAGTCAAGAACATAATTTTATGCCGCAAAAATAAAAATAATGTGAAAATATCACAATTGTCTTTTTTGTAAGATACGACTTTGCTGGGATCAAACCCAAAATCTTTGATTTCGTACACCAACGTCTTATCCATTAGGCCACAAAGTTAATTATGACCTTTTAGTCAAAGACAAAACTTTATGCCAATTAAGTTATGACAAAAATAAAGTTTATTATTGAATTAAGTAATGTGAAAGTATCAATTATCTGATCGAACTCAAAATCGTTGGTTTCGTAGACCAACGTTAATTGAGCCAATTGAACTATGCTCGATTTGATAAAAATAATTTTTATTATTGAATTAAGGTAATTTGAATACAATAGGCCAGAGTCTCTGGTTTAGTAGACCAACACCTTATCTATTGAGTCCCAGAGTTAATTATAGCAAGAATTCTTACACGGTAAAATATTAGAGAGAAGATTTTAAAATTATATTCGAACATGTATCAGATGATACATTATTTTAAATTTGAATTGAACAGTAATCAAAGATAGCTAGCTCACATTGTGACGGTTGCATGAAGCATTCTCGTACCAAAAACATTTATTTTAAAAGCACTTTCAAAATACATATATAATGAATTCAGTGTTAATTTAATAGGTGGAGATGAGCCCACTTTGGCATCAGAATAAACTGAGAGAGTTTTGTAAGGCAAAGGGCATTCATGTAACTGCCTATTCTCCTCTAGGAGCAGTTGGTACAAATTGGGGCCATAATAAAATTGTGGACTCTGATGTTATAGCTCAAATTGCCAAGGCTAAGGGGAAAACAACTGCTCAGGTATTAATCATTTCAGTTTTACTTTTATTATCATACAAAATAACATATTTGTTGGTTAAATTATAAGTTTACTCATAAACTTTTAAATTTGTGTTAGAAAGAATCTCATAGATCTATAAACTTTAAGGGACGGTTTGATTTGAGAATTTGTAGATGCCTGAAAATAAAAGATGCCTGAAAATGAGATGTCTAAGAATAAGATGTCTGAGAATCAATGATAACAACATAGGTTGCTAGCTATCGCATAGGTTGCTATGCGATTCTGGTTCATTTTCCGATAGGTTCAATACCTCAGATTGGAATGAATCTAACCAAAAAAAGAAAAAAAAAAAAAAAACACAAACCTAAAGCTTCAAGAAAATAAATTATGCCAGTGATTTTCGGAAGATGAAAATAAAATAAACTTGGGAAGAAGAATACGTTGTAAAAAAAGGAAAGAAAAGAAGAAGATTTAAAAGAAAAAAATAAATGGAAAGAAGAAGACATACCTGGACACTTCACCGTGGTTTTCGTCTTCCTAAAATGATGCCCGGACTAAATGAAAAGTCGTCTAACCAACCTAAAGCTCATAAATGATGTCTGGGCATAGATTAAAAAAATTCAAACCAAACATGAGAATGACCATCAGAAAGCCATTCCCATTCTGATGCCCACCCTAAAAACTTTCTAATAAGTTCTCAAAGTTTCAATTATGTATCTAATAAGTTTTAGACATTTTTTTAAGTTTTTTTAAAATTAATTGATCTATTAGATATAAAACTAAATTTTGTGGTCTAACAGAGCTCTATTTCTTTTTTAAACTACTAATAGGTCCGTAAATTTTTAAAAATATCGTACAAGTCCAAGTCTTTTTAGACACAAACCTAAAAACTTCAAAGATATATAAACACAAAATTAAAACTTTAACCTATTAGATATTTTTAATTTTTAAAGACCTATTTAGATATTTTTTAAAGTTGGACATATATAAATCTAAAAGTTTTAGCAACAAACTCAATTGTACTTTAACCATTTGTAAACACTTTATAAAAGAAATTGTTCAACTTTTTATTTTTTATTTTTGAAATTTTGTGAAGATTGCATTGAGATGGGTGTATGAGCAAGGAGTGAGCATAGTGGCAAAGAGCTTTGACAAGGAGAGAATGAGACAGAACATTGACATCTTTGATTGGTCATTGACTGAGGAGGAATCAACCAAGATTGGTCAACTTCCTCAGCACAAAGCTGTTGTGTTTGCCAATGTTTATGGCCACCATGATGTGGTACTTGACCTTGATGCTCAACTTTGAATCTCTCCATTATTATTATTATGTAATTTCCCTCATTTTAATTTGTAGAATGAAAGAGGTTGCAATGAACCTATGATTGTGCTTCTCAATGTATCTTACCTTTTGTAATGTTTTATAAATTTGACTCCAAACTTTTATGCTCGTATCTATTTAATCATTTAACTTTAAAAAATTTGAAATTTTGATTCTAATACGCGCTTCTCGTTAACTTTGTCATTTAAATGTTGACGTGACACTTTTATTGCACTAATGAGTGAAAATTTGGCACAATATATAGCACAAATGAATCAGTTAGGATAGGAAAAGAAAAATATTTGCTTATACTCTAGATAGTATAAGCTTTGACTCACTTATTTTTAATATGATAGCATTTTTAGTGTGTCAATTTTTTTTTTAGTCAAGTCTACTTATCTTTTAAATGCAATATAATAGACCAATGAAAATACATTCTTCCAAGTGTGTACACACTGCTATTAGTTAGGAAAACAAAGTAATGGTGGGTGGAGGGGCAACTGAAATATCTTATAGAATTGTATTCATAGATCCATTTGAAATATGTTTGAATCTCTTAAGCAAAGGTTTGAGAGTCTATGTATCATTATGATTTAGAGAACTCGATCTCTTCGTTCATGGTTTCTGTCCACTTCTTTGCATTTGATCCACGAGTGGTCTCATCAAAAGTATTAGGCTCTAGATCATTTAGCAAACCATTTACATCAAGAGCCATGTTTATACAATCAGTTTCTGCAAATCTTGTAGGGGTGTAATGGTCATTCTTTGTCTATCTCTTGTTAGTTGATAATCTTGTAGGTTAGGTTCTTCTTGTGTAGCTTCATCACCTTCTTGTTTCTCATGAGATCCTTCTGTCTCATCTTCAGATGTTTGATGAGGAGTGTTATTGATCAAGGTTGATTGTTCCACCTCAAATTTTAATCTAGAGGTTTGAGCATCACTGTCAGTTTTTGTTTCCTTGGTCATGAACATTTCTTCTTCTATGAAGGTTACATCCCTGCTATTAATACATTTTCTTTCTATGAGATTTCATAAATGAAATCCTTTTACACCTTCTATAAAGCCAACAAATATACACCTTGCAGCTCTTGGCTTCAACTTTCCTTGACTTTGGTGAACAAAACCCACACAACCAAAGACTCTTAAAATGTCTAGGTTAGGAGGGTGCTTCGTCCATTTTTCTTTTGGTGTAAGGAAGTTTAGTGAGCTGTGAGGACACCTATTTAAGGTGTAAACAATGTATGATGTATCTCCAGTCCAATATTTCTCAGGTAGCATAACATCCGACAACAAACACCTCTCTCTTTCCATTATTGTTCGATTGAACCTTTCAGCTACCTCATTTTGTTGGGGTGTGTACCTTACTATCCTATGCCTTAGGATCCATTGTTCTTTAAAAAATGATCAAATTTTTCATTGTAAAATTCAAGGTCATTGTCTGTTCTTAAATATTTCACATACCTATAAGTTTATTTTTCAATAAGTGTTTTCCAATCCTTGAATTTATCAAAAGTTTGGTCTTTTGTCTTTAAGAAATAAACCCATATTTTCCTAAAGTAATCATCTGTGAAAGATACAAAATACCTGGAGGCACTTATCGAAGGTGTAGAGGCTGAACCTCATAGATTTGAATGAATGTAGTCTAAGATTCCTTTGGTTGTATGGTGGGCTTGGATGAAACTATGTCTTGTAGCTTTTCCTATAATACAATGATCACAAAACTTGACTTAATTACTTATCTTTTGAGGTAGGATGCCTTGATTAAATAATGTATCAAGTCCTTTGTTGCTAATGTGTGATAGTCTCTTATGCCATAAGTATCCTTCAGTCAAGCTGTCATTGGTGACAACTAAAGCTGATTGAACCATTTCAACATCTTTAATGAGACCTATAGTCCATTAATTTTCACACCATCCAACACTGTTTTAGAGTCTTTCTTGATTTCAAAAGTTCCTCTTAAACCCTTATACTCATAGCCAATTGAATCTAGCATTCCCAAAGAGATTAAGTTTTTTTAAATTTGGGAACATGTCTCACATTTCTGAGAAGCTTCACTGAATCATCTTGAAATTTTAATGAAACATAACCTATTCCAGAACCTTACAAACATGGTTATCTCCTATGTAGGCTTCTCCTCCATCTCATTCACCATATGTGTTAAACCAACCCCATGAAGAAGTCATGTGAAATGAACATCCACTGTCAAGAACCCAATCTTGGATTTGGACAGTCTCAATTCTGATTTGAAGAGTGATTTGTGGTTGCTAAAACATCAGAAAAAATAAAAAGAACTATCTCCAATTGAGGTTTCTGCTGGTTTCTTTCCTTTTTGCTTATTCGGATTTTGGTGTCTTTTTAGAGCCTAACAATCTTTTGCTAAATGTCAAACTTTGTGATAAAAAATGAATTTGAACTTGGACTTTCCTCTATTATCTCTTTGGTTCTTGTTATTTTTCCAATTGTTCTCGGGTTTTCCTTTTGAAAATAGGCTTTTTGAATTTGATGGTTCATTTCTTTATTTTTGGAGTTCCATCTCTTTTGTTCGGACAATAAAGATGATTATATAGGTAGTTAGCTTGTCTCACTACAACAAATATCACATACCAAAATGTCAGAAAAATGCTATCGTAGGAATTTCATAGCATTTTTGAAACACGGTCGTAGTCCCCTTTATTGAAAGTTCTTGACTTTTCATAGCGTTTTTTCAGCGCTACGAAAACCGCTATAGAGAACTTAGATTCGATCACGAATATTTCAGGCTATGGAAACTTTTTATAGTGGTATGAGAAAATGCTATTGTAGACTTTTTAATAATGTTAAAAATACGTTATGGAAAGTGTTACGAGATACATCAACATGAGGCCAACCGCTGACGTCACAACCCACTTCATCAAGAAGTCGAGGACACGACATTAACACAAGATATCCCAACGAACTGATGCTGACCCCAGGACCCTACGGATTCGAGCCTTCAGGCAATTCGAGGACTCACTGTTGCCACGCTACCTCTCGATCAGTGTGGGGAATATCTGACAAGACATTTCTGACTCACCTGACTAGACGACGGTACAACAACGCCCCCAATCCATCCAGAATTGGGGGATCGACGACCGTCATTATGTAAAAAAGTACAGACAGGCCCAAACTGTCCACACCTCTTGCTCGATTCGAGGACCCTCATAATGACGATCGACGCGGAACCGCCAAGTGGTATCCGCGCCACGCTGACTTTAAATATCCCCATTTGGAATCTTCATTAGGTATGTGATTCTTACATTACACACTACACTTCTACTTTCTACTTATGCTCTGAACACTCTCTAACTTAAGCACTACACACTACACTTCTACTTATGCTCTGAACACTCTCTAACTTAAGCATTCAGAGCCTTGTAGGGTCAGCCCCACACGGTGCAAGGAATTTATGCTCTGAACTAGGGGTGTAAACGGTTCGGTTCGGCTCGGTTTGAGTGCTAAACCGCATGGGCCGAGTTGGGTTAAGTTTAGTGGGCTGGATGATGGGCCGCTAATGGGTTATGGGCCCATTCTACTTTGTAGGAGTAAATAGTTCAAAAAATATACATATTGTCAAGCTCAAACTCAAGACATCTTGGTTGTAAGCGTCTCTAAAGCCACTGGACCACTTACAATTATTGGTAATCCTTCGGTTTATTATATATATAGTAATCGGTCGGTTCGGTTATCATCGGTTTTAAAGCATCAAAACCGAAAACCGACCGAATATATTCGGTTTTCTTAATATTCAAACCGAAACCGTCAACCGAACCGAACCGAACCGAAATTAACGTCGGTTTCAGTCGGTTTTTTGGTTCGGTTCGGTTTTTTCGGGTTTCCCTTGCACCCCTACTCTGAACACTCTCTAACATTCTAGATAAAAGTAATGTTTTTAAGCTTTATTAAAAAAAAAAAAAAAAAAAAAAAAAATAATAAAATAAAATGACAAAGGGTCCATTTTTTCTTAAAAAAAAAAAAAAATCTTTTGCCTTGGTTCAAAATTGTCAATTAAAAATCAACAATCCTCGTATTATCCCAATAAAATAAGCAAATATTTATGAAATTGTCAAAATTTTCATTTAATTTTTTATTTTTAGTTTGGGAAATCTTTCAAATGTCTGTATGAGAGATTTGTTTTGAAAAAAAAATATAATTTTTTTTTATTAAAAAAAGAACTGGTTGCACAAATAGCAATCAGGCTCAAACTAATTGCAAATTTAGCAAACTTTAAAATGTTTTGCAAATATGGCAAAAAAATCGTTTCTATCACTGATAGACTTCTATCAGTGATAGACTATTATCACTGATAGACTATTATCCCTAACAAAAATCTATAAAAAGCTGAGGTGATCAACGATAGACTTCTATCAGCCATAAGATATCAGCGATAGAAATTGCCATATTCGCAAAATTTTAAAAAACATACTATATTTCTAATTATCTTATTCTAAATTGACATCTGTTACAATTTCCCTTAAAAAAAAAGGGTTAGAAATTAATTTTTTACCATTAGTATGGTTTAAGGTTTAGAGTTTAGGATTTTGAGGAGTATTTTAGTGTTCAACATCCTTTTAGATTCTAGTATTTAGCCATTTTCCAATACACAAGATTTTGACTTTTTTTTTTTTTTTTAATTTGCCTATTAAAAATGAATATTATTCTGGTTATCCTTTCTAGTTTTTTAAAATTAAGCTTATATATATACTATTTTCATCTATGATTTGTTTTGGTTTGTCATCTATTTTCTAATAATATGTTTTCAAAATTAAAGTTAAATTTTGAAAATTAAAAAAAATAGTTGTTGATCGAGAAATTTCGGCTAATCAGCGGTCGCCACGTGTCTTCATCATGGTCGGCGGATCGAATAAACTTAGCCGAGCAAATTCGGTCATAGCTCAATTGGGCTCGAAATCGAATCGGGCCAGAAAGCTATTTAAATGGCAATTTGGCCCAAAGCCCAAAAGCCCATTGAACCCAAAATGCCATTGGACCCAAGCCCATTGGATCCAGGCCCAAGCCCATTAGGCCCATGAGAACTCTATAAATAGAGAGCTCATTCTTCATTTTCAAGGTTCAGAAAATTTCTACTCCTAAGAGCTCAGAGAGAATTCCGAAACAACCAAGACTCCCTGAATCCTTGAAAGACTGAACAATCCTTCAACATCGAGAACAAGCTGCGAAGCCCTCGATCCAAATTCAACATCGAGAACAAGCTGCGAAGCCCTCGATCCAAATTCAACATCGAGAACAAGCTGTGAAGCCCTCGATCCAAATTCAACATCGAGAACAAGCTACGAAGCCCTCGATCCAAATTCAACATCGAGAACAAGCTGCAAAGCCCTCGATCCAAATTCAACGTCGAGAACAAGCTGCAAAGCCCTCGAAACAAACCCAACATCGAGAACAAGCTGCAAAGCACTCGAAACAAACCCAACATCGAGAACAAGCTGCGAAGCCCTCGAGATACATTTAAATTTGAGAGAGAAAGAATCAGAGGATCAAACATTAGAGATTGAAATCCACTACGCACTGATACATACAATTAAATACAAATTCAAATTTCATTTACACGTGTCGAATTTCCATCCTTCGTCGAAATCTCGTGTGAACAGATTGGCACGCCCAGTGGGACAACTCTACCTCTCATCACTCCCTCTCTCAACTAAAAGTTAACAATAACATCGAAGAAAACAACATCTAGGTCTCTCATTTCCAACAACCCTTACAAGGGACCTGTCACCCGCAACCGCTTCATTAAAGAAGTCTCGCAGACGGACGAACACACTCTTGTCATCGTGAGTAAAATTTACAAACGACTGACGGAGTCTGCGCAGGGTGGGATAATCATCAAGGAAAATCCCTTGTACGATGAATATGTTCCTTCCTCTGATCAGTCGGAGAAGGTGTCTGATTCCAACGTAATGTCTGTAATGATGGCAGACGCACGCACTAATGATGAAGCAATGGCTGAAATGGAAAAGAAATTAAATTTTCTGATGAAAGCAGTTGAAGAACGAGACCTCGAGATTGCAAACTTGAGAAACCAGATGCAAAGTCGAGAGGCTGCAGAGTCAAGTTTAACTCCTGTAGCAAGGAGGAATGACAAAGAAAAAAAATGTCATCCAAGAAAACCAACCGCAGCACTCGACTTCGGTTGCTTCCTTATCTGTCCAACAGCTGCAGGACATGATTACCAACACCATCAGAGCTCAGTACGGTGGGCCCACCCAAAGCTCCCTCTTGTATACTAAACCGTATACCAAGAGGATCGACAACTTGAGAATGCCCATTGGGTACCAACCGCCAAAATTTCAACAGTTCGATGGGAAGGGCAATCCTAAACAACACATTGCCTACTTTGTCGAAACGTGCGAGAATGCTGGAACTCGCGGAGACTTGTTGGTTAGGCAATTCGTCCGGACTCTGAAAGGAAATGCATTTGATTGGTACACTAATTTGGAGCCCGAGACAATTGATAGTTGGGAACAGTTTGAAAGAGACTTCCTGAATCGCTTCTACAACACGAGACGAACAGTCAGCATGACCGAACTCTTGCACGCTAACCAAAGGATGGGCGAGCCAGTCATCGATTTCATCAACCGTTGGAGATCGTTGAGTCTCGACTGCAAGGATCTACTCACCGAGGTGTCCGCCGTCGAAATGTGCATCAACGGCATGCATTGGGGACTTCATTACATCCTGCAAGGGATAAAGCCCCACACATTTGAAGAATTAGCGACTCGCGCCCACGATATGGAGTTGAGTATCGCCAACAGAGGGAGCAAGGACCTCCTAATCCCGGATATCAACAAAGTGAAAAAAGAAATGAAGGACAGTGAGAAGATCACGAAAATTGTCGTGGAAGAATCCATGGTCGTCAGCACGGCCCCTGTAAGGTTTTTCTCAAAAGGAATGGAAAACAGGACAGAAAGAAGAAATGACGGAGGCGAGAGACGTCACCTTACGTTAAAAGAAAGACAAGAAAAAGTCTACCCGTTTCCAGACTCTGACATTCCTGACATGTTAGAACAACTATTGAAAACACGACTGGTTGAGTTTCCCGAGTGTAGGCGCCCAGAAGAGATGAACAAAGTCGATGATCCCAACTATTGTAAGTATCATCGAGTTATCAGTCATCCGGTGAAAAAATGTTTTGTCCTAAAGGAGCTAATTCTAAGGTTAGCTAAAGAAGGAAAAATTGAGCTAGACTTAGATGAAATAGCTCAATCAAACCACGCCGCAGTAACAATGAACTCCGACGTTCAATTATTTCCAGCCTCATTTGATAAGCAAAAGAAAAGCCTGATCCAGTTTGGGACCTTCAAACCAATAATTGTTCGGTTTGGACATGAAACCCCAAAGCAAATTTCTCAGGTAAAACCTAAGGCCGTCGGAAATTAGGATAAAGGTTGGACCGTTGTGGCTCATCAGAAAATACGACGACAAACACCTGTCCAGAAAGAAGATTGCATACTTCGAGATGATAAACAAAACAATAAACTTTCAAAGAAGAAAAGAAGAATCAATTCGAGGAAGCCTAAACACGAGAGAAGAGAAAACAAATATTTTTCTCAACATCGACGACGGGCGACTTTAAAAGAACTTTTCTCAAGAAGTTTCCTTCCCATCAAGAAAAAGGAAGAAATCTGTGCAAGTTCATGCTACATCAATGCAGAAGAAGTCGACGACTCAAAAGAAGTCGACCAAAAAACTTCTGTCTTCAATCGCATCAAGCCTTCAACTACTCGAACTTCGGTCTTCCAAAGGATGAATATGGCCGCGATAAAAGAAGAAAATCCATGTCTAACTTCTACCTCCACTCGAACTTCAGTTTTCCAAAGGTTAAGTGTTTCTACATCAAAGAAAGACGGACCTTCAACATCTGTTTTTTATCGCCTCAAAGTGACAAGTGATCAACAACAAGGAAAAATGAAGACTGTAGGGGCAAGACTGTTCGATGAAGAAGGTAGCGACAAGAAGATTCATAGTCGTGTTCCTTCACGCATGAAGAGAAAGTTTTTTGTCCACATAAACACAGAAGGTTCCTTGAAGGTGACGAAAAATCTCATCATTCTAACCAATCCTATAAGCGAAGGATTTGATCAAGACCTTGATGAAGATAAAAGTTTTTAAAATGTAATACTCCTTAACGTAAGAGTATAAACTACATGTTGCTCCTGGCCCGCACGAGCTTAAAAGGTGAACGACCCACAAAAAAAAAATCATTCATCTGAACTACGTCATGACTTGATCGTTCAAGTTCTGCGGTGCCGCGCCTTGAACCCAAGATCAAAGGAAACAAAGGTTCTACATGTTCCACTTTGCCAAACAAGATTTGTTATTACCATTTATCTTCAGATTGTAATACTTCATCCAACTTGAAATTTAGGTGGGTTCGAAATTTCCTTCCATAATCATGACCTTAAGTTCAAATTTTCAAACTTCATGTCAAAATTGATTGGAATCCCAAAATTATACCAAGTCAAATTTTCATTCAAGCTAAATTTCGAGCAAAATCCAAAATTTTCCTAGAATTAAAATTTGGGCATATTCCTAAATTTATTCTCGAGCAAGATGTAGATTCATAAATAATCCAAATCCAAGTCTCAAATCGAAATTTGTGTTTGGGTATACTCCAAATTTTATCCCACCTCGAAATTGAGTAAAAAAATTCAATGTCAAACCCATTTTCAAAATTCAATTGGGCAACTCCAAAACTCTACTCTACATCCAAAATGGATTTAAAGTAGAACACAAGAATCTACTAAAGTTCAAGTCAAGCTTCTGCCAAATAAGAAAGATCAAAATTGTAAGCTCAATTCATATTTTTTGGTCAATTGACATAGAAAGACGTATCATTCAAAATAATTGATTTATGAACCAAATTTCATATTTCGATAAAATTGATATGTCGAGGCGGATTCGAAATTAGGGGTGTCCTACATTTCGATTTTAAAATTTAACTTTTTCGAGACTCACCCACACGTACATGTGCATAACTCTCGAAAAATTGGGCATTTGTTGACCGAGAAATTTCGGCCAATCAGCGGTCGCCACGTGTCTTCATCATGGTCGGCGGATCGAATAAACTTAGCCAAGCAAATTCGGTCATAGCTCAATTGGGCTCGAAATCGAATCGGGCCAGAAAGCTATTTAAATGGCAATTTGACCCAAAGCCCAAAAGCCCATTGAACCCAAAATGCCATTGGACCCAAGCCCATTGGATCCAGGCCCAAGCCCATTAGGCCCTGAGAACTCTATAAATAGAGAGCTCATTCTTCATTTTCAAGGTTCAGAAAATTTCTACTCCTAAGAGCTCAGAGAGAATTCCCAAACAACGAAGACTCCCTGAATCCTTGGAAGACTGAACAATCCTGAACAAGCTGCGAAGCCCTCGATCCAAATTCAACATCGAGAACAAGCTGCGAAGCCCTCGATCCAAATTCAACATCGAGAACAAGCTGTGAAGCCCTCGATCCAAATTCAATATCGAGAACAAGCTACGAAGCCCTCGATCCAAATTCAACATCGAGAACAAGCTGCAAAGCCCTCGATCCAAATTCAACGTCGAGAACAAGCTGCAAAGCCCTCGAAACAAACCCAACATCGATAACAAGCTGCAAAGCACTCGAAACAAACCCAACATCGAGAACAAGCTGCGAAGCCCTCGAGATACATTTAAATTTGAGAGAGAAAGAATCAGAGGATCAAACATTAGAGATTGTAATCCACTACGCACTGATACATACAATTAAATACAAATTCAAATTTCATTTACACGTGTCGAATTTTCATCCTTCGTCGAAATCTCGTGTGAACAATAGTTTTTAAAA
Organism: Herpetospermum pedunculosum; assembly: GCA_028017165.1. Lineage (NCBI taxonomy): Eukaryota > Viridiplantae > Streptophyta > Magnoliopsida > Cucurbitales > Cucurbitaceae > Herpetospermum > Herpetospermum pedunculosum. Next base: position 53,272,128 of record CM051522.1, read on the forward strand.
TTTTGTTTTTATTATTAAAATTTGATTAATTAAGAATTCAAATATTTCTATTGAAGAAAAAAGATAAAAATCAAAGTAAAGAAAATGGAACAAAGACATAAATTTTAAAAATAAAATCGCTATCAAACATGTCTTACAGTTTCACTTAGTCTATAATATTTTCCTTACTTTTTCATAATTTTAATATATGACTATGTTTGAGTGTTTTTGTAGATGCTAAATGAGAATTTGAACTTCGGATCTCATCGTTGAAGACACATATTTATACCAATTGAATTATGTTCAGTTTGACATATTTGAGAGTGTTTTTTTTAACATGGTTGAAAAAAAAATTATTAAAAAAAAAAAACGCTTTGTACTCAAAATCATCGTGTTTCTGAGTAACATAAAAATGTTTTACTTAAAAATCTATCAATAGTCTACGACTCTGCTGGGGATTGAACCCAGAGTCTCTGGTTTCGTAGACCAACGCCTTATCCATTGGGCCACAGAGTCAATTATACATATTAGTGAAGGGCCCAACTTTATGTCAATTGATCTATGACAAAAATAAAGTTTATTATGGAGATTGAACCCTTCACCTCTTGCCAACAAGAGCAGCATAGCTCAATGGCATTATGTATCGCCTAGCGACCAGTTGATCTTAGGTTCAATCCCCCATCCCAATATGTTGTAAAAAAAAAAAAACCCCTTCACCTCTTTATCAAGGATTTTGGGCATGTTTGGGAGTGAAATAAAGATTTAATTTTAATTACAATTGATTTCCATATAACCCTTCACCTCTTTATCAAGGACTTTGGGCATGTTTCTTTTTTATAAGATACAACTTTGCTAGGAATCCAACCCAGATTCTCTGATTTCGTAGACCAGTGCCACAAAGTCAGACTTTTTAGTCAGGACCACAACTTTATGTCGCAAAAAAATGGGAATATATCACAATTGTATTTTTTTAAGATACGACTCTGTTGGGATCAAACCCAAAATCTTTGATTTCGTACATCAACGTCTTATCCATTAAGCCACAAAGTCAATTATGACCTTTTAGTCCAAGGCAAAACTTTATGCCAATTAAGTTATGACAAAATAAAGTTTATTATCGAATTAAGTTATAATGTGAAAGTATCAATTATCTTTTTTTTAAGATACGACTCTGTTAGGGATTGAACTTAAAATCTTTGGTTTCGTAGATGAACGTCAATTGAGCCAATTGAACTATGTTCGGTTTGATAATTTTTTTTTATTATTGAATTAAAGTAATTTGAATACTGTATTTTTTTAAGATACGACTCTGTTGGGATCAAACCCAAAATCTTTGATTTCGTACATCAACGTCTTATCCATTAAGCCACAAAGTCAATTATGACCTTTTAGTCCAAGGCAAAACTTTATGCCAATTAAGTTATGACAAAAATAAAGTTTATTATTGAATTAAGTTATAATGTGAAAGTATCAATTATCTTTTTTTTAAGATACGACTCTGTTAGGGATTGAACTTAAAATCTTTGGTTTCGTAGATGAATGTCAATTGAGCCAATTGAACTATGTTCGGTTTGATAATTTTTTTTTTATTATTGAATTAAAGTAATTTGAATACATTAGTAATTGAACCCAGAGTCCAGAATTTCGTAGACCAACACCTTATTTATTGAGCCACAAAGTCAATTATAGCCAAGAATTCTTACACGGTAAAATGTTGGAGAGAAGATTTTAAAATTATATTCCAACATGTATCAGATGATACTATATTTTAAATTTGAATTGAAGAGTAATCCAAGATAGCCACATTGTGACGGTTGCATGAAATGATTTCCCATATTATTAAAGAATTACTTTTGTCCCTTGTGTTTTGACTAGAGAAGTTATGGAAATGACTTTTTAAAGCATAGAACTAACTGTTAAAGTAATATGTGTGATAGTCTTTTATCCCATATGTATCCTTCAGTCAAGCTGTCATCGGTGACAACTAAAGCTGATTGAACTATTTCAACATCTTTAATGAGACCTATAGTCTATTAATTTTCACACCATCCAACATTTTTTTAGAGTCTTTCTTAACTTCAAAAGTTCCTCCTGAACCCTTATACTCATATTCAATTTGAATCTAGCATTCCCAAAGAGATTAGGTTTTTTTAATTTTGGGAACATGTCTCACATTTCTGAGAAGCTTCACTGAATCATCTTGGAACTTTAATGAAACATAACCTATTCCAGCAACCTTACAAACATGTCTCCTATGTAGGCTTCTCCTCCATCTCATTCACCATAGGTGTTAAATCGACCCCATGAAGGAGTCATGTGAAATGAACATCCACGGTCAAGAACTCAATCTTGGATTTGGACAGTCTCAATTCTGATTTGAAGAGTGATTTGTGGTTGCTAAAACATCAAAAAAAATATAAAAGAACTATCTCCAACTGAGGTTTCTACTGGTTTCTTTCCTTTTTGCATATTCAGATTTTGCTGTCTTTTTAGAGCATAACAATCTTTTGCTAAATATTCAACTTTGTGATAAAAATTGCATTTGAACTTGGACTTTCCTCTATTATCTCATTGGTTCTTGTTATTTTTCCAATTGTTCTCGGGTTTTCCTTTTGAAAATAGGCCTTCTGAATTTGATGGTTCATTTCTTTATTTTTGGAGTTCCATCTCTTTTGTTCGGACAATAAAGATGATTATATCGGTAGTTAGCTTGTCTCACTAGAACAAATATCACATACCACAGCGTCAGAAAAATGCTATCGTAGGCTTTTCATAGCGTTTTTGAAACACGATCGTAGCACCCGTTATTGAAAGTCCTTGACTTTTCATAGCGTTTTTTCAGCGCTACGAAAACCGCTATAGAGAACTTAGATTCGATCACGAATATTTCAGGCTATGGAAACTTTTTATAGTGGTATGAGAAAACCCTATTATAGACTTTTTAATAATGTTAAAAATACGTTATAGAAAGTGTTACGAGCTACATCAACATGAGGTCAACCACTGACGTCACAACCCACTTCATCAAGAAGCCAAGGCCACAACGTTAGCACAATATATCCGAACGACCTGAGGCCGACCCCAGGACCCTACGAATTCGAGCCTTCGGGCCTTTCGAGGACTCGCTGTTGCCACGCTGCCTCTCGATCAGTGTGAGGAATATCTGTCAAGACATTCCTGGCTCACCTGACCAGACGACAGTACAACAATACCCCCAATCCATCAAGAATTGAGGGATCGACAACCGTCATTATGGAAAAAAGTACGGACAGACCCAGACTGTCCACACCTCTTGCTCAATTCGAGGACCCTCATAATGACGACCCACGCGGAACCGTCAAGTGGTATCCGCGCCATGCTGCCTTTAAATCCCCCATTTGGGATCTTCATTAGGTATGTGATTCTTACATTACACACTACACTTCTACTTATGGTCAAAACACTCTCTAACTTAAGCATCAGAGCCTTGTAGGGCAAGCCCCACACCGGTGCAAGGAATTTATACTTACCTGGGTAGGTCGAAGGAGCGTCCAACGACAGCGGAGCAACCCGGCGGAAGCTTGGCGACGGGAGGTCCAAATTCTTGCGCCAACATCTAGCGTCATTTGTGGGGACACCGCATTAGCAAAACTAAAACGATTTCCCTAAAACGCTAAGATACCATGTCACCTCCGCACGACGACGACAAAAAACCCGCCATCTTGAGGCGGAAACGCGACGAAAAGGCCGTTGAGCCTCCCTCGCGGAGTGCTAGACCGACGGCCAGGCCCCGCAATCCCTGTCAGGAGGGCCGAACGAGTAAGGCGGACGTGGGAAGGGAATAACAACCCTTTTTGTCGCAGACGTCCAAACAACGTGGTGCAAAGAAGAGTCCCTCCAGAGTTATATGGAAGAGGTCAAGACAGCAGGGCCACCGACGGAGCAGACGCCCGACGACATCCGGTGCACGACCTTCCCCCGAAAGTCGGTGCACCACGTGTGCCTGCAGCCCCTCGACGAGCGTCTGGTTCACGACTACCCGGACCCTCTAGAACGCATGCATGAGTACATCACCGCAGACGAGCCAACCTTTGCTTAGACACGCAATGTCGAGACCAGCAGATGCAAACCTGCTAACAAGGCCGATCGACGAAGGGCAAACAAGACTGTACCGACCCGATCAACCTCTGACCAATACAACCAGTACACCCCAGCAACAGTAGACCGCTACACTGTTGGGTTTTATGTCCTAAAACTCGTGGTTTATAAACTGAATGTATATTCTATTTTGCAATAAAGTTGTTATTGAGATTTATTCAGTAAAGTTGTTATTGAATAAAGTGAATTGTGTTTACTTTTAACCTAACTCCAATAAACAAAGAACCCATGGTTATAGGTTGTATACTTAAACTTCATGTGTGACATGATTGTGGATCAGGTTCAAGTAATAGGTAGAACGGTCTATAGTATAGGGATGAGGCTGGGTACCTTATCCTAGGGATACTATTGGACGTGACCCGCTTTGCATAGTACAAACGATGTATCCGAAATTTTTCATGTGGAAACATGCGAGTGGGGGCGTCTTGTGCAATGAGTTTGCATAAGACTGAACCGCGAAACAAGTCGCTCTTTCTTTATAACTCCGTTTACTGTAAAGACCGACTTTTTCATATGATGACCTAGGTAACTCGATATGAATCCTGAGCACGCTATGAACTCCTGTTTATTCGGGCTTATCTTTCGACTTGTATGGGTGAGAGTGGCCCGAGATCGCCGACTCAATAAGCCTACCATCTTGGGGATAAGACCGGGTAGGTAGCTGGGAACATAGTCCTGCGAGATGGAATTCACTCCTATCCGCCTTGAGGGATTAGTAGAGAGGTTGTTCCCTTAAGTGCCGACTCCGGGTCTTGAACTAGGGATCCCACCCTCTCATTGGCCCGAGAGGGACTTGGTATAGTGATGAGATCACATACCAATCGATTTGGTGGTTGGACCACAAACCAATAGTTCTGATACAGATCCAATCACTGAACCATTGCATGTACCTGAAAGAGCCATTACAAGAAGCAAGGCAAAGAAGATTCAAGAGGCTTTTACACTACATTTTCAAAGGCTAGCTAATGCACAAGAAGAGACAAATATTTTTGAACCCAAATTTATTTACAATATTAGTTCAATGAGTCAAGAAGAGAATGGTGTGAAGATGGCACACGAAAAGTATTCTAGTTTGAAAGATGGCACGTGGGACAAAAAAAGTGTGCAGAGATTGAGTAGTGGGCTATCTAGCTTCCACCTCTTGGGAGTTTGGAGTGTCAAAACTACTCAAACGTTGGAATCTTGAAGAGCGCGTCCTACAATAGCTAGTTAAGACAAATTAAAGCATTTATATTATTTTTAGTTTTTCCATATGACTTTTCAATTGTTAGGCAATTAAATTTCCATTCCCTAGGTTCTATTTTCTTCAATTCTGCATTTAATGACTTTTGGAGACCTTTGGTATTTGGTAGCTTGAACGTCCATTTTGGCATATTTAAAGGCTTGTAAGGCTCTTCAAAATACAGATTATGCTTATCAAGAACTTGTGTTACTTAAAACCCCTTTTGGTGTTGTTTCTTTCAAATCTTGTTTTAGGTTTGATGTTAATCGGTTCATTGAATTAGTTTTGATCAACCTAATTCTGGAGTGAGTCGTCTTAGGATCTAAGAGTGAAAATCATAGATTCTAAGTGTGATCTAAGAGTCATTCACCTTCTAACTAAACTCTTGGTTGGAATCAATCGTTATGTTAGTCTTCTTTGTGGGCATTTACAAGGATCCTAAAAGAACCTCTAGCTTTGTAAATCAAGCATCGTTGGACGCTTATGATTTGGTATCAGAGCATGTGGTCAATATCTTTGGCCGTCTCTAGAGGTGAAATATCTTTACTTTGTGTTATTATTATTATTAGTTTTTCTGAAAGCATTTACTTATAAAGTGTAATACAAGATATACTACAACTTGTCTTGAAAGTCTTGCTCTCAGATTATCAAAAAAAAAAAAAAAAAAAAGAAAGAAAAAAAAAACAGTAGAAAATGAAGAAGAAATCAGTAGCAAAAGCAAAAAAAAAAAAAAAAATCAAAGATCTGAGGCACACGAAAAGTTCTTGTCATTAAGTTGTAATTTGATTTTTGAGTTATTGATCCTAAGGTTGAGTTTCTCTAGTATTAGTTTGTGAGAAGTTGATTTTTTTTGAATTGGTTATATCAAGCTTAAAGTAAGATTGCACCAAAATCTAAACAAACCCATACATCTTTGACCTAGTACCAAAAGCCTACCCTTGAGTGTTAAACACGAGTGTCCTTGAGTGAAATCTTTGTGGGAAGTGTGGAGAGGTCCTCTTTACTGTTTTTTTTTGTTCAACTTCAATTTTTTTGGATAGATCATGGCGCATGATGCAAAAGATGTACAACAAGTGGTAGATCCAAATATGACTATTCTTCAAGCCATTCAAGGTATGCTGAAAATGATGAATGAAGATAGAAAAGAAAGAAGGGCACAACAACAACGAGAAGAACAAGCATTGCAAGAAAATGAAGACATGTTTGACATAGTTTTGGCCGAACAAGAAAGAAACTTTAGAGGAAGAGGAAATATGAGAGGAAGAGGAAGAGTTAACCTTGCAAATGTCATGCAACCTAGAAGGATGGAAAGCGTGAATGAAGATAGAGATGGAGGCGTTAAACTCAAGATCCCACCTTTTAGTGGAACAACGGATTTCGAGACATACTTGCAATGGGAAAGGAAGATAAAACATGTGTTTGATTGCAATACATATAGTGAGAATAAGAAGATGAAACTTGCCATTGCCGAATTCACCAATTATGCATGTGATTGGTATCATCATCTCAAATCCGACCGAAGAAGAGAAGAGGAGGATCCCATAGAAACATGGGAAGAACTTAAAGAAGCCATGAGAAAAAGGTACTGTTGACCGAGAAATTTCGGCCAATCAGCGGTCGCCACGTGTCTCCATCACGACCGGGGGATGAGATGAACTTGACCGAGCAAATTCGGTCAAACTGCAATCGGGCTCGAAATCGAATCGGGCCAGAAAGATTAAAAAGACAATTTGGCCCAAAGCCCAAAAACCCAATGAACCCAAAATGTCATTGGACCCAAGCCCATTGGATCCAAGCCCAAGCCCATTGGATCCAGGCCCAAGCCCATTAGGTCCATGAGAACTCTATAAATAGAGAGCTCATTCTTCATTTTCAAGGTTCAGAAAATTTCTACTCCTAAGAGCTCAGAGAGAATTCCCAAGCAACAAAGACTCCCTGAAACCTTGGAAGACTGAACAACCCTTCAACATCGAGAACCAGCTGCGAAGCCCTCGATCCAAATTCAACATCGACAACAAGCTGCGAAGCCCTCGATCCAAATTCAACATCGAGAACAAGCTGCGAAGCCCTCGATCCAAATTCAACATCGAGAACAAGTTGCGAAGCCCTTGATTCAAATTCAACATCGAGAAAAAGCTGCGAAGCCTTCGATCCAAATTCAACATCGAGAACAAGCTGCGAAGCCCTCGATCCAAATTCAACATCGAGAACAAGCTGCGAAGCCCTCGATCCAAATTCAACATCGAGAACAAGCTGTGAAGCCCTCAATCCAAATTCAACATCGAGAACAAGCTGCAAAGCTCTCGATCCAAATTCAACATCGAGAATAAGCTGCAAAGCCCTCGATCCAAATTCAACATCGAGAACAAGCTGCAAAGCCCTCGAAACAAATCCAACATCGAGAACAAGCAGCGAAGCCCTCGAGAGACATTTACATTTGAGAGAGAAAGAATCAGAGGATCAAACATTAGAGATTGTAATCCACTACGCACTGATATATACAAAGATAAATACAAATTCAAATTCATTTACACGTGTCGAATTCTCCATCCTTCGTTCGAAATCTCGTGTGAACAGATTGGCACGCCTAGTGGGACATCTCTACCTCTCATCTCTTTCCCTCATCTCAAAGACAAGTGAAGTTATGTCGTTCAGAACTCCTTCAACAACCGTTGTCATGAACAACCCCTACACGGTTTCTACTCCTCACGATTGTCCACGTGATTTTGTCACAATTGTGAGCAGAGTAATGAAATCGTCAGGGGCATCTACGAGTAACAAATTTCTTGTTAGGTGTAACTGTTACGTCTCCAAAAGTGATTATTTTAGGACTTATTTACCTTAGAAAGACGTACACTCTTAGGTGTTTTTGGTAGGATTTGGCTTAAACTCGTACTTATATATGAGAATTAGAAGAATGAAGCTAAATTAGGACTTATATACAAAAGGAAAGAAAAAGAACCAAAAACGAAGTTAAAGGAATGAAAATTGTGCATTGCGGAAGCATTGCGGAAACATTGCTAAAACCGCAATGTTTTAAGTGAAATCCGTAAGTTGTCTAACTATTTTCTGTTTTGTTCCGACCTTTCAGGGATTCATTCTTTCTCCTGCAGCCACGTAGTAGTACGACGTTGAGAATGGATGGTTCTCCTTGGCCCAAGCGTACCTGCAGAACACTATAAAAGGAGGTCAAGATGGAAGGTTGAAACACACTCGAACAGCGTAGACTTCTCAGTTCAACGCAGCTGTTCCACTCTTTTTCTCTCTTCCGTCTGTTGGCTTGAAAGGATCAGCTGTTGGAGTCGACAATCTGATAGGAAGGAGAGAAGATTCATCTTCTCTTCTGATTGGATTCATCCAAGCAAGGCTTTCTTTCTTCCTTCAGCCGAGGCGTTCGCAACACGAAGAACACGCTCGGATTTACTGCTTTCTGCCTTAGCTTTCTGTTTTCGTTGCTGTTTGTTGTCATTTCCCTTTTCATTAGCTACTCTATTCCATTTCGTTGCTTTCTGTTTTACTTTGGCTATTCAAAGCTATCACTTGTTTCGATCAAACGCTAGTTAATCTAAGCATAATTTCATTACTTCGCACGTTCTTCATCTCGTATGTTCACTGCTTTTAGCTTCTGTTTTGTCTTTAATCTTCTACTAAGCATGTCATCTTCATCTATTCTACCCATTCTGTCTTCATCCATGAGTAACTAAATCACATAAGGGCATGCTAACGACAAACCTATAGGTAGAAACACGTGAATCAAGCATGTAGGATAGCTCTCGAATGCATTGAATGTATGTAAGCTTCATCCCACGGGCAATTTCGATTGGCCATCCATTTTGTCCAAAGAACTCCTAACCTCTGGAAGGAGAAAAAGTTCAGAGTCATACACTCATGCTAGCCTCTCAAGGTAGCCAGAAAACGACCTAGGAATAGGCGTTTTCCTAGTACAAATCACAACTTACTGTTTTAACAAGATGCTTAAGACCTTACTTGGACATGAGTAAACTAAAGAATCTAATGCATGAAATCGGAAGATACATGAGAATGAGTTAGTTTGATGCATGGTGAGTTGATCTACTGCTTGAGAATCGTATGAAAAAGCCTATAGAGGAGTCGTTAGTAGCCCTTGTTTCCACACTTTACCCATATTTCGCTGTTAGGAACATTGCGGTATAATTGCTGTTTCCGCAATTCCCTTAGTTAAGATTTGCCTTAGTCATTTTTCTTCTCTTCGTTTAATTGTTCTCTTTACATTCAAGTCTATTGTTTACTTGCACTTGTTATTGTTTCCATCCTTTACACTTTCCTTAGTAATTAGGCACATTAAAACCAAATCTACCTCATCTAATCCACCCAATCTCACTTAACAAAACACTTCGCCAGTAACTAAGAATAAATCTCTGTGGGAAATCGAATGAAAAAATACTTATTACTTGCTACAAGATCATGTATGCTTGCATGTTCTGAGTGCTCTACCATTGCATATTTCTTTTAAACATTGAGCACGCAACAAGTTTTTGGCGTCGTTGCCGGGGATTTAGTTTAGTGAAAACGAAGTTTGTTAAGTTAGAAACACAAATCTTAATATCTATTGGAGTTGATCTATTTTCATTTCTTTTGCAGGTACCATTGGGTTAGTTTATGAATGAGCATTCAAGTAGCGATCTAGAGTTCAATCCTGAGCCTGAGAGATTACTTAGGGCCAGAAACAGAGCTAAGAAACGTCTCTTCAACCAACCCCTTATACCTCCAAACGTTGCTGACTCTACTGAGTCATCACAATCCCATCAAGTAGAAATGGATAGAACAAACCCAAATCCAGCACCTACCATTCGCAACCCCATCGAAATAGCGAATGACAAGGATAGTGCCATTCTCTCCTACCTAGTTCCCATGCCTGGGGAGCTAAACCCAAGCATCATACGCCCTGAAATTACTGCCAACTCATTCGAGTTAAAGCCAGTAATGTTCCAAATGTTGTCCACTGTGGGACAATTCTTTGGAGTGGAAAATGAGGACCCCCACAACCATCTAAGAAACTTCCTAGGAGTTAGTGATACCTTCCTTATCCCTGGAGTTTCCCAAGAAGCCTTGAGGCTTTACCTCTTCCCTTACTCATTAAGAGATAAAGCCAAAACGTGGTTGAACTCATTACCTTCCGGATCAGTTGTCAATTGGACAGATCTGGCTGAGAAATTCCTAGTCAAATATTTCCCACCTGATAGGAATTCAAACTTTCGTGATGACATCATTAAATTCAAACAAGCTGAAAATGAGTCTCTTCACGAAGCTTGGACAAGGTTCAAGGACCTTCTGCTTAAATGTCCACACCATGGCATTCCATGGTGTATCCAAATAGAAGTCTTTTTCAAAGGATGCAACCCCAGCACTAGGCAAGTGTTGAATTCGTCAGCTGGTGGTTCCATGCTTTCTAAAAGCTATAATGAAGCCTATGAGATCCTGGAGAAGATCTCAGCATCTCACTGTAGGTGGTCAGATGATCCAGTTGAGCCTAGGAGAGCTCAAGACAAGGATGCTCTGAGTGCAATGAGCAACCAAATAAACGCCCTGACCAACCTAGTCAAACAAATGGCTCAAACCAATCTCCAATCCAGTGTCAACACCGCAGCAGCCATCTCAATGGGGGCACAAACAAGTCAAGGTGAGACACTGATCTATGGATTCTGTGGGGAAGGGCAGCTGTATGAATACTGCCCTGGGAATCCAGCCTCAGTCTGCTATGTTGGAAGCCAACAGCAGCCTAGGAACAACCCCTACTCTAACACTTACAATCCTGGTTGGAGGAACCACCCAAATCTTTCTTGGGGTGGCCAACTAAATACTAACCAAGCTCCAAACCAACCAAGGCCGAGTGGAACACCTGGTTTCACTCCCCAAAATAACCAATCCATGTATCAAAAACCATATAACCAACCAATAGGGTCATCTGTAGAGAATCTACTTAAGGAGTATATTGCAAAGAATGATGCTACTCTACAAAGTCAGCAAGCTACCCTTAGGAGCCTAGAGAACCAAATAGGGCAACTAGCCAATGAACTCAAAAGTAGGCCCCAAGGTACACTGCCTGCTGACACTGAGGTGCCTAGAAGGGATGGTAAAGAGCAAGTTCAAGCAATTGAACTTCGAAGTGGGAGACCATTGGTGAACAACGCTAGAGAAACACCAAAGAGAGTAGAGAATGAAGAGTCTAGTGCTCCACTGGATTCTCTGCCCAACCAAGGTCAACCACCAACAAGCACATCAAAGGTGAGGCTGGAACCAATCATAGAGGAACTCGAAGAAATCCCAAGGCCTTCACCTGTCCTGAGGCGACCTGAAGTGCCTACATATGTGCCACCACCTCCATTCCCAAGAAGGCTAAAGAAGAAACAAGAACAGGAAGTGCACTTTAATAAATTTCTTGAAATTCTTAAGCAAGTGCATGTTAATATTCCTTTTGTAGAGGTTTTGCAATCTATGCCCTCTTATGTTAAGTTTTTGAAGGATATAATCACTAACAAGAAAATTATTGGTGAATTTGAAACAGTGAACCTCACTGAGGAGTGCAGTGCTATACTCCAAAACAAGCTACCAAAGAAGGAGAAGGATCCTGGTTCCTTCACCTTACCAGTGGAGTTGGGAGGCAAGCACGTGGGCAGAGCTCTTTGTGACCTGGGAGCCAGCATAAACCTCATGCCCCTATCACTATTCCGTCAGCTTGGAATAGGGGAAGCACGTCCTACCACTGTCACCTTGCAGTTGGCAGACAGATCCATAGTCTACCCTGAGGGTAAGATAGAGGATATTCTTGTCAAGGTTGACAAGTTCATTTTTCTTGCAGACTTCATCATTCTGGATTATGAAGCAGACAAGGAAGTCCCCATCCTATTAGGCAGACCATTCCTAGCCACAGGTAGGGCCTTGATTGATGTCCAGAAAGGTGAGCTCACCATGAGGGTTCATGATGAGGAGGTTAAGTTTAGTGTATTTAAAGCACTGAGGTATCCTTCTGACTCTGAATCTTGTGCAAGTATGGCCATAGTAGATTCACTGATGGAAGAACAGCTTGAGCATGAGTTATTAACTAAGCATGCTAATGATTATGTACAATTAGATGTAACTGACTTAAATATTTCTGAAATAATGGATATACAAGTGGATAAACCTCAGCATGTTTGTATGACTATTGATTTGACTGAAAGATCCATGAATCCATTGAAACCATCCATTGAGCATCCACATATCTTAGAATTAAAACCACTGCCTGAACATCTTAAGTATGCATATCTAGGAAGTGATGATACTTTGCCTGTTATTATTTCGTCCAAATTGAGTGAAAAGCATGAAATTGAGTTGATATTATTACTTAAGCAACATAAAAAGGCTATTGCATGGACGATTGCTGACATTAGAGGTATTAGTCCTTCTTACTGCATGCATAAGATAATATTGGAAGAAGAGCATACACCCCGAGTAGATCACCAACGTAGGTTGAACCCCTCTATGAAGGAGGTAGTTAAAAAAGAGATAATAAAATGGTTAGATGCAGGTGTAATCTTCCCTATAGCTAGTAGTCAGTGGGTGAGTCCAATACAATGTGTACCTAAGAAGGGGGGGATGACTGTAGTAGTGAATGAGAGCAATGAACTGATTCCAACTAGAACTATTACAAGATGGAGAGTCTGTATGGACTATAGAAAATTAAATAAAGAAACAAAAAAAGATCACTTCCCTTTACCATTTATCGACCAGATGTTAGATAGGATAGCTGGTAGAGCTTATTACTGCTTTCTAGATGGTTATTCTGGATATAACCAAATCACCATAGACCCTGTGGACCAGGAGAAAACAACCTTCACATGTCCCTTTGGAACGTTTGCTTTTCGCAGAATGCCTTTTGGCTTATGCAATGCACCAGCAACGTTCCAAAGGTGCATGTTGGCCATCTTCTCTGACTTAGATGAATCCATGATAGAGATATTTATGGATGACTTCTCAGTCTTTGGTGATTCATTTACAAATTGTTTAGAGAACTTAGGACAAGTCCTAGCTAGGTGTGAGGAGACCAACCTAGTCCTTAATTGGGAGAAATGCCACTTCATGGTGGAAGAAGGGATAGTCCTAGGTCATAGAGTGTCTAGAGCAGGAGTAGAGGTCGATAGGGCCAAGATTGAGATTATAGAGAAGTTAGTGGAACCTCAGAATGTGAAAGCTATTAGAAGTTTTTTAGGACACGCAGGTTTCTATAGAAGGTTCATTAAGAACTTTTCAAAGATCTCTAAACCTCTGTGTGAGCTTCTAGAGCTGAATAAACCATTCATCTTCTCAAAAGAATGTTTCTTAGCTTGGACAACCCTTAAGGAAGCATTAGTCAAAGCACCTATTATAGTAGGACCAAATTGGGACCTTCCATTTGAGATGTTATGTGATGCGAGTGACTATGCAGTAGGGGTTATGCTAGGACAAAAGATTGACAAACTAACACATCCTGTATACTATGCTAGTAAGACACTGAATGAGGGACAATGTAATTACACAACCACGGAAAAGGAAATGCTAGCTGTAGTGTTTGCCTGTGAGAAGTTTAAGAATTACATTGTAGGCACTAGGACCATTGTGTACACTGATCATTCTGCACTAAAGTACCTTATGAGGAAGGCTGATGCTAAGCCTAGGTTAATTAGATGGGTACTGTTGCTGCAAGAGTTTGATCTAGACATTAGAGATAAGAAAGGATGCAAAAATGTGGTTGCGGATCATCTTTCTAGATTGCAGCATAATTGCGAAAAAATTGCGGAAACCGCAATTTCTGATGCCTTTATCGATGAACATGTCTTTGTGTTAGCACATCGTGATAACGATGAGGAACCTTGGTTTGCTGATATTGCTAACTTCCTTGCCTCGCAGGTACTACCAACTTTCAAGGGAGGACAAGAGAAGAAGAGGTTCCTACATGAAGCTAGGAAATTCATATGGGATGATCCGACACTCTACAAAACATGTGCGGACGGTTTGCTAAGGAAGTGTGTGTCAGCTGCTGAAGCGAAGTCTGTGCTGCAGCACTACCATACATCTCCCTATGGTGGACACTTTGGTGGCCAAAGAACAGCTGCAAAGGTGTTCCAGAGTGGCTACTACTGGCCCACGATCTTCAAAGATGCTCACGATCATGCACACAGCTGCAACGAATGCCAGAGAACAGGTAACCTTAGTCGGAAGGATGAGATGCCTCTCACTTACATCTTAGAGTTGGAGCTCTTTGATGTGTGGGGCATTGACTTCATGGGACCATTTCCCCCATCAGCAGGTAACCTTTACATACTTGTAGCTATAGACTATGTATCTAAATGGGTACAAGCCATAGCATGTCCAACAAATGATGCCAAAACAGTCATTAAGTTCCATAATAGACATATCTTTACTAGGTTTGGTACACCTCGTGCTATAATTAGTGATGAAGGGACACACTTTATTAATAAAGCTATGGAAAAAGTGTTGGCTAAGTACAATGTTAGACATAGAGTAGCTACCCCTTATCATCCACATTCGAATGGACAAGCTGAAATATCAAATAGGGAGATTAAAAGCATACTCGAAAAAGTGGTCAAACCCAATAGAAAAGATTGGTCGTTTAAGTTAGAGGATGCACTTTGGGCATATAGGACTGCATATAAGACACCCCTAGGTATGTCTCCTTATAGACTTGTGTATGGCAAAGCATGTCACTTACCATTCGAATTGGAAATCAAAGCATTTTGGGCCCTAAAAGAGCTGAATTATTGCGTGACCGATGCGGGAACATTGCGGTCTCTGCAATGACATGAGCTTGATGAGCTGAGACATATGTCCTATGAAAATGCTAAAATGTATAAGGAAAAAACTAAAATTTGGCATGATAGTAGACTCAGGATTAAGGACTTTAAGAAAGGCCAGCATGTCTTGTTATTTAACTCAAGGTTGAGATTATTTCCAGGCAAACTTAAGTCCAGATGGTCAGGTCCTTTTGTTATAACTAATGTGTTTTCTCATGGTGCAATTGAGATTAGGAACCTGCAGCACGGGCAACCGTTCATGGTCAATGGTGCACGTTTGAAACATTACTACGAGGAAGGAGATGTGAAGACTCTCTCGGCCTTCCTCTTATCTGAAGCTTGAAAATAAGATCGAGAGAAGACGAGTGATTACTGTGCTCGTCCATGCGAGGCTATGCCTTAGTTTATTTTTGCTATTTTTATTCCTTCGGTTGTTATTTTTGTATGTTTATGTGTGTGATTTTCAATACGAACTTGTTGTTAATTTTGTACGTTTTTATAGGGGATCAAAAGAGGAGATCAAGGAGTTGAATCAGGGGTAAAGAATCGGGGAAGATATCGGGCCGAATCAAAGATTAAGTTATGAGAATCTTGGCATTTAAATCAAGAAAATCTCCAACGGCCATTTAATTGCGGTGGATTTGCTGAAACCGCAACAGAAATAGCCGTTGGGATTCACTTGATTACAAATAGCCGTTAGAACAACTGTGGCCCGTACGTTTCCTTCATTCGTTAAACTTCAAGAAAACGATCTTCTTCTTCCTCTGCAATTCCTATTTTCAGATTTCTCCGATTCGACCATGGTGCTTACACGGGCTGAGAGATCTGCTTCCAAGAAGAAGGCGACCGACGCAGAGGCAGCTGCGAGAGAGGCATTACTTGCCTTGGCAGATGCCGAAGCCACGCGACCCGAACGACCTGCTAAGCTTCCTATCCGCAAGAAGAAGTGGAAGGTGGTGACCGAGATCCCTGCTGGTCCATCTGAACCAGCAGGTACGCCCAAGAAGAGAAAGTGGAAGATGACTGTCGAAGATGCGCCGGTCAAGGAGAAGACTCCCACTGTGGAGAGTCAAGGTAGTGGTCGTCCATCCTACGAGACGGCCAGACAAAGCCCCGAGCCATCTCCATCTCCACAGAGTCCTGAGTTGTCTCCACCTCCACAAAGCCATGAGGCATCGCCATCATCGCAAACGCCCGAGCCTGAAATTCCAAGGGAAGAACATCAAGAATCAGCGTTGGGCGACGGAACGGATGAAGAAGATGAGGTCTTCTCTCCTTTGAGGGAAGTCTGCCTCGATAGCCCAGCAAAGGGGGACGACTCAATGGATGAGACGTTGGGGGATTGCCTCCAACAGATCACCACCAGGGCACGGTTGAGGAAGAAAGCCCCCAAGGTTGTCAAGGCCAAACGACCAAAAACTTCAAAGAAATCCAAGAAGAAGAAGGTCAGCAGTGAGCCTTCTTTGAAGAAGCTAAAGATCGAGGCTGCTGAATCAGCCAAGGCCAGGGAAAAGGGGAAAGCCAAATTATACCCCGAAGATGAGCCTCAATCTGTCAGGTATGTGTCCTCAGACGCCGAATCAAGGGGCACAAAACTGAGGAAGAGGGACCTACTCCACGAGAAGGGGTTCCTTGATGCATTGGCAGACCTGCCGCAATTCTTGCGCGCAGGGATCACCAACCACGGTTGGGAAGAGCTGTGCAGACCGCCCATCCCCGCCTACTCCAGCATGGTGTACGACTTCTATGCCAATCTGACGCACCCTGAGGATGGCCTGTCAACGGTGAGGGGGCTGGAGGTTGACTTTTCAGCCAAGGCTATTAATGAGGCCTATGGTCTCAAGGGGCAGAAGCATACTGACTATGCAAGAATCACCGACGCACCAACTGAGGCTGTCCTGGAGGAAGCACTGCGCATCATAGGCCAACCTGAGGCAGCTTGGACAATCTCACGCAATGGGAAGCACACTCTGATGAGTGCTACCCTCACGGCCAAGGCAACTGTCTGGTTTTCATTCGTGCGAAGGCGTCTGTCCCCAGTGACCCACGAGACCACCATTAATCAGGGGAGATCGCTGCTGGTATATGCGATCATGAGAGGCCTCACTATCAATGTTGGGGAGGTTATTGCAGCCTCCATAGCAGACTGTGCCAAGAAAGGTAAGGGCCCTCTTTTCTTTCCAAACACCATCACTAAGCTATGTTTACGTGCAGGTGTTCAAATCGAGAGGATGGAGAGGCAGCTGGCCTACACTGGGCATCTGGAGTTGCCCACAGCCTTGCGGATGCGAAGAAAAGAGAATATGGAGTTTGAGCTAGACGGCCTGGCTGCAACTCAATCTCTCTCTATGGCCTGCCTGATGGATCTTCAGAGGAAGATGGCGCAATGGGCCGAGTATGCTCAGGCGAGGGACAAGGACGTGGCTGATCAGTTGGGCTGCATCTTCCCTGCCTTCCCCACTGACCTTCTGAAGCCATGGACGCCTCCAAGAGCACGGAGGAATGATGATGAGGATGTTTGAGTGCCAGTCTGAAGGGCACTCGAGGGAGTACTTCTGTTCCCTCTTTGAAATAAGAAAAAAAAAATAAAAAAAATCAAACTGCTTTTCGTTAAACTGTGTGAATTCTGGTATTTTGAGTCAATATTTGATCTGTTTTGAGTTCTGTATTTTGGTTGTTTAGGATAGATAGATGGTATCTGATTAAGTAGGTTGTTTTAGTTTTCCTTTTGGTATAGCTGTGATGACTGGAAATAACATGCAAAAGGGGCTGCTTACTGATATATCTGCCCTGTATATTCATTGCGAAATTATTGCGAATTCCGCAATTTTTGTTAGTTGTCACATGCTTTTGACTGACTGATTAGCTAGGTTGGTTCTGTTTCAATTTTGTTCTTTTGCTGCTTTCTTGACTACCTTATATAGCCTATCTGTGAGCATGCTGGATGAGTGTCTTAATGCCACCTTTGATAGTTTGAATTAGCTCTCTTAAGTTGCTCAGCATGCATGTCTTTAAGTCCTTGCCATACTGTCTTTTCAAATTTCTGCTGTTGAGTTATTTGCTTTAAGAATGTTCTGTCTATGCCTAGGATTTTTAGATTCTCTTTGTTTTGCCCTTGACTAGATGCTTCTAGGACAAGTTTGGGGGGTGCCACCTCAGACTCTCATTGGGGACAATGAGAAGTTTAAGTTTGGGGGAGGCCACCCTAGGCCTAGGAACATTCCTCTCTCCTTTTAGACATAAGCATTCTTCTTCTCCTTTGAAAAAATAATGAACTGAAAAAAAAAAAAAAAAAATGAAAAAAAAAAGAATAAAGAGGGGTGTCTCTCTTAAAGTTGCTGAGTAATCAGTGCCATGTGTGTAACCCACAGGTGGCATTGCATCAAAAGGTAACCAAAGGAGAGGCCCCCAAGAAAGAAAGAAAAAGGAAAAACTAAGGAAGAAGAATGTATGCTTAGGAGTTGCAGCTTTGTGGCTTAGATGTCCTGAATAAAAAGAACTCTGCTCCTCAATTAGCTAAGCACAAGGTTGTAGCTTTTAGGTTTGTCTAGGGAGATGAATGTCTATCCAATGTAGTGATGCCGGGGTTTAGTTTGTTCTATAAATGTACTACTGTCACTGGTTTGTACTAAGACTGACATGACTCTAAGGAATCCTAGGTAGCTCAAAAATAAAACATTAGAAGCATGTACTGAGTCTAGGGTAAAGCAAGGTAGAATTTGAAACCTTAGGGATAGTTGCACTATATGACAGAAGCAAATAGATCAGTCGTGGGAGGTTAATGAAACAGTAGGATCATAAGGCAAGAGAAGTCAGAAGAAGCAAGATGAGAAGTTAGTTTTAAACTTAGGAAGTGTGCCACAGGACAGCATTGCCATAGATAGGAACTTAGGGGAGTCAGCAAGTGGTTAGAGAAGTTAAAACAGCAGCCTAAGTAAGTCCTTAGATTGCTCGAGGACGAGCAAAACCTTAAGTTTGGGGGTGTGTTACGTACACTCTTAGGTGTTTTTGGTAGGATTTGGCTTCAACTCGTACTTATATATGAGAATTAGAAGAATGAAGCTAAATTAGGACTTATATACAAAAGGAAAGAAAAAGAACCAAAAACGAAGTTAAAGGAATGAAAATTGTGCATTGCGGAAACATTGCTAAAACCGCAATGTTTTAAGTGAAATCCGTAAGTTGTCTAACTATTTTCTGTTTTGTTCCGACCTTTCAGGGATTCATTCTTTCTCCTGCAGCCACGTAGTAGTACGACGTTGAGAATGGATGGTTCTCCTTGGCCCAAGCGTACCTGCAGAACACTATAAAAGGAGGTCAAGATGGAAGGTTGAAACACACTCGAACAGCGTAGACTTCTCAGTTCAACGCAGCTGTTCCACTCTTTTTCTCTCTTCCGTCTGTTGGCTTGAAAGGATCAGCTGTTAGAGTCGACAATCTGATAGGAAGGAGAGAAGATTCATCTTCTCTTCTGATTGGATTCATCCAAGCAAGGCTTTCTTTCTTCCTTCAGCCGAGGCGTTCGCAACACGAAGAACACGCTCGGATTTACTGCTTTCTGCCTTAGCTTTCTGTTTTCGTTGCTGTTTGTTGTCATTTCCCTTTTCATTAGCTACTCTATTCCATTTCGTTGCTTTCTGTTTTACTTTGGCTATTCAAAGCTATCACTTGTTTCGATCAAACGCTAGTTAATCTAAGCATAATTTCATTACTTCGCACGTTCTTCATCTCGTATGTTCACTGCTTTTAGCTTCTGTTTTGTCTTTAATCTTCTACTAAGCATGTCATCTTCATCTATTCTACCCATTCTGTCTTCATCCATGAGTAACTAAATCACATAAGGGCATGCTAACGACAAACCTATAGGTAGAAACACGTGAATCAAGCATGTAGGATAGCTCTCGAATGCATTGAATGTATGTAAGCTTTATCCCACGGGCAATTTCGATTGGCCATCCATTTTGTCCAAAGAACTCCTAACCTCTGGAAGGAGTAAGAGTTCAGAGTCATACACTCATGCTAGCCTCTCAAGGTAGCCAGAAAACGACCTAGGAATAGGCGTTTTCCTAGTACAAATCACAACTTACTGTTTTAACAAGATGCTTAAGACCTTACTTGGACATGAGTAAACTAAAGAATCTAATGCATGAAATCGGAAGATACATGAGAATGAGTTAGTTTGATGCATGGTGAGTTGATCTACTGCTTGAGAATCGTATGAAAAAGCCTATAGAGGAGTCGTTAGTAGCCCTTGTTTCCACACTTTACCCACATTTCGCTGTTAGGAACATTGCGGTATAATTGATGTTTCCGCAATTCCCTTAGTTAAGATTTGCCTTAGTCATTTTTCTTCTCTTCGTTTAATTGTTCTCTTTACATTCAAGTCTATTGTTTACTTGCACTTGTTATTGTTTCCATCCTTTACACTTTCCTTAGTAATTAGGCACATTAAAACCAAATCTACCTCATCTAATCCACCCAATCTCACTTAACAAAACACTTCGCCAGTAACTAAGAATAAATCTCTGTGGGAAATCGAATGAAAAAATACTTATTACTTGCTACAAGATCATGTATGCTTGCATGTTCTGAGTGCTCTACCATTGCATATTTCTTTTAAACATTGAGCACGCAACAGTAACCCTCTGTTCGAGCTCGATTCTGACGTAGCATCCGTCATAACGACTGAAACAAATACTATGGAAGAAAGAATGACATTGTCTGAGGCACCTACAAGTGACAAATTTGTTGTTAGGTGTAACCCTTTATTTGAGCTCGATTCTGACGTAGCGTCCGCCATGATGACTGAAATAAATGTTATGGAGGAACGAATGACAGAGTCTACGCGTGAGGGGATAATCACTCAGGAAAATTTCTTGTACGATGAATTTGTTCCCTCATCTGATCAACCAAATAAGGGGTCTGATCCAAATGTGATGTCTGTAATGATGGGAGACGCACACATAGGCGACGAAGCGATCGCTGAAATGGAAAAGAAACTAAACTTTCTGATGAAAGTAGTTGAAGAACGAGACCTCGAGATTGCCCAATTGAGAAATCATATGCAAAGTAGAGAGGATGCAGAGTCAAGTCAAACTCCTGCAGCAAGAGGAAACGACAAAGGAAAAATTGTCATCCAAGAAAGCCAACCGCAGCACTCGACTTCGGTTGCTTCCTTATCTGTCCAACAGCTGCAGGACATGATTACCAACACCATCAGAGCTCAGTACGGTGGGCCCACCCAAAGCTCCCTCTTGTATACTAAACCGTATACCAAGAGGATCGACAACTTGAGAATGCCTATTGGGTACCAGCCGCCAAAATTTCAACAGTTCGATGGGAAGGGCAATCCTAAACAACACATTGCCCACTTCGTCGAAACGTGCGAGAATGCTGGAACTCGCGGAGACTTGCTGGTTAGGCAATTCGTCCGAACTATGAAAGGAAACGCCTTCGACTAGTACACCGACTTGGAAGCCGAGACGATTGACAGTTGGGAGCAGTTTGAGAGGGACTTCTTGAATCGCTTCTACAGTACGAGGCGAACAGTTAGTATGTCCGAACTCTCGCACGCCAACCAAAGGATGGGCGAGCCAGTCATCGATTTCATCAACCGTTGGAGATCGTTAAGTCTTGACTGCAAGGACCGACTCACAGAAGTGTCTGCTGTCGAGATGTGCATCGGCGGCATGCATTGGGGACTTCACTACATCCTACAAGGGATAAAGCCCCAAACATTCGAGGAGTTAGCAACTCGCGCCCATGATATGGAGCTGAGTATCGCCAACAAAGGGAACAAGGACCTCTTAATCCCAGATATGAAGAAAATAAAGAAAGAAGTAAACGGCACTGAAAAAAAAATTACGAAGAGTGTCGTGGAAGAATCCATGGTCGTCAGCACGACCTCTTTCAAGTTTTCCTCAAAAGGAAAGGAAAACAAGAAAGAAAGAAGAAATGACGGAGGCGAGAAACGTCGCCTTACTTTAAAAGAAAAACAAGAAAAAGTCTACCCGTTTCCAAACTCTGACATTCCTGACATGTTAGAGCAACTACTGGAAACAAGATTGATTGAGTTTCCCGAGTGTAGGCGCCCGAAAGAAATGGACAAAGTCGATGATCCCAACTATTGTAAGTATCATCGAGTTATCAGCCACCCAGTGGAGAAATGTTTTGTCCTAAAAGAGTTCATTCTAAAGTTAGCTAAGGAGGGAAAAATTGAGCTAGACCTTGATGAAATAGCTCAA
Source organism: Herpetospermum pedunculosum (assembly GCA_028017165.1). Lineage (NCBI taxonomy): Eukaryota > Viridiplantae > Streptophyta > Magnoliopsida > Cucurbitales > Cucurbitaceae > Herpetospermum > Herpetospermum pedunculosum. Next base: position 53,294,519 of record CM051522.1, read on the forward strand.
TCAAACCACGTTGCGGTAAGAAATTTCTCAAGTAAAACATGAGGTCGTCGAAAATGAGGATAAATGTTGGACCGTTGTGGCTCGTCAGAAAATACGACGACAAAGACCCGTCCAGAAAGAAGATTGCATGTTTCGAGATGATAAACGAAACAATAAGCTTTCAAAGAAGAAAGGAAGAATCAATTCGAGGAAGCCTAAACACGAGAGAAGAGAAAACAAATATTTTTCTCAACCTCGACGACGGGTGACCTTAAAAGAATTCTTCTCAAGAAGTTTCCTTCCTATCAAGAAAAAGGAAGAAATCTTTGCAACTTCATGCTACATCCACGTAGAAGAAGTCGACGACTCAAAAGAAGTCGACCAAAGAACTTCTGTCTTCAATCGCATCAAGCCTTCAACTACTCGAACTTCGGTCTTCCAAAGGATGAGTATGGCCGCGACAAAAGAAGAAAATTCCTGTCTAACTTCTACCTCCACTCGAACTTCAGCTTTCCAAAGGTTAAGTATTTCTACATCAAAGAAAGACGGACCTTCAAAATCTGTTTTTTGATCGCCTCAAAGTTACAATTGATCAACAACAAGGAAAGATGAAGACTGCAGGGGCAAGACTCTTCGATGAAGAAAGTAGCGACAAGAAGATTCACCGTCGTGTTCCTTCACGCATGAAGAGGAAATTTTCTGTCCACATAAACACAGAGGGTTCCTTGAAGGTGAAGAAAACTATTATAATTCTAACGAATCCTACAAACGAAGGATCTGATGAAGACCGTAATGAAGATAAGATCTTTTGAAATGTAATACTCCTTAACGTAAGAGTATAAACTACATGTTGCTCCTGGCCCGCACGAGCTTAAAAGGTGAACGGCCCACAAAAAAAAAATCATTCATTCGAACTACGTTATGACTTGATCCCTTCCATTCAAGGGTACGTAGGCAACTTAAAGAAAAAGAAAAAAAAAACTTTAAGTTCAATCACAATAATAAAAAAAATCATCATGTATTGAACTACGTCTCGATTTGATTTCTATTGTTCAAAGAGTACGTAGACAGGTTTAAATAAGTTTTAAGTCCAATCTCTTCAAATAAAAATAAGCGTCATGACTACAGAACATTGTCGTTGCAAATCAAAGGTTTTCATCCTTATTTAGAGTGATGCCACAAATTGAAGATGTTCAACCCTACTGGCGATGACAACGATACGTCAAATCCTATTGAACATCCCGACGCAAATTGAGGGCTTTCAACATTATCAAATGTAACACAATAATTGAAGTTACAATATGATATTAAACTTGCAGATGAACGCTACGACAAAAGCGACGCCGCTAGTCGAACGCGCACACTATTGGGATGGTGACACTACAAGCTTAATGTGCAAATCACCTTAAGCGGTGTGTTTCGCCAGCCCAAAGTTTGAGGTTCGCACAACCTAAGTTCAACTGCGCTGCGCGATCGCATCTCCAAGTTCAGCTGTGCTGCGCGATCGCATCTCCGAGTTCAGCTGCGTTGCGCGATCGCATCTCCAAGTTCTGCTACGCTGCGCGATCGCATCTCCAAGCATCGCATCTCTAAGTTCTGCTGCGCTGCGCGATCGCATCTCCAAGTTCAGCTGCGCTGCGCGATCGCATCTCCAGATTCAGTTGCGCTGCGCGATCGCATCTCCGAGTTCAGCTGCTCTGCGCGATCGCATCTCCAAGTTCTGCTGCGCTGTGCGATCACATCTCCAAGTTCTATGGCAGCTTCGTTTCGTGTCAAAGTCGAGGTTGTCGTTTCGTCTTCAAAGTTGAGATGATCTTCAAAGTCGATGTCGTCACTTCATTTTAAAAATTTAGGTGGTCACTTCAGATTCAAAGTTTAGGTGATCGTTTCATCTTCAAAGTTTAGGTGATCTTCAAAGTCGAAGTTGTCGCTCCATCGTCAAAGCTGATGTCGTCGCTTCATCTTCAAAATCAAGGTTGTTACTCCATCTTCAAAGTTTAGGTGATTGTTTCATCTTCAAAGTTTAGGTGATCTTTAAAGTGGATGTCGTCTCGTGTCAACTTCAAGTCAGAGATCAAGCGTTTCTCGCTTTAAGTTCAAAACCATGTGTTACCCGCTTCAAATCTAACTTCAAGTTCGTGCGCCACTCGCTTCAAGTTCAAGACCAAGTGTCGCTCACTTTAAGTTCAAGGTCGGGTGTTTCACGCTTCAAGTTCAAGCTTTATTGTTGGTCGCCTCAAGTTGAACTTCAAATTCAAGCGTTGGTCGTTTCAAGTTCAAGACCAAGCGTTGCTCGCTTTAAGTTTAAGACTGGGTGTTAATCGCTTCAACTTCAAATTCGAGTGTTGGTCGCTTCAAGTTTAAGTTCAAATTCAAGCGTTGGTCGTTTCAAGTTCAAGACCAAGCGTTGCTCACTTCAAGTTCAAGATCGAGCGCTGCTCAGTTCAAATTCAAGATCGAGCGTCGCTCGCTTCAAGTTCAAGTTCAAGTTCGAGCGTTGCGCGCTTCAAGTTAAAGTTCAAGTTCAAGTTCGAGCATTGTTCACTTCAAGTTTAAGTTCAAGTTCGACTGCCGCTCGCTTAAAATTCAACATTGAGTGTCGCCTGCTTCAAGTACAAGTTAAAAATCAAGCGTTACTTGCTTCAAGTCGAAGTTCGAATGTTGGTCGCTTCAAGCACGAATTTTGGCTTTACTTGTTGCAAGTTTTGAGTTTAAATTCGAGTTTGAAGGTCTCGTCGCTTCATCTCTGAATTTAAGGCTTTGTCGCCTCATCTTCAAGTTCAAAAGTCTTAGCTTCACCTCATAAAAAAATATATAGCATAAATAAAGTGACGACTAAAAAAATAAATGATGAGATAATGACAAGTGTGCCACATAAAAAAAATCATCGAGCACAAGAAATAAATTTTTTTGGTATAAGTAACATCTGGTACAAAGAGGAAAATAATATTTCAACACTTGTTCCAACCACTCCCAATATTGAGGGATAAAAAGAAATCCTCCAGGAATCTTTAATACAGAGCCCCAACGAGTGGTAGCCTCGATAATTCGGCGTCTCAATGTTAGCTCGGGGGTTTGACTGAGATTTTGGCGGTGGAGCGAAGAACCAAACGTCCACACCATAGACGGGGAACCCTGACCCAAAGGTTTTTCTGAGGACCAATTTGACAAACGGCTTGGTTTTCCTAGTGACAACCACTTGTTAGAGTAAGCGCTGGTCTTTAGTTCTTCTACTAGGAGGCTAACTCCGCATTTTAAAGACTGATGTTCATCTTGTAAAAGAACGAGGTGTTTTCTCTTCCGAAACGATTTGTTCTGCAAAACACACCATGTTCCTGGAAAACAAATTCAAAGGGGTTAATAACTTCAAAACAAAGCGATAATTGTGACAACGACGTTAAATGAACTAAAAAAAAAACTGCGAGAATGAAGTGATTGCCAGGAAAATACAACACATATAGCCTTCCTAAAAAAAAAGGAGGAATCCTAAAACGCGACCTTTAACATTTAAACAAAAGGGGAGAGAATGTTATAGTGGAAGCACACAAACAAGGACGGAGTACGTTCCCTAAGCAGACGCGCCCATTTCACATAAAGTGGAAATGTCAAACTGGCGCATCTACGAAGGAAAAGTAACGTCCCTGAGTCGGCGTATCATCCTTAAGTCGGCACACCAACAAAGACGGAGTACGTTCTCTAAGTAGACGCGCCCATTTCACGTAGAGTGGAAATGCCCAAACTGGCGCATCTACAAAAGAGAAGTAACGTCCTTAAGTTGTTACGTCGACTTCACAGAAACGGAACGCGACGATCCGACGTACCAACAAAGACGGAGTACGTTCTCTAAGTAGACGCGCCCATTTCACGTAGAGTGGAAATGCCCAAACTGACGCATCTACAAAAGAGAAGTAACGCCTTTAAGTCGGCACGCCGATCTCATAGAAACGGAACGCGACGATTCGACGCACCAACGAGGACGGAATACGTTCCCTAAACAGACGTGCATCTGCAAAGGAGAAGTAACGTCTTTAAATCAGTACGTCGATCTCACAGAAACGGAACGCGACGATCTGACGTACCAACAAAGACGGAGTACGTTCTCTAAGTAGACGCGCTCATTTCACGTAGAGTGGAAATGCCCAAACTGGCGCATCTACAAAAGAGAAATAACGTCCTTAGGTTGTTACGTCGAATTCACAGAAACGGAACACGACGATCCGACGTACCAACAAAGACGTAGTACGTTCTCTAAGTAGACGCGCTCATTTCACGTAGAGTGGAAATGCCCAAACTGGCGCATCTACAAAAGAGAAATAACGTCCTTAAGTTGTTACGTCGACTTCACAGAAACGGAACGCGACGATCCGACATACCAACAAAGACGGAGTACGTTCTCTAAGTAGACGCGCCCATTTCACGTAGAGTGGAAATGCCCAAACTGACGCATCTACAAAAGAGAAGTAACGCCTTTAAGTCGGCACGCCGATCTCATAAGAACGGAACGCGACGATCCGACGCACCAACAAGGACGAAATACGTTCCCTAAACAGACGTGCATCTGCAAGGGAGAAGTAACGTCTTTAAATCAGTACGTCGATCTCACAGAAACGGAACGCGACGATCCGATGTACCAACAAAGACGGAGTACGTTCTCTAAGTAGACACGCTCATTTCACGTAGAGTGGAAATGCCCAAACTGGCGCATCTACAAAAGAGAAATAACGTCCTTAAGTTGTTACGTCGACTTCACAGAAACGGAACGCGACGATCCGACGTACCAACAAAGACGGAGTACGTTCTCTAAGTAGACGCGCTCATTTCACGTAGAGTGGAAATGCCCAAACTGGCGCATCTACAAAAGAGAAATAACGTCCTTAGGTTGTTACGTCGAATTCACAGAAACGGAACACGACGATCCGACGTACCAACAAAGACGGAGTACGTTCTCTAAGTAGACGCGCTCATTTCACGTAGAGTGGAAATGCCCAAACTGGCGCATCTACAAAAGAGAAATAACGTCCTTAAGTTGTTACGTCGACTTCACAGAAACGGAACGCGACGATCCGACGTACCAACAAAGACGGGTTACGTTCTCTAAGTAGACGCGCCCATTTCACGTAGAGTGGTAATGCCCAAACTGACGCATCTACAAAAGATAAGTAACGCCTTTAAGTCGGCACGCCGATCTCATAGGAACGGAACGCGACGATCCGACGCACCAATAAGGACGGAATACGTTCCCTAAACAGACGTGCATCTGCAAGGGAGAAGTAACGTCTTTAAATCAGTACGTCGATCTCACAGAAACGGAACGCGACGATCCGACGTATCAAAAAAGACGGAGTACGTTCTCTAAGTAGACGCGCTCATTTCACGTAGAGTGGAAATGCCCAAACTGGCGCATCTACAAAAGAGAAATAACGTCCTTAGGTTGTTACGTCGACTTCACAGAAATGGAACACGACGATCCGACGTACCAACAAAGACGGAGAATGTTCTCTAAGTAGACGCGCTCATTTCACGTAGAGTGAAAATGCCCAAACTGGCGGATCTACAGAAGAGAAATAACGTCCTTAAGTTGTTACGTCGACTTCACAGAAACGGAACGCGACGATCCGACGTACCAACAAAGACGGAGTACGTTCTCTAAGTAGACGCGCCCATTTCACGTAGAGTGGAAATGCCCAAACTGACGCATCTACAAAAGAGAAGTAACGTCTTTAAGTCGGCACGCCGATCTCATAGGAACGGAACGCGACGATCCGACGCACCAACAAGGACGGAATACGTTCCCTAAACAGACGTGCATCTGCAAGGGAGAAGTAACGTCTTTAAATCAGTACGTTGATCTCACAGAAACGGAACACGGCGACAGAACTGAACATAACAACTCGACGCACAACCAATGACGGAATACGTTCCTTAAGCAGACGTGCATCTGCATAGAAGAAGTAACGCCCTTAAATTATCACGCCGAGTCCACGAGAACAGAACATAACGACTCGACGCACAACCAAGGACGGAATACATTCCCTAAGCAGACGTGCATCTGCATAGAAGAAGTAACGCCCTTAAATTATCACGCCGAGTCCACGAGAACAGAACATAACGACTCGACGCACAACCAAGGACGGAATACGTTCCCTAAGCAGATGTGCATCTGCATAGAAGAAGTAACGCCCTTAAATTATCACGCCGAGTCCACGAGAACAGAACATAACGACTCGACGCACAACCAAGGACGCAATACGTTCCCTAAGCAGATGTGCATCTGCATAGAAGAAGTAACGCCCTTGAATTGTCACGCCGAGTCCACGAGAACAGAACATAACAACTCGACGCACAACCAAGGACGGAATACGTTCCCTAAGCAGACGTGCATCTGCATAAGAGAAGTAACGCCCTTAAGTTGTTACGCCGAGGCCATGAGAACCGAACAGAACGACTCGACGCACAACCTAGGACGGAATACAATCCCTAAGCAGACGTGCATATGCATAAGAGAAGTAACGCCCTTAAGTTGTTACGCCGAGGCCACGAGAACCGAGCAGAACGACTCGACGCACAACCTAGGACGGAATACGTTCCCCAAGTAGACGTGCATCTGCATAAGAGAAGTAACGCCCTTAAGTTGTTACGCCGAGGCCACGAGAATCGAACAGAACGACTCGACGCACAACCTAGGACAGAATACGTTCCCTAAGCAGACGTGCATCTGCATAAGAGAAGTAACGCACTTAAGTTGTTACGCGGAGGCCACGAGAACCGAACAGAACGACTCGACGCACAACCTAGGACGGAATACGTTCCCTAAGCAGACGTGCATCTGCATAAGAGAAGTAACGCCCTTAAGTTGTTACGCCGAGGCCACGAGAACCGAACCGAACGACTCGACGCACAACCTAGGACGAAATACGTTCCCTAAGCAGACGTGCATCTGCATAAGAGAAGTAACGCCCTTAAGTTGTTACGCCGAGGCCCTGAGAACCGAACAGAACGACTCGACGCACAACCTAGGACGGAATGCGTTCCCTAAGCAGACGTGCATCTGCATAGGAGAAGTAACGCCCTTAGATTGTTACGTCGAGGCCACGGGAGCTGAACATGACGATTCGACGCACCAACAAGGACGGAGTACGTTCCCCAAGCAAACACTCTGATCTCACACAAAGTAAGAACCGAAGCCTCTGCAAAGAAGAAGTAACGCCCAAATCAGTACGCCAAACCCTGAATCGGCGGTAAAAGAAATGGCGCACCTACAAAAAAAAAATGTCGCAACGCTCCCCCATTTGTTTATTCCATTTTAAAATCGAAAAGTGAACAAATTTCAAATCAATATGTGTATATATATAATAAAATAATATATTTATGAAATCCCAATTTCAAAATTATTTAACTAATTTTAATTCTTAATTTAAAATTTTAAAAAAAAAAAAAAAAAAATTTACTTGCTATTTAATTATAAAATCCCAAATTTAAGATCGTTTAACTAATTTTAAAATTCCTAACCCCCAATTCCCGAATTACTTTATTTAATAATAAAATCTCAAATTCAAAATTACTTAACTAATTTTAAAAGCCTTAATTTCAAATTAAAAAAATTATTTGCTATTTAATCACAAAATCTCAAATTCAAGCCCAATCTTGAATTACATAACACCTAATCACTAAATTAAAAGCCCATTTCATAAACTAAATTAAATGTCCATCACAAATAAAATTTAATTTACCAATCCCATTAAACATTACATAAAATCTAATTTATCAATCTCATACCCAAATTAAAGTACATTAAACCACCCAAATTTAAATTAGAGGCCAATAAATAATACAGTATAAGATAATACAGTCCAAAATACAAATTACGACCAAACCAAATAATAATAAAAAAATTAATTTACCCAAATCAAGATCTGTATGGTGGCTGTAAAAAAAGAGATATATATTAAGAGTTGTAAAAAAAAAATATATATACACAATATAAATAAAAAAAAAACTTCTGTAACAAAAACACAACAAAGAAAAAAAAAACTTGCCAACAAGAGCATAGCTCAACGGCATGATGTATCGCCTAGTGATCATGAGGTCCTAGGTTCAATCCCCCACCACAACATGTTGTCAAAAAAAAAAGAAAAAAAAAACTTCTATACAAAAAAATTGCATTCCAAAAAAAATCAGTAAAAAATCAGTAAATTACAGTAAAACAAATTACAGCCCAAATAGAAGTGGGTTTAAGATTTTCGAAAAAAAACAAACCAGTAAAAAAAAAAACACAAATCGAAAAAAAAAAAGAATGCAAGCTTGATTTTTTTTAAAAAAAAAAACAAAACACAAAACACAAGAGAAGAAACTTCATCACGTTTCTGACTTTTGAAAAAAAAAAAAAAAAAAAAAAATTAAAATCGAATGAACCTTACGCTTGATTTGCGGCGTAGCAGAGCGGCGAGGCGGCAACAAGGCGTGCAGGCGGGTGGCCGAGCTAGCGGAAAAGGGTTCTGTAACAAAAAAAAGTCTCAAGAAAAAAAAATAGAAAAGGAAAAAACTTCTTTAAGAAAATCTATCTAAAATGTTTTCAAAGTTGAGTTTTGAACTCAAGACCAAGGAAAGTAATGATTGTCAAAGTTTCACTTTGCCAAACAAGATTCAATGTTATCATTTGGCTTCAGATTTTAATATTTCGTTCAACCTGGATGAGAAATTTTAATATATTCGTTGAATTGAAATTTGGGGCGTGTTCTAAATCACGTTCCATGAGCACCAATTGAGTTCAAATTTCATCTCAAAATTCAAGCTTCAGATCCGTCAAATGTCCATCAATTTTTCTTCACGTTCCAGCAAATTTTTGAACGTAAACCAAATTTACTTGGACTTGAAGGAAGGACATATTCCAAATCTCACTCCCGAGCATGATTTAGAGTCAAAAGTTATCTAAATCCGAGTCTCAAATCAAAATTGGCGGTTTGGGTATATTTTATCCACGTCGAAATTAGAGTAAAGTTCAAAGTCAAACCCTATTCAAAATTCAATTGTACTCTACATCCCAAGATAAACTAAGGTAGAACAAAAAAATCTACCGAAGTTTAAATCAAAGAGCCAAATTCATATTTTTGATCGATTGACATGGAAAGAGGCGTCAATTAAAATAATTGATTTATGAATCAAACCTCATATTTCGATAAAATTGATACGTCAAAGAGGAGTCGAAATTAGGGGTGTCCTACGTTTCGATTTATCTATTTAACTTTTCCGAGACTCACCCACACATACTTGTGCATAACTCTCGAAAAAGGGGGCATTTGTTGACCGGGAAATTTCGGCCAATCAGCGGTCGCCACGTGTCTCCATCACGACCGGGGATCAGATGAACTTGACCGAGCAAATTCGGTCAAACTGCAATCGGGCTCGAAATCGAATCGGACCAGAAAGATTAAAAAGACAATTTGGCCCAAAGCCCAAAAACCCATTGAACCCAAAATGTCATTGGACCCAAGCCCATTGGATCCAAGCCCAAGCCCATTGGATCCAGGCCCAAGCCCATTAGGTCCATGAGAACTCTATAAATAGAGAGCTCATTCTTCATTTTCAAGGTTCAGAAAATTTCTACTCCTAAGAGCTCAGAGAGAATTCCCAAGCAACGAAGACTCCCTGAAACCTTGGAAGACTGAACAACCCTTCAACATCGAGAACAAGCTGCGAAGCCCTCGATCCAAATTCAACATCGAGAACAAGCTGCGAAGCCCTCGATCCAAATTCAACATCGAGAACAAGTTGCGAAGCCCTTGATCCAAATTCAACATCGAGAACAAGCTGCGAAGCCTTCGATCCAAATTCAACATTGAGAACAAGCTGCGAAGCCCTCGATCCAAATTCAACATCGAGAACAAGCTGCGAAGCCCTCGATCCAAATTCAACATCGAGAACAAGCTGCGAAGCCCTCAATCCAAATTCAACATCGAGAACAAGCTGCAAAGCTCTCGATCCAAATTCAACATCGAGAATAAGCTGCAAAGCCCTCGATCCAAATTCAACATCGAGAACAAGCTGCAAAGCCCTCGAAACAAATCCAACATCGAGAACAAGCTGCGAAGCCCTCGAGAGACATTTACATTTGAGAGAGAAAGAATCAGAGGATCAAACATTAAAGATTGTAATCCACTACGCACTGATACATACAAAGATAAATACAAATTCAAATTCATTTACACGTGTCGAATTCTCCATCCTTCGTTCGAAATCTCGTGTGAACAGGTACGTTCCTAAACATCATGAAAGAGATTTGAAAACTAAATTGCAAACTTTTAGGCAAGGAACAAAAAGTGTCGCTAAATATTATCAAGAGATGGAGACTTTGATGGAAAGAGCAAAGATCCGAGAAGAGGAGGAAGAGACCATGTCTAGATTAATGGGAGGTTTGAATCAAGAACTTGCTCATATTGTTGATAGAAATCCAACGACGGCAGAGCAACTCGCCGGAAGTGTTAGAAAATTGTGAAGTCAAAAATCAATTCAAAGGCCCATTTAAAAAGCCCAAGTTTACATCATTAAGCAAACCTTACCTCATTAAGCAAACCTTTTTGTTGGCTAAAATAAAGGTCCAATCAAAAGGAAAAGAAATGCAAATGACCGTGGATTGTTTTCTATAAAATGAAACTTGTGTGCCTTCATTCTTCATCAACAAAAAGGAGAAAAATAAGGGTGCAAGGCAGTGACATTCAAACTCAATAAAGAAGAAGAATATCAGAGGCTGAAGCTCCTTTTTGTTTCCTTTGTTTGTGGAGTGAGTGAGAGAAAATAGAGAATTTTCTCTTGAGCGGTTCTCTTCGTTGTTGATCCCAAGCTATCGGGTTGTGATACTTGGAAGTCAATAGTCAATGTTGGGCTATTGAGGGTAGTTTGTAGCGCCGAGTTGAGACTTCTTGTAATCTCCATTATAGTTGAATCTGCAGTTGCAGAAGATTGGACGTAGTCCCGAGATCGGGGCGAACCAGTATAACTTACGGTGTCGTTCTCTCTTTCCCTTATCTTTATTATTGCATTTTGTGATCGATAACTTTTTTGGTTCTTACCTGTGAAGTGGGAATAGGAGATATAATATTGTTCTTATTCCGCCTTATTTATATCTCGCGTATTTTTTCCAACAAGTGGTATCAGAGCTTTTGGTTCAGAAATCATGGGAGCGACGAATCCAAAGAGTTTCGAAGGAGTCACAAAATTTGATGGGAGAAATTTTTGTTATTGGAAGATGCAGGTGAAGGATTTTTTAACCTGCAAGAAATTGCACAAGGCACTGAAGGAGAGACCGAAAGAGATGTCAGATGGAGATTGGGAAGATCTCGATGAACAAGCAGTTGCAAACATCAGAATGTGTTTGACAATGGAAGTTGTTAGTCTTGTAGCCAACGAGACTACCGCAATCAAGCTAATGGAAGCGCTTACAAACAGGTACGAGAAATCGTCTGCTAATAGTAAAACATATCTTCTTAAGAAATTTTTTAACATGCAAATGGCTGAAGATGCATATGTAAATTCCTATATCAATGAGGTTACCACTTTGGTAAATCAGTTAAAGTCTGTTAAGATAGATTTTACTGATGAAGTATACGCTATTAAGTTATTAATGTCTTTACCTGAGAGTTGGGAAACGATGAAGACAGCTGTGTCTAATTCGGTAGGGAAAAATACTCTGAAGTTTTCAGGGGTTTGTGATTTAGCTCTAGCTGAAGAAATTCGTAGAAATAGTAGTGGTAGAGAGTCATCTACTACAGGATCAGCTTTAGCTTTGACTAAGGGTAAAGAATTTATGAAACTGAGTAGCAGTGTGAAGAAGTGGGGTCATAGGAATAAAGAGATAGAATGCTTTTACTGTCACAAAATAAGTCACTATAAAAGTCAGTGTAGAAAGTTAAGAGAGGATCGGGAGGCAAACATAGTTGATGATGCCAATGTCTGTGTTGGAAGTGACACAGAGAGTTGTAGTAATTCATCTGAATGGATTCTAGACAGTGTAGCTACTACACACATAACTTCAAATAGAAATTTATTCACATCATTCATAGGTGGACATCATAGTCTAGTGAGAATGGGTGATGGTAGAGTCTCCAAAACCAGTAGGATTGGGGATGTTAGTTTGAAGTCAGAATGTGGTAGTGTTCTAGTGCTGCATGATGTCAGGTTTGTGCCCAGTATTAAGATGAATCTCATCTCTACTGGCAAGTTGGCAGATGAAGGCTACATGAGTGAGTTTGGCAGTAGCCAGTGTAAACTCATACTAGGATCCCAGGTAGTGGCAGTTGGCCACAGAAAATCTACACTGTACAGATGTCAGATGAATGTTGCCAAAGGATCAAAGAGACAATGAATGCCAATTAAAGCTGCAGATGGTTGTTTTAGAGGCGAGCCAGCAGCATTGTTAGCCAAGTTTGATCAGTTAGATCATGATCCTTCAATTCATAAACAATTGGGAAGTTCAGAAGAGAAAGTTGATGTCTCTTGTCAACCCTCAATTGTCAGACGCTCGAACAAATTGAAGAAGTCGCCGAGGCGAGTGGAGGCATCGAAGTGGAAGGCCAAAGCAGTTGCTAAGGTCAAAGGAAAAGTCTCTAGTTTGGCAACTGGTTTGAATAGAAGATTCAAACCCTTCTCAAAATATATTTTCTTCAAGAACAATGATTCAGGGTTGAAGAAGATGTCAGTTGTTACCACTTAGCTGAAGTGGGAGTACGTGTCTGTCTTTTTCGTCTGGGAGATAGATCCACGTAGCGAGCCCATTCCTCGGGGCGAGCACAGATACACTACAGTTACTTTCTGATGGTTGCCTGTCTTTTGTAACTTTTGTTATTTTGCAGGTTTTTTTTTTTGTTGAACCTTGGAGTTTGTCAAGAAGATCATAAATAACAGTTGTAGTGGGAGTAGATCCTTGGAGTTTGCCAAGATGATCATTTTCGTTGCAGTGGGAGGCAAGATCGTTGTTTTGTCTTCAAGTGGGAGATTGTTAGAAAATTGTGAAGTCAAAAATCAATTCAAAGGCCCATTTAAAAAGCCCAAGTTTACATCATTAAGCAAACCTTACCTCATTAAGCAAACCTTTTTGTTGGCTAAAATAAAGGTCCAATCAAAAGGAAAAGAAAGGCAAATGACCGTGGATTATTTTCTATAAAATGAAACTTGTGTGCCTTCATTCTTCATCAACAAAAAGGAGAAAAATAAGGGTGCAAGGCAGTGGCATTCAAACTCAATAAAGAAGAAGAATATCAAAGGCTGAAGCTCCTTTTTGTTTCCTTTGTTTGTGGAGTGAGTGAGAGAAAATAGAGAATTTTCCCTTGAGCGATTCTCTTCGTTGTTGATCCCAAGCTATCGGGTTGCGATACTTGGAAGTCAATAGTCAATGTTGGGCTATTGAGGGTAGTTTGTAGCGCCGAGTTGAGACTTCTTGTAATCTCCATTATAGTTGAATCTGCAATTGCAGAAGATTGGACGTAATCCCGAGATCGGGGCGAACCAGTATAACTTACGGTGTCGTTCTCTCTTTCCCTTATCTTTCTAATTGCATTTTGTGATCGATAACTTATTTGGTTCTTACCTGTGAAGTGGGAACGGGAGATATAATATTGTTGTTATTCCGCCTTATTTATATCTCGCGTATTTTTCCCAACAAGAAGCTCGTCGACGGGAGGTCTAGATTCTTGCGCCAACATAAAGTTTTTATAGTGGTGTAATGAAATGGAATTATAGCGTTTTAATATCGTTTTTAATAACGTCAAAAACGCGTTATGGAAACCTTTTGATAGCGTTTTTAGGCACGCAGTGGTAGGCCCTGTTATCAAAATTCCTTCACTTTCCATAACGATGTTTCAAGGCAATAGGAAACGTTATTAAATAACAATTTTCAATTGCGTAATTTTAACGCTATGGAAAGTTTTAATAACATTTTTAGACACGTTGTGATAGCCGATGTTATTGAAAGTCCTAAACATTTCATAGTGGTTTCTTCACATTATAGAAAATGCTCTGAAAAATATATTTTGATTGCGTAATTTTAAAAATATAAAAACCTTTCACAACGTTTTTTGTGTACTAGAAGTCCATTTTCGATTTCTAAATTTAAATAAGGTTGAAAAAAAAGCTATGATTGAACTTAAATAGCATTTTTTTTTATAGTAGTTAAAAATGTTATAAAAGCCACTATAAACATCAATTTCAATTCTCATTTCATCTAGAATATTATAAAGATAAACATAATATTAAAGTATTGTTCAAACTACTACTCATCCCAAAAGTTACTAATCAAAAGGATTGTTCCAACTAAGTTTACATATTTGAGGAGATGCTAATTCATAATATCCAAGTACAATGAATCATATATATAATCCCAAAAAGTTCATATAATAAAACATAAGTGAGCGTTTCAAAATAGTGCGAGACGAACTTGATATTCTCCCATACATTGCAACTTGGATGATACCTTCCATTCACCTAATAAAAAACAAGAACAAGAACAGAATATAACATTTCAATCATGATGATTTAACTGTAATAATACATTAACCAACAAACCGAAGTAAACATGCTTAACATATTTTGACTTTTTTAAGTATAGCATATTAAGCCTAAAAATAAAAATAAAAAATAAGACGGCATGGATGAAAAGTAAGGAGTCTAAGTAGTCACAAATTCAAAAATAATTGAAACATTTAGTTCTATTTTACATGCTAGACATTATTTTTAAAAAACAATTATTTCATTCTAAGTAGCACACCGACTTTGATGAAATTACGAGACAAAGAAATACCTCATGCAAATCAAGGAAAAAATTGAGTATAACAAAAAATGCAACTACAAGTAAAATTCACAGCACTATCCTTGAACAATTAGCATGTGGTAGGCTCATGTTCAGTGCCAACAACAGAAATGCTAAAATAAAAATTAGCAGGACAATTGAAATAATAGATAGAAAAAGTGAAACTATATTAACATTATTCAAATTAGGTCGAAGAAAATTATATAATCAACTTTCAAAGCTCTTCAAATTTGATATATTAGTCATCTTCTAAGCCCCGAAAACTAGGTAGACATAAAGAGATAAATAGTACTTGCCTTGAAAGTTGACACCCACCTAACTGCAATTACCTAATCAATCTGCTAGAACATTGGGCACAAGCAAAATAAATGTCAATTAAATGACTCACACAAAAAAACTAGGAAGCACTCAAAATGCATAAGGGCATGTTTGGGAGTGATTTTGGAAGGTCCAAAATCACTTTTCCATGCTCACAATCACTTCTATTTCAAAATTGTTATGTTTGACAAAAGTTAATTAGTGATTTTTGAATAATTCAAAATCACTTTGAGTGATTCTCGGTCAATCATATAGGTGGTGATTTTTAGTGATTTTTTGTGAGTAATTGTGAGAAATTTATTTTTGAAATGGTTACTAATTAAAATTAAAAATACAAAATTCGTTATATATATATAAACTTATGTTCTTTTTCACAAATTATATTGTTTGCTTTGTTGGTAAATGTATCAGGCTGCATCCCCTCGAGCTTGAGTTTGATTCCATGAGAGGTTTTATTTTTCTTCAGTTTTGCAATATATATATAGTTTTAAATCTTATATGAAAATCAATTTTATAAAATCAATTGTAATTAAATCTCTTCTCCTAAAATTAATAAATCAACCATCATTCTCAAACATGCCGTAAAAGATATAAAGGTGACTACACCTATCACTAATGAAGTTTGTACCTTAGCAACCATTTATGAAGTTTCTTGAAAAATGTTTCAAAGTTATTATATTCTTTAAGAAATGTTCAAGGTTGGAAAAAAAATCCAGATGAAGTATGACACTTTCAAATCAAGATGTGAAAGAATCCAGTGAGAATTGAGGATAGGATACTAACAACCAAGAAATACTACACTCATACTAATTTTAATTGGTTATATAATGACATTTGCAAAAAAATAAAAAGAAAGGGAGCCTAATGGGATAGTTTAGAGCTTCTCTAAGAATAAAAATAAAACATTCAACCTCGTTCAATCAAGCCGCCAGAAAGAATACTAATCAAATAATTAGAATAAGAAAATAGAAATCGAACATTAGAGACCTAGAACACCAATTTTTAAGGTTAATCAAGTTCTCATATCAGCACACGAAGTAAAAAAAATAAAATAATAAATAAATAGTACTAAGGCTCCGTTTGGGGTTACGGTAGCTTTTAAAATAATTGCTGCCAGCTGTGCTTTTAGAAAAATCAGCTGTCATATGAAGCTGATTAGTGTTTGGTAAATTTCAATTATTAGAGTGTGGGTTTGGGAAGTTCAAACAAAATTGTTTTGGCTTGACGGTAAAGACCAAAATAAACATGTTATTTTAGTTATTTATATGTTTTTTTGGAGAACAATTATTTACATGTTAATATTCAATATATGAATGATTATAAGTTAATTATTTAAAATTTTTATAGTTTAAATTATAAATAATATGTTGATATTTCTTATGATAAAAGGTTAGGAAAAATAATTGTTACATCAAATAGTATCTAAAACAAAATTTGAGTGACGATTTTTCTCTCTGTTTTGTTTCTACTTTTCCATCCAAATGTATGTAGAAAGAGAGTAAAAAAATCATGGCTAAATAAGAAAAAAAAAATACTGTTAAATAATTTTGATGTTCTTATGTAATTGGCTTCAAGTTCATATAAAATTCAACCATATTCAAGGGTGTCAAGCACCGGGAGGGAAGTTGGTTGCATGAAAAAAAGTAAGGAAAAAAAGGAAAGATGGGGAAGAATATAAGTGGTCAGGAAAATATTTTAATAGAAAAGGATTAATCGAGAAGCTAAAAGTTAAAGCTACAATTGAGAGATTCTCAAAATCAAAGTATTTAGAAACTGATTTTATATAAGTATTAAAAAAAAATTGTTTTACCAAACAACAAAAACAGTTAAGATTTTGTTAAAAATGATTTTTGCGGAATCGCAAACGGACTAAGTCTCTAACTTCATTTTCATTTTAATTTCTCAATACTTCAACATTAGTCTACCAAATCAAACACAAGAAAAAAGACATCATGGTCACTAGACAATACATCATGCCATTTAGCTATGCTCTTGTTGGGAGAAATCAAACAACTAAAAGTTCATTAGAAAGACGCATCACAACAAGGCTAATTTAATTCCCCATTCTCGTTTGGTTTGTCTAATAGGAACAACTATCATTCCTTCTTCCCACCAACAGAGAAAGAAAAGAAACATTTGGTCAGGTCATCAGTGGATTATTACAGATGATACACAAAGAAGTTCAACTTCATCACATACACAAGTACGGTTCGAAAACCTTTAACGAGTGATTTAGATGGGAAATGTGGGGGATAACTAGATATTTTATCGGTCTCGTCTCAACTATTCCTTTTCCAACCCAAAAGAAACTACAATCTATTGGTGACCATATAAGGATTAGGGCAAAGGGGATGGAAAAATGAAAGTTCTATGATAGAAGCAATAATTTTTTGTTCAATTTTTCATGAAAAATGGAAGTTGATGAAAATTTAGACGAAAATCCAAAAAGTAAGCAAAAATTATCTAAGATACTATTTCTTGTAATCCTTCAAGTAGTAAGAGACACTATAAACCTGTTATAAATTCTTACTTGTAGTAGATTATCTTGTCCTTTTTTTAATGACATTAAAAATGACTCAATAATACTATCATGAAGCCTAAGCACTAACTGCAGAGTTGACCCTACAAAGAATACAAAAACAACAATAAGAAAACAAACCATTCGTAGTAGTCTAGATTCCAAAGTTCACCATTCAAATGTTAAAAATTCAGTACTAAGAAGGAAACAATGGGCAAAGTTGGTGGGAGTTAGGTTGCTTATCCATTGGTTTCATCATCTTAACACATCCAATCCTAGAAAAGATTTAGGACATGTTTGGAAGTGATTGTTGAATTAGTGATTTAAGTATAATTAATTTTGTAAAATTGATTTTCATACCATCATTTTTATGTTTGGTTGAAGTGATTTTCATAGAATGATAACTGATTTTGAATTATTCATGTTTGGTTTCAAAATTAATTTTAGAATTGCTAAATTACCAAAAGGGCATTAAATAGAAGGATAAATTGATATTTTCACATTTGAATAGAATGAAGACAAATTTACAATTTTCATATGCGTTGGGATATGTATTTGTTTCAATGACGGTCTGTGTTCGTCATCTATAGTTTACAATTTTTTTCCTAAATAGAAGGATAAATTCGTATTTTTACACGTGAATAGAATTAGGGCAAATTTGAGTGGTGATTGTCGGTCCATAACCTCAACAAAAATCACCTATCAATTAATGCTTTAATAATCAATTTTAAATGATTTTAAATTTAGCTAAAATCAATTTTGTCTTTTGCCAAACATGTTTATTTCAAAGTGAAGTGATTTTGGCAATGGAAAAATTGATTTTGGTCATGCCAAAATCACTCCCAAACATGCCCTTAAGACTTGATACTGGTTTTAGAAGAATATGGTAATACCGTAAAACTATTAAATCATCCACTTACCCCAATTTTTTCAATGCAATCCTCCCAATGGAACCCACTAATTTTTTTAAAAAGAATTTCAAAAACCAAATAGTATGTGTATATAAGTGTCATTAATAACTAATAAGAAGTAGAATGAAAAATCCCAATAACTTAATAAGCACACCAATTTCACAATAGGCTTCATTCATCCCTTACCAAATAATATTTGAGGATTGAAGTTTCTAGATTAGAGTTTTTGCTGCTTTAAACCTTAGAGGAAACCATGAACACAATAACAACAAGCATTGCTCAATAGTGAGAAAACCATGAACATAATTTGAGGGGAAGAATTTAAATGTACTGTAAGAAAACTACATACCTTGTAGTGCCAAATCTTGTATATCAGAATCGACCTCTTCACCCAATTGAAGGAAAGATGAACAATCCAATGATGAGAAGATCATGGGAGACATCTCAACTTTCTACCACTTAGTGTAAAAACAAACAGTAGGATTGCACTATTTTGTGGCCTGAACCATATTTACCTCAATGACATTATCACATGAAGAGTATGTGAATAAAGTTCTAACCAGACTTCACATGGAAGATACAAAATCTGTAAGTAATTCATTACAATTTGTAAGGGTGATCGTCTCGTTCCCGATTTGATTTGCACGTTCCCGGACATCAAAATCTCTTTTTCAGCTCTCTAGAGTGTCCCTTAGCTTCTTCAATGTGTGTATTTCTAAAATAGGGTTCAAACCTTCCAAAGTTGGCTCCTCTCAATCGTATGGAAAATAAGTTGTATAAATAGATAAATCGAGACATCGTCGCGACGCTAGGAACGCCTCAAAAACGCGTGAATCATATTTGGAAAGTCGTCGACACGCTAGCTCAACGCTATAGGTATAAATATTACGAATGATGAATAAGAGTCTAAATAGCTGAATGTTGCAGTGGAGGTGTATAAATAAGAAAACAACAATAAGAGTCTAAAAACAACAATAAGAAAACAAACAATTTGTTGTATAAATAGGTTTCGATTCCAAAGTAGTGCAAACTTTATTTTTTATTTTTTTTAATGAAATACAGCAAATCGACGCTATTTTGAGCGCCGTGATCGAGTGTATAACGCTGCGGAAGCGATTTTGGATCGTTGATACTCTAATTTCATCAATTTAACATAATAGAAAACATGCTCGAAAAAACGGAAAAAGAGAAATTAGAAATACATACCCTTGTAGTTCAAATTTCTTCAATTCCGCCGGTTGTTTCTTCTCACGAACTCTTCGAGCCTTCTCTCGAACGCTTCGAGGACCACCTCCGATAGTCCCGCTATCCTCGGCGCCGAGCAACGGAATTGTGAGATTCCGTTAGAAGAGAAAAGAAAGGAGTAAGGAAGAAGAAACAGGTAGTCTGGATGGGTTGAAGAAGAATTCAAAAACATTGAAAAAATGAACAAAACAAAAGCTTAAAGCTTCATTTGATTTTTACTAACTTTCCAATTCTTCTTTTCTAAAGGCACTAAGCTCATTTCCTAACACACATATATATATAT
Organism: Herpetospermum pedunculosum; assembly: GCA_028017165.1. Classification (NCBI taxonomy): domain Eukaryota; kingdom Viridiplantae; phylum Streptophyta; class Magnoliopsida; order Cucurbitales; family Cucurbitaceae; genus Herpetospermum; species Herpetospermum pedunculosum. The sequence goes on from CM051522.1 coordinate 53,314,570, forward strand.
ATATATATATATATATATATATATATATATATATATTTTGCGTGCACCGCCGCATGTATTATATATATTTGTTATTTATTAAAAAGTTTAATAAATAAAATATTTAATATTATTTAAAATTAATTAAGAATATATATATAAGTAATACATTTTATTTATTAAACTTTTTAATAAATAATATATATATATATATATATATATATATTAATTAAACTTTTTAATTAATTAATATTATTTAATTCAATATCAAATATTAATTAGATAATATGACTAAACCCGGTTTTCTGAAAAACGACTTTTTGCACATGAATCCTATTCATGTTATAGAACATTCTCATATTTAAATCATATTTAAATATGTTCATCATTCTTCCAAAAACCGAATTTGAACAAATTCAAATTCTTTTCCTTTTTGTCTTATATTGTTGCACGGCGTTATCCGAGCTAGCCAGAAGAACCTAAAGGACCTACAGATCATGAGCTCCAACGATACGAGATTATCCGGTTAAACTCTTTTAACCGAACTAATCAACATTCGTTAATTCCTAGAGACTCCACTATAGTCCAAGGGTTGTACTCTTCTCACTGTAGATATATTATGTCCTCTTGATATAACCATCATAGGCGAGTCGATCCTTCACAGGTCGTTCGTAATCACAGCGGGTCATTTATACCGTTTAATCCCTACATTACATCTTGTTCCTTAAGTACCACTGACACCTCTAATGAACAATTGATCTGTGGTCCAACCAGCAGATCAGATCCCTCTCGGGCCAGAAGAGGGTGGGTACCCTTGTTCAAGACCCGGAGTCAGCTATTAAGGGAACAACCTCTCTACTATCCCTTAAAGGCGGGTAGGAGTGAATTTCGTCTTGCTGTACTATGTCCTCAGCTACCTATTCGAGTTTATCCCTAAGATGGTAGGCTTATTGAGTTGGCAAACTGGCCACTCTCACCCGTGCAAGTCAAAGGATATTCTCGAATAAACATGAGTTCATAGCTAGCTCAGGATTAAGATCGAGTTACCTAGGTCATCATATGAAAAAGTCGGTCTCTTCAGTAAACGGTGTTATAAAGAGAGAGCGACTTGTTTCGCGGTTCAGTCTTATGCAAACTCATTGCACGGGACGCCCTCATTCACACATCTCTATGTGAAATGATTCAGATCACATCGTTTTGTACAATACAAAGTGAGCCGCATCCAATAGTGTTACCAGGATAAGGTACCCAGCCTTATCCATATACTATACACCGTTTTGGCTGTCTACTTGGACTTGATCCACATTCATGTCATACATGAAGTTCAAGTACTCATACTTTCGCCACAGGTGTTTGTTATTGGTATAGGTTAATACAAACACGTTTCACTATATTCAATAACAACTTTACTGAATAAACCTCAATAACTCTTTATTTTATAAATAAAATTATTACATTCATAACGTTTACAAACGACGAGTTTTAGGACATAAAACCCAACAAACTCCCACTTGGACTAAAACGTCCATTGTGGTGTACATGTCGGTTGGGAAAACAGAGATATCATAAATCTGGAGTTTTTCCCACTGTCCTACTTAATAACTCGCAGGCCTAGACTCTTTAGGTGTCTCTCAAACACTTTAGCCATGAGAGACTTAGTAAACTAATCAACATGAAGTCCCGCGAGGCATTCTATGTGACAATCACATCTCCTCGTAGCACTAACCAGGAGCTCTACTTATAATCTTTTGCTGCTTCGTAAGCTGCAACATACTTAGCTTCCACAGAGGAATCACTAATACAACTTTTGTATTCTACTCCTCCATACTAGGACAAAATTATAACGACAATCCAATGATCAAATCCAATAGGACTTTTATCTATAGACAACTCCCACTGCATAACACTTATCGGGTCATGTATATAACAAGGCATACATCAGACTACCGATATGTAAATGCACAGGAAATACGTCTCATATCCTCAACTTTTGAGGTGTCTTAGGAAACAATTTTCTTTGACTATTGAATTCCTAGCCTGAAAAGTACCTTACCTTTCATTCAGAATTTTGCATCGAATATTGACAACACTTTGTCAACACTTTGTCAATATAAGATGTTTGAGACAGCACTAGCGTTTTGTTCATATGATTCTTTACGATCTGAATCCATAGAACAAACTAAGCCTCTCCAAAATCTACTATTCGGAATTGGGTCGCTAGTTTATGCTTAATGTCAGACAAGAATCCTACATCATTCCCAATGATTGAGATACAATCTACGCAAACAGACTAAGAAAGCTAGAATATTTACTAAATACTTGTAGGCACAAGGTTTATCAATATTATGTTCAAAATCATAAGATTTGATCGCCGTATCAAACCTTATAATTGAGGATGTATATGCTTATTTCAATTTATAAATGGATTGAATAAGCTCGCAAACTTTTTGCTCTTGACCCTGAGTAATGAATCCCTCTGGTTGAGCCTTATAGATACTCTTCTCAAGATAGCGATTCAGAAGAAAATCATTTAGAAAAGAAGTCTTGACATCCATTTGCCTAATTTTATCACAATAAAACGTGGCAATGGATAAGAGTAATCTAATCAACTTTCATATGGCAACAGGGGAAAAAGTTAATTCACAATTCTCCCCTTCCCTTTGGGAATGACCCTTTGCCAAAAAGTCGAGCCTTAAAGGTTTGCACCTTACCAGCTTGGTCTCATGTCCTCTTGTAGATACACTAGCAACCGATAGGTCTTTCACTATCTGGTTGGTCTACAAGATCCCAGACCGAATTGAAGTACATAGACTCCATTTCGAGATCCATGGCTTTGAGCCACTGGTCCTTGTCTACATCATCCATTGCCTGTTTAAAGGTCAACAGATCCTCAATGCCATCATCAGGTATGACGACTTGAGTTTCAACAAGCCGATGTAGCGGTTCGGGTTGACTCACATCCCTCCCACTGCGTCGAGGCTTTCTCAACTTTTGAGAAGAACCAGCCTGATCAACAACTTTTGTTGATCCGTCTGTAACTTTCCTTGAAAGTTCGGACAAAACAATTTTTCTCGACAATTTATGATCTATCATGTGATCTTTCTTTAAGAACGTGGCATTAGTCGATACTAATACCTTTTCCTTATGAGGATCGTAAAAGAGACCATCTTTCGTTTCCTTGTGGTTGATGGAGCGACATGCGCAGCGGAACGCGATTTCGGACCGATGATACTCTAATTACATCAATTTAACAAATAGAAAACATGCTCAAAGCGAAGAAAATAAGAAATTAGAAATACATACCCTTGTAGCTCCAATTTCTTCAAGTCCGTCGGCCGTTCTTCGTCACGAACTCTTCCGACCTCTTCTCACGAACGCCTCGAGAACCACCCCAGGTAGTCCCGCTATCCTCGGCGCCGAGCAACCGAGTTGTGGGACTCCGAAACCAAGAGAAAAGAAAAGGAAAAAAGAGAGGAAGAAGAAGATAAAAGAAGAAGCCGAAGGGCAGAACCTCAAAAATGAAAAACGAATATTCACTTTTGACTACCCCTCCTTCCTTCAAATCAATTCAATTGATTTGAGAAATTTTCAATTTCATTCTCTATCACTTACTTGCTGGCCAAACTTGAAGTTTGATATATATATATACATTACAAAATATATATGTGTCTTGCTGCATGCAAGACACATATATATATATATATATATATATAATAATTATTATTATTAAAAAAAATAATAATAATTTTATTTATTAAACTTTTAAATAAATAAAATATATATATATATATATATAATTATTAATTAAACTTTTTAATTAATAAATATTATTTAATTCAATATCAAATATTAATTAAATAATATAACTAAACCCGGTTTTTCGAAAACCGACTTTGTTTTACACATGAATCCTATTCATGTTTTAGGCCATTCCCATATTTAAATCACATTTAAATATGACCATATTTAAATCATATTTAAATATGTCCATCCTCTTTCCATAAACCGAATTTGAACAATTCAAATTCTTTTTCTTTTTCTTTTCTTTTATACTGTTGCACGACGTTATCCGAGTTAGCCAGGAGAACCTAAAGGACCTACAGATCATGAGCTCCAACGATACGAGATTATTCGGTCAAAACTCTTTTAACCCGAATCAATCAACATTCGTTAACCCCCGGAGACTCCACTATAGTCCGAGGGTTGCACTCTCCTCACTGTAGATATATTATGTCCTCTGATATAACCGTGACAGGCAAGTCGACCCTTCACAGGTTGTTCGTAATCACAGCTGAGTCATTTAAACCGTTTAACCCCTGCATTACGTCTTGTTCCTTAAGTACCACTGACACCTCTAATGAACAATAGATCTGTGGTCCAACCAACAGATCAGTTAACCCTCTCATCACATGAGAGTGTGAGCGCTCATTGTTCAAGCCCCGGAGTCAGCTATTAAGGGAACAACCTATCTACTAACCCTGAAGAGCGGGTTAGGAGTGAACTCCAATCTTGTTGTACTATGTCCCCAGCTACCTATTCGATTTTATCCCCAAGATGGTAGGCTTATTGAGTCGGCGCTTATGGGCCACTCTCACCCGTGCAAGTCAAAGGATACTATCGAATAAGCAGGAGTTCATAGCGAGCTCAGGATTGAGATCGAGTTACCTAGGCCATCAATATGTATAAGTCGGTCTCATCAGTAAACGGAGTTATAAAGAGAGAGCGACTTAATATGCGGTTCGGTCTTATGTAAACTCTTTACACAGGACGCCCTCACTTCTCACATCTCCATGTGGAACGATTCAGATCACATCGTTCTGTACAATACAAAGTGAGCTGCATCCAATAGTGTTACCAGGATAAGGTACCCAGCCTTATCCGTATACTGTAGACCGTTTTGACTGACTACTTGAGCCTGGTCCACAATCATGTCATACATGAAGCTCAAGTACTCATATTCAGCCAAGGGTGTTGGTCATTGGTGTAGGTTAAACCAAACACGTTTCACTTTATTCCAGTAAACTCTTTTACTGAATAAAACTAATAACTCTTTATTCTAAATAGAATATTTACAAACATAACAGTTTACAAACCACGAGTTTTAGGACATAAAACCCAACAAACTCCCACTTGGACTTAAACGTCCGTGGTGTACATGTTAGGTGGAGAAAACTAATATATCATATATCAGAAGCTTTCTCCCACTGTCCTCTCCAGCAACTCGGAGCCCTAGACTCTTCTAGGTGTCTCTCAAACACTTTAGCCATGAGAGACTTAGTAAACTAATCAGCATAAAGTACTAAAAGGCTTTCCATGTGACCATCACATCTCCTCATAGTACTAACTGCGAGCTCAACTTATAAACCTATTGTTGCTTCACAAGCTGCAAATAGACTTAGCTACTACCGAGGAATCAACAATACAACTCTTGTATTCAGCTCCTCTAAGTACAAGGACAAAACTTTAACCGGAATCCAATCTAATTGGACTAATATTACTGACAGCTCCCACTGCATAGCACATATCGGGTCATGTATCTCAAAAGATACACCTGATCTCCAATATGTAAATGCACTTGGGTGCATCTCGTATCCTCAACGCTTGAGGTGTCTCAGGAAACCATTTCCATAGACCATCAAATATTGACAACAACTTGTCAATAAAAGATTTTAGAGACAATACTAGCGATGTTCTTACGACTGAGATCAACCTGAATCCTTAGAACAAACTAAGCCTACCTCGAGATCAACTATTTGGGAGTGGGTCGCTAGTTTATGCTAAAATGTCAGAAGTGAATCCTACATCATTCTCAATGATTAGGACAAAATTACGGGAATATATTATGAAAGCTTTAACATTGATTAAACACTTGTCCAACAAGTTTTATCAATGTAATGTTCAAAACCATAAGATTTGAAAAAAACAAACCTTATAAATCAGAATATAGATGCTTATTTCAATTCATAAATGGATTGAAGAAGCTCGCAAAAAATTTGCTCTTAATCCTGAATAATGTATCTCCCTGGTTGAGACTAATAGATATTCTATCAAGATAACTAGTCTTGATATCCATATATCTTGTTCTATCAGATAGAACAGGGTAATGGATACGAGTATATTATATAACTTATATCTGACAACAAGAGATGAAGTTAATACACAATTAACCCCTTCTCTTTGGGACAGTCCCTTTGTCAGAAAGTCAAGCCTTAGAGGTTTTCACCTCATAGACTAGGTCTGTAAACCTCTTGAAGATCCATGGCTTTGAGCCACTGGTTCTTGTTTATGAACTCACTGTCATCATCAATATGATAACTAGAGTCATAAAACAAACTAATACAGCAGGCCGAATTATCTTATAATTCTCCCACTGCATCAAAGCTTTCTCAACACTTGAGATGAACCAGCTAAACTAACAACCATTGTTAATTTATAATTTAGCTTTCAATATAAAACAAGATAAGTCTTAACATTTTAGTTGTTATCAAGTCTAATAGAACAAATCAGTATACATCTTTTGTGAAATGAACCATTCATTTATAAAAACAAAAGATACTATATACATAAAGTGTTCAACAAAAACTTGAGTTTATAGACAATAATTACAACACTTGAAAATTATTTCTATACAGACAACTAAACAAACTGCAAGCTCCCACTGTAGATACTGCGAAGACGTCTTTATAAGGCATCTTCGTCAAGAAACAGGCAGACAAGAACTAGTTTCCTGAAATAGAATAACAAACATGATTAGTGGTTCCTGAATCAACATCCAGGTATGACAATCATAATCCACAATTCATGTTTAGACAGAAGATAAATCATATTTACCTTGTCGTTCATTCTGTGCCTTTTTCTCCGCAAGATATTTAGGGCAGTTTCGCTTCGAGTGCCCTTCTTCACCACAATGAAAACACTTACCACTGTGTGAAGCTTTTACCTTGCCTACAACTGGGGTTTTGCCCTTCCTAACACTTCTCTTCTTCTTGTGAATAATCTTATTACTCACAGTAAGAGGTTCAGATTTAGTCCTAGACCCAGACCCTTTCTGGAACTTCACAGAAGTGGTAACATTTACCTCCTTCTCCTTTCCTTTCGAGGTATGCAGGGATTGATAAATCTGAAGTTCGTTCAGAAGAGACGTCAAATTGTATTCTATCTTGTTCATGACCATATTGGTCCTGAAGTGTAGGAAACTCTTCGGAAGAGATTCCAAGATAAATCCAACCTGACCTTGTTCATCGACGGTTGCTCCATTTACTTCTGCAGTATTGAAGTACACCATCATGTTAAGAACATGCTCCCTAACAGAGGTTCCTTCAGCCATACGGCAGTTGTAAATGTGCTTGAGGGCTTCATACCTAAGAGATGAGGAAGGCTTTCCAAACATCTCTTGTAGTGAAGCCATGATTTCGTTAGCGGAAACCATCCCCTCATGCTTCCTCGACAAAACATCAGATATGCTTGCCAGGATGTAAACTCGAGCTTTATCATTAGCCCGAATCCAACCGTCATATGCTTCACGAACAGTTCGTGAGCCATTTGAACCAGGAACCGGAGGACACTCCTCCGTTAAGACAAATCTTAGGTTGTCGAGAACCAAAACTGCATTAAGGTTCGACTTCCACGTCCCAAAATTTTCACCGGTTAATTTGTCGTGAGCTAACAACTGTATAAAAGAGCTCGACATGCTGAAAAAGAATGTAAAACTATTAGTGAAACGGTTTTAACCTATTTAAACCAATTAAGAGGTTTAGCAGCAAATAAAGTACCCAAACTCTTTATTTACATGCAACGATACTTTAGTGAGTTAGAATGGTCGCTACCTAAGGGTAAACGAGCACTCCTTCACTAAACCAAGACATTCTTGACTAAATGCTAACTCCAGAATAACTCATATTCCTATAGCATCTTAGTTATCGTTTTTGGTCAAGATTTACTAACTCCTTAGCAAATCTCGTAAGTGTGACCCTCCATTTTTAGAACCCACAGGACGGCCCCAACAGTGCAACCTAAAGGAATGTCAGAGTTGGGAATGGCCCTATGTTTCTTTATCCATAAATGGTGACTGACTTGTTCAACTCCCATGAAACGGCCCTCCTAAGGGATTGATGCCACCAAGGGCACCTTGCAGGCGGAACATGGGAATCTCACGGTTCAATCCAATGGAGGAGACCGCAGGAAATACTGACGTACTTCCTTCTCCCACTTACTATAGACACTTACTCCATTCTCCTTGCTATTGAAAGTTGCAAATACCATCCTAAGAGGGTTGCCACATTAGCAACACGAGGCCGAGCAAAATTCTCACGTTGTGAACTATACGGAGTGCGTAGCAGGAGAGGGATATATCACATATTCCTTCTCAACACATCTACTAAGCATCATATACGGTTTTAGGGTAAACTACTCAGGTTTTATCTGGCTAAGTAAATAAAACCTTAAGTCTAGGGAAACTATTTACCTGAGATGTCTAGGTTATAAACTCTTTACTAACCTCACACCTCTCACGCATGCTCATAAAGCCTGGTTAACTTTACTCAAGTACCGGATCGTCCCCAGGTAGGAGGTGTTCCGTCAATTCAATTACCTCCAACCTTAGACAAGATTTCACCGGGTGAGTTTCTCATAACCTTAGCATTTACGAGATATCGACCTATTCATCTAATGAACCAGATCGAATCATTTAACCCTAAATGAACATGTTTTTCTTTGTTATAGATTTTAAAAGTCTAAGTCATTTTACAACATTTGCAAAAACTAGACTTTCTATAACAAAATCTATATGCTTCTCAAACATACATTCGCTAAGGCATGACAAATTGAATATTTAACTTCATAATCAATATAACACTTATATCGATTATGCTCTTAAATATACAACTCCTAATTCATAAATTAATATAACACTTATATCAATTATTATGAATTAAGCATGCATCCTATACATTATAACAATTATAACATACATTATGCATCTTAGTTGGATGTTTAATTTCATAATTAATATAACACTTATATTAATTATTCTATTAAGCAAACAACAACTAATTCATGAATTAATATAACTCTTATATTAATACTCATGAATTAAACATGCATCCTATACATTATAACACTTATAACATACCATATGCATAAAACTAGGGTAACCTATGTTGTAAATTTAATTTCATAATTAATATAACACTTATATCAATTATTCTATTAAATTAGCAACAACTAATTCATGAATTAATATAACTCTTATATTAATACTCATGAATTCCCAAATATGCATACTATATATTATAACCCTTATAACATATTTTCAATGCATGGAGCATGCTTCCTACGGTGGGATTTTAAATCTATATGGCATACTATATGCACATACAAACATGGATTTTAATTAAAACATACATTCGCAATGCATAATTAATTAAACATACTAAAGTGGATCGATTTTGGCATTTAGCAAGCAATAACTAATTTATTACAAGCTTGACCAACAAGCCAAGTCTTGAGCAGACTTCGAACTCTTCGCACCGCCTTTGACAAGCTTGCTTCCTCCGAACGCTTCGGTCAATTTCTCTTTGAATTTCTCCTCGTATTGCCTAGAACGAGTTTGAATTTATACCGAACATTTCGGCGAGCTCCAAACTCGAGCTTCTTTCACAAAGAAACCTATATGGACTCTAATGACTCTAAAAATACAGACTCTTTAGCACGCATTAAAGCCCATACATTCTCGGGCAATTACAAATAAGGAAATTCAAAAAGAAACTATGCCAAAATCGATTTCACTTTAGACGCCAATTCAGAAACAATTTCTAAATTAAAATACCCACCAACTTAAATTGATGCAAATTGAGTTAATCACAAAATCGCTATGATACCAATTGATGGAGCGACATACGCAGCGGAACGCGATTTCGGACCGATGATACTCTAATTACATCAATTTAACAAATAGAAAACATGCTCAAAGCGACGAAAATAAGAAATTAGAAATACATACCCTTGTAGCTCCAATTTCTTCAAGTCCGTCGGCCGTTCTTCGTCACGAACTCTTCCGACCTCTTCTCACGAACGCCTCGAGAACCACCCCAGGTAGTCCCGCTACCCTCGGCGCCGAGCAACGGAGTTGTGGGACTCCGAAACCAAGAGAAAAGAAAAGGAAAAAAGAGAGGAAGAAGAAGATAGAAGAAGAAGCCGAAGGGCAGAACCTCAAAAATGAAAAACGAATATTCACTTTTGACTACCCCTCCTTCCTTCAAATCAATTCAATTGATTTGAGAAATTTTCAATTTCATTCTCTATCACTTACTTGCTGGCCAAACTTGAAGTTTGATATATATATATACATTACAAAATATATATGTGTCTTGCTGCATGCAAGACACATATATATATATATAATAATTATTATTATTAAAAAAAATAATAATAATTTTATTTATTAAACTTTTTAATAAATAAAATATATATATATATATATATATAATTATTAGGGAAATTGTAGTAAATGACAATTTAAGACTTATTGTTTGCAAATATAGCATGTTTTTAAAAATTTTGCGGATATAGCAATTTCTATCGCTGATATCTTATGACTGATAGAAGTCTATCGCTGATCACCTCAGCTTTTTATAGATTTTTGTCAGTGATAATAGTCTATCAGTGATAATAGTCTATCACTGATAGAATATAATAAAGTCTATCAGTGATAGAAACGAGTTTTTTTGCCATATTTGTAAAACCTTTTAAAGTTTGCTAAATTTGCAATTAGTTTGGGCCTGATTGCTATTTGTGCAACCAGCCCTAATTATTAATTAAAATTTTTAATTAATAAATATTATTTAATTCAATATCAAATATTAATTAAATAATATAACTAAACCCGGTTTTCCGAAAACCGACTTTGTTTTACACATGAATCCTATTCATGTTTTAGGCCATTCCCATATTTAAATCACATTTAAATATGACCATATTTAAATCATATTTAAATATGTCCATCCTCTTTCCATAAACCGAATTTGAACAATTCAAATTCTTTTTTCTTTTTCTTTTCTTTTATACTGTTGCACGACGTTATCCGAGCTAGCCAGGAGAACCTATAGGACCTACAGATCATGAGCTCCAACGATACGAGATTATTCAGTCAAAACTCTTTTAACCCGAATCAATCAACATTCGTTAACCCCCGGAGACTCCACTATAGTCCGAGGGTTGCACTCTTCTCACTGTAGATATATTATGTCCTCTGATATAACCGTGACAGGCAAGTCGACCCTTCACAGGTTGTTCGTAATCACAGCTGGGTCATTTAAACCGTTTAACCCCTGCATTACGTCTTGTTCCTTAAGTACCACTGACACCTCTAATGAACAATAGATCTGTGGTCCAACCAACAAATCAGTTAACCCTCTCATCACATGAGAGTGTGAGCGCTCATTGTTCAAGCCCCGGAGTCAGCTATTAAGGGAACAACCTATCTACTAACCCTGAAGAGCGGGTTAGGAGTGAACTCCAATCTTGTTGTACTATGTCCCCAACTACCTATTCGATTTTATCCCCAAGATGGTAGGTTTATTGAGTCGGCGCTTTGATAGCACACAAAATGAGCTATCTTTATGACTTATTTTATGCTAGTTTAGAGGATTAAATGTGTACTTTCACGATTATATTTGATTATTTTATAGATATCGGGCATTTGGAGCAAAACGGATAATTTAGAAGATTTATGATGAAAAAGAAGCTCTCTGGATTTGAAATCTCAAAGTAAAGAGAAAAAGAGAATCAAGTTAAAAATCCAAGGATTAAATATGGATTTTATCATATCTTATCTGATTTTATCCCGATCTTATTTTGGGCACAATTTGAATAGAAAAGATATTCTTAATTTAATTTTGAATTCCTAAATTGATTAGAATTCTAATCTAATTAAAATATGGATTCCTTATTAGATTGGGAAGAATAGTTTATTATAAATAGGCATATTGTCTTCATTCAAAAGGGAGCCGATTTGGAGAGAAAATCTCAATTTCCAAATTACATACTTTTTAGAGTTTGAAGAGATTTTGGGAGCACAAAGTACAGATTTACATGCTCGGAATCGTGGAGATTGCAGCGGAAACGTGGAATCGACAGGAGTTTTATTTCTTCTTTCCCTTTTAATTTGTAGTTTTTTATGGGTTTATTATTGAGTTTATATTTTGAACTATTGAACATGATTAGCTAAACTCTCTTGACTTTGAGCCTTAATGTATAATCGTTCTTTGAACCTTATTCTTTTTAATTAATAGTTGGTATTTCAATTTCATATTGGTTGTGAGAATTTTTCTGAGCTTAATGCATGTTAGGATTTGACCATTCTTTGCATGATTTTTATATCAATAATTTGAGGTCGAGAGACGATTATTGTTGATGATCCTGAATTGTTTTCCCTGATTTATACATGAGATAGATATATCCTTGTAGATTTTGTGACAACTATAGTTTTACGTTCTTCATATTTGGATTGTCTGAATTGCCATAGAAATATAGGTAATTTACTTTTCAAAAAATATTGTTATTGCTCGAGAGAGAATAACAAGTCTATAGGGTAGAACTTGTCAACAATCTAGAAATTGTTTAATTTCATCTTTTGATGAATGAAGAATAGGATGAGATAACGGTGAAGTCATTGCTCAGGTCAATTCCCTAGGATATATTTCTTCTTATTGTTCTCCAATTTTTATTTTATGTTTTATGTTTTATTTTGTTTTAATCATATCATTTCATTTTCATTCTCTAAATAAAATTGAGTGATAGTATTCATAGTAATTAGGTGAACTAGAAAACCAATCTTGAGGACGATATTCGTATTTTTTTATACACTATATTAAAACTTGACCCGTACACTTGCGGTATGTTATTGCACTAAAATTGCACAACACGCTTATGGGCCACTCTCACCCGTGCAAGTCAAAGGATACTATCGAATAAGCAGGAGTTCATAGCGAGCTCAGGATTGAGATCGAGTTACCTAGGCCATCAATATGTATAAGTCGGTCTCATCAGTAAACGGAGTTATAAAGAGAGAGCGACTTAATACGCGGTTCGGTCTTATGTAAACTCTTTACACAGGACGCCCTCACTTCTCACATCTCCATGTGGAACGATTCGGATCACATCGTTCTGTACAATACAAAGTGAGCCGCATCCAATAGTGTTACCAGGATAAGGTACCCAGCCTTATCCGTATACTATAGACCGTTTTGACTGACTACTTGAGCCTGGTCCACAATCATGTCATACATGAAGCTCAAGTACTCATATTCAGCCAAGGGTAATGGTCATTGGTGTAGGTTAAACCAAACACGTTTCACTTTATTCCAGTAAACTCTTTTACTGAATAAAACTAATAACTCTTTATTCTAAATAGAATATTTACAAACATAACAGTTTACAAACCACGAGTTTTAGGACATAAAACCCAACAGTGGTAGCCTACAAATAGGCACAATTTTGAACGGTATTCCAATTGCTTTGGACTGGGTACTAGCACATGTGCGGGACACCCCCAAATTATGAAGTGACGTAAACTAACTTTACGCCCTCCCCAGAGCTCAAAAGGTGTTTCAGAAACACTTTTCGAGGGAACAACATTCAAAATGTATACAACAGTCTCTACTGCGTATCCCCAAAATAAACTAGGCAGTTGAGCATAGCTCAGAATAGAGCGAACCATGTCTAACAGGGTTCTATTTCTCATTTCGGACACACCGTTTTGCTGCGGTGTTCCAGGCGCTGAGAGTTGGGATACTATTCCATGTTCTATCATATAGTCTTGGAATCTAGTATCCATATACTCTCTACCTCGATCAAATCAGAGTGTTTTTATCAATTTACCTAACGTGTTCTCAACCTCTGCCTTATACTCAATGAACTTTTCAAGAGTATCGGACTTACGATGCATTAGGTAAAGATAGTCGTACCTAGAATAATTGTCATCAAAGCTGACAAAATATTCAAACCCTCCTCGTGCTTTGACATTTGAAAAACGGTTTCTAGAGGTTCTATGGATTTAAAACCTTAACCAACCTCTCAATCTTATTGAGATTAATGTGGCTTAGTCTCAAATGCCAAAGATAGGTACTTGGAGAAACCTACTGCCTATTAAGTTTGAGTTTCAACTGTTTTAAACATCTCAATATTCAAAATAGCTTCACGCTCTGTCGGTCTTAACACATATAAGTTGCTTTCAAGTTTAGTAGAACAAATTAGTATACTTCTTTTGCCAATGACTCATTCATTATATACAAAAGAAACTTTATACAATTGTTCAAGTATACAAGACATAGAGACAAGGTTTCTTTGAAGCTAGAAACCATTAGTACATTTTACAAATAAAATGAAACTGTCTCTATACACCAATTGAATAGCTCCCACTGCTACAGCTGAGACAACCTCTCCAAAAGTATGTGAGTTATCTCATGTTGAGAAAACGGCTGCCAGGAACTAGTTTCGTGAAAAGAAGAATAAACATGATTAGTGGTTCCTGAATCAAGTATCCAGGTATGACAATCATATTCCACTAAACTTGTTATGACAATAAATAAATCATATTTACCTTGTCTTTCCTTCTCAGCCTGTTTCTCCGCAAGGTACTTCGGGCAATTCCGTTTTCAGTGCGCATCTACACCACAATGGAAAAATTTCCCTTGGTCTGTAGATTTAGCCTTGCTCTTGCTAACGCAGGGGTTTTTCCCTTCCTTTTATCTCTCTTCTTCTTTTGAATACTCTTATTAATTGAAGAAGTAGATTCAGACTTATTCCCTGAAGACGACCCCCTATAAAATTTCTTCGAAGTGACAACATTTGCATCCTTCTCTTTTCCTTTGGAAGTGTGCAAAGACTGATAAGTCGACAGCTCGTTGAGGAGAGAGATCAGGTTATACTCTATCTTGTTCATCACCATATTGGATCTGAGCTAAAGGAAGCTCTTTGGAAGAGATTCCAAGATAAAGCTAACTTGACTTTTCTCATCAATAGAAGCTCCGTTTATTTCCGCCACATTGAAGTGGACCATCATGTTAAGAACATGCTCCCTAACAGAGGTTCCCTTCTTCATCGAGAGTTGTAAACGAATTTGGGGGCTTCATGACGAAGTGATAAGGACGGTTGTCCAAACATCGCTTGTAATGAAGACATGATTTCCTTCGCAAAAACATAACCTCATGCTTCTTAGACAAGACATCAGATATGCTTGCTAAGATATAGACTCGGGCTTTATCATTAGCCCTTGTCCATCCTTCATATGCTTCTCGAACGGTTCGAGTTGCATTCGAGCCAGGAAGGGGAGGAAAATCCTCCGTTAAGACAAACCTGAGATCATCAACAACGAGAATCGTATTCAAGTTCGATTTCCAGGTTGCGTAATTCTCGCAAGTTAACTTATCGGAAGCTAAAAGTTGTATGAAAGAGCTTGACATGCTGAAAAAGAATGTAAATCTATTAGTGAAACAGTTTTAACCTATTTATAACCAATCAAGGGATTTAGCAGAAAATAAAGTACCCAAACTCTTTATTTACTCGCAACGATACTTTAGTGAGTCAAAATGGTCGCTACCAATGGGCATTCGAGCACTCCTTCACTAAACCAAGACATTCTTGACTAAATGTTAACACCAAAATAACTCTTATTCCTATAACATCTTTGTTATCGTTTTTGGTCAAGATTTACTAACTCCTTAGCAAATCCCGTAAGTGTGACCCTCCATTTTTAGAATTCATAGGACGGCCCCAACAGTGCAACCGTAGGGAGTGTCAGTGATGAGAATGACCCTATGTTTCTTTATCCATAAATGGTGATCGAGATGTTTTGACTCCCATGAAACGACCCTCCGAAGGGACGGTGCCACTAAGAGCAACCAGCAGGCGGAACATGAGAATCTCACGGTTCAATCCAATGGAGTAGACCACGGGATGTACTGACGTACTTCCTTCTCCCACTTACTATAAATAGTTTCTTCATTCACCTTGCTATTGAAAGATGCAAATGCCATCCGAAGGGGATGCCCTATTGACATCACGAGGCCGAGCATAATTCTCACGTTGTGAACTTCACAGAGAGCGTAGAAGGAGAGGGATATATCATATATTCCTTCTCAACACCTCTACTAAGTATTTTAGACGGTTTAGGGTAAATTACTCAGGCTTTATCCAGCTAAGTAAATAAAACCTTAAGTCTAGGCAAACTTTTTACCTAAGATGTCTAGGTTATAAACATTTTATTAACCTCACACCTCTCACGCATGCTCATAAAGCCGAGTTAACTTTACTCAAGTACCAGATCGCCCCCAGGTAGGAGGTATTCCGTCAATTCAAGTTCCTCCAACCTTCGACAGGATTTCACCGGGTGAGTTTCTCATAACCTTAACATTTACGAGATTTCGACCTATTCATCTAATGAAATGGATCGAATCATTTAACCCTAAATGAACATGCTTTTGTCTTTGTTATAGATTTTAAAAGTCTATTTTACAACGCTTTGCAAAACTTAGACTTACTGCAACAAACAACTACATGCTTCTCAAACATGCATAAAACTAAGGTAAATTATGTTGTATGTTTAATTTCATAATTAATATAACACTTATATTAATTGTTTTATTAAGCAAACAACATCTAATTCATGAATTAATATAACTCTTATATTAATACTCATGAATTCCTAAACATGCACACTATATATTATAACGCTTATAACATATTTTCAATGCATAGAGCATGCTTCCTACGGTGGGATTTTAAATCTACATGGCATACTTTATGCACATACAATCATGGAATTTAATTAAAACATACATATACAATGCATAATTAATTAAACACACTAAAGTGGACTGGTTTTGGCATCAAGCAAGCAATAACTATTTTATTACAAGCTTGAACAACAAGCTAAGTCTTGAGCGGACTTCGAACTCTTCGTACCACATTGGACAAGTTTGCTCCCCCGAACACTTCGGCCAAATTCTCTTCGAGCTTCCCATCAAACTGCCCAGAACGAGTTTGAACTTCCACCGAACACTTCGGCCAGCTCAAAACTCGAGCTTCTTTCATAAAGAAACCTATATAATAACCTCTAATGACTCTAAAAGAATAGAGACACTTCAGCACACATTAAAGCCCAGACATTCTCGGGCAATTACAAATAATGAAATTAAAAAAGAATTGATGCCAAAACTGAAATAACACTTTAGACGCCCATCAGAAACAATTTCTATATTAAAATACCCACCGAGCTTAAATTGATGCAAATTGAGTTGATCAAAATACGCTCTGATACCAATTGATGGAGCGTATAACGCTGCGGAAGCGATTTTGGATCGTTGATACTCTAATTTCATCAATTTAACAAAATAGAAAACATGCTCGAAAAAACGAAAAAAGAGAAATTAGAAATACATACCCTTGTAGTTCAAATTTCTTCAATTCCGCCAGTTGTTTCTTCTCACGAACTCTTCGAGCCTCCTCTCAAACGCTTTGAGGACCACCTCCGGTAGTCCCGCTATCCTCGGCGCCGAGCAATGGGATTGTGGGATTCCGTTAGAAGAGAAAAAAAAGGAGTAAGGAAGAAGAAACAAATGGTCTGGATGGGTTGAAGAAGAATTCAAAAAGAAAGGAAAAATAAACAAAATAGAAACTTAAGACTTCATATTATTTTTACTAACTTTCGAATTCTTCTTTTCTTATGTGTACCCAAAAAGGCACTAAGCTCATTTCCTAACCAAATATATATATATATATATATATATATATATATATATATATATATATATTAACACTATTCTTTTAGAGTGTTAATATATATATATAATGTTAGGGTTTAGGGTTTTAGGGTTTAGTGTTAATATATATAATATATATATATACATAAGTAATATATATATATATATATACATAAGTAATATATATATATATAATATATATTTTATTATTATTTTAAAAAAATAATTCTTAATTATTTTTAAATAATAATTGTTGGATTTTATGTCCTAAAACTCGTGGTTTGTAATCTGTTCTGTTTGTAAATAATCTATTTAGAATAAAGGGTTATAAGTTTTATTCAGTAAAGGAGTTTACTGGAATAAAGTGAAATGTGTTTAGGTTAACCTATACCAATGACCAACACCCTTGGCTGAATATGAGAACTTGAGCTTCATGTATGACATGATTGTAGATCAAGCTCAAGTAGTCAGTCAAAATGGTCTATAGTATATGGATGAGGCGGGGTACCTTATCCGGGTAACACTATTGGATGCGGCTCACTTTGTATTGTACAAAACGATGTGATCCGAATCGTGTCACATGGAGATGTGCGAGTGAGGGCGTCCTGTGTAAAGAGTTTGCATAAGACCGAACCGCGAAATATGTCGCTCTCTCTTTATAAAACCGTTTACTAATGAGACCGACATTTTCATTTTATGGCCTAGGTAACTCGATCACAATCCTGAGCTCGCTATGAACTCATGCTTTTTCGAAAGTATCCTTTGACTTGCACTGGTGAGAGTGGCCCATAAGCGTCGATTCAATAAGCCTACCATCTTGGGGATAAAGTCGAATAGGTAGCTGGGGACATAGTACAGCAAGATTGGAGTTCACTCCTAACCCGCTCTTCAGGGTTAGTAGATAGGTTGTTCCCTTAATAGTTGACTCTAGGGCTTCAACAATTAGCGCGCACACTCTCATGAGATGAGAGAGTTATCTGATCTGTTGGTCGGACCACAGATCTATTGTTTATTAGAGATGTCAGTGGTACTTAAGGAACAAGATGTAATGCAGGGGTTAAACGATTTAAATGACCCAGCTGGGATTACGAACAACCTGTGAAGGGTCGACTTGCCCGTGACGATTATATGACAGGACATAATATATCTACAGTGAGGAGAGTGCAACCCTCGGACTATAGTGGACTCTCCGGGGGTTTGACGAATGTTGGTTAGTTCGGTTAAAAGAGTTTTGACCGGATAATCTTGTATCGTTGGAGCTCATGATCTGTAGGTCATTTAGGTTCTCCTGGCTAGCTCGGATAACGTCGTGCAAAAGTATGAGAGAAAAGAAAAAGAAAAAGAATTTGAATTGTTCAAATTCGATTTTTGGAAGAATGATAGACAATATTTAAATATGATTTAAATATGGGAATGGTCTAAAACATGAATAGGATTCATGTGCAAAAAAGTCGGTTTTAGAAAAACCGGGTTTAGCCATATTATTTAATTAATATTTGATATTGAATTAAATAATATTAATTATATATATATTTTATTAATTAAAAAGTTTAATTAATAAAATATTTATTATTATTTAAAATTAATTTTATAAAATAATAATAAATTATATATATATATATATATATGTAATATTTATATAGCTAAATAGAATGTGACGGTGGGGGGTCTTCAATTTGCAAAAAGTTTTAAAAAAACTGAATTCTGAGTTTTTCTTTGGTGAAGTTCATACGCATACCCCTCTGTCTCGGACCCTTTTCTTCTTCCTTTATTTTCTTTTCTTTTCTCTTCTAACGGAGTCCCCCAACTTCGTTGCTCAGCGCCAAGGATAGCGGGACTACCTGGGGTGGTCCTCAGGGCGTTCGTGAGAAGAGGCCGGAAGAGTTCGTGACGAGGAACAAGCGGCGGAGCTGAAGAAATTCAGAACTACAAGAGTATGTAATTCTAATTTCTTATTTCCGTCGTTTGAGCATGTTTTCTATTTGTTAAATTGATGTAATTAGAGTATCAACGATCTAAAACCGCTTCCGCAGCGTTTTACGCTCCATCAATTGGTATCTGAGCGTATTTTGATCAACTCAATTTGCATCAATTTATGTTTGTGGGTATTTTAATATAGAAATTGTTTCTGAATGGACGTCTAAAGTGAATATCGGTTTTGGCATTATTTCTTTTTGAATTTCATTATTTGTAATTGTGCGAGAGAATGTATGGTTTTTAATGTGTGTTGTAAAGTCTGTATTCTTTCGAGTCATTAGAGTCCATATAGGTTTCTTTGTGAAAGAAGCTCGAGTTTTGAGCTCGCCGAAATGTTCGGTACAAGTTCAAACTCGTTCTGGGCATTTCAAAGAGAAGCTCGAAGAGAAATTGACCGAAGCGTTAGGGGGAGCTAGCTTGTCCAAGGCGGTACGAAGAGTTCGAAGTCCGCTCAAGACTTAGCTTGTTGATCAAGCTTGTAATAAAATAGTTATTGCTTGCTTGATGCCAAAACCGATCCACTCCAGTGTGTTTAATTAATTATGCATAGCGTATGTATGTTTTAATTAAATCCATGTTTGTATGTGCATATAGTATGTCATATAGATTTAAAATCCCACCGTAGGAAGCATGCTCCATGCATTAAAAATATGTTATAAGTGTTATAATATATAGTATGCATATTTGGGAATTCATGTGTATTAATAAGAATTATATTAATTCATGAATTAGATGTTGTTAATTTAATAGAATAATTGATATAAGTGTTATATTAATTATGAAATTAAGCATACAACATAGGTTGCCCTGTTTTTATGCATATGGTAGGTTATAAGTGTTATAATGTATAGGATGCATGTTTAATTCATGAGTATTAATATAAGAGTTATATTAATACATGAATTAGTTATTGTTTGCTTAATAGAATAATTGATATAAGTGTTATATTAATTTTGAAAATAAACATCCAACTTTAGATGCATATTGTATGTTATAATTGTTATAATGTATAGGATGCATGCTTAATTCATGAGAATTAATATAAGTGTTATAATGTATAGGATGCATGCTTAACTCGTGGTTTGTAAACAATTATGTTTGTAAATAATCTATTTAGAATAAAGAGTTATAAGTTTTATTCACTAAAGAAGTTTACTGGAATAAAGTGAAATATGTTTAGGCTAACCTCTACCAATGACCAACACCCTTGGCTGAATATGAGTACTTGAGCTTCATGTATGACTGATAGCACACAAAATGGGCTATCTTTAGGACCTATTTTATGTTTGTTTAGAGGATTAAATGTGTACTTTCACGATTATATTGAATTATTTTATAGATATCGAGCATTTTGGAGCAAACCGGGGAATTTATAAGCTTTGTGGTGAAAACTAAGCTATTTGGATGAAATTTGAAGTTCCCAAGTGACCAAAAGGAGGAAATTGGGTTGAAAACCGGAGAGCATAGCGCCTACGCGCTACAAAATGATGAAAGAAAAAAACTGCAAAATGTACCATCTTGGATTCAAACTCAAGCCCCTCAACATGCAAACAAGCATTCACTTGACACTTCTCCAACTCAACCAAACACCTATTCTATTGATAAATGCAGCGAATGAATTTTATTCTTCAAATTAATGTGAAATTTCATCTCCGGAAATACATCAAACTCCATAGACGTGCATCACACTTGATCCGAGCTCCTCCAGACCTGTTATGCACTATTTTGACCTAAAATATGGTATAAATAGATATTTTTTTAGGATTTCTTGGAGAGCGGATTTGGGGAGTCAATCCCAATTTCGAAATTACATACTTTTTAGAGTTTTAAGAGATTTTTGGGAGCAAAAAGTATAGATTTACATGCTCGGGATCGTGGAGATTGCAGCAGAAACGTGGAATCGACACGAGTTCTATTTGTTCTTTCCCTTTTAATTTGTAGTTTTTTTATGGGTTTATTATTGAGTTTATATTATGAACTATTGAACATGATTAGCTAAACTCTTTTTGACTTAGAGCCTTGATGTAATCGATTATTAAATCTTATTCTTCTAAATTAATTGTTAGTATTTTAATTTCATATTGGTTGTGAGAACTTTTCTACGCTTAATACATGTTAGGATTTGACCATTCTTTGCATGAATTTTATATCAATGATTTAAAGGCGAGAGACGATTATTATTGATGATCCGAATTGTTTTCCCTGATTTATACATGAGATAGACATATCCTTGTAGATTTTGTGACAGTTATAGTTTTATGTTCTTCATATTTGGATTGTCTGAATTGCCATAGAAATATAGGTAATTTACTTTTCAAATAATATTGTTATTACTCGAGAGAGAATATCAAGTCTATAGGTAGAACTTGTCAACAATCTAGAAATTAAATAGTTCCAGTTTTTAATGAATGAAGAATAGGAGGAGATAACGGTGAAGTCATTGCTCAAGTCAATTCCCTAGGACATATCTCTTCTTATTGTTCTCCATATTTTATTTTATATTTATATTTATATTTTATTTTAATCATAACCTTTTATTTTCATTCTCTAAATAAAATTGAGTGATAGTATTCGTGGTAATTAGGTGAACTAGAAAACCAATTCTGAGGACGATATCCGTATTTTTATAAACTATATTAAAACTTGACTCGTACACTTGCGGTATTTTATTGCACTAAAATTGCACAACAAGTTTTTGGCGCCGTTACCGGGGATTGGTAATTATTTAGTTTCACCTAATATTGTGGAGAACTCACTCGAGATTACTTTAGAGTTTTGGTTTACTTTATTTTGATTTTTTTTTTCATTATTATTTCATTTTTTCTTTATTATTTGAGTTTTTGTTCTTAAATCTTGACTACATTTTTTTATTGGTGTTCGCATTTACTTGAAAGCCTAAGTCTAGTTTTTTATTTTATTTTTATGGCTTTTAATAATTATGGGTGGTCTGATAGGGAGTTTCAAACCACCCAAGAACCAACACCATCCTTCGATTCATACCCATTGAACTAAACCTCTTATGACAATATGAATTATAATGAAAATTATGGCTTTCAGGGATATCAAATGCATGATCATTATCATTTTGAATCTATGAGTTATGAAAATTATGTTTATGATAATGATTATGGCATTCAAAACCAAATTGTTTACTCTCCCAATAAAATTGATTTAAAATATGCGTTGGAAGTCAATCAAACTTTATTGCAAGAGTACATTGTTGAACAAAGAGCTAGTTGTTTGCACATGAGTGAGTCAAGAGAGAGACTTAATACTCAAATAGAAGCTCTTACATCAAGATACAATTCTATAGGATATCAAGTTAGTCAAGTATCTGACTCACTCATAACTTTACAAGAGCAAAATTTAGTGGCTGCCAATGAGGTCGATAGTACAAAAATTTATGAAGCCATAGACATTGAGAGTGGGGATGAATTGGAGACTTGTGAGATATGTCAGGATGAGGTTTGTGAGATAAAGAAAGAAAATGAGCCTAATGTGGAGGAGAAAATTCAGGTTATAGAGTATGAGGCTGAAAAATCTCACCTTAGTTTATTTCCAGAAAATCCTTCTAAAGTCGAAAATTCTTGTCTTTATTCTCACGAATCTTGTAATTTTGATTTTGATTTTTTGTCTTTTTCTTCTTTTATTTCTTTAAATAAAAATAACAAAAATATTTATTCTTCAGGTACCCATGAAAAACAAGTGAGCCTACTAGACTTAGTAGGTTACATCGATTCAAGCAAGAAGGGACCGAAGAAAATAGAGGAGTTTTATGTACCCTGACCCATAAATGTTCCTCTCGTCTAGCTAAGACGTTAAATAAGGCGCTTCTTGGGAGGCAACCCAAGTTTACATTCTTTAAGTTTTCAGTTTTTTGTTATTTTCTTTATTTTATTTTGTGTCGTGGTCCTCATGTTTTTGTTTATTTATTTTTGTAGGAAAAAGTTCACCATCAATCTCTTCCACAAATCTACTGTTAATGTTGGCTCTCTCATTTATCAGGGCAGTATTATCCACTCTTGTATTTTCTTTGTCCTTCGCATTACTTAGTAGTTTATACATTGAGAACAATGTATGTCTTAAGTTTGGGGGTGAAAATATTTCACTTTTAGTCTTGAATAGCATGATTTTGAGCTTAAATTTTAAATTTTGAGCATGCTCTTCGTGACTGAATCTTTGTTGCATTGCTTGTGATTATGACAACCTAGGAAGTGTTCTAAGTTTGATAATTTGAAATTCTTGGACTATGAGACTATGCTTGTAAACTAAGTAATTTTTTGTATTTTTTAGTCCCTAATGATATCATTGAATACTTTGTAAGCTAAATGTGCATCTTTGTTTTGAGTTTTAAGCATGAGAGGGATAAGCATGATTAGTTTTTCGATGAAAAATATATGATGGTTGATAGCTCTAAAATAGAGCTATAATTATAGCCTCAAATCTAGCTAAATGACGTGCTTAATTTAGTTAAATTGCCTTATTATAGGTGTTTTCGTGGCAAAGAGCTCGGGAAGTCCATTTATGATTTTCGGGGCTAAATCGGTCATTTTAGGAGTTTCGGAAAGTGTTCGGGTCAAGGAGATAGGCCAAAAGGAGCTTGGAAGCTAAAAAGAGGCAATTTGGGGCTTAGACCCGAGAGGGCAGCGCCCAGGCGCCCAACGGAGGCAGCAGACCCGCGCGCCAGTCATTAAAAGCTCGCGCGCTCCGCGCGCCCAGACGCACCCGTCATTAAAAGTCCCAGACGCCCACGCGACCTCGCCCGTCATTAAAACTCCCAGGCGCCCGTGCGCGCCGGGCGCCCTCACCTCGCCCCGCTCCGCGCCCGTCATTAAAAGCCCGCACCCTCGCCTCGCCCCGCGCCGATGCCCGTCATTAAAAGTAAAAAAAATGCCCGACTTGTAAATTTTCCAGAGATGTTAGCGCCTAGGCGCTGTCCCGATTCTGTGCGCGCGCGCCCGCAGCGCCTAGGCGCTAGTCTAACGTTGTTTTGGGTATTTAAGTCCGTTTTTGCTGATATTAGGGAATTCTCTCCCAATTTCTTCCGCCCTCATTCTTTGTAGAGCTCGTTTCTTGAGCCAAAACCTTATTCTTACCTATTTTAATACATTAGAGTTGATTTTCTTGTTGATTTCTCTTAGATTTCACAACGGGCAACTAAGGTAAATGCTCTAATTTGGGTTTAGGGTTTGTGTTGTCGATGTATTAGGTGAGATATGATCTTTTCATCTTCTTCTTGGCTTGTTCTAGCATTCAATTCATATCTAGCCTCGTTCTTAATGTCCAGCATGATTTTCTTAATGGTTGACACCCGTTTAGTTAATTGTGTGTTGGTTCGATTAAAAATCCATGACTTAGCGATCACACTTCATGTTGTGAGTAATTAAATCTAGCATTCTGAATTAAATGTGGCCACATTTGTTTGGGTTGTTGATAAATTATAGAGATAGAATAAAATCGAGTCCCATTGATAGAGATTTCATGAATTGGCTCGTCGCATGATTACCCGTCGCTCGCGACTAATCCTAATTTGGGAGAGCGATCGCCCCTGAATTAGAGTTATTAGCGAAGCATAGTCTAGAGCCGTCAACTCTTTTCTAATTAATTGGGATTATTAGTTCTAATTAAAACATGGGAGCACTTGTTTTAATTGGGTCTTTTAATGTGTGTGAGTGTTAACAAAAATCGGTTAAGTATCTTTTGTGTCTATGATCCGAACTACATCAACAATCAATCCCGACACTCAAATTAGGAGCACGTGTTTCGTTTATTTTTCTCGCATTTTATTTTATTTTTCCGTTAGCTTTTTTTTCTGTTTTAGTTTAATTCTCCGTTAGCGTTTTCTCTCTTTATTTTACTGTTTTATTTTGAGTTTTATTTAAAACAAGTACAAGTTAATTAAGAGGAAATAATTTTGGTTCCCTGTGGTTCGACACCCGACTACCACTAGCTGCAAAGCTCTGTAGTATCAGATTTATAAATGTTATTTTGGCGGGTCTCGACAACCCGAACATAAAGAATTTTATAAAAAAAAATCTCTTACCAATGGTGTCTCTTTGAGTTATTGAATGAAGAATGCATAGGATTTTATGTCAAACTACCCTACTTTTATGTGAGTTTTTGAGCCATTAAGCACTCCATTACACGGTGCTTTACTCTTTTAAATTGTGTGATTACCATGCATGACTGGTTTTTCTAGAACTTGCTTTGTTATGCATGTCTGGATCCCTGAATTTGATTTGAATGCATTAATTTCACAAGGGCAATTAGGTACAACCACTTTTAGCTTTCTCAAATAACTTACCTTGACATTATCCTTAGAAAGCCAAATTTTGAGTCTTAAACATGTTCTTTTGGAAAATTACCACATTACAAGCCGTAAATCAATTCTTTTGTTGTTTTCCTTTCTTTGAACCTTGAAATTAAGGATTATATTTGCTTACCACATGAAGTCTCAGTTAATCAAAAGGAGAGAGTTGATCATTTGTCAATAGAGTAGTCAAAAGGAAGCATATCTTTCTTAGCTTTTTTTAAAGAGAAAAAAAAAAGAGAAAGAGAAAGAATATGTATTGAAAAAAAAAACAAAATAGTTTATTATGTGAAGGGAAGTCAATGCTTCAACAAAGTTAAAAAATGATTGTTCTTCAAGAGTCAACTGAAAAATTGAGCTTCATGTGAAAAAAGTCTTATAATTCTTTCATTCTAGTAGCTTAAAATTTTCATTTATCTACCCTTACCTATGTCCAAGTACAACCAAAATGAGACCCTTGAAATTTTTTGCATTCATTCTATTCATCGATGATGAAGATGTGATATATTAACAAGTTTATGGTAAAAATCTTTTATGTTTTGGTTCGAGTGTTTATCTTATATATATCATAAACAGCTGAGCGTATTGAGTGAAATTATGTGAGGGTGTTAGGTCTTGTGCATTCGAATTTGGTAACTTGATGACATGCTTGAGTTTTTGGTACAAAATGTAGTCTATGAATGCTTATTTTCTTGATTGTCACTATAACTCAAGTCATTGATGTGTGTTTAGTTTTATTTGGATTCATAGATACCAAGGGAAGCTTAATTTGCACACACTCATGCAAGAGGTACAATGATTTGTTTTTAAATGTCTTAATGTTGGGTTGTGGTTTAATATGTCCTTCAATTGTGGATTATTTGGTTTATGAACATTGAGGTTTGAGTCCCTTGCATGCATTTGTTGATTTAATTAGTGGTCTTGTTTTATTTTGCTCGAGGACTAGCAAAAACTTAAGTTTGAGGGTATTTGATATCCCTGAAAGCCATAATTTTCATTATAATTCATATTGTCATAAGAGGTGTAGTTCAATGGGTATGAATCGAAGGATGGTGTTGGTTCTTGGGTGGTTTGAAACTCTCTCTAAGGCCACCCATAATTATTAAAAGCCATAAAAATAAAATAAAGAACTAGACTTAGGCTTTCAAGTAAATGCAAACACCAATAAAAAATGTAGTCAAGATTTAAGAACAAAAACTCAAATAATAAAGAAAAAATGAAATAACAATGAAAAAAAAATCAAAATAAAGTAAAATAAAACTCTAAAGTAATCTCGAGTGAGTTCTCCACAATGTTAGGTGAAACTAAATAATTACCAGTCCCCGACAACGGCGCCAAAAACTTGTTGTGCAATTTTAGTGCAATAAAATACCGCAAGTGTACGGGTTAAGTTTTAATATAGTGTATAAAAATACGGATATCGTCACCAAGATTGGTTTTCTAGTTCACCTAATTACCACGAATACTATCGCTCAATTTTATTTAGGGAATGAAAATAAAAGGTTATGATTAAAAGGAATATATATATATATATATATAATAAAATATGGAGAACAATAAGGAGAGATATGTCCTACGGAATTGACTTGAGCAATGACTTCACCGTTATCTCCTCCTATTCTTCATTCATTAAAAACTGGAACTATTTAATTTCTAGATTGTTGACAAGTTCTACCTATAGACTTGATATTCTCTCTCGAGCAATAACAATATTCTTTGAAAAGTAAATTACCTATATTTCTATGACAATTCAGACAATCCAAATATGAAGAACATAAAACTATAACTGTCACAAAATCTACAAGGATATGTCTATCTCATATATAAATCAGGGAAAACAATTCGGATCATCAATAATAATCGTCTCTCGACCTCAAATCATTGATATAAAATTCATGCAAAGAATGGCCAAATCCTAACATGTATTAAGCCTAGAAAAGTTCTCATAACCAATATGAAATTAAAATACTAACAATTAATTGAGAAGAATAAGATTTAATAATCGATTACATCAAGACTCTAAGTCAAAAAGAATTTAGCTAATCATGTTCAATAGTTCATAATATAAACTCAATAATAAACCCATAAAAAAAAACTACAAATTAAAAGGGAAAGAAGAAATAAAATTCGTGTCGATTCCACGTTTCCGCTGCAATCTCCACGATCCCGAGCATGTAAATCTGTACTTTGTGCTCCCAAAAATCTCTTCTAACTCTAAAAAAATATGTAATTTCAAAATTGAGATTTACTCTCCAAATCGCCTCTCCAAAAATGGCTAAAAAAATATGTATTTATATGGCAATTTAGGTAAAAATCATAAAAATCAGGTCTGGGAGGGCGACAATCAGATGCAACGCGCGTCCATAGAGTTTGATGCAGGTGCGGAGCTGAAAATGGTGAAAATGAGCTACAGTTTTAAATATAGACTGAGCGATTTATGGATAAAATATTGCAGCTGGCGCAGTGGTGAAGTGGTTGTTGGGTTGAGCTATGCGTGGATGCTTGAGTTCGAGCGCCCAGTTGACGTTTTATATTTTTCTTTTATAATTTCCAGCGCTATCCTTTCGGGATAGCTCATTTTGAGTGCTATCAATGACATGATTGTGGATCAAGCTCAAGTAGTCAGTCAAAATGGTCAATAGTATATGTATGGATGAGGTTGGGTACCTTATCCTGGTAACACTATTGGATGCGGCTCACTTTGTATTTTACAAAACGATGTGATCCAAATCGTTTCACATGGAGATGTGCGAGTGAGGGCGTCCTGTGCAACGAGTTTGCATAAGACCGAACCGCGAAATTTGTCGCTCTCTCTTTATAATATCGTTTACTGATGAGTCCGACATTTTTATTTGATGGCATAGGTAACTCGATCTCAATCTTGAGCTCGCTATGAACTCCTGCTTATTCGAAAGTATCATTTGACTTGCACGGGTGAGAGTGGCCCATAAGCGCCGACTCAATAAACCTACCATCTTGGGGATAAAGTCGAATAGGTAGTTGGGGACATAGTACAGCAAGAATGGAGTTCACTCCTAACCCGCTCTTCAGGGTTAGTAGATAGGTTGTTCCCTTAATAGCTGACTCCGGAGCTTGAACAATTAGCGCGCACACTCTCATGAGATGAGAGAGTTATTTGATCTGTTGGTCGGACCACAAATCTATTGTTCATTAGAGGTGCCAGTGGTACTTAAGGAACAAGATGTAATGCAGGGGTTAAACGGTTTAAATGACCCAGCTATGATTACGAACAACTTGTGAAGGGTCGACTTGCCCGTGACGGTTATATCAGAGGACATAATATATCTACAGTGAGGAAAGTGCATCCCTCGGACTATAGTTGAGTCTCGGGGGGTTTGACGAATGTTGGTTAGTTCGGTTAAAAGAGTTTTGACCTGATAATCTTGTATCGTTGGAGCTCATGATCTGTAGGTCCTTTAGGTTCTCCTAGCTAGCTCGGATAACGCTGTGCAACAGTATGAGAGAAAAGAAAAAGAAAAAGAATTTGAATTGTTCAAATTCGATATTTGGAAGAATGATGAACATATTTAAATTTGATTTAAATATGGAAATGGTCTAAAACATGAATAAGATTCATGTGCAAAAAAGTCGATTTTCAGAATACCGGGTTTAGCCATATTATTTAATTAATATTTGATATTGAATTAAATAATATTAATTAATTAAAAAGTTTAATTAATTAATATATATATATTATTAATTAAAAAGTTTAATTAATAAAATATTTATTATTATTTAAATTTAATTTAGAATTATTTTTTATAAAATAATAATAAATTATATATATATATATATGTATATATATATAATATTTATATAGCGAAATAGAATGTGACGGTGGGGTCTTCAATTTGCAAAAAAGTTTTAAAAAAACTCAATTCTGAGTTTTTCTTTGGTGAAGTTCATACGCATACCCCTCTGTCTCAGACCCTTTTCTTCATCCTTTTATTTTCTTTTCTTTTCTCTTCTAACAGAGTCCCAGAACTCCGTTGCTCGGCGCCGAGGATAGCGGGACTACCTAGGGTGGTCCTCGGGGCGTTCGTGAGAAGAGGTCGGAAGAGTTCATGACGAGGAACAAGCGACGGAGCTGAAGAAATTCAGAACTACAAGGGTATGTAATTCTAATTTCTTATTTTCGTCGTTTGAGCATGTTTCCTATTTGTTAAATTGATGTAATTAGAGAATCAACGATCCAAAACCGCTTCCGCAGCGTTTTACCCTCCATCAATAATAAATATTTTATTTATTAAACTTTTTAATAATATATATATATATATTAATTAATTAATTAATATTATTTAATCCAATATCAAATATTAATTAAATAATATGGCTAAACCCGGTTTTTCGAAAACCGACTTTTTGCACATGAATCTTATTCATGTTATATACCATTATATGTCCATCATTCTTTCAAAAATCGAATTTGAACAAATTCAAATTCTTTTCCCTTTTCTCTTATATTGTTGCACGGCGTTATCTGAGCTAGCCAGGAGAACCTAAAAGACCTACAAATCATGAGCTCCAACGATATGAAATTATCCGGTTAAACTCTTTTAACCGAACTCATCAACATTCGTTAAACCCCGCAGACTCCACTATAGTCCAAAGACTGTACTCTCCTCACTGTAGATATATTATGTCATCTTGATATAACCATCGTAGGCGAGTCGATCCTTCACAGGTTGTTCATAATCACAGCGGGTCGTTTATAACCCCTGCATTACATCTTGTTCCTTAAGTACCACTGACACCTCTAATGAAAAATTTATTTGTGGTCCAACCAGCAGATCAGATCCCTCTCGGGCCAGGAGAGGGTGGGTACCCTTGTTCAAGACCTGGAGTAAGCTAATAAGGGAACAACCTATCAACTATTCCTTAAAGACGGGTAAGAGTGAATTTCGTCTTGTTGTACTATGTCCTCAACTACCTATTCGAGTTTATCCCCAAGATGGTAGGCTTAATGAGTCGACGAACTGGTCACTCTCACCCGTGCAAGTCAAAGAATACTCTCGAATAATTAGGAGTACATAGCGAGCTGAGGATTAAGATCGAGTTACCTAGGTCATCATATGAAAAAGGCGGTCTCTTCAGTAAACGGTTATAAAGAGAGAGCGACTTGTTTCGCGGTTCAGTCTTATGCAAACTCCTTGCACAAGACGCCCTCATTCGCACATCTCTATGTGAAACGATTCAGATCACATCGTTTTGTACAATACAAAGTGAGCCGTATCTAATAGTGTTACCAGGATAAGGTACCCAGCCTGATCCATATACTATAGACCGTTTTGGTTGTCTACTTGAACTTGATCCACATTCATGTCATACATGAAGTTCAAGTACTCATACTTTCGCCACATGTGTTTCTTATTGGTATAGGTTATTACAAAAACAGTTCTCTATATTCAATAACAACTTTACTAAATAAACCTCAATAACTTTTTATTGCATAAATAGAATTATTACATTCATAACGTTTACAAACTACGAGTTTTAGGACATAAAACCCAACACGTCGGGACGCTGTCCGCTCGGCTTTTTTGGCTTGGTTTCTTCTTCTTTTTGCTCTAGATCATTAAAATACATCTTTTAAGCTTTATTTTCACGGCATTACTCCTAAAAATCTTCGGTTTGCTCTAAATGCTCAAAATCTACAATTTAGACAAATCATATCATTAAAACATTCATTTAAACTCTAAAACTAGCATAATAAATGCCCTAAAGATAGCTCATTTAGTGTGCTATCAATATTCGTGATAAAGTAAAACTCATAGGTTTTGAATATATCTACAAAACTAAAAGATTTGTAAATAAGAAGGTACATACCTTCACAATAAGACTAATGACAAATATAGTGGGAGAATGTAAATCATGAGTAATTTTTCTCATTTGTTGCCATACTAGAGTTTACAAACATTCCCTAATTCATAGTTGCATATATATGAGATATGTCAAGTGAAGATTTAAGAAATTTTTTCTAAAAAGAAATCTTAAAGAATGCATTTTCAAATCAATTACATGAGTTCATTTTCAAAAATCAAAAGCAAAAAGTTTGCAAGTAGTAAAGGCTCATTTATGAAATGAATTTGATCACTAGATTTTTTAAAGTAAGGTTTGATGAAAGTAGAGGTATAAATGGGTCAGTTTGGGTCGGTTTTCGGCCAAACCGAACCGAACTGAACCGATTTTAGATTGGCCTAAACCGGTTCGGTTCCACTGCGGGTTTTTTTTTTTGGCTTTTGGCTTTTGGCTATTTGCTTTGCTATGTTGGGCTTGGGCTGAATCTTTATATTAAGACATTCTACTAAGTCATTCTTGCTAATGGTTTTTTTTTAGTACAATCATTCTTGCTAAGGGAAAACCAGAAGAATGTCTACGATAAAAAACAGTTAATGAAAAATGTTCAAGTACGTGTTTTGTTTGGAATAAATGTCTAGAAATTTTTTAGCACAAATCTATTTAAGTGATTTCTCCATTATACCCTTTTAGGATTCACTTTTTTAAAAAAAATATTAGGTTCAAAATTAGTTTAATTTATTTTTAAATTAAATTAATTTTAATAGTTTATTTGGTGAGCTGGATCATTTCACTAAAAATAAACCGTTTTTCTTTTTCCGTTAACTAACGTCAGCCATTTTGTATCTCCATATGTTGCTGTGAGTAGATCCGACACTAACACCCTCTGCCGGGTATACGCTAGGACACACCCGTGGGTATATACAGCCATTGCGCACCAGGAAAAAAACGGTAGGGTATACAGCTGGAGCCTGCGTGTGTAATTACTAGTTCCATTATTTTTGTAAATCTTTCCCTAAAAATAGGGATCAAACAATACACAATCCACCCCTACAGATGAGGAGATATCAGTCAAAATCTCATAGTTTTAAACAACAATACCCCTGAAATTATGCAATGTCTAACATTTTGGAGAATCAAATCTTCAACCTTACGTTTTTTTTTTTACGTTTCCCTTTTCCATCGTGTTTTTTCCCTCATCATTTTCGAGTTTTTCTGCATTGTTCCACCACACAACAACAAACCATGTCGTCTCTTTCTATGATGGTGGCATTTGATGAGATTTGGAACGAAATGAACCAATACATAAATTACAAAAGTGGCAGAGTTGTGGTCCCCCCGAATTCTACACTTGTGGAATTCACCAATTCAATCTCCAAGGCTCTAGAGCTAGATTCCCACCACACAATTTCACGGTTGTCCCTATTTCGGAACGACACTGACAAATCTTTGATTACGAAAATGAGGAAAAATAGGTCGTTGTTATATTTAACAACATGTAAATCCCCTGTAACCGTCTATTTTTTATATTCTGTAACTTCAACTGAATCCCTCAAAAAAAGGGATCACCACTCATTATCCATATTTTTTGAAATCTTGGAGCTATCCGTGATTTTAATTCAAACAAATCACCTGTTTAACAAAAAAAAATTTCAGCTCCCGCTGAAGGTAAAACCCTATACCCTGTAATCGTCTATTTTTTATATTCTGGGACTTCAACTGAATCCCTAAAAAAAAGGATCACCACCTATTATCCAGATTTTTTGAAATCTTGTAGTTATCCGTGATTTTAATTCAAACAAATCACATGTTTAACAAAAAAAAAATCAGCTCCCGCTGAAGGTAAAACCTTAGATTGTTAACCCGAAACCCCCTATACCTAAACTTTCATTATCATTTTAGCCGTTCGTTGGAAAAACAGTGACGAAGAAAAAATGCAAGAGAGGAAAATGCTTACGAAAATGAGGAAAATGTTTACCACGACTGTAGGTCGAACTTCTCTGTCTAATGCGTGGTGTTTACGTCGAACGATGTCGAAGAAGGTAGTGTGTGTTTTCGGTGTTTTCTGCCGAAGAAGGTAATGCCAAACAAAAGAAGAACTGCGTTTTGTGTTTTCGGTGTGCTCTGCCTCTAGGTCGAAGAAGAAGAACGATGTCGAAGAAGGTATGCGTATGTCTTTTCTGCCTCTAGGTCGAATGGAAGCAACTTTTGAGGATGAATTTAATTCTAGGCGGCGTGGTGCAGGTTTCTCTCTACCCCATAAACTACATGATATCAAAATATTGGGAATCGTTACCTTATTTAAAAACAGAGTATTCTCTCTTTTAAGTTGTTGGCCTCTTTTATTACTCTGTATGCAGTAATGCACACCCCCAGTGATGGTTCATTCGTTGGTTGTATAACTTCTTCGGGGTATACATATTTCTGGTTCCCTCTACCGAAATCGTTTATGCCCATTTCTTACTATGTGTGCAGACATGCACACACCGCCACTGTTGATATTCTATTTAGTCCGTTTGCAGACATACACACAGACACCCTACTTTGTTTTTGCTCTGTGTGCAGTCATGCAAAGACCTACTTGCTTCGTTGGCTATCACACTTCCTATGGTTAAACATATTTGGTCCCCTAGTGTCGTGTATGTCTCATTCTTACTACGTATGCAGTCATGCACACACAGCAACTGTTCGTATTCTTTTTATTATGTTTGCAAGCATTCACACACCGACCGCCACTTATGGATTCGTTCTGTCTAGACCCAATTATTAATTATTTTGGGCAGGAGGTATATCTATGTAATACTCATGGGATAAGTGTCATTTCAGTTCTAAGATTTTTAACGTCGTTAAATCCACGTCTAGAACTATTTTCTCTCTCCTCCTAACATTTTATATTTTTAAATATTAATTTTTTGATTCTCAAAATTAGGATAAATTGTGGAAGGGTAGACTTGTCCATTTGATTGTAAATAACTTACTAAATATAGGTTTTAGACATAATTCAAAAGAAAAAAGACATTAGACATTTTTCATCTTACCTTCCTTATTTTTAGACATTCCTCTGATTTCCCCTTCTTGCTAATGTTGGGCTGCCATGTTTTCATGTTTTTTTAGGCCTTGGAAGAAAACTCATACACAAAAATAAGACTACAACCCCTAAAACATTATAAAAGGGGAAATTTTCAAAAATAACTAGGAATAAAAAACTGAATTGAAAAATAGCTAAAAAAGTTTCATATTTTCATCTCATGACTACCACAATTTTAGAGAATGAAGTTCACAATTATCATCTCAATTATACCCCTGGTATATACGCTTATTTACGGACAACCGATATAACTAATTTTAATTTTTTTTATATTTATTTTAATTTCTAACAATCAGATTCATTCCTCCGTTTTTTAAGAAAAAGTTTCTAACAACTAGATCCATGAATTTTGAAGAAAAGAAAAAATCTCTACAACTTAGATTTGAAAATGTTTAACAACAAAAAAAAAAACAAATTTATCTCACTAACAACCCTCTTAGATTACCCTCCTAGATTCATGCATTTTGAAAAGAGGGGTTCATTATTTTTTTTTCCAAAATTGAA
This sequence comes from Herpetospermum pedunculosum, assembly GCA_028017165.1. Taxonomy (NCBI): domain Eukaryota; kingdom Viridiplantae; phylum Streptophyta; class Magnoliopsida; order Cucurbitales; family Cucurbitaceae; genus Herpetospermum; species Herpetospermum pedunculosum. The sequence goes on from CM051522.1 coordinate 53,350,004, forward strand.
ACGATTACAATGTACAGAGACGAGAGTGAAGAGAGACTAAGATCCTTACTCACTTCGAAAATATGTCATTTTGGGAGTCGAAATTTTCAACCCAATTCAAGCGTTCAACGATGTAAAAGGTTGACGTAGATAGTTTTTTCTCAAGGTAGAGAGTTTCAAATGTGAGAATCGATGGCTATTTCAAATCGATGGCTGTTTCAAATCGATTTGTAGGAGGGAAGATTTGCAAATCTCCTAATTCAATGTTGCAGGTAATGATACAATTGATTGAACGTTTTTTCGGGTAAACTCAACATGCATACCAATTTTAATGTTTTTTAGTATCATTTGTTCAATGCCCACGGATTAATGGTTTATGGTGTATATACACGCATATACTTCATATGATATACTTACATGTACATTGTTATAGATGTAACTACGAATATATACCCACACTAGAAGTTATCGAGAACCCTCATTTTTATAATTTTCTTACAACCGTCTATGAACATTTTAAATTTGTTAGTATCATTTGTTCAATGCTCACGGATTAATGGTGTAAATACACGCATATACTTCATATGCTATACTTACATGTACATTGTTATAGATGTAACTACGAATATATACCCACACTAGAAGTTATCGAGGACCCTCGTTTTTATAATTTTCTTAAAACCGTCTATGAACATTTTAAATTTGTTAGTATCATTTGTTCAATGCTCACAGAGTAATGGTTTATTGTGTATATACATGCATATACTTCATATGATATACTTACATGTACGTTGTTATAGATGTAACTACGAATATATACTCACACTAGAAGTTATCGAGGGTGTCATTTTTATAATTTTCTTACAACCGTCTATGAACATTTTAGTTTTTATAAACATCAATATGCTGAAAATTTAATTGCTTATATAATTTTCTTACGGGTTATGTTATACTTACATGTACGTTCACCAATTAATGGTTTGTATATATACACATATACTTCATATGATATACTTATATGTACATGTAACTTCGAATATATACACATTAGAAATTATCGAGAGGGTCGTTATTAAAAATTTTGTCACAACCGTCTCTAAAAGTTTTAATTTAAAAATTAATTTGAATTAATATTCCAGATTAGCTTTTATTGAATTTTGTTTACATGTTTCGATTTAATTGGGGGTTGTTATCTTGGTTTAACCATATCTTATTATTTTTTTTTTTTACATGATTCTCTTAAAATAAATCTTTATTTTTCTCTAGGATTCTTTTTTGAATAAATCCTTATTTTCTCCTTCATTTTCTCTCCGAATAAATCTTCCTTTTTTTTTGTGAGGTTGAGTTCAATGTTTGAACGTTCACATTTTTTTTTGTTTTTTAGTGTGATTAAATCTCTCCTTTTTTGTAGGTGGTTCAACAGTTAAATGGCTGGAGGGTAGTTTTGTCCAACTACATTCTAAAGAAGTTTCTAATTATAGGAGTTAGCTATTTTTCAACACAATAATTAGTTTAGCTATTTTTCATCTTAGCCTCGTTTCAGCTATTCTTGTAGTTGCCTCTTATAAAAGCTCTCCCACGATTTTTGGCAAAATCAGCAAAACACCCACAACTCACGGCAAATAAAGTAGTCTTATACAATTTACATTCACGATTCTAAAAAATTAAAAGAATAAATGAACTCGACTTTGAGTCGTCTTAATACTCATAAGCTCCAACTTCCAACTAGACTTCAACAAAATCTCGGGATAATATATGCAATTTCTCTTAACTCCTTTAAAATCTGTTACTGAAACTGAGAAATTAGCATCCTCCCCCAATACAAAAGCTTCATTCCCCAAATTCTTCACTGAAATGTCAAAATGGTATTTTTATTAAATTTTGCGAAACTGAGAAATGCAAAATTCTTCCCCAAATTCCCTAAATTCTTCATGCTACAAAAGCTTCATCCTCCCCCAATACAAAATCAGTTTTAGTCAAAATGACATTTCCAACTTTACTGAAACTGAGAAATTAGCGAACTTGCTAGGGTCCTGTATTAGTACAAGAGAGAAGCATTTGGTTAAAAGTCAGCAACAATAGACAAACCGAACTGGAGAGATTCCTATAACAAACGGACAACATACCTTGAGATACTCCTTAACTTGCTCCGCCTGTGGGAACGAGTAGTCGGTCGCAACTGCAACACCAATAGATTTTTGTATCCATTGAGGAACATGTGTGGTGCACCAACCAAACTTGGGTATGATATGGCCAGGGACAAGGATGTGACCATGGAAACACCAATAGCAAACTTCTCGAGGAGATCATCCTCAGTCAGATCAAGCACCTCAGGGGTGAAGACTGAACCATTTTCATAAACAGAGAGGACAACAAGACCATATGAGAATTGCTTAATTCCTAGCTTGGAAAGGAGAGCAGCCTCAGAAGATCCAACCTAACAACCAGGGGCGGATCCAGTAATTTTGGTCAGGAGGGGCAGAATTCCAATAAGGTTAGCTAGAAGTTTAGTCATTGAAATTTTCAATTTATGTCTATATATATATATATATTTCTTGAAATTTAAAATGTGCGTAACTTTCAATTTTGAGTCTAATATATTCTTAAACTTTCAATTTTGAATATAATATATTCTTAAACTTTCAATTTTGTGTCTAATAGATCCTTCAAAATAAAATTTTGTGTTTGAAGGACTAAACTTGTAATTCTACGTTCATATAAATATAATTTTAAACATTTATCATTTAGAATCTAAACTAATTTCTTAAAATGTTTAAAAAAAATTTAAAAAACAGATTTAATTGCGTTTGGGTGGTTTTGAACTCAAATGACCTAGGAGACTTACTTAAAAATTGTGCCCTTTACCATCAAACTCAAATATACTTTTCTTAAAGTTTTCGATTTTATGTATACTAATATGTAAACTGTAGTTATTTTTTCCAAAATTTTATATATAAATATATAAATTTAATAATTTGAGGGGGGGCACGTGCCTCCCTGGCCCCTACGTGGCTCCGCCCTTGCTAACAACAAAAGGAGCATAGTAGAGAGAATATATGTTAAGATATTTACCTTAGTAAATATAATTATGTAATATTTTGTTTATAATTTCCTTATTTGTATACAATATATAAAGTGCCCTATTGGGGATAAAAGAGAATAAGATGAATCATTAATTTGACATGGTTTTATGTATGAATATGGTTACAATAGGAAAAGGAAAACGCTAGAAAATAGATGGTATCATACCTAGGTATTTTTTTTCGAAAAACCTAAGAGAACGCACCGGCGGCAGGATATCTCCAAGAGATCGGGCGACGGCAGTTTCCGAGTGCACAAGCGGCAGAGTCCGAGAGTTTGGCAGCGACAACAATAACGTGGGTCGAGAATTCGGCAGAGGAAACAAACTGTGTGGGATACAATTTTTTTTTGCATAGATTCAACTTGTCGAGAGTTCGACTGCGGCAGCGACGACGTGGGTAATTTTTTTTTATTGAAAGTCAATTTGAGATTTTCATTCAAACTTTTTCCAGACGTGTGAGATTTGAGATTTGGAGTCAAGGCGCGTGAGATTTGATTTGATAATTTGGAGATTTGGAGATTGGAGTCACAGTAAGCGCATGAAATTATTTTTCTTTGAATTATTTGCTCAGATTTGAGTCCCAGTAAGCATTGTTTGGCTGAGAATTCAAAGCACTATTAGGCTGATTTTTCTTTGAATGATTTATTTTCAAAGCATTGTTGTGGTCGAGAGTCATCTTTTTGGGAGAAGTTTTGCTTCTGTTATTGTGACTTTATTCCAATAATTACTGTGGTTTGACATTATGGCCGGTGTTGAAGAAGTGATTAAGACAAATGGTGGAGACAAGAAAATAGATGTGTATCACCTAGGGTAAATGAAAACCCGGGTAATCTTATTACCCCAACACAATTGAAAGGAGAGAATTATGATGAGTGGGCCCGGGCAATTCGCACTGCGTTGCGGGCAAAGAGGAAGTATGATTTTGTAGATGGGACTATTCTACGTCTCAAGGAAGAAGATGACAAACTTGATGATTGGTATAGTGTCAACTCAATGATTGTAGCTTGGCTAATGAATACTATAGAGTCGTTTATTCGTTCGACTCTCTCGTACTATGAAGATGCTCGAGAATTATGGATGGCGGTGAAAGGGAGATTTTGTGTTGTGAATGGTGCACACATATGTCACTTGAAGTCTTCCCTTGGTGAGTGCAAACAAGGGAAAAATGAGACTGTGGCTTCCTATTTTGGTCGGATCAGCCGAATATGGGATGAATTAGCAAGTGTAACTTGGCAAGGCAGTATCAGACCCTGATACAAGAGGACCGACTACAATGGTTTCTCATTGGTTTGGATGGGGCATATGCAGCGGTCCGATCCAATTTATTGAACTTAGAACGTTTGCCCCACTTTAGACCGAGCTTTTTAAAACATGGTTCATGAAGAGAGGTTGCGGAATGGTGATGTTTCGACTCACAAAGATTGTCGTGACAAAATGATGGCATTCAAAGTGTAGTCGAATACAAGAGGTAAATCAAAAAATATAAATAATTCTGAAAATTTTTGTGTTCATTGCAATCGTGATGGACATGATGGCAACACATGTTTCCAAATACATGGATTCCCTGAATGGTGGGGTGATCGACCACGAGGTGGTCGTGGACTTGGGCGTGGATGCCGAGGACAGGGGGAGGTCGCAAACGTGACGATGGTGGATGAAAATCTGATCAACCTGTGGCACGAGCAAACAAAACTTCAGTCAATATTTCAGCCTCACAATACTCTGACGGGCAATCTCAGTCTTCTGAGCAGGTTGGATTGGCAAACATCACATCTGATCAGTGGCAGCATATTTGAGTTACTGAATTTTTCCAAGCCTCATGATCGCCTAACAGGTGAGTCTTTGTAGATTATCGATACAAGGGTTACTCATCATGTAACCGGGAAGGCAAAATTAATGATAGATATGAATAAAATTGCCCACTGCCCCGTGAGTTTGCCAGACGGTCGTAGCTCACAAGCAACACATGAAGGAAGTGTTTTGTTGCCCGAAAATCTAAGGCTGGATCATGTGTTATTAGTTCCTACTCTAGATTGCAACTTAATTTTCGTGACAAAATTAATTGATGCAACTGATTGTATTGTTCAAATCACTAATACATTGTGTGTTATACAAGACCGAGTGACGAGGCGATTGATCGGCTGGGTGAACGTGATGAAGGACTTTTCCGAGGTGTTCCACAAGCAAGAGTACTAGTTGTTATTGGTGGCAGATCAATGGAGTTATGGCACCAGCGATTGGGGCATCCATCAGAGAAGGTTATGAAGAAGGTACCAAATGTGAGCAGTTCTAGTAGTTTGAATCTGGTAGGTTGTGATGTGTGCCATCGTGCGAAACAATCAAGGAAGAGTTTTCCCATTAGTAGTAGCAGAGCAAGTAGAATTTTTTAACTAGTTCATTGTGATATGTGGGGACCTCACAGGACTCGTTCCTCTTGTGGGGCTTCCTATTTTTTTTACTATTGTTGATGATTATTCAAGAGCATTTTGAGTTTATTTAGTATATAACAAGTTGGAGGTCGAATTTGTGTTCTTGAATTTTTTTGCATTGATTGAGCGTCAGTTTAATCAAAAGATAAAAATAGTTCGCAGTGATAATGGGTCTGAATTTAAGTGCTTACATGCTTATTTTGGAAAGAATGGTGTAATCTTTGAGACATCGTGTGTGGGAACTCCACAACAGAATGGTAGAGTTGAGTGCAAACATAAACATCTTTTAAATGTGGCACGTGCTTTGCGTTTTCAAGGATGTTTGCCTATGGAGTTTTGGGGGGAGTGTGTCATGGCGACATGTTATCTAATTAATCGTACACCATCTAGTGTTCTTGACTACAAAACACCATATGAATGTTTGTTTGGCAAGAGTCCTACTTTAAATGAACTTCGTGTGATTGGGTGTTTATGTTATGCACCTAATCAAAAATCCAAAGGTAATAAATTTCAGAGTCGGAGTCGCAGATGTGTATTTCTTGGCTATCCATTTGCAAAGAAAGGATGGTTATTATATGATTTAGAATGGAAAGAGTCTTTTGTTTCTAAGGATGTTGATTTTATTGAGCATGTGTTTCCTTTAATTGACAATAATGAGAGGGTAGCAATAAAAAAGGGGGCTGAAGTTGAGGAGTTTGGTTGTGTTAGTGAGTTTGGAGATTGGGAGGGTGATGAACCGTTATTTGTGACTGACATTCCTGCTGCCTCAGATGATGGAGGGGCATGGGCAGTAGGGGGATGAGGAGATTTGAGTGGATGAGGGGGAAAGGAAGGATGAGGCCGACGAGAATGGGGGAGAGTCAACTACAAGTGTTAATGTTGTATCTGAGGAGGAAACAACGAATATGAATGTGGTTGCAATGGGAAAACAAAAACGCCAGAAAATTATCAATTCAAAATATCGTGACTATGTTACCCACACCATTGTGAAAAAGAAAAGTCCACTAGAAAGTTCATCCATTTCATCGGCATCCTCAGGTACACTTTATCCTATCTCACATTCTTTATCATGTGATCGATTTTCTAATAACTATAGAAAATATATAGCAGCTGTGCATGTAGGAGATCCTCCCAAGAATTTTAAAGAAGCAGTGAAACATGAGGGTTGGAAAGAGGCGATGGCAGAGGAAATACGAGCATTAGAAGATCAGGGAACGTGGATCTTAGAGAAATTGCCTCTGGGGAAGAAAGCTCTCGGAAGTAAGTGGATATACACAGAGAAACGAGATGAGAAAGGGAAGTTACAGAGGTTAAAAGCAAGACTTGTGATATTTGATAACCATCCGGAGGAAGGCATTGACTACACCGAAACATTTGCCCCAGTGGCAAAAATGGTCACAGTTCGAACCTTTCTGGCGATTGCAGCAATAAAGCATTGGGAGGTCCATCAAATGGATGTTCACAATGCATTCTTGCATGGAGATCTCGAAGAAGAGGTGTATATGAGACCTCCACCTGGATTTGAGAAGAGAGATAAAAATTGTTGGGTTTAATGTTCTTAAACTCGTGGTTTGTAAACTATGTTTGTAAATATACTATTTAGAATAATCAGTTATTAGTTTTATTCGGTAAATGCGTTTACCGGAATAAAGTGAAACGTGTTTTGCATTAATCTATACCAATACACAAAACCCCTGACGTATGCCAAATACTGGAGCTTCATGTATAACATGATTGTGGATCAAGCTCTAGCATTTATAGTCAAAACGGTCTATAGTATATGGATTAGGCTGGGTACCTAATCCTGGTAACAATATTGAATGTGGTCTGCTCTGTGTTACACAGAACGATGTGATCTGAATCGTTTCACATCGAGATGTGCGGGCGGGGGCGTTCTACGCGATGAGTTTGCATAAGACTGAACAACAAAAAAGTCACTCTCTCTTTATAACACCGTTTACTGAAGAGACCGACTATTTCACTTTATGATGACCTAGGTAACTCGATCTGAATCCTGAGCTTGCTATGAACTCCTGCTTATTCGAGAGTATCCTTAGACTTGTATGAGTGAGAGTGGCGGAACGCCCGCTCAATAAGCCTACCAACTTGGGGATAAACTCGAATAGGTAGCTGGGGACATAGTGTGGCAAGATGAAATTCACTCCTACCCTCTTTAGGGTTAGTACATAGGTTGTTCCCTTAATAGTTGACATCTAGTCTTGAACAATCTGCGCACACTCTCTCGAAGCTTGAGAGAGGATATGATCTGTCGGTTGGACCGTTGATCAATTGTTCATTAGAGGTGTCAGTGGAACTTAAGGAACGAAGATGTAACACAGGGGTTAAGCGGTTAAATATGACCCAGCTGTGATTACGGACAACCTGTGAAGGGTCGACTTGCCCATGATGGTTATATCAAAAGAACATAATATATCTACAGTGAGGAGAGTGCAAGTCTCGAACTATAGTGGAGTCTCCGAGAGTTAACGAATGTTGATCGTTTCGGGTTAAAAGAGTTTTGACCGAATGATCTCGTATCGTTGGAGCTCATGATATGTAGGTCCTTTAGGTTCTCCTGGCTAGCTCGGATAAAGCGGTATAGCAGGGCTATAGGGTAGAACTCGGAGAAATCTGAATTCGGGTCTGTTGTTCGAGGGTTTGTGTATTTAAATATGATTTAAATATATAATCGGAAGAAGTCATATTTAAATATGATTTAAATATCGACCGGTGGAAAATATGAATTTAGATTCATATATTGGAATAGTCGGTTTTTGGAAACCGGGCTTAGTGAATAGTTTATTATAATATTAATATTTGATATTAATATTAATAATAAATATTATAATTATAATTGTTTTAATTATAATTAATAATTTATAATATTAATATTTATAATTATTATTATTATTATTATTAAGAATCCACTATGGAGTCATGCATTGTGCATGGGCTCCATGTGGGTTCCATTATGTTTTTCCATTCTCCATCTTTGGAGGATTGGATCATTTCCAAGATATGTTTTTTTGACTTCTCTCTCAAGCACTTCCTCTCTCTAGTTTTTCTCTCAACCGAACATTCATCTTCAAGGGTTGAAGAAGAAGTTCTTGGTTGTTGCTTGAGATAGATGAAGTTTTGAAGCTTTGGACTTTTGAAGATTAGAGGTTTGTTCTTTGCAAGAACTCCAAGTAAGTGTAAAGTTGTTTATACTTATTCCTCTAATTTTGAATTTCAATTGTTGAAATTTATGAGTTTGTTGTTTGAGTTCTTCATGTTCTTGATGAATTGTTCATCAGTTCTTAGTAAACTCATATCCAAACTCATCCAAGCTTCATCACATTCTTCCTCCCTCTCAACAAACCCCCTTAGCTCAAGGAGTCCCACTACTCCGCTATTAAGCCCGAGAATAATTGGGACTACTTTAAGGGTGGTCCTCGTCGGTTCCCATGCTGAGTTCATGATCAGAGGAGACGTAGAGTTCGAGGGGGCAGTAGAGGTGCTGAGGTAGACGAGAAGACGATCATCAAGAAAAGGTATGTTTTCCCTCAGTGTAGCTCTCGGGTAAATTTACCGGTTGGCAAATTGCACTGATTTATCGGTTAGAAATTTACCGGTGGAGCTTCCCAAACGCTGTTTCTTAAGCGTTTGAGGTTTGTTTCCCCGGTTGGTATTTACCGGTGTGGTATCGGTAAATCCTACACCGAGGAAACCGGTCGGTAAGTGTTACCGGTCGGGCTTATCGGTTAGATTTATCGACTGATAAATTTACCGGTTCAAGTCCGAACTGGTATATCGGTCCTCGGTATACCGGTTCAGTGCTTACCGATAAGAATAAACCGGTCGGTTTACCGGTTGTATTCTTACCGGTGTAAGTGAACCGGTTTACCGGTGGACGTTTGTGAAACGTTCTAGACCGGTAACCTCGGTCACTTTTACCGGTCGTCCCTTACCGGTCAAGTTTCTTAGTTGACTTTTACCGGTCGGTTTACCGGTGGTAAGGAGATTTACCGGTGGTCTCAAATTCAAGAATTTTTCTAAGTATTAGAAATATTTCTTCAATTCTTAGTTCGTTCCTTGTTGATTGCTAAAGGTCCTCAACCAGTTTTAGGCTTTTGTTTAAGTCTTTCTTTCGCTGCGCCTCTGGTTGGGGTCGGGACCCTCGCAGTTGGTTGAGTGGGGGTTCCAGCAAAAATGTCGTGTGTCAGATGAAGAAATCACTATATGGGTTGAAACAGGCAACTAGGTGTTGGTTTGCGAAATTAACCAATGCCTTGAAAAACTATGGATTTGTACAATCTTATTCAGATTATTCCCTATTTACGTTAAAGAAATGGAGAATACAGATTAATGTACTTATTTATGTGGATGATATGATCATCTCAGGAAATGACAAGGTGGCACTTGCGGTGTTTAAAGGTTATCTTGGAGAATGTTTCAAGATGAAGGATTTGGGAGCGTTGAAGTATTTTTTGGGGCTTGAAGTGGCTCGCAGTAAGAAAGGATTCTTCATGTGTCAAAGGAAGTATACTTTAGATATTATCTCTGAAACAGGCTTGTTGGGCTCAAATCCTGCCGACTCACCGATGGAACAAAATCACAAATTGGTCTTAGCTAACAGGAAATTGATTTATGATGCTGAGAAGTATAGGAGATTGGTGGGATGACTGATATATTTAGGTGTTACGAGACCAGACTTGGCATACTCGGTTCACATTTTGTCACAATTTATGCAACAACCGCGAGAAGAGCATTGGGAGGTTGCAATGCGAGTAGTTCGGTATTTGAAAAAACACCCGGGACAAGGGATCTTATTGAGAGCTGATAGTGAATTGCGCTTGGAAGGTTGGTGTGACTCTGATTGGGCTAGTTTTCCTCTAACTCGACGGTCGTTGAGCGGTTGGTTTGTGTTGGTTGGGTCTTCTCCGATTTCTTGGAAAACCAAGAAATAAGTTACAGTATCTCGTTCATAAGAAGAGGCAGAATATCGATCGATGGCATCTATTGCGTGTGAGCTAAAATGGTTGCATCAACTTCTTGATGAATTGTGAGTTCAACATGAGAGAGGAATGAGACTTTTATGTGACAGTCAATCAACACTCTACATCGCACAGAATCCAGTGTTTCATGCTTGAATGAAACATATTGAGGTCGATTTTCATTTTGTGAGAGATGCAATCACAGATGGTCTAATTGTTCCATCCTATGTTTCAACGACACTCCAGTTAGCTGACATCTTTACAAAAGCTTTAGGGAGCTCACAGTTTCAATTCTTGTTAAACAAGTTGGGTGTTCGAGATCTCCACACACCAACTTGAGGGGGGATGTTAAGATATTTACCTTAGTAAATATAATTTTGTAATATTTTGTGTATAATTTCCTTCTTTGTATACAATATATAAAGTGCCCGGTTGGGGATGAAAGAGAATAAGATGAATCATTAATTTGGCAATATATGAGGACAAGAACCTCTATCTTCGAGATGTACAGATTTCAGTAAGTAGGTTTCAATTCCCAATGCCTAGCTACTAACAGAAAATTAAACTTCATTTTTCTCAACTTTCTCTAATCAACACAAACTACAATACTTATTCAACAATCAAATTCATACTTTAAAAATCCAGAATTAAACTCTCGGTGTTCTTCATTTCCTAGCTAAAACTTCACAAATAGTGCAGTAAATGCACAAGAATTCAATTCTTGAATGAAAACGTCAATTTCACATAACTTCAGTTGTTCTATAACTATTACGAAAGATTAAACAAACAAAAACAGGAAAAAACGAAAGAGAAGAAGATTCCATACACAACTTGAGCTTGAATTCAACTAAATTCAATGGAGAAAACCACAGATTGTATCATCTGCATTATCTCTCGGAAAAACAAAAAACAAAAAGCTCTTCAAGAAGGGAAAAGTAAAAAATGTTTTCTCGCAATATTTCAAAATCACAATATTCAAATTAAATTAAAAGAAGCACTATTATTTAATCCCATGCTTTTACTCAAAGTACTCATCCTCCCAATCAGCCTCCCAATCATCCTCAAACAAACCAAAAACAAACAGTTAAAGAATCAACAATATTTTTCAAAGGTAGCTTCAAACCTAGCCTTGATCAACTCCAAGAATCACAAATCCCTTGCCATTCTGCAATGATTTATCTCAGAACCAAATTGTTGGATAATGCATTGAAGCCAATAGGCCAAAAGGGAAAATGGGGTTGCTTCAAAAGTAAAAAAAATTGGAACCCCACATGCAGAAACTGATGGATTGTTGTTTAAATTCAATTGAATCAGAAGAAAGAGGAAATCCCAGAAGCGGGTGAGTGTGTTGAAAGTTGCAGAGGTAGAGAAAACTTTTACCTTTAGAATTCCTTCAAGGATCTTAACAAAAAGGATGAAAATAAAAATTGATGTGAGATATAAAAACCCAACAATTGATCATTTACGGCGGCGACAAAGTTTAGATCAATGACGACGGTGGCGTTGGGAGAGTCGACATCGACGTCGGAGAAGGAGGCGAGGCAGATGAAGAATGAGAGAGATGAACGTTTAAATTCAATTGAACGTTTGCGCATAGAAAAAATGAGATGACCTAAGTTGTTAGGTAGGTTTCGGTTAACCGGACAACCGAACCGAAATGAGTCAGTTCGGACCAAAAAACTATATAATATATCTAAAACTGAACCAAACCGACCCGAACCGATTCGGTTCAGTTAAGTTCCTTACACCTCTAGATAAAAGTATCAAAACTATGACTTTGAATAAATATTAATGGTATTGTATAGACAAGAAAATCATTAATTATTTAGTGGAGTTTTCCCATATTTTATGTTGATGACTTATTACTCATTGTGAATGATGTAATATTTCAATCCAACATAAAATGTTGACTACCTAACAAATTCCAAATGAATGATTTAAATTACTTGGTATGACCTATAAATAGAGATTTCGAGGACAAAATGTTTTATATGACTCACACATCTTATATTGACAAAATTGTTGTCAAGTATATAATGTAGTACTTGAAAAATGATAATGTATCATTCTTACCTGAAGTTTATCTTGTCTAAGGAATAGTATCCTAAGACACCTCAAAATGTTGAGAACATAAAATTGGCTATCTACGTTTGAGTGGGAAAAAATCTAATGTACACATGAGACATAACATTTGATAGTAAAATTGGTTAGCATATATTCACTACAAGAATTTTGGCCTCTCTCGATGCACACAAACCATCGAGAGAAGCAAAAAAACCGTTGAGAGAGGCAGGGGCGGATCCAGGAGTTTTTGTCAGGGCACAATGTCAATAGGGTTAACTGAAGTTTAGTCTATAAAAATTTCGATTTATGTCTATATATATATATATAGTCCTTGAACTTTAAAAGGTGGGTAAAACACTCTAAAACTTTGAATTTTGAATCTAATAGATCCTTAAATTGTCGACCTCTTAGTCAGGGCACAACTTTATATCAATTGAGTTATAACTCGATTTTGCAATAATAACGTATTTATTAGATAAAAAATTAAAATTTTCAAGTGTAATTGAGTCCTGAATAGTTGATTTTTACTGAAAAAAAAAAAAAAAAAAATGTCTAAGGACCTATTAGATACAAAATTATTTTAGAATTCTCTACTTAATTAAATAAATAAATATATATATATATATATATATATATATATATATATATAATTAATGAGATTAAATAATAAAATTTGAAGTATTTTTTTTTTTTTCAAAACTAAATTAATTTTTATTTTTTAGAATCTAAAATAATTTATAAGATTTAAAATCTTAAAATAAAATTCAGTTTTTTTTTTTGTTAAATCATAAAACAAAATAAAGAAAAAAACATTTGATAAGCTCAAACTCAGGCCAAAGTACACTACTTACTCAAATTTCGTGCCCCTTACCAACTCAGCAAAGTATAGTTTTGTGACTTTTTTCGATTTCTTAAATACAAATAGTTAAAATGTAGTTATATTTTTCAAACTTTTATATATAAATTTATAAAACTAATAACTCGAGGGGGGAGAGGTTCTCTCGACAAAAAAAAACTCGTCGGCATTAATCGTCGATAAAACCCCATCGAGAGAGCCTCTCTCGATGGTTTTTTTCTTACCGTCGAGAGAACCGTTGGTCTAAACCATCGAGAAATATGGTTATCTCGACAGAGCTGGCGATTCTAAACCGTCGAGAGATGTGATTCTCTCGACAACTTAGTTAAACATAATTCGTCGAGAGAACCGTAATCCTGTTTAGGCAAATCTTCGAGATATATATATGTATATATATATATGTATATTTTAAATCTCATAATATTTTTCATGAAGCTTTGAAGCTTATAATACCTAAATAAATTGGACAATTAGTTTGTAAAAAAAGTAAAGTACATTTATAATCTAAATTCGTTTTTACAATTAGTTTATAGAAAGTTTGGATACACAAAAAATTAAGCCTACACTAATATAGAAGAACTCGTCAACTTCATAGAATCTTCAAAAGCAGCTTTGTGAATAACTTCGACTCAAACTACCTGAAAATAAGATAAGCAATAACACATTAGAACATAGCATAATCTTTTTTTATAACCTACGAACATAAACTAAAAAAATATAACTTATAACAACACCCATAAAAACTAAATTTACCTAACACCTTCGAATACAAGCTTGAAGAGCATACATATATCAACCCAACTCAAATACAATCTCTAAGAGCATGCATCAAACCCATTAATCCCATATACTAATAAATTTACCTAACTAAAACAACAAAATTAAATTAAACTAAATTAGGTAAACTTAAACCAAATTTAAACAACCAAATTGACTAAACTTAAACTAAAACAACCCAAATTTACTTCAACTAAACTAAAACAATCCATAGTTTACTTAAACTAAACTAAGACAACAAAATTAACTTAAACTACACTTAAGCAACCAAATTAACTTAAATTATATTAGCTAAACTTAAACTAAATTCATGTGTTCAGTTTCTCTCCCTTTCCATCTATGTATTGCTCCATTACCTAAACTTAACCTAACTTTAAACAACACCAAACTCAACACATATACTCAAAATCATATTGGCTACCATAACTGCAGGATAGCCATACCAACAAGTCTTATTAACTACAAATAACTTGATTACAAGAGGATAGAGTTGATGTCTTTTGATGTTCTGCCTTGTGAATTCACGAGTTCTTTAAGCATTTCCCCGAGGCTAGCTAATTCGGCTGCATTTCTAACTCGTTCAGATGTAGTTTCAGTCATCATTTGTCTCAACAATTGTTGGGTATCATTTAGTCGTTCCACGGTATGATTCAATTTTTCTTTGGCGCTACTCAACTCTTCTTGTGTTTGAGTCACAACAAGACTTAGTTCATTCTCTCTCTGTGATACATAGGTTGAGCTACGTTTTATTGATTTCGACGGCCTTGGTCCATAACCTGCGCCTTTAATGTGACTTGATCGACTACCAAATACTTCTTCACGTATTTCTTCCTCAGAAAGTGGTTGGGTCCCTTCTGGAATAGGGCGAGTTTGCATCTCTTTCATTTTATACTGCAATTATTAATTGATATAAGAATTTTGATACTAACTTTACAAATTAACTATCTTTAGGAAGTAGGAAACTTACAAAACTTTCACGAGCGACCACATTCGCCCACTCATCTTCACCTTCTTTATGTGTTCTTGTGGCGCGAAATAATTCAATAGGTCCTAAGTCCACACCTTTTGCTTTCAACAATTCAAAGTTTTTTACCATATCAGTAATCATGCAAGACAAAAACTGGAACCATAAATCATTTTTCCAACCTACAATTGATTGGTGTACGTAAATGAATGATTTAGATCCAGTGCAATGATTGAAAGGTAGAGTTTCCCGATTCTGTTTATTGGTGTCCGCATTTTTCTAATAAAATAAGAGATTATTAGTGTAAATGAATTTAAATTGCATCATATGACATCTTTGACAAATGTAAGTAATGTACCTTAAATGCAGGGTCATCCCACATATCGCATAGAAGATGCCAGTCCGCTATATCAGCTACTCGGTCATGCAGGCGTGTACGTCCCTCCTCAGGGGTGGATGATTTTCTATAGTGTTTGAGCAATTCCGCTCTAAACTCTTTAAAATAATTCTTTTGAATTGTTCTCAATGCATTCATGGACGACGAGCTTTGACAACTCAATCAGAAAATGGTTCTGCAAAAAAAGAAAAACATAAGTAAAGTATTTTTAGATAATAATCACAAACAGCTCAATGATAAACTCACCATGAGTCGATGTTTAACGTAGTCTCTTACGTCTTTTGGCACTTATTTCCATGATTTGTATCTCACTGAAAAACTTTCTCTCACAATGGTACCAATGGTTAAGCTGAATGTTGAGGCAAAGTCACACGTCGGCTTCCAGATATCATCAGAAATCGATATTGGAATTTTCACGTGTTTTCGAACATATCTGTCCAAATTTAGATTTCTACCATATCCCCTCACCTTACGTACCATTGTATCTGAAATAAATAATGAACATACAATTTAATATCAATTTCATATCGAAAAATATATATCTATTGAGATTAACCTAAAGCATCATCATCCGCGGAAGATGATGTGGCCGCATGGATGCCCTTCAAGTAAATATTAGCTGCCCTTCAAGTAAATATTAGCCGCATCTAAAATAAGAAATGAAACAAATAGTTACATAGTTCATTTATATCCTGATTTCAATCCAAATGTTCATCGCTTGAAGCAATGTCAGGAGATACTTCTACTGTTGGGTTCTATGTCCTAAAACTCGTGGTTTGTAAACTGAAAGTATATTCTATTTAGCAATAAAGTTGTTATTGAGATTTATTCAGTAAAGTTGTTATTGAATAAAGTGAATTGCGTTTACATTTAACCTAACTCCAATAAACATAAAGAACCCATGGCTATAGGTGGTATACTTGAACTTCATGTGTGACATGATTGTGGATCAAGTTCAAGTAATAGCCAGAACGGTCTATAGTATAAGGATAAGGCTGGGTACCTTATCTTGGGGACACTATGGACGCGACCCACTTTGTATAGTACAAACGATATGATCCGAAATCGTTCATGTGGAGACATGTGAGTGGGGGCATCCTGTGCAATGCGTTTGCATAAGACTGAACCACGAAATCAAGTCGTTCTTTCTTTATAACTACGTTTACTGAAAAAACTGATTTTTTTCATTTGATGACCTAAGTAACTCGATCTGAATCCTGAGCACACTATGAACTTTTGTTTATTCGAGATTATCCTTTGATTTGTATGGGTGAGAGTGGCCCGAGTTCTCCGACACAATATGCCTACCACTTTGGGGATAATAACGAGTAGGGAGCTGGGAACATAGTCCTGCGAGATGGAATTCACTCCTACCCGCTTTTAGGGTTTAGTAGAGAGGTTGTTCCCTTAAGTGCTGACTCCAGGTCTTGAACAAGGGTACCCACCCTCTCCCTATCCTCAGGGTTTAGTAGAGAGGTTTGTAGTTGCTCGTTTCTCTCTTCCAATTTTCTTCATCAAACATTCCTCAATTGCTCAGCCTGAGGATAACAGGACTATCGGAGGTGGTTCTCGAAGATTTTGTGAGGAGAAACGAGCAACGAAATTGGAGATTTTGAGCTACAAAGATATGTATTCTTATTTCTCATTTTTTCCAAGCTTTGAGCATGTTTCTTGTTTAGCTAAATTGATGAAATTAGAGGGTCATTGATCCAAATCGCTTCCGCATTTGTCATATGTTCTCCTTCATCTACATCATCCTCAGTATCTTCCTCTTCCTCTTCCTCTTCCTCTTCCTCTTCATCATTTATTAAATCATCTTTATTGTTTGACGATTCATTTCTACTCAATTGTGATTGAATAATTTGTTCTTCCACAATTGTAGTAGGAACATCATCTATGCATGTGTTCTCATCGACTCTAGTACCACCATCTACTTCCAACAAATCAAGTTGGTCATTTCCAAGATCTTCTACCTCTGGACGTCCCATAAGCATTTATTTTGGACAAATTGCACTGCCTTCCAATGATTACCATATTTTGGGTCATTGAGGTAAAATATATGTTGTGTTTGATTAACAAAGATGAAAGGATCATCAACATACCAATAATGAGACGTATTAATTGATGTACACCCTAAATCCACGTGTGGTTTATTCTTCTTAGTGTCAAATCATTTACATTTAAAAATAATAGTACGCCTTCTCATGACATACTCCAAGTCCAAAACTTCGGTCACTACACCATAGAATTTTGACTAAACACCTTGACTGTCAGTTTCTCTAGGCACCATGACTCCACTATTCTGCGTTGTCCAACGATTATCACGCGCTACCGTGTGAAAGCGTACTCCATTAACATTGCATCCAGTATAAGAGCGCACTAAAAAAGTGGGTCCCATCGCTAGAAAATACACGTCATCAGACACATTTTCTCTCCTACGCAATGAGAGAACATGTGAATTCAGACATATATCTTACAAATGAATAACATTACTCATAATTAAAATTCAATTTATAAACTCTCATAAATATATACTTACATGAGATTTGAACCAATTAGGAAATTGTTTCTTTTGTCTTTTTTCTAAGTCAGATATGCTTTGTGATTGAGAACAAACTAGTCTCAAATGTTGCCTATTAAACACAAAAAATAAGAATTACGACTCATATTTATTTCACTTGCACCCTTAAAGTGAGAATTACAATATTGGATACATACGTATCTACGATAAAGCTTTATCTCATCACAATTGTTCAGAATATACCATTGTGCTATCTGTTTCTCCTCAATTGATAAGGTCCTTGAAGTTAAACCCCAAACGGTCTTGCCCTTTGTATAAACAATTCAAATTTGCCACAAATATCGTTCTCGAGAATTTGATCATTATTTCGTTCGTCTCTATAGAATCGCGTTTCAATTCCAGTTAGGTACATTGAACAGAAATTCATCGATTCATTCATTACAAATTCTTCTACTATGGATCCCTCGGGACGTGCTTAATTTCGAACGTATTGTTTTAATGTTCGTAAAGTTCTTTCAATAGGGTACATCCAACTATAGCTAACAAGACCCGCAACTCTGGTCTCATATGGAAAATGAACTGCAAGATGCACCATTACATCAAAAAATGCCTGTGGGAATAATATCTGACTATAATCGATCCAAATCACTTGTGGTAATTGTTTTCGCACATATATCACGAAAAAATGTATATAGCTCAACAATAGTAGTGGACACATTCTTACGTAAATATGCTCGAACACCAATAGGGAGAAGCCTCTGAAGCAGAACATGACAATCGTGAGTCTTCAACCCATGAATTTTTCAATCGTTCACACTCACACACATCGTGCTATATTCGACACAAATCCATCAGGAAATTTCACAGATTTCAAGAACTGACAGAAATCGACCCTTTCACTCTTAGTTAATGTGTATGCAGCATGTGGTTTTTTAAACTTATTGTTTCCTAAAGGTTGCAAGTGTAATTCTTTCCGTATATCCCGATCCTTTAGATCCATCCGAGGCTTTTCTGTGTCCTTCGTTTTTCCATCAATGCTTAACAATGTGCCAACCAAGTTGTCACAAATATTTTTTCAATATTCATTATATCCAACTTGTGTCTTAATATAAGTTTTGACCAGTAGGGGAGTTTGAAAAAAATAATTTTTTTCTTCCAATAAGAATCATCTCGTTTTCTTTTCTTACCTTGCTTCGTTGGATGTTTACTAAGCACTAGAAAGTTTAGCATACTTACTTCTTGTAAACACTCGTCTCCATCCATTACGACTGGAGGTGGTCTAGTTTGTAGATAATCGTTGTGTTGCTTATTCCTACGCCAATTGTGTGTCTCCAGAAGATAACGTCGATGTCCCATGAAAGAAATTTTATCCCTCATCCAAAGTGATGATGTATCTTTTTTACAAATTGGACATGCCTTGTAGCCATTGTTAATCTACCCATATAAGTCACCGTACGCAGAAAACTCATTAATCGTCCACAACAAACTTGCGTGTAGTTGAAAGTATTCACCGCCAACACAATCATAGGTGCGCACACTATTATTCCAAAACACTTTCAACTTCTGAATCAATGGTTGCAAAAAAACATCAATCTCTTTTCTATGAGACTTTAGACCGGGAATAAGTAAAGAAAGGAAGAAATTGGTTTCTTTCATTCATTTCCAATGTGACAAATTGTATGGAATTAGCATCACTAGCCACATACTATACGAATTACTCATACTCCTGAATGGATTAAATCCATCTGAAGTTAATCCCAAACGAACATTTCGTGGTTCCGAAATGAACTCTAGGAATTTACAATCAAAATCCTTCCACCCTTCCGTATCAGCAGGATGTCGTAACACACCATCCTCAACACGCTTATCTTTATGCCACCACATTTCAGAAGCAACGTGCTTCGATGAAAACATCCTTTTCAATCTACATATCAAAGGAAAGTGACGTAAAACCTTGTGTGGAATCTTCCTCCCTTTTTCCTTGGCAACTTTATACCGAGATTCACCACATATTTGACATTCTTGGAAATCGACATATTCTTTCTAATATAAGATGCAATCATACTTGCAAGCATAATTGTTCTCATATTTGAACCCTAAGTCACGCAACTTCCTCTTAGCTTCATAAAATGAACTATGTATACATGCACCAATTGGAAATGAGTCCTTTAACAATTCTAACAACATATCAAATGATTTATTACTCCAATTGTTAATAACCTTAAAATGCATTAACTTCACCAAAAAATTTAATGAAGATAGCGTACAACTAGGGTACAGTTCATTACATGCTTCAAGCATTAAATCCTCAAATCGGTTTGAACTATCCCTTTCCTTGACATTAGTGGGAATCTCGTTTTCAAAATCTTCTTCATGAACAATCGCTTCGACGTTTAAGGCTTGTAAGTCATTCAGAAGATTCAAAATCTCATTCTCTTCATCAAAAAAATTACATGTTGTACTTAGTACATCATCGGTATTGAATTAGTTGAATGATTTTCGAACCTAGATATGTTGCTTGGTTCTCCGTGATATACCCATTGACCATAAGAGGGAAATATTTCGTTTGTGAATAGAGGTCGTTCTACCCGATCCAAAGACTACCACATTTCATTCATACAATGTTTACATGGACATCTTGTTTTCCCCAAATGATTAACGTGAGACTTTGTCATTTCCATAAACTGAGCAACTCCTTATACATACTCAGTAGAGAACCTATCTCTAAGTTTAATCCAATCTTTATGCATTCTTAATTCTACAATTTTCAAAACAACTCGTGAATCGTGAATAAAATTAACGAGACCAATACCCATTCAAATAAAAAATGCAATAAAAGTTATATATGCTAAAATGAAAATAAGAGTGAAAGGGTCGAGTAAAAGATATAAAAAATGCATTCTCAATTTTCTTGAATCAAAGAATAAATGCTAAAATGAAAATAGAAATTTATATAATGCAAAGTAAAAGATATAAAAAACGCATTCTCAATTTCCTAACTTCGCCCCACTGTAATTTTCTTCTTTTTCTTTTTCTTTTTGTTTTGAAGAAAATTAGTCGATATGAATGAAAAAAAAGATGGAAAAGGGCATCTTTACGGTAAAGATGGATGCTTTGATCCTCATCTTCCAATTGTTAAATTAAGAAAATGATTAAAAATATATATATATATAAATGTATATAGCAAATCTAGACAATGCCGAATATTAATTTAGCAAAATTAATTCATAATTAACTTTAAATAAATATAATATATATATATATATATATATATTTTAATTAATTAATATTATTTAATTCAATATAAAATTTTAATTAAATAATAAGACTAATCCAGATTTTCCAAAAACCGACTTTTCGCACATGAATCCCTATTCATGTTTTAGATCGGTCCATATTTAAATATGTTCATCATTCTTCCAAAAACGAATTTGAATGACTTCAAATTTATTTTCTTTCATATTGTTTATTGTTTAGCTAAATTGATGAAATTAGAGGGTCATTGATCCAAATCGCTTCCGCATTTGTCATATGTTCTCCTTCAGCTACATCATCCTCAGTATCTTCCTCTTCCTCTTCCTCTTCCTCTTCCTCTTCATCATTTATTAAATCATCTTTATTGTTTGACGATACATTTCTACTCAATTGTGATTGAATAATTTGTTCTTCCACAATTGTAGGAGGAACATCATCTATGCATGTGTTCTCATCGACTCTGATACCACCATCTACTTCCAACAAATCAAGTTGGTCATTTCCAAGATGTTCTACCTCTGGACGTTCCATAAGCATTTATTTTGGACCAAATGCACTACCTTCCAATGATTACCATATTTTGGGTCATTTAGGTCAAATACATGTTGTGCTTGATTAGCAAAGATGAAAGGATCATCAACATACCAATAATGAGACGTATTAATTGATGTACACCCTAAATCCACGTGTGGTTTTATTCTTCTTAGTGTCAAATCATTTACATTTAAAAATAATAGTACGCCTTCTCATGACATACTCCAAGTCCAAAATTTCGGTCACGACACCATAGAATTTTGACTCAACACCTTGACTGTCAATTTCTCTAGGCACCATGACTCCACTATTCTGCGTTGTCCAACGATTATCACGCGCTACCGTGTGAAAGCGTACTCCATTAACATCGCATCCAGTATAAGAGCGCACTAAAAAAGTGGGTCCCATCGCTAGAAAATACACGTCATCAGACACATTATTTTTTTCTCTTACGCAATGAGAGAACATGTGAATTCAGACATATATCTTACAAATGAATAACATTACTCATAATTAAAATTCAATTTATAAACTCTCATAAATATATACTTACATGAGATTTGAACCAATTAGGAAATTGTTTCTTTTGTCTTTTTTCTAAGTCGGATATGCTTTGTGATTGAGAACAAACTAGTCTCAAATGTTGTCTATTAAACACAAAAAAATAAGAATTACGACTCATATTTATTTCACTTGCACCCTTAAAGTGAGAATTGCAATATTGGATACATACG
This sequence comes from Herpetospermum pedunculosum, assembly GCA_028017165.1. NCBI lineage: Eukaryota > Viridiplantae > Streptophyta > Magnoliopsida > Cucurbitales > Cucurbitaceae > Herpetospermum > Herpetospermum pedunculosum. Next base: position 53,372,572 of record CM051522.1, read on the forward strand.
TACCTACGATAAAGCTTTATGTCATCACAATTGTTCAAAATATACCATTGTGCTATCTGTTTCTCCTCAATTGATAAGGTCCTTGAAGTTGAACCCCAAGCGGTCTTGCCCTTTGTATAAGCAATTCAAATTCGCCACAAATATCGTTCTCGAGAATTTGATCATCATTTTGTTCGTCTCTATTGAATCGCGTTTCAATTCCAATTAGGTACATTGAACAGAAATTCATCGATTCATTCATTACAAATTCTTCTACTACGGATCTCCCTCGGGACGTGCTTAATTTCGAACGTATTGTTTTAATGTTCGTAAACTTCTTGCAATAGGGTACATCCAACTATAGCTAACAAGACCCGCAACTCTGGTCTCATATGGAAAATGAACTGCAAGATGCACCATTACATCAAAAAATGCCAGTGGGAATTGTTTTTCCAACTTACAAAGTACGACTATAATATCTGACTATAATCGATCCAAATCACTTGTGGTAATTATTTTCGCACATAGATCACGAAAAAATGTATATAACTCAACAATAGTAGTGGACACAATCTTACGCAAATATGCTCGAACACCAATAGGGAGAAGCCTCTGAAGCAGAACATGACAATTGTGAGTCTTCAACCCATGAATTTTTCAATCGTTCACACTCACACACATCGTGATATATTCGACACAAATCCATCAAGAAATTTCACAGATTTCAAGAACTGACAAAACTCGACCCTTTCACTCATAGTTAATGTGTATGCAGCATGTGGTTTTTTAAACTTATTGTTTCCTAAAGGTTGCAAGTGTAATTTTTTTTCGTATATCCCGATCCTTTAGATCCATCCGAGGCTTTTCTGTGTCCTTCGTTTTTCTATCAATGCTTAACAATGTGCCAACCAAGTTGTCACAAATATTTTTTTCAATATACATTATATCCAACTTGTGTCTTAATATAAGTTTTGACCAGTAGGGGAGTTCGAAAAAAATATTTTTTTTCTTCTAATAAGAATCATCTCGTTTTCTTTTCTTACCTTGCTTCGTTGGATGTTTACTAAGCACTAGAGAGTTTAGCAGATACTTACTTCTTGTAAAATCTCGTCTACATCCATTACGACTGGAGGTGGTCTAGTTTTCAGATAATCGTTGTGTTGTGTTGCTTATTCCTACGCCAATTGTGTGTCTCCAGAAGGTAACGTCGATGTCCCATGAAAGAAATTTTATCCCTCATCCAAAGTGATGATGTATCTTTTTTACAAATTGGACATGCCTTGTAGCCATTGTTAGTCCACCCATATAAGTCATCGTATGTAGAAAACTCATTAATCTTCCACAACAAACTTGCGTGTAGTTGAAAGTCTTCACCGTTAACACAATCATAGGTGCGCACACCATTATTTCAAAACACTTTCAACTCCTCAATCAATGGTTGCAAAAAAACATCAATCTCTTTTCTATGAGACTTTAGACCGGGAATAAGTAAAGAAAGGAAGAAATTGATTTCTTTCATTCATTTCCAAGGTGACAAATTGTATGGAATTAGCATCACTGGCCACATACTATACGAATTACTCATATTCCCGAATGGATTAAATCCATCTGAAGTTAATCCCAAACGAACATTTCATGGTTCCGAAGCGAACTCTGGGAATTTACAATCAAAATCCATCCACCCTTCCATATCAGCAGGATGTCGTAACACACCATTCTCAACACGCTTATCTTTATGCCACCTCATTTCAGAAGCAACGTGCTTCGATGAAAACACCATTTTCAATCTACGTATCAAAGGAAAGTGACGTAAAACCTTGTGTGAAATCTTCTTCCCTTCTTCCTTGGCAACTTTATACCAAGATTCACCACATATTGGACATTCTTGAAAATCGACATATTCTTTCCAATATAAGATGCAATCATACTTGCAAGCATCAATGTTCTCATATTTGAACCCTAAGTCACGCAACTTCCTCTTACCTTCATAGAATGAACTATGTATACATGCACTGATTGGAAATGGGTCCTTTAACAATTCTAACAACATATCAAATGATTTATTACTCCAATTGTTAATAACCTTAATATGTTTTAACTTCACCAAAAAATTTAATGAAGATAGCATACAACCAGGGTACAGTTCATTACATGCTTCAAGCATTAAATCCTCAAATCGGTTTGAACTATCCCTTTCCTTGACATTAGTGGGAATCTCGTTTTCAAAATCTTCTTCATGAACAATCGCTTCGACGTTTAAGGCTTGTAAGTCATTCAGAAGATTCAAAATCTCATTCTCTTCATCAAAAAAATTACATGTTGTACTTAGTCCATCATCGGTATTGAATTAGTTGAATGATTTTAGAACCTAGATAAGTTGCTTGGTTCTTCGTGATATACCCATTGACCATAAGAGGGAAATATTCCGTTTGTGAATAGATGTCGTTCTACCCGATCCAAAGACTACCACATTCCATTGATACAATGTTTACATGGACATCTTGTTTTCCCCAAATGATTAACGTGAGACTTCGTCATTTCCATAAACTGAGCAACTCCTTATACATACTCGGTAGAGAACCTATCTCTAAGTTTAATCCAATCTTTATTCATTCTTAATTCTACAATTTTCAAAACAACTCGTGAATCGTGAATAAAATTAACGAGACCAATACCCATTCAAATAAAAAATGCAATAAAAGTTATAAATGCTAAAAATAAAATAGGATGCTAAAATGAAAATAAGAGTGAAAGGGTGGAGTAAAAGATATAAAAAATGCATTCTCAATTTTCTTGAATCAAAGAATATATAAATGCTAAAATGAAAATAGAAAATTTATATAATGCAAAGTAAAAGATATAAAAAATGCATTCTCAATTTCCTAACTTCGGCCCACTGTAATTTTCTTCTTTTTCTTTTTCTTTTTGTTTTGAAGAAAATTAGTCGATATGAATGAAAAAAGAGATGGATAAGGGCATCTATACGATAAAGATGGATGCTTTGATCCTCATCTTCCAATTGTTAAATTAAGAAAATGATTAAAAAAAAATATATATATATATATATATATATATATATATATATATATATATATATATATATATAAATGTATATAGCAAAGCTAGACAATGCCGACAAGTTCAATCATTTTCTCTCTCTCCCTCCCTCCAAGGCTTCTGGATATCACCATTGACCCATCTCTCGCAACCCAACAAAACCAGATAGATAGGGATAATTCTTCTTATATATAATATTACTATTCAAACAAAGAAAAGTAAAATGAAGAGATAAGGGAAACAAATAGTTGAATTATCTCTAAACCCTTAATTTCGTAGCTATTACCAATCTAAATTTTGAAGTTTCAACTTTATTTGTATATTATTCTAAACTGTCACGTTAGTTTTAATAAATCATTGTAATTAAGGTTAATTGTTAACGTTTTTAATACTTAAAAAAAGTAAACAAAACTAAATCACAAAATTGTATTGAGTCAGAACAAAAAATCTGAAATAAGAATAAAACTCTATATGCTAAACTCAATACCTTCTACCACGAAGCGAGTGATGGCGATTGCGACAGATTGATGGAAGAGTGAACGACGATGGGCGAGGCGAACGCCGGCGGGCGAGCAATCAGCGGTGGGCAAGGGAGAGGCGAACGACGACAGCGAAGGCGAAGGAAAAGGAGAGACGAATAGAAATGAGGCGGCGCGGATGGAACGAAAACGATGAAATGAAAAGGAAAGGGAATAAATGTTAGGTTAAAAGAGTTGTCTCGACGGTTTTCAAAAACCTTCGAGACAGATCGAATTTCTCTCGATGGTTGTTAAAACCCGTCGAGAGAAAACCGATTTTATTTAAAAGCAAATTTTAGATAAAAAGCAGTTTTCTCTTGACGAGTTTTAAAATCGTCGAGAGAAAACTGGCCTGTCTCGACGACACACTAAACCATCGAGGTAGTTCAATTTTCTCTCGCCGGTTTTTAAAACCCGTCGGTCGAGAGAAAACCAGTTGGTTTGTTGGAAGAATGATGGACATATTTAAATATGATTTAAATATGGCATCGGTCAAAAATATGAATAGGGATTCATGTGCGAAAAGTCGATTTTTTGAAAATCGGGATTAGTCTTATTATTTAATTAATATTTGATATTGAATTAAATAATAATATTAATTAATTAAAAAATATATTATATTTTATATTTTATTTATTTAAAATTAATTATGAATTAATTTTTAAATAATTAAAATAATATTTTTTTTATAATAAAAGTGGGATTTGTTGGTTACGCATGTTTGAAAAACATGTTTCAATGACTAATCCAAATTCTTTACTTAACAAAGAAGCTTGAGAAAGCTTATAAATAGTGAAGACTTTATGCGATTAAGGTTGTTGGCTTGCTGAAGGTTGAAGTTTTGTCTAAGAGTTAGACATTTTCACCTCATCTCTTTTTCCTCCATTGTACAAACCATACCAAAGTCCATCTCTCTTCCAAAGTTCCTCCCTCATAAAGAAGTCTCACCACTTCGTTGCACGGTTTGAGGATAGCGGGACTATCGAAAGTTGTTCTCGAAGTGTTCGAGTGAAGATTCTAAGAAGATCGAGAGGAGGTAGCCACAACGGACTGAAAGAAATTTGGACCACAAAGGTATGTGTTTCTCTATTTTTTTTCGTTTTGAGCATGTTTTTTGTTTAGCTAAATTGATGAAATTAGAGTGTCATTGATCCAAATCGCTTTCACGTTTGTGATATGCGCACCTTCAGGAAATAGTTTATGTATTAGATACATTAATATTGAAAACTATATATATACCTATGAAATTTGAATGAGATTCAATTTGGTTAAATGTATATTATAAAAGATTAATTTTATGATATTTGAAAGAGATTCAAATAAATATAAAATACATATTTTAATATAATAGATATTAAAATATATTTTATTAAATAAAATTAATTCCTAAATGTCCTATAAATAAGACATTTAGGTTTAGCCAAAAGGTTGGCAAAACACACTACTCAATTTTCTTACGCATAGAATGGTTCTCTCAAAACTACTTTTTTCAAGAAGCTCCCACAAGCACTTGGTCCTGTGTTCGAGTTATAGGGAGGAAGATCTCGTGGAAAAAAGAACACAAGAAGATTATTGTCTTTAAAGATAATATTAGCTTAACCTTATATTTTTGTTTAATTCTAAATAAATAAAAAATAACGATTTCATCGCTTCCGCTGCAGGGGTTTGAAGTGTTCATTCCCTTCAAAGAAATATTATCAGGAGAAATTTTTACGAGAGATGTTTTGTTTCTCAAATTGTGGAGGGTTATTGTAAGGTTATGGTAGGGTTATTGTAATCATTCAAATTTACATGAATGAGGGCAACGATGAATCATCTTTACCTAGTTTGTATTGTTGTTGTCATTGGTATACTCATGAAATGAATTTGTGCAGACGGGGAATTGGTTTTGTGTATAAGGAAGTGAAGTATGATACATAGACTTATGTTCTTGAAAAAAAAAATAGTGCATAAGAAAGTGAAGTGTGTAGATTGTGAACTGATTTTGTGTGTAAGGAAGTGAAGTATGATACATAGACTTATGTTATGGAAAACAAATTTTTCTTTTGCATAAGGAAGTGAAGTCTGTTACCTCAAATTCCTATGGCGATTCGTTTGAGCAATCGTGATTCGGATCGTGTGGTGGATTATGATACGAATCGTAATAGCAATCGTGTAATGAATAATGTTGGAACTCGTGCGATTAGATATGAATATACTTGTTAAATTTTATGCCTCTAAGCAAAAAAATATATATCACTGTCACTTGTGGCACTTGTAATACATGAAATGAGCAACAAATAAGCAGAAAAGAAAGACGAATGAGGTTGTTAACAGACCCTTATATCAGAATACAATCAAAAGTACCAAATACATTTGAATAAAGGAACATTGGTTCGTTTTGAATATATCACTAAGTATACCCAACACACGGGCGATTAGCAAACAGTTGGCAAGCGTACCTAAACCGACAGTCTCTAATATTTTTATGTTTGATAAGTCGAACATCGTTGCCTGAGAGAAAGCATTCAAGAAATTTACAACAATAAATCCTGCAATCTAGAGTACCCTTGCGCTGGACATCCACAGTTTGATGGTGCTTGATCGGCCATGGAGCTCGGCCAATGCAGGCTTCGAGCGTAAGTGTGGCAAAAGTCTAGCACTAAAGGTAATGTGTGTGAAAGTGGCTCCAAACATTCCTGAAGTTCCAACATGGGGACGTGTGATTGAAATGAATCATAAACCACTATCTCCCTTATATTCATATTAATAGCCAATAACAACCAATGTTCACGAACGTTTTGTGGAGTGTACACAAACTGTGCATCTTCCCAGCCATGTTTGAACCAATCAAACGCCCCCAATGCATAATCAATATACATTTGATCTGCGTGCCAAACTTTGATTGTCTCCTCTTGGGTTTTGTTTGGCATAAGATTTAAATACACCATCACGCGAGTTGAAATGACCCTACGTACACATAAAAAAAATTATATTTTAATAAAATACTGATCTATTAAATTGGTAGAGAGAAATACATTACCAACACTACAACAAATACTACTTTTAATTGCTTCTCAATATTACATTTAAACAATTACAACTATTAAAAGAAAGAAGAAAAAAAAGTGCTTGTTTTTCCCGCTTCAAAATTCACGTAACACGCTTCCAAAACATGATGTATCAGACTGAAAAAAAAGAAGAAGCTTTGTCTTCCCAAAAAAAGCGCTTTCCCTCTCAAAAGCGAAACCCTTCGTCTTCTCTGATTTCCTCCGCAAACCCAAAAAAGCGCTTCGCCTTCTCCCCTAAAACGCTTCGTCTTCTCCGCCTTCCCCAGCCTTCGATGGAGAACGCTTCGCCTTCCACAAAACGCTAAACCCTTCGCCTTCGACATTCTGAGGTTCCAATAGAAGAAATCAGCGGCCTTCTTTTCATCTTTCCATCGTAAATCGACATCTTGAAGTTCCATTTGATTTTAAGAGAGGTTCCGTTTGAAGAAACTTCAAATCTAGAGGAGGCCCTAGCAGATTTGAAGAAACCACATCTCGACATCCTCTTCGTTTTTCCTTCGTAACGTACGCCCTTTCGATTTCATTAATTTCTTCTGATTTCTTTGTTTTTTTTTTTTTTTGCCAATAACTTCATGTTTCAATTCAGTTCTTCTCTTTAGTACATCATTTTTTTTCTTCTTATTTCTGGAATTTCTTATTTATCGTATCGTTTTGTTTGGATCAGAGTAAATGATAGTTCCAACTCGGAATGATTTTGGATGATTTTTGTTGGTTTTCTATGTTTTGAATCTTTTGTTGAGTGTTGAGTTTTGAATTGTAGATGGTTGTTTTTGTTGTGTTACCTCCAATTTTTAAGTGAATCTGATTAATCGACAATTTCAGTATGAATCTTAAACTTTTCCTATTGAAATGGAGAGAGGTTTAGGCTTTAACAACTAATTAGGTTGTTAATTTGTTATAGTTGATTGAAGTTTTCTGCTTATTTATTTCTATAATCGATTCTTGTTTCTCACTCTCTAGGTTCAAGACCTAGAAATATCACTAATGGATGAACCTCGATGAGGAAGAAAGAGGAAGAGTAAAGTGAATTTGTTATACTAACTGTTTTTTCTTTGATTTCTATTGTCTCATTCGTTATTCAATCGTCCCGTTTTGATTTCAGGTAGATTACAAAAAGGGCTTTTGAAGACTTGAATCGCCAGAAAAGATACTTGATCGAACAAGTCAATCAAACTTGCAAGGTGTGAGCTCTTTAAGATTTATCTCAAATGGGAAACAACTTCGATGTGAAGTTTTTATTAACAATAAGTTCTGTTTTTCCAAAAGAGTTAACATTCTTTATCCATGTATGTTCAAAATAATCCAAGAAATCGCAAATGACCAACCCTCTATTTGTGACTAATTACTGATACAGAGAAGAATTAATGGGAGGAAATATGAAGCCTAATCTTAGATTTACATATGACAAGTCTTTTAATATGTGTATTGTTGGGTTTTATGTCCTAAAACTCATGGTTTTTAAACTGTCATGTTTGTAAATATTTTATTTAGAATAAAGAGTTATTAGTTTTATTCAGTAAAGAAGTTTACTGGAATAAAGTGAAACGTGTTTAGGTTAACCTATATCAATGACCAACACCTAGGGCTGAATATGAGTAATTTAGCCTCATGTATGAGATGATTGTGGATCAGGCTCAAGTAGTCAGTCAAAATGGTATATAGTATACGGATAAGGTTGGGTACCTTATCCTGGTAACACTATTGGATGCGGCTCACTTTGTACTGTACAAAACGATGTGATCCGAATCGTTTCACATAGAGAGGTGCGAGTGAGGGCGTCATGTGCAAAGAGTTTGCATAAGACTGAATCGCGAAATATGTCGCTCTCTCTTTATAACACCGTTTACTTATGAGACCGACATTTTCATTTGATGGCCTCGGTAGCTCGATCTCAATTATGAGCTCACTATGAACTCCTGCTTATTCGAAAGTATCCTTTGACTTGCATGGGTGAGAGTGGCCCAAAAGCGCCGACTCAATAAGCCTACCATCTTGGGGATAAAGTCGAATAGGTAGCTAGGGATATAGTACAGCAAGATTGGAGTTCACTTCTAACCCGCTCTTCAGGGTTAGTAGATAGGTTGGTCCCTTAATAGCTGACTTCGGGGCTTCAACAATTACATCTCACACTCTCATGAGATGAGAGAGTTAATTGATTTGTTGGTTGGACCACAGATCTATTGTTCATGAGAGGTGTCAGTGGTACTTAAGGAACTAGATGTAATGCAGGGGTTAAACGGTTTAAATGACTCAGCTGTGATTACGAGCAACCTGTGAAGGGTCGATTTGCCCGTGACGGTTATATCAGAGGACATAATATATCTACAGTGAGGACAGTGCAACCCACAGACTATAGTGGAGTCTCCGGGGGTTAACGAAAGTTGATTGATTCGGGTTAAAAGAGTTTTGACCGAATAATCTCGTATCGTTGGAGCTCATGATCTGTAGGTCCTTTAGGTTCTCCTGGCTAAGAAAAAAAAAGAATCTGTAGGTCCTTTAGGTCCTTTAGGTCCTTTAGGTTCATGTTTTATACCATTCTCATATTTAAATCAATATGTCCATCCATCTTCCACAAACCGAATTTGAACAATTCAATTTTTTTTTCTTTTTTTTTCTTATACTGTTGCACGGTGTTATCCGAGCTTGCCAGGAGAATCTAAAGGATTTACAGATCATGAGCTCCAACAATACGAGATTATTCGGTCAAAACTCTTTTAACTTGAATCAATCAACTTTCGGTAAACCTCGGAGACTCCACTATAGTCTGAGGGTTGCACTGTCCTCACTGTAGATATATTATGTCCTCTAATATAACCGTCACGGGCAGGTCGACCCTTCACAGGTTGTTCGTAATCACAGCTAGGTCATTTAAACCGTTTAACCCCTGCATTACATCTAGTTCCTTAAGTACAACTGGCACCTCTAATGAACAATAGATCTGTGGTCCAACCAACAGATCAATTAACTCTCTCATCTCATGAGAGTGTGAGCTCTAATTGTTCAAGCCCCGAAGTCAGCTATTAAAGGGAACAACCTATCTACTAACGCTGAAGAGCGGGTTAAGAGTGAACTCCAATCTTGATGTACTATGTCCCCAGCTACCTATTCGACTTTATCCCCAAGATGGTAGGCTTATTGAGTCGGCGTTTTTGGGCCACTCTCACCCGTGCAAGTCAAAGGATACTTTCGAATAAGCAGGAGTTCATAGCGAGCTCAGGATTGAGATTGAGTTACCTAGGCCATCAAATGAAAATGTCGGTCTCATCAGTCAACGGTGTTATAAAGAGAGAGCGACATATTTCGCGGTTCGGTCTTATGCAAACTCTTTGCACAGGATGCCCTCACTTGCATATCTCCATGTGAAACGATTCGGATCACATCGTTTTGTACAATACAAAGTGAGCCACATCCAATAGTGTTACCAGGATATGGTACCCAACCTTATCCGTATACTATAGACCGTTTTGACTGACTACTTGAGCCTGATCCACAATCATGTCATACATGAGGCTCAAGTACTCATATTCAGCCATGAGTGTCGGTCATTGGTATAGGTTAACCTAAACACATTTCACTTTATTCCAATAAACTCCTTTACTAAATAAAACTAATAACTCTTTATTCTAAATAGAATATTTACAAACATAACAGTTTACAAACCACGAGTTTTAGAACATAAAACCCAACAATACACATATTACAAGACTTGTCATATGTCAATCTAAGATTAGGCTTCATATTTCCTCTCACTAATTCTTCTCCGCATCAGTAATTAGTCACAAATAGAGAGTTGGTCATTTGCGATTTCTTGGATTATTTTGAACATACATGGATAAAGAATGTTAACTCTTTTGGAAAAACTGAACTTAATGTTAATAAAAATTTCACATCGAAGTTGTTTCCAATTTGAGATAAATCTTAAAGAGCTCACACCTTGCAAGTTTAATTGACTTGTTCGATCAAGTATATTTTCTGGCGATTCAAGTCTTCAAAAGCCCTTTTTGTAATCTACCTGAAATCAAAACGGGACAATTGAATATCGAATGAGACAATATAAATCAAAGAAAAAAAAGTTAGTATAACAAATTCACTTTACTGTTCCTCTTTATTCCTCGTCGAGGTTCATCCATTAGTGATATTTCTAGGTCTTGAACCTAGAGAGTGAGAAACAAGAATCGATTATAGAAATAAATAAGCAGAAAACTTCAATCAACTATAACAAATTAACAACCTAAATAGTTGTTAAAGCCAAAACCTCTCTCTCCATTTCAACAGGAAAAGTTTAAGATTCATACAGACATTGTCGATTAATCAGATTCACTTAAAAATTGGAGGTAACACAACAAAAACAACCATCTATAATTCAAAACTCAACACTCAACAGCAGATTCAAAACATAGAAAACCAACAAAAATCATCCAAAATCATTCCAAGCTGGAGCTATCATTTACTCTTATCCAAACACAACGATCCGATAAATAAGAAATTCCATAAATAAGAAGAAAAAAAATGATGTACTAAAGAGAAGAAATGAATTCAAACATGAAGTTATCGGCAAAAAAAAAAAATCAAAGAAATCATAAGAAATTAATGAAATCAAAGCTGGAGCTATCATTTACTCTGATCCCTAACCCTCCGTTCAAAGATCCAAGCTTATGGTATAGCAAGAACCATTGACTCAAAGAAATTAACACCTCTTTATGCAAATTTAGGATCAACCCCTAAGATAGGCTAGAAATCAGATTACTTAGATGATCTAACGAACCAAGGATCGGACAAACCTTTTGGCTCCCATCAACCCTCGATCTTCAAAGCACTCCACAAGTAAGACAGATCAATCCTCACTTGAATGCTCCAAATATCCATGCATTCTATCACAAGAACACACAAGAAACAAGCTTAAAAACTTTCAGGGTTTAAAACCCAAAATACTACATTTCATATCTCATATCAAGTTCTCTTTTACATTAGACAAGGCTAATCCTTTTTATAGATAAGGAAATAAACCAAGGGGCTCCTTAACTCTCTAACATAAATGCTAATATGTAAAGTCATCTTGAAATACCAAAAGGTGCTTTGATATTCTAAAAGTCACCTTGGAAAACTAAAAGTTTATCTTGAAATATGAAAGATCACCTAAAACTTAGTTACACTTTAAATGAGTACATTAAGTAAGCAAATGTGGATTTTAACTTAGTTTGAACATGATCTATTAGTCTTCTACGAAATGGCCTTGTGAGACAATGAAGTTCATGCATTTTTCATCTCTGTTGACTTTGATCATTGTTCCATAACAATGGTTTGACTTCCTTGAGCTTCAATCATGAATATGAATTGGATTATCGAGATAATTCATATCAATAGGCCTGGTATTTTCTATTAGGGACTAAACTGAATCTGAATCCCTTTTGAGTTTTGTTTGAGTTTTGACTTTGTATAAAAACAGAGTTGAGATGAGAATTTAGGCATGATTCTGGGACTGTGGGAGGAGGATATTTTTGTGCAAAATTAAGTATTGTACCATAATTGATAGCTAGTTTAGTTCTAATTTTACGTGGAGGACTAAACTGAATATGGAGTTTTTTACTTCTTGTTTGTAATTTTTTTAAGGGGAAAAAACTAAAATGCACATGAAAATATGATCTTCTTTTGGTAATATTATTTGTTTCTTGTGCACAAAAGCATTAAATAAAAGCATTAATCAACAACATTTGGATCATGTTTGATGATTAAATTGCATTGTTTATTTGTTTGGATCTTACTTCAAAGACTATCATCTGATGAGGCCCCTGTTTCCTTCTTTGTTAGAGGAGATGCAAATTTTATGGGTCGTAAGGAGACTTAAACATGTCACCTTCCATTTTAGTACCATTTATTTAGGAGAAATGAGTGCAGAAGATCATGAATGGGGGAGGAGATTCTTGTTGAGGATCCCACATCGGAAAGATGAAGGGACCTCACTCACAATATAACATACATGGGTTACTCCTCCTAATACCAATTGGTTTTAGGATGGAACCCCATGATGTCTAATAATTTTCTAGTTAAAAAAAAAATAATCATGTTACTCATTCTCTTAGAGTTCAATGTAATGGTTTTGCAAATCAATCAACATGTATTAGCCCAAAGAAAGAATTGACTTTTAATGAAAAGATGAAATTTAAATTTTTAAAATTAAATTAAAGCAACTAAAACATATATTTTAGGAAAATTGTAACAGATCTCAATTTAGAATAAGATAATTAGAAATATAGCATGTTTTTAAAAATTTTGCGGATATGGCAATTTCTATCGCTATATCTTATGGCTTATAGAAGTCTATCGCTAATCACCTCAGCTTTTTATAGATTTTTGTCAGTGATAAGAGTCTATCACTGATAGAAGTCTATCAGTGATATGATAAAGTCTATCAGTGATAGAAACGGTTTTTTTTGCCATATTTGCAAAACATTTTAAAGTTTGCAAAATTTGCAATTAGTTTGGGCCTGATTGCTATTTGTGCAACCAGTCCTATATTTTAACCTTAAAATTAAAAGTTACTTTTAATCTTATGCAAAGATACTTTTAAAAGATATGAGTGAAACATCATTTCGTTTCTAAATTTAGTAAATTTGATAATAATTCAACTAATTAATATATTATATTATCATTCACCAAAATATCAGATATTCAAATCTCCACTCCCACACTGTATTGTTTAGAAACTAAGAACTACAATAACATACACAACATGAAATCATTAATGTGTTGAACTTTTTTTAATTGAATTTCACCACCTCCAATTCATGCATTCATGTGGGTTTGAAAATGGAAAATTTGAGAGTGTTGGAGAGAAAGACATGCATTAGTATGAAATTGAAAAGAAAAACACAATAATGGATTTTATTATGCCGGCGGCCTCCTCTCAACATATATATTGATTATCAAATTCAAATTCAAACCCCCTTTGAAAATTCCAACAATTTCTAATCACTTGGCCTATTTTAACTTGGTCTCTCCACTTTATTTTATTCCAATGTTTCAAATTAAATTAACCCACTTTGAATTTCTCTTTGTACCCCACATTTTGGTTTTGTTGCTTTAATATATGTTTCACACATCTTTTAAAAGTTTCAGTTTGGTTTATTTTTGAAAAGTTCTCCCGTTTAAAGATATTCAATGAGTTCAACCGCCATGCAAGTAATAATATGCTATGGATTTCCATACTCTCATATCACTTAAAAGATCTTAGTTTGTCTAAATTAATGGTTTTATATATATTTTTTTTTTGCAACGGTATTTTAATTAAAGCGAGGATTGAACCCATGATCTCATAGTCACGGGCACAACCTTATGCCAATTGAGCTATGCTCGGTTTGACATGTTTTTATATTCTTTGTAGGCCTAACTTTTGACTTGGTGCTTAGGCTTAATTTTAATGTCATTGGATAGGAAGTACAATCAGGACGAGATTGGCTGCAAGTAAGCTTCAATATGTCATTGCATAGCTAATCTTTTGGGAATTATATGAGCACTTAGTATTATATTTGGCTCAAATAACTTTCAAAAAATTAAACTTGGCATCATGAATTTATTGTCATTTCTTGTTTGGGATTCTGCTAGGTTTCATGATTTACTTTCGTTCTTGTGGCTTTTTCTTACCTACTTGAAGAACTACCATGAGTTTGGTAGCTAGGAATGTTGAATTGGGAGCTTGTGCTTTATAATAGACGTGATTTCTTGTCGTTGGTAAATTTTTCTTACAAATTGTTCCCTCGTGGGTTTTTCAATGATACTATTAGAAACCACCAAAAATTGACAACTAGCACTTGCCTCTTAGTAGGTTGTCAACCTTCATCTACTGCTTGAATTGTGATTTTTATTAGTTGTTATTTCTCATTGCTTCTTCTCACATCACTTCGTTCCATAGTTTTCAAACTAAACCTTACTTATGAATCCCTTTGAAACAGGTGTTCACTTTTAGTCACCTAACTTACGAGTGTGATTGGTTGCTTGTAGAAATAATTTCAGAAAGAATGTTTGATAAAGATTGGATTTATTTGAACAGGTATGAGTACGTCAAATATTAAATTAACAATAACTTGAGATCGTTAGTTATATTAATTGGTTGTGTGTTTTTTTAATAGAGCTACCGATGAATATTTGAGAGGGTCATGGAACTTTGTCAAACAAGTTGAGAGCAAGTTTGTTGGGTAGACAAAATTTTATGTCCATGCAAGACATGTAAGAACATGAATCATCAAACCTTTGATGTTGTGCATGAACATTTGGTTATCAAAGGTATAGATCCAACTTACAAGGTGTGGTACCATCACGATGAAGAAATACGTATAACAACTAAAGATGGATGTCAGTATACGTTTGATGGTTAAATCTTTTCTAGGCCTTCTTGCATGAGTGACGAAAAAATAGATGAATCTTATGTAAGCATTGATGTCACTCGAAAGGTTGTAGATGCAAATACTCCTTTGTATCCACAGTGTACAAAATATACAAAAATACCAGTTGTTGTATCCTTATATACAATTAAGGCTAATGATTGGACGGATAAAAGTTTTAGTAGTCTTTTAGAGCTCTTGCATGACATGTTACCCTCTAACAATGTCCTCCCGAGATCTACTTATAAAGGAAAGAAGTTCTTAAAAGTATTTGATTTAGGATATGAAAAGATTCATGCTTGTGTAAACGATTGTTGCTTATTTACGAAGGAGAACAAAGAATTAGAGAGTTGTCCAATTTGTGCACATTCTCGATGAAAGGTGGATAAGCGTACTAAACGGATGAAACGAGGTGTTCCTGCAAAAGTTTTGAGATATTTTCCTCCCATTCCAAGATTGAAACGAATGTTCCAAATGCACGAGGTAGCTTAATTACTAAGGTGGCATATGGACGATAAAAGTAGTGATGGAAAGATGCATCATATCCAGTTGATTGTGTGTCATGGGAGACAATTGATGCGAAGTGGCCAAATTTTTCTAATGATCCACGTAACCTAAGATTTGGTCTTGCTACAGATGGTTTCAACCCATTCTCTAACCTTAGTAGTAGATACAGTTGTTGGCCAGTCATGCTTGTGACATACAACCTGCCTTGATGGTTATGTTTGGCAAAAGAAAATATAATGTTAACATTATTGATTCCTGGTCCTAAACTGGTAATGATATTGACGTTTAATTACAACCCTTAATTAATGACTTGAAAGCTTTGTGGAATGGGGTCGAAGTATATGACGCAGTAAGCAAATCAAATTTCAATTTGAATGATGTGCTCATGTGAACTATCAATGATTTTCCAGCTTATGAAAATCTTGCTGGTTGCACAACAAAGGGAAAGATGGCTTGTCCTGTTTGTGGGGAGCACACGCATGCCGAATGGTTGTACAATAGCAAGAAAATGGTGTATATGGGTCATATACGATTTTTATCTCAATCGGATCGATATAGAAGGAAGAAGTCATGGGTTGATGGAAAAGTTGAAGAACGACAAGCTCCTAGAGTTGAGAATGGAAATACAATTTATGCTCAACTTAAAGATTTTCAAAATTGTTGGGGAAAATGTGAGAAGAAAAAAAGAAAGAAGCAAAAAGGGATCAACGAAATGTGGAAAAAAATATCAATCTTCCTTGACTTACCATATTGGAAGGTACATATATTTTTTCACTATTGTCGTTCATTTTATTTGGCTTGAAGACGTATAATTTTACGTACTCACAAGTTTTTACACCAATGTGTAGGAACTTGGATATACGAAAGGACCTACATCCAGAAGATAGTGGGGTCGAGTCTACCTTCCTCCAGCGCCACACACTTTGTCCAAATCGGAGAAGCGATTATTTTGCAAGAGATTGTATGAGCTGAAGTTACCTGATGGCTACAATTCGAACATTTCAAATTGTATTTCAGTGGAGGAATGTAAGATAATGGGATTAAAGTCTCACGACTACCATGTGTTAATGCAACAACTTTTACCTGTTGTCATTAGAGGAATGCTTCCAAAAGGTACGAGACATGCAATAACACGAATATGTGCATTCTTCAATAAAATTTGTCAACGTGTAATTGATCGAGAAAATATGTTGGATATCGAAAAATAAGTAGTTGGTACATTGTGCCTTTCCGAGAGGTTTTTTTCCTCCTTTCATTGACATCATGACACATTTGGTTGTTCATTTGGGGCGTGAAATTCGTTTATGTGGACCAATTCAATTTCGTTGGATGTATCCATTTGAAAGGTATCTTATTTAGCATATTATATGTTCTAAGTGATAATTAGCTTGAAATCTTAAGTACCTTAGAAATGTTATGATGTCCTTAGATACATCAAGACGCTAAAAAGGTATGTTAAGAATCAATCACGTCCAGAAGGGTGCTTTGCAGAGCGTTATCTAGCTGACGAATGCATTCTTTTTTATAAGAATTGTATTCAAGATTTCAATGGTCTTGATACAAAAGAATGTCAAAACGAGGAGTTTAACAATGATGTCATTCTTGAAGGTCGTCCTATATCGTCTGGATTATCAGTTACATTATTTGACGATGTGCTCGAACGAGCACATCAATATGTGTTGTTTAACACAACTGGCGTAGAGCCATATATAGAGTGAGTACTTTAACTTACTATTCGAATTTTTGGTTGAATAAGGTACCAAAACTTTAAATGGTGATTCATCAATATTTCAGGATGCATAAGAATGAGTTGCTGCTCTCCGATAGAAAACTTGCAAATGACAATAGTCTTTTAATGAAGTTTCATTCGAAACAATTTCCACTTTGGTTGAAAGACAAGGTAATATGTTACACGCCTCCAATTAATCTAAATATATATATATATATATATATATTTTTTGTATCGAAACAGATTTCGTTACATTCTTCAAACACAACAGACTCGGATTTATTAAAATTTCTTGCAAATGGACCTCGCAAGATTGCAATGTCATATTCAGGGTACGATTTCATATAAAAAGTGTAGAAAGGTCGACTCAAAATAGTGGTGTTTCTAGTGACGCAACAACACTATGTAGATCAAGTGCTAAAGATGGAGCACCAATTGTTGATGTGGTTGCATATTATGAAGTCTTGACTGAAATAATTATGTTAGATTATTATATCTATCGACTCCCATTGTTTAACTGTGATTGGGCTAAAGTTCATAGTGGTGTAAGAGTTGATGATGGATTTACACTTGTTAACTTGCATCAAAATCAAAGTCAATTTGAGAGAGAACCATATATTCTCGCATCACAAGCCAAACAAGTTTTTTATGCAAGAGAACATGACACTTCTAATTGGTATGTTTTATTGAAAGCACTCCTAGAGGATTTCATGAACTAGACAAGTATGATGAAACTGTTGACACAAATTTTGTGGGTGAAGGATCATTTATAACGATTGATGAGATTGATAAAGAGTTTGAACGTCGTAACTATGCACGAGATGATTGTGAAGGCATATTGTTATGATAACATAGAACTAGTGGCCATTTTGTAAATTTGCACTAACAAAGTGCATACTTGTGTGATTCCAGGTAGTAGTGGTCATTTTGTAAATTTGCACAAATATAGTGCATTTTCAAGTAGTAGTGGTCATTTTGTGAAGTTTCATTAACATAGTTCTAGTGGTCATTTTGTGAAGTTTCATTAACATAGTTCTAGTGGTCATTTTGTAAATTTGCACAAATATAGTGCATTATTGTGGACATCTTGTAAATTTGCACAAATATAGTGCATTCTTGTGGACATTTTGTAAATTTGCACGAATATAGTATAATTGTTATTATAAGTATGAATATTCTATTTATGTTGGCTCTAATTGTTACCATGCAATTTAGTATTCTTCATTTCAGGTTGTAGGTCCAAAACAATTTACCATATCAGTTCATCATGAAAACAAATGTGTCGGTAAGTTGTCTTTAAATATGTCTTTATATAGCTAGGAAAACATTATATGTCTAATATTATGTCGCTCTTTCGTTTTTTTGGATTCACATAAGGAAAAACATGCACAGAAAGTTGTTAAGAAAATGGAAGGACCTCGTACCATATCAAATGAGATGATTGAACGACGACAATCTGCACGCACTATGGAGAAAACATCATGGAGATTTGCGAAGTCGTTTAGTATGGATTTAACTGAAATGAGTGAGGATGAGGAGACCAACCACCCCTCTCCAAAAAAAAGGTTGTCAAAAGAAAGATAGTGGATGAATTAGACAATGTTGAGTCTAATTTAGGGAGAGAGGGTGAGGTCACACCATCTAAATCTGACTCACACCACCATAACAATATGGAGTCTTTGCCTATTAAGCCTCCCCATTCCCCACATGACAACGAAGTTGTTCATCCCAAGTCTAATAAGTTTGTCCCAAGTTCTAAAACACAACAAAAAAAAAAAAAAAAAAATCCATTAGATTCTCCCGCTGCTCGTACAAGAGCAGCAGTTCGTAGGTTGACAACCATTGACGATGTTGAAAATACTTTTGTAAATTAATATAAATATTATATATATATATCATGTTTTTAAAATTATATTTACATGTTAAACTACAAGTTAACGGGGAGAGGGATAAAAAAAATTGAAGAAAAAAAATTATTTAGTTATATATATAATTTTTATCGTATATAATTGCTTAGTAAATAATTAAATAATGGCTTAGTTAAATAATTTCTCAAATATAATTTTATTTTTAGGAATTTAGTAATTTTAAAATCACTTTTGAAGTAAACCAAACATTAATAATTTGAAATCACTTCTAATCATCTAAAAATCACTTCAATCCAAACATTAAAATGATTATATGAAAATCAATTTTATAAAACCAATTTTATTTAAATCTCTTCTTCTAAAATCAATAACTCAACAATCACTCTCAAACATGCCATAAGCTTCAATGATACAAAATTAATGAATTAAACTCATTAATCAATTAATTTCAATTCATTTAGGGTTTAGAGTTTAGTGTTTGAGGTTTAGGCTTTAGGGTTTAGGGACTCTAGGTCATTCCACTATAGCCTTAGAGAAGCACTCTTATGCGTTGTAGGACAAGTTGTGTCCATGGATAAAACCATTCCATGCAAGTTGATTCTTCATCAGTTGTTCGTAATTACAACTGGGTCAAAAATATGTTTTACACCTACAATTACATCTTGTACGCATTAAGTACCACTGATCTTCTAATGAATAATATGTTGATGATCCAACCATAAACGAAGATCCTCTCAAGGCAATGAAGGGTGGGGCCCCATTGTTCAAGTTTCAAAATCATCACTTAAGGAAACTACTCACCTACTTCCCCTATATGATAATGAATGAATTTCATCTTGTGAAACTTAAGTTCTCAGCTCCCTATTTGGTCAAGTCTCCAAAATAGCAGGCTTATTAAATTGGCTATAAAGGTCATTCTCACTCTTGCAAATCAAAGGACGAACCCACACAGGCAGAAGTTCATAACTCACTCAAGATTAAGATCGAGTCACATATGATCATCCTGTGAAATATTAATCTTCTCAAATAACGAATTTATAAAGAGAGTGATATGAATTATTTTGACAATTCAATTCATATTCATGATGAAGGTCAAGAAAGTCAAATCATTGTTATGGAGCAAGAACCAAAGCCAACAAAGAAGAGGAATGCATGACTACACTTTGTCACAAGTTCAAATGCATGGAATGATATGAAGACTTTATTAATGTTGTAATATTCAAATTTGAATTCCTAAAAGCATGCATTTAATTAAGTAGTTGGAGAATTCCTTTAATTAGGTAGTTGGAAAAATCCTTTCATATGGGTTGTTGGAAAGTAGAAGTTAGGTAGTTGGAGAAATAATTAATTTGCATGCACTATAATTCCTTGTCTATAAAAGGAATTTGTTTTGTCTAATGTAAAAGAAGTTGATAAGAATATATGGAAATGTAGTGTTTTGAGTTTCTTGTGTGTTCTTGTGATAGAATGCATGAATATTTGGAGCATTCAAGTGAGGATTGATCTGTCTTGCTTGTGGAGTGCTTTGAAGATCGAGGGTTGATGGGAGCCAAAAGCTTTGTCCGATCCTTGGTTTGTTAGATCATCTAAGTAACCTGTTTTCTAGTCTTTCTTAGGGGTTGAGACCAAATTGGCTACTGGGGTTTTCAAGTTAATGTGTTGGGGGTCCGTATAATCAAGGGGTTCTCACGCTTATTCTTGGAGGTTTCGTATCATTTGGTATCAGAGCTTTGGCTCTAGGTCGGGTATATCATTTATCTTCTTTCGTGTCTTTTATTTCCATCTTATTTAAAACTCCCCAAAAAAAAAAATATCATCTTCTTGAAGTGTTTCTTTGTAAGTCTTCCGCGTGCATCTTCTGTATTCTGTATATCTGAAGATCAAAATTACATTAAAGTGTGTCAAATTTGTTCTTTTCTTGTTCATCACAAATTTATCTATCCAGAAATACAAATTCCACTTTAATCCGAGCCCTATAACTTTAGTTATCAATTTTTCTTCAGCCCATACGTTTTGAGTGTTCTGCCCAGTTTTTTTAATTTCCTCATCTACATTCTATTCCTTGTTTCTTAGTGTTTTACATCTCCGAAATAAGCCTACTTAATATCAAATTAAAGCCCTGTGAGTCAGCTATATAAACAAATCTGTTTTGTACAATTTCATTGAGTAGAACAAAAGATATTGATTTTTGAATGAACATTGTTCGGTCTGGAAAACCTGCTGTTTAGAATCTGTTGCAGCTGACTTCGAAATATTCTATCTGGCTGATTACTACTTCGCAAACAGTCAAATTGGGTGGCGTTTTGAAGATTATTGAAATATGTCTCTAACCCAATTGGTTTTGTTTTAATCCGAGCTCTGAGAAAGAAGATATTGTACCAAGAGTAAAGGACCACCCTGTAGAAAACTTTCCATACTTGGAAATCAGTTCTCGAAAATATATTGATATATCATTTGGAGAATTATTTTTGGCAATCATATTCAAATCAAAGATGGTGCTCAACAGATCTTTAGGGTTCGAGGACGAATCCCTTTGAAGAACGGGAGGATGATATGAATTATTTTGACAATTCAATTCATATTCATGATGAAGGTCAAGAAAGTCAAATCATTGTTATGGAGCAAGGACCAAAGCCAACAAAGAAGAGGAATGCATGACTACACTTTGTCACAAGTTCAAATGCATGGAATGATATGAAGACTTTATTAATGTTGTAATATTCAAATTTGAATTCCTAAAAGCATGCATTTAATTAAGTAGTTGGAGAATTCCTTTAATTAGGTAGTTGGGAAAATCCTTTAATATGGGTTGTTGGAAAGTAGAAGTTAGGTGGTTGGGGAAATAATTAATTTGCATGCACTATAATTCCTTGTCTATAAAAGGAATTTGTTTTGTCTAATGTAAAAGAAGTTGATAAGAATATATGGAAATGTAGTGTTTTGAGTTTCTTGTGTGTTCTTGTGATAGAATGCATGAATATTTGGAGCATTCAAGTGAGGATTGATCTGTCTTGCTTGTGGAGTGCTTTGAAGATCGAGGGTTGATGGGAGCCAAAAGCTTTGTCTGATCCTTGGTTTGTTAGATCATCTAAGTAACTTGTTTTCTAGCCTTTCTTAGGGGTTGAGACCAAATTGGCTACTGGGGTTTTTAAGTTAATGTGTTGGGGGTCCGTATAATCAAGGGGTTCTCACGCTTATTCTTGGAGGTTTTGTATCAGAGAGATTATATATTTTGTGGTTCAGACTTATACAATTCATTGTATAGGATACTCTCACTCACATATCTCTACATGAATGATTTAGATCAAATCATTTGTAATAATTACAAAGTGGGTTGTATCAATGGTGTTACCAGGATAAGGCACCCAACTTGTCCATATACTATATACTCTTTATGTTATTTCTTGAACATGATCCTCTTGTATGTCAACTACATCTTGTTCAAGATTACACTAGTAACCTTGTATTTTTATATATATAATGAATAATATAAATTGCAAATAATAATAAAATAATAATTATTAATTAATTACGAGGCTTTAACGGCATAAATCTCAACAAAGCTTTTTTTTTTTCTTGCTTCTTTTCTTTCTCTTTGTTCCCATACTAGAGTCTGTCACCTCTAATCCTATTACTCCATCTCTTCCTCTATAGTGAATCCCTCCATCAGTCAGTACGCCAATCTCTTCCATCTTTATCATTCTGATGGTACTTATTTGCTTCTTGTATCTGAATTACTCATTGAATCGAATTATACTTCATGGAGTCAGGCAATGCTTATTGGTCTAACTGTCAAGAATAAGGTAGGCTTTGATGATGGTACTCTTTTTTAGCCTTGTGGTAATATTCTTCATTCTTGGACCATTTGTGATAGTGTTGTCAAGGTTGGGATCCTCAATGCTATGTCAAAGGAAATTTCTGCGAGTATCGATTTTCTTGATTCAGCTAGGGTTATTTGGCTTGATCTTCACTAATGATAAGAACACAAGAATCGTCCTCAGATTTTTCAGCTCTGCCGAGAAATTTTGAATTTATTTCAAGAACAATACTGTGTTTCTACTTATTTTGCGAAACTCAAGACGCTTTGGAACGAGCTAGTTTCTCATCACCCTTTTTGTTCTTGCAGCGGTTGTTCTTGTGGAGGAGTCAAGAAATTATATGATTACTTTCAAATAGAGCATGTTATGTTGTTCTTAATGGGTTTGAATGATTCTTTTAGAAAGACCCGTACTCAGAATCTTCTCATGGAGCCATAACGAACAATTGCTCGCGTTTTTTTCTTGGTAGCTCAAGAAATTGAACAACGTGCCCTGCCGTTGTTCCATCTCATTCTTCTAGTAATGCTACTGCTCTTCTTTCCAGGAACTCATCGGTGTCTTCTGGTTCTCGATCTCAATCCTCCAAGAAGAAGGAATGCTTCATCTGCACGAATTGTGGTTTTAGCGGCCACACGAGACCGATATTATCAACTCATTGGTTATCCCCCTAGGCATCGTCGTCACAAGACTGCCACGGCCAAATTGGATTCATGTCCCGCTGTTGTTGTTCATTCTGATTCTCATGGTTTGTCCAAATTAACTCATGAGCAGAGTCAAGGACTTATCTCCATGTTGCACTCTCATTTGGCCAATGTCAAGGTTGATTCTGAATCTCTTTCATCCTCTGGTATTGCTCATGTTGCAAGTACTTGCCCAATGTATGTTCCTTCTTCAATGCTTGGATTCTTGATTCTAGAGCATCTGCTCATATTTGTTATTCGAAGACATTTTTCTCTTCTCTTGCTCTTGTGACTGGAGTGACTGTTACGTTTCCAAATTAATGTTGTGTCATTGTTGATTATATTGGGGATGTTCGCCTTACTTTTGATCTTTTTCTTCGCCATGTGTTATTTGTGCCATCTTTTCGTTTCAATCGTGTTTCCATCAGTGCTTTGACAACTGCATCTTCAACTGTGATTAATTTTGATCATGATTCTTGCATTATTCAGGACAAGTCCTCTTTGAAGACGATTGGCAGGGCTAGCTTGAGGCATGACTTATATTTGTTTCATGCTACTAGTTAGTTGTCTACGCATTCTTCCAATTGTTTGCTTCTCTTACTCCTAATAATGCATATGTTAATTGCAATTATGTTTCTCTTTGCATTGATTCTACTTGGCATGATCGGCTTGGTCACCCTTCACCTAAAAATTTGAATGAATTGAAGACTATCTTGCCTATTATTTCTCTTTGCCTTATTAGTCCTTTAGCCAAGTGTTGTGTGCTTAATGCGTGGTCAAAATTAATGTAAACCACTCAGAACATGCAAGTATACATGATCTTATGCAGCAAGTGATAAGTATATTTATGTCGATTCCACAGAGATTTGATGTTTCTAACAGTAGAATGAGTTTACTCAAGACACTGTAACTGGTAATAAAAAGTGAAGGAGTTTCTTGTGTAATTAAAGCTAGAATAAAGAGAGCGTGAAAGCAAATAAACTAATAGGATACAAAGCTAACTACCAATACTCATAGTAAATAATGCTAGAACAAAATGGTAGCAAGAAAACGTAAATAACCAAAAGAACATCCACAAAGTAGAAGAACTTATGCAAAGACAAACTATTAGCAAAACAGACTAAAACAACGAAATAACAAGGCTAGAAGTATTACTAAAACAGAATGCGTCAACAGGGGCGGAGCCACGTAGGGGGGGGGCACGTCCCTCTCAAATTATTAATTTTATATGTTTGTATATTGATGTTTGAAAAATATAACTAGAATTTATATATTTGTACAAATAATTTTGGAAAATTTAAGAAGAACTTCCTTTGGCTTGATGGCAAGGGACACAAATTTTGAGTATAACGCCTCCAGTTCGATCTCCTACGAATACATAAATTTGTATTCTAATTTTTTTTTTTTTTTTTTTGCAACGAATAACAATGGGGTGGAAGATCGAACTTAGAAAATTATTTTAGATTTGAAAAAAAAAAAAAATTATTCTAAAAATGATAAATATTTCAAATTTCATTATTTAATCATATATATTTAAGGTGAGGATTATAAAATGATTTATTATTATTTTTGAATTAATATTATTTAATATAAATATTATATGTTCAAAAAATGATAAATATTTCAAATTTCATTATTTAATCATATATATTTAAGGTGAGGATTCTAAAATGGTTTATTATTATTTTTGAATTAATATTATTTAACATAAATATTATATGTTCTAAAAAAAATCAACCGATTATACTTGAAAATTTTAATTTTGTATTTCATAGAGTGTTTTTTTTTTTTTAAATGTCGAATAAGTTGATGACACATTAATTTTAGGGCTGGTTGCACAAATAGCAATCAGGCCCAAACTAATTGCAAATTTAGCAAACTTTAAAATGTTTTGCAAATATGGCAAAAAAACTCGTTTCTATCACTGATAGACTTTATTATATCACTGATAGACTTCTATCAGTGATAGACTATTATCTCTGATAGACTATTATCACTGACAAAAATCTAAAAAAGTTGAGGTGATCAAAAAAGGTGAGGTGATCAGCGATAGACTTCTATCAGTCATAAGATATCAGCGATAGAAATTGCTATATCCGCAAAATTTTTAAAAACATGCTATATTTGCAAACAATAAGTCTTAAATTGTCATTTACTACAATTTCCCTTAATTTTATGTCTAACAAAATATTTAATATTTTAAATTTTCTAATATACAAAATTAAGAGTTTAATTATTAGACACAAAATTAAAATTTGAAGGATTTATTAGATACAAGATTAAAAATTTAAGGATCTATCAGACTCAAAATTGAAAGTTTAAGACTCTCTTACACACATTTTAAAATTCAATGACTATATATAAATAGAAAATTTCAAGAACTAAACTTGCAATTAATTTTGATTTGAATTGTGCCCCTCCTTACAAAAATTCTTGGATCCGCCCCTCTGCATCAAGAATGCTTCAACAAAATAAACGCCTCAGTTAACCGCACAACATAAACATAGAAACTCTCTCGGTGTTTCAAACATTAGAAGCTAACTTTCATTCTACTTCTATTCATACAAACATGTTGTTATAGTGTGCTAGGTGAGTGAATATTTCTAAAGTCCTCGCTCGTTACCATGAATGGCTAGCAGAAACATGAATAATCTGAGATCCTTACTCCTTTCGAAGATCAAGATCCTCTTTAACACATAATGGATAGCCGATCGAAAATGCATTGTTATAAACAAATCAAGCATGCTTCGAAAGCTTTGCGAGAATAATGCTAACACATTCACGAAACTTCTATTCCATACTTCTAACCATTCCCTTGAGAAGTTAGTTCATCTTACACAAGAAGTAAACAAAAAGGTTCACAACATTCAATACAAACATACTGAAAATAACAACAAAGGTTCTACAACATAAGATGGAGAGAAAGAGAAATGGAGTGGTGGAGCCAACCCGTCGGAAGGTAGTCTTCAACTGGGATGCTCCTTTGGCTTCCTTCCTCAGACGATGGTTGCAAGCTTCTTTCCATCTCACGAGTGAAAATTCCTTGCACAACACTCTTCGTAGCTCTGAAAATCAAGGCCTTCAAGAGCTCCTCTGAGGTTCTTCTTCTCCCAAAATCTTCTTTCTCCCTCACTCCAATGAAAATGATAACTCTCAAATTGAGCTATAATTTATTCTCTAATTCTAGCTAATTATCGTGCTCAATATTGATAAAATGACCTTGTTGTAGGTAAAATCACGGTTGGGAGCTCGAGAAGTTAATGACGTGTTTTGATGCTAAAATGAGTGTTTTAAGGCTTCGGGGATGAACCATGCAAAGAAGAGGACAAAAAGACTCAAGTTGTGGCAATAAAGTAAAAGAGAAGGTGCAAAAATTGGCAAAAAAAACTCGAGAGCAAGCGTCGAGACGCTACAAACTGATGCACAACACCATGTCCGTCATTAAAAGTCAGAAATGCCCGTCATTAATAGTCCAAAAATGTTCGTCATTAAAGGTCCATGTCCGACATTAAAACAAAAAGGCTCGTTTTTTCCATTTTTTTTGGTTCGTCCGTAGCGTCGAGATGCTGCCTGAGTATAAAACCCACTTTTTTCGATTTTTGATAATCAATGTAAAAAAATAATGTGAGGTATTATGCTCAAAATTATTTTTGTTGTCTTCAAAAGAAATTTGTAAATGATAGATAAAATAAAAATAAAAAAAATCATTTTTACAATTTATTGCAATTGGAAGGAGTCCTCCTTAATAATGAAATTTTGAAAGTTTGTAGAAAAACAATTATCCAGATAAAAGCAGCTAAAATAAACTAAGACTTCAGAACTTCAAGTTCAACAACTCACTGCCTCAAACACACCACAGACTTCAGAACTCTAGACTAAACAACTCCCTACCCCAAACACACATCTCAAACACACCACTTCAGAACTCTAGACTAAACAACTCCCTACCCCAAACACATATTTCATAACCCGATGACTAAACAACTCCAGACTATACAACTTCAACTCCCCCAACTCTTTGGGCCAAATGTCCCCTTAATAGTTAGACTTCCGTTTTTTTGTGTTTGAGTTGTGCCTAATTTTCTTGCAAAGATTAAACATGGTTTCTACAAATTTAATTTCACATTATTTTTTATTTTATTTTTTTTATTGTTGCAACTTCCCCTCTTAAAAACTTGTTTTTTTTTTTTTTTTTTTTTTATGGAATTTGACTAAAAACTCAATTGTTTCTTTAAAAAAAAGTGAAAATCATAATAAAGAAATGAGAAGAAAACAAATCTAAATTTCAAAAACAAAAAACTAAAATAAAAAAAAAATGGTTATCAATCTCGACCTACACTTTTTAGTCTTCAAATTTTAGTTTAGATTTTGAAAACTTTGTAAAAAGTAGATAACAAAATAAATGAACGAAAAGTCGAAGTCGTAGGATTAATTTCAAAAATGAAAAACCAAAAACCAAATGGTTATCAAAGAGTGTTCGTGATTAGGATCCACAAACCGATCACTAACTCGCATACTATATAGGTTTCATTTGTGCGAATCTTGATTTCTCTTTTCCTCTTTACTTCCAAATCTCTTAACAAATCTCGAAAACATCCGAACACAAGTGAACATACGTAAAATCTCCTTAAAGAACCAAACATGGCCGTATATAAAGTGAAAAAAAAAAACAAAAACATAAAACAAAGTGGGGTGTTCTTTATCATCTTCCAACTTTAATTATTATATCTTCTTTATCAGACCAAAACTGAATTCTCCATTCAACCAATAACTTTGTTTTCTTTTTCCTCCATTTCTCATCTCAAAAACCAAATAATTTTCCTTAATTCATAAGAAAAACCCTCTAATAAAATCCCCTCTTCTCTACTTCAAATGACACTCAAAAAAACAAAAACAATGCTTGTGAGTAGGCCTCTTTCCTTATTCAGAAAGTCCCCGAGCAGCCTTTCGATCCCGACGCCGGCCGAGGGTCCGTTTTCGGGGATTTTTGTGGTGAAAGATGAAGAAGCTGAAGCTGAAGATTCATACTGTTGGGGGATTTGCAGAAGGAGGAAGATTAAGAAGCCACCATTTCCACAAGATAGAATTTTGACGATTCTTCATAGCTCTTCTCAGTATGAAGAAACGACTAAGTCAACAAAAGTTTGGTTGCTCCCTGTTCTTGATCGTCCTCTTTCTTCTAATCGTTACTATCTTATCAAAGCTGGAGGCAAACATAAAGGGTCAGTTTTCTTTTTCTTTTTGCCTCCTTCTTTTATGTATATTATATTCTTCTAATGTGATCATTGTTGGAGATAGTTTTTTTTTTTTTTTTTTTTTTATATATTTTTAATGTATATTTTAACTTGTTGAAATATATATATTTATTTTTCAATTTTTTTTAAGGATCTTATAAAGGTTTTGAAAGTTTTGAGATGATTTATTTACCCTCTTGTATATATTAAATGGTTAATAAGTCTATAAAGTTTTATGGGGTTGGGATGAGATTGTAAGTCTGATAATATTAAGCTTAGAGGTTTAAGTTGAGGGTTTAAGAAACTTAAAGGTTGTTTGAGACGCGCTGAGTGAGTTATTATAGTCGGAGGGGTTATAATAGTTATGAATAGTAAATACTATTAAACTCTTACTTTATTGACTGTGAGTTATAATAGTCAGTAGGCCAAACGTAGACTGAGTTATAATAACTCAGTCTACCCAATTTCAAGTTGATGTCTTAAACACCGCTTAAAAAATCAGGTTCAAAATAATGGCAAATATAGTAAAATATAACAAAAAAAATCGTTATAGTCATTGATAGACTACTATCACTCATAGTCATTGATAAAATAACTATCACGGATAGTCATTGATTTGATATCAGTTAATATTGTCATATTTGCAAATCTGTAAAAAAAAAAATGTTATATCCGTTAAATAGAAATTCTAAATTGACATCGGTGCAATTTTTCTTTAAAAAATCTATGTTTCTTTTTTTTAAATGAAGAAAGTATGAGTTTTAAAATGATGTGTGAGGTAGTAGGATTGAAGTATTGAAATCAATGGGCTTGTCAAACAAATCCAAAGCTTGACAAACTTGAGAGTTAGAGGAAAATCATGGGTTTTGCATAGTAAGTCAAATTCAACCCAAACTCAAATTCTATACTCCTCCCATTTCTTTACTTGTGAAATGCCTGAGATTAAAGAAAAGTTGGAAGATTAGAGGAAAGAAAATTAAATTATAGAGACTAAATAAGATAAAAGATAAGTTGTCTATTTTAAAATAAACACAACCCAAAAAGTTTGAACACCAAATTTTGTAATTATATTTTCAAAAACTATTTTTTTTTAACAGATGGACAACTCGAATTTTCAACCACTCGATTGAAGGCACATATTTTATGTTAGTTGAGTATGTTCATATTGAAAAACCACCTTTCATAAATTTGAAAAATACTCGTCTACAAGTTAAAAAGAAGATTTTTAGCGCCAATTTAGTTGTTAAATGAAAACAAAAATTTTAAAATGTATTTCATTGTTTCAAATGTATTTAGTAGTAGGTTTAGAAATTTGATCTCAATTTAACTAATTCTTCAAGATGTTTTTAATAATTTTTATTTCATAAATATTTTATGAACATATTTTATGTTATAAATTTTGTATAATTATTATTTTACCGTATCATATAATTTATAATATATTATATTATACATATTTTAATTTAACAAAAAAATAATTGAGTTTATAACTTGAAATACTATATTTATTAATGTTTTTATCCTTTTAAATATAACGCCACCTTAAAATTTAAAATTTAAAATTTGGATACAATCAAAACAAAATAAAATTTTGATTTTCAGGATTTAGACGGTTGATTTGGATCAGAATTTGGAAACGGATTTCAAAAATAGAATCTAGATTGGCATACCAAATCATATTCGAGGGATGAAATATGTGAAAACATAAAACAAAATTTGAATGGCATATTAGACTTTAAGTCCCCGCGGTAATCCAAAAATTTGTTTTCGAAAACAAAAATTTAGTAGAAAACAAAAATAAATTTCTTATTTTCATTTTATTTGAAAACACATTTGATTCCAATTTAAAAAAATTAAATTTGAATATAAAATATAAAAATTGTGTTTGGTTGTGAATTTGAAATTGTTTTTGCTCGCAAGAAAAAAGAAGATAGTCCAACAAGAGATTATTAAAACAAAAATAGAATTTAAAAAATCACAATCACACCTTCACCAACCCGTCACCCAACTCAACCACCAAATAATTTGCATATCAAAATCCCTATATGTTTTCAAAATTGGGTTCAATCATCTCTTCACATTTATCAGCGGAACCAAAAGGAGAGATCGTATTCCCTTCTTTACTTGGATTAATTTTAAATTTTAAAAATAGTTGTGTTCCTTATTTTTTTTTTTCTTTCTATACGATCAACTAAAGCCAACTAGGGATAGACAATTTTTTTCCACTCATAATCAATCTTCTTACTCAGAAGACACATTTTGATTCATTTTAAATTTTAAAAATAGTACTTCCTCGTGAAGACACATTTTTATGGCTCCAAATTTTCAACATTTTTTTTCCTTTTGTGGGGAGGAGGGAGGAGAGGAACAGTTGAAAGGAGGAACAATAGGAAAGACTACTTGAAACTAACAAGGAATGAGAGAGAATATTGGAAATCACAATCAAAATGAGATCTCGTGTTTTCTAATTTTAGGCTTCTAAATCCAAAAACAATGAAAACGACTACAGTCGTTTTCTGATTTGGTGCTAAAATGAGTCTGATTTTCAATAACAATTTTTAAATTTAAGTCACCAAACTTGAATTCTCATTGTCCATCATATCTCTGATTTTCATAAACATAAAAAGAAAAAGAATAAGAAACCAAACCGGGCCTAACTTTCTCTCTCGTTTCCTCATTATTTATAAATATCTTAAATATATTTTATTTTCAACTCTCCCCCTTCCCTCAAATTTATATATCCCTTAATTAAAGGGTCTACTTTCTCTTTCTATCTCTACATTTTCTCTTTATTTCCCATTATTTATACATATCTTAAATGAAATTTTAATTCTCTCTCTTGATTGGGTAGGAAAGCATTCTTAAATTTCTCTTTTTATCTCAACTTTATCCCTCCATTTCCTCATTATTTATACATATCTTAAATGCATTTCCTAATTATCTCTCTCTCTTTATCTTGTAGGAAAGCATACAAATCCTCAAAAGAAGATGACATAACAACATGTTGCTTTGGAGACGTTTTGAGCGACAAGAAGCCATCACCCTT
Source organism: Herpetospermum pedunculosum (assembly GCA_028017165.1). Lineage (NCBI taxonomy): Eukaryota > Viridiplantae > Streptophyta > Magnoliopsida > Cucurbitales > Cucurbitaceae > Herpetospermum > Herpetospermum pedunculosum. The sequence continues at coordinate 53,404,436 of CM051522.1, forward strand.
CAACTTGAAAGACATTTACCAACAGTTTCAGATCCACCGCCACCCCGGCGGCGGTTTCTACGCTCAGTCGGTCGCTCCCGACGGCGTTCCGCCCAAGTTTCTCCGAACCAAAGGATGGAAACTTCGCTCTTCTTCTTCTTCCTCGAGTTTGAACCTTCCTTTTGAGGAAGCTCTTGGCTTAGACTCCTCAAGTAGAGAGCTTCTTCCTGACTTCAACTTCCCCATCTTTACCACTCGCTCTCCTCCTCTGGTGGTTGGAAAATGGTAACCTTTTTTTTTCATTCTCCAAACTCTTTTAATAGTTTACTTGTTATTTTCGGTTCAATTCGTCGTCCCAATATGACTGACAGTTTTGTGACTGTTAGGTATATAAGAGTGATCAAAATTTTATTTTTTATTTTTTTGAAACACAAAAATTTATACTTCAAAACTTCTCATATCTTGTTTTCGTCTCTAGATTTTTTAGGTTTATTTGGCTATGAACATTTAAATTTTAAAGGGTCTATTTTTGTTATTGATTTTAAAATTAAAAAAAAAATTAATAAACATTTTTGGTCTATTGAGTAAGTAGTCTCAAAATATTAGTTAGTAATAATTTAGTTTTTGTACTTTTAAATTTGAACTTTAGTATTTAACAATTTAGTCCATGTACTTTGAATTTTGTACCGATTTAGTCTCTAACATTTAAAAATATTGTTAAAGTTTTATGGAATTTTTTACCTATGTAAATCGATAAATTGATTATTATGGACAAAAAAAAAAAATTATAAACTACAAAGACTTGATCGTTACATAATTCAAATTTACACTTATTTTTTACGAGATTTTTCATGGTAGAGATTGAAAATACAGGGACTAAATTGTAACATAAATAAGAAAATACACCAAAATTAAATTGTTATAAATTAATGTTCGGAGACTAAATTGTTACTTTTAGGAAAATTTAGGGATCTAACATTATTTTTGAACGACAACAAAAATAGAAAGGAAAAAACAAACTACATTTTTTTAGATTAATTTAGGTATGCGAACTAATATGTACCCTTAAGCCATTCCCAACATTTAGCACATTATGGTACATTATTGTATATATATATATATATATATGTAATAATGACTTTAACAGACAAATAACAATAATAAAAATATCATTACATATCTTTAGACATTCCTACCTTTTGCACATTATATTACATCTCTTTTGAACAATTAATAGAAAAATAACAATAGAACCAAAAAGAGATTCGAGTATAGCTCAACCGGCATAGTATGAAATATGAATAAGAAGTCTCCTCCTCATTCTCATGTTGTAAAAAAAAAAATATATATATAAAATATAAAATATAAAAATATATATATATATTTCTTAAAAATTTAAAGTAAATAATTTCTCCTATTTTAGCATATTAATAATTAGAGAGTCATGTTATACATGTATCCAACAATTAAAAAAACAATAGTCAAACCGAGAATAGCTCAATTGACATAAGGTTGTGTCCGTGACTAAGAGGTCATGGTTCAATTCTCGCATTTATTAAAAATTCCGTTGCAAAAAAAACAATTAAAAAAATAATAATAAAAAAATATAAAAAAGAACCAAAATTGTTATTTCGAAAAGTGTTTGAAAATTAAAATAAATATTTTGACAGATACTAAATTAAACAATTATAATAAGTGTCCAATTTGAGATTTAAACTTCAATTAAAAAAACAATTAAAAAAATAATAATAAAAAAATATAAAAAAGAACCAAAATTGTTATTTCGAAAAGTGTTTGAAAATTAAAATAAATATTTTGACAGATACTAAATTAAACAATTATAATAAGTGTCCAATTTGAGATTTAAACTTCAATTATGTAGAGAGTTCGTTATAAACTTTTTTTTTTTTTTTTTTTAGTTTTTGAAAACGTTTTTTACATTCACAAAATTTAAAAAAAAAAAAAAAAAAAAAAAAAAAAAAAAAAAAAAAAAAAAAAAATTAAATTTTTAGTTTTTTTTTTTTTCACAATTTTATTTAATTTGTCAACAAATTAGATATAATTATTCAAATTATTTTAAAGGTTTATTTATTTATTGAAATTGAAATCAAATTCAAATTGTGATTAATATTTTTTTTCAAAGAGAATTATATTATTAATATATTATTTAAAAAATATATTATTAATATTTTTAGTATAAAAATATTATTATTTCCAATTTCATAAAATAATTGGATCTTAATTAAATTTTGATAAAATGTTGCCATTTTTTTAGTACATCGGGATAGGAGGATTTGAACCATAGACCTCCTGGTCGTCAACTCGTACATATGCCAGCTGAGCTATGCTCACTTTGGCAATGTTGCAATTTTTACATTCTAATAAATTAACATTATTTTATAAAAAATAATTTTTATTTTATAAAAAAATACAAGTAATTATTCAAACACTTTCAACTTTTATGTTTTCAAAAATCAAAAATAAAAAATATATATAAACCAGTTTTATTTTCAATTTTTTAAAAACAGAAAACAAAAAACAAAAAACAGTTATCAAACATATATGATTTTTATTTTTAAAAAATTAAAAATTAAAAATTAAAATAAAAAAATAAAAAACAAAAATCTGAATGCGTTATCAAACAACGCCTTATCTAACCTGGATTTGGGCTAACCACCATTTGAGCTACTAACACATTGTTGTGGTATTTTTTTTCTTCATATTTTTCCAATTTTAAGGGTTTTCCATAGTGTAAGCACTTTTCAGAAAAGAAATCTAATGCATGGTAGGATGAAAATTACTTCTGAATTTTTTTTATATAGTTATTGAAGTTATTAAAAAAAAAAACTGTCCTATTTAGAAAACTACCCCAAAAGTGGAAAATAGTATCTACAAAAACCTATATTTAATTACAAAATTATAGTTTATCAGACTTTTACAATAAATTCCTATAAAGTGGCCAAAGCGAGCATGACTCAGCGGGCATATGTATGTGTTAACGACCACGAGGTCTGTGGTTCGAATCCCCCCACCCCCAATGTACTCAAAAAAAAATTCCCATAAAGTGTTAAGCTGAATCCCTCACTCCAACATGTTCTAAAAAAAAAAAACTTTTACAATAAATCCCTATAGTTTGAAATTTTATTTTGAAATTTTTGGGATGACACTCCTTTCGAGTTGTGTAAGATTTTATAATTCGATTTTTTAAAATTTATATTTTTTGACATTCTTCTGATAAGCAAGTGCACAAAGTCTGTAGTACCTTTCACTGAGCACGATCACGAGGAGACAACTATAATGTCATCGTGCTAAACGAAGAGTACAAATGACTTTTCACAGGAAGAACACTTGCTTATCACGACAGAAGGTCAAAAAAACATAAATTTTGAAGGAAAGGTGAAAAAATACTTTGCACACCTCGAAGGGAGGGTCATCCGTACAAATATGCCTGTTATGAGTGGTTGATTTGAAGTATTATAATAATTTTTGCAGTATGATCATTCTCTTTAATTGAGGGATCGATCTCTTAATCAATATTACAATATTTGACCTTTTTTAAGAGTACAATAATATGTTAGTCAATTCAACTATGTTGGATTTGACAAATATACGGTGGGATGTAATTTAAAAATTAATCTCCTTACTTTGTCAAGTTCATGTCACTCTCAATCTATGAGATCACCCCACTAAATTTGGATTATCATTCCCAATCTTCTATTTGCCGGTGTCCCACCACTTTTTATATCTTTTTTAATTCCATGGATCTCACTGTAATTTAAATTTGTTTTACATTGTTCTCTTCTTCATTTTAATTACAATTCTTAATAATTTAAAATTTAAATTATAAATTTAATACCGAAACTTTGTCCAATCATCTATTACGTACATTGTTCTCTTCTTCATTTTAATTACAATTCTTAATAATTTAAAATTTTAATTATAAATTTAATACCGAAACTTTGTCCAATCGTCTATTACGTGACATTAAGAAGTATGTAGTCTAGATAAAATAGGGGTATTTGTACGGATGACCCTCCTCTCGAGAGGCGTAAATTTTTTTTTGACCTTCTCTTAAAATTTTATGTTTTTTTTACTTTTTCTCCTGATAAGCAAGTATTTCTCCTTGTGAAAAGTCATTCGCATCATTTGTTTATCACGAGGGTACCATAGTTGTCTCCTCGTGATCGTGTTCAGTGAAATGTACTACAGACTTTTGTGCACTTGCTTATCACACGAGAAAAAGTCAAAAAAACATAAATTTTAAAAAATCGGGTTAAAAAATTTCACGACTCATAAGACATGGGTCATCCGTACAAAAACTCCCATAAAATAAGGTAAGCCAACTAAAAGATTCAATGACATATGCAACTGACATAATTTTCGAATAGAACTTTTTGGCATGTCATCCTTAAAAGTTTAGTTATTTGGTTATTCTGATTTTTGTCACATCATTTACTGATGATCACTTATTAGTTTATTCAATATGTTTCGTTAATATTAAAAAAAATGTAAACAACAAACACCTATTAAAATTAAAAACTAAACTTGTAGAACGTAATTGAGACATTTTAATTTGTTTAATACCTTGCATGTACTCATATCTCAAACCATTATAACAATTTTTTCCTCTTGTTTTTCTTTGCTTCTCAATTAGGTTCTGCCCATTTGTATTTGTGAGGGAGAACTCAATCAGCATAAGAACTCAAATGAAAAGCTCACCAATTTACTCCCTCACTCTAGAACAATGTTGGGAAGAGATATTCTCTTGTGAGAGCCCCAAAGACGAAACCAGCTCCGTCGTGAGAGTCACCATCGACGTGGCCCGGGAGGTCGTATTGATGGCGGGGAGAGAAGCGGAGAGAGAGGAAGGAGATGAGCATAGAAAAGGGTTTGTTTGGTTTAAGGTTTCAAATCGATTAGACGACGGTGGCAAAGTTACGAGCGTGGGACTGAGCATCGCATTGATGGAGAAGATGAGATGGGTGCAAGAAGCAGGCGGCTGGTTCGGCCACGGCGGCGACAATGGCGGAGAGAAGGTAGTGAGGGTGGAGAAAGTAGAAGAAATTAGAAGTGAGAATGGATGGAGAAGATTTAGCCTTTATATGTTGGTGGAGAGCTTTGTTCTTAGGAGATTGAATGGAGGTTTGGTTTGGAAATATAATTTTAGGCACACTCATACTATTAAATGTAAATGGGAATAGCAAGCAACAATCCTTTATTGTAAGCATGTTTTTTTTTTTTTTTTTGGAATGACTAGCTGATGGGCTTTGACAAAGAAAATAGAGAAACTAGATGAATGTTTACAATAAATAATTGTTAATGGAAAATGTCTAAATACATGTTTTGTTTGTATTGTATGTTTAGAGATTTTGTAGGAGCATATCTGATTGTGTTGGTTCTCCCCTATACCCTTTTAAGATTTCATTTTTTTAAAAATATTAGTTTTGAAATTATTTAATTTTATTTAAAAATTTAATTATTTTTAATAGTTTATTTGGTGAGGTGGTGTCATTTCACGTTAAAAGAAATCGATTTTTTTTTCCGTTAACTAATATCTGCCATTATGTATCTCTATGTGGTCCTGTGAGTAGTTCCGACACACACACCATCCGTCGGGGTATACGCTTGGACACACCCGTGGAATACAACCATTACGTCGCACATACATTCGGGTATACCGCTGGAGCCTGCTGTGTGTAATTACGAGCTCCATTTATTTTGTGAATGTTTCCCTAAAAATAGGAATCAAACCAGTACACTTCCCACCCTACAAATGAGGAGATACTAGTCAAAATAAAATCATTAAACAACAATACCCCTACAATTAAGCATTGTCTAACATTTTTCAGAATCTGAATCTTCAACCTTTCGTTTTTTTTCCCTTTTCCTTCGCGAAATTTTTTTCCCCTCATCATTTTCCAGTTCTTCTACAAGAACAAAAAATCATTCCACCGCACAACAACAAACCATGTCGTCCCTTTCTATTATGGTGGCATTTGATGAGATTTGAGACGAGATGAGTCGATACAATAATTTCAAAACTTGCACAGTTGTTGTCCCCTGAATTCAACACTTGCGGAATTCACCAATTCAATCTCCAAGGCTCTAGAGTTGGATTCCCACCACACAATTTCACGACTGTCCCTCTTCCGAAACGACACTGACAAATCTTTGATTATAATCATTTCCGAAGAACGAGATATGTCTTGGGTGTTACTGGGGTTTACCAACCGTATGTATGATGATTGTGTTATTGTCGCTGATGTTCAGGTTGTAAGTATTAGTCCATATAGTCATGGGCTGACTCTTTATTACTCTATGTGCAGTTATGCACACACCTCTAATGACGGTTTATTCGTTGGCTGTATAACTTCTTCAGGGTATACATATCCGGTCACAAATTCTGAGAAGCAATTCCTTTTCGGTTGCGTGTTGCTGGTTTTTCCCCTCGAAGCCATAATTGATATTAGTTCGAATTATTCGCGTTCACGAATTTAAAAAACCAGCATTCCCTCTTTTTAGTTGTTGGTCGACCATCCGCCTACCTCTTTATTGCTTTGTGTGCAATCATGCACACACCTCTAGTGATGGATTCTTCGTTGGCTGTATCACTTCCTCTGGGTATACATATCTGGTCTCTCACTGTTGTGTATGTCCCATTTTTTACTCGGTGTGCAGGCATACACACACCGACATTGTTGGGATTCTTTTTACTATGTGTGCAGGCATGCACACACCGACCGCCACTGATGGATTCGTTGTGGTTGGATTACTTCTTCCTGGGGAAACCAGAAGAATGTTTAAAATAAAGGAAGGCAACATGAAAAATGTCTAATCACTTTTTTCTTTTGAATTATGTCTAAAACCTATATTTAGTAAGAGAATTTACAACCAAATGGACAAGTCTACCCTTGGTCGACCATCCGCCTACCTCTTTATTGCTTTGTGTGCAGTCATGCACACACCTCCAGTGATGGATTCTTCGTTGGATGTATCACTTCCTCTGGGTATACATACCTGGTCCCTCATTGTTGTGTATGTCGCATTTTTTACTTTGTGTGCAGGCATACACACACCGCCATTATTGGGATTCTTTTTACTCTATGTGCAGGCATGCACACACCGACCGCCACTGATGGATTCGTTGTGGCTGTATTACTTCATCAGGTATATAGCCCCACTTCTAAATTATTGGGGGCAGGAGGTATAGCCATGTAACTCTCATGGGATAAGTGTTTTTTTTTATCATTTTTAACGTCTCCTCTCTGTTAAATCCACGTCCAAAACTGTTTTCTCTCTCCTCCGAACATTTTATATTTTTAAATATTATTTTTTCCATTCTCTAAATTAGGAGAAATTGTGGAAGGGTAGACTTGTCCATTTGGTTGTAAATTTCCTTACTAAATATAGGTTTTAGACATAATTCAAAAGAAAAAAGTGATTAGACATTTTTCATGTTGCCTTCCTTTATTTTAGACATTCTTCTGGTTTCCCCAAGAAAAATTTACCATTGGTAAGTTGTTGGAAAAATGAAGCCCAAACAATACAAAGTTCATTTTTTTTAATGACCCAAATGGACTCAATTAAGCTAACTTCTTTGATTGGTTAATATAGGTGGCTTGATAGCCAAACTTTGTTTTACAATTCGCTATAATTAAGGTTGCTCTTTGTTTATAATAATAAACAAAATCAATGGCAGTCGAGATTCTCTTTATAAAGAAATTGAAGTTGGGTGATGTTTTCACTTCACAAAGTGTGATTTCATTTTGTTACAAACAAAAAGAAAAGGCAGAAGTTGTGGGTTCAAAATTTTTAGCAGAAGAACAAAACCAGTGGGTTTTGTGTTTCGACGAGAAGAAGGAAAATCCTGGAAGTTTCATGTTCCATTTTTCTTTGAGTGTTTCTTTGGAGTAATTCTTATTCCATCGAAGAGTTTGAACCTATTGTAGAGTGATTCGTGAGCCTTTTTTTTCTTTTGAGAGAAAAGTGAGAGAAATCACTCTTGAGCGTTTCTAAACTCTTGTAACTTTATCTCTGGCGTTATAGTGGAACCAACATCGGTAGCAGAGAACTGGACATAGCCCACACTAGGTGAACCAGTATAAATCCGGTGTCAATCTCTCTTCCCTTGAAATTGATTTATTATCGTTCTTATTGCTTAGAAGTTTTAGGTTGGTTTATCTATTCTTCTAAGCTCTGGTTTCCAAATTGTTTATTCCGCTTTAAATTTGGAACCAATAACTGATCTGGGTTTTTTTAGATAAAATATATATTGTCTGAATCTAGTATAGAATTTTGATTGATTATATTTGTATCGAATTACCCTAACAAGTGGTATCAGAGCAATTGGTTGTAGAACGATGTCAGGAGAAGATCATGAGAAGATGGTTATCTTTAATGGATCATACTGTTCTTTTTGGAATTGTCAAATATTGGATTATTTGCATTCCAAGGAATTGGATTTGCCATTGGATGGAAAGCCTGAGGATATGAGAGAAGCAGAATGGAAAAAGTTGGACAAAAAGGTGTTGGGGACGATTCGCCTGACTTTGACAAAGAATGTGCAAAGCAGTGTGGCGAAGGAGACAACCACGACAGGACTTATGTCAACTCTGTCTAACATGTATGAAAAACCATCTATAAACAACAAGTTGTATCTCGTAACTAAATTCTTTAATTTGAAGATGGCTGAAGGTACATCTGTTACTGCTCATTTAAATCAATTTGATTTGCTGATAAATCAATTAGTTGCAGTTGATTTAGAATTCACTGATGAATTGAATGCAATATTGTTGTTGAAATCCTTATCTGATAGTTGGGATACCATGAAGACTGCATTTTCTAATTCATGTGGAAAAGAGAAATTGCAGCTTTCACAGGTTAGAGATTCTGTTATAGCAGAAGAGATTCGCAGAAAGGACTCAGGTGTTGCTTCTTCTTCTGGTCCAGCGTTGAATGTGGACAGGGGGGGAAGTTATAACAGAGGTCATAACAATCAAGGTAAATCGAAAAACAATAGAAGCAAGTCTAGAAACAACAAATTTGAATGTTAGAATTGTGGTAAGCCTGGACACCTGAAAAGAAACTGCAAGGCCCGAAAGCGAACTGAGGGGAATGAAGCCAGTGAAAATGTTGTTGAAGATGAGATACACGACGATGATCTGGTTCTTGCAGTGGAAAGTGCTCATGAGACATGGGTGATAGATTCAGGTGCGTCATTCCATACTACAGGGAACCGTGGCATTCTTGAAAATTATGTTGCAGGAAATCAAGGAAAGGTGTATCTTACTAATGGAGAGCCTTTGGACATCATTGGAACCGGTGACATGAATTTGAAAATGGCGAATGGTTCAGTCTGGAAAATTCGCCAGGTACGTCACATTCAAAATATGGTGAAGAACTTGATTTATGTAGGGCAGTTAGACAACGAAGGATGTGAAGTATCCTTTCGTCAAGAAAATTGGAAGGTTACAAAGGGTGCAATGCTAGTCGCTCGAGGAAGAAAGTCAGGGACTTTATATGTCAATAGCAATGACAAAGACATGGTGGTTGCTGTAGATCATTCGAGTCAGACTGGTTTGTGGCACAACAGATTGGGACATATGAGTGAAAAAGATATGCAAATTCTTCACTCTGCAGAGAAGTTACAAGGACTAAAGGCAGTTGAACACAAGTTGTGTGAGAGTTATATATCTTTGGGAAGCAGAAGCGTGTCACCTTCTCAAAAACAGGACCAACGAGAAAACCTACAAAGTTGGAGTTAGTACACACTGATGTGTGAGGGTCTGCTGAAGTTTCTTCCCTTGGTGGTTCCAGATATTATGTGACCTTCATAGATGACTCAAGTAGAAAGGTATGGACTTACTTTTTCAAACATAAATCTGATGTATTTTCTGTTTTCAAAACTTGGAAGGCTATGGTTGAGAATGAGACAGGTCTGAAAGTTAAAAGCTTGAGATCAGACAATGGCGGTGAATATGTTGATGGGGAGTTCAAAGGATTTTGTGCAGACAACGAGATTGTGATGGTAAAGACTATTCAGGGACACCGCAGCATAATGGTGTGGCAGAAAGAATGAACAAGACACTGAATGAGCGTGCCAGGAGCATGAGATTACATTCAGGATTGTCGAAGATGTTCTGGGCAGAGGCAATCGGCCTGGCGAGCTATCTGATCAATAGGAGCCCGACCATATCACTAGACTTCAAGTTGCCTGAAGAAGTCTGGAGCTGTAAACAGGTAAACCTTTCTCATCTAAAGCTTTTTGGTTGTGTGTCTTACTTTCACATTGATGATGCAAACATGAGTAAATTAGATGTTAAATCCAAGAAGTGTTATTTTATTGGATATGGCTGTGTTGAGATTGGCCATACGTTTTGGGATGACCAAAACAGGAAAATAGTCAGAAGCAAGAATGTGATCTTCAATGAAGAAGTTATGTATAAAGACAGAACAACAATTGATTCAAAAAATTCTGAGCCAGAAGAGAAGACTGAGTTTATAAGTCTTCCTGAGGTTGAGACCAGAACAACCAGAGTTGAAGATCAAAATACAACTACTCCTGAAGAACCAGATGTTGAATCTGAGGAACCGGTTATGTAACCTAACGAGCCGACTGTGGAACCTGATGAAGTTCAGAGGACGCCACCTCCAACAGTTAGGAGGTCCAGCAGGACTATCAGACCAACACATAGGTATTCCTCTACTTTGAATTATATATTATTGACTGACAGAGGTGAACCTGAATGTTATGATGAGGTGGTTCAACTGGAAGATTCTGTCAAGTGGGAGTTGGCCATGAAGGATGAGATGGATTCTCTTATGACGAATCAGACATGGAAACTGGAAGAGTTACCAAGAGGTAAGAAAGCTTTGCAGAACAAATGGCTTTACAGAATAAAGCAAGAGCCCGATGGTAGCAAAAGATACAAAGCAAGGCTTGTAGTCAAAGGCTTTCAATATAAGGAAGGTATTGACTTTAATGAGATATTTTATCCTGTAGTTAAACTAACTACTATTAGAACTATATTGTCGACAGTGGCAGAAGAGGATATGTTCCTAGAACGGATGGATGAAAAGACAACTTTTCTTCATGGTGATTTGGAGGAAGAAATTTATATGAAACAGTGGTAATAAGATTTTTGAATATCCTATAAATTTCGGGGTGTCGAGTCCCGCCAAAATAACATTTATGATACCGCTACAACTGAGCTTTGCAGCTAGTGGTAGTCGGGTCGATCCGCGGGGAACCTAAATTATTTTCTCCTAATTAATTTCTATTTGCTTTTTAATTAACTAAAACAAAAACGATAAAGTAAAGGGGGAATTGGTTATGAAAAAATAAAGTAAAGCATGCATAAAATAGTTAACGGAAAATTAAACTAAGTACATGTGCTCCTAATTTTAAGGGTCGAGGTTGACCTTGATGCGACTCGATTCATTGGGATTCAAACATACTTAACAAGAGCATAATTAAACACATAATTTACTTGCACGAAACTACTAATACAAGTAACCCAAATAATTAATTGGAAACGTGGAGTTCTAAGTGGACTATTCCTTAATTAATCTAAGGTGATCAATTCTAAATTAAATAAAGAACAGAGACGAATGTTCGATTCTAATTAAACGTGGCAATCAATCAACTGGGGGTCAACGCCGCCCATATTGATTAATTGACAGTAACGGGAGCACTACGACGAATGTTTAACCTGGAAGCCTAAGTTAATATTCCAGTTTATCTATTTCTTCAAGGAAAGTCAATTCAACCACAGATCAACGAGGAAGCCTATGCTACCTATGGCTCAACTTACCCGTGTTACTTGGCGATTAAGAGAGGCAAGGCATCATAATCTTTAACTATAAAACACGCAGGAAATCAAGGTCGTCTACTCCTATCAATCAAACATGCTCATGTGATATGCTTAGAAGAAATAAATTGCTCAATCAGTCATGCTAAGCTCAAAATTAAAGAACTAAACCCTCATGAATCGCATCAAATCTAACCCTAACCTCAAATTAGAGCACTTACTCGGGATGAAAACCAAGCTAAATAAACCAAGTCTTTGCTTTGATATAGAAGAAAATGGGAGAAAATCCCAAGAATTTGAGAGAGAAATCGTAAAAACAAGCCAAAACCCGAGAGTGAATGACCTAAAAAACGCTAAAAAATGGGTTTTATGCCGTGACGCTAGGGTCTGTGCCTGAGGAAAAATAACAAAACTTTTATCCTCCCTTGGTCTTAAACTCAAGCCCATCATTCTACCAAGGTTCCCCTACACCACCAGACCATTAATCACAATTGAGATAATATTAGATTAGTTAATGTATATAGTATAAATACTCAAAATGATTAATTAATATTATCCACTAAAACATTCTTTTAAGCTCTAATCTAATGTAATGGTCCAATTTAACCCTAAGAAATTAAATTCAACAAAATATATCAATTAAGCATAATTAATTCCTTAATTTCCAAGACTTAGGAGATAAATATTAGCACTTTTGGTTTGTTATCAAACAACCACAAAGTTTCATAGTACAGGGGCAAGAGAAAATGGTTCGCAAACTTCAGAGAAGCTTGTATGGTCTCAAACATGCTCCCAGACAATGGTATAAGAATTTTGATAGTTTTGTGTGCAACAGTAGGTTCCAGAGGTGTCAGGGAGATCATTGTTGCTACGTAAAATCTCAGGGTAACTCATATATTATCTTACTACTATATGTTGATGACATGTTGATAGCAGGTGCAAACAAACAGGAAATTCTAAAGATAAAAGCTGAATTATCTAAAGAATTTGATATGAAAGATTTGGGAGCTGCCAAACAGATCTTAGGAATGAGGATTGAGAGAATAGATGGTACATTGACATTATCGCAACAAGAGTATGTGAAAAAGGTGCTTACCATATTTCACATGGAAGATGCAAAATCTGTGAGTACTCCTTTAGCTTGTCATTTTAGATTATCTAAGGAGCACTCACCCACTACTGAGCAGGAAAGGGATCATATGGCTAGAGTGGCATATGCTTCAGCTATAGGTAGCCTGATGTACGACATGGTTTGCACAAGACCGGACATTGCACATGCAGTGGGAGTTGTTAGCAAGTATATGTGTAATCCAGGGAAGCAGCACTGGGAGGCTGTTAAGCGGATTTTCAGATATCTGAGAGGGACAACTGATTATGCTCTACATTTTAAAAGGTCAGATTTTAAACTGTAGAGTTATGTGGATGCAGATATGGCAGGTGATACAGATGGCAGGAAAAGTACTACCGGGTATGTTTTTACTTTGGGTAATACTGCTATTAGTTAGGGTTCTAGACTGCAGAAGATAGTAGCTCTTTCTACAACAGAGGCTGAGTATGTTGCAGTTACTGAAGCAAGTAAGGAGATGATATGGCTTCAGTCCTTCTTAGAAGAACTTGACTTGAGATTGGGAAAGGGAACTTTGCATTGCGACAGTCAGAGTGCTATTCATTTAGAAAAGAATCCAGTGTTTCATTCGAGAACGAAACACATACATGTGAGGTACCATTTTATTAGATCAATTTTGGAAGATGGAGCGCTGGTGCTTGAAAAGATTCCAGGAAGTCAGAATCACGCCGATATGTTTACCAAGACCGTTCTTGTTGACAAACTGAAGTTGTGCGCAACTTCAGTTGGACTTCGACATGAGTAGAGATGAGTCGTTACCGTTGTAGGGGAGACATGTTGATTGTTTTGTCTCCAAGTGGAAGATTGTTGGAAAAATGAAGCCCAAACAATACAAAGCCCATTTTTTTAATGACCCAAATGGACTCAATTAAGCTAACTTCTTTGATTCGTTAATATAGGTGGCTTGATAACCAAGCTTTGTTTTAAAATCGGCTATAATTGAGGTTGCTCTTTGTTTATAATAATAAACAAAATCAGTGGCGGTTGAGATTCTCTTTATAAAGAAATTGAAGTCTCCTTATAAAGAAATTGAAGTTGGGTGATGTTTTCACTTCACAAAAGGAAGTGTGATTTCATTTTGTTACAAACAAAAAGAAAAGGCAGAAGCTTTGGGTTCACAATATTTAGCAGAAGAACAAAACCAGTGGGTTTTGTGTTTCGACGACAAGAAGGAAAATCCTGAGAGTTTCATGTTCCCTTTTTCTTTGAGTGTTTCTTTGGAGTAACTCTTATTCCATCGAAGAGTTTGAACCTATTGTAGAGTGATTCGTGAGCCTTTTTTCTTTGGAGAGAAAAGTGAGAAAAATCACTCTTGAGCGTTTCTAAACTCTTGTAACTTTCTCTCTACCGTTATAGTGGAACCTGCATTGGTAGCGGAGAACTGGACGTAGCCCACACTGGGTGAACCAGTATAAATTCGGTGTCAATCTCTCTTCCCTTGAACTTGATATATTATCGTTCTTATTGCTTAGAAATTTTAGGTTGGTTTATCTATTATTCTAAGTTCTGGTTTCCAAATTGTTTATTTCGCTTTAAATTTCGAACCAATAACTGATCTGGGTTGTTTTAGATAAAATATATATTGCTTGAATCTAGTATAGAATTTAGATTGATTATATTTGTATCGAATTACCCTAACATAAGTGAGCATAAATGGAAGAATACTTTAGGAGTTTGCAAAAGTAGTTAGTATGGAGGAATACTCTCCCCTTTCCCATACGCGTCGTTGACCGTTTCGGTTGAGCAGTGCTATGCACGAAAAGAAAATTCTTTTTATTACCCTTCTTTTTTTAAATATGAAATTAATTTTAGGGAAAATTGCACTTTTGGTCCCTCAGGTTTGAACTTAATGTCTATTTGGTCCCTGGAGTTTCAAAAGATACACTTTAGTTCTCCAAGTTTGCAAAATAGTTCTAAATGGTCATTGACTTAACTTTAACTTAACCGAATGTTGATTGAACCGTGTTGACGTGTATGGGATGACATGTCTATTTTTTTTATTATTTGGTAAAATTAATTACAAAAGTAAATTATTAACTAAGTAGGAGCTAAAATTGGTTTGAAATATATTTAACTTCTACTTAATTAATAGTTTTTTTTAATTAATTTTGTCAAATAATCAAATAAAATAGACATGTCATCCCATATACGTCAGCACATAACGGTCCAGTCAGCATTCTGTTAAGTTAAAGTTAAATCAGGGACCATTTAGAATCGTTTTAAAAACTTTGGGGACTAAAGTGTATCTTTTGAAACTTCAAGGACCAAATAGACACATCAAGCTCAAACTTGGGGACCAAATAGTGCATTTTGCCCTTAATTTTATATTACCGTTTTAAATTAATGATGAAATCAGTTTTGAGTTATGAGATCTAAATGTAAAACGTTTTCGGTTTTTGATTTGATTTGAATTGAATTCGTAACTCCCGATTTCAGTTTTTATTTTTCTTTGTATTTTATGGGCTTTTGAGATCTTGAAGGGAACGATTTTTCTAATCTCTTCCAACCAAAAACAATTTGAGCAAAGTTCTTATCTAGTTTTCAACCTCTCTCTGACGAGTGAACGTTCGAGTGAGGGAGTGTTGCGTTTGATGGAGCGACATGCGCAGCGGAAAACGATTTCGGACCGATGATACTCTAATTTCATCAATTTAACAAATAGAAAACATGCTCAAAAGACGGAAATAAGAAATTTAGAATACATACCCTTGTAGTTCCAATTTCTTCAAGATCCGTCGGTCGATCCTCGTCACGAACTCTTCCGGCCTCTTCACACGAACGCCCCGAGGACCACCCCAGGTAGTCCTGCTATCCTCGGCGCCGAGCAACGGAGTTGTGGGACTCCGAAAGAAGAAGAAAAGAAAAAGAAAAGAGAGGAAGAAGAAGAGAGAGAGAAAGAAGGCAGAGAGGGGGCTGAAAGCTTCTTTCAACAATTGAAAGAAAAAAATAAAAAAAAAACTGCCTTTTTTTTTCTTCTCAACGTGAACCCCAGCTACCATTTCTCTATTCTTTTCTTAACTTATGGCAAAAAAAAAATGGTCTTTCATATATATATAGATAACTAATATATATATGTGTCTTGCTGCATACAAGACACATATATATTTAATTATTATTATTATTAAAAATAATAATAATAATTTTATTTATTAAACTTTTTAATAAATAAAATTTATATATATAATTATTAATTAAACTTTTTAATTAATAATTAGTATTAAATTCAATATCAAATATTAATTAAATAATATGATTAAACCCGGTTTTCTGAAAACCGACTTCTTCCCACATGAATCTTATTCATGTTTTAGGCCAAACTCATATTTAAATCATATTTAAATATGTTCCTCATTCTTCCACAAACCGAATTTGAACAATTCAAATTCTTTTTCTTTTTAATTTATCTTATATTGTTGCACGGTGTTATCCGAGCTAGCCAGGAGAACCTAAAAGACCTACAGATCATTAGCTCCAACGATACGAGATTATCCGGTCAAAACTCTTTCAACCGAACTAACCAACATTCGTTAACCCCCGGAGACTCCACTATAGTCTGAGGGTTGCACTCTCCTCAGTGTAGATATATTGTGTCCTCTTGATATAACCATCATGGGTAAGTCGATCCTTCACAGGTGTCCGTTATCACAGCTAGGTCTTTTAAACCGTTTAACCTCTGTGATACCTCTTGTTCCTTAAGTACCACTGACACCTCTAATGAATATTTGATCTGTGATCCAATCATCAGATCAGAATCCTCTTCACACAGAAGAGGATGAGGCCTCATGTTCAAGCCCCGGGGTCAGCTATTAAGGGAACACCTCTCTACTAGACCCTAAAGAGGGTAGGAGTGAATTCCATCTTGCTACACTATGTCCCCAGCTACCTATTCGAGTTTATCCCCAAGTTGGTAGGCTTATTGAGCGGGCGACCTGCCACTCTCGCCCATACAAGTCTAAGGATACTCTCGAATAAGCAGGAGTTCATAGCAATCTCAAGATTAAGAATGAGTTACCTTAGGTCATCAAAAGTGATAAAGTCGGTCTCACCAGTAAACGGTGTTATAAATAGAAAACGACTTTATCGTGGTTCTGTCTAATGCAAACTCTTTGCATAGGACGCCCCCGCTCGCACATCTTCATGTGAAACGATTCGGATCACATCGTTTTGTACAATACAAAGCGAGCCGCATCCAATAGTGTTACCAGAATAAGGTACCCGGCCTTATCCGTATACTATAGACCGTTTTTCCTGATTACTTGAGCTTGACCCACAATCATGTCATACATGAAGCTCAAGTACTCATATTCAGCCAAGGGTGTTGTTATTGGTACAGGTTAATGCAAACACGTTTCACTAAATTCAATAAGCATCTTTACTGAATAAACATCAATAACTCTTTATTGTATTTAATAGACATATTACATTTACAACGTTTACAAACCACGAGTGTTCGGACATAAAACCCAACAGCGTTAACCTTGGGGAGAAACCGGCGACAAACGATTCACATCCAGGTCGTGCTACAATTATTTTCAAGGCAGTGGTATCCACGGCGCAACAATCTTCTTTTCTAGTTCATTTTCGACAACATTTTTCGTAGTTTGAACGTAACTTAAGTGATCAGACATTAATAACTATGTACTAGCTGTAAATTGTAGATTCAAATCTCTTTTCCTCCTTTATAACGTAATGCTATAAAAAAAACCGTGTATTTAATTATCAAAACTTACTTATGCAACACATTTAGATTTAATATGTAATTTGGACTTTGGAGATAGTACCCTTAATTTTGATCCCTATAACAGTGCCCCTCATGCAACTTTCCGAAACAACCTTCATATAGTTCCCCTATAAGCATCAGACTACCCAAAAAACCTCTTAACACTAGCTCGCGTGCGCCCTTGGTATGTAGCAACCCACCTTAAACTACTTTGTGCTAAAATAACCTCTGAAAGGCCAAACCCTAATTTGAAGGGGGTTTGTACGGATGACCCACCCCTCGGGTTGCGTGAGGTTTTGTAACCCAGTTTTTGAAAACTTATGTTTTTTTACCTTCTCTCGTGATAAGGAAGTGCACAAAGTCATTCGTACCCTTCGCTTATCACGAGGGCATCACAATTGTCTCTTTGTGATCATGCTCAGGAAAGGGTACAAATGACTTTGTGCACTTCCTTATCACGAGAGAAGGTCAAAAAACATAAATTTTCAAAAACTGGGTTAAAAAACTTCACGCAGCCCGAGGAGTGGGTCATCCGTAGAAAACCCCCCTAATTTGAAGTCCTCTTTTAATTTATCTCGTAATTTCCTTTCGGATTTAAGTTTTTTATATTTTGTCAACATGACCATAGCTCAAACGGGATCATGTATGACCTAGTGATCAAGAGGTCAAAAGTACTTCAATCCCCAACCTCACATATTGTAAAAAAATAAAATATATATATATATATACGTTTTTTAACTTTTTGGTGAGGGCATACGTCTATTCTTGGGGTTTTTGTACGGATGACCCACCCATCGGACTGCGTGAAGTTTTTTAACCCAGTTTTTGAAAATTTATGTTTTTTGACCTTCTCTCGTGATAAAAAAGTGCACAAAGTCATTCGTACCCTTTCCTGAGCATGATCACAAGGAGACAACTGTGATGCCCTCGTTATAAGCGAAGGGTACGAATGACTTTGTGCACTTCCTTATCACGAGAGAAGGTCAAAAAATATAAGTTTTCAAAATTGGGTTAAAAAACCTCACGCAACCCGAGGGGTGGGTCATCTGTACAAAAACCCCGTCTATTCTTCCTACTTTGCTTAAAAAAAATTTATTAGTTTTTATTTTCTTGTAATAGTTATTAAATTAGTTTAATTTTAATCTTTCTTTAACAAATTAGAGTTTTTGGTTGGCTATATATTAGTGAACTTATGCTTTCTTTGGACCCTAGAATTGTTATAGTTAAGTGAATTGTAGAGTTGAGTTGAGTTTTTCTCCTTATTTAAGTGTAAGAGCTTCATGTTGTATGAGCTAGTGTATAATTACAAGATTTTTTCGACCCTTATTAAAATCGTCGGGAGAAACGCATGCCAACGAAAAAAAAATTGTCGAAAAAAGGTCGGCGTAGAGCCATCGAGAATAAAGCATATGCCGACGAAAATCTCCTCATGTCGGTATAGGGTTGTTTTTCTCGACGCAGAGTGTTGAGAGATCCTTTTCTCCTAATGCTTTCAGAAGCATCGAGAGAACCTACCTACCTATATGCCGACACATTTGGTTGCGTTGGGGTATAATACCTCCCCGACATTTTTAAGTTGTGTTGGGGGAAACGTTGCGTCGGCATAAGTAGGTATCCGCAGTTTGTAGCGTCAGCAGAAATAAATGTATTTTTATTTTCTTTTTTTTATTATTTTAATTTATGTAATACCTCAAAGTTCATGATTGGAACGTAAATATTATCAATTGTATCATGTTAACACAAAAGGAATATCATAAAAGTTAATATATTGAAATGCAACATTTTTACAATAATAGCATCTAGTACATTCACTACAGTCTCGAAAAAATACATAAAAAAGAAAACAATTAACCTAAGAGGCTTCCATTTTCATCTTCATCCATATTTTTTTACAAAAAGCAGCCTTCAAGATTACACCGCTACAACCTTGAAAGAAAAAGGAAAAAAAAAAAAAAACATTATGAAAAAATATCTTGAAGTGTGTAAGCATCTTAAGAGAGGTCAAAATGAACTTCAATGTGCCTATGACTTGAGATTTTTGTGTATATATATATATATATATATGTATGTAGCTCAACTAGTCCAATGTTGACGTAGGAGAAATACAGAGCCTTGGGGTCGAAACTGAAGATCAGGTGTGTAATTAATTTTATTTATCATTTTTCCTTGATTTTGAACCTATTAGTATTTATATTTTCGCCTTGTATTTTTCAATATATATACTACTTGTCTGGGTATATTTTTCAATATCCTACATATTTAGACGTTTATGGACAAATGTACTTCTCAATATATACTAATTATTAGGTGTATTTTTTCAATATATACTACTTATCTTAGGTCACCGTTTTAATCAATGTCATTTCATCTAGGTGTATTTCTCAGTTTATATTACTTATCCTAGGGCATTGTTTTAATCAGTTTTAGTATCTATCTATGTAATTTATGTATTTTAATTTTCTTAATTCATAATGTGATTCATGATTTTCACTTAACTAGATTTTTATTTTTTAAAAAAAAATTGGAAACAAATTTAAAGTTTTAGATTTTTTCTCTAGGGTGTTACCTTTGTTGAATGCACCAATTAAGATTTTTTAGTAGAATTTTATTTGAAATTACGATGTTATGTTGTCAATTTCAACTAAGATCGAACACAGTAATATCAGTGTGTTGATTTTGAATCATTGTTTGAATGTGTAGCACCATTATACTAGCAACTAATTTGAATTAATCTAACGGTTTACTAATTTATATTTTTCCTATTCAATTTTTCCACATATTTCTCTTCCATGTAATCATTACTTTTTTGCAGGCATTTTGATAGGATGATTAAAAGTGAAAATATCAACCGTATATGTTCATCTCAATGCAATTTACAGATTATGCTAAATATTGTGTTTAGCTATTTTTCAAAATTGTATTTGATTTAACTATTTTTCGAGTTGTATTATTTCATTTTAGTTATTTCTCTAGTTGTCTCTTTCAACAAAATATTCAAAAAATACATTTGAAAACTATTTTAAACCATGCGTGTTCTTTGCCATATACGATGCAAGCCGGTGTAAGAAAGTTATTTGTTCATAAAGCGCCCACAAAAAATTAACAACAAACAAATAAAGAAAACCTAAAATAAATCTAATCTAAGCAAAATAAAGTAAAAGAATGATGAAGAAAGGAACTCTCGTAAGCTTGAGAAGAGTTTTCGTGTAACAACCTGACTTCCTATGACATCACTCTAGGGCACGTTTGCATGACGTCAAAAACCTCAATAAACGATTAAAAATTTATTTTAGAAATAATGAAATCAAAATATAATTTTTTTTCAAAACTCCCAACATCAAAGCAAATACATTTAGTTCGGGATCACAATGAAAACAAAAATAGTTGAACGAGTTCATTTAAGACAAAACTCTAAATCAATGTTCTTGGTGTTAATCCTTAGCAAAACTGTTGGACTGACTCAAATAAACAACAAAATAAATAATGAAAGCGGAAGCTCTGACTTCTCATGTCTCATGGCATCATCAACCGATCACCTCGTCAAGAGCCCTGTACGTTCCTAATATTACCTGGAAAAAAAATGGTTTTAAGAAAGAATGAATATTTTAAATAAATACTGAATAAGTAACTTCATTACTGGGGTCATGCTATGCAATCACATGCAACATGAACTGACTGAGACTTTAACTAGTGAGACCTAAACCTGTTTGTTCTGTAATTTTCTGTTATGGTCATCTGACTGAACAATTAACCCAGCCCCGCAATAACTCTCTCAACTACTCGGTGTAGTAGACTTCTCTAGAAACTTAACCTTACTGATGGTTAGTTGGCATCCAGTGGAGCGGAGCCTCAGTCCACTAAGCGCCAAACATGACTAGGGGATGGGTAAATGTCACTAATTTGTCCTAACTAATAAATGTGACATGCAATAAACGAGCTCCCAACATACATGGTCAACATGATAACAACATAGCATTCTCATAACTCCATTCATACATTTCTTTTCTAACATCATATATAAGTACACTTTTCTTAATTTACCTGAGCTTTCAAAGCTACACATAAATTCATTCGACATTAAAAAAGAATTCAATTCAACATCTTCAACATACAATTCAATCAACTCAACAATATCAGAAAAATTCTCAACCTAGCCCGAAGGCTGGTGTTACCTCTCCAAAAGTACATAATTTAGGGACTTATTTACCATGGAATCGTGTAATCTCTTAAGCATTTTTGTTAGAATTTAGTTTAATACGTGCTTAAATATGAGAATTCAAGGAATGAAGCTAAATTAGGACTTATTTGTAAAAGGAACAAAAAAGAATAAAAAACGATGCTAAAAGAGTCAAAATGTACATTGCAGGAGAATTGCTGAAACATTGTTGTCTTAGCAATGGTTATTGCGGTCTCAACGAGGAATCCGCAATGTTTAAGCTGCTGCTGCTAAGTTTGTCCAACCGTCCGCCGTCACAGTTGCGATCTTTCAGCCGCCTAAACTCTCCCCTGCTGCCACGTGGAGGATCGTCGTTTAGAATGGATGGTTCTCCATGACTGAAGGTACCTGCAAAAAGCTATAAAAGGAGGTGAAGGGTGAAGGAGAAAGATAGCTCGGAAGCGTGGAGTTCCCCGTCTCAACGCATTCTAAAGATCCATTTCCTTATCCCGTTTGTTGGAACGAAGAAATCAGCCCTTGGCGTCGATAACTCGAGAGGAAGAAGAGAAGATCCTTCTTCTCTTCTGATCGAATTCATCCCCAAGATCAGCTAATCTTCGCCTTCATCCGAGGCGCTTGCGGCGAGGATCCGTGCACACTTTTACTGCTTTCTGTCTTCTGTTTCTTATTGCTTTATGCCCTCTGTTTCCATTTGTTTGCTTTGTTTCAATTCGTCTTCATTTGTTCAGTTCTTTACGGTTTTACATACTGTCACACATTGATCTTTGAATCTTACTTTATATAGTAATCGGTTAAGTCTTTGCAAGTCTTCATCTCGCCTTCTGTTTTTCCCTTGCTTTCATTTAAATGATTTAAATCATGCTTAATCAATCTAATCTTTCCAACCCTCCATCAACCATGAGTAACTAATCACACAAGGGTCTGCTAACGATGAATCTATAGGTTAGAAATACGAAAGTTCAGCATGTAGGATAGCTTCGAATGCATTGAATGTATGTGTACTTCATCCCACGGGCAATTTCGATCGGCCATCCATTTTGCCTAAAGAACTCCTAACTTCCGGAAGGAGTAAGAGTTCAGAGTCGTCCATTCATGCTAGCCTTTCATGGTAGCCAGAAAACGACCTAGGAATAGGCGTTTTCCTAGCACAATTCATTAGCTTGCTTGTATAAATAGATGCTTAAGTCTTGCTTGGATATGAGTGAACTAAAGGATCTAATGCATGTAATCGAGAGATGCATGAGAATGAGCTAAATTGATGCATGATAAGTTAAGTTACTGCTGAATAATCGTATGTAAAAGCCTATAGAGGAGTCTTTAGTTGACCTTGTTTCCTTATCTCACCTTCAAATCGTTGCTAGATTAATTGCTAGAAAATTGTTGGAACCGCAATTCTTTAGTTATGTTTTTGCCTTAGCCATTTTTCCAGTTTTTTACTTTTGCGATTTTATTGCTATAACATTGCTGAGTCCGCAATTCTTTCTTCTCTTCCTTAAAATTAATCTCTTTACTTGCTTTCGTTTATGCTTGCATACCTCGTACATTCTTTGTTAGTTTGGCACATCAACCTCAAATCTACCCCATTTAAGTAACCCTCTCTAAATTAACACCTCACTTCGTTAGTAACTAAGAATAAATCTCTATGGGAAAACGAATGAAAAAATACTTATCACTTGCTGCAAGACCATGTATGCTTGCATGTTCTGAGTGCTCTCGCATCGCATTTTTATTTACACACTGAGCACGCAACAAGTTTTTGGCGCCGCTGCCGAGGATTTTGTTTAGTAAACACGAAGTGTGTTATTTTAGAAAAAAAAAACTTAATATCTATTGGAGCTAATCTTCTTTCATTTCCTTTACAGGTACCATCAAACTAGTTTATGAATGAGCATCTAAATATCAACCTAGAGTTCAATCCTGAGCCTGAAAGACTTCTAAGGGCCAGAAACAAAACTAAGAAATGCCTTTTTAAACAGCCACCTGTAACTCAAAACATTGCGGACTCCGCAGAGTCATCGCAATCCCAACAACCCGAAATGGATAGAGAAGCCCCAAACCAAGCACCTACCATTCGCAACCCCATCGAAATTGCGAATGATAAGGATAGTGCCATCCTCTCGTACTTAGTACCCATGCCTGAGGAGCTTAATCCGAGCATTATACGCCCTGAGATTACAGCTCACTCATTCGAGTTAAAACCCGTCATGTTCCAAATGTTGTCCACTGTTGGACAATTCTTTGGAGTGGAAAACGAAGATCCCCACAATCATTTGAGAAACTTCCTTGGAGTAAGTGATACCTTCGTCATCCCAGGAGTGTCCCAAGAAGACTTAATACTTTACCTCTTTCCCTACTCACTAAGAGATAAGGCCAAAACGTGGTTAAATTCCTTTCCCTCTGGATCAATTGTCAATTGGACAGATCTAGCTGAAAAGTTCCTAGTAAAATACTTTCCACCTGATAGGAACTCCAACTTCCGTGATGATATTATTAAATTCAAGCAAGCCGAAAACGAGTCATTACATGAAGCTTGGACAAGATTCAAAGACCTATTGCTTAAATGTCCACACCATGGCATTCTATGGTGTATCCAAATAGAAGTGTTCTTTAAAGGATGCAACCCCAGCACGAGACAAGTGTTGAATTCTTCAGCTGGAGGTTCCAGTCTTTCAAAGAGCTACAATGAAGCCTATGAGATTTTGGAGAAAATCTCAACTTCCCATTGTAGATGGTCAGACGATCATGTAGAGCCAAGGAAAGCTCAAGACAAGGACGCACTTAGTGCAATGAGTAGCCAAATCAATGCCCTGACCAATCTAGTAAAACAAATGGCTCAAACCAATCTCCAACAAAGTGTCAACACAGCAGCAGCCGTTTCAACGAGCACAACAACTAATTAAGGTGAGGCACTAATCTGTGGATTCTGTGGGGAAGGGCACATGTATGATTTTTGCCCTGGGAATCCATCCTCGGTATGTTATGTTGGCAGTCAACAGCAACCAAGGAACAACCCCTATTCTAACACCTATAATCCTGGTTGGAGGAACCACCCAAATCTTTCTTGGGGTGGACAACAAAATACTAACCAAGCACAAAACCAACCAAGACCGAGTGGAACACCTGGTTTCACTCAACAAAATAACCAACCCATGTACCAAAAGCCATATAACTGATGGAGCGTTGATGGAACGCAGCGGAAGCGATTTGGATCATGGACACTCTAATTTCATCAATTTAAACAAATAGAAACATGCAAAAGCAATGAAAAAGAGAAATTAGAACACATACCCTTGTCGTTCGTATTTCTCCAAATTTCACCGCCAGAAGCTCCTCACGAGCTCAACGAGCCTTCTCACGAAACCTTCGTGGACCACCCTCGGTAGTCCCGCTATCCTCAGGCCGAGAAACGGAGTAGTGGGACTCCTTTTACAAGAGAAAAGAAGGAAGAAGCTTACTGTATCAAAATATACAGAGAGCTCAGAAGAAGGAAGCAGACGTTGAAAAGATAGAGAGAGAGGAATTGAAATTTACAAAACTTCAATTGTAAACCCCAAACTCCACTATCTATTTCTTTTTCTTTTTTTTTTTTTTTTTTTTTTTTTTAATTAGCTGACGATTGATCTGATGATTCATATATACTAAGTATATATGAATCATACATGTGTCTTACATCTTGCATGTAAGACACATGTATATATATATATATATATATATTTAAATTTATATATTTTTATTATTAAAAATAATAATAATTATTTTATTAATTAAACTTTTTAATTAATAAAAAAAATATATAAATTAATTAATATTATTTAATTCAATATCAAATATTAATTAAATAATATAATTAAACCCGGTTTTCCGAAAACCGACTTTTTGCATATGAATCCAATTCATATTGTAGACCAATCTCATATTTAAATCATATTTAAATATGTCTATCCTTCTTCCACAAACCTGAATTTGAACGATTCAAATTCTTTTCTTTTCTTTTATATTGTTTCACGGCTTTATCCGAGCTAGCCAGGAGAACCGTAAGGACCTACAGATCATGAGCTCCAACGATACGAGATTATCCGGTCAAAACTCTTTCAACCGAACTAACCAACATTCGTTAATCCCCGGAGACTCCACTAAAGTCCAAGGGCTGCACTCTCCTCACTGTAGATATATTGTGTCCTTTTGATATAACTATCATCAGTAAGTCGATCCTTCACAGGTCGTTCATAATCACAACGGGTCATTTAAACCGTTTAACCCTTGTATTATATCTTGTTCTTTCCACTGACACCTCTAATGAACAATTGATTTGTGGTCCAACCATCAAATCAGATTCCTCCCTGATCAGGAGAGGATGGGCCCATTGTTCAAGACCTGGAGTCAGCACTTAAGGGAACAACCTCTCTACTAACCCTTAAAGCGGGTAGGAGTGAATTCCATCTCGCACAACTACGTCCCCAGCCACTTATTCGATCTTATCCCCAAGATGGTAGGCATATTGAGTCGGCGATAAGGCCACTCTCACCCGTACAAGTCAAAGGATAAGGTCGAATAAACAGGAGTTCATAATGAGCTCAGGATTGAGATCGAGTTACCTAAGTCATCATATGAAAAAACCGGTCTTTACAGTAAACGGTGTTATAAAGAAAGAGCGATTTTATTTCTTGGTTCGGTCTTGTGCAAACTCATTGCACAGGACGCCCTCACTCACATGTCTCTACATGAAGCGATTCGAATCACATCGTTTTGTACTATACAAAGTGAGCCGCGTCCAATAGTGTCCCCAGGATAAGGTACCCAGCCTTATCCATATACTATAGACCATTTTGGCTGTCTACTTGAACTTGATTCACATTCATGTCACACATGAAGTTCAAGTACTCACACTATCGCCATGGGTGTTAGTTATTGGTATAGGTTAATACAAACACAATTCACTAAAATTCAATAACAACTTTATTGAAATATAATATTTACATTCAAACAGTTTACAAACTACGAGTTTTAGGACATAAAACCCAACAAACTCCCACTTGGACTAAAACGTCAGTGGAGTACATGCTGGTCGAGAGAACTAGAATATCAAATATCTAAAGTTTCTCCCACTGTCCTACTGAGCAACTCGCAGCCCTAGACTTTTTAGGTGTCTCTCAAACACTTTAGCCGTGAGAGACTTAGTAAACGAATCAACAATGTTGTGCTCCGAGGCTACCTGTGTGACGATCACATCTCCTCGTTGCACTATCTCCCTGATGAGATGATACTTCCGCTCAATATGCTTTCCACGCTTATGGCTTCTAGGTTCTTTAGAATTTGCCACTGCACCGCTGTTATCACAATAAAGGGTGATTGGCAAGTTCATATTTGGAACAATTTCCAAATCTGTCAAGAACTTCCTAAGCCATACAGCTTCCTTCGCTGCTTCGCAAGCTGCGACATACTCAGCTTCCATGGTGGAGTCTGCAATACAACCTTGCTTTATACTCCTCCAT
Organism: Herpetospermum pedunculosum; assembly: GCA_028017165.1. Classification (NCBI taxonomy): domain Eukaryota; kingdom Viridiplantae; phylum Streptophyta; class Magnoliopsida; order Cucurbitales; family Cucurbitaceae; genus Herpetospermum; species Herpetospermum pedunculosum. The sequence continues at coordinate 53,431,740 of CM051522.1, forward strand.
ACTATTGCTCCTCCGTTAAGAGTGAACACTGATCCTGATGTAGATTTCCTGGAATCTATATCAGTCTGAAAATCAGAGTCAGTGTATCCTGCAAGGATCAAATCCTTCGCGCCATACACAAGCACATAGTCTCTCGTTCTCCTAGGATACTTGAGGACGTGTTTAACGGCTGTCCAGTGATCATATCCTGGATTGGACTGGAACCTACTGACAATTCCTACTGCATAGCAGATGTCGGGTCTTGTACACAACATAGCGTACATGAGACTACCAACTGCAGATGCATAGGGAATTCGTCTCATATCCTCAACCTCTTGAGGTGTCTTAGGAGACTGTTCCTTAGACAAGTTAATTCCATGCCTAAAAGGCAGCGAACCTTTCTTGGAATTCTGCATCGAATATCTTGACAACACCTTGTCAATATAAGATGCTTGAGACAGCGCTAGCACTTTGTTCTTACGATTCCTTATGATCTGAATCCCTAGAACAAACTGAGCCTCTCCCAAATCTTTCATTTGGAATTGGGTCGCTAGCCAATTCTTAACGTCAGTTAGGAACCCTACATCATTCCCAATGAGTAGTATATCGTCTACGTACAAGACTAAGAAAGCCACAACAGTATTGACTACTTTCTTGTAAACACAAGGTTCGTCAATATTTTGTTCAAAGCCATAAGATTTGATCGCCGTATCAAACCTTATATTCCAGGATCTAGATGCTTGCTTCAACCCATAAATGGATCGATTAAGCTTGCAAACCTTTTGCTCTTGACCCTGAATTATGAATCCCTCTGGTTGAGCCATATAGATACTCTCCTCAAGATTACCATTCAGAAAGGCAGTCTTGACATCCATTTGCCAGATTTCATAATCATAAAATGTAGCAATGGATAAGAGTATTCTAATCGACTTTAACATGGCAACAGGAGAAAAGGTTTCTTCATAGTCCACCCCTTCTCTTTGGGAATAACCTTTTGCCACAAGTCGAGCCTTAAAGGTTTGAACCTTACCGGCTTGGTCTCGTTTTCTCTTGTAGATCCACTTGCAACCGATAGGTCTTTCACTATCTGGTTGGTCTACAAGATCCCAGACCGAATTGAAATACATAGACTCCATTTCGAGATCCATGGCTTTAAGCCACTGGTCCTTGTCTATGTCATTCATTGCCTGTTTAAAGGTCAATGGATCCTCAACGCCATCATCAGGTATGACGGCTTGAGTTTCAGACAAGCCGGTGTAGCGGTCGGGCTGTCTTACATCCCTCCCACTGCGTCGAGGCTTTCTCAACTCTTGAGAAGGACCAGCCTGATCAACAACCTTTGTTGATCCGTCTGTAGCTTTCCTGGAAAATTCGGACAAAACAATTTTGCTCGACGATTGATGATCTCTCATGTGGTCTTCCTCTAAGAACGTGGCATTAGTCGATACTAGTACCTTGTTCTCTTGAGGATCGTAAAAAAGACCACCTTTCGTTTCCTTGGGGTAACCTACAAATAGGCACAATTTTGAACGATGTTCCAACTTCTTTGGATTGGGTACTAGCACATGTGCCGGACACCCCCAAATCCTGAAGTGACGTAAACTACCTTTACGCCCTCTCCATAACTCATAAGGTGTTTCAGAAACACTCTTAGAGGGAACCATGTTCAAAATATATACTGCAGTCTCTACTGCATATCCCCAAAACGAACTAGGCAAATGAGCATAACTCATCATAGATCGAACCATGTCTAACAGGGTTCTATTTCTCCTCTCGGACACACCATTCTGCTATGGTGTTCCTGGCGCTGAGAGTTGAGATACTATTCCATGTTCTATCATATAGTCCTGGAATCTTAAATCCATATACTCTCCACCTCGATCTGATCGGAGTGTTTTTATCGATTTACCTAATGTGTTCTCAACCTCTGCCTTATACTCTTTGAACTTTTCAAGAGCTTCGGACTTATGATGCACTAGATAAAGATAACCGTACCTAGAATAATCATCAATGAAACTGATGAAATATTCATACCCTCCTCGTGCTTTGACATTCAAAGAACCGCAGAGATCCGAATGCACGATTTCTAGAGGTTCTTTGGACCTATGACCTTTTTCAGAAAAAAGATCGTTTGGTCATTTTGCCCTCAAGACAAGACTCACATGGCGGTAAAGAGTTGTCCTCTAAACGATTTAGGAGACCACTCTTAACCAATCTCCCAATCCTATTGAGATTAATGTGACCTAGTCTTAAGTGCCAAAGATAAGTACTTGGAGAAAGTTTCTGCCTTTTAGTTTGAGTCTCAGCTGTTTTAAACATTTCAGTGTTCAAAATAGCTTTGGCTTCGGTTGGTCTTAACACATACAAGTTGTTTTCAAGTTTCGCAGAACAAATACGTACACCTCTTTTGCTAATGAACGCTTCATTATGAACAAAAGATACTTTATACAACTGTTCTAACAAACAAGATATAGATACAAGATTCCTCTGGAAGGTAGGAACCAGGAGTACATTTTCTAGTAAAATGAAACTATCTCTATACAACAACTTTACAGCTCCCACTGCTTCAACTGAGACAACCTCTCCAGTTCCAACTCTGAGAGTTATCTCACCTCGAGAAAGTGGCTGCCAAGAACTAGTTTCCTGAAAAGAAGAACAAACATGGTTAGTAGCTCCTGAATCAAGTATCCAGGTATGACAATCATGTTCTACTAAACATGTTTCAACAACAAGTAAATCATATTTACCTTGTCTTTCCTTCTCAGCCTTTTTCTCTGCAAGATACTTTGGGCAATTTCGTTTCCAGTGCCCATCTACACCACAATAGAAACATTTTCCTTTGTCTGCAGATCTAGTCTTGCTCTTAGCAGCAGCAGGTGCTTTTCCCTTCCTTTTATCTTTCTTCTTCTTTTGAATACTCTTATTCTTAATAGAAGAAAGTTCAGACCTACTCCCTGAAGACGACCCCTTTTGGAATTTCCTAGAAGTGACAATGTTTGCCTCCTTCTCTTTTCCTTTAGAAGTGTGTAGGGACTGATAGGTCTGTAGCTCACTGAGGAGAGAAGTCAAATTATACTTTATCTTGTTCATTACCAAATTGGTTCCGAACTGAAGGAAACTCTTCGGAAGAGATTCCATGATAAAGCTTACTTGACTTGACTCATCTATAGTAGCTCCGTTTACTTCTGCCACATTGAAGTGGACCATCATGTTAAGGACATGCTCCCTAACAGAGGTTCCCTCCTTCATGCGAGAGTTGTAAACGAATTTGAGGGCTTCATGACAGACCGATGAGGACGGTAGTCCAAATATCTCCTGTAATGAAGACATGATTTCTTTAGCAGAAACCATATCCTCGTGCTTCTTAGCTAACACATCAGATATGCTGGCTAAGATATAGACTCGGGCTTTATCATTAGCCCTTGTCCATCTATCATATGCTTCTCGAACAGTTCGAGTCGCATCTGAGCTAGGAGGGGGAGGACAATCCTCTGATAAGACGGACCTTAAATCATCTAGAACAAGAATCGTATTCAAGTTCGATTTTCAGGTCGCGTAGTTATCGCCGGTTAACTTATCGGAAGCTAGTAAGTGAATGAAAGAGCTAGTCATGCTGAAAAGAGAATGAATAAATATTAGTGAAAAGGTTTTTAACCTAATTTACACACCAATCAAGAATTTAGCAAAGAATAATAATGTACCCAAAACTCATTATTAAACTGCAACGATACTTCAGTGGGTCAGAATGGTCGCTACCGAGGGGCAGTCAAGCATTCCTTCACTGAATCAAGACATTCTTGACTAAATGCTAATACCAGAATATCTCATATTCCTATAGCATCTTAGTTATCGCTGTTTGGTCAAGATTTACTAACTCCTTAGCAAATCTCGTAAGTGTGACCCTCCATTTTTAGAATTCATAGGGCGGCCCCAACGATGCAACCGAATGGAAATGTCAAAGTTGGGAATGGCTCTATGTTTCTTTATCCATAAATGGTGATTGAGATGTTCCGATTCCTATGAAACGGCCCTCCGAATGGATCGGTACCACTTGTGGGCACCTAGCAGGCGGAACATAGGAATCTCACGGTTCAATCCAATGGAGGAGACCGCAGGATGTATTGACATACTTCCTTCTCCCAGTTACTATAAATACTTTCTCCATTCACCTTGCTCTTGAATTATGCAAATACCATCCGAATGGGGATGCCCTATTGACATCACGAGGCCGAGCATAATTCTCACGGTGTGAACTTGACAGAGAACGTAGGAGGAGAGGGACATATCATATATACCTTCTCAACACCTCTACTAAGTATTTTAAGACGGAATGGGTAAATTACTCAGGCAATATCCGGCTAAGACAATAAGGCCTAAGTCTAGGTAAAACAAACTTTTACCTATGATGTCTAGGTGATAAACACTTTATTACCTCACACCACTCACGCATGCTCATAAAGCCGGGTTAACTTTACTCAAGTACCGGATGGTCCCCAGGTAGGAGGTGTTCCGTAAACCGTCAGCTTAAATACCTCCAACCTCGAACAGGATGTCCCCGGGTGAGTTTCTTTTAACCTTAGCATTTACAAGATATCGACCTATTCATCTAATGAAACGGAGCGATACATTCAACCCTAAGTGAGCATGCCTTTGTCTTTGTTATAGATTTTAAAAGTCTATGCCAATTTTACAACGCTTTGCAAAACTAAGACTTACTACAACAAACTTCTACATGCTTCTCAAACATGCAACACTAAGGCATGACAAGTTGGATATTTAATTTCATAATTAATATAACAATTATATCGATTATGTTTTTAAATATACAACTCCTAATTCATAAATTAATATAACACTTATATCAATTCTCATGAATTAAGCATGCATCCTATACATTATAACACTTATAACAAACAAAATGCATCTAATGTTGGATGTTTAATTTCATAATTAATATAACACTTATATCAATTATTCTATTAAGCAAACAACATCTAATTCACGAATTAATATAACTCTTATATTAATACTCATGAATAAACATGCATCCTATACATTATAACACTTATAATATACCATGTGCATAAAATTAGGGCAACCTATGTTGTACATTCAATTTCATAATTAATATAACACTTATATCAATTATTCTATTGAACTAACAACAACTAATTCATGAATTAATATAACTTTTATATCAAAATTCATGAATTGCCAAATATGCATACGATATATTATAACACTTATAACATATTTTCAATGCATGAAGCATGCTTCCTACGGTGGGATTTTAAATCTATATGGCATACGTTATGCACATACAAACATGGAATTTAATTAAAACATACATTCGCAATGCATAATTAATTAAACACACTAAAGTGGATCGATTTTGGCATTTAACAAGCAATAACTAATTTATTACAAGCTTGATCAACAAGCTACGTCTTGAGCGGACTTCGAACTCTTCGCACCGCCTTTGACCAACTTGCTTCCTCCGAACGCTTCGGCCAAAAACTCTTTGAATTTCTCCTCGTATTGCCCAGAACGAGTTTGAAATTACACCGAACATTTCGGCGAGTTTCAAACTCAAACTTCTTTCACAAAGAACCCTATATGGACTCTAATGACTCTAAAAATACAGACTCTTTAGCATGCATTAAAGCCCATACATTCTCGGGCAATTACAAATAATGAAATTCAAAAGAAACTATGCCAAAATCGATATTCACTTTAGACGTCAATCAGAAACAATTTCTAAATAAAACCCACCATAACTTAAATTGATAGAAATTGAGTGGCCAAAAACGCTCTGATACCAATTGATGGAACGCAGCGGAAGCGATTTGGATCATGGACACTCTAATTTCATCAATTTAAACAAATAGAAACATGCAAAAGCAATGAAAAAGAGAAATTAGAACACATACCCTTGTCGTTCGTATTTCTCCAAATTTCACCGCCAGAAGCTCCTCACGAGCTCAACGAGCCTTCTCACGAAACCTTCGTGGACCACCCTCGGTAGTCCCGCTATCCTCAGGCCGAGAAACGGAGTAGTGGGACTCCTTTTACAAGAGAAAAGAAGGAAGAAGCTTACTGTATCAAAATATACAAAGAGCTCAGAAGAAGGAAGCAGACGTTGAAGAGATAGAGAGAGAGAGGAATTGAAATTTACAAAACTTCAATTGTAAACCCCAAACTCCACTATCTATTTCTTTTTCTTTTTTTCTTTTTTTTTTTTTTAATTAGCTGACGATTGATCTGATGATTCATATATACTAAGTATATATGAATCATACATGTGTCTTACATCTTGCATGTAAGACACATGTATATATATATATATATATATATATATTTAAATTTATATATTTTTATTATTAAAAATAATAATAATTATTTTATTAATTAAACTTTTTAATTAATAAAAAAAATATATAAATTAATTAATATTATTTAATTCAATATCAAATATTAATTAAATAATATAATTAAACCCGGTTTTCCGAAAACCGACTTTTTGCATATGAATCCAATTCATATTGTAGACCAATCTCATATTTAAATCATATTTAAATATGTCCATATTTAAATCATATTTAAATATGTCTATCCTTCTTCCACAAACCTGAATTTGAACGATTCAAATTCTTTTCTTTTCTTTTATATTGTTTCACGGCTTTATCCGAGCTAGCCAGGAGAACCGTAAGGACCTACAGATCATGAGCTCCAACGATACGAGATTATCCGGTCAAAACTCTTTCAACCGAACTAACCAACATTCGTTAACCCCCGGAGACTCCACTAAAGTCCAAGGGCTGCACTCTCCTCACTTTAGATATATTGTGTCATTTTGATATAACTATCATCAGTAAGTCGATCCTTCACAGGTCGTTCATAATCACAACGGGTCATTTAAACCGTTTAACCCTTGTATTATATCTTGTTCCTTAAGTACCACTGACACCTCTAATGAACAATTGATTTGTGGTCCAACCATCAAATCAGATTCCTCCCTGATCAGGAGAGGATGGGCCCATTGTTCAAGACCTGGAGTCAGCACTTAAGGGAACAACCTCTCTACTAACCCTTAAAGCGGGTAGGAGTGAATTCCATCTCGCACAACTACGTCCCCAGCCACTTATTCGATCTTATCCCCAAGATGGTAGGCATATTGAGTCGGCGATAAGGCCACTCTCACCCGTACAAGTCAAAGGATAAGGTCGAATAAACAGGAGTTCATAATGAGCTCAGGATTGAGATCGAGTTACCTAAGTCATCATATGAAAAAACCGGTCTTTACAGTAAACGGTGTTATAAAGAAAGAGCGATTTTATATCTTGGTTCGGTCTTGTGCAAACTCATTGCACAGGACGCCCTCACTCACATGTCTCTACATGAAGCGATTCGAATCACATCGTTTTGTACTATACAAAGTGAGCCGCGTCCAATAGTGTCCCCAGGATAAGGTACCCAGCCTTATCCATATACTATAGACCATTTTGGCTGTCTACTTGAACTTGATTCACATTCATGTCACACATGAAGTTCAAGTACTCACACTATCGTCATGGGTGTTAGTTATTGGTATAGGTTAATACAAACACAATTCACTAAAATTCAATAACAACTTTATTGAAATATAATATTTACATTCAAACAGTTTACAAACTACGAGTTTTAGGACATAAAACCCAACAATAACCAACCAATAGGATCATCAGTAGAGAATTTGCTTAAGGAGTACATTGCAAAAAATGATGCAACCCTGCAAAGTCAGCAAGCCACCCTGAGGAGCTTAGAAAACCAAATAGGGCAGTTAGCCAACGAACTGAAAAATAGGCCCCAAGGTAGATTGCCTGCAGACACTGAAATACCAAGAAGGGATGGAAAAGAACAAGTTCAAGCCATTGAACTTCGTAGTGGAAGACCGTTGGTGATCAACAACAGAGAAGCCCCAAAGCGAGTAGAGAATGAAGAGTCTAGTGCTCCACTGGATTCTCTGCCCAACCGTGATCAATCACCACCAAGCACAACAAGGGTAAGGCTGGAACCTATCATTGAGGAACCAGAAGAAATTCCAAGGCCTCCACCTGTCATTAGGCGACCTGAATTGCCTACATATGTGCCACCACCTCCATTCCCTAGAAGGCTGAAAAAGAAACAAGAACAGGAAGTGCACTTTCATAAGTTTTTAGAAATTTCAAAACAAGTGCATGTTAATATCCCATTTGTGGAAGTTTTGCAATCTATGCCTTCTTATGTTAAATTCTTGAAAGATATAATTACTAACAAAAAAAATCATTGGTGAATTTGAAACAGTGAATCTCACTGAGGAGTGCAGTGCTATACTCCAAAACAAACTGCCAAAGAAGGAGAAGGATCCTGGTTCCTTCACCTTACCAGTCGAATTGGGAGGCAAGCACGTGGGCAGAGCTCTGTGTGATCTGGGAGCCAGCATCAATCTCATGCCCTTGTCACTATTCCGTCAGCTCGGGATAGGGGAAGCACGACCTACTACTGTCACCTTGCAGCTTGCAGACAGATCCATAGCATACCCTGAGGGTAAAATTGAGGATATACTTGTCAAGGTTGACAAATTCATCTTTCTTGCAGACTTTATAATTCTGGATTATGACGCAGACAAGGAGGTACCAATCTTATTGGACAGACCATTCTTAGCCACAGGTAGGGCTTTAATCGATGTCCAGAAAGGTGAGCTCACCATGAGAGTTCATGATGAGGAGGTTAAATTCAGTGTATTTAAAGCTCTAAGGTATCCCTCTGATCTTGAATCCTGTGCAAATGTAGATGTAGTAGATTCACTTATGGAAGAAGAACTTGAGCATGAACTGTTAATTAAGCATGCTACTAACTATGTACAAGTAGATATAGATGATTTAAATATCTCTGAATTGATGGATATATCTGTGGACAACCCTCAGCATGTTTGTATGACTAATAAATTGTCTGAGAGAACCCCAAATCCTTTGAAACCATCAATTGAACACCCACCTTTATTAGAATTAAAACCATTGCCTGATCATCTTAAGTATGCATATCTAGGAGAGCAAGATACTTTGCCTGTAATTATTTCGTCCAAATTGAGTAAACAGCATGAAATTGCGTTAATATTGCTGCTTAAGCAACATAAAAAAGCTATTGCATGGACGATTGCTGATATAAGAGGTATTAGTTCTTCCTATTGCATGCATAAAATATTGTTGGAAGAGGAACATACACCTAGGGTAGATCACCAACGTAGGTTGAACCCCTCCATGAAGGAGGTAGTCAAAAAAGAAATTATCAAATGGTTAGACGCAGGTGTAATTTTCCCCATAGCCAATAGCCAATGGGTGAGTCCGATTCAATGTGTGCCTAAGAAAGGTGGAATGACTGTAATAGTGAATGAAAACAACGAACTAATACCAACTAGAACTGTTACAGGATGGAGAGTCTGTATGGACTACAGAAAACTTAACAAAGAAACCAATAAAGATCACTTTCCTTTACCGTTTATAGATCAAATGTTAGATAGAATAGCTGGCCGAGCCTATTACTGCTTTTTAGATGGTTATTCAGGATATAACCAAATTACCATAGACCCTGAGGACCAGGAGAAAACGACCTTTACATGTCCCTTTGGAACATTTGCTTTTCGCAGAATGCCATTTGGCTTATGCAATGCACCAGCAACATTCCAAAGATGCATGTTGGCTATTTTCTCTGACTTAGATGAGTCCATGATAGAAATATTTATGTATGACTTCTCAGTCTTTGGTGATTCTTTTAACAACTGCTTAGAAAACTTAGGACAAGTCCTAACTAGGTGTGAGGAGACCAACCTAGTCTTAAATTGGGAAAAATGCCACTTTATGGTGGAAGAAGGAATAGTCCTAGGACATAGAGTATCTAGAGCAGGAGTAGAGGTCGATAGGGCCAAAATAGAAATCATAGAGAAGCTAGTGGAACCTCAAAATGTCAAAGCTATAAGGAGTTTCCTAGGTCATGCAGGTTTTTATAGGAGATTCATAAAAAATTTCTCAAAAATCTCTAAACTTTTGTGTGAGCTTCTAGAGCTTAATAAACCATTTGTCTTCTCAAAAGAATGTTTCCTAGCATGGACAAAACTTAAAGAAGCCTTAGTCAAAGCACCAATTATAGTAGGCCCGAATTGGGATTTACCTTTTGAGTTAATGTGTGATGCCAGTGACTATGCGATTGGGGCTATGCTAGGGCAGAAAATAGATAAACTAACACATCATGTATATTATGCAAGTAAGACTTTAAATGAAGCACAATGTAATTACACTACCACCGAGAAGGAAATGTTGGCGGTAGTATTTGCATGTGAAAAATTTAGGCCTTATATTGTAGGAACTAAAACTATTGTGTACACTGACCACTCGGCAATAAAATATCTAATGAGGAAGGCTGATGCTAAGCCACGGTTAATTAGATGGGTATTATTATTGCAAGAGTTTGACTTAGACATTAGAGATAAAAAAAGGATGCGAAAATGTAGTTGCTGACCATTTATCTAGATTGCGAAGTAATTGCGAAATAATTGTTGAGCCAGCAATTTCTGATGTCTTTGTTGATGAACATGTCTTTGTGTTAGCGCATTGTGATAACAATGAGGAACCTTGGTTTGCAGATATTGCTAACTTCCTTGCCTCGCAGGTATTACCAACTTTCAGAGAGGGGCAAAAAAAGAAGAGGTTCCTACATGAAGCAAGGAAGTACATCTGGGACGATCCTACACTTTACAAGACTTGTGCAGATGGTTTGCTGAGGAAGTGTGTATCAGCTGCTGAGGCAAAGTCAGTGTTGCAGCACTGTCATACATCTCCTTACGGTGGACATTTTGGTGGTCAAAGGACGGCTGCAAAGGTGTTCCAAAGTGGCTACTACTGGCCCACGATCTTCAAAGATGCACACGACCATGCACACAGCTGCAATGAGTGTCAACGGACAGGTAACCTCAGTAGGAAGGATAAGATGCCTCTCACATATATCTTAGAGTTGGAACTCTTCGATGTATGGGGCATTGACTTCATGGGACCATTCCCTCCATCTGCAGGTAATCTTTATATACTAGTAGCTGTAGATTACGTTTCTAAATGGGTAGAAGCTGTTGCATGTCCCTCAAATGATGTGAAGACAGTCATTAAATTTCTAAATAGGCATATTTTTACAAGATTTGGTACACCACGTGCAATAATAAGTGATGAAGGAACCCACTTTATAAATAAAGCTATGGAAAAGGTACTAGCTAAATATAATGTTAGACATAGAGTAGCAACTCCTTATCACCCACACTCGAATGGACAAGCTGAAATATCTAATAGGGAGATTAAGAGCATACTTGAAAAAGTGGTTAAACCTAATAGAAATGACTGGTCTTTTAAGTTAGACGATGCACTTTGGGCGTATAGAACTGCATATAAAACACCCTTAGGTATGTCTCCTTATAGGCTAGTGTATGGAAAAGCATGTCATCTTCCCTTCGAATTAGAAATCAAAGCCTTTTGGGCCTTAAAGGAGTTGAATTATTGCGTAACCGATGCGGGAACATTGCGGTCTCTGCAATTACATGAGTTAGATGAACTAAGACATATGTCCTACGAAAATGCTAAAATGTATAAAGAAAAAACTAAGATTTGGCATGATAGTAGACTTAGGGTCAAGGACTTTAAAAAGGGGCTGCATGTTTTATTATTCAACTCACGATTAAGGTTATTTCCAGGCAAACTTAAGTCTAGGTGGTCAGGTCCTTTTGTGATTACTAACGTCTTTGTTCATGGTGCTATTGAAATTCGAAACCTACACCAAGGGCAACCATTCATGGTAAATGGTGCGAGGTTGAAGCATTATTACGAGGAAGGAGATGTGAAGACACTCTCGGCCTTCCTCCTATCTGAAGCCTAAGAAGCGAATCGAGAGGGGATGAGTGATCACTGTGCTCATCTATCGGAAGGTTATGCCTTAGATTTCTTTCTTTATGTATTTTAGATTGCGTATCGTATGTTTATTTCTTGTTTTAATTAAGTATTTTTATTTTGATTAGGAGTATAATAATGGGATATTTGTAAGCGACAATGAGGAAGATGAATCAAGAGGAGAAGATCCACGAAAAGATCTGGAGAAATCAGAGATTTGGTTGCTAAAATCTTGCAACTCAAATCAAGAAAATCCTAACGGTTATGCTGAATAATTGCTGAAGAATTGCGGAGTCTGCAACAAAAAGAGCCGTGGAGAACACTTGAGTATAAATAGCCGTCGTTGGGGGTTTCTATTCTCTACGATTTCTAAACCGTTGGAACTCAACAACTCAGCCTTCTCTTTCCTCTGCAACTCCCACACTCAACTCTTCACAGAAGCAGCCATGGTGACCACACGAGCAGATCGATCCACGCCCAAGAAAGCGTCCCCTGACGCAGAAGAGACTGTGAGGGAGGCGTTGCTTTCTTTGGCAGACGTCGATGCTGCGCAAACCTCGAGGCCTCCAAAGCTGCCTGTGCGAAGGAAGAAATGGAAGGTGGCGACAGAGGTAGCTGCTGATCCCTCTGATCCGGTCGGAACTCCTAAGAAGAGGAAGTGGAAGATCGCGGTGTCTGATTCACCGATCAAAGAAAATAAGACCCCGAGCGAGGAAAGCCTCGAGAGTGGCCGCCCATCATTTGAGACGGCCATGCAGAGCCCCGAACCTTCTCAACATACGCCGGAGCCTGAAGTTCCACCCGAAGAGCACCAAGATTCGGTGCCTAGCGACGAACCGGCTGAGGAAGAAGAGGTGTTTTCCCTCTTAAGGGATGTCAATCTTGACAGCTCTGTGGAGGGGGAAAGCAGAGACTCCATGGAAGAAACACTGGGGAAATGCCTCCAGCACCTGGCCACCAAGGCACAGATCAAGAAGAAGGCCCCCGTGATTGTCAAGGGCAAACGGCCAAAGGCCTCCAAACGGGCCAAAAGGAAGAAGGTTGAAGCTGAACCTTCTTTGAAGAAGATGAAAACTGAGGCCTTTGAGTCGGCTAAAGGAAGGGCCAAGGGGAAGAAGAAGATGTATCTGGAAGGGGAGCCTCAAGCTGCGAGGTACGTCTCCAAGGAAGTAGAGGCCAAGGGCCTCGAACTGATGAAGAAAGAACTCCTCCACGAGCGAGGATTTCTTGATGCTCTTACGGACCTGCCGCAATTCTTGCGTGCGGGGATCATTAACCATGGCTGGGAGGAGCTGTGCAGGCCTCCAATTCTGGCCTACCCTGACATGGTGTACGACTTCTACGCCAACCTCGCACATCCTGAAGTGTGTCTGTCAACGGTGAGGGGGATAGAGGTCGACTTCTCTGCCAACGCCATCAACGAAGCTTATGCTCTCAAAGGGCATACGCACTCTGAATATGCCAAGATAGTCGACTCACCATCCGAGGCAGTCCTAGAAGAGGCCTTGCACACAATAGGCAAACCTGAGGCAACCTGGGCGGTCTCAAGGAATGGGAAGCACACCTTGATGAGTGCGACCCTTAGAGACAAGGCAGCAGTCTGGTTCTCCCTTGTACGCAGACGCATCTCCCCAGTGACACATGAAACAACCATCAACCAGGGGCGATCGTTGCTGCTCTATGCCATCATGCGGGGACTCACCATTGATGTGGGTGAAGTCATTGCCGCCTCCATCACTGAATGCTCAAGAAAAGGTAAGGGCCAACTCTTTTTCCCAAATACTATTACTAAACTGTGCTTGCGTGCAGGTATGCCTATTGCGAGGGATGGGAGGCAATTGGCTTACACTGGCCATCTGGAGCTGCCAACGATCTTAAGGATGCGGAGAAGGGGCAATATGGAGTTTGAGATGGATGGTCTGGCTGCTGCACAGTCACTGTCTATGGCTTGCCTGATGGACTTGCAACACAAGTTAGCCCAATGGGCTGAATACTCGCAAGCAAGGGACCAGGAGTTGGCTGAACACCTGGGATGCACACTCCCCACCTTCCCTGCTGGTCTGTTGAAGTCGTGGGTGCCTCCAAGAGAAAGGAGAGAAGAAGATGAAGATGTTTGAATGCCAGGCTGACGGCATTCGAGGGAGTTTTCTGATCCCTCTTTAAAAAAAAAAAAAAAAAAAAAAAAACTTGCTTTTCTGTGAACTGTTACCCCCCCCCCCCCCCCCCCCCTAATCAATGATCTGTTTTGATTTGCTAATTTGATTTGTTTAGAATAGTGTAGTTCTGTTTGTTTGTCATCTGAGTAGCTAGCTTAGGTAGTTTAGCTATTTGTTGTAGTTCTTTATGTCTGAATATAGCATGCTAGGAGCCTTGATCACTGCTAAATTTGCTCTGTAGGAGTAATTGCGAAATCCTTGCGGTGTCTGAAATGTTTTGTCAGTTTTCGCATGCTATTGGATGTCTTTTTGATAGGCTGCCTATGTTTAAATCTCGATATTTTGCTGCTTTACTGCCTTCACTATGAAATCTATCTATTGAGCATGCTGGATGAGTGTCATAGAACACCCTTGTTCGTTTAATTTAGCTTCATTTATTGCTAAGCATCCACCTCTGTAAGCCCTTACCATGTTGTTTTTACAAAAATTCTGCCTCTGAGTTATCTGTTTTACGAAGGTCGTTCTGTGCCTAGGAGTTTTAAGTTCTACTAGTTTTGCCTTAGACTAGATGCTTCTAGGACAAGTTTGGGGGTGTGCCACCTCAGACTCTCATTGGGGACAATGAGAAAGATAAGTTTGGGGGAGGCAGCCTCTAGGCCTAGGAACATTCCTCTCTCCCTCTTGAAAGACATAAGCATTCTTCCTCTTTGAAAAAATGATGAAAAAGAAAAAAAAATAATATAAGGTAGAGTCTCTCTAAAGGGTGCTGAGTAATCAGGGCCATTTGTGTAACCCACAAGTGGCACTGCATCAAAAGGCAAACCAGAAGATGACTCCACCAAAAGGAAAGAAAAAGAAAAAAGTCAAGGAAGAAGAATGTATGCCAGCAAGCTATGGCCTAGGTGCTTAGATGTCCTGTATAAATGAACTCTGATCCTTAGTTTGCTAAGCACAGGGCTGTAGCTTGAGGGATTGTCAAAGGAGATGAGTGTTGATCCAAACACAGTGATGCCAAAGCTTAGTTGTTCTGTGGGTTGTACTCTGATTCTTGTGTGTACTAAGCTTGGTATGACTATAAGGATTCCTAGGTAGCTCAAGTAAAAAATACCTTAGAAGCATGTACTGAGTCTGGGTTAAAACTAGGAAGAATTTGAAAACTTAGGGATAGCTGCACAATGAACCTAAAGACATAGGCAGATAAACCAGTTGTTAGGAAATTTATAAAAGACAAAAGGTTAAAAGGCAAGAGAAACCAGAATAAGCAGAATGTGAAGTTAGTTTGAACTTAGGAGAGTGTCACAGGACAACCATTCCTTGGATAGTAAGCCTAGGGAAGTCAGCAAGTAGGCAGATAGAGTTCAAAGACAAGAATTAGCAGCCTAAGTAAGCTCTTATATTGCTCGAGGACGAGCAATAACTTAAGTTTGGGGGTGTGTTACCTCTCCAAAAGTACATAATTTAGGGACTTATTTACCATGGAATCGTGTAATCTCTTAAACATTTTTGTTAGAATTTAGTTTAATACGTGCTTAAATATGAGAATTCAAGGAATGAAGCTAAATTAGGACTTATTTGTAAAAGGAACAAAAAAGAATAAAAAACGATGCTAAAAGAGTCAAAATGTACATTGCAGGAGAATTGCTGAAACATTGCTGTCTCCACAATGGTTATTGCGGTCTCAACGAGGAATCCGCAATGTTTAAGCTGCTGCTGCTAAGTTTGTCCAACCGTCCGCCGTCACAGTTGCGATCTTTCAGCCGCCTAAACTCTCCCTTGCTGCCACGTGGAGGATCGTCGTTTAGAATTGATGGTTCTCCATGACTGAAGGTACCTGCAAAAATCTATAAAAGGAGGTGAAGGGTGAAGGAGAAAGATAGCTCGGAAGCATGGAGTTCCCCGTCTCAACGCATTCTAAAGATCCATTTCCTTATCCCGTTTGTTGGAACGAAGAAACCAGCCCTTGGCATCGATAACTCGAGAGGAAGAAGAGAAGATCCTTCTTCTCTTTTGATCGAATTCATCCCGAAGATCAGCTAATCTTCGCCTTCATCCGAGGCGCTTGCGGCGAGGATCCGTGCACACTTTTACTGCTTTATGTCTTCTGTTTCTTATTGCTTTATGCCCTCTGTTTCCATTTGTTTGCTTTGTTTCAATTCGTCTTCATTTGTTCAGTTCTTTACGGTTTTACATACTGTCACACATTGATCTTTGAATCTTACTTTATATAGTAATCGGTTAAGTCTTTGCAAGTCTTCATCTCGCCTTCTGTTTTTCCCTTGCTTTCATTTAAGTGCTTTAAATCATGTTTAATCAATCTAATCTTTCCAACCCTCCATCAACCATGAGTAACTAATCACACAAGGGTCTGCTAACGATGAATCTATAGGTTAGAAATACGAAAGTTCAACATGTAGAATAGCTTCGAATGCATTGAATGTATGTGTACTTCATCCCACGGGCAATTTCGATCGGCCATCAATTTTGCCTAAAGAACTCCTAACCTCCGGAAGGAGTAAGAGTTCAGAGTCGTCCATTCATGCTATCCTTTCATGGTAGCCAGAAAACGACCTAGGAATAGGCGTTTTCCTAGCACAATTCATTAGCTTGCTTGTATAAATAGATGCTTAAGTCTTGCTTGGATATGAGTGAACTAAAGGATCTAATGCATGTAATCGAGAGATGCATGAGAATGAGCTAAATTGATGCATGATAAGTTAAGTTACTGCTGAATAATCGTATGTAAAAGCCTATAGAGAAGTCTTTAGTTGACCTTGTTTCCTTATCTCACCTTCAAATCGTTGCTAGATTAATTGCTAGAAAATTGTTGGAACCGCAATTCTTTAGTTCTGTTTTTGCCTTAGCCATTTTTCCAGTTTTTTACTTTTGCGATTTTATTGCTATAACATTGCTGAGTCCGCAATTCTTTCTTCTCTTCCTTAAAATTAATCTCTTTACTTGCTTTCGTTTATGCTTGCATAGCTCGTACATTCTTTGTTAGTTTGGCACATCAACCTCAAATCTACCCCATTTAAGTAACCCTCTCTAAATTAACACCTCACTTCGTTAGTAACTAAGAATAAATCTATGTGGGAAAACGAATGAAAAAATACTTATCACTTGTTGCAAGACCATGTATGCTTGCATGTTCTGAGTGCTCTCGCATCGCATTTTTATTTACACACTGAGCACGCAACAGCTGGCCAGTAGTAAGGTCACTTACCTTGAGATCAACTACCAAACTCTATTCGTTCCTCCTATAATTTTCTTTGCCCAACCTGAACAATTTCTAACAGAAATCAATAATTTAAACATCTCAGTCTGAAAGACTAAAATCATGAAGGTTGATAGCTTACCAAAAAAAAACATTGAGACAAAAACTCAAACGGTTTTTGGTGAACAAGTTGTCGTGGCCTGCCAAATTAATATTTATAAACTGCCTATGCTTCTTTAACTTGTAGATAGCAGTAGTCAGGTCGATCCTCAGGGAGCTTGATCTAATCTAATCTCGATTAAATGGAATTTGCAATTTAATAAAACAAGGGGGTTTGGTTTGATTTTAGGAACATGCAAGAAATTGCGCTAACGGAAAATAAATAGGAAATATGAATTCAATCAAACATGCTTAATTAGAAGGTATCGGGATTGATATATTGTACTTCGGTTCATTGATAAACTAAGGAAATTAGCCAAGATGCTCATGCACATGATTTGTTTGCCCGAATTCGTAACAAACAACCCAATTAATTATTTAGACACGTGCAATTCTAATTAAACTTGCTCCTTAATTAATCTAAGGTGACAAATCCTAAATTAATTAAAGAACAGTGACGGGTAACATCGTGACGAATTAATCCTAAGATTAATACGATTTCTCTCATAACCTTAAGCCCACCATGAAAACCATAAGCAACTCATACCCCCATCTGTCACCTAGGATCGAATTACTTAGCTACGATTACACTCTTGCTACTTGCAATTAAGACTTATCAGGATTTAAAGCTAGCGAACTAACATGAGTAACAATTAGGGGTGTCAATCCTAATAAGAAAGGCATGTTATTCAAGATCGATATAGGTAGAAGATGCAAGAATTCATACAATATGCTAAATAGTCATTAAATAACTAAATTTCCTCTAATACAATAGAAATCCCTTTACATCCCAACTAAGCACTTACCTCTAGCCTTCCATGGAAGATGGAGTATTCCAAGCTTCTATGGAGGTTCGAGAGCTCATACAACAATGGAGGAAGAAGAAAAGCTCAAAAAATGGTGAAAATCCGCAATTCTGGGGCTAAGAACAACTTCAGAATGACCTAAAATCGGAGAAGATGGGTATTTATACTCGTCGTAGCGTTGAGACGCTACAGGCAACGTCGCGACGATACGGGCGGAAAAAACCAATGCGCGTCTTCGGAGCGTCGCGACGCTGTCACTGAAATTGCTCTCGGGTTTGCAGCGTCCCGACGTTGGACCTCCAGTGCCAAATGAAACTTTTGCTTCTCTTCTTCGCCCGGTGCACTTTCGAAGCTTTAAATTGACATTCTTAGCTCTGAAATGCGCTCTTGGACTTCACGAGCTCTTTACCGCGAACCACCTACAATACGGCCAATTTATCAACATTATATTAAGCACAGTATTTAGCTAGATCTAGAGGATAAATAATAGCTCAATTTGAGAGTTATCAAAATACCCCCAACCTAAATCTTGCTAGTCGTCGAGCAAGGCAAACTTCGAATTATCTCAAAAGAATGAAATTGCATGCTACCCATTCCAACCTCAACGCTTGTGAAAATAAGGCATTTACAATAAAAGAAAACAGTCGTTGCATGTACAAGTTCAGAACATTTCAAAAATTAAACTGCTACTCTCTTATGTGCGTGTGTGTTTAGCCAAACCTATTCTAGCTCTTATAGGCCCGAAAAAAACCTTATGCAACCCTACATCTCGTTTTCCCCCTACTTCTAGCAAAAAAGGACAGTCTATGACTTTAAGCATCAGAGAGAGTGTTGCGTGCTCAATGTGAAATTGAAAATGATAAATAAGAGAGAGAGAGCACTTAGAACATGCAAGCATACATGGTCTCACAGCAAGTAGTAAGTATATTTCATTCGTTTTTTCCACAGAGACTCATTTTTAGCTATTCGCGAAGTGTGATTGTTAAGAAAGATGGGATGAATTTGATGGGGTAAAATTGGTTTTTAATTATCTAATTTTTGCTGAATGTATAAAGGGATATAACATAAACAAATGCAAGTTGAAATTAGATGCAAAGGACAAGAGATGGAATTAATAAACGAGGAAGAAAACAGCTAAACAGAATGCAATTTAGCAGAATTGCGGGAACCGCAATTAATCCGCAATTAACTCAACAGCAAAAGTGTGTAAATGGGCGAATTAAGGGCTACTAATGACTATCCTATAGGCCTTTTTATACGATTCTCAAGCACTGGATCTACTCTCTATACATCAACCTCACTCTATCTCAAGTATCGTCCGATTCCATGCATTAGAGACTTAAGTTTACTCGACTTCAAAGTAAGGTCTTAAGCATCTTGTTAAAACAGGAGTGTTTAGTTTGTACTAGGGAAACGCCTATTCCTAGGCCGTTTCCTGATTACCATGAAAGGCTAGCATGATTATATGACTCTGAACTCTTACTCCTTCCAGAGGTTAGGAGTTCTTTGGACAAAATGGATGGCCAATCGAAATTGCCCGTGGGATGAAGCTTACATACAATCAATGTTCGAGTGTTAATCTGCCTACTTGATTCACGTTTCTTAGCCTACAGTTCTGTCATTAGCATGCCCCTAAGTGACTTAGCTACTCATGGATATATAGAGAACAGAAATGGTAGATAAGATAGACATGCTTAGAAGGGAAATGTGCTAAAAACAGTAAGCAAAACCCGTAGCAGAAGATGGGAAATGAGAAATGCAGAAATGAACTTTGATTACTGAAATTGTTTGTTGAACAGATAAAAGCTGTAAAGTAAATAGCAACAAGACAGAAAGCAACGAAATAAACTAATCTAGCTACTTAGGAAAAGAACAGCACGAAGCAGAATGTAAAATAGAAGAGAAAGACAGAAAAACAGTAAAAAGTTGCTGGAAAGCTTCGTGGCAGTCGCCTCGAATGAAGGGGATGAAAGATCAGCCTTGCTTGGATGAATCCAATCGAGAGAGAAGAAGAATCTTCTCTCCTTCCTATCAGATTAACGATTCCAACAGCTGAGACTCTCACTCCAACAGACGGCAAAGGAAAACAGATGGAAATGGTGGACTGCGAGAAGACTTCTGCGCTTCGAGTGATGATTGAACCTCCGACTTTGACCCCCTTTTATAGTAGTTTGCAGGTGCGTTTGGGCCAAGGAGAACCATCAATCTTCAACGTCATATATCAGAAATGGATGGAGGAGAAAGAACGAATCCCTGAAAAGTCGGATCTAAACAGAAAAAGATCAGCCAACTTACGGTTTTAACTTGAATAATTGCGGCCTCAGCAATGTTTTCGCAATTCATTCGCAATGCTCATTTTTTCATTCTTTTCCTTCGGTTTTCAACCCTTTTTCTACCTATTGTACATAAGTCCTATATTAGCTACCTTCTTCTAATTCTCATATTAAAGCATAGGTTTAGGCTAAATGCTAACAAAAACACCTAAATGTGTACATCTTCTTAAGCTAAATGGGTCCTAAATAAGTCACTTTCAGAGACTTAACACACCCCCAAACTTAAGGCTTTGCTTGTCCTCAAGCATACTAAGGACTTACTTAGGCTGCTGTTTCTTCTTCTTTAACTACTTACCGACTCCCCTATATCCCTATCTCTAGCAGTGCTGTCCTGTGACACACTTCTAAGTTTAGAACTAACCTCTTATCAAGCTTCTTCTGACTTCACCTGCCTACTATACCTGCTGTTTTTGTTAACCCCCTACTACTGATCTAACTACTTTTATGATATCATGCCACTATCCCTAAGGTTTCAAATTCTACCAAGCTTTACTCCAGACTCAGTACATGCTTCTAGCTTAACTTTTAATGTGCCTAGGATTCCTTAGAGTCATGCCAGTCTTAGTATTAACAGTGACAGTGGTACTTTTAGAGAACAACCTAAGCCATGGCATCACTACATTGGATATACATTCATCTCCCTAGACAAACCTAAAAGCTACAACCTTGTGCTTAGCTCATTAAGGATCAGAGTTCTTTTTACATAGGACATCTAAGCCACAAGATTATAACTCCTAAGCATACATTCTTCGTCCCCTATTTCTCCCTTTTTCCTTTTTTACTTAGGTGGAGTCTCTCCTTGGGTTGCCTTTTGATGCAATGCCACTTGTGGTTTACACACTTGGCACTGATTACTCAGCACTTGAGAGAGACTCCCCTCTTTATTCTCTTTTTCAATTTTTTCTATTTATCACAAAAAAAAATTTCTTAAAGGAGAAGAAGAATGCTTATGTCCTAAGGAAGAGAGGAATGTTCCTAGGCCTAGGGTAGCCTCCCCCAAACTTCAACTACTCATTGTCCCCAATGAGTGTTTGAGGTGGCACACCCCCAAACTTGTCCTAGAAGCATCTAGTCTAAAGTAAAACAAAGAGAATCTAAAAAAATCCTAGGCATAGGCAAAACATTCTAAAAGCAATTATTCCAACAGCAGAAAATTTGAACATAACAGACAGGTTTTAAGGACTTACGGTTTATGCATGCTGAGCACTATTCAGAGGCAAATTTAAACTATCAAAGCGTGTCCTATGACACTCATCCAGCATGCTTTAAGATCAGCTATATAAGGTAGTCATGCTAGCAGCAAAAGATAGAATATAACAGATCATAGCCGAACTAAACAGACAGTCCAAAACATGCAATCAGCCACAAAAATTGCGGGAACCGCAATTATTTCGCAATTCAATCCGGGCAGATTTAACATTGATGCAGGCCCCTAACATGCTTTTTCCTGTTACTCATGCATCCCTAAAAAGAAAACTAAACTATCCTACCTATTCAGCTAACATCAGACTAGACTAAGCAAAAGAAAAAGCATAAAACTAAACATAAAACACAGACCAAAAATTGATCCCAAAACAGCATAATATACACGATCCTATCAGAAAACAGAAAAATTGTCTTTTATTTCTAAGGGAACAGCAATACTCCCTCTAGTGCTCTTCAAACCAGCACTCAATTCTCGTCATCCTCATCTGGTTGCCTTGGTCGTGGGGGCACCCATGGAGTTAGGAGAGTGGTAGGGAAGTCCGGGAAGATGCATCCCAACTGGTCTGCAACTTCTTTGTCCCTTGCCTGCGCATAGTTGGCCCATTGAGCCAATCTTCTCTGCAAGTCCATTAAGCAGGCCATGGATAGGGACTGTTCAGCAGCCAGCCTATCCAACTCAAACTCCATATTCCCCTTTCTTCTCAGCCTCAGGTTCGCAGGCAGCTCCAAATGGCCTGTGTACGGCATCTGCTGCTCCAAACGCTCGGTGGGGACTCCTGCAAGCAAACACAATTTTGTTATAGTGTTGGGGAAAAATAATGGCCCCTTACCTTTTCTGGCGCATTCAGCAATGGCAGCTGACATGATCTCCCCCACATTGATCGTGAGACCGCGCATGATAGCATAAACCAGCAGTGATCTACTCTGGTTGATTGTCGTCTCGTGAGTCACCGGGGACAGCTTTCTCCTCACAAAGGCAAACCACACAGCCGCCTTTGCTGTCAGATTGGCACTCATCAAGGTGTGCCGACCATTGCGTGAGACAGTCCACGCTGCTTCAGGCTGGCCAATTGTGCGAATGGCCTCTTCCAGCACGGCCTCAGTCGGCTCATCAACTATCCGTGCATAATCTGTGTGCGCTTGGCCCTTGAGACCAAAGGCTTCATTGATGGCCTTGGCTGAGAAATCAACTTCCACCCCTCTGACCACGGACAGGCCATCCTCAGGGCTGAGCACATTAGCGTAGAAATCATACACCATGCTCGTGTATGCTGGATTAGGCGGTCTGCAGAATTCCTCCCAGCCATGGTTGATCACCCCTGCGCGCAAGAACTGCGGCAGGTCAGCAAGTCGATCAAGGAATCCCTTCTCGTGCAATAGGTCTCTCTTCCTGAGCTCAACACCCCTGGATTCCGCATCAGATGAGACATACCTCACTGACGGAGGTTCGTCTTCAGGGTAGAGTTTAGCCTTCCCCTTATCTGCTGGTTTGGATGATGCAGCAGCCTCCACCTTGAGGCGTTTGAGCGAAGGCTCAGCACTCTCCTTGTCCGTCGATGGCACCTTCTTGGCCTTCTTTTTCTTCAACTTCTTGGCCTTGCCAATCGTGGCCTTCTTCTTCTTCCTGAGCCTGGCCTTGATATTGATCTGCTGGAGGCATGCCCCCAACGTTTCTTCCATAGAATCGTCCTGCTGTGCAGGCTCGGCAGGGCTATCTTCCCTCATAGGAGAGAAGACTTCGTCTTCCCCAGCATCTCCACTGCCTTGCGTGGATTCTTGATAATCTCCATAAGGAAATTCCGGATCAGGCCGTGGAGAATTATGTCCTGCTGGTGGTGTCTGCGCAGAACTCAGTGGCGAAGATTGCAGCTCAGGGCTTTGCGCTGCTGCAGGCGTCGGATCAGAACTCTGAGGTGCTGGAGACAACTCGGGGCTCTGTGCAGGTGGTGACGACTCTGCGCTTGGCACTGGTGCAGAAGGGAGAGGGCTGCGCACAGGTGACACAGACGGCGACGAACCTTCTTTGGCTGACTCGTGGGATGCACGATCAGGTTCTTGACTCTCCACAGAGGGAGTCCTTGCGGTGCTTGGTTCGGCGGCTGTCTTGACACTCCACCGGCGTTTCTTGGGCGTGCCCACTGGCTCCGATGGCCCAGCGGGGATCTCAGTGACCACCCTCCACTTCTTCCTACGAATAGGAAGCTTGGGAAGAGGACCGGTGCGAACGGCACCATCGTCTGCAAGGGCGAGAAGCGCTTCCCTCGCAGCCGCTTCAGCTGCGTCATCAGCCTTCTTCTTGGCTGCGGATCGTTCAGCACGTGTGGCCACCATTGCTGATTCTTGAAGATCTTGGGAGAGGAATCAAAGATGGAGAGAATCGCTGAATTCTTGGAGAGCAAAGAGAGAGATAATCGTAACGATCAAGCGGCTTCCAACGGATATAAAGGCAACGGATAAAATCCCAACGGCTCTTTTTGCGGATCCAGCAATTTTAACGCAATTCCAGGGATATTATTTCATTGAAATCTCCAACTTTGCCCGTCCGTATCTTTTATTTGGCTCAACCGTTTCTTGATTTTTAAAATGGGATTTACTCTCCTTGATCCCCTCTGTCGATTCCCTACAAAAACAAATAAAACAAACATTAAATACGCAATTAAAAACACACCACAAAACATACAAACGATAACCGGAAAAACAGAAAAAATAAACTAAGGCATTGGCCTTGACTAAACGAGCACAGTAACCACTCGTTCTCTCTCTTTCTTTTTGTCATGCTTCAGTCAAGAGGAAGGCCGAGAGAGTCTTCACATCTCCTTCCTCATAGTAGTGCTTCAACCTAGCACCATTGACCATAAATGGCTGTCCTTGCTGCAAGTTCTTTATCTCTATTGCACCATGAACAAAGACATTAGTAATAACAAATGGACCCGACCATCTAGACTTTAGTTTGCCTGGAAATATCTTTAAACGTGAGTTAAATAATAGGACAAGTTGGCCTTTC
Organism: Herpetospermum pedunculosum; assembly: GCA_028017165.1. NCBI lineage: Eukaryota > Viridiplantae > Streptophyta > Magnoliopsida > Cucurbitales > Cucurbitaceae > Herpetospermum > Herpetospermum pedunculosum. The sequence continues at coordinate 53,456,536 of CM051522.1, forward strand.
CTAAAGTCTTTGATCCTAAGTCTACTGTCGTGCCATATTTTGGTCTTTTCTTTATACATTTTGGCATTCTCATAGGCCATATGCCTAAGCTCATCAAGTTCATGTAGCTGCAAAGACCTTAATGTCCCCGCATCCTTTACACAAAAATTCAATTCCTTCATGGCCCAAAATGCTTTGTTTTCTAACTCAAGTGGCAAGTGGCAGGCCTTGCCATACACCAACCTATAGGGAGACATACCTAGAGGTGTCTTATATGCTGTCCTATAAGCCCAAAGTGCATCCTCAAGCTTAAATGACCAGTCTTTCCTATTTGGTTTGACTACCTTTTCTAGGATGTTCTTTATCTCCCTATTGGAAATTTCAGCTTGGCCATTCGAGTGTGGGTGATAGGGAGTAGCTACCCTATGTCTAATGTTATATTTAGCCAATACTTTCTCCATAGCCTTATTAATGAAATGTGACCCCTCATCACTAATGATAGCACGAGGAGTTCCAAATCTAGTGAAAATGTGCCTATGCAAGAAGTTAGTGACTGTTTTAGCATCATTATTAGGACATGCTTTGGCTTCTACCCACTTGGACACGTAGTCTACTGCTACTAAAATGTACAGGTTACCTGATGATGGAGGGAATGGTCCCATGAAATCAATGCCCCATACATCGAAGAGCTCCAACTCTAAGATGTAGGTGAGGGGCATCTCATCCTTGCGACTGAGGTTACCTGTCCTTTGGCATTCGTCACAGTTGTGGGCATAGTCGTGTGCGTCCTTGAAGATTGTTGGCCAATAGTAGCCACTCTGAAATACCTTCGCAGCTGTCCTTTGGCCACCAAAGTGTCCACCATAAGGAGATGAGTGACAGTGCTGTAGCACAGACTTCGCTTCAGCAGCTGAAACACACTTCCTCAACAACCCATCAGCACAAGTTCTGTAAAGTGTGGGGTCATCCCAGATGAATTTCCTTGCTTCATGAAGGAACCTCTTCTTCTCTTGTCCTCCCTTGAACACTGGCAATACCTGTGATGCACGGAAGTTAGCAATGTCAGCAAACCAAGGTTCCTCATCGTTATCACGATGAGCCAAAGCAAATACATGTTCATCTATAAAAGCATCAGAAATTGCGGTCTCCGCAATTTTTTCGCAATTGTGCTGCAATCGAGAAAGGTGATCTGCAACCACATTTTCACAACCTTTCTTGTCCCGAATGTCCAAATCAAATTCCTGCAGCAATAACACCCATCTAATCAATCTAGGCTTAGCATCAGCCTTCCTCATAAGATATTTTAAAGCAGAATGGTCAGTATATACAATGGTCCTAGTGCCTACAATATAGTTTCTAAATTTTTCACAAGCAAATACTACAGCAAGCATCTCTTTCTCTGTAGTTGTATAATTACATTGAGCCTCATTCAAGGTCTTACTAGCATAATAGACAGGATGTGTGAGCTTGTCAATCTTCTGTCCTAACATGACTCCTACAGCATAGTCACTGGCATCACATAGCATCTCAAATGGGAGATCCCAATTTGGTCCTACTATGATTGGTGCTGTGACCAGTGCTTCCTTAAGGGTTTTCCAAGCTACTACACATTCCTTAGAGAAGATGAATGGTCTATTTAGCTCTAGAAGCTCGCACAGAGGCTTGGCTATCTTAGAAAAGTCCTTAATGAACCTTCTGTAGAAGCCAGCGTGCCCTAAGAAGCTCCTAATAGCCTTGACATTCTGGGGCTCTACCAACTTCTCTATGATCTCTATTTTTGCCCTATCCACTTCTACACCTGCCCTTGACACTCGATGTCCTAAGACAATCCCTTCATCTACCATAAAATGGCACTTCTCCCAATTTAGGACTAGGTTGGTCTCCTCACACCTAGCCAGGACTTGTCCTAGGTTTTCTAGACAGATTTTAAATGAATCCCCAAAGACTGAGAAGTCATCCATGAATATTTCTATCATGGACTCATCCAACTCAGAGAAGATTGCCATCATACACCTTTGGAAAGTTGCCGGTGCATTGCATAAGCCAAAAGGCATTCTGCGGAAGGCAAACGTTCCAAAAGGGCAAGTGAAGGTAGTCTTCTCTTGATCCTTAGGGTCTATAGTAATTTGATTATAGCCAGAGTACCCATCTAAAAAACAATAGTAGGCTCTACCAGCTATTCTGTCTAGCATCTGGTCAATAAACGGTATAGGGAAATGGTCTTTCTTAGTTTCTTTATTCAACTTTCTGTAATCCATACATACCCTCCACCCTGTGACAGTTCTTGTTGGAATCAGTTCGTTGTTCTCATTGACTACCACAGTTATTCCCCCCTTTTTTGGTACACATTGGATGGGGCTCACCCACTGGCTACTAGCTATGGGGAAAATTACTCCTGCATCTAACCACTTGATTATTTCCTTCTTCACTACCTCTTTCATAGAGGGGTTCAACCTACGCTGGTGATCTACCCTAGGTGTGTGCTCTTCCTCTAGTATAATTTTGTGCATGCAATAAGAAGGGCTAATGCCTCGAATATCAGCAATAGACCATGCTATAGCCTTCCTATGTTGCTTAAGCAGTAAAATTAAATCAACCTCATGCTGTTCACTTAGTTTAGAAGAAATAATTACAGGCAGCGTATCATTATCTCCTAAATATGCATATTTGAGGTGAGTAGGTAGTGGTTTCAGTTCTAACACAGGTGGATGCTCAATGGAGGGCTTTAACGGATTTATAGTTCTATCAGTTAAATCTATATTCATACATACATGCTGTGGTTTATCTACAGGCATATCCATTATGTCAGATACATTTAAATCAGCTACATCTAATCCTACATATTCATTTGCATGCTTGGTTAACAGTACATGCTCTAATTGTTCTTCCATTAGTGAGTCAACAACATCCATGCTAGCACAAGACTCAGAATCAGAGGGATACCTTAAAGCTTTATAAACACTAAATTTTACCTCTTCATCATGAACCCTCATAGTTAACTCACCTTTCTGAACATCTATGAGTGCCCTACCTGTGGCTAGAAATGGTCTACCTAGCAGGATGGGAACCTCCTTGTCTGCCTCATAGTCCAGGACAATGAAATCTGCAAGGAAAATGAATTTGTCAACTTTAACTAGAATATCCTCAATCTTACCTTCTGGATATGCGATGGATCTGTCTGCTAGTTGTAAAGTGACAGTAGTTGGACGTGCTTCTCCCATTCCCAACTGGCGGAATAGGGACAGGGGCATGAGGTTTATGCTGGCGCCCAGGTCACAAAGCGCTCTGCCCACGTGCTTGCCTCCAAGTTCTACAGGTAAGGTGAAGGAACCAGGATCCTTCTCCTTCTTGGGCAGCTTGTTCTGGAGGATGGCACTGCACTCCTCGGTGAGGTTCACTGTTTCAAACTCACCAATGATTTTCTTGTTAGTAATAATGTCCTTCAAAAACTTTACATATGAAGGCATAGACTGTAAAACCTCTACAAAAGGAATGTTAACATGCACTTGCTTAAGTATTTCTAAAAATTTATTAAAATGAACTTCCTGTTCCTGCTTCTTCTTAAGCCTTCGGGGGTATGGAGGTGGTGGCACATATGCAGGCACGTCAGGGCGCCTTAGGATAGGTGGAGGCCTTGGAATTTCTTCTACGTCCTCAACAATTGGCTCTAGCCTGGCTCCTGATGTGCTAGTTGGTGGTGGACCTTGGCTTGGCAGAGACTCCAGTGGAGCACTAGACTCAGTGTTCTCTACTCTCTTCGGTGTGTCCTTTGTGTTGCTCACCAATGGTCTCCCACTCCTAAGTTCAATTGCTTGAACTTGTTCTTTGCCATCTCTCCTTGGTACCTCGGTATCAGCAGGGAGTCTACCTTGGGGCCTACTTTTAAGTTCATTGGCTAATTGGCCTATTTGGTTTTCCAGGCTCCTAAGAGTAGCTTGCTGGCTCTGAAAGAGTAGCATCATTCTTAGCTATGTATTCCTTGAGTAGGTTTTCTACAGAAGATCCTACAGGTTGATTGTAAGGCTTTTGGTACATTGACTGGTTATGTTGGGGAGTGAAACCAGGTGTTCCACTCGGCCTTGGTTGGTTAGGATTTTGGTTAGTGTTTTGTTGGCCACCCCATGACAGGTTAGGGTGGTTTCTCCAACCAGGGTTATAGGTGTTGGAGTAGGGGTTATTCCTTGGCTGCTGCTGGCTTCCAACATAGCAGACTGAAGATGGATTCCCAGGGCAGTATTCATAAGGGTGCCCTTCCCCACAGAATCCACAGATTGGTGCCTCGCCTTGACTTGGTTGGGTGCCCATTGACATGGCTGTGGCGGTATTGGCACTGGTTTGGAGATTGGCCTGAGCCATTTGCTTAACTAGGTTGGTCAGGGCATTTATTTGGGTGCTCATGGCGCTTAGAGCATCCTTGTCTTGAGCCCTAGTTGGCTCTACTGGATCGTCTGACCATCTACAGTGAGATGTTGAGATCTTCTCCAAGATCTCATAAGCTTCGTTGTAACTCTTGGACAACATGGAACCTCCAGCAGATGAATTTAGAACTTGTCTGGTGCTGGGGTTGCATCCTTTAAAGAAGACTTCTATTTGGATACACCATGGAATGCCATGGTGTGGACATTTAATGAGAAGGTCTTTGAATCTTGTCCAAGCTTCGTGAAGAGACTCACTTGGAGCTTGTTTGAACTTTATGATATCATCACGAAAGGTCGAATTCCTATCAGGTGGGAAGTATTTGACTAGGAATTTTTCTGCTAAATCTGTCCAATTGCGGACAGATCCTGAGGGTAAAGAATTTAACCATGTTTTGGCTTTGTCCCTCAAAGAGTAAGGGAAAAGATATAGCCTCAGGGCTTCTTGGGAAACTCCAGGGATTAGGAAGGTGTCACTAACTCCTAAGAAGTTCCTAAGGTGATTATGGGGGTCCTCATTTTCTATTCCAAAGAATTGTCCCACAGTGGACAACATTTGGAACATCACTGGCTTTAACTCAAATGAGTTGGCAGTGATTTCAGGACGGATTATGCTGGGGTTCAGCTCCCCAGGCATAGGTACTAAATATGAGAGGATGGCGCTATCCTTGTCATTCGCTATTTCAATGGGATTGCGAGTGACAGGCACCAGGTTTTGATTTACTCCAGCCATTTCTTCTTGAGGTAATTGCGGAGGAATTGTAGTCTCTGCAATGATTGGAGGTAAAAGGGTTTGTTTAAAGAGACGTTTCTTGGCTCTATTCCTAGCTCTAAGTAATCTCTCGGGCTCAGGGTTGAACTCTAGATCACTACTTGGAGTCTCATTCATAAACTACCCTAAATGGTACCTGAAAAAGAAATGAAGATGGATCAAATTCAATGGAAAATACTTTGATGTTTCAGACTTAACAAACTTCGTTTCCACTTAAAATAAGTCCCCGGCAGCGGCGCCAAAAACTTGTTGCGTGCTCAATGTGAAATTGAAAATGATAAATAAGAGAGAGAGAGCACTTAGAACATGCAAGCATACATGGTCTCACAGCAAGTAGTAAGTATATTTCATTCGTTTTTTCCACAGAGACTCATTTTTAGCTATTCGCGAAGTGTGATTGTTAAGAAAGATGGGATGAATTTGATGGGGTAAAATTGGTTTTTAATTATCTAATTTTTGCTGAATGTATAAAGGGATATAACATAAACAAATGCAAGTTGAAATTAGATGCAAAGGACAAGAGATGGAATTAATAAACGAGGAAGAAAACAGCTAAACAGAATGCAATTTAGCAGAATTGCGGGAACCGCAATTAATCCGCAATTAACTCAACAGCAAAAGTGTGTAAATGGGCGAATTAAGGGCTACTAATGACTATCCTATAGGCCTTTTTATACGATTCTCAAGCACTGGATCTACTCTCTATACATCAACCTCACTCTATCTCAAGTATCGTCCGATTCCATGCATTAGAGACTTAAGTTTACTCGACTTCAAAGTAAGGTCTTAAGCATCTTGTTAAAACAGGAGTGTTTAGTTTGTACTAGGGAAACGCCTATTCCTAGGCCGTTTCCTGATTACCATGAAAGGCTAGCATGATTATATGACTCTGAACTCTTACTCCTTCCAGAGGTTAGGAGTTCTTTGGACAAAATGGATGGCCAATCGAAATTGCCCGTGGGATGAAGCTTACATACAATCAATGTTCGAGTGTTAATCTGCCTACTTGATTCACGTTTCTTAGCCTACAGTTCTGTCATTAGCATGCCCCTAAGTGACTTAGCTACTCATGGATATATAGAGAACAGAAATGGTAGATAAGATAGACATGCTTAGAAGGGAAATGTGCTAAAAACAGTAAGCAAAACCCGTAGCAGAAGATGGGAAATGAGAAATGCAGAAATGAACTTTGATTACTGAAATTGTTTGTTGAACAGATAAAAGCTGTAAAGTAAATAGCAACAAGACAGAAAGCAACGAAATAAACTAATCTAGCTACTTAGGAAAAGAACAGCACGAAGCAGAATGTAAAATAGAAGAGAAAGACAGAAAAACAGTAAAAAGTTGCTGGAAAGCTTCGTGGCAGTCGCCTCGAATGAAGGGGATGAAAGATCAGCCTTGCTTGGATGAATCCAATCGAGAGAGAAGAAGAATCTTCTCTCCTTCCTATCAGATTATCGATTCCAACAGCTGAGACTCTCACTCCAACAGACGGCAAAGGAAAACAGATGGAAATGGTGGACTGCGAGAAGACTTCTGCGCTTCGAGTGATGATTGAACCTCCGACTTTGACCCCCTTTTATAGTAGTTTGCAGGTGCGTTTGGGCCAAGGAGAACCATCAATCTTCAACGTCATATATCAGAAATGGATGGAGGAGAAAGAACGAATCCCTGAAAAGTCGGATCTAAACAGAAAAAGATCAGCCAACTTACGGTTTTAACTTGAATAATTGCGGCCTCAGCAATGTTTTCGCAATTCATTCGCAATGCTCATTTTTTCATTCTTTTCCTTCGGTTTTCAACCCTTTTTCTACCTATTGTACATAAGTCCTATATTAGCTACCTTCTTCTAATTCTCATATTAAAGCATAGGTTTAGGCTAAATGCTAACAAAAACACCTAAATATGTACATCTTCTTAAGCTAAATGGGTCCTAAATAAGTCACTTTCAGAGACTTAACAGAGAGCAAGAAATCAAAATGCCTAATTTTTTTTCTTTTCTTTGGAGTACTTTGTACTCTTCACTTTTTGTTTGCATTTTTTCTTTGCTTCTCCAAGAGAGCCTTTAATGTCAAGCTTTATTTCGTTCCAGTTTACCCGCAGTTCCACTGCACAACGTATCTGACTACGGGCAAGCTTCACAAATCAAGGACTAATACTCACTTCTTAGTCGCGACAATAAGAAGGAGAAGTATCTAAGGAGTTTTTATTGACATATTTTACTTTTTTTTTTTTTACTTTACGCTAATAGCTTTGCTATATCACAATTGAATTATTACAACCACTCATGCATCAAGCTTTCCCTAAGGGTGCCTTGCAGGGTGGCAACAATATTTCAGGCTATATAAGGCAATTTTAAGCCTAGAGAACCAAGAATAGGATGCTATGTGCTCGATGAATGCAAGGGAGCAACAAATTTTTTTAAAAAAAAATTGAAATAAGCTCAACAGTGCATGCAATCTCATGCTTTTCAAAATATGCAAATACGAAGAGTTCAAAAGCATTTCCTAGATTGTCCTCATCGAACAACATGCAACAACAGACTAAAGCATCTCAAATCCAGAGTTTCCCATATGCTCGACAACTAAAGAAGTCCAACAACCAACTCCATCCCCAACCTTAAAAGATACATAGTCCTCAATGTATCAACACATCAGACTAAGCAGTTAAATGAACAAAATTTAAGGGAACAGAAAACCTCCCCTGAATTTTTGTGAGGTCGGCGGTTGGAGCAGCGTGTTCCTTGCCCAACTATGTTGTTCCTTTAGGTCAAACACCTATAAAAGAAAACAAAGAAACTAAGCTAGGAAAAATAAAAACTGAAAGTAAAGACAAGAATTTAAAAACTCATGGGTTGCCTCCCAAGAAGCGCAATTTTTTAACGTTGTTATGCTCGACGTGTCTTTCACTTTGTCAAGGTACGTAAAAGTTTTTCGTATTTCTTCGGTCCCTTCTTCCTTGAATCAACAAAACCTACTAAGAGAAGCAAGCTCTTCGACTTTTCGAGGCAACCGGACAAAGATATTTTTTTTTTTTTTGTAATTAAAGGAATAAAATAAGACTCAGCAGACTCAAATAAAATAAAAGAAGACTCAACTGACTCAACAAACTTAGGAGAATAAGGAAGAGAGCATGCATCAATAAAGGAATTTTCAGAGAATAAAACAGACAGAGACTCGTAAGGCTCAAACTCTATCACCTGAAATTCCTTCTCGGGACTAGGCTCAACCTCTTCCTTAATCTCACAAACCTCATCTTCGCATGGCGGAGTGTTGTCAATTTCTTCATCATAATTGGGGTACATTACCACAATGACCCTCTCCTCAGTGGTATGCTCAAATGGATGTTCTACTTCAATCTCCAATCTCTTTGCTAAATCGAGCAAATGGCTAATTTTCTCACTCGTTCTTTGCACCTCAGCTCGAATATCTAGTTGAGGCTGGCGACATTTCTGCGCAAATTGGAGAGTGCTATTAACTAATTCATCAATCATTTGTTTCAATGACATACTTTGGAAAGAATTCTGAAGAGCTCTTTCAACTTCATAACTTGAAGCTCGTCCCCAATAATCTAATGGAAAATCTGCCATGCTACAACAAGATGACACAACAAAAAAGAATTTTTTTTTATTTTTTTAAATAAATAAAATTTAACTAAGAGAAATTAAAATGGTTCCCCGGCAACGGCGCCAAATTTGGTGAACAGGTTGTCGACACAAGCACCTTGTCCTCTTGAGGATCCTAAAACAGACCACCTTTCGTTTCCTTGGGGTATCCTACGAAAAGGCATAACTTTGAACGTCGTTCCAATTTCTTTGGATTGGGCACCAGCACATGTGTCAGACACCCGAAAATCCTGAAGTGACGTAAACTCCCTTTACGCCCTCTCTAGAACTCATAAGGTGTTTCTGAAACACTCTTAGAGGGAACCATGTTCAAAATATATGCAGCAGTATCTGCTGCATATCCCCAAAACGAATTAGGCAGTTGAGCATAGCTCATCATAGATCGAACCATGTCTAACAGGGTTCTATTTCTCCTCTCGGATACACCGTTCTGCTGAGGTGTACCGGGCGCTGAGAGTTGGGATACTATTCCATGTTCTATCATATAGTCCTGGAATCTCAAATCCACATACTCTCCACCTCGATCTGATCAGAGTGTTTTAATCGTCTTACCTAATGTGTTCTCAACCTCTGCCTTATACTCCTTGAACTTTTCAAGAGATTCGGACTTACGATGCATTAGGTAAAGATAGTCGTACCTTGAATAATCATCAATAAAACTGATGAAGTATTCATACCCTCAAGACAGAACTCACATGGTGGTAAGGAGTTGTCCTCCAACCGATTTAGGGGACTACTCTAAACCAACCTCCCAATCCTATTGAGATTAATGTGGCCTAGTCTCAAGTGTCAAGGATAGGTATTTGGAGAAAACTTCTGCCTTTTTATTTTGAGTCTAAGCTGTTTTAAACATCTCGATGTTCAAAATAGTTTTAGTCTTTGTTGGTCTTAACAGACACCAGTTGTTTTTTAGTATTGCATAACATATTCGTACACACCTCTTTTGCAAATGAACGTTTCATTAAACTCAAAAGATACTTTATACATATGTTCAAGCAAACAAGAGATATATACAAGGTTCCTTTTGAAACTAGGAACCAAGAGTACATTTTCTAATAAAATAAACCTATCTCTAAATAACAACTTCACCGCTCCCACTGCTTTGGCCGAGACAACCTCTCATGTTCCAACTCTGAGAGCTATCTCACCTTCAGCAAGCAGCTGCCAGGAACTAGTTTCCTTGTCTTTCCTTCTCAGCTTTTTTCTTTACAAGGTACTTTGGGCAATTCCTTTTCCAGTGCCCGTCTATGCCACAGTGGGAACATTTTCCTTTAGCAGCAGTAGCCTTGCGCTTGCCAGTGGCAGGAGCTTTCCCCTTTTCTTTATCCTTCTTCTTCTTTTGAATACCTTTACTGTTAATAGAAGAAGGTTCAGGCTTATTCCCCGAGGACGATCCTCTTCAGAACTTAGAAATGACAATGTTTGCCTTCTTTTCTTGTACCTAAGATTTATTCAGGGACTGATAAGTCTATAGCTCGTTGAGGAGAGAAGTCAAGTTATACTTTATCTTATTCATCAACATATTGGTTCTGAACTGCAGGAAGCTCTTCAGAAGAGATTCCATGATAAAGCTAACCTGACTCTTCTCGTCAATGGTAGCTTCGTTTACTTCTGCCAGATTAAAGTGAACCATCATGTGAAGGACATGCTCCCTAACAAATGTTCCCTCTTTCATTCGGGAGTTGTAAACGAATTTGAGGGCTTTATGATGGACCGATGAGGACGGTTGTCCAAACATCGCCTGTAATGAACTCGTGATCTCCTTAGCGGTGATCATTACCTCATGCTTCTTAGCTAACACATCAGATATGCTTGCTAAGATGTAGACTCGGGCTTTATCATTAACCCTAGTCCATCTATCAAATGCATCTCGAACATTTCGAGTTGCAGACGAGCTAGGAGGGGGAGGATATTCCTCTGTTAAGACGAACCTTAGATCGTCGATAACAAGAATCGTATTCAAGTTCGATTGCCAGGTCGCGTAGTTATCGTAGTTCGAAAGCTAGTAACTGAATAAACGAGCTAGACATGCTGAAAAAAAAAATTCTATTAGTGAATTGGTTTTAACCTATTTTAAACACTCAATCAAGAAATTAGCAAAAAGTAATAATGTACCCAAAATTAATTATTAATTTGCAACGATACTTCAGTGAGTCAGAGCAACCGCTACCGAGGGGTAGTCAATCACTCATTCACTGAACCAAGACAATCTTGACTAATGTTAATACTGAAATAACTCATATTCCTATAGTATTTTAGTTATCGCTACTTTGTTCAAGCATTTACTAACACCTTAGTAAATCTTGTAAGTGTGACCTGCCATTTTCAGAACTCGGAGGTCGGCCCCAACAGTGCAACCGAATGGAAATGTCAGTGTTGGGAATGGACCTAAGAGACCGTATCCATTTCTGGAGATTGAGTTGTTCCGACTCCCATGAAACGTCCCTCTGAATGGATGGTGCCTCTAACAGCGACCAGTAGGCGAAACATGGGTAGTCTCACGGTTCAATCTAATGGAGAAGATCGCAGGATGTATTGACATACTTCCTTCTCCCACTTACTATAAATACTTTCTCCATTCACCTTGCTCTTTATTTATGCAAATATCATCTGAATGGGGATGCCCTATTGACATCACGAGGCCGAGCATAAATCTCACGGTGTGAACTTCGCGGAGAGTGTAGGAGGAAATTGATATATCATATATACCTTCTCAACACCCTACTAAGCATTTTAGAAGGATTGGGTATACTTTTACTTAGGCATTATCCGGCTAAGACAAGAAAACCTAAGTCTAGGTAAAACAAACTTTTACCTATGATGTCTAGGTGATAAACACTTTAAAACCTTACAGCACTCACATGCATGCTCATAAAACCGGGTTAACTTAACTCAAGTACCGGATCGATCCCCAGGTAGGAGGTGTTCCGTAAACCGTCAACTTAAATACCTCCAACCTTCGACAGGACCTCACCGGGTGAGTTCTCTTGTAACCTTAGCTTTACAAGATATCGACCTATTTTAACTATTAAAACGGATCAAATCTAAATTCTTAATCGCATTGGAATTCTGTAACCCTTAGTGAGCATGCATTTATCTTTGTTATAGATTTTAAATGTCTATCTCATTTTACAACGCTTATAAAATAAAGACATCCTATAACATGCTTCCTAAACATGAATATAACCATTATATTCAACTAAGGCATAACATGTTGTATGTTTAATTTCATAATTAATATAACACTTATATCAATTTTTCTATTAAACTAGCAACATCTAATTCATGAATTAATATAACTCTTATATCAATTCTCATGAATTCCTAAACATGCATACTATATATTATAACACTTATAACATACTTTCAATGCATGGAGCATGCTTCCTATGGTGGGATTTTAAATCTATATGACATACTTTATGCACATACAATTAGGAAATTTAATTAAAACATACATTCACAATGCATAATTAATTAAACACACTAAAGTGGACCGGTTTTGGCATCACGGGCAAGCAAGCAACTAAATTATTACAAGAATAATTCATAAAATCGGTTGAGACGCTTTTGAACCCTTCTAACCGCCCCAAACCAGCTTAAATTTGCTTGAACCGGCCAAAAAAGCAGCATCAACAAGCTTCAAAAAATTGAACCGGTCCAAAACAACAAACCCGTCTTCAACAGCCCGGAACCAGACCAAAAACAACCCGAACCGGACCAAACGAGCGCTAAACCGAACCTTCAGAGGGTGAAGAACCCGAAACTGGTCTGACTTTCAGTGAACCGGACTGCACGAGGACCGAACCATACCGTTTCTTTCACCTTGCGCTGAACCGGTTAAATGCTGAAATTTTGCAGAAAAAAAAACAGCAAGTTATTTTTTCCGACACCCGAGCTTCTCTCTTCGAATTGAAAGCCTATATGAACTCTAATGACTCCAAATTTTTTACAGACTCTTCTACACACATTAAATCCCATACACGCTCGGGAAATTATTAAACGTAGTACAAATAGAAGCTCAAAATTGATGCCAAAATCTGAAAATCACTTTAGATGCCCAGAAAATTCAATTTCTAAATGATACCCACCGAGCTCAAATTGAAGCAAATTGAGTGCTCATAAAATGCTCTGATACCAATTGAAGGAGCGCATATGACAAATGCGGAAGCGATTTGGATCAAAGACACTCTAATTTCATCAATTTAGCTAAACAAAAACATGCTCAAAGAAGGAAAAAAGAGAAATAAGAACACATACCTCTTGTAGTTCAAATTTCTTCAATTATGTTGCTTGTTTCTCCTCACGAACTCTTCGATTCTTCTGTCAAACTCTTCGAGGACCACCTCCGGTAGTCCCGCTAATCTCAGGTCGTGCAACGAAGTTGTGGGACTTCTTTGTGAGAGAAAACTTGGAAGAAGGATAGAAGGGAAATGGTCTATGGAAGGAGAAGTCTTTTGAAAATGAATGTCTCACATTCAAATTTCAACAACAACAACACTTGAGCTTTTCCATTTATATAAGCAATCCAAAACTTAATGATTTTTAATTGTATAGTCATAAACCAAATGTCCATTTTTTTTTTACAACATGTTGGGGTGGGGGATTGAACCTAGGACCTCATGGTCACAAGGTGCATCATGTCAGTTGAGCTATGCTCTTGTTGGAATAAACCAAGGTTTTGACAATTCCCAGCATAAATATATATTATTTTATTATTTATTTAAAAATTAATTCATAATTAATTTTAAATAAATATAATATATATTTTAACTAATTAAACTTTTTAATTAATTAATGTTATTATTTAATTCAATATCAAATATTAATTAAATAATAAGACTAATCCTAGTTTTCAGAAAACCGACTTTTCGCACCTCAATCCCTATTCATGTTTTAGACCGATCTCATATTTAAATCAAATTTAAATATGTCCAACTATCTTCCAAAAATGAATTTGAATAAATTCAAATTTTTTTTCTTTCATATTGTTACACGGTTTAATCCGAACTAGTCAGGAGAACCTAAAGGACCTACAGATCATGAGCTCCAACGATACGAGATTAATCGACCAAACTTTTTAACCAAGCTAACCAACATTCGTTAACCCCTGGAGACTCCACTAAAGTCCAAGGGTTGCACTCTTCTCACCGTAGATATATTTTTGTCCTCTTGATATAACCATCATCAGTAAGTCGATCTTTCACAAGTCGTTCGTAATTACAGTTGGGTCATATATACTGTTTAACCCCTGTAATTACATCTTGTTCCTTAAGTCCCCACTACTCCTCTAATGAACAATTGGTTTGTGGTTCAACCATCAAACTGAATCCCTCTCGGGCTAATGAGAGGGTGGGTACCCTTGTTCAAGACCCGAAGATAACACTTAAGGGAACAACCTCTCTACTAAACCATAAAGGCGGGTAGAAGTGAATTTCATCTCGCAAGACTATGTTCTCAGCTCCCTACTCGGTATTATCTCCAAAGTGGTAGGCATATTGAGTCGGCGACTCCGGCCACTCTCACCCATACAAATCAAAGGATAATCACGAATAAACAAGAGTTCATAGCATGCTCAGGATTCATTTTGAGTTACCTAGGTCATCATATGAAAAAGTCAGTCTTTACAGTAAACGGAGTTGTAAAGAAAGAGTGACTTGATTTCACGGTTCAGTCTTATGCAAACTCATTGCACAGGACGCCCCCACTCACATGTCTCCACATGAACGATTTCAGATCACATCGTTTGTACTATACAAATTGGGTCGCGTTCATAGTGTCCCCAGGATAAGGTATCTAGTCTTATCCCTATACTATAGACCGTTCTGGCTATTACTTGAACTTGATCCATAGTCATGTCACACATGAAGTTCAAGTATACAACCTATAGCCATGGGTTCTTTGTTTATTGGAGTTAGGTTAAAAGTAAACGCAATTCACTTTATTCAATAACAATTTTGCTGAATAAATCCCAATAACAACTTTATTGCTAAATAGAATTAACATTCAGTTTACAAACCACGAGTTTTAGGACATAAAACCCAACAGAATGTGGAATGTCGAATGTTGAAACTCGATAGTTACTGTGATTGTGAATGTTGTTTGACGAACCTTGATATGATTGTGATAGAAGTTTTGTGTTGCATCTTCACGAACTATTTAAGGGACCTTATGCATATGTATGACTCATGAAAGTAAAGATTTTGGAATGGTTTGTAAAATTATTTCCAGAACTTGGCGATATGACCATGTGAATGGTAAAACTTGGCAATAAGGCCATGAGAGGTTAAAACTTGGCGATATGGCCAAAGAGGAAAGGTTTGTACTCTTAATTTATTTCTTTCATTCTTTATCACGATCATTTTTACTTTCTTTGGCACGCATTGGAGCGGGCTAACCCAACTATTGTCTGTAATTGAGTATATTACACTCGTGTCTTGTCATTTCAGGATTTTCTTCCGCACTACTTCCTTCATCACCCAGTTCAATCCTCTTTGATTCTCTACTGAATGTTTGGCTCATTCTTCCAGATTGATCTTGGGCATGCAGAACGAGGGGTTTGTCCCTTACTTGTCTGCAATGGTTCAACCTATTGTCTATGCTTTGCAAGCACCTGCAACAAAGATAGTTCATTATTGTAAGGATTTGATCCCACTCTCCTTTAAATTTATCAATTTGTAACTTTTCATAATCAACGAGGTTATTGATTTTACCAGTGTGCCTTATCTTATGGTCCATGGCTTTCCCTTTAAACATCACTATTTCAACTAAAACTCCGACCCTCCAATTTTTTGTCCCTCTGAACCGACATCATTCTAATTGTGACTAAGGACATGTTTGGGAGTGATTGTTGAATTATTGATTTTAGGAGAAGAGATTTAATTACAATTGATTTTATAAAATTGATTTCCATATAATCATTTTAATGTTTGGATTAGAGTGATTTTTATATGATTAGAAGTGATTTTAAATTATTAATGTTTGGTTTGGTTCAAAGTGATTTCAAAATTACTAAAGTCTTAAAATTATAATTTAAAATGTATTGATATATATAAGATTCATATTAATTTATAAAATTATTAACTACCTAAATATAATGTTTAAAAAAAACTACCAAAATATATAATTAAAACAACGAAATTTTAAAATATTTATCAAATTATTTTTATTTAAAAAAAAATAAATTACGAAAGATTTAAAAGTATATATATATTGAAAATTTGAAAAAACAATTTTAATTTCAACATGGAGTTTTTGAAAAATAAATTATTAAAGATTTAAAAGTATATATATATTGCAAAATTGAAGAAAAAAAAAAAAAAAGCTTCACTTGGGATCCAACTTGGACTTATGGGGATGCAGCCAATCACATTTACCAACAAAGCAAAAAATATAATTGGTACAAATAGTACATAAGTATATATATATATATAACAGTTTTCTTATTTTTAATTTAAATTAATAATTATTTGAAAAATAAATTTCTCACAATTACTCACCAAAAATCACTAAAAATCACCTCCTATGTGATTGACCGGGAATCACTCAAAGTGATTTTGAATTATTCAAAAATCACTAATTAATTTTTGACAAACATAACAATTTTGAAATATAAGTGATTATGTGCATGGAAAAGTGATTTTGGTCCTTCCAAATCACTCCCAAACATGCCCTAAAACTCTTCAAGTGTTTTACAACTCACTTCCACATATACCCACATATATAACCTCCATTTTTCAACTTATCGCCACATCACATATGCACCTTCATTTTAGTTGAGAAGCTAAGAGAATAGTCGTTTTGAAACAAAAAGTTAGTATCACAATTGAAATTCATCACAAAGTTTAAAGACATAACTAAAATCTTTATATCGCTTAGGTGACAAAAAAAAATCATTTCATCAACTATTTTCTTAAAATGAAAATGAATATGTGAGATGTGATGGTGAGTTGTAAAAATGTTGGTTGAAATTGACATAGTTGAACTAGACATATACCTTCGTCTAAGAAATAGGAGGTTCAAAATTTTGAACTAAAAAAAACATGGAAAGTTTGTTTTGAACAATTTTAAAGGCATAAAAAAAACATTATTTGACCTAAAATTTGTAGCCTTAATTTGTTAAAAAAATTATTTAAAACACTTTGTGAAAGAGAGTAAAAATCCCTTCCATTTGTCAATCGATTCAAGAAAAAGGCGACAGGATTCCACTGGTTCACTACCAGCCACCATAAACATTTCGAAGCTCGAATTGCACAGTTGAGTTCATCACAGATTTTGAAGATTTCATCTATCAAATTCAAAATCAAAGCCCTCTATGAAGTTTCCAATTGAATTGAAGCAGAAAATTTCTCATTTCTGGTGTCAAATTTCAGTATGATTGATGGTTCCAGGCATCATCACAATGCAGCAGCAGCAGCAGCAGCAGTCCTCTTCTGCAGTTTCTCCTCACCATATCACTCCTCCGCCTTCCTCTCTTAGGTCACCACCTTCATCCACACCCACCGCTCAATCGCCACTTGCTCTCGCTCCTCTAACCACTCACATCTCCAATTCCCATCATCCTCCGCCATCGGACCATGTTGCCGGACCAGTCTTGCCGGTTTCGGCTGTGCAATCCGCTGCTGATTCTACTGTACCTATGCCTTGCCCACTGGCCAGGGTCCGCCTGTCTGATATTGCCCCTTACGACGGCTCTCCTGGGGGCTCCTACGTCAAGGCGGTTGAGGCTTTGTCCGGATCCTTGCTGAGGTATAATGCGGCTGTCATTGAATTGGAGAATGAAGCTGCTGCTCTCACTCGGTGTGGTCTCGAAGCGGCTAGGTTGTTTTTCAAGAGCAGGGCGCAGAATGGTGGAAAGGGGCGAGGTGTTTATATGTATAGAGCGGGCAGGTTATGATCTTATACTCTCTCTTTTGCTATGCTCATTGTTTTGTTTCTCATTTTTAACCCAGATATGCTTAGATACTTCCTGGGATCTACCTTCAAGGACCTGTTTGTGGAACCAGGAAAATATTCATTGTGATTTATGGTGCTTTAATTCAGCTCAAATGTACTTATTAGTCAAATGGTTTAATGTAGTGGCTTGCTGATTGTTACTTCCATCAGCTGGATTCTTCTAGCTTGACAAATTTTATTAATTCAAACAAAGCAAATTTATTATTTTTGTATAAGCTTACATAGATTTATTAACCAACCAACTTACAATCATAAATCTTGGAGAAAACCTTAACAAATTGGTTAGTTGATTTGTGACTTCCAGTAGTTGGATTCTAGCTTGATAAATTCAATTAGTTTAAAGAAAAGATGAACATATAAATATCAATATCAAAGTACTTCTTCCCTAACTACCGTCCCTCCCCGACAAGTGGGTCTCAAATTGAGGAATAAATGGCACCTTTAAGAATCCGTGGAAGAATATTGCGACGGGTTCTACGAGATTCTCTAGTTTTGTGAAGTTCTCAATCAAGGATGGTTTTTCTATTTGTTTCTCGGGGGATTTTTGGTTGGAGGATAGCCCCCTTCGCCATTTGTTTTCCCCATCTCTACTCGTTGTGCTTGTCTAAGTTCGCCCAGTAGCCTCTATCCTTGCTTGTTCTGAGAATTACGTTTCGTTCAATTTTGGTTTTTGTTGCCCTTTGTCTTAGTGCAAATCTTTGGATGTCACTTTGCTGCTCTCTATGGTGGCTATTTTTTCCTAGCTCGAGGGTCATGAATCTTCGTTTATGGTCTCCTAATCCTTTTGGGGAGTTCTTGTGCAGCTTGTTTTTCTCGGACTTGCATGGTTCACACTCTCCCATGTCCTGCTTTTTCTCTCGACTTTGGAAGGTGACTATTTCCACGAAGGTCAGATTCACCATTGACCATATCCAGAGGTCATCTTCTGCAGTTTTGTGGGACATATGGCTTGATAGGAATAATAATATTTTTAGTGGAGTAGAGAGATCTAAGTTCTAACTATGAGGTTTGGTCCCTTGCACTTGCTAGGTTTAATGCTTTTTTTTGGGCTTCAATTACTAAGGCCCCGTTTATAACCATTTGTTTTTTAGTTTTTGAAAATTGTGCTTGTTTTCTCAAATTTATTTACAATGGTTTTGATCTTTCCGAAGGAAACATTTGAATTCTTTAGCCAAATTCCAAAAATAAAAACTACTTTTTTTTAGTTTCCAAAACTTGGCTTGAATTTTGAAAACACTAGTAAAAAGTGGATAACAAAACAAGAAAACCATAGATGGAAGTAGTGCTTAGAAGCTTAATTTTCAAAAACAAAAAATCAAAGACGAAATGGTTATCAAACGGGGCCTAAAGATTCTTGTAATTATTAGTTAGGTCTTATCCTTATGGATTGAAGTCCTTTATTGTATATTTTACGTTTGGCTCCTTAGTTTGGATTTTTTTTAGTGTTCCCTTTGTTTTCTTTCATATTTCTCCATAAAAGCTCTTTCACATTAAAAAAAAAAAAATTATCTTAAAAATAATAATAATAAAAAAAACACAAAAAAAATGTAGAATGCTTGCCTTTAGTTAGTCATAGATTATAAGTTCAAATTTTGCATGGGTGAAATGGCTTTTCAACCTATAATGTGAAGTTTTACTATTGTACCTCTGTCATAGATGATAAGTAAAAACACTTGCATTTGAATATTCTGACTCTAATGTGGTGTCGCTAGACACGAAACCATTGTAGAATTAAGCATGGGTATTGTGAGATTAGTTTTTTCTTTTTTTAATTTTTAATTTTTAATCAGAAACTAAGTTTTTCTTTGATGTGTGAAAGCTACAAAAGGGAATTCAAACACAACCAAAGTAGGTATTGTCTAATTAGTTGATGTGAGCTTGTTGTCATGACTATGAGGTGGGCATGGTCTAATTAGTATACGTGAGCTTATTGTCATGAGGTGAGTACTGGTAAAACCTGTTGTGCTTAGGATGTTCTTAGTATGATGATCCCGAAGTCAAACTTTGAGCACGCAGTATCTCGAGCTATTACATGTCCCTTTTTATGATTCATGTGTCCGTAGACGGTAAGTAAATCCTTGGAGAAGCTTATGAGGGATTGAGGAAGAGAGAGGGTCACATTTGGTCAAGTGGGAGGTGGTACCAGTTTGGGGGGTGGGGGGGTCTTGAATAAGGTGAGAGGTTTTCGTTCTTTTCTCAGTTTGTCCAGTGTTTGGTGGGTGATGGGAGAGATATTTTTTTCTAGGAGAATAAGTGGTTGGAGGATAGACCTCTATGCTCTCTTTTCCCTTGTTTGTATCACTTATCCTCGACGAGAAGCCATCGGTGGCTAATGTGTTGCCTAACTCTCTGACATCTTCTTCGCATGTTTTGGGGTTTCGGCGCTCTTTGTCTGATAGAAAAACGTCGGATGTTGCCCTGCCCTCCTCTCGTTGATTGGGGAGTTTTGTTGTAGTCCATGGAGAAGGGATGTTTGTCGACTCTTTGTCCTTCTGAAGGTTTTTCTTCTAAATCCTTCTTTCTTTGCTTGGTCAATCCCTCTCCCTCGAGGGGTGTCTTTGCCCCATTGTGGAAAAGATGAAAATTTCAAAGAAGGTTAAGATTTTTGTGTGGCAGGTTCTCCACAGAAGGGTTAACACCTTGGACCGGGTTTCAAGGAAGATGCCCAATTTGTTTGGGTCATTGTGTTGCATTCTTTGTAGGCAAGCTACTGAGGACCTTGATCATATCCTCTAGAGCTGTGACGTAGGGCGTGCCATATTAGACAAAGCTAGAGAATCAATATGGCACGCCCAGTCTCTAGAGCTTATCACCAATTGGTTTTAGGATGGAACCCCATGATGTCTAATATGGCACGCCCAGTGGGACATCATGGGGTCCCACAGATGAAATGATAAGCTCCCAACGTTGCTTGATTTACAAAGCTAGAGGTCCTTCTAGGATCCTTGTAAATGCCCACAAAGAAGACTAACTTAACGATTGATTCCAACCAAGAGTTTAGTTAGAAGGTGAATGACTCTTAGATCACACTTAGAATCTATGATTGTCACTCTTAGATCCTAAGACGACTCACTCCAGAATTAGGTTGATCAAAACTAATTCAATGAACCGATTAACATCAAACCTAAAACAAGATTTGAAAGAAACAACACCAAAAGGGGTTTTAAGAAACACAAGTTCTTGATAAGCATAATATCTATTTTGAAGAGCATTACAAGCCTTTAAATAGGCCAAAATGGACGTTCAAACTTCCAAATACCAAAGGTCTCCAAAAGTCATTAAATGCAGAATTGAAGAAAATAAAACCTATGGAATGAAATTCAATTCAACAACAATCGAAAAGTCATATGGAAAAACCCAAAACAAAAGAAATGCTTTAAATTGTCTTAACTAGCTACTTTAAGACGTGCTTTTCAATACTCCAACGTTTGAGTAGTTGAAACACTCCAAACTCCCAAGAGGTGCAAGCTGGACAGCCCACTGCTTACAATTTCTGCACAGTTTTTTTGTCCCCCGTGCCATCTTTCAAACTAGAAGACTTTTCCCGTGCCATCTTCACACCATTATCTTCTTGACTCATTGAAATAACATTGTAAAGAAATTTGGGTTCAAAAATATTTGTCTCTTCTTGTGCATTAGCTAGCCTTTGAAGATGTAGTGTAAAAGCCTCTTGAATCTTCTTTGCCTTGCTTCTTGTAATGGCTCCTTCCGGTACATGCAATGGTTCGGTGATTGGATCCGTATCATGCCCCCTTTCTGTAAAAGGATTTGTCCTCAAATCAAGGTCTTCATCACCTATATCAAAAGAAGTTAAATCAGCAACATTAAAAGTAGAACTTACATTGTACTCACCTCGAAGATCTAGTTTGTATGCATTGTCATTGATCCGTTCAAGCACTTGAAAAGGACCATCTCCCCTTGGTTGAAGTTTTGACTTCCTTTGATCCGGAAACCTTTCCTTTCGTAGATGAACCCAAACCCAATCACCAGGTTTAAAAATCAATTCCTTTCTCCCTCGGTTCTTGCGAGTGACTAACTTTTGATTCTTCTTTTCAATCCTTTCTTTGATTTCTTTGTGCAAAGTCTTGATGTATTCAGCCTTAGAACAAGCTGCATCACTAGTAAACATATTAGGTGGTAAAGGTGATAAATCTAGAGGAGTTAAAGGATTAAAGCCATACACAACCTCAAAAGGTGAACAATGAGTAGTGCTATGTATTGCTCTATTGTATGCAAACTCTACAAAAGGTAGACTCTCCTCCCAAGACTTAAGATTCTTAGAAATCAGTGACCTAAGCAAGGCTCCCAATGTTCTATTAACCACCTCGGTTTGTCCATCAGTTTGTGGGTGAGAAGTTGTAGAAAACAAAAGCTTAGTACCCAATTTTCCCCACAAGACTTTCCAAAAATGACTTAAAAATTTAACATCCCTATCACTAACAATTGTTTTGGGAATGCCATGCAATCTAACCACTTCCCTAAAGAATAGATTAGCTATGTTAGTAGCATCGTCCGTTTTGTTACACGGAATGAAGTGTGCCATCTTACTAAACCTATCAACCACCACAAAAATGCTATCATGATGTTTTCTAGTCCTTGGTAACCCTAAAACAAAATCCATGCTAATGTCTACCCAAGGTTCACTAGGAACATCTAAAGGTGTGTAAAGACCATGTGGTTGTGTCTTAGACTTGGCCTCCTTACATTTGAAACATTGCTTGCACACTTTGTTCACATCCTTTCTCATTTTCAACCAATAAAAGTGTTCACACAACATGCTATATGTTTTAAATTCTCCAAAATGCCCCATAAGTCCTCCCCCATGAGCCTCCTTCACAAGTAACTCTCGAATAGAACACTTAGGAATACAAAGCTTACCCTTTCTAAATAGCATACCATCAAACACAATATGGTCATGTACATTTTTCCCTCCTAAACATTGTGTATACACATCAAAAAATTCAGATTTCTCAACCTTATACAACTCAATCATGTGTTTAAAACCAAGAACTTTTGCACTAAGCGAAGAAAATAGAGCATACCTTCTTGATAATGCATCGGCCACCACATTGTCCTTACCTTTTTTGTAATGAATGACATAAGGAAATGTCTCAATGAACTTCACCCATTTAGCATGCCTCCTATTTAACTTGGTTTGGCTTTTGAGGTGCTTCAAACTTTCATGATCAGTATGGATAACAAACTCCTTTGGCCACAAGTAATGTTGCCAAACTTGCAAAGCCCTCACAAGTGCATGTAGCTCTTTGTCATAAGTCGGGTAGTTGAGTTGTGCTCCATTTAGCTTTTCACTAAAGAACATGATTGGCCTTTGTTCCTGCATCAAAACAGCTCCTATACCTATCCCACTTGCATCACATTCAATCTCAAAAGATTTATCAAAGTTAGGCAGAATAAGACAAGGTGCATTGGTTAATTTTTCTTTTAGCTCATTGAATGCATTCTCTTGCTTTTCTTTCCATTCAAATTTCACATGCTTTTTAACAAGTTCATTCAATGGTGAGGCTATGCTACTGAAATCTTTAATAAACCTCCTATAAAAACTAGCCAAACCATGAAAGGATCTTACCTCAGTTGCATTGGTGGGTGTTGGCCACTCTCGAATAGCCTTTACCTTTTCTTCATCAACTTGCACTCCATCCTTCCCAACAATAAACCCTAGGAAATTTACTTGGTCTAGACAAAAACTACACTTTTTGAAGTTGGCATAAAGCTTTTCTTCTCTAAGTTTAAGCAAAATTGTCTTAACATGCAAAATGTGATCATTCAAGCTTTTTGAGTAAACAAGGATATCATCAAAATAGACAACAACAAATTTTCCAATATATTCCCTCAAAACATGGTTCATTAATCTCATAAAAGTACTTGGTGCATTAGTAAGGCCAAATGGCATAACAAGCCACTCATAAAGTCCAAACTTTGTTTTGAAAGTCGTTTTCCACTCATCTCCTAATTGCATTCGAATTTGATGATAACCACTTTTAAGATCTATTTTTGAAAACAAAGAAGCACCATGCAATTCATCTAACATGTCATCCAATCTAGGAATAGGATGTCGATACTTTACCGTTATCTTGTTGATGGCGCGACAATCAACACACATTCTCCATGTGCCATCTTTCTTTGGTACCAAAATTACCGGAACCGAGCAAGGACTCATGCTTTCTCTAACATAGCCTTTATCCATGAGTTCTTCGACTTGCCTTTGGATCTCCTTAGTCTCAGTTGGGTTTGTCCTATAGGCAGCCATGTTTGGAAGAGTTTCCCCAGGTATGAAGTCGATTTGATGTTCAATCCCTCTTAAAGGAGGTAAACCCGTTTGTGCATCCTCATGTGGAAACATGTCATTAAATTCCTGCAAAAGAGACTTAAAAGCACTTGGCAAAACACAATCAGAATTTGGGTTAGTTGCTAAACACATTCTTTTGCACATAAGCACAAAGATTGGTTCTTGAGTGAATAACTCATTCCTCACTTCCCCTTTTCTTATAACCAAACTCACATACTTTCTTTTTTCCTCAAATTCACTCTTTTTTCTCTCTTGGTTTTCACTCACCATTTTCCCCTCACTTTTCTCTTTTTTGTCACTCTTCTCTCTCTCTTTGAACTTACTTTCTTCTCTCCTCTCTCTTTCTTCGAATTCTATTCTTTTTTTCTCTAACTTCAAATGGTCACAATGTACTTCGTATGGAGACAATGGAAGTAAAGTAAACTTCTTTCCATTCAAAGTAAAGTTATACTTGTTCAGCAGCCCATTATATGTAACTTCTCTATCATATTGCCAAGGTCGACCTAACAATATATCCCCCGCATGCATAGGTACAACATCGCAAAGAACTTCATCCTTATATCTTCCCAAAGTAAAAGGAATAAGAGCTTGAGAGTTCACCTTAAGTTCTCCTTTGTTTGTCAACCAATGAAGTTTGTATGGTTTCGGATGTGGATGGGTCGCAAGTTGAAGTCTTTTTACAAGAAAACTACTCACCACATTTGTGCAACTTCCACTATCGATCACCAAGCTACATGGGTTCTTTTCAACTAAGCATCTTGTGTGAAACAAGTTTTCTCTTTGATCTTCAACTTTATCTTCCTTGATTTGCACATTAAGTACCCTTCTTGAAATCAAGGATATGTAGTTACCTTCTTCAACATACTCACCATCATGTGCTTCAGATTCTTCCTCAATTTGTGCATCATGTTCCTCACATTCATCATCCGATTCAAGCACGCCATTTATTACCACCATGACTCTTTTATTGACACACTCTTTGCTCATGTGTCCAAATCCTTTGCATTTCCAACATTGAATAGAACTAGACTTCTCCCTTACCTCCTTTGAAACTTCATTTTTTTTTAGCATTGGAGCTCTCGGCCTCCACTCTTTTGGCAGCACCAAACTTCTCTTTTGAATGTGTTGATTCATTCCTATTCACAAAACCATTCTTGTTCCAAGTATTAGAATTTGAAAAGTTGTTAGCTTTAGATGTATACCTCTTCGAATGTTCCTTTTCTGCCTTCAACTGAGCTTCAATTTTGACAGCATAGTGATACATATCTTCCAAAAAAGGTGGTGGATTTCTATCGACAATATGAGCAAGTTCTTGATTCAAACCTCCCATGAATCTAGACATGGTGTCTTCCTCCTCTTCCCGGATCTTTGCTCTTTCCATCAAAGTCTCCATCTCTTGATAATATTCAACAACACTTTTTGTTCCTTGCCTCAAAGTTTGCAATTTAGTTTTCAAATCTCTTTCATGATGTTTAGGAACATACCTTTTTCTCATGGCTTCTTTAAGTTCTTCCCAAGTTTCTATGGGATCCTCCTCTTTTCTTCTTCGGTCGGATTTGAGATGATGATACCAATCACATGCATAATTGGTGAATTCGGCAATGGCAAGTTTCATCTTCTTATTCTCACTATATGTATTGCAATCAAACACATGTTCTATCTTCCTTTCCCATTGCAAGTATGTCTCGGAATCCGCTGTTCCACTAAAAGGTGGGATCTTGAGTTTAACGCCTCCATCTCTATCTTCATTCACTCTTTCCATCCTTCTAGGTTGCATAATGTTTGCAAGGTTAACTCTTCCTCTTCCTCTCATATTTCCTCTTCCTCCAAAGTTTCTTTCTTGTTCGGCCAAAGCTATGTCAAACATGCCTTCATCTTCTTGCAATGCTTGTTCTTCTCGTTGTTGTTGTGCCCTCCTTTCTTGTCTATCTTCATTCATCATTTCCATCATACCTTGAATGACTTGAAGAATAGCCATATTTGGATCTACCACTTGTTGTACATCTTTTCCATTATGCGCCATGATCTATCAAAAAAATTGAAGTAGAACAAAAACAAAACAGTAAAGAGGACCTCTCCACACTTCTCACAAAGATTTCACTCAAGGACACTCGTGTTTAACACTCAAGGGTAGGCTTTTGGTACTAGGTCAAAGATGTAAGGGTTGGTTTAGATTTTGGTGCAATCTTACTTTAAGCTTGATATAACCAATTCAAAAAAATCAACTTCTCACAAACTAATACTAGAGAAACTCAACCTTAGGATCAATAACTCAAAAATCAAATTAAAACTTAATGACGAGAACTTTTCGTGTGCCTCGGATCTTTGATTTTTTTTTTTTTTTTTTTTTTTTTTTTTTTTTTTGATAATCCGAGAGCAAGACTTTCAAGACAAGTTGTAGTATGTCTTGTATTACACTTTATAAGTAAATGCTTTCAGAAAAATGAATAATAATAATAACACAAAGTAAAGATATTTCACCTCTAGAGACGGCCGACGATGTTGACCACGTGCTCTGATACCAAATGATAAGCTCCCAACGTTGCTTGATTTACAAAGCTAGAGGTCCTTCTAGGATCCTTGTAAATGCCCACAAAGAAGACTAACTTAACGATTGATTCCAACCAAGAGTTTAGTTAGAAGGTGAATGACTCTTAGATCACACTTAGAATCTATGATTGTCACTCTTAGATCCTAAGACGACTCACTCCAGAATTAGGTTGATCAAAACTAATTCAATGAACCGATTAACATCAAACCTAAAACAAGATTTGAAAGAAACAACACCAAAAGGGGTTTTAAGAAACACAAGTTCTTGATAAGCATAATATCTATTTTGAAGAGCATTACAAGCCTTTAAATAGGCCAAAATGGACGTTCAAACTTCCAAATACCAAAGGTCTCCAAAAGTCATTAAATGCAGAATTGAAGAAAATAAAACCTATGGAATGAAATTCAATTCAACAACAATCGAAAAGTCATATGGAAAAACCCAAAACAAAAGAAATGCTTTAAATTGTCTTAACTAGCTACTTTAAGACGTGCTTTTCAATACTCCAACGTTTGAGTAGTTGAAACACTCCAAACTCCCAAGAGGTGCAAGCTGGACAGCCCACTGCTTACAATTTCTGCACAGTTTTTTTGTCTCCCGTGCCATCTTTCAAACTAGAAGACTTTTCCCGTGCCATCTTCACACCATTATCTTCTTGACTCATTGAAATAACATTGTAAAGAAATTTGGGTTCAAAAATATTTGTCTCTTCTTGTGCATTAGCTAGCCTTTGAAGATGTAGTGTAAAAGCCTCTTGAATCTTCTTTGCCTTGCTTCTTGTAATGGCTCCTTCCGGTACATGCAATGGTTCGGTGATTGGATCCGTATCACAGGTTCTCCACAGAAGGGTTAACACCTTGGACCGGGTTTCAAGGAAGATGCCCAATTTGTTTGGGTCATTGTGTTGCATTCTTTGTAGGCAAGCTACTGAGGACCTTGATCATATCCTCTAGAGCTGTGACGTAGCCATGGACCGGGTTTCAAGGAAGATGCCCAATTTGTTTGGGTCAGTGTGTTGCATTCTTTGTAGGCAGGCGACTGAGGACCTTGATCATATCCTCTAGAGCTGTGACGTAGCCATGTTGTTTGGAGTTGTTTCTTCAAGGAGTCTGGCTTGAGCCTGGCTAAACATAGGGGTTGCAGAGAGATGATCAAGGAGTTCCTTCTCCACCCTCTTTTCGTGAGAAAGTAAGGTTTTTGTGGCAGGTTGGGGGGTGCGTTGTTATGTGGGGTCTTTGGAGAAGAGGAATACCAAAATCTTTAGAGGGCTTGAGAGGTTTTGGAGTGACGTTTGGGCTCTTATTAGGTTCAACGTGTCTCTGTGGACTTCAGTGGCTAAGTCATTTTGTATTTACTCGTTAGGTCTTATTTTGCTTGATTGGAGGCTCTTTCTTTTAGTTTACCTCCTTTTGTAGGCTCTTTTTTTTTTTTTTATGCTCTCGTATTCTTTCATTATTTTTCTCAATGAAATTTCGCCTATTCATAAAAAATAAAAATAATAATAATAGTAAAAAACTTTGAAGACACCCATGAGAAAGTTCTATGGTCTAAAAGGTCGTAGTCAAACTGCTCATTGTTGGTAAAGAATAGTCGTATTACTATAACAAGGATGTTTGCAAAGAGGGGGCCCTAGGAGAGCATCTTGTTGTTTTGCTTTGTTAGTTTTTGGGTTGCTTGTGTTACAAGTTATGTGATGGAGGCCTCATCCTTTTGTGATGGATTGTTGTCAATTATTCACGTGCATGTTAAATTATAATTTTGAGCTATTTTTGTTGCAGAGCTGTGGAAGATTGGGACTCTTGTCCTCCGTGTATGGCTGATATTTTTAGATGCATGGGTAAAGCAGCTCGGGCTGCCTTATGCGCAATAGCTAGGCATCTTCGTTTGAGAAGCGAGTAAGAATTCTGTGGATTTTCATTTTTACTTTTGGTTAGCTATGTTGGACTTATGTACCTATCCATACAAACAAATCAATCCTTTGCAGTGTTTTCAATAATTTGCTCGATGACACTCCACTTCCTGCTACTGATGTATCCTCATCAGTGCTTGCTGCAATGCACTTACATAATAGCTCTTTGCACAATTGCAAGGGTTCTGTTGGAGGAGGAAAGTCAGCAATGAACGTTGAAGTTGAGAAGGGGTTATTGACATTGATTTCCTCAGACAATCCTGGTTTACAGGTGTACTTCAATGACCTTGATAACTGATCTCATTTAGATATTGACAGTTCTAATTTAATGTCTAACTGAAAATTTAGTGCATTAAAGCGTTGCGGCATTGTCTGGAGCCTTCTTAATGACATATGCATGTTATTTTTCTCATTGGTAGGTTTGTGATCCCAATGGTCGCTGGTACCTAGCAGATGCTGTTTTGGCTCCTGGGGATTTGTTACTGCTTACTGGCAAGGCACTTAGTCATGCTACAGGTGGCCTTCGTCCTGCTGCATCATATAGAGCTACTCCTGATCATTCCTTGGGCTCAAATTGTGGTGGGAGGTATGTAATTTCATATAAATTCACATTTATTTTTTATTTTGTAGTATAATCTATGCTGTATGAGCAAGCCCTTTTAATTGTTGCTTGGATTGAATTACTTTGTTCAGCGTTGTGGTTGTAGGACTTCCCTTGCATTTAGACTCATGCCCCAGACCAATGCCATATTAGACTGTTCTCCCATTGCAGCAGCTGGTCATGTCATTCCCCAAAGATATGGTCCAGTCTCTGTTAGCCAATTCATGGATGATCTTTCTGCTGAGGAAGATGTATTATGCACTCATCTGGATAAGGATAACAATTGTGTAAGTCTTATAGTCTGATTTAGTCTGATTTTTGTAGTTTCTCATAAAAAAAAAAGAAAAAAAAATCTGATTTTTGTAGAAAGCCGTGGTTAAGATTCTTAGTATGAAAAGCTTTGGTGCAGATTTTAACAGTTTTGCTTCTTTCTTTTTTTTACTGATATTTAATTCACTCAACAGCTCATTTTTTTCTTTATAAGTTAATATCATCATTTTTTTCTTTATAAGTTAATATCAGTTGGAAACCTATGTTATATAGATTCGCATCTCAATGTGTGAGAAACATAGTTAAGGGTGTATGAGCAATATTAGTATGATAGTAGTAAGGGCATAAAGGGTAATTACTTAGGAAGTTAGAGTATATGGTTATAAATAGGAGGAATGGGATTAGAGGAAGGGAGACAATTGTTGAGTGGATTAGGGCTTGAGATAGTTCTCACGATGGGAGGGTGCAAGTACCTTTAAACACTTGGTTATCTTGTAATTCTTTTACCTTTTCATTGCAATACATCGTTGTTCTTGAATCTGTTAGGTGGTGTCCTAACAATTGGTATCAGAGTCATTCGATTCTGGCAATGGATTTCAATCGAATGATAGAGTTAGTGTCAATGTCAGACAAATCCATGGACAAACAAAAAGAGCAGATGATGACAGTGCAACAAATGTTGGGAGAAGTGCAACAAATATTGGGAGAAATGCAAAATCAGTTTCTGGAGATCAATCACCAAAGGGTGGAAAGGGAACAGAAACCTAAGGAGGAAGATGTCATTAGCCGGATTGGAGAAAACAAAGAAGCATCGGAGAAAAGAAAAAGTACGGAAAAGCGGATGGGATCAAGATCGAGTAGCAAAATCGCCCAGAATTTGTGCGTTTGTAGTCGAAGAGTGGCGAGAACACCTCCGGAAACGCGAGGAAATACCGATCGATGAGGTCAGAAGGAAGGAAGGAAGGAGGAATCACCGGCGAAGACAAGTTCGAAAAATATAAAGAGGAGAAGGAACTCACTGATAAACCGATGTTTGAAGAAACGACGAAGGAGAGACGGCAAAAGACGTGGTGACGGACGAAAGAAAAAACGACGGAGGAAATACTTACCGACGAAAATCGGCGCCTGGACCAAGAAAACGAAAGTTGGGCTGAAAATCACCGGCGGGCGGACGAGGACGACAACGGAGAGTATGCTGAAAGTTTCCTATGATGGGCGGCGGCGGTGGAAGACAAAATGGCAGCAGAAGAAGTCGACGAAACGGGCGGAAGAAGAAACGGCGATGGAAACACGTGGGGGCACGAGGAAGAAGAAGTTGCGATGGTGAAAATTGCAGAAGTTGGTTGGCTGGTGGAGATGTTTAGGGTTAAGTGTTAGGGAAAAAAAATTTAAAGGGTTTGGGCTGAATACACTAAAGCAAGGCCACTTTGATAAAATAGATAAGTCTGGAGATATATCTAAAGGCTTTTGGACCAAAGTTTGGCCATTGGACTCTTTTGTCCTCTCCGTCTTGTACACTTTGCTCAAGGGACATCCTTTTAAAAAAGCTAAAAAGACGTCATGGCTTTGTTTTGTTCGTGTTTTTTTGTGGAATTTATGGAATGAAAGAATGCTCGCATCTTTAGGGATGTCCATAGATCTTCTCAACAATTCATAGAATCGACATCCTTTTTAGCTTTATCTTGGAGCAAGTTATCTCCTCCTTTTTGTAATTATGATCTCACTACCCTCCATAATCAGTGGAGGAGTTTTTTGTAATCTCTTTGATAGGATTTTTGTATCTATTTCATTTTATCAATGAAAATGTTTCCGTTTCTTATAAAAAAAAAAAAAAAAAAAAAAAAGAAAAGCAACATTTGGGTGGGTGAAGAAATGAGGGCAAGGATGCAGGCTGAATGGACCCAAAAGAAAAATGTTGTCCAACTTAAATTGATGGTGCAAGAAGAATGTTGGCCTAGCCCATTGAAGAAGAAGACTGCAACAAAAAGATTTTGGATAGTTTGTATTGGGTTTGCATTATTTGTAATGTTTTTTTTTATTTTTTTATTTTTGGGGGAGTTGGGTATTTTTCTTTAGCACTTATCATGATTGTTGGACAACTCACACCTTGAGGACAAGGTGTGTTTGAAGGACGGGGTAATGTGAGAACCCTAGTTAGGAGTGTATGGGCAATATTAGTATGATAGTAGTAAGGGCATAAAGGGTAATTAGTTAGGAAGTTAGTTAGAGTATATGTTTATAAATAGGAGGAATGGGATTAGAGGAATGCAGACAATTGTTGAGTGGATTAGGGCTTGAGATAGTTCTCAAGATGGGAGGGTGCAAGTACCTTTAAACACTTGCTTATCTTGTAATTCTTTTACCTTTTCATTGCAATACATCGTTGTTCTTGATTCTGTTAGGTGGTGTCCTAACACATGCTATCAACATTTACGTTAAAGTCTATTCTAATTTTGGATCCTATCCAAATATCCTTTAATATTTTTTTTTTTGTTAATCCTACTACAAGGTGATGTAGAATTCATTAGCAAGAGTCAAACAAGAGAATTAATAGTCACTGAATTTCCATTATTAATTAGCTAAATATATTGATTAATATGATATTCTTTTAAAATAATTTCAATTTTTTACCATGATGTTCAAGCCTAGTAAAGCCCATGTACTTAGTGGTACTTTATTATTGAATTCTGTATTTACATGATGACAATATTTACATTTTATTAAAATATTTTTTTTAATGTACAGATAGCTCGAAACGATCAAAATAAGGAGGCCTCGTTAAGAAGTGTTCTCTCAGATCCATTATCGTGAGTCACTTTTGATGGTGCTTACAATTCCTTTTCTTTTGAGCTTTTCTGTAATCTATTCTGAAATCCAAAATTTGAGCTAACCTTTTAAGTTTTCATTGGATTATTAAAGCCCTTCTAGAGGGAATGAGTTTATTAGAAGGTTTTAACATGAAGAGCCTTGGGACTATTAAAGCCCTCTTAGAGGGAATGGGTTCAGTCCTTGGTGGCCACCTACCTAGGAATTAATTTCCTACGGGTTTCCTTGGCAACCAAATGTTGTAGGGTCAAGCGGTTGTCCCGTGGGATTAGTCGAGGTGCCTAAGCTGACCCGGACACTCGTGGATATAAAAAAAAATCATAAAGACCATGTTGTTTCTCG
This sequence comes from Herpetospermum pedunculosum, assembly GCA_028017165.1. Classification (NCBI taxonomy): domain Eukaryota; kingdom Viridiplantae; phylum Streptophyta; class Magnoliopsida; order Cucurbitales; family Cucurbitaceae; genus Herpetospermum; species Herpetospermum pedunculosum. Next base: position 53,489,088 of record CM051522.1, read on the forward strand.
CAACAATATATTTACAAATTTACCATATGAAATTGTCCCCCCTTGTTAAGGACAGCGGAACCCAGACATCTCTACAATGGTATATGATATTGTCCACTTTGGGCATAACCCTCATGATTTTGCTTTTGGTCTCACTCAGAAGACCTCATACCATTGGAGATAATTGCCCCCCCTTATATACCCAAGATCTTTCCCTTATCTAGCCAATGTGGTATATTGTTTGTACTCTTAACAATCTTCCCCTCAAACAAAGTACCACACTTAAGCCTACTTTGTTTCCAACAATCCTCCCCTCGAACAAAGTACCACGACCTCCTCTCAGATAGGATCGTATTACACTGGAGCAAGCAGCAAAGCTCAACCAGGACCCTCAGATAGTCATCCATCCAAATTACACTTGAACTAGCCGCAAAGCTCAACCACGGATTCACTATGACTCTAATTATGACTATGTCATTGGAGGCTCATCAATATCTTTATTCAACACTCGAGGATTTTACAAACATGGCTAAGTCAGAGGCATAGCTCTGATACCATATTAGATAATGTTAAATCACCAATCAACTCAAAAGCCTAAGTTGATGGGTTATGGTAAATTTAATCTTATATCAATACTTCAACAGATCTCTGTTTAATCAGCCCGTGATACTATGGAAAGTTTTCTACATGGAGTCATGGAGTTTGTAGTATAGAAATTAATCCTGGGCATCTGTTTGTACCTACTGGAAATCCATGATGGACCTCCTAAGCTATTCTTGTTTTTTGTTTTTTTTGTTTTTTTGTTTTTGTTTTTGTATATTTAATATAGTTCATTAAAGTTGTTTCTAATATACAAAAAAGTATGTTTCATGATTGGGATGTTGTTTTAACTTGATACATGTCCTTCACTTGTGAATATTATTATTATTATTTATTACTGAAGATGACTATTTGGGAGGTTAGAAAACTAGACTTTTTTTTTTGTAAAAGATCAAAGATTACAATAAAGGAGAGGACATTGTATGGATTGTAACTTGTATTGTCTTGTATTAACTATTAACGAGAAAAAGGGAGTTGAGAGACCTCACTAGAAAAAAACATGAAAATACCACTTGAAAAAAATATCAGATCTGACTTTCTCATCCACTTTGTCTCTAATTTATTATTTTTGTATTGTACCTATCTGTGCGGAAGTCAGGACTTCTCATTCTTGTAGCTACTTTCACTTAAATTCAGAATTACGTGAAGTTGTGCATGGTTCCTTAAGAATTTCATACCGACATTAAGATGTCGGGGGAACTTTATGTTTTGATGCTTTTTCCATTTTCTTTTTTTTTCTCCACTCCCAGCGGTGCATTCCTTGAGGATGCGATGTTTGTTTCATGTGGACATTCATTTGGTGGTCTCATGCTGAGGAGGGTCATTGAGACGGTAAGAGCATTCTTCTAATTTTTTCCTCTTTTTTATGGTATTTCCATTATTGTTTGCCTATTCAGGATATGTGATTGATCATTAGGTTCCCAAATAGATTTAAAAAGCATGTCCTATCAATATTTAGTTCGTATGCTGGTGTGAATTAAATGAAGAAATTCTAATTTAAAAAAAAAAAATAAAAAAAAAAAAAAAAAAGATTGATTTAGGGCAGCCCCTTTGTTTTTAGCTTTCTTGGCTGCTCACTATTTTCTTAGTTTACAATTTTTTTATAGCGAGAAACTGAAATTTCATTAAGATGAATGAAGGGGCGAAACCGCGAAAGCATGGGCGAGACTTAGATGAGGCTTGCTGCATAAGGGAGCCAACATAAAACAAAAATCCAAAAACAAAAGGGGAAATTACTGTAAAAGGTTTCCAATTATTAAAAATTAGAAACATATGAGTCAATCTTAGCATAACTCAACTGGGTAAGGCAATAGATCCAAGGAGGCCTTAGGGAATAAACTAGATGAGAGTCTGGATCATGAAATGAATTTATAAAAAATAAGATATAGACTATCGAGATTGACCAACTTAAATAAAAGAGAAAAAGCAACTGAGAATGACACGGGGAAGAATGGATTAGGCAACTAGAATTAGTGTTTTGGCTAAAATTTTAAGGTTGGCCCAAAACATCGTGATCTAACAGTTGTATTTAGGTAATAACTAATACAATACCACATTAAAGTTACACACCGATACCAAGTGCTTAGTTATTGGATCATGGTCATTAAATTGATTGCTTAGCATTTGCCTTGATCTATTACTTGATGATTTTATAATATCAAATGCATTTCAAATGTCATTATAAGAATTATAACATGAAGTTTTGTATGAATCACAATCCAGATGGGATTATGTATTCTGGATTTGATATTGTCGAATGGATTTATAATGTCAAGGTACTAATAAATTCAAATGGTAACCTGAACTTTTGTTTGCTTGACAGTCGAGGTGCACCATTTGCAACTCGGAAATTGATGCTGGGTCTTTGATTCCTAATCTAGGTATCTTCGTTAACATTACATTTGTGAACTTTGCATCATAAACCCTCCTCTCTCTCTCTCTCTCTTTCTCTTTCTCTTGTAACTCTGATATCTTGTATAGGGTTCCTCTTTTTGTAATATTTCATAGTTTCCTATTTATATATTTAATATTATTATTATTATTAAATATATAAATAAGAGAGAGAGAGAGAGAGGCTGGGTTTTATCTTAACTCTTATTAAGGATTGAATTAGAGACCATTTTGGTTACACCCAAAGGAGTAAGTACTAAGGAGTAAGGAGAAATTGAAGAAATTATTTACTTTTTATGATTACAGAAATGTTTGTATAAACAAATTTAATTATATATTTCTTTTATACAACACTGTATTATTCTTGGTAGAGTTCTTCTGTAAGACTCCAAATCATAAAAAGTAAAATGATTTCTTCAATTTCTCCTTACTCCTTAGTACTTACTCATGTCTTCTTAATTGTAGAAATTCTAACACTGTAATTTAGTGTTGGGCAAATTAAGGGGTATAAGGCAGTGTTTGAGACGTCGAATAGAAACACAGTATTCAAAGTGTTTCATAGGTTTTATTATTCAATTTCTTTTAAGCTTTATTAATCCAAATGATTCGAACTTGGATTCGACCAGATGGTTGAATGTGAAATCTTCTGAGATCATTTAACCCATCTGAATAACTTGTCTTGTTGATGAGTCAAACTGAATTACTGAGAACAATAAAAATGAAGAAAACAGATTATTTTAAAACTTCTTTGAAAGATTTTTATGAGAAAAAAAATGACTTTTAGTTGTTTATCAGTAATTTATTTTCAAATTATACCAGTATCAAGAATACATTGGTTCTTTCAAAAACTTCAGATATTAGTTAACTTGAACTTAGAATATTTCATAAACTACTTGAATATATGGAAGGAAAAAAAAGTGACCTAAAATAGTAAAGTACTTATTTTACTAAATTTCATAACCAAAATATTAAATTGTTTTATTTTATTAAATTTTCTTCATAACAGAATCGAGAATATAAGAAATTTAAAAGGGGAATGAAGAATACAATTAACAACCCTAACATTTGTCTTTGCTCTTCTTCAAATCATAAATACCTCATAAGGGTCATGGTAGTCAAAGTTGGTGAACAGTGAGAGGTTTGGGAGTTCTGATTATAAGAATAAAAATATCAGGTATCTTGCAGTTTAAATTCTTACTTGAGGACAATTCAAACACAAATGAGAATTCACTATTATGTTCTGTCTTTTGTGGTTTCCCTTCATACCAATTAATCAATCAACTACCCTTTCTTCTGTTTTTTTTTCTTTAAGGCAGCTATCGTTTCTTCTTAAAACCTAGTTATTTGTATTCAGTGTTTGCCATTGTATAAAAAAATCATGTTATAGAAGTGCAATTCCATCTGCAGCACTTAGAGCTGCAGCTTCAGCTGTTAAGCATGAAGACGATAGGAGGCTATTCCACAATGCTGCTTTGAGGAAGCGTCGGAAGGAAATGGGTGACCAGATGGATCCAATGAGAAGATTAAACAGGGTACATTTTTTTGTGAAAAACATCAAATTTTATTGATGGGGAATAGAATATTGTGACCTCACATAAGAGTATTGGTTTTGACCTAAAGAATTATCCATGCAAGATGGTTAACTAATGTTGAAGTACCATGCAGGAAATTGGACTTAAAAGCCATAGTTTCAAATGCAAAAATAGGGGGGAGGGGACTTCTAAGCAATAGAAGGCTCGGAGTTTGCATCTTTCCATTTAATTGTATATATGTAAACAGTTTATACATTTGCAATCATGTTCCATCATGCATGTCGAGAAGTAGGTTTAAGAAGTAAGCGCGTCATTTTATAGAACTGTAGTTTGAGATTATATGGCTTGAACTACGTTATATGGCTGTTTCATATATATCCTAAAACTGATTATTGATTTATAAAAGGAAATAGCAATATAATCGATCTGATAATATATGAAATTTAGCTTGGTGGCAGATGGCGTTTAGTGAGAAACCAAATAATCTTCTTTATTGCAACCTAAAATTATTTGCCTGTTACAACTTGAAAAGAAGAATTCCTTGAGCACCAGGCTATTTGGCATTCCAAATAATCTTATGAGCTATCTTCAAGCTTTTACATGCAAGAGATTGCTTAATGTTGTAGTTTTTCCAATTAATAAAGAACCGATAAAACTATCTTCAGGAAAACGGTGATATCGCCATTGACGATGGCATTCATCGAGGAGTGCAGTATCCTTTTGCTGTAAATGAAAAGGTTCTAATTAAGGTGAGCAATTTTCTGATCATAATCTGACTATTTTTTATTCGACTTGACGAAGTATAGACTTTGAAAAGCATTTCTGGTATATTTTAGGGAAACAGGAGAACACCGGAAAAATTTGTTGGGAAAGAAGCAGTCATCACATCTCAGTGTCTCAATGGCTGGTTAGTACACATACTACAAAGTGATAGTTCATTGTCTCATCAGGACATCATGGTTATAATTTTCTTCCTTAATCTTCAGGTATTTGCTAAAAATAATTGGGACCGGAGAGAATGTTCGGTTGCAATATCGCTCTCTTAGGAAGATCCTGAACACGATAACAGTTAACGAGGATAGCTGTCCCTCGCAGCCCCTTCAGCACAGCAGCTCATAAAAACTATATCCAGAGCAAGAAGTTAAATTCAAATCATGATTTTGGTCATGAATTTCTTGGAAGGTGATATATTTATTTTCATGATTGTGCTTGTTCATCAGAAGTCTTAGGGTTTCGCCACATGCTTGTAAAAAATCCTCGAAGGTGTATTAGTTTTTTTTTTCTTTCTTTTTTAGTCCCTGAAGTATCATTAAATTATATAGGGCCCCAAGAAGACCTCTCAATGTATCATTAGAGGCTTGAGATGAGTGTTAGATAAATTATATGCAATTTGAGACTGAAGGCATGGATTGTGGGCAGAGAACCGTTGGTGAACTTTTTTTAAGTGCTCCTTTTTTAAGTGCTTTTTTTTTTTCTATCAATTAAAACCACTTTTTCTACACATTTGGGTCAAACTTCTGTTAACCTATCATGGGAATTGAGAAGAACTAAAATGAAAAATGTCTAAATTTTTGAAATGGCATGCAATTTATGTCTAGAATGATTTTAGGGATGGTGGATATTTTCGATGGCCATTATAACCTCACTATTTGTGAACTACTTTATATTTTAGAATTAATTAATTTTAAAATAAAAAAAATAATAAAACCAAAAATAATTTTGTCTCACTGTTTTGGATTTGATCGGTTTGTGGGGGTGTTATCCTTCCCGTTAAGTTCAGATTGAGGTATGTATGCGTGTATACCCCTTCAGATTAATTGAGTGCATTGCAGACTACCAAATATATATACACATTGAGGTATGTATGCGTGTATACCCTTCGGATTAATTGAGTGCATCGCAGACTACCAAGTATATATACACGGACTTACAATTGTGAACTGACTATAGGCATTTTAATACCACTTTGAAAATGCTAAAAATAGTACACGAAATCTTGATCTAAACACCCTACATTACACCCTATAGTGTAGGGTTGGTCAGTCAACATTTCTTACACCCTATAGTGTAGGGTCGGTCAGTCAACATTTCTAGACGATTTCAAGCATTTAAAACAAAATCCCTCCAAAATGGGTTGTTTTAAAATTTCATATCCAAATCTCTAAGTACCTATTTCATCCCATATCCAAATCTCTAACTACCCGAACCTATTTCATGCCTTTAAAACTTTGAATATTTAAAATTTTGAAATCAAATCCATAAATCTTAATATCTAAATTCTCAAACAGAACAAACAAGAACGACGACATATTATTTGTATAAAATCCCGGAGGGAAAAAGATGGGATCCGTCAGCACGGTGTTATCCATCCTTCTCAGTTTCGTTTCACCCTACATTACACCCTATAGTGTAGGGTCGGTCAGTCAACATTTCTTACACCCTATAGTGTAGGGTCGGTCAGTCAACATTTCTAGACGATTTCATGCATTTAAAACAAAATCCCTCCAAAATAGGTTGTTTTAAAATTCCATATCCAAATCTCTAAGTACCTATTTCATCCCATATCCAAATCTCTAACTACCCGAACCTATTTCATGCCTTTAAAACTTTGAATATTTAAAATTTTGAAATCAAATCCATAAATCTTAATATCTAAATTCTCAAACAGAACAAACAAGAACGACGACATATTATTTGTATAAAATCCCGGAGGGAAAAAGATGGGATCCGTCAGCACGGTGTTATCCATCCTTCTCAGTTTCGTTTCAGCGTTGACTAGATAAAACCCAAAAAGCTACTATACAAATGTATACTTCCTATAACCCAAAAAACTACTATACAAATGTATACTTCCTATGGAGAAAGGGGTACATACCTGGAGAGGAGGGTAGATACGAGAGCGGGGACTTGAATTGGTCAATCCAACGAACAAACAACTCACTGTAGAAGGAGGTGATTTTTAACGGCGGATGTGGGTGTATGCATGTTGGGAGAGCTGAATTGCTTGGCCTCAAGGTATGATATACATATGCTCGGAGAAGTTAGCGAGTGTTGGAATGATTTAGACTTTTGAATTCCCCAATTTTATCATTGCATGGGTGTTGGAAGGCGATGCCTAACCACTCCTCATTTCAATATAAATGCAGCATACACTTAATGTCTCTATCACACCAATACCTACGGTGGTTGGCAAAAAGTTTGAGAGAGTTATTATTGCACTGTATACAAGTTCATATACAAACTGTTAGTTAACTCAAAGCTAAAGTCTATTTTTAGTAAATTGCTATATTTGAAGTTAGTGGGGTAAGTATTGATATATTTAGAGTTAGTGGAGTAAATGGCTATTTTTGTGGAGTTAGAGTTAGTGGAGTTAGTGGTTGTTTTTATGGAGTTAGTTAAGCTACTTTTTAGCATTTAGAAAGTGTATTTAAGATCAGATATTATTGAATGAAAATGTAGTAGTTGCATTCCCATTTCTCTTCTCTCTTAGAAACAACAGTGGTATCAGAGCTAGAATTCTTAAGGGGCCTGTGAGTGAGAGTTAATAAGATATCCCTTAGAGAAACCGAGTGATACACTTTGAGATTTGAGTGAGATGGAATCAGGATCGAGCAGTCTTTCTTCACTGGCTCCACCAGTGTTTGATGGAGAAACTATCAAGCATGGGCTATCAGAATGCAAGCCTACATGGAGGCTTGTGATTATTGGGAAGCAGTTGAGAGCGACTATGAGGTTGCTGCACTTACCGATAATTCAACAATCAACCAGATCAAGACTCACAAGGAGAGGGTCACCAGGAAAGCAAAAGCTAGAGCTTGCCTATATGCAGCTGTGTCTTCATCCATATTCAACAGAATTATGGCCTTGAAGTCAGCAAAGGAGATCTGGGACTTCCTCAAAGGTGAGTATGAAGGTGATGAGAGGATCAAGGACATGAAAATGTTGAACTTGGTGAGGGAATTCGAGAGAATGCAAATGAAGGATTCTGAGTCCATTAAAGAATACTCAGACAAGTTGATTGCGATTGCCGACAAGGCAAGAGCATTAGGAACTGATTTATCTGACAATAGATTGGTTCAGAAAATTCTGGTTTCAGTTCCTGAGAAATATGAAGCAACCATTGCTTCCTTAGAAAATACCAAAGACCTCTCTAAACTCAAGGTGATAGAGTTAGTAAGTGTTTTGCAAGCACAAGAGCAGAGGAGGTTGATGAGGCAAGAAGGAAGCATTGAGGGGGCACTGAAAGTCAGAATGCAACAGGGAGAAGGTGGAAGAGAGAACAAGTGGAGAGGGAGAAAGGATAGTGGTAGTAGTAGCTCAGATTATGCTGTAAAGGATGATGGAAGTGCAGGTTTCAGCAAGGGCAGTGCATGCAAGCACTGTAGGAAACATAATCATCCACACTTCAGATGCTGGAGAAGGCCAGATGTGAAGTGTAGAAGGTGTCATTTAATGGGGCACATAGAGAGATTCTGTAAGGGATCTCAACAGCAAGGAGGAGCACATGTTGCAGTACAACAAGAAGGAGATCAACTCTTTGTGGCTACCTGTTTCTCATCAGTCACTCAATGTGACAGTTGGTTGGTTGATAGTGGGTGTACCAATCACATGACAGGTGACAAGGAGTTGTTCAAGGACCTTGACAAGTCATTCAAGTCAAGGGTGAAGATAGGGAATGGTGAGTATCTAGAAGTGAAGGGGAAGGGCACAGTGTCAATAGAGAGTTGTGCAGGAACCAAGTTGATTACTGAAGTGCTCCTAGTTCCAGAGATTGATCAAAACTTATTAAGTGTTGGTCAACTAGTAGAGAAGAAATTCAAAGTGTTATTTGAAGAAGAAAAATGTCTTATTTTCGATTCTAGTGGAAATGAGTTGTTCAAAATAAAGATGCAGTACAAGAGCTTCTTATTGGATCCACTCGAGAAGGAACAAATAGCTTTCAAGTGTCAAGTGAGTGACACTAAGCTATGGCACAAGAGGTTAGGGCATTTTCATCAGAAGGGGTTGCAGTATTTGCAGAAGAATGAGATGACAGTTGGAGTACCAGTTGTGGAGGAGATGAAAACAAAAGGCAAAGCTTGTTTGACAGGGAAGCAAACAAGGTTGCCATTCAAGAAGTCAATTTGGAAAGCAACAGAGAAGTTGCAGCTCATCCACACTGACTTGTGTGGACCACAACCAACTCTCTCACTCAATGGTAGCAGGTATTTCATTATCTTTATTGATGATTATACGAGAATGTGTTGGATTTACTTCATGAAGCATAAGTCTGCAGTAGCTGAAGTGTTTCTGAAGTTTAAAAGATGGGTTGAGAATCAGAGTGGTTGTCAGATTCAGGTGGTAAGATCCGATAACGGGACTGAATACACGTCACAAAGGTTTAATACCTTTTGTGAAGAAGTTGGAATAGAGCATCAACTCACTGTTCCATATACTCCACAACAAAATGGCGTTAGTGAGAGGAAGAACATGAGTATTATGGAGATGACAAGATGCATGTTGCATGAGAAGAACTTGTCAAAGGAGTTTCGGGCTGAAGCAACAAATACATCCCTGTTTTTATTTAATAGACTACCTACAAGGGTATTGGAGAAGAAGACACCCTATGAAGTTTGGTTTAGTACTAAACCAAAACTGAAAAATTTGAAGGTGTTTGGTTGTTTGTGCTTTTCTCATGTTCTACAGGTGGAGAGAGACATGTTGAGTGAAAAGGCAAAAGCAAGAATCTTTGTAGGCTACACCATGATGTCTAAAGCGTACAAGATCTATCAACCTCACAAAAAGAAGATGGTGATTAGTAGGGATGTTCAATTCTTGGAGGATGAGGATTGGGACTGGACAGAAGAAGTAGAGGTGAAGAAACAAGAAGTTTCTCTGGATCCTTATGAACTGGTTGATGATGCACCAGTTAAAGGGACTAGACTGCTGAGTGAGGTATATGAGAGAAGTAGTGTAGTTGTGGTAGGAGCAAGCTAGATGTTAGCAACATTTGAGTTAGGAGGAGTATGTTAGTTAACTCAAAGCTAAAGTCTATTTTTAGTAAATTGCTATATTTGAAGTTAGTGGGGGTAAGTATTGATATATTTAGAGTTAGTTAGTGCCTTTGCAAAAAAAAAATATTTAGAGTTAGTGGAGTAAATGACTATTTTTGTGGAGTTGGAGTTAGTGGAGTTAGTCGCTGTTTTTATGGAGTTAATTAAGCTACTTTTTAGCATTTAGAAAGTGTATTTAAGATCAGGTATTATTGAATGAAAATATAGTAGTTGCATTCCCATTTCTCTTCTCTCTTAGAAACAACACAAACTCACTAGACCTTGTCGTGGGTGTACAAAATTATGTCCCCAGGTATACAATACCTTCTTGTGCAACTTTTCATCGTTCCACAGTGCATGTATAACCATGTAAATTTTTTTATTTTGACGTTTCTATTATCTTTCCATCTATTACTTGTCTATCTCCTCCTCAAACATTTCCTATTTTAAAAGCACAATTTTCATTAATCATTGGCTTGTAGAATATACTAGGAAGGTATTTTTGTCCAACTTTGTGTGGGTCGGGGGACTTCTTACTAAATTTAAGTTTTAGATATTTTTCCAAAATGATTGGTTTAGACACTTTTCAAGTACCCTCTTTGTTTTTAGACAATCTTTTTGTTAGCTGGCTTCATATGGGGTGGTTTTGCTTCTTTTAAGCCTAATCCAAATTTGGAGAGATTTTTTCAATTCAGGCCATCTTGACTCCTCTCCAAACCACAACTATTTCAAACTTCAAACTTAAGCTTGAAAAGCTCTATGTACTTGCTAAACATACATCCCAAATGTTCTTTTTTCTTATAAGAGCAAACACAGCTTGTTAAATCATTAATCAATTCAAAAGTTAATAGATAAAAAAAAAAAAAAAATTATATCAACACTAACAATTCTCATCTAATAGAACTCGTTGACTAGTAATAATCGACAAGATGAATATACTTCAGAGGTCATGTTTCTCATAGCACACCTGCAAGATAATCCAATTACTCTTTAGAATTTTCAACAAAATTCATATCTCAAGGGACCATGATCTTACAAAACTTGGATTGTTAAAAAAACTTGTTGGATATTAAATCTTAGATACACTATTCACTTGTAATTATTACCTCTAAAGAATTTAAGATACTAAGAGAAATGGTATACACGTAGCTCGATTTTAAGCAAAATTGATTATGATTTGGACCACCAAAGACTAATTGTTACATTTCAAAAAATACAAAAGTTAAATTGTTACAAAAATGACATTGTAAGTAGAGGCCAAAAAGTATATCTGAAATCATTCACAATGGTTTATGATTAAAGTGACAAATATTATAAGGTGAGAAGCAGGCACATAAAAATAAAATAAAATAACTAAACTCCGGCCGCCTGCCCTTCAATAAGGGCGGAACTTTCTAGCAGCTCTCAATTGTTGTATCCGTTTCTTGTCTTGCTCAAATTTACTTTGCAACATAAGAACCTCTGCAACAAATAAGAGATGTCAAGTGAAGTCAATTTTCTGTTTCTTTCACTTCTAAAAATTAGAACATCCAAATATTATCAATGAGATGAACAACCACCCGAGATAGCCGCTATAAATTAGCACATTCCGAAAATAAATATCCATCCTTGGAGAAAATTACTCGAGTTTGAAAAAAAAAAACATTATAATGAATACAGTAAAGACACCGTGCATGCCCACGGGCACATGCTCCAATCAAGAAATATCAATCCCATGAGTTGCTTAAATATAAAGATTTGACAAAAATCTATAATCATTTTAGGAGTAAAGTTGTTCATACCATTCCTCTGTGCTTCTCTTCTTTGGAATCGATAGAAATCCAGGCCAACTTCTTTCCGCTTCTTTTTCGATACTTTATCCTCTACCGCATTTTGTGCTACCGAACCCACAGTAATCCCACTTTCAGCATCCGTGGTCTTTTTCCTCCCCTTTTGATGTACAACTACTGTCCATCCACCTTCAGCAACTTGAGCTTCCCTTTCTTTCTTTTCCTGTGTGACAACAAAATGATACAGCTCAATACATAGCTAAACATGCACATCTCAGGCTGGATTCAAAGTTTGTGGTCATCCAAGGCAAAGCAAGCTTATCTCAGTAACAAACAAGTAAAATTCGGTTGAACATGGCTGATCCATGGTACCATCTCAATTCATATGGATATATACGAGAATAGCAAAAATATAAATATATATTGTCAAAATCAATATGGTCAGCACAAAATAGAATTAGCGGTACCACAAAGAAATCTAGCTAAATTCAGCTTTAAATCACATAACTGTTAATAATATCAGATAACCAATTCTTAAGTATCTTCAACATCTTGAATGTATTTTGGGACATTTCACCCTAAAAGGATATATAGCTCCAAATCACATAATCAAAACTCATGAAATCAGTTTCAGAGGTAGAACTTGCCATGATGAATGAGGATGTATGGTTTAAGTTGAGTTATTGTTCGAGGGGGCATATTACCTGTTCTAGTTGTTCCTCATGTGCAATTATATAATCATCTATGCGTTGTTGCAGTACCTTCAAACCCGGTCTACCTTCGTGATATTCTGTAATCCATTCTGTAGATCATAAAGTCCCCAATGTCAAATTTATAAAATCCAGCGAAATATTTTATTAAAGTATAAATGATACAATAATCTCCCCATAAATATCACGCAAAGCAGGCCAATGCATCAAGAAAAATGATTACGCAAAAGTAAAAGAAAACTCAAAAGGTTCATTTCACAACCATCAGGAGAGGGAGGGTTATTACAACTGAGGCAGTAAAGAAGAAAGAACAGGAACAAATTCTGACAATAAGCAGGAAGATTGAGCAGCATTGAGATAAAATAATATCTTATGCCCATAATTCTTACTTTTCATTCCTTTTGAAGTGTCATCATCTCCGGAAGAGATTTGATAGACGTTCTTTTCATCAACATCATCACTTGATTCAATCGACCTCTTGGCATCCAGAGAACTAGAATCCTTTCTTTTCTTTTTGGAAGATTTTTTGGCCTTCCCTACAAGAAAAAATTTCTGTTTGTAAATCAGTTCAAGAGAAATATTCTAGATGTAGAATATATATTAGTTAAACTCCTTTCATATTTTTTATACCTTTCAAGAATGCACCATTGTCCTCAAAGGGCTGATAAGCTTCCAGCTGCATAGCTCTTCCATTTTCTAACGAGTTTTCACAATTGTTTGAGGATTTGCGGTTCTTTTTATTTTTCCTGTCTTTCTTTAATTTATCTGCAAACAAAATTACCAGTTATGTCGGGTGTACAGCAACATTAACTGATAGCCACAGAAGAGGTTGAGGCAGTTTAAGTACCAGTTTTCTTGGGCTTTTCAGCATCTTCTCCCTCCACATTAAATTGATCGGAATCTGCCTTGACTACACTTGAGCCTTAAATCGCAGGATGCAAGTTAAACAAGTTAATAAATTATATGATAGGGGCAAAAAAGAAATAGAGAAAGAAAATACTGAAAAGATAGGTGAGAAAATTCAAAGACCACTAGGAGTTCCTCATTGATTTTACAAGCAAGCAAATCATTAAAAACAAAAGGGCAATTAAAAAATAAGTTATTTAAGAAAAACTCCAAAAAAGGGCTCTGTAAACATAATAATTACACAACTCCTTGGTTACATAAACCCAAAGAGACACATTGAACACCCAGGCTCATCCGCAAAAAATTATACTATTCCTCTCAAGCCAAATGTTTCATAAGAAAACTAGAATGAACACACCAAAGCATATCCCCTAGCCCTGAAAGTGCACTAAGCAATGTCCCTCGGCACAGCAATGTCTTGCGGCATATCCTTAAAAGCACTAGTACACACAATGCACCACTAAAGCCCCAAAAGCAAATAAGACAACTTCTTGATCAGTTTTTTTTATGAGAAACTGAACTCTCAATGAAAGAATATATACGGACATACAAAAGAAAAGAGAAAAAAAAAATAAGCCCCCACAAAAGGAGTCCAAAGACTCCAATTCGAAAGAATAAGACCTAGCTGATAATTACAAAAAGTCTGAGAGACCAATACCCACAAGGAGGCAATCAATCCACCAATATCCTTGTTACTGTGCTTAATTAGTTTAGTTGTATTATTGCAAATATCTTAGACATATTGTCTTTTATCATCCTTTCGCATTCTATTATTTAGGTTAACCTTGCAATTATCGGTTAGGCGTTATTCTTTTGGATTAGGATCGCTTTATGCAGTTTGTTGGACTCCTTTTGTTGATTTTTTTGTGCCCTTGTACTTATCATATTTCTCAATGGAAGCTTGGGTTCTTATAGAAAAAAACAACTCTCATAAAACTCACAAAACACATTATCCAACTCTCATAAAGTGAAGTTGCGAGGGCATGAGCTTTATTATTACCCTCAAAACTAAAAACCATCTTCCTAATCTCTTCCAATATGAAAAGGGCCTCTAGACTTCCCCTATCCTTATCAAAAATGGGACACCATTCTAAAGCCCCATCTTCCGCAAACGAGCATGGAGTAAAGAAAAGTAAAGAAGATGATACTTCCCCCCTAACTGATTTGTTCCCATTCTATGAGGCCTGAGGAAAAAAAATAATAGAAAATGTTACAACACCTCTTGATTTAACTCAACTCCTCAGTCCTCACTGAGAGCTCCAACCTTATCCAGGATATCCAGCACCTCTTCTCTGTAACAACTCCTGCTTTTTGAACTTAAAATCCCCAAACACACCACTATTCCAAACTCTTAAAACCAACTTCACCGAGGACAACTTTCACATAAATTGAAAACCCTCCCATCCCATCATCAACATTGACACACCCCCACTAGGAAAGGAAAGATAACTTTAAGAAGGGATGAGAGAGCCACATATTTTCAAATCTAAAAAGGTGGGACCCCACGGAGTAGGACCTATACCCAAAAAGATAGGCCAATGACCAAAAGAAAAGTGACTCTAAGGCTCCAAGGTCCAAGGATTTTCTCACCTCTTTCAACTCCTTCATCCCCCCACGTCGATAACGAGAACATATCCAATCTATAGCACACCACCGTTATGCACAAGATGGACAGCATAAATCTGCTATTAACAAGAGGAAGGTCTGAGAGTTTAAATCTTAATTCCTTTATAAACGTATTAAACTCCCTCCCAAACCTAGAAAAGCCAGCCTCACTCATTTTCTCCACAAGAAACTTAAGCACATTGGAATCCTCCACCAAACTCCAAACAGACCAACACAAGGCAAAAAGATTTCAAAATTCTTCCCAAAAAGATTTTCTCTTCATATCTCGCAAGTCCATGGACCGTGCAAACCCAACTTGCTTACTTATCAAAGATATTAAACAGCACAGAAAAAGAAAACAATCGCTTAACCACCTCAACTGACAATACCCCGTGCATATCCAAAGCAAAAAAATATCCCTCAAAGCACCCTAATATAAGATGAGACCAAAGAAAGAACGGATTCATGGCAACAACAAAAAAGTTGACGCATGCTATCAGAAGACCTTGAATATAATAAGCAAGAACACAACATTTTATTTCCACCAGGATCTAAAGTGTTGCAATACTAAACTTAGGAAGTGGACATACCATTATGTGCTTCTAAAGCATTTATTGCCTTGAGGTTGAGTTGATCGGTCTCGTCGAACGGCGTTTGTTGAAGTCTCCTCTTTGATGACTTTTTCCGCTTCTTTTCTTTGCCAACTTCTATGGCTATACTACCTGAAAGAACAAAGAAATATAAATCAGTAACTATACGAGAAGGTCAATCCAATCATATTAAACCGCTTCGTTTCTTGAAAATAAGAAAGAAAATGGACATGGACATGGATGGAAACATAGCATGAGGATTAAATAGCCAACCCCATCACCCACTGGGGTAAAACATCCTGTACCGAAGCAAGGAAGAAACACAGGAGTTTAAGATGTTAATGGAGCCCATAAGAAGATGTTCTTTAACTTTTGTTCTAATCTGTTCCAAGATAACTGAAGGAGTAATGAGAAAAATAAGCATATAGGAAACAATGCAGCAATCAAAATGGTAGCAATTCTCCCCTTATTTCCATGATTATAGTCTCTCTTCCCTCATTGCCCAATGAAAATGTTTTTTGTAATTCCTTTGACACTTACCTTGCCCTCATTTGTAATTTCATTTCATCAAAAACAGCAGCAACAACAACAACAAGATAGCAATAAAAAAACAAACCCTTTTCAAGCGCAGGTTCAGTGTTACCCTCGTGAAGTTTTTTGTCGCGCTTCTTCATCCGTCTATCCATCTCACTCTGTGCGCCAGAAACACAACCACGGAATAAATTAATTATTAAAAAAAAAAAAAAAAAAAAAAAAAACTAGAATTCTGTGACTTGGGGCTAGAGTATTTTAATTCTTATATCTGTGACTTATTGTTTGTTAGGGGAAATTGGTATACGATAGGGAGATGCTGGAAAACTAACAAGGCAATTTTGAGCAGATGATAATCATAATGCAGAAGGTAGACAAGTCCTAATCTGAATAGTTCAAGTGAGAAGAAAAACAGAGACGAAGAGATTGGGAGAATACCAGTAACAACAAGAGAGTAGAAAATCAGTGCCAACAAGAGATTGCGAGGAAGACTGCGGATGAAAGATGGCGGCCACTGCACTGAATCGGAGTGAGGCGGCGGCGACACTGAGCTGCTGAAAGGGAGGAGGAGCCGGCGTGAAGAAGAAGAAGAAGAAGAAGAAGAAGAAGAAAGGGTTTAGGGTTTTAAATTTCTTCTATTTCTTTTTATTTTATTTGACAAACTCAGCTACGTATATTCACGTACGGTTGATTCATTTTCCTAATTTGTATTACTTCTTATGGTGTGTTTGGATTACTTCTTATGGTGTGTTTGGATTGACTAAAAAAATGTTTTTCAAAGAATGCATTTTTTTAAAAACATTTTTTCTAGAAATGTTTATAATTAAAACACTTATGTGTTTGGTTACATTTTCTCAAAAGTGTTTTTATCTACAAGTGTATTTGGTTTGTTCTACACTAAAAGTGTTTCTCTTAATGTCAAATTACTATAAGGACAATTATTAATAAACAATATGAATTAATAAGTTTAAATTTATATTTGCCGTTTAGAGTTTAGGGTTTACTATTGTTGATGGTCGGGGTTTGGCGGTCGGGGTCGGGGTCTGGCGGTGAGGGTCGGAGTCGGGGTCAGGGTCGGGCGGTCGGGGTCGGGGTCGAGTTCGGACAGCCGGAGTTAGGGACGGGGTTGGGAAGCCAGGGCTAGGGTCGAGGTCGGGTGGTCGGGGTCGGTGTCAAGGTCGTTGTCGGGGTCGGGGTCAGGGTCGGTTTCGGGGTCGAGCGGTCGGGGTCCGGCTCGGGTGGTCAGGTCGGCGGTGGTAGGGTCGGGGTCGGGTGGCTGGGGCGGCGGGGGTCAGGGTCGGGTGGCCGGGCTAGGGCGGCGGTGGCCGGGTTCGGTGTCAGGGTCGGGGTCGGGTGGTCGGGGTCGGGGTCGGGTGGTCAGGGTCTAGGTCGGCGATGGTCGGGTCCTGGCCAGCGGTTGTAGGGTTGGGGTCGGGTGGCTGGGGCAGCGGTGGCCGGGGTTCGGGGGGTGGCGGCGGTGGCTGGGGTTCGGGGGGCAGCGACGGTGGTCGGGGTTCGGGCGGCGGCGGCGGTGGCCGGGGTTCGGGCGGCGGCGGCGGTGGTCGGGGTTCGGGCGGCGGCGGCGGTGGCCGGGGTTCGGGCGGCGGCGGCGGTGGCCGGGGTTCGGGCGGCGGCGGCGGTGGTCGGGGTTCGGGCGGCGGCGGCGGTGGCTGGGGTCGGGCGGCGGCGGCGGTGGACGGGGTCGGGTGGAGGCGGCGGTGGTCGGGGGTCGGGTGGCGGCGGTGGCCGGGGTCGGGCGGCGGCGGCGGTGGCGGGGGGGTCGGGCGGCGGCGGCGGTGGCGGGGGGTCGGGCGGCGGCGGCGGTGGCGGGGGGTCGGGCGGCGGCGGCGGTGGCGGGGGGTCGGGCGGCGGCGGCGGTGGCGGGGGGTCGGGCGGCGGCGGCGGTGGCGGGGGGTCGGGCGGCGACGGCGGTGGCGGGGGGTCGGGTGGCGGCGGCGGTGGCCGGGGGTCGGGAGGTGGTCGGGGTCGGGTGGAGGCGGCGGTGGTCGGGGTCGGATGGTGGGGGCGGTGGCCGGGGTCGGGTGGAGGCGGCGGTGGTCGGGGTCGGGTGGCGACGGTTGTTGCCGGGGTCGGGCGGTCCGAGCGGGGCGATGTATGGCCGGAGTGGGAGGCGGTGGTGGTCGGAGTGTGGAGGCGGTGGTTGAAGAAGGTTGGTTGGTGGAGAAAATTTAAAAGAGGAGTGTGAGGGTATTTTAGTAATTTGAATACAATATGAGAATTAAGTAGGTTTTTCAAATAAACACTCAAAAACATTTTTTTCAAAAGTTAATATTAAGTGTTTCATCCAAAATGCATTATTTCAAAAACTCATTCTCCAAAAATTCATTTTGGATGGTTGTCAAACACTTCAATTTATTCCAAAATGACTTTTTGCAAAAATTAAACACTTAGGGTGTGTTTGGTTTAGATTCCTAAATGTTTAATTTTTGCAAAAAGTCATTTTGGAATAAATTGAAGTGTTTGGCAATCATCCAAAATGAATTTTTGGAGAATGAGTTTTTGAAATAATGCATTTTGGATGAAACACTTGATATTAACTTTTGAAAAAAATGTTTTTGGGTGTTTATTTGAAAAACCTCCTTAATTCTCATATTGTATTAAAATTACCAAAATACCCTCACACTCATCTTTTAAATTTATTCCACCAACCAACCTCCTTCGACCACCGCCGTCCCTCACCAACCATCTTCGATCGTCGCCGACCACCGCCTCCAAACTCCGACCACCACCGCCCAACTGCGGCCCGTTGCAGGCCACCACCTCCCCACCCGGGCCATCCGTCGCCTCGCTCCGACCGTCCGACCCCGGCCACCGCCGCCGCCACCCGACCCCGGCCGCCGCTGCCACCTGACCCCGACCACCGCCGCCGCCACCCGACCCCGACCACCGCCGCCCGACCCCGACCACCGCCGCCGCCACCCGAACCCGACCACCGCCGCCGCCACCTGACCCCGACCCCCGCCGCCCCAGCCACCCGACCCTACCACCGCTGGTCTGGACCGGCCACCTGACCATCGCCGACTCGACCACCTGACCCGACCCCAACCTCGACCACCTGACCCGACCCCAACCTCGACCGCCCGACCCCGGCCGCCGCCGCCCCAGCCCGGCCACCCGAACCCGACCCTACCACCGCCGGCCCGGACCCGGCCACCCGACCACCGACCACCGCCGACCCGACCCCAACCTCGACCGCCCGACCCCGGCCTCGGTCCTGACCCTGGCCGCCGCCGCCCCAGTCCGGCCACCCGACCCCGACCCTATTATCGTCGGCCCAGACCCGGCCACCCGACCCTGACCCAGACCCGACCACCCGACCCGTACCCCGACCACCCGACCCTAAAACCGACCCTGACCCTGACCCTGACCCCGACCCCGACCCCGACCCCTGCCACCGCCGCCCCAGCCCGGCCACCTGACCCCGACCTCGACACTGACCGCCCGACCCCGACCCCAACCCCAGCCCCTACCTCGACCTCGACTGCCCGACCCTGACCCTGACCCCGACCCCAACCCCGACCACCGTCGGCCACCCGACCCAGCCGCCCGACCTCGACCTTGGCCCCGACACCGACCCAGACCTTAACCCTTGTTGCCCGACCCCGACCCTGACTCCGGCTGCCCGAACTTGACCCCGACCCCGACCATCAACAATAGTAAACCCTAAACTCTAAACGACAAATATAAATTTAAACTTATTAATTCATATTTTTTATCAATAATTGCCCTTATAGTAATTTGACATTAAGAGAAACACTTTTAGTGTAGAACAAACCAAACACACTTGTAGATAAAAACACTTTTGAGAAAATGTAACCAAACACATGAGTGTTTTAATTATAAACATTTCTAGAAAAAATGTTTTTAAAAAAATGCATTCTTTAAAAAACATTTTTTTAGTAGTCAATCCAAACACACCCTTAGGAATCTAAACCAAACACACCCTTACTTTATAATTTATGAAAATCTACCGCAATTATTGCGATCACGAGGTCTTAGGTCTTAGGTTGAATCCCCATCTCAATATGTTGTAAAAAAAAATATGGATAAAAAAATTCTTGAAACATAGAAAATGATATTGTTTTAAGAGGAAACAATACTTTAAATTTAAATTGTTGTTTCATTTATGTTTTTCATATTTCATTTTAGATTTTCAGTTTTTTTTAAAAAAAAAAATAATAATTACATTTTTTTTTTTGCAACGTATTTTAATTAATGCGAGGATTAAACCCATGACCTCTTAGTCACAGGCACAATCTTATGCCAATTAAGCTAGGCTCGGTTTGACAATAAGCAATATTTTGATTGTTGATAACAATTTTTTTTATTCTGAGACTCTAACATAAATTAAATATTTCATTCAAATGTTCTCTAAAAAAAATTGGCCCAGTTACACAGGTTTTATTAAGAACAAAAATTGTCCAACCCTAGGGCACAGATGGCCCCTCAAACCAAGACTATAGATTCTAGACTTTCCAACACTGCACACGGTAGTATTTTTAATCTCAGGGTTTATAATCCGCCCGAACAAACCCTTAGGGTTGTGATTCCAAAATTGTGCGCCAAACGCCCCCCATATAAATTAAGACTTAGGGGGCGTTTGGCCCAAGGAGTTGTTTAGTCTGGGGAGTTCTGAAGTATGTGTGTTTGGGGCAGAGAGTTATTTAGTCTGGAATTCTGAAGTTTGTGGTGTGTTTGGGGCAAGGAGTTGTTGAACTTGGAGTTCTTGAATCTGAGTTTGTTTTAACTGCTCTCTTATGCACAATATTTTTCTACCAACTTTTAAAATTTTATTATTAAGTATTTATTTCAATTTCAGTAAATTATAAAAATAAATTTTTTATTTTTATTTTATGTATCATTTACAAATTTGTTTGAAGAGAACAAAAATAATTTTGAACACAATATCTTCTTTTATTAAAAAACAAAATTAAGACTCATCTCTAATTTTATGAATTATAAGATTGATTTTTTGTTTTGTTTTTATTAATGTAGAGATATATTTTACAAACTTTTTAAAGAAAAAAAAAACAACACATATCTTACCTCGACCCACGTGTTAAACACATCTTCTTCCGTCTCTACCCTCTTAAACTCCTCATTCCATCTGAATCCACTATATTCGAAAATCAACATCGGAACAATGACGGTTTATTTTAGCTATTTTTTTTGTACATTTTTTTCTATAATTTTCCATATTTTCATTGTTAAGAACTTCTTCCCATAAATTTTAGAATGCGATTTTTGTTTTTTTTATTTTTTATTTTAGGTATCCTTCACAAATTTCTTTAAAGATAACAAAAATAATTTTGACCATAATACTTCACCTTCTTTTTTCAATATCACTCACATTAATTATTCATTTTATTTAGATAGTTTTGAAATAAAAGAGAACCGTACAATAATGTGTTAAATATTACATGTGAATTTGAAAGATTTTAATCCATTAATTTAAACGGATCCAAATAAACTGATGTTTTTATTCTCTATTGTAAGAATACTACCTTTTGAATTTGATTTAAGTACCAATTTTGATTGAACAACCTAATTTATATTTAAAATAATAAAAATGGGTTAAATTGCATTTTTAGTCATTTTACACATTTTTGTTTAAATTACGTTTTTTTTTTAAATAATTAAAAAAATTGTGAGAGGGAGAGAGAGGAATGTGCTGCCTTGAAAAACAGGTCAGATTTGAATAGTAATTATTGTAGAAGTCTGAAAAGTTGAATAGTCGTAGAAGTCTGAGAAGTTGATATTTTTTATCCGAGTTCAACAAGTCCGTGGAACAAACGGGGATAAAACTTCTCCCCCAACTCCTTCTCCAACAACTCATTGGGCCAAATACCTCCTTAGTTTGGATTGCGGTAACTTTTATCATAATTGTTGTCAATTGTGCTTTCATAAAAAACAAGATTAAAATGTTTGGTAAATTCAAACTAAATAGCTCATTTAGCTATAATGACGAAATTGGACCTATCATTTTAATTATTTTTATATTGACACTTAATATCTTAATTGTTATTAGATTATTATTTAAAATTTACTTTGTTTTAATTTAAATTTTCTATTTTGTTATTTTGAAAAAAAAACTATTTTTTTATTCTAAAAACAACTATTTTGTTTATTTTTAAATATATGAAAAAATATTAGGGAAAAAACAATTACAATATAAAATTGTAATGAATGAGTATTATTTCAATTTAAGTAAAAGCAATTTTCAAGAAAAAAAATATAATTAAAATCATCTATTTTGCTATAATCAATTTATAGCAATATTGTTATCTTAGATTCTCCAATTCTTGAATTTAAAAATAATTATTATTATGATTCACTTCAAGAATATTGATGTCATTCTCCATCAATTGAACCACTATTATGAATATCTCAATCTTTGTCAAAATGATGATCGTTTCGATCATATCTTCTTATATAGTTCTGTAGGGTCATAATTGTAATAATTATCTTCACGTGCTTTCGAAAATGATAATTAGGCATTATTGCAACGTCATCACGACGCAGAGCGGCCGACGTTTCTTTTAAGAGTTTTTATTGAATAAAAGAAATTTGGAGTTGCCACCATGTTAGAAATTTATTGGGAAAAACACAATACATGATTATTCAATAATAATAGACATTGCTAGACATGTTGAATACATAGCACGCAATGATTTGTGATCTTTCTCATCTATGCAACTTAGACCTAGGGGTGTAAGCGGTTCGATTCCGCTTGGTTTGGGCCCCAAATCGAAACCGAACCGGCCAATATTTAAACAATAATGAAGAACGGAAAACGAACCGGTAACAAATTGTAACTAAACCGAATGAACCGATTATCAACGGTTTAATCAGTTCGGTTTAGCAGTTAACCGATTACTGTGAAATCACATAACGATGCGGGCTGAGATGAATTGGGTTTGGGCTTGACATGAATTGGGCCCAAACTAAGGTGCAAATAAGAGATAAGAAAATAGGGGTGAGACAAATAACCTTTTTTTAGTATCAAAATTGATAGATGTTTTTTTTTTTTAAATTGTGTTATATGTCCCTTTTAATTTCTCTTTCTCCTATTTTTTTCATTCTTTATTTATCCTCCCTCAAATCTCATAATTCTCTCCTCCAAGATTTTATCAAAAAACTAACTCTCTCGTAAAAAAAATTCCTAAAAAATCATAAATATATATATAAAAAAAAAATCATAACTTATACAAAATTCTCTTACCATTTTCAATTTTACCCGTTTCAAAAATTAAAATAACAAAAAACGTAAAAAACAATCGACCTAAAAATCAAAAGAATAAAGAGAAAAAAAAAGAACTTATACAAAATTCTCCTACCATTTTCAATTCATTATTGATACAAAAAGGTAAATACAGTGTAATTGAGACAAACTTCACCTACGTGCAAAAATAATGTTTTCATATCTACGATTTTTCAATTTGCAATTACATGATAAAAAAAATTGTTGGAGGAAAATATGCTAGTCTTTGTAATACATTTCGAAAAACAAAGAGATGCATTCTAAGTTTGAAAATTGCAATTACAGTGTATTTGCAATTTGCAAAATTGGAATTACATGTACCGAATGTGTAATTGTAATCCACTGCATAACAAATAAAGTGTAATTGCAACTCACTACCTAACAAATAAAGTGTAATTGCAACTCACTACCTAACAAATAAAGTGTAATTGCAATCCCCTTAATAACAAATAAAGTGTAATTGCAATCCACTTAATAACAAATAAAGTGTAGTTCACCCTGTATTACAATTTGACAAACTACATCCATTACAAATTGTTAGGAAGAAAATAAAGCAGGGATGAAAATGAAATTACACTGTATTTGTAATTTTGCAAATTACACTTTGAGTGTATTTTAAATTTTGCAAAGTGCACTTCCAAATGTAGTTAAAATTTCGAAAATAAATTTTACAAAATGAACTTCTAAGTGTGGTTGAAATTTCGCAAATCGTACTTTATCGTGTATTTACAATTTCACAAATTAAAATTATACCGTACTTGCAATTGTACAATTTTGCAAATTATAATTGTTTTGAAAAACCAACACCAATACATTAGAAGAAAAAAAAAATATAAAAAAAATGACAATTTTGCGAATTATAATTGTTTTGGAAAACCAACACCAATACATTAGAAAAAAAATATTTAAATAAAAACCTGAAGTTTATGTAGACAACAAGGTTCCGATGAACGGCGGAGCAATCTTCGACCACCCATTGAAAATGTTACCCACAAGCTCCACCATTAATATTTTTTTTTTACCTGACATGTTTAGGCATTTTATCAATCACTTGGCTACAATCTTCTCTTTTCAGCTCCCAAATCACGATTTCCCATCTCCTAGTAAATCAAAGATCATCTAAAAAATCCAGTGAAATCAAAGATCATCTAAAAAATCATCTCTCAAATCATGATTTTCCAACAAAATTCACCTCTAAAAAATCCAGTGAAAGCAAAGATCATCTAAAAAATCATCTCTCAAATATCGATTTTCCATCAAAATTCATCTCCCAAATCACGATTTCTCAAAAAAATTCATCTAAGCGGTGAGCGGAGATATAATGATTTTTTTAGATGAGAGAGACGACATCATTACTTATTTGAGATTTAGGGTGGGAGAAGAGAGAAAAAAATTGTGGGAGGAAATCTCGGAAGAGAGATGAGATGTTTTTTTTTTTTAAAGATATAATTTTAAAATAAGAGGAGAAGTAGGGAGGATAAAAAATGAATGGAAAATGAAGGAGGGAGAAAATTAAAAAATAAAAGGGACACCAAACTCAATTTTAAGAAAAGAGACATTTATCCGAGGCACGAAAAAGATCATCTACCATTATTTTCCAAGAAATTATATATTAATAATAAGCAACTAAGCTACAAAGAAGAGATAAGAAAATATAAATTAATAATAAGCATTTAGGTGCCTCAAACTTATGCCCTCATTGAAACAAGATCGCCGCCAAAGTCATCTCAACCACTAACCTAATATGAAATTCATTTTGCTTTAATAATATAAGTGTTATTGGCACGAGGCAGGAATGATTTAAAACTTGCACCCGTGCAAACAACCACGCACGGGACATGCATTTAAGTGCATTATTTATCGCCTAAAAAGGCAAATTTTCTGCCAAACCGAGCATAACTCAATTCGCATAAAGTTATGCTCGTGACTAAGAGGTCATGGGTTCAATCTTCGCAATTATTAAAATACTGTTGCAAAAAAATATAAGTGTTATCGTTCGGTTTGAGTTTTTTTTCTTCAGTTTAGTCCAAAAAAATCCGAAACCGATCAAAAATATTCGGTTTTAAATATTTTTAACTTGAAACCGGGAAACCGAACCGATTTCGAACCAAACTGACTTTGGTTTCGGTCGGGTTGATCGATTTTTCGATTTTTACTTGCACCCCTACTTAGACAAACATGGACAATCCTCGCTGCATAGCCTTTTGGAGACCATAACCTACCTCTCTCCATATATATATGGGATAATCTCCCAAATGACCACCTTTAAAAGTAGTATTTTCAAATATGTCTTAAAATCTTGAAATTTTCATTTCTATTTTTGATTAATTTTAAATATTATTATGTTCCTCATTAATGTGTCTATTTTCATACAAAATAAAATTATTGGTGTATTAAATTTCATTTTCATAATAATTTTTTGATTTTCTCTCTCATTTAGTGTATTAATGTGCCCATTTCATGATTCAATTTTATCTCTCTATTTCCATATAAAAAAAGCAAAAAAAAAATAATAAATAAATTCTCTCTCCTATCAATTTAGTGTATTAAATTTCGATTTTAGTGTATTAAATTTAGTGTAAAAAAAAATTATCTCTCCAAATTGAGTGTATTAAATTTCATTTTTTAAATAAATTTCAATTTTATCTCTACTTCTCTTACCACTTATTTCTTCACCATTTTTTTTTATATATAACCACCATATATACTGCATATATACTTATAACATATGTATTATATATATATATATATATCCACCATATATACTTCATCTGACTATATACTCATATATACTATATATATACTTATAGATAATATGTATTTTTTTTTATAAAATATATGTAATTTTTATATATACTTCATATATGGGTATATATGGTTATATACTTCATATATACTTATAGACATTGTGTATTTTTTTAAAGAAAATATATGTATTTCTTTATATATATACCGACCTTATATATTTCATATATGAAAATATATATTGCGGAGAGAAAATTGTTTAGGTCTGGATACGAAGAGGGAGAATACAATTTAAAAGAGGAGATAGAATACGGTTTTAATGAGAAGAGAGACGTGATTAATGCAAATTTTATGATTTCAATTTTTTTTCCTTAAATGAGATTGATTTACTTTTTATTTTATTTTATTAAAATGTTAGAGAGGTTGAAGGGTATGAAGGTAATTGCAACCCAACTTTTATGAAAAAATTTAAAGTAGTTAGACATTTTTTATAGAAATAGAAAGTGAGGACATTAATATAATATCATAGGCATAAAGTGGCTATTTGTGTGGTTATCCATATATATATATATATATATATATATATATATTGATCCTGGTGTTTCTCATAATCCACTATGACCAACGGGCTGGTTTCTGCTCAGGCCACATCACTATATGCGAAGTCTTGTGCCCATAATCAAGATCACACAATATGCCCATAACCTAAATATAATGGGAGACATATAACTCTTTTTTATTCCTCATTTCGATAGATGTCCCTTATTTAAAAAGATTGATATAGGTCATTTTTTAGTTTAATTTCTTTGTCCTCTCTCTTTCTCATTCCTCATTCCTAATTTACCTTCCCTAGATCTCAACCTCCTTCTATCATTTTGAAGATTCTGTATTTCAAAAACACTACCTCTCTCTTCCAAAATTTTCTCACATGCTCATCATTCTCTCTCTCATCTCACCCATAATATCCCAAAGAAAAATACATATATAAACTTTGAAATCACTATCTCTCATCTCTCATTCTCCCTCTCTCACTTCCACTTTCACTTTGTGTAATTGCGATGCACCGAATAATAAAGAAAGTGTAATTGAATATCATCGAATAACAAATAAAGTGTAATTATAATTCACTTCCTAATGCAATTAGACAAACTACATCCACCAAAATCACTAATCACTAATCTAATTCCTAATACAATTAGACAAACCGCGTCCACTACAAATTCTCAAGAAGAAAATGATCGAGAAGATGATACAACAAGGATGAAAATGCAATAACGCTCACCCCATTAAAGTAACTCAAAAAAAAAAAAAAAATAGCGATTGAAGTGAGCATCCAAGTTCAACAATTTACACTGCAACTAAATATACAATCATTTTCAATCAATTTACACTAACAAATTGTCAATCTTCTTACCAATCTCAAACTTCAAAAGAGAGTCTAATTCAAGTTCAACAAAATATTATCTCAATCTTCAGCTTCAAACTCCATTCACAATTCTTTCCCCTTCATTAAACAAATCTAAGTTATCAACAAATGTATCTAGAAATAATCTTGAGCTCCAAATTTTTTTAATTACAAATACAAAGTAATTGCAATTCAAACCCAATTACAAATCGAACCAAATTGAAAATACAGTGCATTTTCAATTCGGACCCAATTAGAAATACAATGTATTTGTAATTCAGACCCAATTAGAAATACAGTGTATTTGCAATTCAGACCCAATTAGAAAAGCAGTGTATTTGCAATTCAGACTCAATTAGAAATATATTGTATTTGTAATTCGGACCCAATTAGAAATACAGTGTATTTGCAATTCGGAGTCAATTGCAAATACGATGTAATTGACAGAATTGAAAATACAGTGTAATTCCAATTCATACCCAATTAGAAATACAGTGTACATGCAATTCGGAGAATTGAAAATATAGTGTCCATGCAATTTGGAGAATTGGAAATACAGTGTATATTGCAACCGTCATTGTTTAATTTTTTAAAAAAGAAGAAGATTGAACAATTTTAGCTACTTTAAACTCTCTTGTTTGCTTCACCTACCGATTGCATTCGACTGTGCAAAATAACTTCAATTTTTTTACTTTCTTGCTTCAATTAATCAACATCACCTTTGTTACAAGCTACCTCAGCCTGAGGTCAGCCGCTGACGTCACGACCCGCTTCCCCAAGAAGTCAAGGTCACGACACCAACGTCGGACGAGGCAACAACCTGGGGCTGGCCCTAGGACTCGGGCTTGACAGCTCCCCCGAGGATCTGTTGTTGCCAGGCTACCTCTTGATCAACGTGAGGAGTGATTGACAAGACACCCTGACTCACCTGATGGGATGATGGTACAGCAGCGCTCCCAATCCCTTTGGGAATCGGGGGATGACGGTTACCCTCATCATGACGAGGTGTGCAGACTAACTCTGGTGGGTTCACACCTCCCCACCCCGGTTCGAAGGTCCACGGGATGGCGGGCCAACAAAATCGTTCGGGGAACTCTCCTTTCTCATTACCTATAAATACCCCTCATGTTCAAGGGTGGGGGAGGTACATAAGTACACATAACTCTACGCAATTCTACGCAATCTGACTCTACCGCTCCTACTTACGCTCAGACCTCTCTAACTTAAGCATCAGAGAGATAGAGCACTCCACCGGCGTGTGCGAAGGTACTGGAGAGATAGAGCACTCCACCGCAATTGTACCCATATGGGAATTCAGGATCAGGCCGTGGAGGCGTGTGCGAAGGTGTGGCACTCTGCTCTGCTGTAGGCGTCTGCACGGAATTCAGTGGTGAAGACGGCGTCTCAGGGCTCTGTGCCGGCGGTGATGATGAAAGCTCTGGGCTGTGCACTGGTCCAGATGGTGAAGGGTTGTGCGCAGGCGATGCAGATGGCGACGAACCCTTCTTGGTCGACTCGTGGGACGCACGATCCGTTTCTTGACTCTCCACAGAGGGAGTCTTTGCTTTGCTTGGTTCGGCGGCCGTCTCGACACTCCACCGGCGTTTTTTGGGTGTACCTGCTGGTTCAGAGGGTCCAGCAGCGATCTCAGTGACAACCCTCCACTTCTTCCTACGGATCGGAAGCTTGGGAAGAGGTCCGGTGCGAACAGCACCAGCATCTGCAAGGGTCAGAAGTGCTTCCCTCGCAGCCGCTTCAGCTGCGTCATCAGCCTTCTTCTTGGCTGCGGATCTTTCAGCCCTTGTGGACACCATTGTCGAATCTTGGAGGTTTGGAGAGAAGGATCAAAGATGAAGAGAATCTCAGTTTTCTTGGAAATCAGAGAATGAGAGAATCGTATCGATCGAGCGCCTTCTAACGGATATAAAGGCAACGGCTATATTTTGCGAATCCTGCAATTCCAGCGCAATTTTAGGGATTTTTTTCATCTAAATGGCAAACTTTGTTCGTCCGTATCTTTTATTTGGCTCGATCGTTTCTTGATTTTTAAAGCTGGGATTACTCTCCTTGATTCCCTCTTTCGATTCCCTACAAAAAGAAATAAAAACAATATCAAATTCGTAATTAAAATCACACAACAAAATACACAAATGATAACCGGAAAATCGCAAAAAATAAACTAAGGCATGAGCCTTATGTTGACGAGCACAGCAATCACTCGTCCTCTCTCGTTCTCATTGTTATGCTTCAGTCAAGAGGAAGGCCGAGAGAGTCTTCACATCTCCTTCCTCATAGTAGTGCTTTAATCTTGCACCATTAACCATGAATGGTTGGCCTTGCTGCAAGTTCTTTATCTCTATTGCACCATGAACAAACACATTAGTAATGACAAATGGACCCGACCATCTAGACTTAAGTTTCCCTGGAAATAGTTTCAACCGTGAGTTAAACAACAAAACAAGTTGACCCTTCTTAAAGTCCTTAACTCTAAGTCTACTATCGTGCCAAATCTTGGTTTTTTCCTTGTACATCTTAGCATTTTCATAGGCCATATGCCTAAGCTCATCAAGCTCATGTAATTGCAAAGACCTCAGTGTCCCCGCATCCTTTACACAAAAATTCAATTCCTTCATGGCCCAAAATGCCTTGTTTTCTAACTCAAGTGGTAAGTGACAAGCCTTGCCATATACCAGCCTATAAGGGGACATACCTTAGGGTGTCTTATATGCTGTCCTATAAGCCCAAAGTGCATCCTCAAGCTTGAAGGACCAGTCTTTCCTATTAGGTTTGACCACTTTTTCTAGGATGTTCTTAATTTCCCTATTTGAGATTTCAGCTTGTCCATTTGAGTGTGGGTGATAGGGAGTGGCTATTCTATGTCTAATGTTATACTTAGCCAACACTCTCTCCATAGCCTTGTTAATGAAATGTGACCCCTCATCACTAATGATGGCACGAGGTGTCCCAAACCTAGTAAAAATGTGCCTATGCAAGAAGTTGGTGACTGTTTTAGCATCATTATTAGGACACGCTTTGGCTTCTACCCACTTGGACACATAGTCCACTGCTACTAATATGTAAAGGTTACCTGATGATGGAGGGAATGGTCCCATGAAGTCAATGCCCCACACATCAAAGAGCTCTAACTCTAAGATGTAGGTGAGGGGCATCTCATCCTTTCGACTGAGGTTACCTGTTCTTTGGCATTCATCACAGCTGTGGGCATAGTTGTGGGCATCTTTGAAGATCGTTGGCCAATAATAGCCACTTTGAAATACCTTTGCAGCTGTTCTTTGGCCACCAAAGTGTCCACCATAAGGAGATGTGTGACAGTGCTGCAGCACAGACTTCGCTTCAGCAGCTGAAACACACTTCCTTAGCAAGCCGTCAGCACATGTTCTGTAAAGTGTGGGGTCATCCCAGATAAATTTCCTTGCTTCATGAAGGAACCTCTTCTTCTCTTGTCCTCCCTTGAAAACTGGTAAAACCTGTGATGCACGGAAGTTAGCAATGTCAGCAAACCAAGGTTCCTCATCGTTATCACGATGAGTTAAAGCAAAGACATGTTCATCAATAAAAGCATCAGAAATTGCGGGCTCCGCAATTTTTTCGCAATTGTGCTGCAATCGAGACAGGTGATCTGCAACCACGTTTTCACATCCTTTCTTGTCTCGAATGTCCAAATCAAACTCTTGCAACAGCAGTACCCACCTAATCAACCTAGGCTTAGCATCAGCCTTCCTCATAAGATACTTCAAGGCAGAATGGTCAGTGTACACAATTGTCCTAGTGCCTACAATATAGTTTCTAAATTTCTCACAAGCAAATACTACAGCAAGCATTTCTTTCTCAGTAGTTGTATAATTACATTGAGCCTCATTCAAGGTTTTACTAGCATAATATACAGGGTGTGTTAGCTTGTCAATCCTCTGTCCTAACATGACTCCTACAGCATAGTCACTGGCATCACATAGCATCTCAAATGGGAGATCCCAATTTGGTCCTACTATTATAGGTGCAGTGACTAGTGCTTTCTTAAGGGTAGTCCAAGCTACTAAGCATTCCTTAGAGAAGATGAATGGTCTATTTAGCTCTAAAAGCTCACACAGAGGCTTGGCTATCTTAGAAAAGTCCTTGATGAACCTTCTGTAGAAGCCAACATGCCCTAAGAAGCTTCTAATGGCTTTGACATTCTGAGGCTCTACCAACTTCTCTATGACCTCAATCTTTGCCCTATCAACCTCTACTCCTGCCCTTGACACTCTATGTCCTAAGACAATTCCCTCATCCACCATAAAATGGCATTTTTCCCAGTTTAGGACTAGGTTGGTCTCCTCACACCTAGCCAGGACTTGTCCTAGGTTTTCTAGACAGTTTGAAAATGAGTCCCCAAAGACTGAGAAGTCATCCATGAATATTTCTATCATGGACTCATCCAACTCAGAGAAGATTGCCATCATGCACCTTTGGAAAGTTGCCGGTGCATTGCATAAGCCAAAAGGCATTCTGCGAAAGGCAAAAGTTCCAAAAGGGCAAGTGAAGGTGGTCTTCTCTTGATCCTTAGGGTCTATAGTTATTTGATTATAGCCTGAATACCCGTCTAAGAAACAATAGTAGGCTCTACCAGCTATTCTGTCTAGCATCTGGTCAATGAACGGTAGAGGGAAGTGGTCTTTTTTAGTTTCTTTATTTAATTTCCTGTAATCCATACACACTCTCCACCCTGTGACAGTCCTTGTTGGAATTAGTTCGTTGTTCTCATTAACTACCACAGTTATTCCCCCCTTTTTAGGTACACATTGGATGGGGCTCACCCACTGGCTACTAGCTATTGGGAAGATCACTCCTGCATCTAACCATTTTATTATTTCCTTCTTTACTACCTCTTTCATAGAGGGGTTTAGCCTACGTTGGTGATCTACCCTAGGGGTGTGCTCTTCCTCTAATATAATTTTGTGCATGCAATAAGAAGGGCTAATGCCTCGAATATCAGCAATAGTCCATGCTATAGCCTTCCTATGTTGCTTAAGCAGTAAAATTAATTCAACCTCATGCTTTTCACTTAGCTTAGAAGAAATAATTACAGGCAGTGTATCATTATTTCCTAAATACGCATATTTGAGGTGAGTGGGTAGTGGTTTCAGTTCTAAAACAGGTGGATGTTCAATGGAGGGCTTTAAAGGATTCACAGATCTATCAGTTAAATCTATATTCATACATACATGTTGTGGTTTATCTACAGGCATATCCATTATGTCAGATACATTCAAGTCAGCTATATCTAATTGTACATATTCATTAGCATGCTTAGTTAATAATACATGCTCCAATTGTTCCTCCATCAAGGAGTCTACTACGTCCATGCTAGCACAGGATTCAAGGTCAGAGGGGTACCTTAAAGCTTTATATACACTAAACTTCACCTCTTCATCATGAACCCTCATAGTAAGCTCACCTTTTTGGACGTCTATAAGTGCCCTACCTGTGGCTAGAAATGGTCTGCCTAGCAGGATGGGGACCTCCTTGTCTGCCTCATAGTCCAGGACAATGAAATCTGCAAGGAAAATAAATTTGTCAACTTTCACTAGAATATCCTCAATCTTACCTTCAGGGTATGCGATGGATCTGTCTGCTAGTTGTAAAGTGACAGTGGTTGGACGTGCTTCTCCTATTCCCAACTGGCGGAATAGGGACAGGGGCATGAGATTTATGCTGGCGCCCAGGTCACAAAGCGCTCTGCCCACGTGCTTGCCTCCAAGTTCTACAGGTAAGGTGAAGGAACCAGGATCCTTCTCCTTCTTGGGCAGCTTGTTCTGGAGGATGGCACTGCACTCCTCAGTGAGGTTTACTGTTTCAAACTCACCAATTATTTTTTTGTTAGTAATAATGTCCTTCAAAAACTTCACATAGGAAGGCATAGACTGTAAAACTTCTACAAAAGGAATGTTGACATGCACTTGTTTAAGAATTTCTAAGAATTTATTAAAATGAACTTCCTGTTCCTGCTTCTTCTTAAGCCTTCGAGGGTATGGAGGTGGTGGCACATATGCAGGCACATCAGGGCGCCTTAGGATAGGTGGAGGCCTCGGAATTTCTTCTATCTCCTCAACAATTGGCTCTAGCCTGGCTCCTGATGTGCTAGTTGGTGGTGGACCTTGGTTTGGCAGAGACTCCAGTGGAGCACTAGACTCTGTGTTCTCTACTCTCTTTGGTGTGTCCTTTGTGTTGCTCACCAATGGTCTTCCACTCCTAAGTTCAATTGCTTGAACTTGTTCTTTGCCATCTCTCCTTGGTACCTCGGTGTCAGCAGGGAGTCTACCGGGGGGCCTACTCTTGAGTTCATTGGCTAATTGGCCTATTTGGTTTTCTAGGCTCCTAAGAGTAGCTTGCTGGCTTTGAAGCGTAGCATCATTCTTAGCTATGTATTCCTTGAGTAAGTTTTCTACAGAAGATCCTACAGGTTGATTGTATGGTTTTTGGTACATTGACTGGTTATGTTGGGGAGTGAAACCAGGTGTTCCACTCGGTCTAGGTTGGTTAGGATTTTGGTTAGTGTTTTGTTGGCCACCCCATGACTGGTTTGGGTGGTTTCTCCAACCAGGGTTATAGGTGTTGGAGTAGGGGTTATTCCTAGGCTGCTGCTGGCTCCCAACATAGCAGACTGAGGATGGATTCCCAGGGCAGTATTCATATGGGTGCCCTTCCCCACAGAATCCACAGATAAGTGCCTCGCCTTGACTTGGCTGGGTGCCCATTGACATGGCTGTGGCGGTATTGGCACTGGTGTGGAGATTGGCCTGAGCCATTTGCTTAACTAGGTTGGTCAGGGCGTTTATTTGGGTGCTCATGGCGCTTAGAGCATCCTTGTCTTGAGCTCTAGTTGGCTCTACTGGATCATCTGACCACCTACAGTGAGATGTTGAGATCTTCTCCAGGATCTCATAAGCTTCGTTGTAACTCTTGGACAACATGGAACCACCAGCAGATGAATTTAGAACTTGTCTGGTGCTGGGGTTGCATCCTTTGAAAAAGACTTCTATTTGGATACACCATGGAATGCCATGGTGTGGACATTTAATGAGAAGGTCTTTGAATCTTGTCCAAGCTTCGTGAAGAGACTCACTCGGAGCTTGCTTAAATTTTATGATATCATCACGAAAGGTCGAATTCCTATCTGGTGGGAAATATTTGACTAGGAATTTTTCTGCTAAGTCTGTCCAATTGAGGACAGATCCTGAGGGTAATGAATTTAACCACGTTTTGGCTTTGTCCCTCAAAGAGTAAGGGAAAAGATATAGCCTCAGGGCTTCTTGGGAAACTCCAGGAATGAGGAAGGTATCACTGACTCCTAGGAAGTTCCTAAGGTGGTTATGGGGGTCCTCATTTTCTATTCCAAAGAATTGTCCCACAGTGGACAACATTTGGAACATCACTGGTTTTAACTCGAAGGAGTTGGCAGTGATTTCAGGACGGATTATGCTGGGGTTCAGCTCCCCAGGCATAGGTACTAGGTACGAAAGGATGGCGCTATCCTTGTCATTCGCTATTTCAATGGGATTGCGAGTGACAGGCACCAGGTTTTGATCTATTCCAGCCATTTCTTCTTGAGTGGATTGCGGAAACTCTGCGGTTTCAGCAATTATTTGAGGTAAAAGGGGTTGTTTAAAGAGACGTTTCTTGGCTCTATTTCTAGCTTTAAATAATCTTTCAGGCTCAGGGTTGAACTCTAGATCACTACTTGGAGTCTCATTCATAAACTACCCTAAATGGTACCTGAAGAAGAAATGAAGATGGATCAAACTCAATGGAAAATAACTTGATGTTTCAGACTTAACAAACTTCGTTTTCACTTAAAATAAGTCCCCGGCAGCGGCGCCAAAAACTTGTTGCGTGCTCAATGTGTTAAAGATAAATAAGCAAGAAGGTAGATAGAGCACTCAGAACATGCAAGCATACATGGTCTCACAGCAACTTATTTTTAGCTATTCATGAAGTGTATTTGTTAAGAAAGAAGGGGTGGATTTGATGGGGTAAAATTGGTTTTTAATTATCTAATTTTTGCTGAATGTGTAAAGGAATGCAACATAAACAAATGCAAGTTGAAATTAGACTCAAAAGACAAGAGATGGAATTAATAAACGAAGAAGAAAACAGCTAAACAGAATGATAACTTAGCAGAATTGCGGACACCGCAATTGTACCGCAATTGAATAACAGCGAAAGTGTGTAAATGGGTGAATTAAGGGCTACTAATGACTATCCTATAGGCATTTTTATACGATTCTCAAGCACTGGATCTACTCTCTATGCATCAAACTCACTCTATCTCATGTATCGTCCGATTCCATGCATTAGATTCTTTAGTTTACTCGACTCAAAGTAAGGTCTTAAGCATCTTGTTAAAACAGAAGTGTTTAGTTTGTACTAGGGAAACGCCTATTCCTAGGCCGTTTCCTGGTTACCATGAAAGGCTAGCATGATTATACGACTCTGAACTCTTACTCCTTCCAGAGGTTAGGAGTTCTTTGGACAAAATGGATGGCCAATCGAAATTGCCCGTGGGATGAAGCTTACATACAATCAATGCTTCGAGAGCTATCCTACATGCTTGGTTCACGTTTTTAGCCTATAGTTCTGTCATTAGCATGCCCCTAAGTGACTTAGCTACTCATGGATATACAGAGAACATAAATGTAAGATAAAACAGACATGCTTAGAAGGGAAATATACTCCAAACAGTAAGACAAAACCGTAGCAGCAGAAGATGGAAACTGTGAAATGAAGACTTGCAATTTGATTACTTTGAATGTTGAACGGACAAAAGGGAACTTAAAGGAAATAATTCAAAGACAGACAGCGACGAAATGCAGTAGATAGAACATTAAGCCAGAAACAACAACTGATCAAAGCTGGAAATTAGAAAAGGAAAACAGAAAGCAGGAAAGGACGCATGAAAGCCTCGTTGCAGTCGCCTCGAATGAAGGGGATGAAAGGTCAGCCTTGCTTGGATGAATCCAATCGAGAGAGAAGAAGAATCTCCTCTCCTTCCTATCAGATTATCGATTCCAACAGCTGAGACTCTCACTCCAACAGACGGCAAAGGAAAACAGGGCGAAAAGATGGACTGCGAGAAGACTCTACGCTTTCGGATGATGACTGAACCTCCGACTTTGACCCCCTTTTATAGTAGTTTGCAGGTGCGTTTGGGCCAAGGAGAACCATCAATCTTCAACGTCATATATCAGAATGGATGGAGGAGAAAGAACGAATCCCTGAAATTACGGAAATTAACAGAAACAGATCAGTCAACTTACGGTTTTCACTTGAATAATTGCGGCTTTGACAATGTTTTCGCAATGCTGTCGCAATGCAGCTTTTTTCATTCTTTTCCTTCGGTTTTCAACCCTTTTCTTTCCTATTGTACAAAAGTCCTAATTTAGCTACCTTCTTCTCATTCTCATATTTAAGCATAGGTTTAGGCTAAATGCTATCAAAAACACCTAAAAGTGTACATCTTCTTAAGCTAAATGGGTCCTAAATAAGTCACTTTCAGAGACTTAACACACCCCCAAACTTAAGGTTTTGCTTGTCCTCAAGCATACTAAGGACTTACCTAGACTGCTGTTTCACCTTCTTTAACCACTTTACTGACTCCCTTATATCCCTATCTATAGCACTGCTGTCCTGTGATACACTTCTCAGTTTAAAACTACCCTCTTATCTAGCTTCTTCTGACTTCGCCTGCCCAACACTTACCTGCTTTTATTAACTTCCTACAACTGATCTATTTGCTTTTGTCATATCATGCCACTATCCCTTAAGGTTTCAAATTCTGCCTAGCTTTACCTCAGACTCAGTACATGCTTCTAGTTTTATTCTTAATTTGTCTAGGATTCCTTAGAGTCATGCCAGTCTTAGTATTAACGGTGACAGTAGTACTTTTAAAGAACAACCTAAACCCTGGCATCACTACATTGGATAAACACTCATCTCCCTAAACAACCCTACAAGTTACAACTTTGTGCTTAGCTAATTGAGGATCAGAGTTCTTTTTAAATAGGACACCTAAGCCACAAAGTTATAACTCCTAGGTATACATTCTTCTTCCCTATTCTTTTCCCTTTTTCTTACTTAGGTGGGGCCTCTCCTTTGGTTGCCTTTTGATGCAATGCCACTTGTGGGTCACACACTTGGCACTGATTACTTAGCAACCTAAGAGAGACCCCCCTCTTTATTCTATTTTTCGTTTTTTTTTTTTTTTTTTTTTCAGTTCATCATTTTTTGTAAGGGAGAAGAAGAATGCTTATGTTTCTACGGGAGAGAGGAATGTTCCTAGGCCTAGGGTGGCCTCCCCCAAACTTCAACTACTCATTGTCCCCAATGAGTGTCTGAGGTGGCACACCCCCAAACTATCCTAGAAGCATCTAGTCTAAGGTAAAACAAAGAGAATCTAAAGCCCTAGGCATAGACAGAACATTGAAAAGAAAATATCACAGTAGCAGTAAATTAAAAAAAAACAGACAGTTAAGGGCTTAAAGCTGTGCATGCTGAGCTTTTTAGAGGTCGATTTAAACTAGCAAAGGGTGTCCTATGACACTCATCCAGCATGCTTTCAGATAAGCTATATATGGTAGTCATGATAGCAGCAAAAGATGGAATTTAAACAGATCACAGCCTAGCTAAACAGACAGTCCAAACATGCTTGCCGTCATGAAAATTGCGGGTACCGCAATTATTTCGCAATTAGATCAGGGCAGATATAACAGTGATTAAGGCCTCTAAGCATGCTCTTTCCAGTCATTCACGCTCTCCTAAAAATAAAACAAAACTAACCTATCTAGTCACCTATCATCAGACTATACTAAGCAAAATTAAAAACATAAAACTAAGCATCTAAGACAGATCAAAAATGTACTAAAACAGCATAATTCACATAAGCTATCAGAAAGCAGAAAATTGTTTTTTTTTTCTAAGGGAACAACAATACTCCCTTCAGTGCACTTCAAACCAGCACTCAAACATCGTCATCCTCATCTGGTTGTCGTGGTCGTGGAGGCACCCATGGAGTCAGGAGATTTGTGGGGAAGTCAGGGAAGATGCACCCAAGTTGGTCTGCAACTTCCTTGTCCCTTGCCTGCGCATAAGTGGCCCATTGAGCCATTCTCCTCTGCATATCCATCAGGCAGGCCATGGATAGGGACTGCTCAGCAGCCAGCCTATCCAGTTCAAACTCCATATTCCCCTTCCTCTTCAGCCTCAGGCTAGCCGGCAACTCCAAGTGGCCTGTGTAAGCCATTTGCTGCTCCATGCGCTCGGTGGGGACTCCTGCAAGCAAACATAGTTTGGTTATGGTATTAGGGAAAAACAGTGGTCCCTTACCTTTCTTGGCACACTCAGCAATAGCAGCAGTGATGACTTCTCCCACGTTGATCGTGAGACCTCTCATTATCGCATACACCAGCAGCGATCGGCTCTGGTTGATTGTAGTCTCGTGAGTCACTGGGGACAATCTCCTTCTCACGAACGAAAACCAAACAGCCGCCTTAGCCGTGAGGTTGGCACTCATGAGAGTGTGCCTCCCATTGCGTGATACAGTCCACGCTGCCTCAGGCTGGCCAATGGTTCGAATGGCCTCCTCCAGCACTGCCTCAGTAGGCTCATCAACGATCCGTGCATAATCTGTATGTGTTTGGCCCTTGAGACCATAGGCTTCGTTGATGGCCTTAGCTGAGAAATCCACTTCTACCCCTCTGACCACAGACAGGCCATCCTCAGGGCTGAGCACATTGGCGTAGAAATCATACACCATGCTCGTGTAGGCTGGATTGGGCGGTCTGCAAAATTCCTCCCAGCCGTGGTTCATCACTCCTGCGCGCAAGAACTGCGGCAGGTCAGCAGGTCGGTCGAGGAAGCCTTTCTCGTGCAGCAACTCCCTCTTCTTCAGCTCAGCACCCCTGGACTCAGCATCAGAGGAAACATACCTCACTGACTGAGGCTCGTCTTCAGGGTAGAGCTTTGCCTTCCCTTTATCTGATGGTTTGGCTGACTCGGCAGCCTCAACCTTGAGTCGTTTGAGCGAAGGCTCAGTGCTCTCTTTGTCTGCTGAAGGCGCCCTTTTAGCCTTCTTCTTTTTCAGCTTCTTGGATCGCCTGGCCTTGACAATCTTGGCCTTCTTCTTCTTGAGCTTTGCCTCAATGTTGATCTGCTGCAGGCATGCCCCCAGCGTCTCTTCCATGGAATCATCCTGCTGTGCAGGACTCTCTGGGCTAGCTTCCCTTGC
The DNA here is from genome assembly GCA_028017165.1 of Herpetospermum pedunculosum. Taxonomy (NCBI): domain Eukaryota; kingdom Viridiplantae; phylum Streptophyta; class Magnoliopsida; order Cucurbitales; family Cucurbitaceae; genus Herpetospermum; species Herpetospermum pedunculosum. The sequence goes on from CM051522.1 coordinate 53,528,944, forward strand.
AGGCGAGAAGACCTCGTCTTCACCACCTTCCCCACTGCCCTGAGTGGATTCCTGGTACTCCCCATATGAGAATTCAGGATCAGGCCGTGGAGGCGTGTGCGAAGGTGTGGCACTCTACTCTGCTGTAGGCGTCTGCACGGAATTCAGTGGTGAAGACGGCGTCTCAGGGCTCTGTGCCGGCGGTGATGATGAAAGCTCTGGGCTGTGCACTGGTCCAGATGGTGAAGGGTTGTGCGCAGGCGATGCAGATGGCGACGAACCCTTCTTGGTCGACTCGTGGGACGCACGATCCGTTTCTTGACTCTCCACAGAGGGAGTCTTTGCTTTGCTTGGTTCGGCGGCCGTCTCGACACTCCACCGGCGTTTTTTGGGTGTACCTGCTGGTTCAGAGGGTCCAGCAGGGATCTCAGTGACAACCCTCCACTTCTTCCTACGGATCGGAAGCTTGGGAAGAGGTCCGGTGCGAACAGCACCCGCATCTGCAAGGGTCAGAAGTGCTTCCCTCGCAGCCGCTTCAGCTGCGTCATCAGCCTTCTTCTTGGCTGCGGATCTTTCAGCCCTTGTGGACACCATTGTCGAATCTTGGAGGTTTGGAGAGAAGGATCAAAGATGAAGAGAATCTCAGTTTTCTTGGAAATCAGAGAATGAGAGAATCGTATCGATCGAGCGCCTTCTAACGGATATAAAGGCAACGGCTAAATCCCAACGGCTATATTTTGCGAATCCTGCAATTCCAGCGCAATTTTAGGGATTTTTTTCATCTAAATGGCAAACTTTGTTCGTCCGTATCTTTTATTTGGCTCGATCGTTTCTTGATTTTTAAAGCTGGGATTACTCTCCTTGATTCCCTCTTTCGATTCCCTACAAAAAGAAATAAAAACAATATCAAATTCGTAATTAAAATCACACAACAAAACACACAAATGATAACCGGAAAATCGCAAAAAATAAACTAAGGCATGAGCCTTATGTTGACGAGCACAGCAATCACTCGTCCTCTCTCGTTCTCATTGTTATGCTTCAGTCAAGAGGAAGGCCGAGAGAGTCTTCACATCTCCTTCCTCATAGTAGTGCTTTAATCTTGCACCATTAACCATGAATGGTTGGCCTTGCTGCAAGTTCTTTATCTCTATTGCACCATGAACAAACACATTAGTAATGACAAATGGACCCGACCATCTAGACTTAAGTTTCCCTGGAAATAGTTTCAACCGTGAGTTAAACAACAAAACAAGTTGACCCTTCTTAAAGTCCTTAACTCTAAGTCTACTATCGTGCCAAATCTTGGTTTTTTCCTTGTACATCTTAGCATTTTCATAGGCCATATGCCTAAGCTCATCAAGCTCATGTAATTGCAAAGACCTCAGTGTCCCCGCATCCTTTACACAAAAATTCAATTCCTTCATGGCCCAAAATGCCTTGTTTTCTAACTCAAGTGGTAAGTGACAAGCCTTGCCATATACCAGCCTATAAGGGGACATACCTAAGGGTGTCTTATATGCTGTCCTATAAGCCCAAAGTGCATCCTCAAGCTTGAAGGACCAGTCTTTCCTATTAGGTTTGACCACTTTTTCTAGGATGTTCTTAATTTCCCTATTTGAGATTTCAGCTTGTCCATTTGAGTGTGGGTGATAGGGAGTGGCTATTCTATGTCTAATGTTATACTTAGCCAACACTCTCTCCATAGCCTTGTTAATGAAATGTGACCCCTCATCACTAATGATGGCACGAGGTGTCCCAAACCTAGTAAAAATGTGCCTATGCAAGAAGTTGGTGACTGTTTTAGCATCATTATTAGGACACGCTTTGGCTTCTACCCACTTGGACACATAGTCCACTGCTACTAATATGTAAAGGTTACCTGATGATGGAGGGAATGGTCCCATGAAGTCAATGCCCCACACATCAAAGAGCTCTAACTCTAAGATGTAGGTGAGGGGCATCTCATCCTTTCGACTGAGGTTACCTGTTCTTTGGCATTCATCACAGCTGTGGGCATAGTTGTGGGCATCTTTGAAGATCGTTGGCCAATAGTAGCCACTCTGAAATACCTTTGCAGCTGTTCTTTGGCCACCAAAGTGTCCACCATAAGGAGCTGTGTGGCAGTGATGCAGCACAGACTTCGCCTCAGCAGCTGAAACACACTTCCTTAGCAAGCCGTCAGCACATGTTCTGTAAAGTGTGGGGTCATCCCAGATAAATTTCCTTGCTTCATGAAGGAACCTCTTCTTCTCTTGTCCTCCCTTGAAAACTGGTAAAACCTGTGATGCACGGAAGTTAGCAATGTCAGCAAACCAAGGTTCCTCATCGTTATCACGATGAGTTAAAGCAAAGACATGTTCATCAATAAAAGCATCAGAAATTGCGGGCTCCGCAATTTTTTCGCAATTGTGCTGCAATCGAGACAGGTGATCTGCAACCACGTTTTCACATCCTTTTTTGTCTCGAATGTCCAAATCAAACTCTTGCAACAGCAGTACCCACCTAATCAACCTAGGCTTAGCATCAGCCTTCCTCATAAGATACTTCAAGGCAGAATGGTCAGTGTACACAATTGTCCTAGTGCCTACAATATAGTTTCTAAATTTCTCACAAGCAAATACTACAGCAAGCATTTCTTTCTCAGTAGTTGTATAATTACATTGAGCCTCATTCAAGGTTTTACTAGCATAATATACAGGGTGTGTTAGCTTGTCAATCCTCTGTCCTAACATGACTCCTACAGCATAGTCACTGGCATCACATAACATCTCAAATGGGAGATCCCAATTTGGTCCTACTATTATAGGTGCAGTGACTAGTGCTTTCTTAAGGGTAGTCCAAGCTACTAAGCATTCCTTAGAGAAGATGAATGGTCTATTTAGCTCTAAAAGCTCACACAGAGGCTTGGCTATCTTAGAAAAGTCCTTGATGAACCTTCTGTAGAAGCCAGCATGCCCTAAGAAGCTTCTAATGGCTTTGACATTCTGGGGCTCTACCAACTTCTCTATGACCTCAATCTTTGCCCTATCAACCTCTACTCCTGCCCTTGACACTCTATGTCCTAAGACAATTCCCTCATCCATCATAAAATGGCATTTTTCCCAGTTTAGGACTAGGTTGGTCTCCTCACACCTAGCCAGGACTTGTCCTAGGTTTTCTAGACAGTTTGAAAATGAGTCCCCAAAGACTGAGAAGTCATCCATGAATATTTCTATCATGGACTCATCCAACTCAGAGAAGATTGCCATCATGCACCTTTGGAAAGTTGCCGGTGCATTGCATAAGCCAAAAGGCATTCTGCGAAAGGCAAAAGTTCCAAAAGGGCAAGTGAAGGTGGTCTTCTCTTGATCCTTAGGGTCTATAGTTATTTGATTATAGCCTGAATACCCGTCTAAGAAACAATAGTAGGCTCTACCAGCTATTCTGTCTAGCATCTGGTCAATGAACGGTAGAGGGAAGTGGTCTTTTTTAGTTTCTTTATTTAATTTCCTGTAATCCATACACACTCTCCACCCTGTGACAGTCCTTGTTGGAATTAGTTCGTTGTTCTCATTAACTACCACAGTTATTCCCCCCTTTTTAGGTACACATTGGATGGGGCTCACCCACTGGCTACTAGCTATTGGGAAGATCACTCCTGCATCTAACCATTTTATTATTTCCTTCTTTACTACCTCTTTCATAGAGGGGTTTAGCCTACGTTGGTGATCTACCCTAGGGGTGTGCTCTTCCTCTAATATAATTTTGTGCATGCAATAAGAAGGGCTAATGCCTCGAATATCAGCAATAGTCCATGCTATAGCCTTCCTATGTTGCTTAAGCAGTAAAATTAATTCAACCTCATGCTTTTCACTTAGCTTAGAAGAAATAATTACAGGCAGTGTATCATTATTTCCTAAATACGCATATTTGAGGTGAGTGGGTAGTGGTTTCAGTTCTAAAACAGGTGGATGTTCAATGGAGGGCTTTAAAGGATTCACAGATCTATCAGTTAAATCTATATTCATACATACATGTTGTGGTTTATCTACAGGCATATCCATTATGTCAGATACATTCAAGTCAGCTATATCTAATTGTACATATTCATTAGCATGCTTAGTTAATAATACATGCTCCAATTGTTCCTCCATCAAGGAGTCTACTACGTCCATGCTAGCACAGGATTCAAGGTCAGAGGGGTACCTTAAAGCTTTATATACACTAAACTTCACCTCTTCATCATGAACCCTCATAGTAAGCTCACCTTTTTGGACGTCTATAAGTGCCCTACCTGTGGCTAGAAATGGTCTGCCTAGCAGGATGGGGACCTCCTTGTCCGCCTCATAGTCCAGGACAATGAAATCTGCAAGGAAAATAAATTTGTCAACTTTCACTAGAATATCCTCAATCTTACCTTCAGGGTATGCGATGGATCTGTCTGCTAGTTGTAAAGTGACAGTGGTTGGACGTGCTTCTCCTATTCCCAACTGGCGGAATAGGGACAGGGGCATGAGATTTATGCTGGCGCCCAGGTCACAAAGCGCTCTGCCCACGTGCTTGCCTCCAAGTTCTACAGGTAAGGTGAAGGAACCAGGATCCTTCTCCTTCTTGGGCAGCTTGTTCTGGAGGATGGCACTGCACTCCTCAGTGAGGTTTACTGTTTCAAACTCACCAATTATTTTTTTGTTAGTAATAATGTCCTTCAAAAACTTCACATAGGAAGGCATAGACTGTAAAACTTCTACAAAAGGAATGTTGACATGCACTTGTTTAAGAATTTCTAAGAATTTATTAAAATGAACTTCCTGTTCCTGCTTCTTCTTAAGCCTTCGAGGGTATGGAGGTGGTGGCACATATGCAGGCACATCAGGGCGCCTTAGGATAGGTGGAGGCCTCGGAATTTCTTCTATCTCCTCAACAATTGGCTCTAGCCTGGCTCCTGATGTGCTAGTTGGTGGTGGACCTTGGTTTGGCAGAGACTCCAGTGGAGCACTAGACTCTGTGTTCTCTACTCTCTTTGGTGTGTCCTTTGTGTTGCTCACCAATGGTCTTCCACTCCTAAGTTCAATTGCTTGAACTTGTTCTTTGCCATCTCTCCTTGGTACCTCGGTGTCAGCAGGGAGTCTACCGGGGGGCCTACTCTTGAGTTCATTGGCTAATTGGCCTATTTGGTTTTCTAGGCTCCTAAGAGTAGCTTGCTGGCTTTGAAGCGTAGCATCATTCTTAGCTATGTATTCCTTGAGTAAGTTTTCTACAGAAGATCCTACAGGTTGATTGTATGGTTTTTGGTACATTGACTGGTTATGTTGGGGAGTGAAACCAGGTGTTCCACTCGGTCTAGGTTGGTTAGGATTTTGGTTAGTGTTTTGTTGGCCACCCCATGACAGGTTTGGGTGGTTTCTCCAACCAGGGTTATAGGTGTTGGAGTAGGGGTTATTCCTAGGCTGCTGCTGGCTCCCAACATAGCAGACTGAGGATGAATTCCCAGGGCAGTATTCATATGGGTGCCCTTCCCCACAGAATCCACAGATAAGTGCCTCGCCTTGACTTGGCTGGGTGCCCATTGACATGGCTGTGGCGGTATTGGCACTGGTGTGGAGATTGGCCTGAGCCATTTGCTTAACTAGGTTGGTCAGGGCGTTTATTTGGGTGCTCATGGCGCTTAGAGCATCCTTGTCTTGAGCTCTAGTTGGCTCTACTGGATCATCTGACCACCTACAGTGAGATGTTGAGATCTTCTCCAGGATCTCATAAGCTTCGTTGTAACTCTTGGACAACATGGAACCACCAGCAGATGAATTTAGAACTTGTCTGGTGCTGGGGTTGCATCCTTTGAAAAAGACTTCTATTTGGATACACCATGGAATGCCATGGTGTGGACATTTAATGAGAAGGTCTTTGAATCTTGTCCAAGCTTCGTGAAGAGACTCACTCGGAGCTTGCTTAAATTTTATGATATCATCACGAAAGGTCGAATTCCTATCTGGTGGGAAATATTTGACTAGGAATTTTTCTGCTAAGTCTGTCCAATTGAGGACAGATCCTGAGGGTAATGAATTTAACCACGTTTTGGCTTTGTCCCTCAAAGAGTAAGGGAAAAGATATAGCCTCAGGGCTTCTTGGGAAACTCCAGGAATGAGGAAGGTATCACTGACTCCTAGGAAGTTCCTAAGGTGGTTATGGGGGTCCTCATTTTCTATTCCAAAGAATTGTCCCACAGTGGACAACATTTGGAACATCACTGGTTTTAACTCGAAGGAGTTGGCAGTGATTTCAGGACGGATTATGCTGGGGTTCAGCTCCCCAGGCATAGGTACTAGGTACGAAAGGATGGCGCTATCCTTGTCATTCGCTATTTCAATGGGATTGCGAGTGACAGGCACCAGGTTTTGATCTATTCCAGCCATTTCTTCTTGAGTGGATTGCGGAAACTCTGCGGTTTCAGCAATTATTTGAGGTAAAAGGGGTTGTTTAAAGAGACGTTTCTTGGCTCTATTTCTAGCTTTAAATAATCTTTCAGGCTCAGGGTTGAACTCTAGATCACTACTTGGAGTCTCATTCATAAACTACCCTAAATGGTACCTGAAGAAGAAATGAAGATGGATCAAACTCAATGGAAAATAACTTGATGTTTCAGACTTAACAAACTTCGTTTTCACTTAAAATAAGTCCCCGGCAGCGGCGCCAAAAACTTGTTGCGTGCTCAATGTGTTAAAGATAAATAAGCAAGAAGGTAGATAGAGCACTCAGAACATGCAAGCATACATGGTCTCACAGCAAGTAGTAAGTATATTTCATTCGTTTTTTCCACAGAGACTTATTTTTAGCTATTCATGAAGTGTATTTGTTAAGAAAGAAGGGGTGGATTTGATGGGGTAAAATTGGTTTTTAATTATCTAATTTTTGCTGAATGTGTAAAGGAATGCAACATAAACAAATGCAAGTTGAAATTAGACTCAAAAGACAAGAGATGGAATTAATAAACGAAGAAGAAAACAGCTAAACAGAATGATAACTTAGCAGAATTGCGGACACCGCAATTGTACCGCAATTGAATAACAGCGAAAGTGTGTAAATGGGTGAATTAAGGGCTACTAATGACTATCCTATAGGCATTTTTATACGATTCTCAAGCACTGGATCTACTCTCTATGCATCAAACTCACTCTATCTCATGTATCGTCCGATTCCATGCATTAGATTCTTTAGTTTACTCGACTCAAAGTAAGGTCTTAAGCATCTTGTTAAAACAGAAGTGTTTAGTTTGTACTAGGGAAACGCCTATTCCTAGGCCGTTTCCTGGTTACCATGAAAGGCTAGCATGATTATACGACTCTGAACTCTTACTCCTTCCAGAGGTTAGGAGTTCTTTGGACAAAATGGATGGCCAATCGAAATTGCCCGTGGGATGAAGCTTACATACAATCAATGCTTCGAGAGCTATCCTACATGCTTGGTTCACGTTTTTAGCCTATAGTTCTGTCATTAGCATGCCCCTAAGTGACTTAGCTACTCATGGATATACAGAGAACAGAAATGTAAGATAAAACAGACATGCTTAGAAGGGAAATATACTCCAAACAGTAAGACAAAACCGTAGCAGCAGAAGATGGAAACTGTGAAATGAAGACTTGCAATTTGATTACTTTGAATGTTGAACGGACAAAAGGGAACTTAAAGGAAATAATTCAAAGACAGACAGCGACGAAATGCAGTAGATAGAACATTAAGCCAGAAACAACAACTGATCAAAGCTGGAAATTAGAAAAGGAAAACAGAAAGCAGGAAAGGACGCATGAAAGCCTCGTTGCAGTCGCCTCGAATGAAGGGGATGAAAGGTCAGCCTTGCTCGGATGAATCCAATCGAGAGAGAAGAAGAATCTCCTCTCCTTCCTATCAGATTATCGATTCCAACAGCTGAGACTCTCACTCCAACAGACGGCAAAGGAAAACAGGGCGAAAAGATGGACTGCGAGAAGACTCTACGCTTTCGGATGATGACTGAACCTCCGACTTTGACCCCCTTTTATAGTAGTTTGCAGGTGCGTTTGGGCCAAGGAGAACCATCAATCTTCAACGTCATATATCAGAATGGATGGAGGAGAAAGAACGAATCCCTGAAATTACGGAAATTAACAGAAACAGATTAGTCAACTTACGGTTTTCACTTGAATAATTGCGGCTTTGACAATGTTTTCGCAATGCTGTCGCAATGCAGCTTTTTTCATTATTTTCCTTCGGTTTTCAACCCTTTTCTTTCCTATTGTACAAAAGTCCTAATTTAGCTACCTTCTTCTCATTCTCATATTTAAGCATAGGTTTAGGCTAAATGCTATCAAAAACACCTAAAAGTGTACATCTTCTTAAGCTAAATGGGTCCTAAATAAGTCACTTTCAGAGACTTAACAGTGGGGGAGGTACATAAGTACACATAACTCTACGCAATTCTACGCAATCTGACTCTACCGCTCCTACTTACGCTCAGACCTCTCTAACTTAAGCATCAGAGCCTCGTGGGCCTAGCCCCACACCGGTGCAAGTTTACCCTTTCCTTTCTCGTACAAGTGTCCTCTTACTTAGTCGGCGACCACCCGCGACGGAGCACACGAGAATCTAGGAAAGTCTAAAATCTTACGCCAATAACCTTCGACAGCTTAAAAAACAATCATGAAAGAGGTTTGAAAGGATCTAAGCATGGAAGAAAACTAAATCTTATACGATTAGAATTACCTGGAACTATTAGACATGTTAAATATATAATACGCAATGATTTGTGGTTTGTGGTATTTCTCATCTATGCAACTTAGACCAAACATGGACAATCCTCACTACATAGCCTTTTGTAGACCATAACCTAACTAACTAACTAACTAACTAACTATATATATATAACTCTACCCTAGGGTTTTCTATAATCCCCTAGGACCAACGAGCTGGTTTTTGCTCAGGCCACACCACTATATGCGAAGTCTTGGGCCCATAATCAAGATCACACAATATGCCCATAGCCTAAATATAATTGCTAGTAAATTTGTTACTCACATATGAATTAATTATTATATTAATTCCAACAATCTCCCACTTGGACAACAATTTCCTTATTAGCAATTATTAATTTATTCTTAAGTGCACAATTTAATGCTATTTCAAAAATAACTTCCCTTTAATCACAATCCGATCCATTTTGTATACGAATGAGGAACCAAAGCGGCTTTTGTCACATGTATTGTCGTAACTTAGCCTTCAATGATCACCACACCAAATATACTCAATGACATGGATCGAGTGTGGAAGAGCTGAAGGGAATGAACTTTTCACACCCCCGCAGCGGAAACATTTGAAATCGATCTTTGTTTTATTTAGAATTAAACTAAAACAAGTTAAGCAACTATTACCTTTGAAGAACTATGAACTTCTTGTGTTTCTTTTTCCACGAGATCTTCCTCGCTATGACTCGAACATAGGACCAAAAGCTTGTTGGAGCCTCCTTGAAAGAATGGAGTTTTGAGAGAACAATTCTCTCCGTAGGGAAATTGACTAGTGTTTTGAGAGAACAAAACCTTTTGGCTAAACCTAAATGTCCTATTTATAGGGCCTTTAGTAATTAATTTTATTTAATAAAATACATTTTAATATCTATTATATTAAAATATGTATTTTATATTTATTTGAATCTCACCAAATATCATAAAATTAATCTTTTATAATATACATTTAACCAATTTGAATCTCATCCAAATTTCATATGTATATATAGTTTTCAATATTAATGTATCTAATACACAAACTATTACCTCTAATATTTAATGTATCAAATACAATAAATATATTTGTCTCTTCTATATTTAATATATCAACTATATTAAATATTAATTTGAATTCTTTCAAATTTGTCTTTCAACTAAATTGATCATTTTAGTGTTACTATGAGCTAGCAAGAGGATCGGACCTACAGATTTATAAGCTCCAATGCTACAAAATTAATTAATTAAACTCTTCAATTAATTAACTTTCATTCATTAACTCTAGGTTCACTCCACTATAGGCCTAGAGTTGCACTCTTATGCACTATAAGCCTAGAGTTGCACTCTTATGCACTATAGGACAAATTATGTCCATGGATATAACCATTACATGTAAGTCGATCCTTCACGAGTTGTTCGTAATTAAAGCTGGGTCAAAAGTCCGATTTACCCCTATTTACATATTCCACCTTAAGTATCACTGATTCTCTAATGAACAACCTGTTTATGATCCAACCATAAACCAAGTCCCTCTCGGGCCAGTGAGAGGGTGAGGCCCCATTGTTCAAGTCCCGAAATCAGCACTTAAGGGAACTACTGATAACTCTCCAAATGAGAGTTATTTAGAGCCAAAATAGAAGGAATATTGAGTCTTCATTGAGTAAGTGAGTTGATTAATTTGATGTTTTAAGGAATTTAGCTTAAAGAAGAGTGAAAGTCTGCTTAAGAGTCATTGTGCGAAAATTGTATATATTTGTGCCTGATTGTACTTAAATAAGCCATTGTGTGTCAATTTCAGGTTTTGCTAAGATGTTGCTGAGAAGCATTTTGGGCAGCAAGGCTGGCTGTATTGTCGAAGGAATATTGCGGGCGCGACGCGACAGTAAAGCTGAGACCTTTAAGGATCTTTTTGCGAACGCATCGCATTCGCAAAAACTGTACTTGATCACGTGAAGATGCATAATCTGTCCCCTGCCGTACAAGCAGAAATACTTTATCCGTTGCAGCCATCCAATGAAATTCCTTCGGCCATTTTAGGGCAAATTTGGAGGAAATCCTTGGGGTATATATAGAAAAGGGTAGAGAGAGAAAATAGAAGAATCGAAAAGGGAACTTTTAGAAGAATAATCTTAGAATTCGGTGCATTTGAGGAAGAGGGAATCCTCCATTGAAGATAGCTCCAAGAACTCTACAGCTGTGAAGAAACTATTCAGAGAAGAAGCTTCTTGGAGAGGAAGATTGTTGGAGAAAAGAGAAGGAGTTGCTTGAAGGAACCAAGGGGAACTCGTGGAGCTCGAGAGCATCTTCTTCATCCTTCTACAACCTCTTCAGTCCTTATTCTCTTCATCTTTACTAGTAGTTAGTGTAATAGTTGTAATGAATTTATTTACTGAGTTGTTTGTTATTTTGAGCATGTGGAACTAACTTCCCAAAGGGAAGGCTAGGAGTAAGGTTTAATGAATGAAAATGATATTTTGGCGTAAGCTTAACATAATATTTACAAAGCATGTGTGTGGTTATTCTAATAATGCATTTTCGACCGGCCATCCATTATGTGTTACTGATTTCTGAACATCCGAGAGGAGTAGGGAGTATGATTTCGCATGCTTTTGCTAGCCTTTCATGGTAACCAGAGAGGAGGCTAGGCATAGTCGCTCTTCTAGTACACTCTATAGCATGTTGTTATTGATAGAACCGAGATCCCGACACAACCAGAGGCGCAACGGAAAAAGCCTAAGCTGGCTAAGGATCTGCAGCAATCAATAAGTAACAAACAGAGAGTGAAGAAAAATACCAACACTTAGCATTTTTCTGACCCTCGAAAGCCACCGATAAAAGTCCTTACAGACCGGTAAACCGACCGGTAAAGTCAATTGAGGAAGTTAACCGATAATGACCCACCGGTAAGACACCTCGGTGTGCCACCGATAAAGATCACAAGATCCGACCGGTAAATGGCACACCGGTATGTCTTGACCGGTAAATGCTTCACAAGCATTCTACCGAGAAGCCCCGACCGGTAAAAATGTGTGAATAAATCACACCGGTAAAAACCGGACCGATAAGTTTACCACCGATAAACCGGTTCGGTAAGTATAACATACTCACACCGGTAAACTTACACCGGTAAGGATTGGACCAGTTAGCACCGACCGGTAAATCCTTATCGTAAGCCTTGAACCGGTAAACCGGTAGAAAACCTTCACAAGATTTCCACCGGTAAACCTGTAAGACTCGACTAGTAACACTTACCGGTCTGATCCTTCGGTAAAGTTCCACCGGTATGAACGACCAGTAAATCTCGACCAAAGAATCAAACTCTAAACGCTTAAGAAACAACGTTTAGGAGGCAACCAGTAAATTACCTATCGATATTACCTGACCGGTAATATCGACTGGTAATTCTACCAGAAAGCCAAAACAAGGAAAAACATACCTTGTTTTGTTGTTTGTCTTCTCGTCTCCTCAGCATCTCTACTGCTGTTGCGTGCTCAATGTGTAAAGATAAATAAGCAATAAGGTAGAGAGAGCACTTAGAACATGCAAGCATACATGGTCTCACAGCAAGTAGTAAGTATATTTCATTCGTTTTTTCCACAGAGACTTATTTTTAGCTATTCGCAAAGTGTGATTGTTAAGAAAGATGGGATGAATTTGATGGGGTAAAATTGGTTTTTAATTATCTACTTTTTGCTGAATGTATAAAGGGATATAACATAAACAAATGCAAGTTGAAACTAGACTTAAAAGACAAGAGATGGAATTAACAAACGAGGAAGAAAACAGCTAACCAGAATGAAAATCTGGCAGAATTGCGAGGACCGCAATGTTACCGCAATTAAATAACAGCGAAACTGAGTAAATGGGTGAATTAAGGGCTACTAATGACTATCCTATAGGCATTTTATTACGATTCTCAAGCATTGGACCAACTCTCTATACATCAAACTCACTCTATCTCAAGTATCGTCCGATTCCATGCATTAGAGTCTTAAGTTTACTCGACTTCAAAGTAAGGTCTTAAGCATCTTGTTAAAACAGGAGTGTTTAGTTTGTACTAGGGAAACGCCTATTCCTAGGCCGTTTCCTGATTACCATGAAAGGCTAGCATGATTATATGACTCTGAACTCTTACTCCTTCCAGAGGTTAGGAGTTCTTTGGACAAAATGGATGGCCAATCGAAATTGCCCGTGGGATGAAGCTTACATACAATCAATGATTCGAGAGCTATCCTACATACTTGATGCACGTTTTTTTAGCCTATAGTTCTGTCATTAGCATGCCCCTAAGTGGCTTAGCTACTCATGGATATATGGAGAACAGAAAGGGTAGATAAAACAGACATGCTTAGAAGAGAAATATGCTTAAAACAATGAGACAAAACGTAGCAGCAGAAGGTGGAAACTGTGAAATGCAGAATTTTACTTTGATTACTTTGAATGTTTGAACGACAAAGGGAAGCTTCAAAAGAAATGATTCAAAGACAGACAACAACGAAATGCAGTAATTAAAGCACTAGGCTAAGAACAACAATGATCAAACTGGAAATAAGAAGAAGAACGACAGAAAAGCAGTAAAGGTGCTTGAAAAGCTTCGTTGCAGTCGCCTCGAATGAAAGGGATGAAAGGTCAGCCTTGCTTGGATGAATCCAATCGAGAGAGAAGAAGAATCTTCTCTCCTTCCTATCAGATTATCGATTCCAACAGCTGAGACTCTCACTCCAACAGACGGCAAAGGAAAACAGAGAGAAATGATGGACTGCGAGAAGACTTCTGCGCTTCGAATGATGTTTGAACCTCCGACTTTGACCCCCTTTTATAGTAGTTTGCAGGTGCGTTTGGGCCAAGGAGAACCATCAATCTTCAACGTCATATATCAGAATGGATGGAGGAGAAAGAACGAATCCCTGAAAATACGGAAATTAACAGAAAAAGATCAGTCAACTTACGGTTTCCACTTGAATAATTGCGGTCACCGCAATGTTTTCGCAATTCATTCGCAATGCTTATTTTTTCATTCTTTTCCTTCGGTTTTCAACCCTTTTTCTACCTATTGTGCATAAGTCCTAAACTAGCTACCTTCTTCTAATTCTCATATTAAAGCATAGGTTTAAGCTAAATGCTATCAAAAACACCTAAAAGTGTACATCTTCTTAAGCTAAATGGGTCCTAAATAAGTCACTTTCAGAGACTTAACACACCCCCAAACTTAAGGTTTTGCTTGTCCTCAAGCATACTAAGGACTTACTTAGGCTTGTTTTTTTTTTATCTTCTTTAACTACTTACCGACTCCCCTATATCCCTATCTCTAGCAGTGCTGTCCTGTGACACACTTCTGAGTTTAGAACTAACCTCTTTATCAAGCTTCTTCTGACTTCACCTGCCTACTATACCTGCTGTTTTTATTAACCCCCTACTACTGATCTAGCTACTTTTATGACATCATGCCACTATCCCTAAGGTTTCAAATTCTACCAAGCTTTACTCCAGACTCAGTACATGCTTCTAGCTTTATTTTTAATGTGTCTAGGATTCCTTAGAGTCATGCCAGTCTTAGTATTAACAGTGACAGTGGTACTTTTAGAGAACAACCTAAACCCTGGCATCACTACATTGGATATACATTCATCTCCTTAGACAAACCTAGAACCTACAACCTTGTGCTTAGCTCTTTGAGGATCAGAGTTCTTTTTTAAATAGGACATCTAAGCCACAAGATTATAACTCCTAAGCATACATCCTTCTTCCCCTATTTCTCCTTTTCCCTTTTTTACTTGGGTGGAGTCTCTCCTTGGGTTGCCTTTTGATGCAATGCCACTTGTGGTTTACACACTTGGCACTGATTACTCAGCACTTGAGAGAGACTCCCCTCTTTATTCTTATTTTTCACTTTTTCCATTTATCACAAAAAATTTTCTTAAAGGAGAAGAAGAATGCTTATGTCCTAAGGAAGAGAGGAATGTTCCTAGGCCTAGGGTGGCCTCCCCCAAACTTCAACTACTCATTGTCCCCAATGAGTGTCTGAGGTGGCACACCCCCAAACTTGTCCTAGAAGCATCTAGTCTAAAGTAAAACAAAGAGAATCTAAAAATCCTAGGCATAGGCAAAACATTTAAAGGCAATTACCCCAGCAGCAGAAAATTTGAACAAAACAGACAGTTTAAGGACTGATGGTTTATGCATGCTGAGCCCTATTCAGAGGCTAATTTAAACTATCAAAGGGTGTCCTATGACACTCATTCAGCATGCGTTAAGATCAGCTATATAAGGTAGTCATGCTAGCAGCAAAAGATAGAATTTAACAAATCACAGCCTAACTACACAGACAGTCCAAAACATGCAATCAGTCACAAAATTTGCGGGAACCGCAATTATTTCGCAATTCAATCCGGGCAGATATAACATTGATTAGGGCCCCTCAGCATGCTTTTTCCTGCTACTCACGCATCCTAAAAATAAAGCTAAACTATCCTACCTATTCAGCTAACATCAGACTAGACTAAGCAAAAGAAAAAACATAAAACTAAACATTAAAAACAGATCAAAATTGAACCAAAAACAGCATGGTCCTAACAGAAAGCAGAAAAATTGTTTTTGTTTTTCTAAGGGAACAGTAATACTCCCTTTAGTGCACTTCAAACCAGCACTCAATCCTCGTCATCCTCATCAGGTTGCCTTGGTCTTGGGGGCACCCATGGAGTTAGGAGATTGGTAGGGAAGTCCGGGAAGATGCACCCCAGCTGGTCTGCAACTTCCTTATCCCTCGCCTGCGCATAAGTGGCCCATTGAGCCATTCTTCTCTGCATATCCATCAAGCAGGCCATGGATAGAGACTGTTCAGCAGCCAGCCTATCCAGTTCAAACTCCATATTCCCCTTTCTTCTCAGCCTCAGGTTAGCAGGCAGTTCCAAATGGCCTGTGTAAGGCATCTGCTGCTCCAAACGCTCGGTGGGGACTCCTGCAAGCAAACATAGCTTGGTTATAGTATTAGGGAAAAACAAGGGTCCCTTACCTTTCTTTGCGCATTCAGCAATAGCAGCTGACATGATCTCCCCCACATTGACCGTGAGACCGCGCATGATGGCATAGACCAGCAGTGATCTACTCTGGTTGATTGTCGTCTCGTGGGTCACAGGGGACAGCTTTCTCCTCACAAAGGCAAACCAAACAGCTGCCTTTGCTGTCAGATTGGCACTCATTAAGGTGTGCCTCCCATTGCGTGAGACAGTCCACGCTGCTTCAGGCTGGCCAATTGTGCGAATGGCGTCTTCCAGCACTGCCTCAGTCGGCTCATCAACTATCCGCGCATAATCTGTGTGCGTTTGGCCCTTGAGACCAAAGGCTTCATTGATGGCCTTGGCTGAGAAATCCACTTCCACCCCTCTGACCACAGACAGGCCATCCTCAGGGCTGAGCATATTGGCGTAGAAATCGTACACCATGCTCGTGTAGGCTGGATTAGGCGGTCTGCAAAATTCCTCCCAGCCGTGGTTGATCACTCCTGCGCGCAAGAACTGCGGCAGGTCAGCGAGTCGGTCGAGGAAGCCTTTCTCGTGCAACAGGTCCCTCTTCCGCAGCTGAGCACCCCTTGATTCAGCATCAGATGAGACATACCTCACTGACTGAGGTTCGTCTTCAGGGTAGAGTTTAGCCTTCCCCTTATCTGCTGGTTTGGATGATTCGGCAGCCTCCACCTTGAGGCGTTTGAGCGAAGGCTCAGTACTCTCTTTGTCCGTCGACGGCACCTTCTTGGCCTTCTTTTTCTTCAACTTCTTGGCCTTGACGTTGATCTGCTGGAGGCATGCCCCCAACGTCTCCTCCATAGAATCGTCCTGCTGTGCAGGCTCGGCAGGGCTATCTTCCCTCATAGGAGAGAAGACTTCGTCTTCCCCAGCATCTCCACTGCCCTGAGTGGACTCTTGATAATCCCCATAAGGGAATTCAGGATCAGGCCGTGGAGAATTGTGCTCTGCTGATGGTGTCTGCGCAGAACTCAGTGGCGAAGATGGCAAGTCAGGACTCTGCGCTGCTGCAGGTGTCGGGTCAGAACTCTGAGGTGCTGAAGACAACTCGGGGCTCTGTGCAGGCGGCGACGACTCTGCGCTTGGCACTGGTTCAGATGGTGAAGGACGACGCGCAGGTGATGCAGACGGCGACGAACCCTCTTTGGCTGACTCGTGGGATGCACGATCAGTTTCTTGACTCTCCACAGAGGGAGTCTTTGCTGTGCTTGGTTCGGCGGCCGTCTTGACACTCCACCGGCGTTTCTTGGGCGTGCCCACTGGCTCAGATGGTCCAGCAGGAATCTCAGTGACCACCCTCCACTTCCTCCTACGAATAGGAAGCTTAGGAAGAGGACCGGTGCGAACGGCACCATCGTCTGCAAGGGTGAGAAGCGCTTCCCTCGCAGCCGCTTCAGCTGCGTCATCAGCCTTCTTCTTGGCTGCAGATCTCTCCGCTCGTGTGAACACCATTGCTGAGTCTTGAAGATCTTGAGAGAAGAATCAAAGATGGAGAGAATCGCTGAATTCTTGGAGAGCAAAGAGAGAGATAATCGTATCGATCGAGCGCCTTCCAACGGATATAAAGGCAACGAAAAAAATCCCAACGGCTCTTTTTGCGGATCCAGCAATTCCAGCGCAATTCTAGGGATATTATTTCATCAAAATCTCCAACTTTGCTCGTCCGTATCTTTTATTTGGCTCAACCGTTTCTCGATTTTTAAAGCTGGATTTACTCTCCTTGATCCCCTCTTTCGAATCCTTGCAAAAACAAATAAAACAAACATTAAATACGCAATTAAAATTACACCACAAAACATACAAACGATAACCGGAAAAACAGAAAAAATAAACTAAGGCATTGGCCTTGACTAAACGAGCACAGTAACCACTCGTTCTCTCTCGTTCTCGTTGTCATGCTTCAGTCAAGAGGAAGGCCGAGAGAGTCTTCACATCTCCTTCCTCATAGTAGTGCTTCAACCTAGCACCATTGACCATAAATGGCTGACCTAGCTGCAAGTTCTTTATCTCTGATGATGGAGGGAATGGTCCCATGAAGTCAATGCCCCACACATCAAAGAGCTCCAACTCTAAGATGTAGGTGAGGGGCATCTCATCCTTGCGACTGAGGTTACCTGTCCTTTGGCACTCATCACAGCTGTGGGCGTAGTTGTGGGCATCCTTGAAGATTGTTGGCCAATAGTAGCCACTCTGAAATACCTTCGCAGCTGTTCTTTGGCCACCAAAGTGTCCACCATAAGGAGATGAGTGACAGTGCTGCAGCACAGACTTCGCTTCAGCAGCTGAAACACACTTCCTTAACAACCCATCAGCACAGGTTCTGTAAAGTGTGGGGTCATCCCAGATGAATTTCCTTGCTTCATGAAGGAACCTCTTCTTCTCTTGTCCTCCCTTGAACACTGGTAATACCTGTGATGCACGGAAGTTAGCAATGTCAGCGAACCACGGTTCCTCATCGTTATCACGATGAGCCAAAGCAAAGATATGTTCATCTATAAAAGCATCCGAAATTGCGGTCTCCGCAATTTTTTCGCAATTGTGCTGCAATCGAGACAGGTGATCTGCAACCACATTTTCACAACCTTTCTTGTCCCGAATGTCCAAATCAAATTCCTGCAGCAATAACACCCATCTAATCAATCTAGGCTTAGCGTCAGCCTTCCTCATAAGATATTTTAAAGCAGAATGGTCAGTGTATACAATGGTCCTAGTGCCTACAATGTAATTTCTAAATTTTTCACAAGCAAATACTACAGCAAGCATCTCTTTCTCAGTAGTTGTATAATTACATTGAGCCTCATTCAAGGTCTTACTAGCATAATAGACAGGGTGTGTTAGCTTGTCAATCTTCTGTCCTAACATGACTCCTACAGCATAGTCACTGGCATCACATAGCATCTCAAAAGGGAGATCCCAATTTGGTCCTACTATGATTGGTGCTGTGACCAGTGCCTCTTTAAGGGTTTTCCAAGCTACTACACATTCTTTAGAGAAGATAAATGGTTTATTTAGCTCTAGAAGCTCGCACAGAGGCTTGGCTATCTTAGAAAAGTCCTTGATGAACCTTCTGTAGAAGCCAGCGTGCCCTAAGAAGCTTCTAATGGCTTTGACATTCTGGGGCTCTACCAACTTCTCTATGATCTCTATTTTTGCCCTATCCACTTCTACACCTGCCCTTGACACTCTATGTCCTAAGACAATCCCTTCGTCTACCATAAAATGGCACTTTTCCCAATTGAGGACTAGGTTGGTCTCCTCACACCTAGCCAGGACTTGTCCTAGGTTTTCTAGACAGGTTTTAAATGAGTCCCCAAAGACTGAGAAGTCATCCATGAATATTTCTATCATGGACTCATCCAACTCAGAGAAGATTGCCATCATGCACCTTTGGAAAGTTGCCGGTGCATTGCATAAGCCAAAAGGCATTCTGCGGAAGGCAAACGTTCCAAAAGGGCAAGTGAAGGTGGTCTTCTCTTGATCCTTAGGGTCTATAGTAATTTGATTATAGCCTGAATAGCCATCTAAGAAACAATAGTAGGCTCTACCAGCTATTCTGTCTAGCATCTGGTCAATGAACGGTATAGGGAAATGGTCTTTTTTAGTTTCTTTATTTGATTTTCTGTAATCCATACACACTCTCCACCCTGTGACAGTCCTTGTTGGAATCAGTTCGTTGTTCTCATTGACTACCACAGTTATTCCCCCCTTTTTAGGTACACATTGGATGGGGCTCACCCACTGGCTACTAGCTATGGGGAAAATCACTCCTGCATCTAACCACTTTATTATTTCTTTCTTCACTACCTCTTTCATAGAGGGGTTTAACCTACGCTGGTGATCTACTCTAGGTGTGTGCTCTACCTCTAGTATAATTTTGTGCATGCAATAAGAAGGGCTAATGCCTCGAATATCAGCAATAGTCCATGCTATAGCCTTCCTATGTTGCTTAAGCAGTAAAATTAAATCAACCTCATGCTGTTCACTTAGCTTAGAAGAAATAATTACAGGCAGCGTATCATTATCTCCTAGATATGCATATTTGAGGTGAGTGGGTAGTGGTTTCAGTTCTAAAACAGGTGGATGCTCAATGGAGGGTTTTAACGGATTTACAGTTCTATCAGTTAAATCTATATTCATACATACATGTTGAGGTTTATCTACAGGTATATCCATTATGTCAGATACATTTAAGTCAGCTACATCTAATCCTACATATTCATTGGCATGCTTGGTTAATAATACATGCTCTAATTGTTCTTCCATCAGTGAGTCAACAATATCCATGCTAGCACAGGATTCAAGGTCAGAGGGATACCTTAAAGCTTTATATACACTAAACTTTACCTCTTCATCATGAACCCTCATAGTAAGCTCACCTTTTTGAACATCTATTAGTGCCCTACCTGTGGCTAGAAATGGTCTACCTAGCAGGATGGGGACCTCCTTGTCTGCCTCATAGTCCAGGACAATGAAATCTGCAAGGAAAATAAATTTGTCAACTTTAACTAGAATATCCTCAATCTTACCTTCTGGATATGCGATGGATCTGTCTGCTAGTTGTAAAGTGACAGTAGTTGGACGTGCTTCTCCTATTCCCAACTGGCGGAATAGGGACAAGGGCATGAGATTGATGCTGGCGCCCAGGTCACAAAGCGCTCTGCCCACGTGCTTGCCTCCAAGTTCTACAGGTAAGGTGAAGGAACCAGGATCCTTCTCCTTCTTAGGCAGCTTGTTCTGGAGGATGGCACTGCACTCCTCGGTGAGGTTTACTGTTTCAAACTCACCAATTATTTTTTTGTTAGTAATAATGTCCTTCAAAAACTTTACATAAGAAGGCATCGATTGTAAAACCTCTACAAAAGGAATGTTAACATGCACTTGCTTAAGTATTTCTAAGAATTTATTAAAATGAACTTCCTGTTCCTGCTTCTTCTTCAGCCTTCGAGGATATGGAGGTGGTGGCACATAAGCAGGTATGTCAGGGCGCTTTAGGATAGGTGGAGGCCTTGGAATTTCCTCTACCTCCTCAACAATTGGTTTTAGCCTGGCTCCTGATGTGCTAGTTGGTGGTGGACCTTGGTTTGGCAGAGACTCCAGTGGAGCACTAGACTCAGTGTTCTCTACTCTCTTTGGTATGTCCTTTGTGTTGCTCACTGTTAAGTCTCTGAAAGTGACTTATTTAGGACCCATTTAGCTTAAGAAGATGTACACATTTAGGTGTTTTTGTTAGCATTTAGCCTAAACCTATGCTTTAATATGAGAATTAGAAGAAGGTGGCTAATTTAGGACTTATGCACAATAGGTAGAAAAAGGGGTGAAAACCGAAGAAAAAAATGAAAAAAAGAACCATTGCGACTGCATTGCGGAATAATTGCGGTGGCCGCAATTATTCAAGTTAAAACCGTAAGTTGGCTGACATTTTTCTGTTTAGATCCGACTTTTCAGGGATTCGTTCTTTCTCCTCCATCCATTCTGATATACGACGTTGAAGATTGATGGTTCTCCTTGGCCCAAATGCACCTGCAAACTACTATAAAAAGGGGTCAAAGTCGGAGGTTCAATCATCACTCGAAGCGTAGAAGTCTTTCTGCAGTCCACCCTTTCCACTGTTCTTCCTTTGCCGTCTGTTGGAGTGAGAGTCTAAGCTTTTGGAATCGATAATCTGATAGGAAGGAGAGAAGATTCTTCTTCTCTCTCGATTGGATTCATCCATGCACGGCTGAATTCTCACCACCTTCATTCGAGGCGACTGCCACAAAGTCTTCAGCAAGCCTTTACTGTTTTCTGCTCTCTTCTTCTCATTTCCATTACTGATCATTGTTGTTCTTAGTTTAGTCATTTCAATTATTGCATTTCGTTGTTGTCTGTCTTGGATTCAGTTCTTTGAAAGCTTTCCTTTGTCATTCAAACACTTAAAGTAATCAAAGTGAGTTTCTGCATTTCACAGTTCTACCTTGTTCTGCTACGAGTTTGGCTTGCTGTTTTACACTCATTTCTTTTCTAAGCATGTCTACTTTCTCTTATATTTCTGTTCTTTACATATCCATGAGTAACTAAAATCCTTTAGGGGCATGCTAATGACAGAACTATAGGCTAAAAGACGTGAGTCAAGTAGGTAGATTAACACTCGAACATTGATTGTATGTAAGCTTCATCCCACGGGCAATTTCGATTGGCCATCCATTTTGTCCAAAGAACTCCTAACCTCTGGAAGGAGTAAGAGTTCAGAGTCATATAATCATGCTAGCCTTTCATGGTAATCAGGAAACGGCCTAGGAATAGGCGTTTCCCTAGTACAAACTAAACACTCCTGCTTTAACAAGATGCTTAAGACCTTACTTTGAAGTCGAGTAAACTTGAGTCTCTCATGCATGGAATCGGACGATACTTGAGATAGAGTGAGTTTGATGTATAGAGAGTTGATCCAAAGCTTGATAATCGTAATAAACTGCCTATAGGATAGTCATTAGTAGCCCTTAATTCACCCTTTTTAATCCGTTTCGCTGCCATTTAATTGCGGAAACATTGCGGTCCACGCAATTCTGCCAAATTTCCATTCTGTTTAGCTGTTTTCTTTCTCGTTTATTAATTCCATCTCTTATCTTTTGCATCTAATTTCAACTTGCTTTCGTTTATGTTATATCCCTCTACACATTCAGCAAAAAGTAGTCAATTAAAAACCAATTTTAACCCATCAAATTCATCCCATCTTTCTTAACATTCACACTTCGCGAATAGCTAAAAACAAGTCTCTGTGGAAAAAACGAATTAAATATACTCACTACTTGCTGTAAGACCATGTATGCTTGCATGTTCTAAGTGCTCTCTCTACCCTTTTGCATATTTATCTTTACACATTGAGCACGCAACAAGTTTTTGGCGCCGCTGCCGGGGACTTATTTTAAGTGAAAACGAAGTTGTTAAGTTTAAGAAGTCAAGTTTATCATTGAGTGAAACTAATCTGTTTCATTTCTTTTGCAGGTGCTATTAAGGTAGTTTATGAGTGAGCGTTCACATAGTGATTTAGAGTTCGATCCTGAACCTGAAAGATCACTTCGAGCTAGGAATAAGGCAAAGAAACGTCTCTTTAAACAACCTCCTATACCTCAAACCACACCTGAAACTAGAGAAATGGGCGATGTAGTTCCAAATCCGGCGCAAGCCATTCGCAACCCCATCGAAATAGCGAATGACAAGGATAGCGCCATCCTTTCATATTTAGTACCTATGCCTGGGGAGCTGAACCCCAGCATAATCCGTCCTGAAATCACTGCCCACTCCTTCGAGTTAAAGCCAGTGATGTTCCAAATGTTGTCCACTGTGGGACAATTCTTTGGAATAGAAAATGAGGACCCCCACAACCATCTTAGGAACTTTTTAGGAGTTAGTGACACCTTCCTAATCCCTGGAGTTTCCCAAGAGGCCCTTAGGCTATATCTTTTCCCTTACTCTTTGAGGGACAAAGCCAAAACATGGTTGAACTCGTTACCCTCAGGATCTGTCCGCAATTGGACAGATCTAGCAGAAAAATTCCTAGTCAAATACTTCCCACCAGATAGGAATTCAACTTTTCGTGATGACATCATAAAATTCAAACAAGCTCCAAGTGAGTCTCTTCACGAAGCATGGACACGATTCAAAGACCTTCTCATTAAATGTCCACACCATGGCATTCCATGGTGTATCCAAATAGAAGTCTTCTTTAAAGGATGCAACCCCAGCACCAGACAAGTCTTAAATTCATCTGCTGGAGGTTCCATGTTGTCCAAGAGTTACAACGAAGCTTATGAGATCTTGGAGAAGATCTCAACATCTCATTGTAGATGGTCAGACGATCCTGTAGAGCCAACTAGAGCTCAAGACAAGGATGCTCTAAGCGCCATGAGCACCCAAATAAATGCCCTGACCAACTTAGTTAAGCAAATGGCTCAGGCCAATCTCCAAACCAGTGCCAATACCGCCACAGCCATGTCAATGGGCACTCAACCAAGTCAAGGCGAGGCACCAATCTGTGGATTCTGTGGGGAAGGACACCCCTATGAATACTGTCCTGGGAATCCATCCTCGGTCTGCTATGTAGGAAGTCAGCAGCAACCAAGGAATAACCCCTACTCACAAACTTACAATCCTGGTTGGAGAAACCACCCTAACCTGTCATGGGGTGGCCAACAAAACACTAACCAAAATCCTAACCAACCAAGGCCGAGTGGAACACCTGGTTTCACTCCCCAACATAACCAGTCAATGTACCAAAAGCCTTACAATCAACCTGTAGGATCTTCTGTAGAAAACCTACTCAAGGAATATATAGCTAAGAATGATGCTACTCTTCAGAGCCAGCAAGCTACCCTTAGGAGCCTGGAAAACCAAGTCGGCCAATTAGCCAATGAACTTAAAAGTAGGCCCCAAGGTAGACTCCCTGCTGATACCGAGGTACCAAGGAGAGATGGCAAGGAACAAGTTCAAGCAATTGAACTCAGGAGTGGAAGACCATTGGTGAGCAACACAAAGGACACACCAAAGAGAGTAGAGAACACTGAATCTAGTGCTCCACTGGAGTCTCTGCCAAGCCGAGGTCCACCACCAACTAGCACATCAGGAGCCAGACTAGAGCCAATTGTAGAGGACGTAGAAGAAATTCCAAGGCCTCCACCTATCTTAAGGCGTCCTGACGTGCCTGCATATGTGCCACCACCTCCATACCCTCGAAGGCTGAAGAAGAAGCAGGAACAGGAAGTTCATTTTAATAAATTCTTAGAAATACTTAAGCAAGTGCATGTGAACATTCCTTTTGTAGAAGTTTTACAGTCTATGCCTTCATATGTAAAATTTTTGAAGGATATCATTACTAACAAAAAGATAATTGGTGAGTTTGAAACAGTAAACCTCACCGAGGAGTGCAGTGCCATCCTCCAGAACAAGCTGCCCAAGAAGGAGAAGGATCCTGGTTCCTTCACCTTACCTGTAGAACTTGGAGGCAAGCACGTGGGCAGAGCGCTTTGTGACCTGGGCGCCAGCATAAATCTCATGCCCTTGTCCCTATTCCGCCAGTTGGGAATAGGAGAAGCACGTCCAACTACTGTCACTTTACAACTAGCAGACAGATCCATCGCATATCCAGAAGGTAAGATTGAGGATATTCTAGTTAAAGTTGACAAATTCATTTTCCTTGCAGATTTCATTGTCCTGGACTATGAGGCAGACAAGGAGGTACCCATCCTGCTAGGTAGACCATTTTTAGCCACAGGTAGGGCACTAATAGATGTGCAAAAAGGTGAGTTAACTATGAGAGTTCATGATGAAGAGGTAAAATTTAGTGTTTACAAAGCTTTAAAATATCCCTCTGATTCTGAGTCTTGTGCTAGCATGGATGTTGTTGACTCACTAATGGAAGAACAATTAGAGCATGTACTGTTAACCAAGCATGCTAGTGAATATGTACAAATAGATGTAGATGATCTAAATGTAGCTGACATAATGAACATGCCTGTAAATAACCCTCAGCATGTATGTATGAACATAGATTTAACTGATAGAACTATTAACCCTCTGAAGCCCTCCATTGAGCATCCACCTGTTTTAGAACTGAAACCACTACCTACTCACCTCAAATATGCATATCTAGGAGATAATGACACACTGCCTGTAATTATTTCTTCTAAGCTAAGTGAACAGCATGAGGTTGATTTAATTTTCCTGCTTAAGCAACATAGGAAGGCTATAGCATGGTCTATTGCTGATATTCGAGGCATTAGCCCTTCTTATTGTATGCACAAAATTATTCTAGAGGAAGAACACACACCTAGGGTAGATCACCAACGTAGGTTAAACCCCTCTATGAAAGAGGTAGTGAAGAAAGAAATAATAAAGTGGTTAGATGCAGGAGTAATTTTCCCCATAGCTAGTAGCCAGTGGGTAAGCCCCATCCAGTGTGTACCTAAAAAGGGGGGAATAACTGTGGTAGTCAATGAGAATAACGAATTAATTCCAACAAGGACTGTCACAGGGTGGAGGGTATGTATGGATTACAGAAAACTAAATAAAGAAACTAAAAAAGACCACTTCCCCATACCGTTTATTGACCAGATGCTAGACAGAATAGCTGGTAGAGCCTACTACTGTTTCCTAGATGGCTATTCAGGCTACAATCAAATAACTATAGACCCTAAGGATCAAGAGAAGACCACCTTCACTTGCCCTTTTGGAACGTTTGCCTTCCGCAGAATGCCTTTTGGCTTATGCAATGCACCGGCAACTTTCCAGAGGTGCATGATGGCAATCTTCTCTGAGTTGGATGAGTCCATGATAGAAATATTCATGGATGACTTCTCAGTCTTTGGGGACTCATTTAAAACCTGTCTAGAAAACCTAGGACAAGTCCTGACTAGGTGTGAGGAGACTAACCTAGTCCTGAATTGGGAAAAGTGCCATTTTATGGTAGATGAAGGGATTGTCTTAGGACACAGAGTGTCAAGGGCCGGTGTAGAAGTGGATAGAGCAAAAATAGAGGTCATAGAGAAGTTGGTAGAGCCCCAGAACGTCAAAGCCATTAGAAGCTTCTTAGGGCATGCTGGCTTCTATAGAAGGTTCATCAAGGACTTTTCTAAAATAGCCAAGCCTCTGTGCGAGCTTCTAGAGCTAGGTAGGCCATTCATCTTTTCTAAAGAATGTGTAGTAGCTTGGAAAGCCCTTAAGGAAGCACTGGTCACAGCACCAATCATAGTAGGACCAAATTGGGATCTCCCATTTGAGATGCTATGTGATGCCAGTGACTATGCTGTAGGAGTCATGTTAGGACAGAAGATTGACAAGCTCACACATCCTGTCTATTATGCTAGTAAGACCTTGAATGAGGCTCAATGTAACTATACAACTACAGAGAAAGAGATGCTTGCTGTAGTATTTGCTTGTGAAAAATTTAGGAACTATATTGTAGGAACTAGGACCATTGTATATACTGACCATTCTGCTTTAAAATATCTAATGAGAAAGGCTGATGCTAAGCCTAGACTAATTAGATGGGTGTTATTGCTGCAGGAATTCGATTTGGACATTCGGGACAAGAAGGGATGTGAAAATGTGGTTGCAGATCACCTGTCTCGATTGCAGCACAATTGCAAAAAAATTGCGGACCCCGCAATTTCTGATGCTTTTATAGATGAACATATCTTTGCTTTAACTCATCGTGATAACGATGAGGAACCTTGGTTCGCTGACATTGCTAACTTCCGTGCAGCACAGGTATTACCAGTGTTCAAGGGAGGACAAGAGAAGAAGAGGTTCCTCCATGAAGCAAGGAAATTCATCTGGGATGACCCCATACTTTACAGGACCTGTGCTGATGGGTTGTTGAGGAAGTGTGTTACAGCTGCTGAGGCGAAGTCTGTGCTACAGCCCTGTCATTCATCTCCTTATGGTGGACACTTTGGTGGACAAAGGACAGCTGCCAAGGTATTTCAAAGTGGCTACTACTGGCCAACAATCTTTAAGGACGCCCACAACTATGCCCACAACTGTGACGAGTGCCAAAGGACAGGTAACCTCAGTCGCAAGGATGAGATGCCCCTCACCTACATCCTAGAGTTAGAACTCTTTGATGTGTGGGGCATTGATTTCATGGGACCATTCCCTCCATCATCAGGTAACCTGTACATCTTAGTAGCAGTAGACTACGTGTCAAAGTGGGTAGAAGCTAAGGCATGTCCTAATAATGATGCTAAGACAGTCACTAATTTCTTGCATAGGCACATTTTCACTAGATTTGGGACTCCTCGTGCTATCATTAGTGATGAGGGGTCACATTTCATTAATAAGGCTATGGAGAAGATATTGGCTAAATATAACATTAGACATAGGGTAGCTACTCCCTACCACCCACACTCAAATGGCCAAGCTGAGATTTCCAATAGGGAGATAAAGAACATCCTAGAGAAGGTAGTCAAACCTAATAGGAAAGACTGGTCTTTCAAGCTTGAGGATGCACTTTGGGCTTATAGAACAGCATATAAGACACCTCTAGGAATGTCTCCCTATAGGTTGGTATATGGCAAGGCTTGCCACTTGCCACTTGAGTTGGAGAACAAGGCATTTTGGGCCATGAAAGAATTAAATTTTTGTGTGAAGGATGCAGGGACATTAAGATCTTTACAGCTGCATGAACTTGATGAGTTTAGGCACATGGCCTATGAGAATGCCAAGATGTACAAAGAAAAGACAAAAATATGGCATGACAGTAGACTCAGGATCAAAGATTTTAAGAAAGGCCAACTTGTACTGTTATTTAACTCACGATTAAAGCTATTTCCAGGCAAATTAAAGTCTAGATGGTCGGGTCCATTTGTTGTTACTAATGTCTTTATTCATGGTGCAGTAGAGATAAAAAACTTGCAGCAAGGACAGCCATTTATGGTCAATGGTGCTAGGTTGAAGCACTACTATGAGGAGGGGGATGTGAAGACTCTCTCGACCTTCCTCCTACATGAAGCATGAAGTTAGAAACGAGAGAGAACGAGTGGTTACTGTGCTCGTTTAGTCAAGGCCAATGCCTCAGTTTATTTTTTCTGTTTTTTTCGATGATCGTTTGTACGTTTTGTGGTGTAATTTTAATTGCGTATTTAATGTTTGTTTTGTTTGTTTTTGTAGGGAATCGAAAGAGGGGATCAAGGGGAGTAAATCGCACTTTAAAAATCAAGAATCGGTTGGGCCGAATGAAAGATACGGGCGATCAAAGTTGGGATTTATTATGAAATATTGTCCCTAGAATTGCGCAAAAATTGCTGACTCCGCAAAAAGAGCCGTTGGGATTTTATTTTCCGTTGCTTTTATATCCGTTGGAAGCCGCTCGATCGTTACGATTAACTCTCTCTCTGCTCTCCAAATCTTCAGCGATTCTCTCCATCTCTGATTCTTCTCTCAAGATCTTCAAGATTTAGCTATGGTTTCCACTAGGGCTGAGAGATCCGCCGCCAAGAAGAAGGCCGACGACGCAGCTGAAGCGGCTGCGAGGGAAGCGCTTCTCACCCTTGCTGATCAGGGTGCTGTACGCACTGGCAGTCTTGGTAAGCTTCCTATTCGTAGGAAGAAGTGGAGGGTGGTCACTGAGATCCCTGCTGGCCCATCTGAGCCAGTGGGCACGCCCACGAAGCGCCGGTGGACTGTCAAGACTGCCGCCGGACCAAGCAAATCCAAGACTCCCTCTGTGGCGAGTCAAGAAACTGATCGTGCAGCCCACGAGTCAGCCAAGGAAGGGTCGTCGCCGTCTGTGTCACCTGCGCGCAGTCCTCTCCCATCTGAACCAGTGCCAAGCACAGAATCATCACCGCCTGCGCAGAGCGCCGAGTCATCTCCAGCACCTCAGAGTGCTGATCTACCACCTGCGGATGTGCAGAGTCCTGAGCTGCCGTCTTCACCATGGAGTTCTGCGCATACCCCATCAGCAGAGCACAATTCTCCACGGCCTGATCCGGAATTCCCTTATGGGGATTACCAAGAATCCACGCAAGGCAGTGGAGAGGCAGAAGAAGAAGAAATCTTCTCTCCCATGAGAGAAGACAGCCCTGATGAGCCTGCACAGCAGGATGATTCTATGGAGGAGACGTTGGGGGCCTGTTTCTCACAACTCCAGGCAAAGCTGAAAAAGAAAAAGAAGGCCAAGCTTGTCAAGGCCAAGAAATCCAAGAAACTCAAGAAGAAGAAGGCCAAGCGAGTGCCTTCAGCAGACAAAGACAGTGCTGAGCCTTCGCTCAAACGCCTCAAGGTGGAGGCTGCTGAATCTTCCAAGCCAGCCGATAAGGGGAAGGCTAAGCTTTACCCTGAAGACGAACCTCCATCAGTGAGGTATGTCTCATCCGATGCCGAATCCAGGGGTGTGGAGCTGAGAAAAAGGGACCTGTTGCACGAGAAGGGGTTCCTTGATCGACTTGCTGACCTGCCGCAGTTCTTGCGCGCAGGGGTGATCAACCATGGCTGGGAGGAATTCTGCCGACCTCCCAATCCAGCATACACGAGCATGGTGTATGACTTCTATGCCAACGTGCTCAGCCCTGAGGATGGCCTATCTGTGGTCAGAGGGGTGGAGGTTGATTTCTCAGCCAAAGCCATTAATGAAGCATTTGGTCTAAGGGGCCAGCCTCACACAGATTATGCACGGATAGTTGATGAGCCAACCGAGGCTGTGCTGGAAGAAGCAATCCGCACCATTGGCCAGCCTGAGGCCTCCTGGACAGTCTCACGCAATGGGCGGCACACGCTCATGAGTGCCAACCTCACGGCTAAGGCAGCTGTGTGGTTTTCATTCGTACGAAGAAGACTCTCCCCGGTGACTCATGAGACTACAATTAACCAGAGCCGTTCGCTGCTGGTTTATGCTATAATGAGAGGTCCCACGATCAACGTGGGAGAGGTCGTCACTGCTGCCATAGCCGAGTGTGCTAAGAAGGGTAAGGGACCATTATTTTTTCCAAACACTATAACCAAATTGTGTTTGCTTGCAGGGGTTCCCACCGAGCGCTTGGAGCAGCAGCTGCCCTACACAGGCCATCTGGAGTTGCCTGCACACCTAAGGCTAAGAAGGAAGGGCAACATGGAATTTGAGTTGGATAGGCTGGCGGCTGAACAGTCCCTAACCATGGCCTGCTTGATGGACATGCAGAGGAGAATGGCTCAATGGGCCAACTATGCGCAGGCGAGGGACAGAGAAGTTGCAGACCAATTGGGGTGCATCTTCCCAGACTTCCCCACCAACCTCCTAACTCCATGGGTGCCCCCACGACCAAGGCGACCAGATGAGGATGATGAGAATTGAGTGCTGGTTTGAAGAGCACTAGAGGGAGTATTACTGATCCCTAAAGAAACAAAAGACAATTTTCCTGCTTTTTGATAGAGTAATGTATATTATGCTGTTTTGTGGTTAAGTTTTGATCTGTTTTGGATGTTTAGTTTTATGTTTTTCCTTTTGCTTAGGATAGTCTGATGTTAGTTGATTAGGTAGGATAGTTTAGTTTTATTTTTAGGATGCATGAGTAACGGGAAAAAGCATGCTAGGGGCCTGAGTTAATGTTAAATCTGCCCAGATTGTATTGCGAAATAATTGCGGTTCCCGCAATTTTTGTGACTGATTGCATGTTTTTGACTGTCCGTTTAGTTAGGCTGTGATCTGTTAAATTCTATCTTTTGCTGCTAGCATGACTACCTTATATAGCTGATCTTGAAGCATGCTGGATGAGTGTCATAAGACACCCTTTGATAGTTTAAATTTGCCTCTGAATAGTGCTCAGCATGCATAAACCATAAGGCCTTAACCCTGTCTGTTATGTTCAAATTTTCTGCTGCTGGGATAGTTGCTTCTAGAATGTTTTGCCTATGCCTAGGATGTTTAGATTCTCTTTGTTTTACTTTAGACTAGATGCTTCTAGGACAAGTTTGGGGGTGTCCCACCTCAAACACTCATTGGGGACAATGAGTAGTTGAAGTTTGGGGGAGGCCACCCTAGGCCTAGGAACATTCCTCTCTTCCTTAGGACATAAGCATTCTTCTTCTCCTAAAAAAAATTTTTTTTGTGATAAATAGAAAAAGTGAAAAATAGAATAAAGAGGGGAGTCTCTCTCAAGTTGTTGAGTAATCAGTGCCAAGTGTGTAAACCACAAGGGGCATTGCATCAAAAGGCAAACCGAGGAGAGACTCCACCTAAGTAAAAAAGAAAGAAAAAGGAGAAATAGGGGAAGAAGAATGTATGCTTGGGAGTTATAATCTTGTGGCTTAGATGTCCTATGAAAAAAGAACTCTGATCCTTAATGAGCTAAGCACAAGGTTGTAGCTTTTAGGTTTGTCTAGGGAGATGAATGTTTATCCAATGTAGTGATGCCAGGGTTTAGGTTGTTCTCTATAAAGCACCACTGTCACTGTTAATACTAAGACTGGCATGACTCTAAGGAATCCTAGACACATTAAAAATAAGCTAGAAGCATGTACTGAGTCTAGAGTAAAGCTTGGTAGAATTTGAAACCTTAGGGATAATAGCATGATATCATAGAAGTAGTTAGAACAGTAGTAGGGGGTTAACAAAAGCAGTAGGTATAGTAGGCAGGTGAAGTCAGAAGAAGCTAGACAAGAGGTTAGTTCTAAACTAAGAAGTGTGTCACAGGACAGCACTGCTAGAGACAAGAATATAAGGGAGTTAGTGAGTAGTTAAAAGAAGAAGAAACAGCAGCCTAAGTAAGTCCTTAGTATGCTTGAGGACAAGCAAAGCCTTAAGTTTGGGGGTGTGTTAAGTCTCTGAAAGTGACTTATTTAGGACCCATTTAGCTTAAGA
Organism: Herpetospermum pedunculosum; assembly: GCA_028017165.1. NCBI lineage: Eukaryota > Viridiplantae > Streptophyta > Magnoliopsida > Cucurbitales > Cucurbitaceae > Herpetospermum > Herpetospermum pedunculosum. The sequence continues at coordinate 53,560,983 of CM051522.1, forward strand.
AGATGTACACATTTAGGTGTTTTTGTTAGCATTTAGCCTAAACCTATGCTTTAATATGAGAATTAGAAGAAGGTGGCTAATTTAGGACTTATGCACAATAGGTAGAAAAAGGGGTGAAAACCGAAGAAAAAAATGAAAAAAAGAACCATTGCGACTGCATTGCGGAATAATTGCGGTGGCCGCAATTATTCAAGTTAAAACCGTAAGTTGGCTGACATTTTTCTGTTTAGATCCGACTTTTCAGGGATTCGTTCTTTCTCCTCCATCCATTCTGATATACGACGTTGAAGATTGATGGTTCTCCTTGGCCCAAATGCACCTGCAAACTACTATAAAAAGGGGTCAAAGTCGGAGGTTCAATCATCACTCGAAGCGTAGAAGTCTTTCTGCAGTCCACCCTTTCCACTGTTCTTCCTTTGCCGTCTGTTGGAGTGAGAGTCTAAGCTTTTGGAATCGATAATCTGATAGGAAGGAGAGAAGATTCTTCTTCTCTCTCGATTGGATTCATCCATGCACGGCTGAATTCTCACCACCTTCATTCGAGGCGACTGCCACAAAGTCTTCAGCAAGCCTTTACTGTTTTCTGCTCTCTTCTTCTCATTTCCATTACTGATCATTGTTGTTCTTAGTTTAGTCATTTCAATTATTGCATTTCGTTGTTGTCTGTCTTGGATTCAGTTCTTTGAAAGCTTTCCTTTGTCATTCAAACACTTAAAGTAATCAAAGTGAGTTTCTGCATTTCACAGTTCTACCTTGTTCTGCTACGAGTTTGGCTTGCTGTTTTACACTCATTTCTTTTCTAAGCATGTCTACTTTCTCTTATATTTCTGTTCTTTACATATCCATGAGTAACTAAAATCCTTTAGGGGCATGCTAATGACAGAACTATAGGCTAAAAGACGTGAGTCAAGTAGGTAGATTAACACTCGAACATTGATTGTATGTAAGCTTCATCCCACGGGCAATTTCGATTGGCCATCCATTTTGTCCAAAGAACTCCTAACCTCTGGAAGGAGTAAGAGTTCAGAGTCATATAATCATGCTAGCCTTTCATGGTAATCAGGAAACGGCCTAGGAATAGGCGTTTCCCTAGTACAAACTAAACACTCCTGCTTTAACAAGATGCTTAAGACCTTACTTTGAAGTCGAGTAAACTTGAGTCTCTCATGCATGGAATCGGACGATACTTGAGATAGAGTGAGTTTGATGTATAGAGAGTTGATCCAAAGCTTGATAATCGTAATAAACTGCCTATAGGATAGTCATTAGTAGCCCTTAATTCACCCTTTTTAATCCGTTTCGCTGCCATTTAATTGCGGAAACATTGCGGTCCACGCAATTCTGCCAAATTTCCATTCTGTTTAGCTGTTTTCTTTCTCGTTTATTAATTCCATCTCTTATCTTTTGCATCTAATTTCAACTTGCTTTCGTTTATGTTATATCCCTCTACACATTCAGCAAAAAGTAGTCAATTAAAAACCAATTTTAACCCATCAAATTCATCCCATCTTTCTTAACATTCACACTTCGCGAATAGCTAAAAACAAGTCTCTGTGGAAAAAACGAATTAAATATACTCACTACTTGCTGTAAGACCATGTATGCTTGCATGTTCTAAGTGCTCTCTCTACCCTTTTGCATATTTATCTTTACACATTGAGCACGCAACACTCACCAATGGTCTTCCACTCCTAAGTTCAATTGCTTGAACTTGTTCCTTGCCATCTCTCCTTGGTACCTCGGTGTCAGCAGGGAGTCTACCTTGGGGCCTACTTTTAAGTTCATTGGCTAATTGGCCTATTTGGTTTTCCAGGCTCCTAAGAGTAGCTTGCTGGCTCTGAAGAGTAGCATCATTCTTAGCTATGTATTCCTTGAGTAGGTTTTCTACAGAAGATCCTACAGGTTGATTGTAAGGTTTTTGGTACATTGACTGGTTATGTTGGGGAGTGAAACCAGGTGTTCCACTCGGTCTAGGTTGGTTAGAATTTTGGTTAGTGTTTTGTTGGCCACCCCATGACAGGTTAGGGTGGTTTCTCCAACCAGGGTTATAGGTGTTGGAGTAGGGGTTATTCCTAGGCTGCTGCTGGCTTCCTACATAGCAGACTGAGGATGGATTCCCAGGGCAGTATTCATAAGGGTGCCCTTCCCCACAGAATCCACAGACTAGTGCCTCGCCTTGGCTTGGTTGGGTGCCCATTGACATGGCTGTGGCGGTATTGGCACTGGTTTGGAGATTGGCCTGAGCCATTTGCTTGACTAAGTTGGTCAGGGCATTTATTTGGGTGCTCATGGCGCTTAGAGCATCCTTGTCTTGAGCCCTAGTTGGCTCTACTGGATCGTCTGACCACCTACAATGAGATGTTGAGATCTTCTCCAAGATCTCATAAGCTTCGTTGTAACTCTTGGACAACATGGAACCACCAGCAGATGAATTTAAAACTTGTCTGGTGCTGGGGTTGCATCCTTTAAAGAAGACTTCTATTTGGATACACCATGGAATGCCATGGTGTGGACATTTAATGAGAAGATCTTTGAATCTTGTCCAAGCTTCGTGAAGAGACTCACTTGGAGCTTGTTTGAATTTTATGATATCATCACGAAAGGTCGAATTCCTATCTGGTGGGAAATATTTGACTAGGAATTTTTCTGCTAAATCTGTCCAATTGCGGACAGATCCTGAGGGTAAGGAATTTAACCATGTTTTGGCTTTATCCCTTAAAGAGTAAGGGAAAAGATATAGCCTCAGGGCTTCTTGGGAAACTCCAGGGATTAGGAATGTGTCACTAACTCCTAGGAAGTTCCTAAGGTGGTTATGGGGGTCCTCATTTTCTATTCCAAAGAATTGTCCCACAGTGGACAACATTTGGAACATCACTGGCTTTAACTCGAATGAGTTGGCAGTGATTTCAGGATGGATTATGCTGGGGTTGAGCTCCCCAGGCATAGGTACTAAATATGAAAGGATGGCGCTGTCCTTGTCATTCGCTATTTCAATGGGATTGCGAGTGACAGGCACCAGGTTTTGATTTACTCCAGCCATTTCTTCTTGAGGTAATTGCGGAGGAATTGTAGTCTCTGCAATGATTGGAGGTAAAAGGGTTTGTTTAAAGAGACGTTTCTTGGCTCTATTCCTAGCTCTAAGTAATCTCTCGGGCTCAGGGTTGAACTCTAGATCACTAGATGGAGTCTCATTCATAAACTACCCTAAATGGTACCTGAAAAAGAAATGAAGATGGATCAAATTCAATGGAAAATAACTTGATGTTTCAAACCTAACAAACTTCGTTTTTACTTAAAATAAGTCCCCGGCAGCGGCGCCAAAAACTTGTTGCGTGCTCAATGTGTAAAGATAAATAAGCAATAAGGTAGAGAGAGCACTTAGAACATGCAAGCATACATGGTCTCACAGCAAGTAGTAAGTATATTTCATTCGTTTTTTCCACAGAGACTTATTTTTAGCTATTCGCGAAGTGTGATTGTTAAGAAAGATGGGATGAATTTGATGGGGTAAAATTGGTTTTTAATTATCTACTTTTTGCTGAATGTATAAAGGGATATAACATAAACAAATGCAAGTTGAAACTAGACTTAAAAGACAAGAGATGGAATTAACAAACGAGGAAGAAAACAGCTAACCAGAATGAAAATCTGGCAGAATTGCGAGGACCGCAATGTTACCGCAATTAAATAACAGCGAAACTGAGTAAATGGGTGAATTAAGGGCTACTAATGACTATCCTATAGGCATTTTATTACGATTCTCAAGCATTGGACCAACTCTCTATACATCAAACTCACTCTATCTCAAGTATCGTCCGATTCCATGCATTAGAGTCTTAAGTTTACTCGACTTCAAAGTAAGGTCTTAAGCATCTTGTTAAAACAGGAGTGTTTAGTTTGTACTAGGGAAACGCCTATTCCTAGGCCGTTTCCTGATTACCATGAAAGGCTAGCATGATTATATGACTCTGAACTCTTACTCCTTCCAGAGGTTAGGAGTTCTTTGGACAAAATGGATGGCCAATCGAAATTGCCCGTGGGATGAAGCTTACATACAATCAATGATTCGAGAGCTATCCTACATACTTGATGCACGTTTTTTTAGCCTATAGTTCTGTCATTAGCATGCCCCTAAGTGGCTTAGCTACTCATGGATATATGGAGAACAGAAAGGGTAGATAAAACAGACATGCTTAGAAGAGAAATATGCTTAAAACAATGAGACAAAACGTAGCAGCAGAAGGTGGAAACTGTGAAATGCAGAATTTTACTTTGATTACTTTGAATGTTTGAACGACAAAGGGAAGCTTCAAAAGAAATGATTCAAAGACAGACAACAACGAAATGCAGTAATTAAAGCACTAGGCTAAGAACAACAATGATCAAACTGGAAATAAGAAGAAGAACGACAGAAAAGCAGTAAAGGTGCTTGAAAAGCTTCGTTGCAGTCGCCTCGAATGAAAGGGATGAAAGGTCAGCCTTGCTTGGATGAATCCAATCGAGAGAGAAGAAGAATCTTCTCTCCTTCCTATCAGATTATCGATTCCAACAGCTGAGACTCTCACTCCAACAGACGGCAAAGGAAAACAGAGAGAAATGATGGACTGCGAGAAGACTTCTGCGCTTCGAATGATGTTTGAACCTCCGACTTTGACCCCCTTTTATAGTAGTTTGCAGGTGCGTTTGGGCCAAGGAGAACCATCAATCTTCAACGTCATATATCAGAATGGATGGAGGAGAAAGAACGAATCCCTGAAAATACGGAAATTAACAGAAAAAGATCAGTCAACTTACGGTTTCCACTTGAATAATTGCGGTCACCGCAATGTTTTCGCAATTCATTCGCAATGCTTATTTTTTCATTCTTTTCCTTCGGTTTTCAACCCTTTTTCTACCTATTGTGCATAAGTCCTAAACTAGCTACCTTCTTCTAATTCTCATATTAAAGCATAGGTTTAAGCTAAATGCTATCAAAAACACCTAAAAGTGTACATCTTCTTAAGCTAAATGGGTCCTAAATAAGTCACTTTCAGAGACTTAACAACTGCCCCCTCGAACTCTACCTCTACTCCTATCACGAACTCAACACGAACGCAGCAAGGCGAGGACCACCCTTAGAGAAGTCCCAGCTATCCTCGGGCTATGCAACAAAGTAGTGGGACTCCTTGAACTAAGGGGGTTTGTTGAGAAGGGAAAGGAGGAAGAAGAAGAAGATGTTGGTGATGAAGAAGAAGATAGTTATTTGGTTCTTGAGCTTTGTTGAACACTTCAACAATATCAAAACCTAATCTTCTTCCACATAAACTCCAACAATTGAAGCACAAAATGAGTTTAGAAGGATGAACACTTCAAACCTCTAGTTTCTTCACGAGAAACACTCAAGTTGTTTCACCAAATCTTCAAGCTTCAACAAGTTCTTCTCCGGTCATGAGCTCCAACGATACGAGATTATCCGGTCAAAAATCTTTTAACCGAATCTATCAACATTCTTTAACCCCCGGAGACTCCACTAAAGTTTGAGGGTTGCACTCTCCCCACTGTAGATATATTGTGTCCTCTTGATATAACCGTCATCGGTAACTCGATTCTTCATAGGTTGTTCGTAATTGCAGCTGGGTCATTTAAACCGTTTAACCCCTGCAATACATCTTGTTCCTTAAGTTCCATTGACACCTCTAATGAACAATTGATCAGTGGTCTTACCAACATATCATACATTCTCTCTAAACAAGAGAAGATGTGCGTGCATTGTTCAAGCCTTGGAGTCAGTTATTAAGGGAACAACCTATTTACTAATCCTGAAAGCGGGTTAGGAGTGAATTCCATCTTGTTGTACTATGTCTCCAACTACGTATTCGACTTTATCCCCAAGATGATAGATTATTGAGTCGGCGCTAATGAGCCACTCTCACCCGTACAAGTCAAAGGATATTTCCGAATAAGCAGAAGTTCATAGCGAGCTCAGGATTAAGCTCGAGTTACCTAGGCCATCAAATGTATAAGTCGGTCTCTTCAGTAAACAGTGTTATAAAGAGAGAACAACTCGATACGCGGTTCAGTCTTATGCAAACTCATTGCACACGACGCCCTCGCTCGCACATCACCATGTGAAACGATTCAGATCACATCGTTTTGTACAATACAAAGCGAGTCGCATCCAATAGTGTTACCAGAATAAGGTACCCAACCTTATCCATATACTATAGACTTGTTTGGCTGTATACTTGAACATGATCCACAATCATGTCATACATGAGGTTCAAATACCCAAACAACGCCAAGGGTGTTGGTTATTGGTATAGGATAAACTAAACACGTTTCATTTTAATCCAATAAACTCTTTTACTGAATTAAAACTTTTTTTTTTTTTTTTTGCAACGGTAGTTTAATTAATGCGGGGATTGAACCCATGACTTTTTGGTCACCGGCACAACCCTATGCCAATTGAGCTATGCTCGGTTTGGCTACTGAATTAAAACTTAACAACTCTTTAGTACTAAATAGAGTGCTTACAAACATAACTACTTACAAACATAACTATTTACAAACCACGAGTTTTAGGACATAAAACCCAACAAACTCCCACTTGGACTAAAACGTCTATGGTGTACATGTTGGTTGAGAATTCATTTCGATTTTTTTAATGTAGCTATTTATAACAATATCCCATGATCTTTCTGTTGGGTTTTATGTCCTAAAACTTGTGGTTTGTAAACTGCTATGTTTGTAATTATTCTATTAAGAATAAAGAGTTATTAGTTTTATTCAGTAAAAGAGTTTACTGGAATAAAGTGAAACGCGTTTAGGTTAACATATACCAATGACCAACACCCATGGTTGAATATGAGTACTTGAGCCTCATGTATGACATGATTGTGGATTAGGCTCAAGTAGTCAGTCAAAACGGTCTATAGTATACGGATAAGGTTGGGTACTGTTGCATGCCCAGTGTGTAAATAAAAGTAATGCTAAGAGCACTCAGATCATGCAAGCATACATGGTCTGCAGCAAGTGATAAATATTTTTTAATTCGTTTTCCCACAGAGATTGAGTTTAGTTACTAACGAAGTGAGGTGCTAAATTAGATAAGCTAACTTAATTTGGGTAGATTTGGGGTTGATGTACCGAAATAATAAAGAAGCAAGAAGGATGCAATCATAAATGGAAAGCAAGTAAACAGAATAAGCTATATTGTGGAGAAGAAAGAATTGCGGATCTCGCAATTCTCTAGCAATAAAATCGCAAAAGTAAAAGACTAGAAAAAATGCTAAGGCAAAAACAAAACTATTTTATTGCGGTTGTCGCAATAATCTAGCAATTAAATTAGCGACGATCTAAAGGTAAGATAAGGCAGCAAGGTCGACTTAAGACTCCTCTATAGGCACTTAACTACGATCATACAGCAGTAGATTAACTTATCATGCATCGATTTAGCTCAGTCTCATGCATCTCTCGATTGCATGCATTAGATCCTTAGTTCACTCATATCCAAGTAAGACATAAACACCTATTTATATAAGCAAGCTAACAAACGTGCTAGGAGAACGCCTATTCCTAGGTCATTTTCTGGTTACCATAAAAGGCTAGCATGAATGGATGACTCTGAACTCTTACTCCTTCCGGAGGTTAGGAATTCTTTAGACAAAATGGATGGCCGGTCGAAATTGTCCATGGGATGAAGCACACATACATTCAATGCAATCGAAGCTACCCTACATGTTGAACTCTCGTATTTCTAACCTATAGATTCATCTTTAGCAGACCTTTGTTTGATTAGTTACTCATGGTTTGTGAAGTTCTAAAGGAGATGGAATGATTAAGCATGATTTAAAAGAACTTAATAAAAGCTATTGAACAAGAGATAACAAAATGAAGAACTCAAGAGACTTAATGTATTACTTATCAAAACTAAGGTTCAGAACATTTCTCAAGAACAATGTGCGATGATCTAAGCAGTAAGCGTTACGTGAATTGGGGAATGAATCAAAACAATGTAGCAATGGCAACAGTAGAGAAAAAGACAGTAAAGAAAGCTGTAAAGAGTGCACGGATCTCCTCGTCGCAAACGCCTCGGATGAAGGGGAAGATTAGCTGTTCTTGGGGATGAATTCAATCAGAAGAGAAGAAGGATCTTCTCTTTTTCCTCTCGACTCAATGACGCCAAGGGCTGATTTCTTCGTTCCAAGAATCAGGAGAAGGAAAATTCGTATGCAGATCGCTTTGCAACGGAGAACTCCACGCTTCTGAGCTATTTTTTCCCTTCATCCTTTGCCTCTTTTTTATAGCTTTTGCAGGTGCCTTCAGCCACAAAGATCCATCCATTCTGAACAACAATCCTCCACGTGGCAGCATGGGAAGGCTTAGGCGGCTGGAAAGTCGCAACAATGACGACTGACGGCTGGAAAAGTTCAGCAGAAAACAACTTGGCATTGCGATTTCCTTGCGAGGGCCGCAATGTTCATTGCGGTTTGAGCAATGTTTCCGCAATTTTCCTGCAATGTACATTTTAACTCTTTTTACATCATTTTTCATCCTTTTTCGTTCCTTTTCCAAATAAGTCCTATTTTAGCCTCATTCCTCGAATTCTCACATTTAAGCACACATTAAGCTAACTTCTAACAAAAACACTCAAGAGATTACATGATTTTAAGGTAAATATGGCCCTAAATAATGTACTTTTGGAGAGGTAACACACCCCAAAACTTGAGTTATTGCTCGTCCTCGAGCAATATAAGGGCTTACTTGGGCTGCTAATTCTTGTCTTTTAAACTCTACCTAACTGACTTGCTGACTTCCCTAGGCTTACTATCAAAGGCTTTGCTGTCCTGTGACACTCTTCTAGGTTCAAACTAACTTCACATTCTGCTCATTCTGGTTTCTCTTGCCTTTAAAACCTTTTGTCTTTACAAACTTCCTAACATATGGTTTATCTGCCTATGTCATTGGGTTCATTGTGCAGCTATCCCTAAGTTTTCAAACTCTCCTTAGTTTTAACTCAGACTCAGTACATGCTTCTAATGTATTTATTATTGAGCTACCTAGGAATCCTTAAAGTCATGCCAGGCTTAGCACACACGAGAATCAGAGTACACTCCATAGAACAACTAAGCCCTGGCATCACTGTGTTGGATCGACACTCATCTCCCTTGACAAACCTTCAAGCCACAGCCCTGTGCTTAGCAAACTAAGGATCAGAGTTCAATTACACAGGACACCTAAGCACTTAGGCCATAGCTTGTTGGCACACATTCTTCTTCCTTGGTTTTACTTTCCCTTTTTCTCTTTTGGTAGAGTTTTCTTTTGGTTTGCCTTTTGATGCAGTGCCACTTGTGGGTTACACAAATGGCCCTGATTACTCAACATTCTTGGAGAGAGACAATACCCTTTACTTTTCTTTTGCTTTCATTTTTCATTTTTTTTTTTAAAGAAGAAAAATGTTTATGTTTTTCAAGAGGGAGAGAGGAGTGCTCCTAGGCCTAAAGGTTGTCTCCCCCAAATTTATCTCCTCATTGTCCCCAATGAGAGTCTGAGGTGGCACACCCCCAAACTTGTCTTAGAAGCATCTAGTCTAAGGAAAAAACAGACAGATTTTAAAACTCCTAGGGATAGAATGACCCTCCTAGCTCAGATAACTCATAAGCAGAATTTTACTAAAAACAACATGGTAAGGTCAAACAGAGGTACATGCTCAGCAACATATGAAGCTAATTTAAACTAACAAGGGTGTACTTGACACTCATCCAGCATGCTCAATAGACAGACTACCTATGGACCTCAGCAATGCAGCCAAATAAAGAGATTTAAAAGCAGAGAGCCCATCAGAAAGCCATCCAACAGCATGCTTAAAATGAATAAAATATTGCGGTAGCCGCAAAGAATTAGCAATTATTCCAACATAGCAGTTTTAACTGTGATCAAGGCTCCTAGCATGCGATATTCATTCATAAACAACTACAGAAAACAGCAAAACTATCTAAGCTACCTAATCATACGACATTAAACTAAACTAAACTACTCTACTCAAGCAAATTAACAATATAAAACAGATCAAACAATTGATTATAGGGGGGGTAACAGGTCACAGAAAAGCATATTTTTTTGTTTTGTTTTTTTCTTTGTTTTTGAGAGGGATCAGAAATACTCCCTCGAATGCCGTCAGTCTGTGACATTCATTAATCCTTGTCTTCATCACTTCTTTTGCTTGGAGGCACCCAAGGGTTCAGCAATCTAGCTGGGAAGGTGGGGAACGTGCACCGCAGGTGCTCAGCCAGCTCTTGGTCCCTTGCTTGCGAATATTCAGCCCATTGGGCTAACTTTCGTTGTAAGTCCACCAGGCAGGCCATGGACAATGACTGTGCTGCAGCAAGTCCATCCATCTCGAACTCCATGTTGCCCCTTCTTCTCATCCTCAGAGTACTGGAGAGCTCCAAGTGGCCAGCATAGGCCAATTGCCTCTCCTCCTTCGTCACAGGCACTCCTGCACGCAAGCAAAGTTTAGTAATGGTATTGGGAAAAAAGAGTTGGCCCTTACCTTTCTTGGAGCATTCGATGACAGAGGCTGCGATTACTTCACCCACATCAATGGTGAGTCCCTTCATTATCGCATAGATCAGCAGCGATCTCCCCTGATTGATGGTTGTCTCATGTGTGGCAGGGGATATTCGTCTTCGGATGAGGGAGAACCAGATGGCTGCTTTGTCCCTTGTTATGTCTCCAAAAGTGACTTATTTAGGACTTATTTAGCTTAGAAAGATGCACACTCTTAGGTGTTTTTGATAGGATTTAGCTTAAACCTATGCTTATTTGTGAGAATTAAAAGAAGGTAGCTAAATTAGGACTTGTGTGCAAAAGGAAAGAAAAGGATTGAAAACCGAAGTAAAAGAATGAAAAAACTACATTGCGTTAGCATTGCGGAAACATTGCTGAAACCGCAATGTTTCAAGTGAAAACCGTAAGTTGACTGATCTTTTTCTGTTAATTTCCGTTATTTCAGGGATTCGTTCTTTCTCCTCCATCCATTTTGAAGTACGACGTTGAAGATTGATGGTTCTCCTTGGCCCAAACGCACCTGCAAATTACTATAAAAGGGGGTCCAAGTCGAGGGTTCAATCATCATCCGAAAGCGTAGAAGCCTCTTCGCAGCTCCATCTTTTCTCCTGTTTTTCCCATTCGTCTGTTGGTTTGAGAGGTTTAGCTGTTGGAGTCGACAATCTGATAGGAAGGAGAGAAGATTCCTCTTCTCTCCCGATTGGATTCATCCAAGCAAGGCTGATCTTTCTCTCCCTTCAGTCGAGACATTCGCAACGAGGCGTTCAAGCTTAATTACTGTTTTCTGTCTTTCATTTCCAATTTCCAGCTCTATTTGAGTGTTGTTTCTCTTCTGATAGTTAGTTCATTTCATTTCGTTGCTGTCTGTCTTTACATTGTTTACTTCAAGCTTCCCTTTGTTCATTCAAACAATCAAGTAATCAAAGCACAATTTGTTATTTCACAGTTTCTTAACTTTTGCTGCTACTGTCTTACCTTGCTGTTTTCAGTCTATTTCTCTTTTAAGCATGTCTCTTTCATCTCTTATTTCTGTTCTCCCCACATCCATGAGTAACTAAGTCACATAGGGGCAGGCTAATGACAATGCTATAGGCTAAAAAACGTGAACCAAGCATGTAGGATAGCTCTCGAAGCATTGATTGTATGTAAGCTTCATCCCACGGGCAATTTCGATTGGCCATCCATTTTGTCCAAAGAACTCCTAACCTCTGGAAGGAGTAAGAGTTCAGAGTCATACACTCATGCTAGCCTTTCAAGGTAGCCAGAAAACGACCTAGGAATAGGCGTTTCCCTAGTACAAACCGTAACTTTCTGCTTTAACAAGATGCTTAAGACCTTACTTGGACATGAGTAAACTAAAGAATCTAATGCATGGAATCGGAAGATACATGAGAATGAGTGAGTTTGATGCATAGTGATTTGATCCAATGCTTGGGAATCGTATGAAAAAACCTATAGAGGAGTCGTTAGTAGCCCTTGTTTCTCCATTTTACACACTTTCGCTGTTATTAAAATTGCGGTAGAATTGCTGTTTCCGCAATTCTGCTAAAGTTACAATTCTGTCTAGCTGTTTTTGTCTTCGTTTATTAATCTCGTCTCTTTTCATTTGAGTTTAACTTTGACTTGCACTTGTTTATGTTACTACCCTCTTCGTATTCAGTAGGAAATAGACAATTTAAAACCAATTCTACCCCATCAAATCCACCCTTTCTTTCTTAACTTTACACTTCACGAGTAGCTTATAATAAATCTCTGTGGGAAAACGAATGAAAAAATACTTACTACTTGCTATAGGATCATGTATGCTTGCATGTTCTGAGTGCTCTCTCTATCTTATTGCGTATTTATTTTAACACATTGAGCACGTAACAAGTTTTTGGCGCCGCTGCCGGGGATTTATTTAAGTGAAAACGAAGTTTGTTAAGTTTGAAACCCCAAGTTTATTACCTATTGAAGCTTATCTGTTTCATTTCTTTTGCAGGTACTAGTTGGGTTAGTTTATGAGTGAGCCTTCAAGTAGTGATCTAGAGTTCAATCCTGAGCCTGAGAGATTACTTAGGGCTAGAAATAGAGCCAAGAAACGTCTCTTTAACCAACCCTCTATACCTCCAATAATTGCGGGAACCGCAATTCCTCCGCAATTGTCTCAAGAAGAAATGGATGGAATAGTTCCAAATCCGGTGCCTGTCACTCGCAATCCCATCGAAATAGCGAATGACAAGGATAGCGCCATACTCTCTTACTTAGTACCTATGCCTGGGGAGCTGAACCCCAGCATAATCCGTCCTGAAATCACTGCCAACTCATTCGAGTTAAAGCCAGGGATGTTCCAAATGTTGTCCACTGTGGGACAATTCTTTGGAATAGAAAATGAGGATCCCCACAACCATCTTAGAAACTTCCTAGGAGTCAGTGATACATTCATCATCCCTGGAGTTTCCCAAGAAGCTTTGAGGCTCTATCTGTTCCCTTACTCTTTGAGGGACAAAGCCAAAACGTGGTTAAACTCATTACCCTCAGGATCAGTCCGTAATTGGACAGACTTAGCAGAAAAATTCCTAGTCAAATACTTCCCACCTGATAGGAATTCTACCTTTCGTGATGACATAATCAAGTTCAAACAAGCTGACACTGAGTCTCTTCACGAAGCTTGGACAAGGTTTAAAGATCTTCTTCTGAAATGTCCACACCATGGCATCCCATGGTGTATCCAAATAGAGGTCTTTTTCAAAGGATGCAACCCCAACACTTGACAAGTCTTAAATTCATCTGCTGGAGGTTCCATGTTGTCCAAGAGTTACAACGAAGCCTATGAGATCTTGGAGAAGATCTCAGCATCTCACTGTAGGTGGTCAGATGATCCAGTTGAGCCAACTAGAGCTCAAGACAAGGATGCTCTAAGTGCAATGAGCAGCCAAATAAATGCCCTGACCAACCTAGTTAAGCAAATGGCTCAAACCAATCTCCAAACAAGTGTCAACACCGCCACAGCCATGTCCATGGGCACCCAACAAAGTCAAGGTGAGACACTTATCTGTGGATTCTGTGGGGAAGGGCACCCGTATGAATACTGCCCTGGGAATCCAGCCTCGGTCTGCTATGTTGGAAGCCAGCAGCAGCCTAGGAACAATCCCTACTCTAATACTTACAACCCTGGTTGGAGGAACCACCCAAACCTGTCATGGGGTGGCCAACAAAATGCTAATCAAAATCCTAACCAACCAAGACCGAGTGGAACACCTGGTTTCACTCCCCAACATAACCAATCCATGTATCAAAAACCATACAACCAACCTGTAGGATCTTCTGTAGAAAACTTACTCAAGGAATATATAGCCAAGAATGATGCCACTCTACAGAGTCAGCAAGCCACTCTTAGGAGCCTAGAGAACCAAATAGGGCAACTAGCCAATGAAATCAAAAGTAGGCCCCAAGGTAGACTACCTGCTGACACTGAAGTGCCAAGGAGAGATGGTAAAGAGCAAGTTCAAGCAATTGAACTTAGAAGTGGTAGACCATTGGTAAGCAACACCAAGGACACACCAAAGAGAGTAGAGAACACTGAGTCTAGTGCTCCACTGGAGTCTCTGCCAAACAAAGGTCCACCACCAACAAGCACATCAGGATCAAGGCTGGAGCCAATCATAGAAGAGATAGAAGAAATTCCAAGGCCTCTACCTATCCTGAGGCGACCTGAAGTGCCTGCATATGTGCCACCACCTCCATTTCCTAGAAGGCTAAAGAAAAAACAAGAACAGGAAGTGCACTTTAATAAATTTCTAGAAATTCTTAAGCAAGTGCATGTTAATATTCCTTTTGTAGAAGTTTTACAGTCTATGCCTTCTTATTTAAAGTTTTTGAAGGATATTATAACGAACAAGAGAATAATTTGTGAGTTTGAAACAGTCAATCTCACTGAGGAGTGCAGTGCCATACTCCAGAACAAGCTACCCAAGAAGGAGAAGGATCCTGGTTCCTTCACCTTACCAGTAGAGCTAGGAGGCAAGCACGTGGGCAGAGCTCTTTGTGACCTGGGAGCCAGCATAAACCTCATGCCCCTATCTCTATTCCGCCAGCTGGGAATAGGAGAAGCACGTCCAACCACTGTCACTTTACAATTAGCAGACAGATCCATTGCATACCCTGAAGGTAAGATTGAGGATATTCTTGTAAAGGTTGACAAATTTATTTTCCTTGCAGATTTCATTATCCTGGATTATGAAGCAGACAAGGAGGTCCCCATCCTGTTAGGCAGACCATTTCTAGCCACAGGTAGGGCACTGATAGATGTCCAAAAAGGTGAGCTCACTATGAGGGTTCATGATGAAGAGGTGAAATTTAGTGTTTATAAAGCCTTAAGGTACCCCTCTGACTCTGAATCTTGTGCTAGCATGGACATTGTTGATTCACTCATGGAAGAACAATTGGAGCATGAATTGTTGACTAAGCATGCTCATGAATATGTAGGATTAGAATTAACTGACTTAAACATAGCTGAGATAATGGACATATCTGTAAATAACCCTCAGCATGTTTGTATGAATATTGACTTAACTGAAAAATCTGTGAATCCATTAAAACCATCCATTGAGCATCCACCTGTCTTAGAATTGAAACCTCTCCCCACTCACCTCAAGTATGCATATCTAGGAAGTAATGATACTTTGCCTGTAATTATTTCTTCTAAAATAAGTGAAAAGCATGAGGTGGAACTGATTTTACTACTTAAGCAACATAGGAAGGCTATTGCATGGACTATTGCTGATATTAGCGGCATTAGCCCTTCTTATTGCATGCATAAGATTATATTAGAGGAAGAGCATACCCCTAGAGTAGATCACCAACGTAGGTTGAATCCCTCTATGAAAGAGGTAGTTAAAAAGGAAATAATAAAATGGTTAGATGCTGGTGTGATCTTCCCCATAGCTAGTAGCCAGTGGGTGAGCCCTATACAATGTGTACCTAAGAAGGGGGGGATGACTGTGGTAGTCAATGAGAACAATGAACTGATTCCAACAAGGACTATCACAGGATGGAGAGTTTGCATGGATTATAGGAAACTAAATAAAGAAACCAAAAAAGACCATTTCCCTCTACCGTTCATTGACCAAATGCTAGATAGGATAGCTGGTAGAGCCTACTACTGTTTCTTAGACGGTTATTCAGGATATAACCAGATTACTATAGACCCTAAGGACCAAGAGAAGACTACCTTCACTTGCCCTTTTGGAACTTTTGCCTTTCGCAGAATGCCTTTTGGCTTATGCAATGCACCGGCAACTTTCCAAAGGTGCATGTTGGCAATCTTCTCTGATTTGGATGAGTCCATGATAGAGATATTCATGGATGATTTCTCAGTCTTTGGGGATTCATTTACAAACTGTCTAGAGAACCTAGGACAAGTCCTGGCTAGGTGTGAGGAGACCAACCTAGTCCTAAATTGGGAAAAGTGCCATTTCATGGTGGATGAAGGGATTGTCTTAGGTCATAGAGTGTCAAGGGCAGGTGTAGAGGTTGACAGGGCAAAAATTGAAATAATAGAGAAGTTGGTAGAACCTCAAAATGTCAAGGCCATTAGAAGTTTCTTAGGGCATGCTGGCTTCTATAGAAGGTTCATTAAGGACTTTTCTAAGATCTCCAAGCCTCTATGCGAGCTTCTAGAACTAAACAAACCCTTCATCTTCTCTAGAGAATGTTTCCTAGCTTGGAAGACCCTTAAGGGAGCACTAGTCACAGCCCCTATTATAGTAGGACCAAATTGGGATCTCCCATTTGAGATGTTATGTGATGCCAGTGACTATGTTGTAGGGGTTATGTTAGGACAGAAGATTGACAAGTTAACACACCCTGTCTATTATGCTAGTAAGACACTTAATGAGGCACAATGCAACTACACAACCACTGAGAAAGAGATGCTAGCTGTAGTGTTTGCTTGTGAGAAATTTAGGAACTATATTGTAGGCACCAGAACAATTGTGTACACTGACCATTCTGCTTTAAAATACCTTATGAGGAAGGCTGATGCTAAGCCTAGGTTGATTAGGTGGGTTTTGCTGCTGCAAGAGTTTGATCTAGACATTAGAGATAAGAAAGGAAGTGAAAATGTGGTTGCGGATCATCTTTCTAGATTGCAGCATAATTGCGAAAAAATTGCGGAAACCGCAATTTCTGATGCTTTTATTGATGAACAAGTCTTTGTATTGACTCATCGTGATAACGATGAGGAACCTTGGTTTGCTGACATTGCTAACTTCCTTGCATCGCAGGTACTACCAACTTTCAAGGGAGGACAAGAGAAGAAGAGGTTCCTTCATGAAGCAAGGAAATTCATATGGGATGACCCCACACTTTACAAAACATGTGCTGACGGTTTGCTAAGGAAGTGTGTTTCAGCTGCTGAGGCGAAGTCTGTGCTGCAGCACTGCCACACAGCTCCTTATGGTGGACACTTTGGTGGCCAAAGAACAGCTGCAAAGGTATTTCAGAGTGGCTACTATTGGCCAACGATCTTCAAAGATGCCCACAACTATGCCCACAGCTGTGATGAATGCCAAAGAACAGGTAACCTCAGTCGAAAGGATGAGATGCCTCTCACTTACATCTTAGAGTTGGAACTCTTTGATGTGTGGGGCATTGACTTCATGGGACCATTTCCCCCATCATCAGGTAACCTATACATATTAGTGGCAGTAGACTATGTATCCAAGTGGGTAGAGGCCATAGCATGTCCCAATAATGATGCCAAAACAGTCATAAAATTCTTGCATAGACACATTTTTACTAGGTTTGGAACACCACGTGCTATCATTAGCGATGAAGGGACACATTTCATTAATAAGGCTATGGAGAGAGTGTTGGCTAAGTATAACATTAGACATAGAGTAGCCACTCCCTATCACCCACACTCGAATGGACAGGCTGAAATTTCAAATAGGGAGATTAAGAACATCCTAGAAAAAGTGGTCAAACCCAACAGAAAGGATTGGGCGTTTAAACTCGAGGATGCACTTTGGGCGTATAGAACTGCATATAAGACACCCTTAGGTATGTCTCCGTACAGACTTGTGTATGGTAAAGCTTGTCATCTTCCATTCGAGTTAGAAATTAAGGCATTTTGGGCACTAAAAGAGTTGAATTATTGCGTGACCGATGCGGGAACGTTGCGGTCTTTGCAATTACATGAGCTTGATGAGCTTAGGCATATGTCTTATGAAAATGCCAAAATGTATAAGGAAAAGACCAAGATTTGGCACGACAGTAGGCTTAGGATTAAGGACTTTAAGAAAGGCCAACTTGTTTTGTTGTTTAACTCACGATTGAGGATATTTCCAGGCAAACTAAAGTCCAGATGGTCAGGTCCTTTCATAATAACTAATGTGTTTGTTCATGGTGCCATCGAGATAAAGAACCTGCAGCAAGGACAACCATTCATGGTTAATGGTGCAAGATTGAAGCACTACTATGAGGAAGGAGATGTGAAGACTCTCTCGGCCTTCCTCTTGACTGAAGCGTGAAATTAAGAACGAGAGAGGACGAGTGATTGCTGTGCTCGTCCAGACGGGGCTCATGCCTTAGTCTATTTTTTTCCATTTTTCCGGTTATCGTTTGTGTATATGTTTGTATGATTTTAATTACGAATTTGATGTTGATTTTATTTCTTTTTGTAGGGAATCAATAGAGGGAATCAAGGAGATTAAATCCAGCTAAAACAATCAAGAAAATATTGGGCCAAATCAAAGATACGGGTGAGCAAAGATTGACATTTAAATGCAGAAAATCTCCAACGGTCACTAGAATTGCGCTGGATTTGCAGAATCCGCAAAAATATAGCCGTTGGGATTTTTTTGTGTTTTCTTTATATCCGTTAGAAGGCGCGTTGATCCGTACGATTCTCCCATTATCTGAACTTCAAGAAAGCTGCTTTTCTCTTCATCTGTGATTCCTCTCTCCAAAACTCCACAATTCAACAATGGTGCTAACAAGAGCCGAACGATCTGCGTCCAAGAAAAGGGCTGATGACGCTGAAACTGCTGCGAGGGAAGCACTGCTTGCCTTGGCTGATGCTGAGGCTGCGCGCACTGAACGCCTGCCCAAACTACCTGTCCGCAAGAAGAAGTGGAAGGTAGTTACGGAGATACCTGCTGGACCCTCTGAACCAGCAGGCACACCCAAGAAGCGCAGATGGAGTATGGCCATGGCCGAAGAAGAAATCAAGAAAAAGACTCCCTCTGTGGAGAGTCAAGAACTCGGCCAGCCATCCCACGAGACAGCCGAGCACAGCCCTTCACCATCCCCACCGGTTCGAAGCCCTGAGCTCTCTTCATCGCCACCAGCGCAGAGCCCTGAGCTGCCTTCATCACCGCAGAGTTCTGAGTATACGCCACCAGCAGAGAGTCCTGAGGCATCGCCCACTTCTCCACGGCCTGACCCTGAATTCCCGTATGGGGAGTACCAAGAATCAACGCAGGGCAGTGGGGAAGTTGAGGAAGAAGAGGTCTTCTCTCCGTTAAGGGAAGCCGGTCCTGAGAGCTCTGTGTAGAGGACTGATTCGATGGACGAAACACTGGGGGATTGCCTCCAGCAGTTGACAACCAAGGCGAAGTTGAAGAAGAAGAAGGCCGCCAAGGCTGTTAAGGCCAAACGGCCCAAGAAGTCAAAGAAAAAGAGAACCAAGAAGGCTGCGTCCCCATCAGAGAAAGAGAGTGATGAGCCGTCACTGAAAAAGCTCAAGATTGAGGCTGCTGAGTCAGCCAAACCAAAAGACAAAGGGAAAGCCAAGCTTTACCCTGAAGATGAGCCTCAATCAGTGAGGTACGTGTCTTCTGACGCTGAGTCTAGAGGCAATGAGCTGAGGAAAAGGGAGCTGCTGCACGAGAAGGGCTTCCTCGACAGACCTGCTGACCTGCCGCAATTCTTGCGCGCAGGCATTACGAATCACGGCTGGGAGGAGTTGTGCAGACCACCCAATCCGGCTTACACAAGCATGGTGTATGACTTCTACGCCAATTTGGGGAATTCTGAGGAGGGCCTATCTGTGGTCAGAGGGGTTGAAGTGGACTTCTCAGCAAGGGCAATCAACGAAGCCTATGGCCTCAAGGGCCAAAAACACACTGATTATTCACGGATCGTTGATGAGCCTACAGAAGCTGTCTTGGAGGAGGCCATTCGAATCATTGGACAGCCTGAAGCATCATGGACCGTGTCGCGCAATGGGAGGCACACTCTCACGAGTGCCAACCTCACAGCTAAGGCGGCTGTCTGGTTTTCCTTCGTGAGAAGGAAGCTGTCCCCCGTGACCCATGAGACCACAATCAACCAGAGCAGATCGCTGCTGGTCTATGCAATCATGCGAGGTCTCACGATCAACGTGGGTGAAGTCATGTCAGCTGCCATTGCTGACTGCGCCAAGAAGGGTAAGGGTCCATTGCTCTTCCCTAATACTATTACTAAACTATGCTTGCGTGCAGGAGTCCCCATTGAGCGGATGGAACAACAGATGGCTTACACAGGCCACTTGGAGCTGCCTACAGGCTTGAGGCTGAAGAGGAAGGGGAACATGGAGTTCGAGCTGGATAGATTGGCTGCTGCTCAGTCACTGTCCATGGCGTGCCTGATGGATCTACAGAAGAGGATGGCTCAATGGGCCACATACGCACAGGCGAGGGACAAGGAAGTTGCTGACCAACTGGGATGCATTTTCCCTGACTTTCCCACAAACCTGCTGTCTCCATGGGTGCCTCCACGACCACGAGGGACTGATGATGAGGATGAAGACATCTGAGTGCTAGTTTGAATTGCACTCAAGGGAGTATTGCTGTTCCTTTACAAAAAAAAAAAAATAAACTGCTTTGTTGTGAACCGTGTGAATTATGTTGTCTTTAGTTAATATTTTGATCTGTTTTAGTTGCTTAGTCTTAAGTTTTTAAATTGTTTAGTCTAGTTTGATGATAGCTGATTAGGTAGAATAGTTTAGTTTCATTTTTAGAGAGCTTGAATGACTGGAAAAAGCATGCGTAGGGGCCTTACTCACTGATATATCTGCCCAGTCTTTATTGCGAAATAATTGCGGAACCCGCAATTTTTATTACTGAATGCATATTTTTGACTGTCTGTTTAGCTAGGCTGTGATCTGTTTAAATTCTATTTTTTTGCTGCTATCATGATTACCTTATCTAGCTTATCTTAAAGCATGCTGGATGAGTGTCATAGGACACCCTTTGATAGTTTAAATTAATCTCTAAAAAGCTCAGCATGCATAGCTTTAAGTCCTTATCTGTCTGTTTTTTTCAAATTTCTGCTGCTGTGATATTTACTTTTAGAATGTTCTGTCTATGCCTAGGGCTTTTAGATTCTCTTTGTTTTACCTTAGACTAGATGCTTCTAGGACAAGTTTGGGGGTGTGCCATCTCAGACACTCATTGGGGACAATGAGTAGTTTAAGTTTGGGGGATGCCACCCTAGGCCTAGGAACATTCATCTCTCCCTTAAAGCATAAGCATTCTTCTTCTCCTTTACAAAAATGATGAACTAAAAAAAAAAATGAAAAACAGAATAAAGTTAGGTGTCTTTCTTAGGTTGCTGAGTAATCAGTGCCAAGTGTGTGACCCACAAGTGGCATTGCATCAAAAGGCAACCAAAGGAAAGGCTCCACCTAAGAAAGAAAAAAGGAAAAAGGTAGGGAAGAAGAATGTATACCTAGGAGTTGTAACTTTGTGGCTTAGATGTCCTATTTAAAAAGAACTCTGATCCTCAAGTAGCTGAGCACAAAGTTGTAGCTTGTAGGGTTGTTTAGGGAGATGAATGTATGTCCAATGTAGTGATGCCAGGGTTTAGATTGTTCTCTTAAAGTACTACTGTCACTGTTAATACTAAGACTGGCATGACTCTAAGGAATCCTAGGTGGCTCGAAAGTAAAAACTAGAAGCATGTACTGAGTCTGGGGTAAAGCTAGGTAGAATTTGAAACCTTAGGGATAGTGGCATGATATGACATAAAAGCAAGTAGATCAGTTGTAGGAAGTTAATGAAACAGTAGGAATATTAGGCCTGACCCTGAATTCCCGTATGGGGAGTACCAAGAATCAACGCAGGGCAGTGGGGAAGCTGAGGAAGAAGAGGTCTTCTCTCCGTTAAGGGAAGCCGGTCCTGAGAGCTCTGTGCAGAGGACTGATTCGATGGACGAAACACTGGGGGATTGCCTCCAGCAGTTGACAACCAAGGCGAAGTTGAAGAAGAAGAAGGCCGCCAAGGCTGTTAAGGCCAAACGGCCCAAGAAGTCAAAGAAAAAGAGAACCAAGAAGGCTGCGTCCCCATCAGAGAAAGAGAGTGATGAGCCGTCACTGAAAAAGCTCAAGATTGAGGCTGCTGAGTCAGCCAAACCAAAAGACAAAGGGAAAGCCAAGCTTTACCCTGAAGATGAGCCTCAATCAGTGAGGTACGTGTCTTCTGACGCTGAGTCTAGAGGCAATGAGCTGAGGAAAAGGGAGCTGCTGCACGAGAAGGGCTTCCTCGACAGACCTGCTGACCTGCCGCAATTCTTGCGCGCAGGCATTACGAATCACGGCTGGGAGGAGTTGTGCAGACCACCCAATCCGGCTTACACAAGCATGGTGTATGACTTCTACGCCAATTTGGGGAATTCTGAGGAGGGCCTATTGTTAAGTCTCTGAAAGTGACTTATTGAGGACCCATTTAGCTTAAGAAGATGTACACTTTTAGGTGTTTTTGATAGCATTTAGCCTAAACCTATGCTTAAATATGAGAATGAGAAGAAGGTAGCTAAATTAGGACTTTTGCACAATAGGAAAGAAAAGGGTTGAAAACCGAAGGAAAAGAATGAAAAAAAGCTGCATTGCGACAGCATTGCGAAAACATTGCTGAAGCCGCAATTATTCAAGTGAAAACCGTAAGTTGACTGATCTTTTTCTGTTAATTTCCGTAATTTCAGGGATTCGTTCTTTCTCCTCCATCCATTCTGATATATGACGTTGAAGATTGATGGTTCTCCTTGGCCCAATCGCACCTGCAAACTACTATAAAAGGGGGTCAAAGTCGGAGGTTCAGTCATCATCCGAAAGCGTAGAGTCTTCTCGCAGTCCATCTTTTCGCCCTGTTTTCCTTTGCCGTCTGTTGGAGTGAGAGTCTCAGCTGTTGGAATCGATAATCTGATAGGAAGGAGAGGAGATTCTTCTTCTCTCTCGATTGGATTCATCCAAGCAAGGCTGACCTTTCATCCCCTTCATTCGAGGCGACTGCAACGAAGCTTCCAAGCACCATTTACTGCTTTCTGTTTTCCTTTTCTAATTTCCAGCTTTGATCAGTTGTTGTTTCTAGCTTAATGTTCTATCTACTGCATTTCGTCGCTGTCTGTCTTTGAATTATTTCCTTTAAGTTCCCTTTTGTCCGTTCAACATTCAAAGTAATCAAATTACAAGTCTTCAGTTTACAGTTTCCATCTTCTGCTGCTACGGTTTTGTCTTACTGTTTGGAGTATATTTCCCTTCTAAGCATGTCTGTTTTATCTTACATTTCTGTTCTCTGTATATCCATGAGTAGCTAAGTCACTTAGGGGCATGCTAATGACAGAACTATAGGCTAAAAAACGTGAACCAAGCATGTAGGATAGCTCTCGAAGCATTGATTGTATGTAAGCTTCATCCCACGGGCAATTTCGATTGGCCATCCATTTTGTCCAAAGAACTCCTAACCTCTGGAAGGAGTAAGAGTTCAGAGTCGTATAATCATGCTAGCCTTTCATGGTAACCAGGAAACGGCCTAGAAATAGGCGTTTCCCTAGTACAAACTAAACACTCCTGTTTTAACAAGATGCTTAAGACCTTACTTTGAGTCGAGTAAACTAAAGAATCTAATGCATGGAATCGGACGATACATGAGATAGAGTGAGTTTGATGCATAGAGAGTAGATCCAGTGCTTGAGAATCGTATAAAAATGCCTATAGGAT
Source organism: Herpetospermum pedunculosum (assembly GCA_028017165.1). Lineage (NCBI taxonomy): Eukaryota > Viridiplantae > Streptophyta > Magnoliopsida > Cucurbitales > Cucurbitaceae > Herpetospermum > Herpetospermum pedunculosum. The sequence continues at coordinate 53,584,492 of CM051522.1, forward strand.
AGTCATTAGTAGCCCTTAATTCACCCATTTACACACTTTCGCTGTTATTCAATTGCGGTAAAATTGCGGTGTCCGCAATTCTGCTGAGTTACCATTCTGTTTAGCTGTTTTCTTCTTCGTTTATTAATTCCATCTCTTGTCTTTTGAGTCTAATTTCAACTTGCATTTGTTTATGTTGCATTCCTTTACACATTCAGCAAAAATTAGATAATTAAAAACCAATTTTACCCCATCAAATCCACCCCTTCTTTCTTAACAAATACACTTCATGAATAGCTAAAAATAAGTCTCTGTGGAAAAAACGAATGAAATATACTTACTACTTGCTGTGAGACCATGTATGCTTGCATGTTCTGAGTGCTCTATCTACCTTCTTGCTTATTTATCTTTAACACATTGAGCACGCAACAAGTTTTTGGCGCCGCTGCCGGGGACTTATTTTAAGTGAAAACGAAGTTTGTTAAGTCTGAAACACCAAGTTATTTTCCATTGAGTTTGATCCATCTTCATTTCTTCTTCAGGTACCATTTAGGGTAGTTTATGAATGAGACTCCAAGTAGTGATCTAGAGTTCAACCCTGAGCCTGAGAGATTATTTAAAGCTAGAAATAGAGCCAAGAAACGTCTCTTTAAACAACCCCTTTTACCTCAAATAATTGCTGAAACCGCAGAGTCTCCGCAATCCACTCAAGAAGAAATGGCTGGAATAGATCAAAACCTGGTGCCTGTCACTCGCAATCCCATTGAAATAGCGAATGACAAGGATAGCGCCATCCTTTCGTACCTAGTACCTATGCCTGGGGAGCTGAACCCCAGCATAATCCGTCCTGAAATCACTGCCAACTCCTTCGAGTTAAAACCAGTGATGTTCCAAATGTTGTCCACTGTGGGACAATTCTTTGGAATAGAAAATGAGGACCCCCATAACCACCTTAGGAACTTCCTAGGAGTCAGTGATACCTTCCTCATTCCTGGAGTTTCCCAAGAAGCCCTGAGGCTATATCTTTTCCCTTACTCTTTGAGGGACAAAGCCAAAACGTGGTTAAATTCATTACCCTCAGGATCTGTCCTCAATTGGACAGACTTAGCAGAAAAATTCCTAGTCAAATATTTCCCACCAGATAGGAATTCGACCTTTCGTGATGATATCATCAAATTTAAACAAGCTCCGAGTGAGTCTCTTCACGAAGCTTGGACAAGATTCAAAGACCTTCTCATTAAATGTCCGCACCATGGCATTCCATGGTGTATCCAAATAGAAGTCTTCTTTAAAGGATGCAACCCCAGCACCAGACAAGTTCTAAACTCATCTGCTGGAGGTTCCATGTTGTCCAAGAGTTACAACGAAGCTTATGAGATCTTGGAGAAGATCTCAACATCTCACTGTAGGTGGTCAGATGATCCAGTAGAGCCAACTAGAGCTCAAGACAAGGATGCTCTAAGCGCCATGAGCACCCAAATAAACGCTCTGACCAACCTAGTTAAGCAAATGGCTCAGGCCAATCTCCAAACCAGTGCCAATACCGCCACAGCCATGTCAATGGGCACCCAGCCAAGTCAAGGCGAGGCACTTATCTGTGGATTCTGTGGGGAAGGGCACCCATATGAATACTGCCCTGGGAATCCATCCTCAGTCTGCTATGTTGGGAGCCAGCAGCAGCCTAGGAATAACCCCTACTCCAACACCTATAACCCTGGTTGGAGAAACCACCCAAACCTGTCATGGGGTGGCCAACAAAACACTAACCAAAATCTTAACCAACCTAGACCGAGTGGAACACCTGGTTTCACTCCCCAACATAACCAGTCAATGTACCAAAAACCATACAATCAACCTGTAGGATTTTCTGTAGAAAACTTACTCAAGGAATACATAGCTAAGAATGATGCTACTCTTCAAAGCCAGCAAGCTACTCTTAGGAGCCTAGAAAACCAAATAGGCCAATTAGCCAATGAACTCAAGAGTAGGCCCCAAGGTAGACTCCCTGCTGACACCGAGGTACCAAGGAGAGATGGCAAAGAACAAGTTCAAGCAATTGAACTTAGGAGTGGAAGACCATTGGTGAGCAACACAAAGGACACACTAAAGAGAGTAGAGAACACTGAGTCTAGTGCTCCACTGGAGTCTCTGCCAAACCAAGGTCCACCACCAACTAGCACATCAGGAGCCAGGCTAGAGCCAATTGTTGAGGAGATAGAAGAAATTCCGAGGCCTCCACCTATCCTAAGGCGCCCTGACGTGCCTGCATATGTGCCACCACCTCCATACCCTCGAAGGCTTAAGAAGAAGCAGGAACAGGAAGTTCATTTTAATAAATTCTTAGAAATTCTTAAGCAAGTGCATGTTAACATTCCTTTTGTAGAGGTTTTGCAGTCTATGCCTTCTTATGTAAAGTTTTTGAAGGACATTATTACTAACAAAAAAATAATTGGTGAGTTTGAAACAGTAAACCTCACTGAGGAGTGTAGTGCCATCCTCCAGAACAAGCTGCCCAAGAAGGAGAAGGATCCTGGTTCCTTCACCTTACCTGTAGAACTTGGAGGCAAGCACGTGGGCAGAGCGCTTTGTGACCTGGGCGCCAGCATAAATCTCATGCCCCTGTCCCTATTCCGCCAGTTGGGAATAGGAGAAGCACGTCCAACCACTGTCACTTTACAACTAGCAGACAGATCCATCGCATACCCTGAAGGTAAGATTGAGGATATTCTAGTGAAAGTTGACAAATTTATTTTCCTTGCAGATTTCATTGTCCTGGACTATGAGGCAGACAAGGAGGTCCCCATCCTGCTAGGTAGACCATTTCTAGCCACAGGTAGGGCACTTATAGACGTCCAAAAAGGTGAGCTTACTATGAGGGTTCATGATGAAGAGGTGAAGTTTAGTGTATATAAAGCTTTAAGGTACCCCTCTGACCTTGAATCCTGTGCTAGCATGGACGTAGTAGACTCCTTGATGGAGGAACAATTGGAGCATGTATTATTAACTAAGCATGCTAATGAATATGTACAATTAGACATAGCTGACTTGAATGTATCTGACATAATGGATATGCCTGTAGATAAACCACAACATGTATGTATGAATATAGATTTAACTGATAGATCTGTGAATCCTGTAAAGCCCTCCATTGAGCATCCACCTGTTTTAGAACTGAAACCACTACCCACTCACCTCAAATATGCGTATTTAGGAAATAATGATACACTGCCTGTAATTATTTCTTCTAAGCTAAGTGAAAAGCATGAGGTTGAATTAATTTTACTGCTTAAGCAACATAGGAAGGCTATAGCATGGACTATTGCTGATATTCGAGGCATTAGCCCTTCTTATTGCATGCACAAAATTATACTAGAGGAAGAGCACACACCTAGGGTAGATCACCAACGTAGGCTAAACCCCTCTATGAAAGAGGTAGTAAAGAAGGAAATAATAAAATGGTTAGATGCAGGAGTGATCTTCCCAATAGCTAGTAGCCAGTGGGTGAGCCCCATCCAATGTGTACCTAAAAAGGGGGGAATAACTGTGGTAGTCAATGAGAACAACGAACTAATTCCAACAAGGACTGTCACAGGGTGGAGAGTGTGTATGGATTACAGGAAATTAAATAAAGAAACTAAAAAAGACCACTTCCCTCTACCGTTCATTGACCAGATGCTAGACAGAATAGCTGGTAGGGCCTACTATTGTTTCTTAGACGGGTATTCAGGCTATAATCAAATAACTATAGACCCTAAGGATCAAGAGAAGACCACCTTCACTTGCCTTTTTGGAACTTTTGCCTTTCGCAGAATGCCTTTTGGCTTATGCAATGCACCGGCAACTTTCCAAAGGTGCATGATGGCGATCTTCTCTGAGTTGGATGAGTCCATGATAGAAATATTCATGGATGACTTCTCAGTCTTTGGGGACTCATTTTCAAACTGTCTAGAAAACCTAGGACAAGTCCTGGCTAGGTGTGAGGAGACCAACCTAGTCCTAAACTGGGAAAAATGCCATTTTATGGTGGATGAGGGAATTGTCTTAGGACATAGAGTGTCAAGGGTAGGAGTAGAAGTTGATAGGGCAAAGATTGAGATCATAGAGAAGTTGGTAGAGCCCCAGAATGTCAAAGCCATTAGAAGCTTCTTAGGGCATGCTGGCTTCTACAGAAGGTTCATTAAGGACTTTTCTAAGATAGCCAAGCCTCTGTGTGAGCTTTTAGAGCTAAATAGACCATTCATCTTCTCTCAGGAATGCTTAATAGCTTGGACTACCCTTAAGAAAGCACTAGTCACCGCACCTATAATAGTAGGACCAAATTGGGATCTCCCATTTGAGATGCTATGTGATGCCAGTGACTATGCTGTAGGAGTCATGTTAGGACAAAGGATTGACAAGCTAACACACCCTGTATATTATGCTAGTAAAACCTTGAATGAGGCTCAATGTAATTATACAACTACTGAGAAAGAAATGCTTGCTGTAGTATTTGCTTGTGAGAAATTTAGAAACTATATTGTAGGCACTAGGACAATTGTGTACACTGACCATTCTGCCTTGAAGTATCTTATGAGGAAGGCTGATGCTAAGCCTAGGTTGATTAGGTGGGTACTGCTGCTGCAAGAGTTTGATTTGGACATTCGAGACAAGAAAGGATGTGAAAACGTGGTTGCAGATCACCTGTCTCGATTGCAGCACAATTGCGAAAAAATTGCGGAGCCCGCAATTTCTGATGCTTTTATTGATGAACATGTCTTTGCTTTGACTCATTGTGATAACGATGAGGAACCTTGGTTTGCTGACATTGCGAACTTCCGTGCATCACAGGTTTTACCAGTTTTCAAGGGAGGACAAGAGAAGAAGAGGTTCCTTCATGAAGCAAGGAAATTTATCTGGGATGACCCCACACTTTACAGAACATGTGCTGACGGCTTGCTAAGGAAGTGTGTTTCAGCTGCTGAAGCGAAGTCTGTGCTGCAGCACTGTCACACATCTCCTTATGGTGGACACTTTGGTGGCCAAAGAACAGCTGCAAAGGTATTTCAAAGTGGCTATTATTGGCCAACGATCTTCAAAGATGCCCACAACTATGCCCACAGCTGTGATGAATGCCAAAGAACAGGTAACCTCAGTCGAAAGGATGAGATGCCCCTCACCTACATCTTAGAGTTAGAGCTCTTTGATGTGTGGGGCATTGACTTCATGGGACCATTCCCTCCATCATCAGGTAACCTTTACATATTAGTAGCAGTGGACTATGTGTCCAAGTGGGTAGAAGCCAAAGCATGTCCTAATAATGATGCTAAAACAGTCACCAACTTCTTGCATAGGCACATTTTTACTAGGTTTGGGACACCTCGTGCCATCATTAGTGATGAGGGGTCACATTTCATTAACAAGGCTATGGAGAGAGTGTTGGCTAAATATAACATTAGACATAGAGTAGCCACTCCCTATCACCCACACTCAAATGGACAAGCTGAAATCTCAAATAGGGAAATTAAGAACATCCTAGAAAAAGTGGTCAAACCTAATAGGAAAGACTGGTCCTTCAAGCTTGAGGATGCACTTTGGGCTTATAGGACAGCATATAAGACACCCCTAGGTATGTCCCCTTATAGGCTGGTATATGGCAAGGCTTGTCACTTACCACTTGAGTTAGAAAACAAGGCATTTTGGGCCATGAAGGAATTGAATTTTTGTGTAAAGGATGCGGGGACACTGAGGTCTTTGCAATTACATGAGCTTGATGAGCTTAGGCATATGGCCTATGAAAATGCTAAGATGTACAAGGAAAAAACCAAGATTTGGCACGATAGTAGACTTAGAGTTAAGGACTTTAAGAAGGGTCAACTTGTTTTGTTGTTTAACTCACGGTTGAAACTATTTCCAGGGAAACTTAAGTCTAGATGGTCGGGTCCATTTGTCATTACTAATGTGTTTGTTCATGGTGCAATAGAGATAAAGAACATGCAGCAAGGCCAACCATTCATGGTTAATGGTGCAAGATTAAAGCACTACTATGAGGAAGGAGATGTGAAGACTCTCTCGGCCTTCCTCTTGACTGAAGCATAACAATGAGAACGAGAGAGGACGAGTGATTGCTGTGCTCGTCAACATAAGGCTCATGCCTTAGTTTATTTTTTGCGATTTTCCGGTTATCATTTGTGTGTTTTGTTGTGTGATTTTAATTACGAATTTGATATTGTTTTTATTTCTTTTTGTAGGGAATCGAAAGAGGGAATCAAGGAGAGTAATCCCAGCTTTAAAAATCAAGAAACGATCGAGCCAAATAAAAGATACGGACGAACAAAGTTTGCCATTTAGATGAAAAAAAATCCCTAAAATTGCGCTGGAATTGCAGGATTCGCAAAATATAGCCGTTGGGATTTAGCCGTTGCCTTTATATCCGTTAGAAGGCGCTCGATCGATACGATTCTCTCATTCTCTGATTTCCAAGAAAACTGAGATTCTCTTCATCTTTGATCCTTCTCTCCAAACCTCCAAGATTCGACAATGGTGTCCACAAGGGCTGAAAGATCCGCAGCCAAGAAGAAGGCTGATGACGCAGCTGAAGCGGCTGCGAGGGAAGCACTTCTGACCCTTGCAGATGCTGGGGCTGTACGCACCGGACCTCTTCCCAAGCTTCCGATCCGTAGGAAGAAGTGGAGGGTTGTCACAGAAATCCCTGCTGGCCCTTCTGAACCAGCGGGCACGCCCAAGAAACGCCGGTGGAGTGTCGAGACGGCCGCCGAACCAAGCAAAGCAAAGACTCCCTCTGTGGAGAGTCAAGAAACGGATCGTGCGTCCCACGAGTCGACCAAGAAGGGTTCGTCGCCATCTGCATCGCCTGCGCACAACCCTTCACCATCTGGACCAGTGCACAGCCCAGAGCTTTCATCATCACCGCCGGCACAGAGCCCTGAGACGCCGTCTTCACCACTGAATTCCGTGCAGACGCCTACAGCAGAGCAGAGTGCCACACCTTCGCACACGCCTCCACGGCCTGACCCTGAATTCCCATATGGGGAGTACCAGGAATCCACTCAGGGCAGTGGGGAAGGTGGTGAAGACGAGGTCTTCTCGCCTGCAAGGGAAGCTAGCCCAGAGAGTCCTGCACAGCAGGATGATTCCATGGAAGAGACGCTGGGGGCATGCCTGCAGCAGATCAACATTGAGGCAAAGCTCAAGAAGAAGAAGGCCAAGATTGTCAAGGCCAGGCGATCCAAGAAGCTGAAAAAGAAGAAGGCTAAAAGGGCGCCTTCAGCAGACAAAGAGAGCACCGAGCCTTCGCTCAAACGACTCAAGGTTGAGGCTGCCGAGTCAGCCAAACCATCAGATAAAGGGAAGGCAAAGCTCTACCCTGAAGACGAGCCTCAGTCAGTGAGGTATGTTTCCTCTGATGCTGAGTCCAGGGGTGTTGAGCTGAGGAAGAGGGAGTTGCTGCACGAGAAAGGCTTCCTCGACCGACCTGCTGACCTGCCGCAGTTCTTGCGCGCAGGAGTGATAAACCACGGCTGGGAGGAATTTTGCAGACCGCCCAATCCAGCCTACACGAGCATGGTGTATGATTTCTACGCCAATGTGCTCAGCCCTGAGGATGGCCTGTCTGTGGTCAGAGGGGTAGAAGTGGATTTCTCAGCCAAGGCCATCAACGAAGCCTATGGTCTCAAGGGCCAAACACATACAGATTATGCACGAATCGTTGATGAGCCTACGGAGGCAGTCTTGGAAGAGGCCATTCGAACCATTGGCCAGCCTGAAGCAGCGTGGACTGTATCACGCAATGGAAGGCACACTCTCATGAGTGCCAACCTCACGGCTAAGGCGGCTGTTTGGTTTTCGTTCGTGAGAAGGAGATTGTCCCCAGTGACTCACGAGACTACAATCAACCAGAGCCGATCGCTGCTGGTGTATGCGATAATGAGAGGTCTCACGATCAACGTGGGAGAAGTCATCACTGCTGCTATTGCTGAGTGCGCCAAGAAAGGTAAGGGACCACTGTTTTTCCCTAACACCATAACCAAATTATGTTTGCTTGCAGGAGTCCCCACCGAGCGCCTGGAGCAGCAAATGGCTTACACAGGCCACTTGGAGCTGCCTGCTAGCCTGAGGCTGAAGAGGAAGGGGAATATGGAGTTTGAACTGGATAGGCTGGCTGCTGATCAGTCCCTATCCATGGCCTGCCTAATGGATATGCAGAGGAGAATGGCTCAATGGGCCACTTATGCGCAGGCAAGGGACAAGGAAGTTGCAGACCAACTTGGGTGCATCTTCCCTGACTTCCCCACAAATCTCCTGACTCCATGGGTGCCTCCACGACCACGACAACCAGATGAGGATGAAGATGTTTGAGTGCTGGTTTGAAGTGCACTGAAGGGAGTATTGCTGTTCCCTTAGAAAAAAAAAGAAAACAATTTTCTGCTTTCTGATAAATTATGTGAATTATGCTGTTTTAGTACATTTTTTATCTGTCATAGATGCTTAGTTTTATGTTTTTAATTTTGCTTAGTATAGTCTGATGATAGGCGACTAGATAGGTTAGTTTTGTTTTATTTTTAGAAGAGCTTGAATGACTGGAAAAAGCATGCTTAGGGGCCTTAATCACTGTTATATCTACCCTGACTTAATTGCGAAATAATTGCGGTCCCCGCAATTTTCATTACTAAAAGCATGTTTTGGACTGTCTGTTTAGCTAGGCTGTGATCTGTTTAAATTCCTTCTTTTGCTGCTATCATGACTACCATATATAGCTTATCTGAAAGCATGCTGGATGAGTGTCATAGGACACCCTTTGCTAGTTTAAATCGACCTTTAAAAAGCTCAGCATGCACAGCTTTAAGCCCTTAACTGTCTGTTTTTTTTAAATTTACTGCTACTGTGATATTTTCTTTTCACTGTTCTGTCTATGCCTAGGGCTTTAGATTCTCTTTGTTTTACCTTAGACTAGATGCTTCTAGGATAGTTTGGGGGTGTGCCACCTCAGACACTCATTGGGGACAATGAGTAATTGAAGTTTGGGGGAGGCCACCCTAGGCCTAGGAACATTCCTCTCTCCCTTAGAAACATAAGCATTCTTCTTCTCCTTTACAAAAAATGATGAACTGAAAAAAAAAAAATGATGAAAAATAGAATAAAGAGGGGGGTCTCTCTTAGGTTGCTAAGTAATCAGTGCCAAGTGTGTGACCCACAAGTGGCATTGCATCAAAAGGCAACCAAAGGAGAGGCCCCACCTAAGTAAGAAAAAGGGAAAAGGGAAGAAGAATGTATACCTAGGAGTTATAACTTTGTGGCTTAGGTGTCCTATTTAAAAAGAACTCTGATCCTCAATTAGCTAAGCACAAAGTTGTAACTTGTAGGGTTGTTTAGGGAGATGAGTGTTTATCCAATGTTGTGATGCCAGGGTTTAGGTTGTTCTTTAAAAGTACTACTGTCACCGTTAATACTAAGACTGGCATGACTCTAAGGAATCCTAGACAAATTAAGAATAAAGCTAGAAGCATGTACTGAGTCTGAGGTAAAGCTAGGCAGAATTTGAAACCTTAGGGATAGTGGCATGATATGACAAAAGCAAATAGATCAGATGTAGGAAGTTAATAAAAGCAGGTGAGTGTTAGGCAGGCGAAGTCAGAAGAAGCTAGATAAGAGGGTAGTTCTAAACTGAGAAGTGTGTCGCAGGACAGCAGTGCTATAGATAGGGATATAGGGGAGTCAGTAGGTGGTTAAAGAAGGTGAAACAGCAGCCTAGGTAAGTCCTTAGTATGCTTGAGGACAAGCAAAACCTTAAGTTTGGGGGTGTGTTAAGTCTCTGAAAGTGACTTATTGAGGACCCATTTAGCTTAAGAAGATGTACACTTTTAGGTGTTTTTGATAGCATTTAGCCTAAACCTATGCTTAAATATGAGAATGAGAAGAAGGTAGCTAAATTAGGACTTTTGCACAATAGGAAAGAAAAGGGTTGAAAACCGAAGGAAAAGAATGAAAAAAAGCTGCATTGCGACAGCATTGCGAAAACATTGCTGAAGCCGCAATTATTCAAGTGAAAACCGTAAGTTGACTGATCTTTTTCTGTTAATTTCCGTAATTTCAGGGATTCGTTCTTTCTCCTCCATCCATTCTGATATATGACGTTGAAGATTGATGGTTCTCCTTGGCCCAATCGCACCTGCAAACTACTATAAAAGGGGGTCAAAGTCGGAGGTTCAGTCATCATCCGAAAGCGTAGAGTCTTCTCGCAGTCCATCTTTTCGCCCTGTTTTCCTTTGCCGTCTGTTGGAGTGAGAGTCTCAGCTGTTGGAATCGATAATCTGATAGGAAGGAGAGGAGATTCTTCTTCTCTCTCGATTGGATTCATCCAAGCAAGGCTGACCTTTCATCCCCTTCATTCGAGGCGACTGCAACGAAGCTTCCAAGCACCATTTACTACTTTCTGTTTTCCTTTTCTAATTTCCAGCTTTGATCAGTTGTTGTTTCTAGCTTAATGTTCTATCTACTGCATTTCGTCGCTGTCTGTCTTTGAATTATTTCCTTTAAGTTCCCTTTTGTCCGTTCAACATTCAAAGTAATCAAATTACAAGTCTTCAGTTTACAGTTTCCATCTTCTGCTGCTACGGTTTTGTCTTACTGTTTGGAGTATATTTCCCTTCTAAGCATGTCTGTTTTATCTTACATTTCTGTTCTCTGTATATCCATGAGTAGCTAAGTCACTTAGGGGCATGCTAATGACAGAACTATAGGCTAAAAAACGTGAACCAAGCATGTAGGATAGCTCTCGAAGCATTGATTGTATGTAAGCTTCATCCCACGGGCAATTTCGATTGGCCATCCATTTTGTCCAAAGAACTCCTAACCTCTGGAAGGAGTAAGAGTTCAGAGTCGTATAATCATGCTAGCCTTTCATGGTAACCAGGAAACGGCCTAGGAATAGGCGTTTCCCTAGTACAAACTAAACACTCCTGTTTTAACAAGATGCTTAAGACCTTACTTTGAGTCGAGTAAACTAAAGAATCTAATGCATGGAATCGGACGATACATGAGATAGAGTGAGTTTGATGCATAGAGAGTAGATCCAGTGCTTGAGAATCGTATAAAAATGCCTATAGGATAGTCATTAGTAGCCCTTAATTCACCCATTTACACACTTTCGCTGTTATTCAATTGCGGTAAAATTGCGGTGTCCGCAATTCTGCTGAGTTACCATTCTGTTTAGCTGTTTTCTTCTTCGTTTATTAATTCCATCTCTTGTCTTTTGAGTCTAATTTCAACTTGCATTTGTTTATGTTGCATTCCTTTACACATTCAACAAAAATTAGATAATTAAAAACCAATTTTACCCCATCAAATCCACCCCTTCTTTCTTAACAAATACACTTCATGAATAGCTAAAAATAAGTCTCTGTGGAAAAAACGAATGAAATATACTTACTACTTGCTGTGAGACCATGTATGCTTGCATGTTCTGAGTGCTCTATCTACCTTCTTGCTTATTTATCTTTAACACATTGAGCACGCAACACCTATCTGTGGTCAGAGGGGTTGAAGTGGACTTCTCAGCAAGGGCAATCAACGAAGCCTATGGCCTCAAGGGCCAAAAACACACTGATTATTCACGGATCGTTGATGAGCCTACAGAAGCTGTCTTGGAGGAGGCCATTCGAATCATTGGACAGCCTGAAGCATCATGGACCGTGTCGCGCAATGGGAGGCACACTCTCATGAGTGCCAACCTCACAGCTAAGGCGGCTGTCTGGTTTTCCTTCGTGAGAAGGAAGCTGTCCCCCGTGACTGTTGCGTGCTCAATGTGTTGAAATAATTAGGAAATAAAGGAGATAGAGCACTCAGAACATGCAAGCATACATGATCTTATAGCAAGTAGTAAGTATATTTCATTCGTTTTCCCACAGAGATTTATTTTGAGCTATTCGCGAAGTGTTTTGTTAAGAAAGAAGGGGTGGATTTGATGGGGTAAAATTGGTTTTTAATTGTCTAATTTTTGCTGAATGTGTAGAGGGTAATAACATAAACAAGAACAAGTTAAAGCGAAGCTCAAATGAAAAGAGACGAGATTAATAAACGAAGGCAAAAACAGCTAGACAAAATTGTAACTTAAGGAGAATTGCGGAGACAGCAATTCTACCGCAATCAAATAGCAGCGAAAGTGTGTAAATGGGTGAATTAAGGGCTACTAATGACTATCCTATAGGTATTTTTATACGATTCTCAAACACTGGATCTACTCTCTATGCATCAAACTATCTCAATCTCATGTATCGTCCGATTCCATGCATTAGATTCTTTAGTTTACTCAACTCAAAGTAAGGTCTTAAGCATCTTGTTAAGGCAGAAAGATATGGTTTGTACTAGGGAAACGCCTATTCCTAGGCCGTTTCCTGGTTACCTTGAAAGGCTAGCATGATAATATGACTCTGAACTCTTACTCCTTCCAGAGGTTAGGAGTTCTTTGGACAAAATGGATGGCCAATCGAAATTGCCCGTGGAATGAAGCTTACATACAATCAATGCTTCGAGAGCTATCCTACATGCTTGATTCACGTTTTTTAGCCTATGGAGTTGTCATTAGCATGCCCCTCAGTGACTTAGTTACTCATGGATATAAGGAGAACAGAACTAAAGGATAAAAGAGACATGCTTAGAAAGGAAATGTGTTTAAAACAGCAAGGGAAAGCAGTGGAATGCAAAGGCGAGAGTCTGTGAAATACTGAATTTTGTGTTTGATTAATTGACTGTTTGAATGAACATAAGAGATACTTAAAGTAAAGAACAGCAAGACAGAACACAACGAAATGAACTAGATTAGTCACACGAACAGAAACAACACAAGACAGAATTGTAAAGTAGAAATGAAGAACAGAAAGCAGTAAAACAGCTCGAATGACTCGTTGCAGCCGCTTCGAATGAAGGATGAGAAAGGTCAGCCTTGCTTGGATGAATCCAATCGGGAGAGAAGAAGAATCTCCTCTCCTTCCTATCAGATTATCGATTCCAACAGCTGAGCTTCGCAAACCAGCAGACGGCAAAGAAAAACGGGAGAAAAGTTGGACTGCGAGAAGACTTCTACGCTTTCGGATGATGCTTGAACCCTCGACTTTGACCCCTATTTATAGTAATCTGCAGGTGCATTTGGGCCAAGGAGAACCATCAATCTTCAACGTCGTACTTCAGAATGGATGGAGGAGAAAGAACGAATCCCTGAAATAACAGAAATTAACAGAAAAAGATCAGTCAACTTATGGTTTTCACTTGAAACATTGCGGTGACCGCAATGTTTCCGCAATGCGTTCGCAATGCTTGTTTTTCATTCTTTTCCTTCGGTTTTCAACTCTTTTCTTTCCTATTGTACATAAGTCCTAATTTAGCTACCTTCTTCTAATTCTCATATTTAAGCATAGGTTTAGGCTAAATGCTATCAAAAACACCTAAGAGTGAACATCTTTCTAAGCCAATTAAGTCCTAAAAAGGTCACTTTTGGAGACGTAACAGTGACCCATGAGACCACAATCAACCAGAGCAGATCGCTGCTGGTCTATGCAATCATGCGAGGTCTCACGATCAACGTGGGTGAAGTCATGTCAGCTGCCATTGCTGACTGCGCCAAGAAGGGTAAGGGTCCATTGTTCTTCCCTAATACTATTACTAAACTATGCTTGCGTGCAGGAGTCCCCATTGAGCGGATGGAACAGCAGATGGCTTACACAGGCCACTTGGAGCTGCCTACAGGCTTGAGGCTGAAGAGGAAGGGGAACATGGAGTTCGAGCTGAATAGATTGGCTGCTGCTCAGTCACTGTCCATGGCGTGCCTGATGGATCTACAGAAGAGGGTGGCTCAATGGGCCACATACGCACAGGCGAGGGACAAGGAAGTTGCTGACCAACTGGGATGCATTTTCCCTGACTTTCCCACAAACCTGCTGTCTCCATGGGTGCCTCCACGACCACGAGGGATTGATGATGAGGATGAAGACATCTGAGTGCTAGTTTGAATTGCACTCAAGGGAGTATTGCTGTTCCCTTACAAAAAAAAAAAAAAAAAAAAAACTGCTTTGTTGTGAACCGTGTGAATTATGCTGTCTTTAGTTAATATTTTGATCTGTTTTAGTTGCTTAGTCTTAAGTTTTTAAATTGTTTAGTCTAGTTTGATGATAGCTGATTAGGTAGAATAGTTTAGTTTCATTTTTAGAGAGCTTGAATGACTAGAAAAAGCATGCGTAGGGGCCTTACTCACTGATATATCTGCCCAGTCTTTATTGCGAAATAATTGCGGAACCCGCAATTTTTATTACTGAATGCATATTTTTGACTGTCTGTTTAGCTAGGCTGTGATCTGTTTAAATTCTATTTTTTTGCTGCTATCATGATTACCTTATCTAGCTTATCTTAAAGCATGCTGGATGAGTGTCATAGGACACCCTTTGATAGTTTAAATTAATCTCTAAAAAGCTCAGCATGCATAGCTTTAAGTCCTTATATGTCTGTTTTTTTCAAATTTCTGGTGCTGTGATATTTACTTTTAGAATGTTCTGTCTATGCCTAGGGCTTTTAGATTCTCTTTGTTTTACCTTAGACTAGATGCTTCTAGGACAAGTTTGGGGGTGTGCCACCTCAGACACTCATTGGGGACAATGAGTAGTTTAAGTTTGGGGGATGGCACCTTAGGCCTAGGAACATTCCTCTCTCCCTTAAAGCATAAGCATTCTTCTTCTCCTTTACAAAAATGATGAACTAAAAAAAAAAAAAAAAAAACAGAATAAAGTTAGGTGTCTTTCTTAGGTTGCTGAGTAATCAGTGCCAAGTGTGTGACCCACAAGTGGCATTGCATCAAAAGGCAACCAAAGGAAAGGCTCCACCTAAGAAAGAAAAAAGGAAAAAGGTAGGGAAGAAGAATGTATACCTAGGAGTTGTAACTTTGTGGCTTAGATGTCCTATTTAAAAAGAACTCTGATCCTCAAGTAGCTGAGCACAAAGTTGTAGTTTGTAGGGTTGTTTAGGGAGATGAATGTATGTCCAATGTAGTGATGCCAGGGTTTAGATTGTTCTCTTAAAGTACTACTGTCACTGTTAATACTAAGACTGACATGACTCTAAGGAATCCTAGGTGGCTCGAAAGTAAAAACTAGAAGCATGTACTGAGTCTGGGGTAAAGCTAGGTAGAATTTGAAACCTTAGGGATAGTGGCATGATATGACAAAAGCAAGTAGATCAGTTGTAGGAAGTTAATGAAACAGTAGGAATATTAGGCATGCGAAGTCAGAAGAAGCTAGATAAGAGGATAGTTTGAGCTTAGAAGTGTGTCACAGGACAGCACTGCTACAGATAGGGATATAGGGGAGTCAGTAAGTGGTTAAAGAAGATGAAACAGCAGCCCAAGTAAGTCCTTAGTTTGCTTGAGGACAAGCAAAACCTTAAGTTTGGGGGTGTGTTATGTCTCCAAAAGTGACTTATTTAGGACTTATTTAGCTTAGAAAGATGCACACTCTTAGGTGTTTTTGATAGGATTTAGCTTAAACCTATGCTTATTTGTGAGAATTAAAAGAAGGTAGCTAAATTAGGACTTGTGTGCAAAAGGAAAGAAAAGGATTGAAAACCGAAGTAAAAGAATGAAAAAACTACATTGCGTTAGCATTGCGGAAACATTGCTGAAACCGCAATGTTTCAAGTGAAAACCGTAAGTTGACTGATCTTTTTCTGTTAATTTCCGTTATTTCAGGGATTCGTTCTTTCTCCTCCATCCATTTTGAAGTACGACGTTGAAGATTGATGGTTCTCCTTGGCCCAAACGCACCTGCAAATTACTATAAAAGGGGGTCCAAGTCGAGGGTTCAATCATCATCCGAAAGCGTAGAAGCCTCTTCGCAGCTCCATCTTTTCTCCTGTTTTTCCCATTCGTCTGTTGGTTTGAGAGGTTTAGCTGTTGGAGTCGACAATCTGATAGGAAGGAGAGAAGATTCCTCTTCTCTCCCGATTGGATTCATCCAAGCAAGGCTGATCTTTCTCTCCCTTCAGTCGAGACATTCGCAACGAGGCGTTCAAGCTTAATTACTGTTTTCTGTCTTTCATTTCCAATTTCCAGCTCTATTTGAGTGTTGTTTCTCTTCTGATAGTTAGTTCATTTCATTTCGTTGCTGTCTGTCTTTACATTGTTTACTTCAAGCTTCCCTTTGTTCATTCAAACAATCAAGTAATCAAAGCACAATTTGTTATTTCACAGTTTCTTAACTTTTGCTGCTACTGTCTTACCTTGCTGTTTTCAGTCTATTTCTCTTTTAAGCATGTCTCTTTCATCTCTTATTTCTGTTCTCCCCACATCCATGAGTAACTAAGTCACATAGGGGCAGGCTAATGACAATGCTATAGGCTAAAAAACGTGAACCAAGCATGTAGGATAGCTCTCGAAGCATTGATTGTATGTAAGCTTCATCCCACGGGCAATTTCGATTGGCCATCCATTTTGTCCAAAGAACTCCTAACCTCTGGAAGGAGTAAGAGTTCAGAGTCATACACTCATGCTAGCCTTTCAAGGTAGCTAGAAAACGACCTAGGAATAGGCGTTTCCCTAGTACAAACCGTAACTTTCTGCTTTAACAAGATGCTTAAGACCTTACTTGGACATGAGTAAACTAAAGAATCTAATGCATGGAATCGGAAGATACATGAGAATGAGTGAGTTTGATGCATAGTGAGTTGATCCAATGCTTGGGAATCGTATGAAAAAACCTATAGAGGAGTCGTTAGTAGCCCTTGTTTCTCCATTTTACACACTTTCGCTGTTATTAAAATTGCGGTAGAATTGCTGTTTCCGCAATTCTGCTAAAGTTACAATTCTGTCTAGCTGTTTTTGTCTTCGTTTATTAATCTCGTCTCTTTTCATTTGAGTTTAACTTTGACTTGCACTTGTTTATGTTACTACCCTCTTCGTATTCAGTAGGAAATAGACAATTTAAAACCAATTCTACCCCATCAAATCCACCCTTTCTTTCTTAACTTTACACTTCACGAGTAGCTTATAATAAATCTCTGTGGGAAAACGAATGAAAAAATACTTACTACTTGCTATAGGATCATGTATGCTTGCATGTTCTGAGTGCTCTCTCTATCTTATTGCGTATTTATTTTAACACATTGAGCACGTAACAAGTTTTTGGCGCCGCTGCCGGGGATTTATTTAAGTGAAAACGAAGTTTGTTAAGTTTGAAACCCCAAGTTTATTACCTATTGAAGCTTATCTGTTTCATTTCTTTTGCAGGTACTAGTTGGGTTAGTTTATGAGTGAGCCTTCAAGTAGTGATCTAGAGTTCAATCCTGAGCCTGAGAGATTACTTAGGGCTAGAAATAGAGCCAAGAAACGTCTCTTTAACCAACCCTCTATACCTCCAATAATTGCGGGAACCGCAATTCCTCCGCAATTGTCTCAAGAAGAAATGGATGGAATAGTTCCAAATCCGGTGCCTGTCACTCGCAATCCCATCGAAATAGCGAATGACAAGGATAGCGCCATACTCTCTTACTTAGTACCTATGCCTGGGGAGCTGAACCCCAGCATAATCCGTCCTGAAATCACTGCCAACTCATTCGAGTTAAAGCCAGGGATGTTCCAAATGTTGTCCACTGTGGGACAATTCTTTGGAATAGAAAATGAGGATCCCCACAACCATCTTAGAAACTTCCTAGGAGTCAGTGATACATTCATCATCCCTGGAGTTTCCCAAGAAGCTTTGAGGCTCTATCTGTTCCCTTACTCTTTGAGGGACAAAGCCAAAACGTGGTTAAACTCATTACCCTCAGGATCAGTCCGTAATTGGACAGACTTAGCAGAAAAATTCCTAGTCAAATACTTCCCACCTGATAGGAATTCTACCTTTCGTGATGACATAATCAAGTTCAAACAAGCTGACACTGAGTCTCTTCACGAAGCTTGGACAAGGTTTAAAGATCTTCTTCTGAAATGTCCACACCATGGCATCCCATGGTGTATCCAAATAGAGGTCTTTTTCAAAGGATGCAACCCCAACACTCGACAAGTCTTAAATTCATCTGCTGGAGGTTCCATGTTGTCCAAGAGTTACAACGAAGCCTATGAGATCTTGGAGAAGATCTCAGCATCTCACTGTAGGTGGTCAGATGATCCAGTTGAGCCAACTAGAGCTCAAGACAAGGATGCTCTAAGTGCAATGAGCAGCCAAATAAATGCCCTGACCAACCTAGTTAAGCAAATGGCTCAAACCAATCTCCAAACAAGTGTCAACACCGCCACAGCCATGTCCATGGGCACCCAACAAAGTCAAGGTGAGACACTTATCTGTGGATTCTGTGGGGAAGGGCACCCGTATGAATACTGCCCTGGGAATCCAGCCTCGGTCTGCTATGTTGGAAGCCAGCAGCAGCCTAGGAACAATCCCTACTCTAATACTTACAACCCTGGTTGGAGGAACCACCCAAACCTGTCATGGGGTGGCCAACAGAATGCTAATCAAAATCCTAACCAACCAAGACCGAGTGGAACACCTGGTTTCACTCCCCAACATAACCAATCCATGTATCAAAAACCATACAACCAACCTGTAGGATCTTCTGTAGAAAACTTACTCAAGGAATATATAGCCAATAATGATGCCACTCTACAGAGTCAGCAAGCCACTCTTAGGAGCCTAGAGAACCAAATAGGGCAACTAGCCAATGAAATCAAAAGTAGGCCCCAAGGTAGACTACCTGCTGACACTGAAGTGCCAAGGAGAGATGGTAAAGAGCAAGTTCAAGCAATTGAACTTAGAAGTGGTAGACCATTGGTAAGCAACACCAAGGACACACCAAAGAGAGTAGAGAACACTGAGTCTAGTGCTCCACTGGAGTCTCTGCCAAACAAAGGTCCACCACCAACAAGCACATCAGGATCAAGGCTGGAGCCAATCATAGAAGAGATAGAAGAAATTCCAAGGCCTCCACCTATCCTGAGGCGACCTGAAGTGCCTGCATATGTGCCACCACCTCCATTTCCTAGAAGGCTAAAGAAAAAACAAGAACAGGAAGTGCACTTTAATAAATTTCTAGAAATTCTTAAGCAAGTGCATGTTAATATTCCTTTTGTAGAAGTTTTACAGTCTATGCCTTCTTATGTAAAGTTTTTGAAGGATATTATAACGAACAAGAGAATAATTGGTGAGTTTGAAACAGTCAATCTCACTGAGGAGTGCAGTGCCATACTCTAGAACAAGCTACCCAAGAAGGAGAAGGATCCTGGTTCCTTCACCTTACCAGTAGAGCTAGGAGGCAAGCACGTGGGCAGAGCTCTTTGTGACCTGGGAGCCAGCATAAACCTCATGCCCCTATCTCTATTCCGCCAGCTGGGAATAGGAGAAGCACGTCCAACCACTGTCACTTTACAATTAGCAGACAGATCCATTACATACCCTGAAGGTAAGATTGAGGATATTCTTGTAAAGGTTGACAAATTTATTTTCCTTGCAGATTTCATTATCCTGGATTATGAAGCAGACAAGGAGGTCCCCATCCTGTTAGGCAGACCATTTCTAGCCACAGGTAGGGCACTGATAGATGTCCAAAAAGGTGAGCTCACTATGAGGGTTCATGATGAAGAGGTGAAATTTAGTGTTTATAAAGCCTTAAGGTACCCCTCTGACTCTGAATCTTGTGCTAGCATGGACATTGTTGATTCACTCATGGAAGAACAATTGGAGCATGAATTGTTGACTAAGCATGCTCATGAATATGTAGGATTAGAATTAACTGACTTAAACATAGCTGAGATAATGGACATATCTGTAAATAACCCTCAGCATGTTTGTATGAATATTGACTTAACTGAAAAATCTGTGAATCCATTAAAACCATCCATTGAGCATCCACCTGTCTTAGAATTGAAACCTCTCCCCACTCACCTCAAGTATGCATATCTAGGAAGTAATGATACTTTGCCTGTAATTATTTCTTCTAAACTAAGTGAAAAGCATGAGGTGGAACTGATTTTACTACTTAAGCAACATAGGAAGGCTATTGCATGGACTATTGCTGATATTAGCGGCATTAGCCCTTCTTATTGCATGCATAAGATTATATTAGAGGAAGAGCATACCCCTAGAGTAGATCACCAACGTAGGTTGAATCCCTCTATGAAAGAGGTAGTTAAAAAGGAAATAATAAAATGGTTAGATGCTGGTGTGATCTTCCCCATAGCTAGTAGCCAGTGGGTGAGCCCTATACAATGTGTACCTAAGAAGGGGGGGATGACTGTGGTAGTCAATGAGAACAATGAACTGATTCCAACAAGGACTATCACAGGATGGAGAGTTTGCATGGATTATAGGAAACTAAATAAAGAAACCAAAAAAGACCATTTCCCTCTACCGTTCATTGACCAAATGCTAGATAGGATAGCTGGTAGAGCCTACTACTGTTTCTTAGACGGTTATTCAGGATATAACCAGATTACTATAGACCCTAAGGACCAAGAGAAGACTACCTTCACTTGCCCTTTTGGAACTTTTGCCTTTCGCAGAATGCCTTTTGGCTTATGCAATGCACCGGCAACTTTCCAAAGGTGCATGTTGGCAATCTTCTCTGATTTGGATGAGTCCATGATAGAGATATTCATGGATGATTTCTCAGTCTTTGGGGATTCATTTACAAACTGTCTAGAGAACCTAGGACAAGTCCTGGCTAGGTGTGAGGAGACCAACCTAGTCCTAAATTGGGAAAAGTGCCATTTCATGGTGGATGAAGGGATTGTCTTAGGTCATAGAGTGTCAAGGGCAAGTGTAGAGGTTGACAGGGCAAAAATTGAAATAATAGAGAAGTTGGTAGAACCTCAAAATGTCAAGGCCATTAGAAGTTTCTTAGGGCATGCTGGCTTCTATAGAAGGTTCATTAAGGACTTTTCTAAGATCTCCAAGCCTCTATGCGAGCTTCTAGAACTAAACAAACCCTTCATCTTCTCTAGAGAATGTTTCCTAGCTTGGAAGACCCTTAAGGGAGCACTAGTCACAGCCACTATTATAGTAGGACCAAATTGGGATCTCCCATTTGAGATGTTATGTGATGCCAGTGACTATGCTGTAGGGGTTATGTTAGGACAGAAGATTGACAAGTTAACACGCCCTGTCTATTATGCTAGTAAGACACTTAATGAGGCACAATGCAACTACACAACCACTGAGAAAGAGATGCTAGCTGTAGTGTTTGCTTGTGAGAAATTTAGGAACTATATTGTAGGCACCAGAACAATTGTGTACACTGACCATTCTGCTTTAAAATACCTTATGAGGAAGGCTGATGCTAAGCCTAGGTTGATTAGGTGGGTTTTGCTGCTGCAAGAGTTTGATCTAGACATTAGAGATAAGAAAGGAAGTGAAAATGTGGTTGCGGATCATCTTTCTAGATTGCAGCATAATTGCGAAAAAATTGCGGAAACCGCAATTTCTGATGCTTTTATTGATGAACATGTCTTTGTATTGACTCATCGTGATAACGATGAGGAACCTTGGTTTGCTGACATTGCTAACTTCCTTGCATCGCAGGTACTACCAACTTTCAAGGGAGGACAAGAGAAGAAGAGGTTCCTTCATGAAGCAAGGAAATTCATATGGGATGACCCCACACTTTACAAAACATGTGCTGACGGTTTGCTAAGGAAGTGTGTTTCAGCTGCTGAGGCGAAGTCTGTGCTGCAGCACTGCCACACAGCTCCTTATGGTGGACACTTTGGTGGCCAAAGAACAGCTGCAAAGGTATTTCAGAGTGGCTACTATTGGCCAACGATCTTCAAAGATGCCCACAACTATGCCCACAGCTGTGATGAATGCCAAAGAACAGGTAACCTCAGTCGAAAGGATGAGATGCCTCTCACTTACATCTTAGAGTTGGAACTCTTTGATGTGTGGGGCATTGACTTCATGGGACCATTTCCCCCATCATCAGGTAACCTATACATATTAGTGGCAGTAGACTATGTATCCAAGTGGGTAGAGGCCATAGCATGTCCCAATAATGATGCCAAAACAGTCATAAAATTCTTGCATAGGCACATTTTTACTAGGTTTGGAACACCACGTGCTATCATTAGCGATGAAGGGACACATTTCATTAATAAGGCTATGGAGAGAGTGTTGGCTAAGTATAACATTAGACATAGAGTAGCCACTCCCTATCACCCACACTCGAATGGACAGGCTGAAATTTCAAATAGGGAGATTAAGAACATCCTAGAAAAAGTGGTCAAACCCAACAGAAAGGATTGGGCGTTTAAACTCGAGGATGCACTTTGGGCGTATAGAACTGCATATAAGACACCCTTAGGTATGTCTCCGTACAGACTTGTGTATGGTAAAGCTTGTCATCTTCCATTCGAGTTAGAAATTAAGGCATTTTGGGCACTAAAAGAGTTGAATTATTGCGTGACCGATGCGGGAACGTTGCGGTCTTTGCAATTACATGAGCTTGATGAGCTTAGGCATATGTCTTATGAAAATGCCAAAATGTATAAGGAAAAGACCAAGATTTGGCACGACAGTAGGCTTAGGATTAAGGACTTTAAGAAAGGCCAACTTGTTTTGTTGTTTAACTCACGATTGAGGATATTTCCAGGCAAACTAAAGTCCAGATGGTCAGGTCCTTTCATAATAACTAATGTGTTTGTTCATGGTGCCATCGAGATAAAGAACCTGCAGCAAGGACAACCATTCATGGTTAATGGTGCAAGATTGAAGCACTACTATGAGGAAGGAGATGTGAAGACTCTCTCGGCCTTCCTCTTGACTGAAGCGTGAAATTAAGAACGAGAGAGGACGAGTGATTGCTGTGCTCGTCCAGACGGGGCTCATGCCTTAGTCTATTTTTTTCCATTTTTCCGGTTATCGTTTGTGTATATGTTTGTATGATTTTAATTACGAATTTGATGTTGATTTTATTTCTTTTTGTAGGGAATCAATAGAGGGAATCAAGGAGATTAAATCCAGCTAAAACAATCAAGAAAATATTGGGCCAAATAAAAGATACGGGTGAGCAAAGATTGACATTTAAATGCAGAAAATCTCCAACGGTCACTAGAATTGCGCTGGATTTGCAGAATCCGCAAAAATATAGCCGTTGGGATTTTTTTGTGTTTTCTTTATATCCGTTAGAAGGCGCGTTGATCCGTACGATTCTCCCATTATCTGAACTTCAAGAAAGCTGCTTTTCTCTTCATCTGTGATTCCTCTCTCCAAAACTCCACAATTCAACAATGGTGCTAACAAGAGCCGAACGATCTGCGTCCAAGAAAAGGGCTGATGACGCTGAAACTGCTGCGAGGGAAGCACTGCTTGCCTTGGCTGATGCTGAGGCTGCGCGCACTGAACGCCTGCCCAAACTACCTGTCCGCAAGAAGAAGTGGAAGGTAGTTACGGAGATACCTGCTGGACCCTCTGAACCAGCAGGCACACCCAAGAAGCGCAGATGGAGTATGGCCATGGCCGAAGAAGAAATCAAGAAAAAGACTCCCTCTGTGGAGAGTCAAGAACTCGGCCAGCCATCCCACGAGACAGCCGAGCACAGCCCTTCACCATCCCCACCGGTTCGAAGCCCTGAGCTCTCTTCATCGCCACCAGCGCAGAGCCCTGAGCTGCCTTCATCACCGCAGAGTTCTGAGTATACGCCACCAGCAGAGAGTCCTGAGGCATCGCCCACTTCTCCACGGCCTGACCCTGAATTCCCGTATGGGGAGTACCAAGAATCAACGCAGGGCAGTGGGGAAGCTGAGGAAGAAGAGGTCTTCTCTCCGTTAAGGGAAGCCGGTCCTGAGAGCTCTGTGTAGAGGACTGATTCGATGGACGAAACACTGGGGTATTTCCTCCAGCAGTTGACAACCAAGGCGAAGTTGAAGAAGAAGAAGGCCGCCAAGGCTGTTAAGGCCAAACGGCCCAAGAAGTCAAAGAAAAAGAGAACCAAGAAGGCTGCGTCCCCATCAGAGAAAGAGAGTGATGAGCCGTCACTGAAAAAGCTCAAGATTGAGGCTGCTGAGTCAGCCAAACCAAAAGACAAAGGGAAAGCCAAGCTTTACCCTGAAGATGAGCCTCAATCAGTGAGGTACGTGTCTTCTGACGCTGAGTCTAGAGGCAATGAGCTGAGGAAAAGGGAGCTGCTGCACGAGAAGGGCTTCCTCGACAGACCTGCTGACCTGCCGCAATTCTTGCGCGCAGGCATTACGAATCACGGCTGGGAGGAGTTGTGCAGACCACCCAATCCGGCTTACACAAGCATGGTGTATGACTTCTACGCCAATTTGGGGAATTCTGAGGAGAGCCTATCTGTGGTCAGAGGGGTTGAAGTGGACTTCTCAGCAAGGGCAATCAACGAAGCCTATGGCCTCAAGGGCCAAAAACACACTGATTATTCACGGATCGTTGATGAGCCTACAAAACCTGTCTTGGAGGAGGCCATTCGAATCATTGGACAGCCTGAAGCATCATGGACCGTGTCGCGCAATGGGAGGCACACTCTCACGAGTGCCAACCTCACAGCTAAGGCGGCTGTCTGGTTTTCCTTCGTGAGAAGGAAGCTGTCCTCCGTGACCCATGAGACCACAATCAACCAGAGCAGATCGCTGCTGGTCTATGCAATCATGCGAGGTCTCACGATCAACGTGGGTGAAGTCATGTCAGCTGCCATTGCTGACTGCGCCAAGAAGGGTAAGGGTCCATTGCTCTTCCCTAATACTATTACTAAACTATGCTTGCGTGCAGGAGTCCCCATTGAGCGGATGGAACAACAGATGGCTTACACAGGCCACTTGGAGCTGCCTACAGGCTTGAGGCTGAAGAGGAAGGGGAACATGGAGTTCGAGCTGGATAGATTGGCTGCTGCTCAGTCACTGTCCATGGCGTGCCTGATGGATCTACAGAAGAGGATGGCTCAATGGGCCACATACGCACAGGCGAGGGACAAGGAAGTTGCTGACCAACTGGGATGCATTTTCCCTGACTTTCCCACAAACCTGCTGTCTCCATGGGTGCCTCCACGACCACGAGGGACTGATGATGAGGATGAAGACATCTGAGTGCTAGTTTGAATTGCACTCAAGGGAGTATTGCTGTTCCCTTACAAAAAAAAAAAAATAAACTGCTTTGTTGTGAACCGTGTGAATTATGTTGTCTTTAGTTAATATTTTGATCTGTTTTAGTTGCTTAGTCTTAAGTTTTTAAATTGTTTAGTCTAGTTTGATGATAGCTGATTAGGTAGAATAGTTTAGTTTCATTTTTAGAGAGCTTGAATGACTGGAAAAAGCATGCGTAGGGGCCTTACTCACTGATATATCTGCCCAGTCTTTATTGCGAAATAATTGCGGAACCCGCAATTTTTATTACTGAATGCATATTTTTGACTGTCTGTTTAGCTAGGCTGTGATCTGTTTAAATTCTATTTTTTTGCTGCTATCATGATTACCTTATCTAGCTTATCTTAAAGCATGCTGGATGAGTGTCATAGGACACCCTTTGATAGTTTAAATTAATCTCTAAAAAGCTCAGCATGCATAGCTTTAAGTCCTTATCTGTCTGTTTTTTTCAAATTTCTGCTGCTGTGATATTTACTTTTAGAATGTTCTGTCTATGCCTAGGGCTTTTAGATTCTCTTTGTTTTACCTTAGACTAGATGCTTCTAGGACAAGTTTGGGGGTGTGCCATCTCAGACACTCATTGGGGACAATGAGTAGTTTAAGTTTGGGGGATGCCACCCTAGGCCTAGGAACATTCATCTCTCCCTTAAAGCATAAGCATTCTTCTTCTCCTTTACAAAAATGATGAACTAAAAAAAAAATGAAAAACAGAATAAAGTTAGGTGTCTTTCTTAGGTTGCTGAGTAATCAGTGCCAAGTGTGTGACCCACAAGTGGCATTGCATCAAAAGGCAACCAAAGGAAAGGCTCCACCTAAGAAAGAAAAAAGGAAAAAGGTAGGGAAGAAGAATGTATACCTAGGAGTTGTAACTTTGTGGCTTAGATGTCCTATTTAAAAAGAACTCTGATCCTCAAGTAGCTGAGCACAAAGTTGTAGCTTGTAGGGTTGTTTAGGGAGATGAATGTATGTCCAATGTAGTGATGCCAGGGTTTAGATTGTTCTCTTAAAGTACTACTGTCACTGTTAATACTAAGACTGGCATGACTCTAAGGAATCCTAGGTGGCTCGAAAGTAAAAACTAGAAGCATGTACTGAGTCTGGGGTAAAGCTAGGTAGAATTTGAAACCTTAGGGATAGTGGCATGATATGACAAAAGCAAGTAGATCAGTTGTAGGAAGTTAATGAAACAGTAGGAATATTAGGCATGCGAAGTCAGAAGAAGCTAGATAAGAGGATAGTTTGAGCTTAGAAGTGTGTCACAGGACAGCACTGCTACAGATAGGGATATAGGGGAGTCAGTAAGTGGTTAAAGAAGATGAAACAGCAGCCCAAGTAAGTCCTTAGTTTGCTTGAGGACAAGCAAAACCTTAAGTTTGGGGGTGTGTTATGTCTCCAAAAGTGACTTATTTAGGACTTATTTAGCTTAGAAAGATGCACACTCTTAGGTGTTTTTGATAGGATTTAGCTTAAACCTATGCTTATTTGTGAGAATTAAAAGAAGGTAGCTAAATTAGGACTTGTGTGCAAAAGGAAAGAAAAGGATTGAAAACCGAAGTAAAAGAATGAAAAAACTACATTGCGTTAGCATTGCGGAAACATTGCTGAAACCGCAATGTTTCAAGTGAAAACCGTAAGTTGACTGATCTTTTTCTGTTAATTTCCGTTATTTCAGGGATTCGTTCTTTCTCCTCCATCCATTTTGAAGTACGACGTTGAAGATTGATGGTTCTCCTTGGCCCAAACGCACCTGCAAATTACTATAAAAGAGGGTCCAAGTCGAGGGTTCAATCATCATCCGAAAGCGTAGAAGCCTCTTCGCAGCTCCATCTTTTCTCCTGTTTTTCCCATTCGTCTGTTGGTTTGAGAGGTTTAGCTGTTGGAGTCGACAATCTGATAGGAAGGAGAGAAGATTCCTCTTCTCTCCCGATTGGATTCATCCAAGCAAGGCTGATCTTTCTCTCCCTTCAGTCAAGACATTCGCAACGAGGCGTTCAAGCTTAATTACTGTTTTCTGTCTTTCATTTACAATTTCCATCTCTATTTGAGTGTTGTTTCTCTTCTGATAGTTAGTTCATTTCATTTCGTTGCTGTCTGTCTTTACATTGTTTACTTCAAGCTTCCCTTTGTTCATTCAAACAATCAAGTAATCAAAGCACAATTTGTTATTTCACAGTTTCTTAACTTTTGCTGCTACTGTCTTACCTTGCTGTTTTCAGTCTATTTCTCTTTTAAGCATGTCTCTTTCATCTCTTATTTCTGTTCTCCCCACATCCATGAGTAACTAAGTCACATAGGGGCAGGCTAATGACAATGCTATAGGCTAAAAAACGTGAACCAAGCATGTAGGATAGCTCTCGAAGCATTGATTGTATGTAAGCTTCATCCCACGGGCAATTTCGATTGGCCATCCATTTTGTCCAAAGAAATCCTAACCTCTGGAAGGAGTAAGAGTTCAGAGTCATACACTCATGCTAGCCTTTCAAGGTAGCCAGAAAACGACCTAGGAATAGGCGTTTCCCTAGTACAAACCGTAACTTTCTGCTTTAACAAGATGCTTAAGACCTTACTTGGACATGAGTAAACTAAAGAATCTAATGCATGGAATCGGAAGATACATGAGAATGAGTGAGTTTGATGCATAGTGAGTTGATCCAATGCTTGGGAATCGTATGAAAAAACCTATAGAGGAGTCGTTAGTAGCCCTTGTTTCTCCATTTTACACACTTTCGCTGTTATTAAAATTGCGGTAGAATTGCTGTTTCCGCAATTCTGCTAAAGTTACAATTCTGTCTAGCTGTTTTTGTCTTCGTTTATTAATCTCGTCTCTTTTCATTTGAGTTTAACTTTGACTTGCACTTGTTTATGTTACTACCCTCTTCGTATTCAGTAGGAAATAGACAATTTAAAACCAATTCTACCCCATCAAATCCACCCTTTCTTTCTTAACTTTACACTTCACGAGTAGCTTATAATAAATCTCTGTGGGAAAACGAATGAAAAAATACTTACTACTTGCTATAGGATCATGTATGCTTGCATGTTCTGAGTGCTCTCTCTATCTTATTGCGTATTTATTTTAACACATTGAGCACGTAACATCCCTGAGGGCCGCACTCATCAGTGTGTGCCTCCCATTCCTTGAGACTGCCCACGCTGCCTCAGGTTTGCAGAGCTTCCTCCAGGACTGCCTCTGAGGGTGATTCCATGATCCTTGTGTATTCAGAGTTTGTATGCCCCTTGAGAGCATATGCTTCGTTGATTGCTTCGGCTGAGAAATCAACTTCTACTCCCCTCACCATTGAAGAACAACCTTCGGGATGCGTGAGGTTGGCGTAGAAGTCGTACACCATGTCAGAGTAGGCATGAATTGGAGGCCTACATAGCTCTTCCCAGCTATGATTCATCATTCCTGCGCGCAAGAATTGTGGCAGATCCGCAAGAGCATCAAGAAATCCTCTCTCGTGGAGGAGTTCTTTCTTCATCAATTCTAAGCCCCTGGCCTCTGCTTCCTTGGACACATACCTCGCAGCTCGAGGCTCATCCTCTTGGTACATCTTTCTCTTCCCCTTGTCCCTTGCTTTGGCTGACTCAAAAGCCTCAGTTTTCATTTTCTTGACAGAAGGTCCAGCATCAACCTTCTTCCTTTTAGTCCTCTTGGAGGCTTTTGGCTGTTTGCCCCTCACAATCACAAGGGCTCTCTTCTTGAGCCTTGCCTTGGCGGCTATCTGCTGGATGCACTCATCTAGTGAATCCTCTTCTTCCTCCATCGATTCCCTGGTTTCCCGCACCTCAGGCCTGTCAAGATTGACCTCCCTAAAGGGGGAAACCACCTCTTGCTCCTCTGTTGGATCATCAGTTGGCACCGATTCTTGCTGTTCTTCAGAAGGAATTTCAGGCTTCGACTGAGGCTGAGGGGATTCAGGGCTCTGCATGACCGTCTCAAATGATGGCCGACCACTGTTGAGGCTTTCCTCACTCGTGGTCTTCTTCCCTTTGATCGTGGGATCAGTCATTGTCACCATCCACTTCTTCTTAGGAGGTTTCGTCGGATCAGAGGGATCAACAACTTCCGTCGTTGCCACCTTCCACTTCCTTCTCACAGGAAGCTTTGGGGGCCTCGAGGGTTGCGCAGCGTCGGCGTTTGCCAAAGATAGCAACGCCTCCCTTACCAATCTTGTCTCTTCCGCGTCAGGTGATGCTTTCTTGGGCGTGGATCGTTCGGCTCTCGTGGACACCATTGTTGTTTCTTGAAGGTCTGAGCTTGGGAGTTTCAGAGGAATGAGAGCTCTGAATTGTGGAGTCTCGAAGGTTTGAGAAATCGTAGAGGAGAATGATCCCCAACGCCCTCTATTTATACTAGGGTGTTGCTCCAACGGCTCTTTTATTGCGAACTCCGCAATTTTTCAGCAATTTTTTCAGTATTGAAAATAAAACCGTTGAGATTTTTTCTTGATTGTTATTTGTTGCAAGATTCTAGCAACGAAATCTTCGATTCTGCAAGATCTCTCCCCTGAACTTCTCCTCTTTATTTACCTCCTTATTGCCGTTTTAGGATCTCAAATTACCACGCTCCTAATCAAAATAAAAACAACTTAATTAAAACTATAAATAACAATATGATAAACAATCTAAAAGAAAAACAAATACGAAGATCTATTCCATAGCCTTCTGTGGTTGAGCATAACGATATTTCTCCTTGAATGCCCTTGCTCATCTTCTCTTGATTTGCTTTTTAGGCTTCGGATAGAAGGAAGGCCGAGAGTGTCTTCACATCTCCTTCCTCATAATAGTGCTTCAATCTCGCATCATTTATCATGAACGGCTGCCCTTGATTCAGATTTCGAATTTCAATTGCACCATGAACAAATACATTAGTAATCACAAAAGGACCTGACCAACGAGACTTAAGTTTGCCATTAAATAATCTCAATCGTGAGTTGAATAATAAAACATGCTGGCCCTTTTTGAAGTCCTTTATTCTAAGTCTACTATCATGCCAAATCTTAGTTTTTTCTTTATACATTTTAGCATTTTCGTATGACATATGTCTTAGTTCATCTAACTCATGTAATTGCAGAGAACGCAATGTTCCCGCATCGGTTACGCAATAGTTCAACTCCTTTAAGGCCCAAAAGGCTTTGATTTCTAATTCAAGGGGTAAGTGGCATGCTTTTCCATACACTAACCTATAAGGAGACATGCCTAAGGGTGTCTTATATGCAGTCCGATACGCCCACAGTGCATCATCTAACTTAAAAGACCAATCATTTCTATTAGGTTTAACAACTTTTTCAAGTATACTTTTGATTTCTCTATTAGATATTTCAGCTTGTCCATTTGAGTGTGGATGATAAGGTGTTGCTACTCTATGTCTAACATTATATTTAGCTAACACTTTTTCCATAGCTTTGTTTATAAAGTGCATTCCTTCATCACTTATGATAGCACGTGGTGTGCCAAAGCGTGTGAAAATATGCCTATTTAGAAACTTAACGACTGTTTTGGCATCATTTAGAGGACATGCAATTGCTTCTACCCATTTTGAAACATAATCTATAGCTACGAGAATGTAAAGATTACCAGCAGATGGAGGGAATGGTCCCATGAAGTCAATGCCTCATACATCAAAGAGTTCTAACTCTAAGATATATGTTAGAGGCATCTCATCCTTCCTACTGAGGTTACCTGTTCGTTGACACTCATCGCAGTTGTGTGCATAGTCGTGCGCATCCTTGAAGATCGTGGGCCAGAAGTAGCCACTTTGGAACACCTTAGCAGCAGTCCTTTGACCACCAAAGTGTCCTCCATACGGGGTTGTATGGCAATGGTGTAAGACTGACCTTGATTCAGCAGCTGACACACACTTCCTTAAC
The DNA here is from genome assembly GCA_028017165.1 of Herpetospermum pedunculosum. Taxonomy (NCBI): domain Eukaryota; kingdom Viridiplantae; phylum Streptophyta; class Magnoliopsida; order Cucurbitales; family Cucurbitaceae; genus Herpetospermum; species Herpetospermum pedunculosum. The sequence goes on from CM051522.1 coordinate 53,615,461, forward strand.
AATCCATCCGCACAACTTTTGTAGAGGGTTGGATCGTCCCAGATGTACTTCCTAGCCTCGTGTAAGAACCTCCTCTTTTCTTGCCCCCCTCTGAAATTTGGTAACACATGCGAGGCAAGGAAGTTAGCAATATCCGCAAACCAAGGTTCCTCATTGTTATCACAATGCACTAGTACAAAGACATGTTCATCAATAAAGGAATCAGTCATTGCGGGTTCAGCAATTTTTTCGCAATGACTCTGCAATCTTGATAAATGATCAGCAACTATGTTTTCACATCTTTTTTTTTTATCTCTAATCTCTAGATCAAAATCTTGCAATAATAACACCCATTTAATTAGACGAGGCTTAGCATCAGCCTTCCTCATTAGGTATTTTATTGCAGAATGATCAGTATAAACAATCGTTTTATTACCTACAATATAAGGCCTAAATTTTTCACATGCAAACACTACCGCTAACATTTCCTTCTCTGTGGTAGTGTAATTACATTGTGCTTCATTCAAAGTTTTACTTGCATAATATACAGGGTGTGTTAATTTATCTATCTTTTGGCCAAGCATAGCCCCAATTGCATAGTCACTAGCATCACACATTAGTTCAAAAGGTAAATCCCAATTTGGGCCTACTATGATTGGTGCTTTGACTAAGGCATCTTTAAGTTTTTTCCATACTATTAAACATTCATTTGAGAAGATAAAAGTCTTATTCAGCTCTAGAAGCTCACACAGGGGTTTAGAGATTTTTGAAAAGTCTTTTATAAATCTTCTATAGAATCCTGCATGACCTAAGAAACTTCTTATAGCTTTGACATTTTTAGGTTCCACTAATTTCTCAATGATTTCTATTTTGGCCCTATCGACCTCTACTCCTGCCTTGGACACTCTATGTCCTAATACTATTCCTTCTTCCACCATGAAGTGGCATTTTTCCCAATTTAAGACTAGGTTGGTTTCTTCACACCTAGTTAGGACTTGTCCTAGGTTTTCTAGGCAGTGGTTAAAAGAATCACCAAAGACTGAGAAGTCATCCATAAATATTTCTATTATGGACTCATCTAGGTCAGAGAAGATTGCCAACATGCACCTTTGGAACGTTGTTGGTGCATTGCATAAGCCAAATGGCATTCTGCGAAAAGCAAACGTGCCAAAGGAGCATGTAAAGGTTGTTTTCTCTTGATCCTCAGGGTCTATAGTGATTTGGTTATAACCTGAATAACAATCTAAAAAACAGTAAAAGGCTCGGCCAGCTATTCTATCTAACATTTGGTCTATAAAGGGTAAAGAAAAATGGTCTTTTTTGGTTTCTTTATTAAGTTTTCTATAGTCCATACAGACTTTTCATCCTGTAACAGTTCTAGTTGGTATTAGTTCATTGTTTTCATTAACTATTACAGTCATACCACCCGTCTTAGGTACACATTGAATATGACTAATCCATTGACTATTGGCTATGAGGAAGATTACACCTGCATCTAACCATTTGATAATTTCTTTTTTAACTACCTCCTCCATGGAGGGGTTCAACCTACGTTGGTGATCTACTCTAGGTGTATGTTCCTCTTCCAACAATATTTTATGCATGCAATACGAAGGACTTATACCCCTAATGTCAGCAATCGTCCAAGCAATAACTTTTTTATGTTGCTTAAGCAGCAATATTAACACAATTTCATGCTGTTTACTTAGTTTGGACGAAATAATAACAGGCAAGGTATCTTTCTCTCCTAGATATGCATACTTAAGATGTTCAGGCAATGGTTTAAGTTCTAATAAAGGTGGTTGTTCAATTGATGGCATCAAAGGAGTTGTGGTTCTCTCAGTTAATTCATTGGTCATGCATACATGCTGAGGGTTATCCACAGTTACATCCATCAATTCAGAAATATTTAAATCATGCAAATCTACTTGTGCATAATTAGTAGCATGCTTCTCTAACAATTCATGCTCAAGTTCTTCTTCCATTAAAGAGTCTACTATATCTATAGTTGCACAAGATTCAGGATCAGAGGGGTACCTTAAAGCTTTAAAAACACTGAACTTAACCTCTTCATCATGAACTCTCATGGTGAGCTCACCTTTCTGGACATCAATTAGAGCCCTACCTGTGGCTAAGAACGGTTTGCCTAGTAGAATTGGCACCTCCTTGTCTGCCTCGTAATCCAAAATTATAAAGTCTACAAGAAAAATAAATTTGTCAACCTTGACAAGTATATCCTCAATCCTACCCTCAGGGTATGCGATGGATCTGTCTGCAAGTTGCAAGGTGACTGTGGTTGGTCGTGCTTCTCCTATCCCAAGCTGTTGGAATAGTGACAAAGGCATGAGATTGATGCTGGCTCCTAGATCACACAAGGCTCTGCCCACATGTCTGCCTCCCAATTCGACTGGTAAGGTGAAGGAACCAGGATCCTTCTCCTTCTTTGGCAGTTTATTTTGAAGTATGGCAGAAGGAACCAGGATCCTTCTCCTTCTTTGGCAGTTTATTTTGGAGTATGACACTGCACTCCTCAGTGAGATTCACTGTTTCAAATTCACCAATAACTTTTTTGTTAGTAATAATATCTTTTAAGAATTTTACATAGGATGGCATAGATTGCAAAACTTCCACAAAGGGAATATTAACATGCACTTGTTTCAAAATTTCTAAAAATTTATGAAAGTGTGCTTCCTGTTCTTGTTTCTTTTTGAGCCGTCTAGGGAATGAAGGTGGTGGCACATAGATAGGCAATTCAGGTTGCCTAATGACAGGTGGAGGCCTCGGGATTTCTTCTGGTTCCTCAATGATAGGTTTCAGCCTCACCCTTGTTGTGCTTGGTGGTGATTGATCAAGGTTGGGCAGAGAATCCAGTGGAGCACTAGACTCTTCATTCTCTACTCGCTTTGGTGCTTCTCTGTTGTTGATCACCAACGGTCTTCCACTTCGAAGTTCAATGTCTTGAACTTGTTCTTTTCCATCCCTTCTTGGCGTTTCAGTGTCTGCATGCAATCTGGCTTGCGGCCTATTCTTCAGCTCGTTTGCTAACTGCCCAATTTGATTTTCTAAGCTTCTCAGTGTAGCTTGCTGGCTCTGTAGTGTTGCATCATTCTTCGCTATGCACTCCTTCAGCAAGTTCTCCACTGATGTCCCTATTGGTTGGTTGTATTGTTTTTTATAAGGGAGTTGACTAGTTTGTTGAGTGAAACCAGATGTTCCACTCGGTCTTGGTTGATTTTGCATTTGGTTGGTGTTTTGCTGTCTGATGAACGTCATTTATGTCATGTTTTTACCCTTTAAAGCATACTCATTAATTGACTTTTTGAGTTAAATTGAAGATAATTGTGCATGTAATTGATAAGAAAAGAATAAAAATAGGAAAGTCACATGCTCAAGGTCGTTTTGTCATTATGAAGCAATTAAGAGGGTAAAAGAGTCATTTTTGATAAGAATTAATGTTATTTTAATTATTTTCAGGAAAACTGTATTCTGCTTCAGCTTGTGGCCACAGAGTTTCAGCTTGTGGCCACAAAGGAGTCACAGAGTGCAGAATCCAGCTTGTGGCCACATAAGAGGCCACAAAGTGCAGAACTCAACTTGTGGCCACACAAGAGGCCACAGAGTGCAGTTGACTGGTCAAACGAATTTGTTGAGATATTTGTCAAAGATCTTCCAAGATTCAGCCAACCAACTCCCTATTTGACCTAACAACCCTTCCCAAAGATCTCTCCCTCATTTTAGCAACCTCCAAACAAACCCTAAGGCCTATAAAAGGCACCTCAAGCCTTCATTCAAATCATCGATAATTTCTTTACAACAATCAATCTCCACATAGCCGATCTGCCTTCTTTCTCTCTCGAAGAACTCACCCAAATTCCCGAAATTCCAAACAAGAGCGGACCACTCCTCTGTAATAGTTCTACTTCAGCCAGCTCCGAAAGGAAGGTGCTGCGAGGATTCGATTTGCATTGACGACGTGAATCGAGCGAGTAGAGACCCTTCATCCATTGTCCACGAGTTCGAGAGAGAGAAAGTTGGAAAAATTTTCATATTTACTTTCTATTTAATTCTGCACATTTTCTATTTACATTCTGTTTTTATTTCGCATTTATTTCCGTTCTTAACTTTACATGCAAAATTACCATTTTACCCTTTTAGCAACTTTCGCATTTATAATTTAATTTTCAGTTCAAAACCTTTGTTATTCCAATTCTGTCCTTTATTTATTATTTACATTCTGTTTTTATTCCATTTTCATTTTATCTTTAATTTTCGAGTAAAATTACCATTTTACCCTTTTAGCAATTTTTGTACTTATGCATTATTTTTCAATGAAGTATTTTAGTCTAGTTCTCATTATGAGCTAAGTTTTCCTAAGGGATTCAATTATGTGAATGCCCGTTAAGAAATGAGCTAGCTTGACAGTTGTAAATTACGGTTTTACCCCTTATGCCTTATGTGGTTCGTCCTTTACTGAATATATGCAAAAATGTTATATTAATTTGATCACTTAATTAGCATGAAATGTTAATGTCGATACTGGACAGGTCGGGCAATTAACGGCTCTCGTAAAGGTGATATAGTAGAAAAACCTAGGAATAGGATTTCGTCGATTGTCCTTGATGATTGGGGCAAAAGAGTATAGGATCAATAGGATTGCATTCTTAACCATCTAAGATCACATTATCCACTGGACCGTGAGTATAATGGCTTAGACTCCTAAAGGTACTTGCAAAGAGGCTGAATAGGAGACGAATCCGATCCAAAAGCATAAGGTACTATGTGGTGACTCTGTGGTCACAGGCTGTCAAGTAAACTCAACTTAGGGCTGAAACATGATTGGATCCCTGTTTTTATTATTGCTTTCAAACCAAAACCAACCAACCATTATCAATTTATTTGTGTTACCTTTTTATTGCTTTCGAAAAACAAATTCTTTATAAAACTAAATTCTTCAATAGTCTCTTGGGATACGATACTTGGAATACTTTCCAAATTACTACTTGATTGACAGTGTATACTTGCACTTGACCATAAACTTCATTGCATGTTATTGAACCAAATTAAACACACACGTTTTGGTCCATCAAGTTTTTGGCGCCGCTGCCGGGGACTGTTAACGGAATTTATTTATTTAGATATTGTTATTCGATTGCGGTTAGGAAAAATAGGAGTTGAGCGCACGGGAAATCTATAAGAAGTTTTGTTTACTAAAAAACTTTTAAATCATCCACCTGGAGTCGATCCTCCTATCAACCTACAAAATAAAAATATCTCTTTCTCAAAGAATCTGATTTTTGTTTTGTTTTCTTTTGCAGGTTTATTTATTTAAGAAACAAAGAGCATAACACTTTCGAGTTACAAAATGGAAGTAGACGTCACAACAAAGATAACAAACATGCTGAGAAAATCAATCATGAGAAATGATACCTACATTTCTCTTGTGTACAAACTTTCTGATATCTTTTGTATTAATTGTGGCGAGGAGCATTTCTCCCAACATTGTCCATTTAATCGTTATTTGTCTATTTCTTGTGTTTATTGTAGAGGAAGTCATGAATTTGATAATTGTCCTTATAACCCCGACTCTATATTTTTTATAGGGAAACCAGGCAGTGAGAATATGTTAATTCCTTACCCCACTGCTTGCGACTCAAGATGGAGACATCACTCCAACTTTCTATGGGGAGATCAACAAAAAGTCCAAGAACAAGCGATCTCACAAGTGTCAACCAAGGACAAGAGCATCGAAGAACTTATAAAGGAATATAGAGCGAAAACCGATGCTGAGATGCAAAGCCAAGGAACATCTATTAAGGATTTCGAGATCCAGATAGAACAGAGTGTGGACGAATTGAAGATCAACCCACAAGAAACCTTGCTTAAAGGCATAAAGACTTCTGAATATGAAGAAACAGAACAATGTGAGGCAATGACACTCAAAAGTGACTTTGAAGATAAAGAACCTTTGTTCCTAGAAGAAGCAATGAGCACTCCAGCAATTGAAAGTATTAAAGAGCCAAAATGGAGAGAAGAGATTAAAGAAAATCCATTTGAAGAAAACAAAAAAGAGAAGGAACTAGAAAATGAAGTTGCACTGAGCCATGAGGCGACAACTTCACAAAAAACAACATTCAATGTTCTTCAAGCATTGAATTTTCCTGATGAAATCAAAGAATTTTCTGCTGCTGATTTAATTGATATATCTTTTTGTTGTAACTTGCATGAAACATTAAAAGAAAATGAATTCAGGGAAGAAGTAGAAGAGGAGATCATGAAGGAGAATAAAGCGCCAGAAATTACGACCGTAATTTCTGCATACAAAAGCATACATAGATCTCTTCAGCTAATCAAAGAAAATTTTAAGCCAACGGAGCCGTACATGATTAAAGCACCTCAATTAAGGCTTAAATCTCGTCCATCATCAAGGCCTAGGTGCAAAATGAAAGTTGGCGGTCCAAAGAGAATGAATAAGACCACAATCTCCTTATTGGAGATTAGTTAAGTATTCTTTTAATGTGTTTTTATTTCATTTAAAATAATATATTATTATAAGTTTTGTGGAGTAGTTTCAATCAACAAATAAACTCTGGCGTAGACTGGTCCTGCCAAGGAAAAGGTATTTAAGTTGACCATAGGGAACACCTTTTCCTGGGGACCTAACTGGAAGATGATTTGATTAAAACCGCTCCATCGAAACTGATAAGGAGTATTAAAAATTATGTATTTTTTTTTTTAAAAAAACAAACAAAAATTAAAAAAAAAAAAAAATTAAAAAAAAAAAAAAATAATAATAATAATAGTTTAAAAAAAATAAATAAATAATCAGCTTGTTATTTTTCTATGAATCTTTTGATGCTCTTATGTGTGTATCAGGAATGATTTTCAAGTAATTGACTTGAAATTTAAAATACGAAGAAGGGTTAAATATGCTCCACCCGATCCCATGAAAACTCGAACTACTGCTTGGCGTAAAATGATCAAAGAGATGGGAGAACATAGTCGACGAGCCCTAGCTGAATCTGCTAGAAATTCATTAAGTGAAGAAGAAGAAGTCCAGCCGAAAGCTGGGGGACCTCAACAAAATCGCGTTCTGTGCGCGAGGACCCACCTCCGGTTTCAAAAGTAAGTATTCCTCCAACAATTCTTGAACGTTCTGATAGAGAATCTTTAGTGTACAGGCACACCAAGAAGCAAACCGAGACCCCAATCAACCACCAATTTGAATTAAGAAGAAGAGATACAGTTGAGAGTCTGATGGAAGAATCAATTACTTCCCAATCATGGTGGAGAGGATGATTAAAGAAGTCGTGGAGAAAGCAGCCTTGCTAGCAGCGGAATATCGAGTAAAGAAGAGTTGTCAAGAGGTAGAGCAATCTATCCAAAGAGATATCGCTGAACGGACAAGAAAAGAAGATGAGAGATTACAAGAAGAGAAAAATTTGATACAAGTTGAAAAAAAAAAAAATTTGAGAAGAGAGAGAGCCAAACACTTATTCAACTGAGAAAGAGGCTAAACCAAATATTGAAGAAGTTCAAGAAGGGAATCCTACAAATGACACAACCATTTCTTTGGAACGAGGGATGCTACTGCATTGCATCCTAAAAGGGTATTGATCTCAATATTTGGAGGTTCCTAAGAGAAGAGTTGATTACTTATGGCAAGAAGATGGCTGGAAAATTATTCTTTGGGTCACTTGTAACTCGACTTTGCCTCAAAGTAGGACTTAAGCCTCGGCAAGGTGAGGAGACAAGTTTGCCAAAGCCAACCATCACTGCGCATCTTGTTCACAAGTTACAGATCTTCAGTAACCAAAAGACTGGGAAAACATCGACGTCGCATGCGCCCAAGCCAAAAGGTTGTTTCTCCTCTGTGGCCACAGAGCAGTCACAACCTACCACCAGTTCAGAAAATATTCCAAGCATCACCCCTTCTCAATGGCAGCATATGATCCAACAGAATATGGCCTACTGGGCATATGCCAAATAGAGGGATGAGCTCATTCAAGGGTTCTTTAATGCCTTGGCCCCGACCTTGATGCCTGCTTTCCCGACGTTTCCTCCCGTTTGCCTGAATCTTCCTTCGAATACTGATTCCGAAGACGATACCTCGTCTGAAGATTAGGGGAGTACCGTTCTTCCTTACTCTCTACTCTTTTCCTTCATTTTCTGAATATTTTGTTATTTGTTAAGATTCAGTTTTTAGTTGTTTGTTTTCCTGGTAGGGTAGAAGTTGCATTTTGTTATTTAATTATTTCATTATTTCGTTGTTTTGTTAGGGTAGTAGTTGTAGTTGTTCCTGCTAGGATATACGTTTTGTGGAATGTGCCTAATTGAACTTAATGACTTGATTGCACAAGTATGAGAATGTTTTAGCATGCTATCTTTCTTTTGTTTTCTTTAAAGTAACCTTTATGATGATAACTAGAGTTTATCTCTGCTCAAATAGTGCCACATGTCATAGCTTGTAAGTTTTTTTCAAAAGCATAGGGTTCCATTAGTACTTTTCTATGCAAAAAAATTTCACAAGTCTAAACTTCCTTTTGTTTAACCCGTTTAACATGTTTAGGAGAGTTTAGCCTTGACGTTTTTTTGTAGACTAATGCTCACACCATCCCTTTTGAAAAAATCTCTTGAATAGTCAATGAGGACATTGCCTCCTTTAAGTTTGGGGGGGTGAAGTATATTTGTAATGTGTTGACTGCTAGGTCTTGATTGTTATGTCTTTTCCAAAGGAAGAAGAGTTGAAAAAAAAAAAAAAAAAACCTTATTTCTAGAGGTACTCCTCCTTCTTAAGTTAGCTGAGTAACCAGGGGCGATCATGGGCCCCATCGTTGTCACTGCATGAAAGGGTAACTAGGAAGTGAGTATTTATCTTAGTTTGTGAGGCTTGCTCGTAGCTAGATGCACTGTGCAATGAAATTGCAGGCAAGCTGGAACGAAGGTGAGTCTAGCAATAAAGATTCTCTAGAGAATGGTAAAGAAAAAAAAAAGAAAAAAGAAAAAAAAATGAGAAGCGTAGCAGCAACACAAGTTTGGGGGACACAAGGAAGGAAAAGTCTAAGCTTAGTTTATTTCACGAAAGGGATTATCCTAGACTCAGTGACTAAAGGTTAGATAGATTAAACATATGGTTAGGATAGACTAGAAAAAGCTTTGTTTACAAAATGAAAGTAGAAACTTATGTGAGAAATTACTTATGGGATTATGACTGGCACTAGAGTATGAGACCTCTCCTGAAAGGTTGTTTATAAGCGAACTTTGTTTGAAAGCATGTTAAACATTTGCATAATTGTACATTCTTGTTGTTATTATGTGTTGAATTGCTTGAGGACAAGCAATAAGCTAAGTTTGGGGGTGTGATGAACGTCATTTATGTCATGTTTTTACCCTTTAAAGCATACTCATTAATTGACTTTTTGAGTTAAATTGAAGATAATTGTGCATGTAATTGATAAGAAAAGAATAAAAATAGGAAAGTCACATGCTCAAGGTCGTTTTGTCATTATGAAGCAATTAAGAGGGTAAAAGAGTTATTTTTGATAAGAATTAATGTTATTTTAATTATTTTCAGGAAAACTGTATTCTGCTTCAGCTTGTGGCCACAGAGTTTCAGCTTGTGGCCACAAAAAAGTCACAGAGTGCAGAATCCAGCTTGTGGCCACACAAGAGGCCACAGAGTGCAGTTGACTGGTCAAACGAATTTGTTGAGATATTTGTCAAAGATCTTCCAAGATTCAGCCAACCAACTCCCTATTTGACCTAACAACCCTTCCCAAAGATCTCTCCCTCATTTTAGCAACCTCCAAACAAACCCTAAGGCCTATAAAAGGCACCTCAAGCCTTCATTCAAATCATCGATAATTTCTTTACAACAATCAATCTCCACATAGTCGATCAGCCTTCTTTCTCTCTCGAAGAACTCACCCAAATTCCCGAAATTCCAAACAAGAGCGGACCACTCCTCTGTAATAGTTCTACTTCAGCCAGCTCCGAAAGGAAGGTGCTGCGAGGATTCGATTTGCATTGACGACGTGAATCGAGCGAGTAGAGACCCTTCATCCATTGTCCACGAGTTCGAGAGAGAGAAAGTTGGAAAAATTTTCATATTTACTTTCTATTTAATTCTGCACATTTTCTATTTACATTCTGTTTTTATTTCGCATTTATTTCCGTTCTTAACTTTACATGCAAAATTACCATTTTACCCTTTTAGCAACTTTCGCATTTATAATTTAATTTTCAGTTCAAAACCTTTGTTATTCCAATTCTGTCCTTTATTTATTATTTACATTCTGTTTTTATTCCATTTTCATTTTATCTTTAATTTTCGAGTAAAATTACCATTTTACCCTTTTAGCAATTTTTGTACTTATGCATTATTTTTCAATGAAGTATTTTAGTCTAGTTCTCATTATGAGCTAAGTTTTCCTAAGGGATTCAATTATGTGAATGCCCGTTAAGAAATGAGCTAGCTTGACAGTTGTAAATTACGGTTTTACCCCTTATGCCTTATGTGGTTCGTCCTTTACTGAATATATGCAAAAATGTTATATTAATTTGATCACTTAATTAGCATGAAATGTTAATGTCGATACTGGACAGGTCGGGCAATTAACGGCTCTCGTAAAGGTGATATAGTAGAAAAACCTAGGAATAGGATTTCGTCGATTGTCCTTGATGATTGGGGCAAAAGACTATAGGATCAATAGGATTGCATTCTTAACCATCTAAGATCACATTATCCACTGGACCGTGAGTATAATGGCTTAGACTCCTAAAGGTACTTGCAAAAAGGCTGAATAGGAGACAAATCCGATCCAAAAGCATAAGGTACTATGTGGTGACTCTGTGGTCACAGGCTGTCAAGTAAACTCAACTTAGGGCTCAAACATGATTGGATCCCTGTTTTTATTATTGCTTTCAAACCAAAACCAACCAACCATTATCAATTTATTTGTGTTACCTTTTTATTGCTTTCGAAAAACAAATTCTTTATAAAACTAAATTCTTCAACAGTCTCTTGGGATACGATACTTGGAATACTTTCCAAATTATTACTTGATTGACAGTGTATACTTGCACTTGACCATAAACTTCATTGCAGGTTATTGAACCAAATTAAACACACACGTTTTGGTCCATCACTGTCCACCCCAAGAAAGATTTGGGTGGTTTCTCCAACCAGGGTTATAAGTGTTTGAGTAGGGGTTGTTCCTTGGTTGTTGTTGACTTCCAACGTAACACACCGAGGATGGATTACCAGGGCAAAAATCATACATATGCCCTTCCCTACAGAATCCACAGATTAGTGCCTCACCTTGGTTAGCTACTGTGCTTGAGGAAACAACTGTCACCGTGTTGACACTTTGTTGAATATTAGTTTGAGCCATTTGCTTTACTAGGTTGGTCAGAGCATTGATTTGACTGCTCATTGCACTAAGTGCATCCATGTCTTGAGCCTTTCTTTGGTTGGCTCCACAGGGTCGTCTGACCATCTACAATGTGATGTTGAGATTTTCTCCAAAATCCCATAGGCTTCATTGTAGCTCTTTGATAGCATAGAACCTCCAGCTGAGGAATTCAACACTTGCCTCGTGCTGGGGTTGCATCCTTTGAAGAACACTTCAATTTGAATACACCATGGAATGCCATGGTGTGGACATTTAAGTAATAGGTCTTTGAATCTAGTCCAAATTTCATGTAATGATTCGTTTTCGGCTTGCTTGAATTTGATAATATCATCACGAAAGTTAGAGTTCCTATCTGGAGGGAAGTATTTTACTAGGAACTTTTCAGCAAGGTCTGTCCAATTGACAATTGATCCAAAGGGGAAGGAATTCAGCCACGTCTTGGCTTTATCTCTTAATGAATATGGAAAAAAGTAAAGTCTTAAGGCTTCTTGAGACACTCCTGGGATGACAAAAGTGTCACTTACTCCCAGGAAGTTTCTCAAGTGGTTGTGGGGGTCTTCGTTCTCCACTCCAAAGAATTGTCCAACTGTGGACAACATTTGAAATATGACGGGTTTTAACTCGAATGAGTGAGCTGTAATCTCGGGGCGTATGATGCTCGGATTAAGCTCCTCAGGCATTGGTACAAGGTATGAAAGAATAACACTATCCTTATCATTCGCAATTTCAATGGGGTTGCTGTTGCGTGCTCAATGTGTTGAAATAATTAGGCAATAAAAGAGATGGAGCACTCAGAACATGCAAGCATACATGATCTTATAGCAAGTAGTAAGTATATTTCATTCGTTTTCCCACAGAGATTTATTTTTAGCTATTCGCGAAGTGTTTTGTTAAGAAAGAAGGGGTGGATTTGATGGGGTAAAATTGGTTTTTAATTATCTAATTTTTGCTGAATGTGTAAAGGGTAGTAACATAAACAAGAACAAGTTAAAGCTAAGCTCAAATGAAAAGAGACGAGATTAATAAATGAAGATAAAAACAGCTAAACAGAATTGTAACTTAAGCAGAATTGCGGAGACAGCAATTCTACCGCAATTGAATAGCAGCGAAAGTGTGTAAATGGGTGAATTAAGGGCTACTAATGACTATCCTATAGGCATTTTTATACGATTCTCAAACACTGGATCTACTCTCTATGCATCAAACTATCTCAATCTCATGTATCGTCCGATTCCATGCATTAGATTCTTTAGTTTACTCAACTCAAAGTAAGGTCTTAAGCATCTTGTTAAGGCAGAAAGATATGGTTTGTACTAGGGAAACGCCTATTCCTAGGCCGTTTCCTGGTTACCTTGAAAGGCTAGCATGATAATATGACTCTGAACTCTTACTCCTTCCAGAGGTTAGGAGTTCTTTGGACAAAATGGATGGCCAATCGAAATTGCCCGTGGGGTGAAGCTTACATACAATCAATGCTTCGAGAGCTATCCTATATGCTTGATTCACGTTTTTTAGCCTATAGTGTTGTCATTAGCATGCCCCTAAGTGACTTAGTTACTCATGGATATAAGGAGAACAGAACTAAAGGATAAAATAGACATGCTTAGAAAGGAAATGTGTTTAAAACAGCAAGGGAAAGCAGTGGAATGCAAAGGCGAGAGTCTGTGAAATACTGAATTTTGTGTTTGATTAATTGACTGTTTGAATGAACATAAGAGATACTTAAAGTAAAGAACAGCAAGACAGAACACAACGAAATGAACTAGATTAGTCACACGAACAGAAACAACATAAGACAGAATTGTAAAGTAGAAATGGAGAACAGAAAGCAGTAAAACAGCTCGAATGACTCGTTGCAGCCGCTTCGAATGAAGGATGAGAAAGGTCAGCCTTGCTTGGATGAATCCAATCGGGAGAGAAGAAGAATCTCCTCTCCTTCCTATCAGATTATCGATTCCAACAGCTGAGCTTCGCAAACCAGCATACGGCAAAGAAAAACGGGAGAAAAGTTGGACTGCGAGAAGACTTCTACGCTTTCGGATGATGCTTGAACCCTCGACTTTGACCCCTATTTATAGTAATCTGCAGGTGCATTTGGGCCAAGGAGAACCATCAATCTTCAACGTCGTACTTCAGAATGGATGGAGGAGAAAGAACGAATCCCTGAAATAACGGAATATAACAGAAAAAGATCAGTCAACTTACGGTTTTCACTTGAAACATTGCGGGAACCGCAATGTTTCCGCAATGCTTTCGCAACGCTTGTTTTTCATTCTTTTCCTTCGGTTTTCAACCCTTTTCTTTCCTATTGTACATAAGTCCTAATTTAGCTACCTTCTTCTAATTCTCATATTTAAGCATAGGTTTACGCTAAATGCTATCAAAAACACCTAAGAGTGAACATCTTTCTAAGCTAATTAAGCCCTAAAAAGGTCACTTTTGGAGACGTAACACACCCCCAAACTTAAGGTTTTGCTTGTCCTCAAGCAATCTAAGGACTTTCCTAGGCTGCTGTTTCTTCTTCTTTAACCACTTACTAACTCCCCTATATCCCTATCTATAGCAGTGCTGTCCTGTGACACACTTCTAAGCTTAAAACTACCCTCTCATCTAGCTTCTTCTGATTTCGCCTGCCTAATACTCCTACTGTTTTTATTACTCCCTACAACTGATCTACCTGCTTTTATCATATCATGCCACTATCCCTAAGGTTTCAAATTCTGCCTAGCTTTACCTCAGACTCAGTACATGCTTCTAGCTTTATTTTTAATGTGTCTAGGATTCCTTAGAGTCATGCCAGTCTTAGTATTAATGGTGACAGTAGTACTTTTAGAGAACAACCTAAACCCTGGCATCACTACATTGGATAAACACTCATCTCCCTAAACAACCCTACAAGTTACAACTTTGTGCTTAGCTAATTGAGGATCAGAGTTCTTTTTAAATAGGACATCTAAGCCACAAAGTTGCAACTCCTAGGTATACATTCTTCTTCCCTACTCTTTTCCTTTTTTCTTTCTTAGGTGGAGTCTTTCCTTTGGTTGCCTTTTGATGCAATGCCACTTGTGGGTTACACACTTGGCACTGATTACTCAGCAACCTAAGAGAGACTCCCCTCTTTATTCTATTTTTCATTTTTTTTTTTCAGTTCATTATTTTTGTCAAGGAGAAGAAGAATGCTTATGTTTTGAGGGAGAGAGGAATGTTCCTAGGCCTAGGGTGGCCTCCCCCAAACTTCAACTACTCATTGTCCCCAATGAGTGTCTGAGGTGGCACACCCCCAAACTTGTCCTAGAAGCATCTAGTCTAAGATGAAACAAAGAGAATCTAAAAGCCCTAGGCATAGACAGAACATTCTAAAAGAAAATATCACAACCGCAGAAAACTTGAAAAACAGACAGGCAAGGACTTACAGCTATGCATGCTGAGCTATTTAGAGGTTAATTTAAACTATCAAAGGGTGTCCTATGACACTCATCCAGCATGCATTTAGATAAGCTATATTAGGTAGTCATGATAGCAGCAAAAGATAGAATTTAAACAGATCACAGCCTAGCTAAGCAGCCAGTCCAAAACATGCTTTCAGTAATAAAAATTGCGGGTACCGCAATTATTTCGCAATCAAGTCAGGGCAGATATATCAATTACTAAGGCCCCTAAGCATGCTTTATCCAGTCGTTCAAGCTCAACAAAAAGAAAACTAACTATCCTACCTAATCAGCTAACAACAGGCTATACTAAGCAATTTAAAAACATAACACTAAGCAACTAAAACAGATCAAAATTTGTACTAAAAACAGCATAATTCACATGGTCTATCAGAAAGCAGATTTTGTTTTTACTAAGGGAACAGCAATACTCCCTTCAGTGCAATTCAAACCAGCACTCATATGTCTTCATCCTCATCAGCACTAGGACTACCTAATATAATACAATAATACAACCGTGACTACAAGCTGACCCTTCATCAGCGCTAGGACTTTAAGTCTACTATCGTGAAGTTTCCCTGGAAATAGTTTCAACCGTGAGTTAAACAATAATACAAGCTGACCCTTCTTAAAGTCCTTAACTCTAAGTCTACTATCGTGCCAAATCTTGGTCTTTTCCTTATACATTTTGGCGTTTTCATAAGACATTTGCCTAAGCTCATCAAGCTCATGTAATTGCAAAGACCGCAACGTTCCCGCATCAGTCACGCAATAGTTCAACTCCTTTAGTGCCCAAAATGCCTTAATTTCTAACTCAAATGGAAGATGACAAGCTTTACCATATACAAGCCTGTAAGGAGACATACCTAGAGGTGTCTTATATGCTGTCCTATATGCCCAAAGTGCATCCTCAAGCTTAAAGGACCAGTCTTTCCTATTAGGTTTGACCACTTTTTCTAGGATGTTCTTAATCTCCCTATTCGAAATTTCAGCCTGTCCATTCGAGTGTGGGTGATAGGGAGTGGCTACTCTATGTCTAATGTTATACTTAGCCAACACTTTCTCCATGGCCTTATTAATAAAATGTGTCCCCTCATCACTAATGACAGCACGAGGTGTTCCAAACCTATTAAAAATGTGCCTATGTAAGAATTTTATTACTGTTTTGGCATCATTATTGGGACATGCTATGGCCTCTACCCACTTGGATACGTAGTCTACTGCTACCAAAATGTAAAGGTTACCTGATGATGGAGGGAATGGCCCCATGAAGTCAATGCCCCACACATCAAAGAGCTCCAACTCTAAGATGTAGGTGAGGGGCATCTCATCCTTTCGACTGAGGTTACCTGTTCTTTGGCATTCATCGCAGCTGTGGGCATAGTTGTGGGCATCCTTGAAGATCGTTGGCCAATAGTAGCCACTCTGAAATACCTTCGCAGCTGTTCTTTGGCCACCAAAGTGTCCACCATAAGGAGCTGTGTGACAGTGCTGCAGCACAGACTTCGCCTCAGCAGCTGAAACACACTTCCTTAGCAAGCCGTCAGCACATGTTCTGTAAAGTGTGGGGTCATCCCAGATGAATTTCCTTGCCTCATGAAGGAACCTCTTCTTCTCTTGTCCTCCCTTGAAAACTGGTAATACCTGTGATGCAAGGAAGTTAGCAATGTCAGCGAACCAAGGTTCCTCATCGTTATCACGATGAGTCAATACAAAGACATGTTCATCAATAAAAGCATCAGAAATTGCGGCCTCCGCAATTTTTTCGCAATTGTGCTGCAATCGAGAAAGGTGATCCGCAACCACATTTTCACATCCCTTCTTGTCTCGAATGTCCAGATCAAATTCCTGCAGCAATAACACCCACCTAATCAACCTAGGCTTAGCATCAGCCTTCCTCATAAGATATTTCAAGGCAGAATGGTCAGTGTACACAATTGTCCTAGTGCCTACAATATAGTTTCTGAATTTCTCACAAGCGAACACTACAGCAAGCATCTCTTTCTCAGTAGTTGTATAATTACATTGAGCCTCATTCAAGGTTTTACTAGCATAATAGACAGGGTGTGTTAGCTTGTCAATCTTCTGTCCTAACATGACCCCTACAGCATAATCACTAGCATCACATAACATCTCAAATGGGAGATCCCAGTCTGGCCCTACTATAACAGGTGCTGTGACTAGTGCTTTCTTAAGAGTTTGCCAAGCTACTAAACATTCCTTAGAGAAGATGAATGGCCTATTTATCTCTAGAAGCTCACACAGAGGTTTGGCTATCTTAGAAAAGTCCTTAATGAACCTTCTGTAGAAGCCAGCATGCCCTAAGAAACTTCTAATGGCCTTGACATTCTGAGGCTCTACCAACTTCTCTATGATCTCAATTTTGGCCCTATCGACCTCAACACCTGCCCTTGATACTCTATGACCTAAGACAATCCCCTCATCTACCATGAAGTGACACTTCTCCCAATTAAGGACTAAGTTAGTCTCCTCACATCTAGCCAGGACTTGTCCTAAATTCTCTAGACAGTTGGTAAAGGAATCCCCAAAGACTGAGAAATCATCCATGAATATCTCTATCATGGACTCATCCAAGTCAGAAAAGATTGCCAACATGCACCTTTGGAATGTTGTCGGTGCATTGCATAAGCCAAAAGGCATTCTGCGAAAGGCAAATGTTCCAAAAGGGCAAGTGAAGGTAGTCTTTTCTTGGTCTTTGGGGTCTATAGTGATCTGGTTATACCCTGAATACCCGTCTAGGAAACAGTAATAGGCTCTACCAGCTATTCTGTCTAACATTTGGTCAATGAATGGTAGAGGGAAGTGGTCTTTTTTAGTTTCTTTATTTAGTTTCCTATAATCCATGCAAACTCTCCATCCTGTGACAGTCCTAGTTGGAATCAGTTCATTGTTCTCATTGACTACCACAGTCATCCCACCCTTCTTAGGTACACACTGTATAGGGCTCACCCACTGACTACTAGCTATTGGAAAGATCACACCAGCATCTAACCATTTAATTATCTCTTTCTTAACTACCTCTTTCATAGAGGGATTCAGCCTACGTTGGTGATCTACTCTAGGTGTGTGCTCTTCCTCTAGTATAATCTTATGCATGCAATAAGAAGGGCTAATGCCTCTAATATCAGCAATAGTCCATGCAATAGCCTTCCTATGTTGCTTAAGCAGTAATATCAGTTCAACCTCATGCTTTTCACTTAATTTAGAAGAAATGATAACAGGCAGAGTTTCATTACTCCCTAAATATGCATACTTGAGGTGAGTGGGGAGTGGCTTTAATTCTAATACAGGTGGATGCTCAATGGATGGCTTTAAAGGATTTAAGGCTCTATCAGTTAAGTCAATATTCATACAAACATGCTGAGGGTTATTTACAGATATGTCCATTATCTCAGCTATGTTTAAGTCAGTTAATTCTAATCCTACATATTCATTGGCATGCTTGGTTAATAATACATGCTCCAATTGTTCTTCCATTAAAGAGTCTACAACGTCCATGCTAGCACAGGATTCAAGGTCAGAGGGGTACCTTAAAGCTTTATACACACTAAATTTCACCTCTTCATCATGAACCCTCATAGTAAGCTCACCTTTTTGGACGTCTATCAGTGCCCTACCTGTGGCTAGAAATGGTCTGCCTAACAGGATGGGGACCTCCTTGTCTGCTTCATAATCCAGGATAATGAAATCTGCAAGGAAAATAAACTTGTCAACCTTTACTAAAATATCCTCAATCTTACCTTCTGGGTATGCAATGGATCTGTCTGCTAATTGTAAAGTGACAGTGGTTGGACGTGCTTCTCCTATTCCTAGCTGGCGGAATAGTGATAGGGGCATGAGGTTTATGCTGGCGCCCAGGTCACAAAGCGCTCTGCCCACGTGCTTGCCTCCAGGTTCTACAGGTAAGGTGAAGGAACCAGGATCCTTCTCCTTCTTGGGCAACTTGTTTTGGAGTATGGCACTGCACTCCTCAGTGAGGTTTACTGTTTCAAACTCACCAATTATTTTTTTGTTAGTAATAATATCTTTCAAAAACTTTACATAGGAAGGCATAGACTGTAAAACTTCTACAAAAGGAATGTTGACATGCACTTGTTTAAGAATTTCTAAGAATTTATTAAAATGCACTTCCTGTTCCTGCTTCTTCTTAAGCCTTCGAGGATATGGAGGTGGTGGCACATATGCAGGCACGTCAGGTCGCCTTAGGATAGGTGGAGGCCTTGGAATTTCTTCTATTTCCTCAACAATTGGCTCTAGCCTGACTCCTGAGTTGCTAGTTGGTGGTGGACCTTGGTTTGGCAGAGACTCCAGTGGAGCACTAGACTCAGTGTTCTCTACTCTCTTTGGTGTTTCCTTTGTGTTGCTCACCAAGGGTCTACCACTTCTAAGTTCAATTGCTTGAACTTGCTCTTTACCATCTCTCCTTGGTACTTCAGTGTCAGCAGGGAGTCTACCTTGGGGCCTACTCTTGAGTTCATTGGCTAATTGGCCTATTTGGTTCTCTAGGCTCCTAAGAGTAGCTTGCTGGCTTTGAAGAGTAGCATCATTCTTAGCTATGTATTCTTTGAGTAAGTTTTCTACAGAAGATCCTACAGGTTGGTTGTATGGTTTTTGATACATGGATTGGTTATGCTGGGGAGTGAAACCAGGTGTTCCACTCGGTCTAGGCTGGTTAGGATTTTGGTTAGCATTTTGTTGGCCACCCTATGACAGGTTTGGGTGATTCCTCCAACCAGGGTTGTAAGTATTGGAATAGGGGTTGTTCCTAGGCTGCTGCTGACTTCCAATGTAGCAGACTGAGGCTGGATTCCCAGGGCAGTATTCATACAGGTGCCCTTCCCCACAGAATCCACATACAAGTGTCTCACCTTGACTTGGTTGGGTGCCCATTGACATGGCGGTAGCGGTGTTGACACTTGTTTGGAGATTGGCTTGAGCCATTTGCTTAACTAGGTTGGTCAGGGCATTTATTTGGCTGCTCATTGCACTTAGAGCATCCTTGTCTTGAGCTCTAGTTGGCTCAACCGGATCATCTGACCACCTACAGTGAGATGCTGAGATCTTCTCCAAGATCTCATAGGCCTCGTTGTAACTCTTGGACAACATGGAACCACCAGCAGATGAATTTAAGACTTGCCTAGTGCTGGGGTTGCATCCTTTGAAAAAGACCTCTATTTGGATACACCATGGGATGCCATGATGTGGACATTTGAGAAGAAGGTCCTTGAACCTTGTCCAAGCTTCGTGAAGAGATTCATTATCAGCTTGTTTGAACTTAACTATATCATCACGAAAGGTAGAATTCCTATCAGGTGGGAAGTATTTGACTAGGAATT
This sequence comes from Herpetospermum pedunculosum, assembly GCA_028017165.1. Lineage (NCBI taxonomy): Eukaryota > Viridiplantae > Streptophyta > Magnoliopsida > Cucurbitales > Cucurbitaceae > Herpetospermum > Herpetospermum pedunculosum. The sequence continues at coordinate 53,635,636 of CM051522.1, forward strand.
TCTCTGCTAAATCTGTCCAATTAAGGACAGATCCAGAGGGTAATGAGTTTAACCATGTTTTGGCTTTGTCCCTCAAAGAATAAGGGAACAAGTATAGCCTCAAAGCTTCTTGGGACACTCTAGGGATGATGAAGGTATCACTAACTCCTAAGAAGTTCCTAAGATGGTTGTGGGGGTCCTCATTTTCCACTCCAAAGAATTGTCCCACAGTGGACAACATTTGGAACATCACTGGCTTTAACTCGAATGAGTTGGCAGTGATTTCAGGACGGATTATGCTGGGGTTCAGCTCCCCAGGCATAGGTACTAAATATGAAAGAATGGCACTATTCTTGTCATTCGCTATTTCGATGGGGTTGCGAATGACAGGTACCTGATTTGGAACTATCTCGTCCATTTCTTCGATTTCAGGTATGATTTGAGGTATAGAGGGTTGTTTAAAAGACGTTTCTTGGCTTTATTTCTGGCTTTAAATAGTCTCTCGGGCTCAGGATTGAACTCTAGATCTCTACTTGAAGGCTCACTCATAAACTACCCCAATAGTACCTGCAAAAGAAATGAAACAGATCAGCTTCAATAGGCAATAAACTTGGTGTTTCAAACTTAACAAACTTCGTTTTCACTTAAATAAATCCTCGGCAGCGGCGCCAAAAACTTGTTGCGTGCTCAATGTGTTGAAATAATTAGGCAATAAAAGAGATGGAGCACTCAGAACATGCAAGCAAAGATGATCTTATAGCAAGTAGTAAGTATATTTCATTCGTTTTCCCACAGAGATTTATTTTTAGCTATTCGCGAAGTGTTTTGTTAAGAAAGAAGGGGTGGATTTGATGGGGTAAAATTGGTTTTTAATTATCTAATTTTTGCTGAATGTGTAAAGGGTAGTAACATAAACAAGAACAAGTTAAAGCTAAGCTCAAATGAAAAGAGACGAGATTAATAAATGAAGATAAAAACAGCTAAACAGAATTGTAACTTAAGCAGAATTGCGGAGACAGCAATTCTACCGCAATTGAATAGCAGCGAAAGTGTGTAAATGGGTGAATTAAGGGCTACTAATGACTATCCTATAGGCATTTTTATACGATTCTCAAACACTGGATCTACTCTCTATGCATCAAACTATCTCAATCTCATGTATCGTCCGATTCCATGCATTAGATTCTTTAGTTTACTCAACTCAAAGTAAGGTCTTAAGCATCTTGTTAAGGCAGAAAGATATGGTTTGTACTAGGGAAACGCCTATTCCTAGGCCGTTTCCTGGTTACCTTGAAAGGCTAGCATGATAATATGACTCTGAACTCTTACTCCTTCCAGAGGTTAGGAGTTCTTTGGACAAAATGGATGGCCAATCGAAATTGCCCGTGGGGTGAAGCTTACATACAATCAATGCTTCAAGAGCTATCCTATATGCTTGATTCACGTTTTTTAGCCTATAGTGTTGTCATTAGCATGCCCCTAAGTGACTTAGTTACTCATGGATATAAGGAGAACAGAACTAAAGGATAAAATAGACATGCTTAGAAAGGAAATGTGTTTAAAACAGCAAGGGAAAGCAGTGGAATGCAAAGGCGAGAGTTTGTGAAATACTGAATTTTGTGTTTGATTAATTGACTGTTTGAATGAACATAAGAGATACTTAAAGTAAAGAACAGCAAGACAGAACACAACGAAATGAACTAGATTAGTCACACGAACAGAAACAACACAAGACAGAATTGTAAAGTAGAAATGGAGAACAGAAAGCAGTAAAACAGCTCGAATGACTCGTTGCAGCCGCTTCGAATGAAGGATGAGAAAGGTCAGCCTTGCTTGGATGAATCCAATCGAGAGAGAAGAAGAATCTCCTCTCCTTCCTATCAGATTATCGATTCCAACAGCCGAGCTTCGCAAACCAGCAGACGGCAAAGAAAAACGGGAGAAAAGTTGGACTGCGAGAAGACTTCTACGCTTTCGGATGATGCTTGAACCCTCGACTTTGACCCCTATTTATAGTAATCTGCAGGTGCATTTGGGCCAAGGAGAACCATCACTCTTCAACGTCGTACTTCAGAATGGATGGAGGAGAAAGAACGAATCCCTGAAATAACGGAAATTAACAGAAAAAGATCAGTCAACTTACGGTTTTCACTTGAAACATTGCGGGAACCGCAATGTTTCCGCAATGCTTTCGCAACGCTTGTTTTTCATTCTTTTCCTTCGGTTTTCAACCCTTTCTTTCCTATTGTACATAAGTCCTAATTTAGCTACCTTCTTCTAATTCTCATATTTAAGCATAGGTTTAGGCTAAATGCTATCAAAAACACCTAAGAGTGAACATCTTTCTAAGCTAATTAAGCCCTAAAAAGGTCACTTTTGGAGACGTAACAGTTGCGAATGATAGGTGCTCGGTTTGGGGCTTCTCCTGCTCGATCCATTTCAGTTTGTTGTGATTGCGATGACTCTGCGTGGTCCGCAATGTGCTGAATTACAGGTGGCTGTTTAAAAAGGCGTTTCTTGGTTTTATTTCTGGCCCGTAGAAGTCTCTCAAGCTCAGGATTAAATTCTAGGTTGAGATTTGGAAACTCATTCATAAACTAGCTTGATAGTACCTGTAAAGGAAATGCAAAAAGATTAGCTCCAATAAATATTAAGTTTTTCTAAAATAACACAATTCGTGTTTACTAAACAAAATCCCTGGCAGCGGCGTTAAAAACTTGTTGCGTGCCCAGTGTGTAAATAAAATGTAATGCGAAGAGCACTCAGATCATGCAAGCATACATGGTCTGCAGCAAGTGATAAGTATTTTTTAATTCGTTTTCCCACAGAGATTGAGTTTAGTTACTAACGAAGTGAGGTGCTAAATTAGATAAGGTAACTTAATTTGGGTAGATTTGGGGTTGATGTACCGAAATAATAAAGAAGCAAGAAGGATGCAATCATAAATGGAAAGCAAGTACCGAGAATAAGTTATATTGTGGAGAAGAAAGAATTGCGGATCTCGCAATTCTCTAGCAATAAAATCGCAAAAGTAAAAGACTAGAAAAAATGCTAAGGCAAAAACATAACTATTTTATTGCGGTTGTCGCAATAATCTAGCAATTAAATTAGCGACGATCTAAAGGTAAGATAAGGCAGCAAGGTCGACTTAAGACTCCTCTATAGGCACTTAACTACGATCATTCAGCAGTAGATTAACTTATCATGCATCGATTTAGCTCAGTCTCATGCATCTCTCGATTGCATGCATTAGATCCTTAGTTCACTCATATCCAAGTAAGACATAAACACCTATTTATATAAGCAAGCTAACAAACGTGCTAGGAGAACGCCTATTCCTAGGTCATTTTCTGGTTACCATAAAAGGCTAGCATGAATGGATGACTCTGAACTCTTACTCCTTCCGGAGGTTAGGAATTCTTTAGACAAAATGGATGGCCGGTCGAAATTGTCCATGGGATGAAGCACACATACATTCAATGCAATCGAAGCTACCCTACATGTTGAACTCTCGTATTTCTAACCTATAGATTCATCTTTAGCAGACCTTTGTTTGATTAGTTACTCATGGTTTGTGAAGTTCTAAAGGAGATGGAATGATTAAGCATGATTTAAAAGAACTTAATAAAAGCTATTGAACAAGAGATAACAAAATGAAGAACTCAAGAGACTTAATGTATTACTTATCAAAACTAAGGTTCAGAACATTTCTCAAGAACAATGTGCGATGATCTACGCAGTAAGCGTTACGTGAATTGGGGAATGAATCAAAACAATGTAGCAATGGCAACAGTAGAGAAAAAGACAGTAAAGAAAGCTGTAAAGAGTGCACGGATCTCCTCGTCGCAAACGCCTCGGATGAAGGGGAAGATTAGCTGTTCTTGGGGATGAATTCAATCAGAAGAGAAGAAGGATCTTCTCTTCTTCCTCTCGACTCATCGACGCCAAGGGCTAATTTCTTCGTTCCAAGAAACGGGAGAAGGAAAATTCGTATGCAGATCGCTTTGCAACGGAGAACTCCACGCTTCTGAGCTATTTTTTCCCTTCATCCTTTGCCTCTTTTTATAGCTTTTGCAGGTGCCTTCAGCCACGGAGATCCATCCATTCTGAACAACAATCCTCCACGTGGCAGCAGGGGAAGGCTTAGGCGGCTGGAAAGTCGCAACAATGACGACTGACGGCTGGAAAAGTTCAGCAGAAAACAACTTGGCATTGCGATTTCCTTGCGAGGGCCGCAATGTTCATTGCGGTTTGAGCAATGTTTCCGCAATTTTCCTGCAATGTACATTTTAACTCTTTTTACATCATTTTTCATCCTTTTTCGTTCCTTTTCCAAATAAGTCATATTTTAGCATCATTCCTCGAATTCTCACATTTAAGCACACATTAAGCTAACTTCTAACAAAAACACTCAAGAGATTACATGATTTTAAGGTAAATATGACCCTAAATAATGTACTTTTGGAGAGGTAACAGCTACCTTATCTTGGTAACACTATTGGATGCGACTCACTTTGTATTGTACAAAACGATGTGATCCGAATCGTTTCACATGGAGATGTGCGAGTGAGGGCGTCCTGTGGAAAGATTTTGCATAAGACCGAACCGGGAAATATTTTGCTCTCTCTTTATAACACCGTTTACTGAAGAGACTGACATTTTCATTTGATGGCCTAGGTAACTCGATCTTAATCCTGAGCTCGCTATGAACTCCTGCTTATTCGAAAGTATCCTTTGACTTGCACGAGTGAGAGTGGCTCATAAGCGCCGATTAATAAGCCTACCATCTTGGGGATAAAGTCGAATAGGTAGTTTGGGACATAGTACAATAAGATTGGAGTTCACTCCTAACCCGCTCTTCAGGGTTAGTAAATAGGTTGTTTCCTTAGTAGTTGACTATGGGGCTTGAACAATGAGCGCTCACACTCTCATGAGATGAGAGGGTTAATTGATCTGTTGGTTGGACAAAAAATCTATTGTTCTTTAGAGGTGTCAGTGGTACTTAAGGAATAAGAAGTAATGCAGGGGTTAAACGGTTTAAATGACCCAGCTGTGATTACGAACAACCTGTGAAGGGTCGACTTGCCCATGACAGTTATATCGAGAGGACAAGATATATCTACAGTGAGGAGAGTGCAGCCCTCGGACTATAGTAGAGTCTCCGGGGGTTAACGAATGTTGATTAGTTCTGTTAAAAGAGTTTTGACCGAATAATCTCGTATCATTGGAGCTCATGATCTGTAGGTCCTTTAGGTTCTTCTGGCTAGCTCGGATAACGCCGTGCAACAATATAAGAGAAAAGAAAAAGGAAAAGAATTTGAATTGTTCAAATTCGGTTCATGGAAGAATGATGGACATATTTAAATATGGGAATGGTCTAAAACATGAATACGATTCATGTGCAAAAAGTCGGTTTTTGGAAAATCGGGTTTAGCCATAATATTTAATTAATATTTGATATTGAATTAAATAATATTAATTAATTAAAAAGTTTAATAAATATATATATATAATTATAATTATAAAAATGTGTCTTACATGCAATTGGACACATGTTTATTAAATAAATAAATATATGATATATATATATATATATATATATATATATATAAATGTATTCGAAAGTGGAGGTTGGGGTCGCTGATGAGCCTTCTTCTTTAAAAACTTCATCTTTGAAGTTTTAGTTGAATTTAGTCTCTACTTTCGTGAGCATCAGAAAAGATCCATCTGCTTTCTTCTTCTATTTTCTTTCTTTCCTCTTTTCTACGGAGTCCCACAACTTCGTTACTCGGCGCCGAGGACAGCGGGACTACCTGGGGTGGTCCTCGGGGCGTCCGTGAGAAGAAGCTCGAAGAGTTCGTGACGAGGAACGACCGACAGACTTGAAGAAAATCGGAACTACAAGGGTATGTAATTCTAATTTTCTTAATTCCGTCGTTTGAGCATGTTTTCTATTTGTTAAATTGATGAAATTAGAGTATCAATGATCCAAAATCGCTTCCGAAGCGTGATACGCTCTATCAATTGGTATCAGATCGTATTTTGATCAACTCAATTTGCATCAATTTAAGTTGGTGGGTATTTTATTTTAGAAATTGTTTCTGAATGGACGTCTAAAGTGAATATCGATTTTCACATCGTTTCTTTTTTAATTTCATTATTTGTAATTGCCCGAGAATGTATGGGTTTTAATGTGTGCTGAAGAGTCTGTATTCTTTTAGAGTCATTAGAGTCCATATAGGTTTTTTGTAAAAGAAGCTCGAGTTTTGAGCTGGCCGAAGTGTTCGGTGCAAGTTCAAACTCGTTCTAGGCGATACAAAGAGAAGCTCGAAGAGAAATTGACCGAAGCGTTCGGGGGAGCAAGCTTTTCCAAGGCGGTACGAAGAGTTCGAAGTCCGCTCAAGACTTAACTTGTTGTTCAAGCTTGTAATAAAATAGTTATTGCTTGCTTGATGCCAAAACCGGCCCACTTTAGTGTGTTTAATTAATTATGCATTGCGAATGTATGTTTTAATTAAAATCCTTGTTTGTATGTGCATAAAGTATGTCATATAGATTTAAAATCCCACCGTAAGAAGCATGCTTCATGCATTGAAAATATGTTATAAGTGTTATAATATATAGTATGTATATTTGAGAATTCATGAGTATTAATATAAGAGTTATATTAATTCATGAATTAGATGCTGTTAGATTAATAGAATAATTGATATAAGTGTTATATTAATTATGAAATTAAACATACAACATAGGTTGCCCTGGTTTTATGCATATTGTAGGTTATAAGTGTTATAATGTATAAGATGCATGTTTTATTCATGAGTATTAATATAAGAGTTATATTAATTCATGAATTAGATGTTGTTTGCTTAATAGAATAATTTATATAAATGTTATATTAATTATGAAATTAAACATCCAACATTAAATGCATATTGTATGTTATAATTGTTATAATGTATAAGATGCATGCTTAATTCATGAGATTCAATATAAGTGTTATATTGGTTATGAATTAGGAGTTGTATGTTTAAGAGCATAGACGATATAAGTGTTATATTGATTATGAAGTTAAATATTCAACTTGTCATGCCTTAGCGATGCATGTTTGAGAAGCATGTAGATGTTTGTTGTAGTAAGTCTAGTTTTTGCAAATGTTGTAAAAATGACTTAGACTTTTAAAATCTATAACAAAGATTAAAGCATGTTTATTTAGGGTTAAATGATTCGATCTAGTTCATTAGATGAATAGGTCGATATCTCGTAAATGCTAAGGTTATGAGAAACTCACCCGGTGAACTCCTGTCTAAGGTTGGAGGTTTTGAATTGACAGATCACCTCTTACCTGGGGACTACCCGGTACTTGAGTAAAGTTAACCCATCTTTATGAGCATGCGTGAGAGGTGTGAGGTTAGTAAAGTGTTTATAACCTAGACATCTTAGGTAAAGTTGTTTGCCTAGACTTAAAGTTTTATTTACTTAGCCAGATAAAACCTGAGTATTTACCCTAAACACCGTCTATGATGCTTAGTAGATGTGTTGAGAAGGAATATATGATATATCTCTCTCCTGCTACGCACTCCCTATAGTTCACAACGTGAGAATTTTGCAGGGCCTCATGATGTCATTTGAGGCATCTCCAGTCGGGTGGTGTTTGCAACTTTCAATAGCAAGGTGAATGAAGTAAGTGTCTATAGTAAGTGGGAGAAGGAAGTACGTCAGTATTTCCTACGGTCTCCTCCATTGGATTAAACCGTGAAATTCTCATGTTCCGCCTGCAAGGTGCCCTTAGAGGTACCAATCCCTTCGGAGGGCCGTTTCATGGGAGTCAGAACATTTCAATCACCATTTATGGATAAAGAAACATAGGGTCATTCCCAACACTGACATACTGTTACGTCTCCAAAAGTGACTATTTTAGGACTTATTTGCTATAGAAAGATGTACACTCTTAGGTGTTTTTGGTAGGATTTAGCTTAAACTCGTGCTTATATATGAGAATTAGTAGAATGAAGCTGAATTAGGACTTATATGTAAAAGGAAAGGAAAAGAACCAAAAACAAAGTTAATAGAGTGAAAATTGCACATTGCTGAAGCATTGCGGAAACATTGCTGAAACCGCAATGTTTTAAGTGAAATCCGTAAGTTGTCTAACAAATTTCTGTTTTGTTCCGATCTTTCAGGGGCCCGTTCTTTCTCCTGCTGCCACATAGAAGAACGACGTTCAGAATGGATGGTTCTCCTTGACCCAATCGTACCTGCAGAACACTATAAAAGGAGGTCAAGATGGAAGGTTGAAACACACTCGAAAGGCGTATACTCTCCAGTTCAACGCAGTCTTTCCTACTCTTTTTCTCTCTTCCGTCTGTTGGTTTGAAGGGATCAGCTGTTGGAGTCGACAATCTGATAGGAAGAAGAGAAGATTTATCCTCTCTTCTGATTAGATTCATCCAAGCAAGGCTTTCCTTCACCCTTCAGCCGAGGCGTTCGCAACGAGAAGCTCACGCACGGATCTACTTACCTTACTGCTTTCTCTTTCTGTTTCCATTACTGTTTGTTGTTATTTCCCTTTTATTTGCTACTCTATTTCATTTCGTTACTGTCTGTTAAGTTTTAGTTGTTCAGAGTTATCATTTGTTTAGTTCAAACGTTGGTTAATCAAAGCTTCATTTCATCACTTCGCAAGTTCTTCACCTTCTCTGTTACTGTCTTTGTCTTCTGTTTTGTCTTTAATATTCTACTAAGCATGTCGTCTTCATCTACTCTTCCCATTCCATCTTCATCCATGAGTAACTAAGTCACATAAGGGCATGCTAATGACAAGTCTATAGGTAGAAATACGTGAATCAAGCATGTAGGATAGCTCTCGAATGCATTGAATGTATGTAAGCGTCATCCCACGGGCAATTTCGATTGGCCATCCATTTTGTCCAAAGAACTCCTAACCTCTGGAAGAAGTAAGAGTTCAGAGTCGTACATTCATGCTAGCCTCTCAAGGTAGCCAGAAAACGACCTAGGAATAGGCGTTTTCCTAGTACAAATCAATACTTGCTTTTACAAATAGGTGCTTAAGGCCTTACTTGGACATGAGTAAACTAAAGGATCTAATGCATGAAATCGGAAGATACATGAGAATGAGTTAGTTTGATGCATGATGAGTTGATCTATTGCTTGAGAATCGTGTGAAAAAGCCTATAGAGGAGTCGTTAGTAGCCCTTGTTTCCACACTTTACACATAATTCTCTGTTAGTAACATTGCTAAATAATTGCTGTTCCCGCAATTCCTTTAGTTCAAATTTTGCCTTAGCCATTCCTCTCTCGTTTGTTATTCTCTTCTCTTTACATTCAAGTTTATTATCTACTTGCACTTGTTTATGCTTCCATCATTTACACAATCCTTAGTAATTAGGCACTTTAAAACCAAATCTACCCCATTTAATCCACCCATTCTCACTTAACAAATCACTTCGCTAGTAACTAAGAATAAATCTCTGTGGGAAATCGAATGAAAAAATACTTATTACTTGCTACAAGATCATGTATGCTTGCATGTTCTGAGTGCTCTATCATCGCATCTTTATTTTAAACATTGAGCACGCAACAAGTTTTTGGCGCCGCTGCCGGGGATTTTGTTTAGTGAAAACGAAGTTTGTTAAGTTAGAATCACACACCTTAATATCAATTGGAGCTGATCTATTTTCATTTCTTTTGCAGGTACCATTGGGTTAGTTTATGAATGAGCATTCAAGTAGCGATTTAGAGTTCAATCCTGAGCCTGAAAGATTACTTAGGGCCAGAAACAAAGCTAAGAAACGCCTGTTTAAACAACCCTCTGTAACTCAAAGTATTGTTGACTCCGCAGAGTCTTCGCAATTCTCTCAAATAGAAATGGATAGACCAAACCCAAATCCAGCACCTACCATTCGCAACCCCATCGAAATAGCGAATGACAAGGATAGTGCCATTCTCTCCTACTTAGTTCCCATGCCTGGGGAGCTAAACCCAAGCATAATACGCCCTGAAATTACTGCCAACTCATTCGAGTTAAAGCCAGTAATGTTCCAAATGTTGTCCACTGTGGGACAATTCTTTGGAGTGGAAAATGAGGACCCCCACAACCATCTAGGAAACTTCCTAGGAGTTAGTGATACCTTCCTTATCCCTGGAGTTTCCCAAGAAGCTTTGAGGCTTTACCTCTTCCCTTACTCATTAAGAGATAAAGCCAAAACTTGGTTAAACTCATTACCCTCCGGATCAATTGTCAATTGGACAGATCTGGCTGAAAAATTCCTAGTCAAATATTTCCCACCTGATAGGAATTCAAACTTTCGTGATGACATAATCAAGTTCAAACAAGCTGAAAATGAGTCCCTTCACGAAGCTTGGACAAGGTTCAAGGACCTTCTGCTTAAATGTCCACACCATGGCATCCCATGGTGTATCCAAATAGAAGTCTTTTTTAAAGGATGTAACCCCAGCACAAGGCAAGTGCTGAATTCGTCAGCTGGTGGTTCCATGCTTTCTAAAACCTATAATGAAGCCTATGAGATCCTGGAGAAGATCTCAACCTCTCACTGTAGGTGGTCAGATGATCCAGTAGAGCCAAGTAGAGCTCAAGACAAGGATGCACTCAGTGCCATGAGTAACCAAATAAACGCCCTGACCAACCTAGTCAAACAAATGGCTCAAACCAATCTCCAATCCAGTGTCAACACCGCAGCAGCCATCTCAATGGGCGCACCAAATAGTCAAGGTGAGACACTGATCTGTGGATTCTGTGGGGAAGGGCACCTGTATGAATACTGCCCTGGGAATCCAGCCTCAGTCTGCTATGTTGGAAGCCAACAGCAGCCTAGGAACAGCCCCTACTCTAACACTTACAACCCTGGTTGGAGAAACCACCCAAATCTTTCTTGGGGTGGCCAACAAAACACTAAACAAAGTCCAAACCAACCAAGACCGAGTGGAACACCTGGTTTCACTCCCCAAAATAACCAATCCATGTATCAAAAACCATACAACCAACCAATAGGGTCATCAGTAGAAAACTTACTTCAGGAGTACATTGCAAAGAATGATGCTACCCTACAAAGTCAGCAAGCTACCCTTAGGAGCCTAGAGAACCAAATAGGGCAGTTAGCCAATGAATTGAAAAGTAGGCCCCAAGGCAGACTACCTGCTGACACTGAAGTGCCTAGAAGGGATGGAAAAGAGCAAGTTCAAGCAATTGAACTTCGCAGTGGGAGACCATTGGTGAGCAACACTAGAGAAACACCAAAGAGAGTAGAGAATGAAGAGTCTAGTGCTCCACTGGATTCTCTGCCAAACCAGGGTCAACCACCAACAAGCACATCAAGGGTGAGGCTGGAACCTATCATAGAGGAACCAGAAGAAATTCCAAGGCCTCCACCTGTCCTGAGGCGACCTGAAGTGCCTACATATGTGCCACCACCTCCATTCCCTAGAAGGCTAAAGAAAAAACAAGAACAGGAAGTGCACTTTAATAAATTTTTAGAAATTCTAAAGCAAGTGCATGTTAATATTCCATTTGTAGAGGTTTTGCAATCAATGCCTTCTTATGTTAAATTTCTGAAGGATATAATCACTAACAAGAAAATTATTGGTGAATTTGAAATAGTGAATCTCACTGAGGAGTGCAGTGCTATACTCCAGAACAAGCTACCAAAGAAGGAGAAGGATCCTGGTTCCTTCACATTACCAGTGGAGTTGGGAGGCAAGCACGTGGGCAGAGCTCTTTGTGACCTGGGAGCCAGCATAAATCTCATGCCTCTATCACTATTCCGTCAGCTTGGAATAGGAGAAGCACGTCCTACCACTGTCACCTTGCAGTTGGCAGACAGATCCATAGCCTACCCTGAGGGTAAGATAGAGGATATTCTTGTCAAAGTTGACAAGTTCATTTTTCTTGCAGACTTCATCATTCTGGATTATGAAGCAGACAAGGAGGTCCCCATCCTATTAGGCAGACCATTTCTAGCCACAGGTAGGGCCTTGATCGATGTCCAGAAAGGTGAGCTCACCATGAGGGTTCATGATGAGGAGGTTAAGTTTAGTGTCTTTAAAGCCCTAAGGTATCCTTCTGACTCTGAATCTTGTGCAAGTATGGACATAGTAGATTCACTGATGGAAGAGTAGCTTGAGCATGAATTGTTGATTAAACATGCCAATGATTATGTACAATTAGATGTAACTGACCTAAATATTTCTGAAATAATGGATATACATGTGGATAAACCTCAGCATGTTTGTATGACTAATGACTTGATTGAAAGATTGTTATGTCTCCAAAAGTGACTTATTTAGGACTTATTTAGCTTAGAAAGATGCACACTCTTAGGTGTTTTTGATAGGATTTAGCTTAAACCTATGCTTATTTGTGAGAATTAAAAGAAGGTAGCTAAATTAGGACTTGTGTGCAAAAGGAAAGAAAAGGATTGAAAACCGAAGTAAAAGAATGAAAAAACTACATTGCGACAGCATTGCGGAAACATTGCTGAAACCGCAATGTTTCAAGTGAAAGCCGTAAGTTGACTGATCTTTTTCTGTTAATTTCCGTTATTTCAGGGATTCGTTCTTTCTCCTCCATCCATTTTGAAGTACGACGTTGAAGATTGATGGTTCTCCTCCATCCATTCGCAGCTCCATCTTTTCTCCTGTTTTTCTCATCCGTCGGTTGGTTTGAGAGGTTTAGCTGTTGGAGTCGACAATCTGATAGGAAGGAGAGAAGATTCCTCTTCTCTCCCGATTGGATTCATCCAAGCAAGGCTGATCTTTCTCTCCCTTCAGTCGAGACATTCGCAACAAGGCGTTCAAGCTTAATTACTGTTTTCTGTCTTTCATTTCCAATTTCCAGCTCTGTTTGAGTGTTGTTTCTCTTCTGATAGTTAGTTCATTTCATTTCGTTGCTGTCTGTCTTTACATTGTTTACTTCAAGCTTCCCTTTGTTCATTCAAACAATCAAGTAATCAAAGCACAATTTGTTATTTCACAGTTTCTTAACTTTTGCTGCTACTGTTTTACCTTGCTGTTTTCAGTCTATTTCTCTTTTAAGCTCGTCTCTTTCATCTCTTATTTCTGTTCTCCCCACATCCATGAGTAACTAAGTCACATAGGGGCAGGCTAATGACAATGCTATAGGCTAAAAAACGTGAACCAAGCATGTAGGATAGCTCTCGAAGCATTGATTGTATGTAAGCTTCATCCCACGGGCAATTTCGATTGGCCATCCATTTTGTCCAAAGAACTCCTAACCTCTGGAAGGAGTAAGAGTTCAGAGTCATACACTCATGCTAGCCTTTCAAGGTAGCCAGAAAACGACCTAGGAATAGGCGTTTCCCTAGTACAAACCGTAACTTTCTGCTTTAACAAGATGCTTAAGACCTTACTTGGACATGAGTAAACTAAAGAATCTAATGCATGGAATCGGAAGATACATGAGAATGAGTGAGTTTGATGCATAGTGAGTTGATCCAATGCTTGGGAATCGTATGAAAAAACCTATAGAGGAGTCGTTAGTAGCCCTTGTTTCTCCATTTTACACACTTTCGCTGTTATTAAAATTGCGGTAGAATTGCTGTTTCCGCAATTCTGCTAAAGTTACAATTCTGTCTAGCTGTTTTTGTCTTCGTTTATTAATCTCGTCTCTTTTCATTTGAGTTTAACTTTGACTTGCACTTGTTTATGTTACTACCCTCTTCGTATTCAGTAGGAAATAGACAATTTAAAACCAATTCTACCCCATCAAATCCACCCTTTCTTTCTTAACTTTACACTTCACGAGTAGCTTATAATAAATCTCTGTGGGAAAACGAATGAAAAAATACTTACTACTTGCTATAGGATCATGTATGCTTGCATGTTCTGAGTGCTCTCTCTATCTTATTGCGTATTTATTTTAACACATTGAGCACGTAACAAGTTTTTGGCGCCGCTGCCGGGGATTTATTTAAGTGAAAACGAAGTTTGTTAAGTTTGAAACCCCAAGTTTATTACCTATTGAAGCTTATCTGTTTCATTTCTTTTGCAGGTACTAGTTGGGTTAGTTTATGAGTGAGCCTTCAAGTAGTGATCTAGAGTTCAATCCTGAGCCTGAGAGATTACTTAGGGCTAGAAATAGAGCCAAGAAACGTCTCTTTAACCAACCCTCTATACCTCCAATAATTGCGGGAACCGCAATTCCTCCGCAATTGTCTCAAGAAGAAATGGATGGAATAGTTCCAAATCCGGTGCCTGTCACTCGCAATCCCATCGAAATAGCGAATGATAAGGATAACGCCATACTCTCTTACCTAGTACCTATGCCTGGGGAGCTGAACCCCAGCATAATCCGTCCTGAAATCACTGCCCACTCATTCGAGTTAAAGCCAGTGATGTTCCAAATGTTGTCCACTGTGGGACAATTCTTTGGAGTGGAAAATGAGGACCCCCACAACCATCTTAGAAACTTCTTAGGAGTCAGTGATACCTTTATCATCCCTGGAGTTTCCCAAGAAGCCTTGAGGCTATACTTGTTTCCTTATTCTTTGAGGGACAAAGCCAAAACGTGGTTAAACTCATTACCCTCAGGATCAGTCCGTAATTGGACAGACTTAGCAGAGAAATTCCTAGTCAAATACTTCCCACCTGATAGGAATTCTACCTTTCGTGATGACATAATCAAGTTCAAACAAGCTGACACTGAGTCTCTTCACGAAGCTTGGACAAGGTTTAAAGATCTTCTTCTTAAATGTCCACACCATGGCATCCCATGGTGTATCCAAATAGAGGTCTTTTTCAAAGGATGCAACCCCAACACTAGACAAGTCTTAAATTCATCTGCTGGAGGTTCCATGTTGTCTAAGAGTTACAACGAAGCCTATGAGATCTTGGAGAAGATCTCAGCATCTCACTGTAGGTGGTCAGATGATCCAGTTGAGCCAACCAGAGCTCAAGACAAGGATGCTCTAAGTGCAATGAGCAGCCAAATAAATGCCCTGACCAACCTAGTTAAGCAAATGGCTCAAACCAATCTCCAAACAAGTGTCAACACCGCCACAGCCATGTCCATGGGCACCCAACAAAGTCAAGGTGAGACACTTATCTGTGGATTCTGTGGGGAAGGGCACCCGTATGAATACTGCCCTGGGAATCCAGCCTCGGTCTGCTATGTTGGAAGCCAGCAGCAGCCTAGGAACAATCCCTACTCTAATACTTACAACCCTGGTTGGAGGAACCACCCAAACCTGTCATGGGGTGCCCAACAGAATGCTAATCAAAATCCTAACCAACCAAGACCGAGTGGAACACCTGGTTTCACTCCCCAACATAACCAATCCATGTATCAAAAACCATACAACCAACCTGTAGGATCTTCTGTAGAAAACTTACTCAAGGAATATATAGCCAAGAATGATGCCACTCTACAGAGTCAGCAAGCCACTCTTAGGAGCCTAGAGAACCAAATAGGGCAACTAGCCAATGAAATCAAAAGTAGGCCCCAGGGTAGACTACCTGCTGACACTGAAGTGCCAAGGAGAGATGGTAAAGAGCAAGTTCAAGCAATTGAACTTAGAAGTGGTAGACCATTGGTAAGCAACACCAAGGACACACCAAAGAGAGTAGAGAACACTGAGTCTAGTGCTCCACTGGAGTCTCTGCCAAACCAAGGTCCACCACCAACAAGCACATCAGGATCAAGGCTGGAGCCAATCATAGAAGAGATAGAAGAAATTCCAAGGCCTCCACCTATCTTAAGGCGGCCTGAAGTGCCTGCATATGTGCCACCACCTCCATTTCCTAGAAGGCTAAAGAAAAAACAAGAACAGGAAGTGCACTTTAATAAATTTCTAGAAATTCTTAAGCAAGTGCATGTTAACATTCCTTTTGTAGAGGTTTTACAGTCTATGCCTTCTTATGTAAAGTTTTTGAAGGATATTATAACTAACAAAAAAATAATTGGTGAGTTTGAAACAGTCAATCTCACTGAGGAGTGCAGTGCCATACTCCAGAACAAGCTACCCAAGAAGGAGAAGGATCCTGGTTCCTTCACCTTACGAGTAGAGCTAGGAGGCAAGCACGTGGGCAGAGCTCTTTGTGACCTGGGAGCCAGCATAAACCTCATGCCCCTATCACTATTCCGCCAGCTATGAATAGGAGAAGCACGTCCAACCACTGTCACTTTACAACTAGCAGACAGATCCATAGCATACCCTGAAGGTAAGATTGAGGATATTCTTGTAAAGGTTGACAAATTTATTTTCCTTGCAGATTTCATTATCCTGGATTATGAAGCAGACAAGGAGGTCCCCATCCTGTTAGGTAGACCATTTCTAGCCACAGGTAGGGCACTGATAGATGTCCAAAAAGGTGAGCTCACTATGAGGGTTCATGATGAAGAGGTGAAATTTAGTGTGTATAAAGCCTTAAGGTACCCCTCTGACTCTGAATCTTGTGCGAGCATGGACATTGTAGATTCATTAATGGAAGAACAATTGGAGCATGAATTGTTGACTAAGCATGCTCATGAATATGTAGGATTAGAATTAACTGACTTAAACATAGCTGAGATAATGGACATATCTGTAAATAACCCTCAGCATGTTTGTATGAATATTGACTTAACTGAAAAATCTGTGAATCCATTAAAACCATCCATTGAGCATCCACCTGTCTTAGAATTGAAACCTCTCCCTACTCACCTCAAGTATGCATATCTAGGAAGTAATGATACTTTGCCTGTGATTATTTCCTCTAAATTAAGTGAAAAGCATGAGGTTGAACTGATATTACTACTTAAGCAACATAGGAAGGCTATTGCATGGACTATTGCTGATATTAGAGGCATTAGCCCTTCTTATTGCATGCATAAGATTATATTAGAGGAAGAGCATACACCTAGAGTAGATCACCAACGTAGGCTGAACCCCTCTATGAAAGAGGTAGTTAAAAAGGAAATAATAAAATGGTTAGATGCTGGTGTGATCTTCCCCATAGCTAGTAGCCAGTGGGTGAGCCCTATACAGTGTGTACCTAAGAAGGGGGGGATGACTGTGGTAGTCAATGAGAACAATGAACTGATTCCAACTAGGACTGTCATAGGATGGAGAGTTTGCATGGATTATAGGAAACTAAATAAAGAAACCAAAAAAGACCATTTCCCTCTACCGTTCATTGACCAAATGCTAGATAGGATAGCTGGTAGAGCCTACTACTGTTTCTTAGACGGTTATTCAGGATATAACCAGATTACTATAGACCCTAAGGACCAAGAGAAGACTACCTTCACTTGCCCTTTTGGAACTTTTGCCTTTCGCAGAATGCCTTTTGGCTTATGTAATGCACCGGCAACTTTCCAAAGGTGCATGTTGGCAATCTTCTCTGATTTGGATGAGTCCATGATAGAGATATTCATGGATGATTTCTCAGTCTTTGGGGATTCATTTACAAACTGTCTAGAGAACCTAGGACAAGTCCTGGCTAGGTGTGAGGAGACCAACCTAGTCCTAAATTGGGAAAAGTGCCATTTCATGGTGGATGAAGGGATTGTCTTAGGTCATAGAGTGTCAAGGGCAGGTGTAGAGGTTGACAGGGCAAAAATTGAAATAATAGAGAAGTTGGTAGAACCTCAAAATGTCAAAGCCATTAGAAGTTTCTTAGGGCATGCTGGCTTCTATAGAAGGTTCATTAAGGACTTTTCTAAGATCTCCAAGCCTCTATGCGAGCTTCTAGAGCTAAACAAACCCTTCATCTTCTCTAGAGAATGTTTCCTAGCTTGGAAGACCCTTAAGGAAGCACTAGTCACAGCCCCTATTATAGTAGGACCAAATTGGGATCTCCCATTTGAGATGTTGTGTGATGCCAGTGACTATGCTGTAGGGGTTATGTTAGGGCAGAAGATTGACAAGTTAACACACCCTGTCTATTATGCTAGTAAGACACTTCATGAGGCACAATGCAACTACACAACCACTGAGAAAGAGATGCTAGCTGTAGTGTTTGCTTGTGAGAAATTTAGGAACTATATTGTAGGCACCAGAACAATTGTGTACACTGACCATTCTGCTTTAAAATACCTTATGAGGAAAGCTGATGCTAAGCCTAGGTTGATTAGGTGGGTTTTGCTGCTGCAAGAGTTTGATCTAGACATTAGAGATAAGAAAGGAAGTGAAAATGTGGTTGCGGATCATCTTTCTAGATTGCAGCATAATTGCGGAAAAATTGCGGAACCCGCAATTTCTGATGCTTTCATTGATGAACATGTCTTTGTATTGACTCATCGTGATAACGATGAGGAACCTTGGTTTGCTGACATTGCTAACTTCCTTGCATCGCAGGTACTACCAACTTTCAAGGGAGGACAAGAGAAGAAGAGGTTCCTTCATGAAGCAAGGAAATTCATATGGGATGACCCCACACTTTACTAAACATGTGCTGACGGCTTGCTAAGGAAGTGTGTTTCAGCTACTGAGGCGAAGTCTGTGCTGCAGCACTGCCACACAGCTCCTTATGGTGGACACTTTGGTGGCCAAAGAACAGCTGCAAAGGTATTTCAGAGTGGCTACTATTGGCCAACGATCTTCAAGGATGCACACAACTATGCCAACAGCTGTGATGAATGCCAAAGAACAGGTAACCTCAGTCGCAAGGATGAAATGCCTCTCACTTACATCTTAGAGTTGGAGCTCTTTGATGTGTGGGGCATTGACTTCATGGGACCATTTCCCCCATCATCAGGTAACCTTTACATATTAGTGGCAGTAGACTATGTATCCAAGTGGGTAGAGGCCATAGCATGTCCCAATAATGATGCCAAAACAGTCATAAAATTCTTGCATAGGCACATTTTTACTAGGTTTGGAACACCACGTGCCATCATTAGCGATGAAGGGACACATTTCATTAATAAGGCTATGAAGAGAGTGTTGGCTAAGTATAACATTAGACATAGAGTAGCCACCCCCTATCACCCACACTCGAATGGACAGGCTGAAATTTCAAATAGGGAGATTAAGAACATACTAGAAAAGGTGGTCAAACCCAATAGAAAAGACTGGTCCTTTAAACTTGAGGATGCACTTTGGGCGTATAGAACTGCATATAAGACACCCCTAGGTATGTCTCCTTACAGACTGGTGTATGGTAAAGCTTGTCATCTTCCATTCGAGTTAGAAATTAAGGCATTTTGGGCATTAAAAGAGTTGAATTATTGCGTGACCGATGCGGGAACGTTGCGGTCTTTGCAATTACATGAGCTTGATGAGCTTAGGCATATGTCTTATGAAAATGCCAAAATGTATAAGGAAAAGACCAAAATTTGGCACGACAGTAGACTTAGGATTAACGACTTTAAGAAAGGCCAACTTGTTTTGTTATTTAACTCACGATTGAGGTTATTTCCAGGCAAACTAAAGTCCAGATGGTCAGGTCCTTTCATAATAACTAATGTGCTTGTTCATGGTGCCATCGAGATAAAGAACCTGCAGCAAGGACAACCATTCATGGTTAATGGTGCAAGATTGAAGCACTACTATGAGGAAGGAGATGTGAAGACTCTCTCGGCCTTCCTCTTGACTGAAGCGTGAAATTAAGAACGAGAGAGGACGAGTGATTGCTGTGCTCGTCCAGACGGGGCTCATGCCTTAGTTTATTTTTTCCATTTTTCCGGTTATCGTTTGTGTATATGTTTGTATGATTTTAATTACGAATTTGATGTTGATTTTATTTCTTTTTGTAGGGAATCAATAGAGGGAATCAAGGAGATTAAATCCAGCTAAAAAAATCAAGAAGATATTGGGCCAAATCAAAGATACGGTTGAGCAAAGATTGACATTTAAATGCAGAAAATCTCCAACGGTCACTAGAATTGCGCTGGATTTGCAGAATCCGCAAAAATATAGCCGTTGGGATTTTTTGTGTTTTCTTTATATCCGTTAGAAGGCGCGATGATCCGTACGATTCTCCCATTATCTGAACTCCAAGAAAGCTGCGTTTCTCTTCATCTGTGATTCCTCTCTCCAAAACTCCACAATTCAACAATGGTACTAACAAGAGCCGAACGCTCTGCGTCCGAGAAAAGGGCTGATGACGCTGAATCTGCTGCGAGGGAAGCACTGCTTGCCTTGGCTGATGCTGAGGCTGCGCGCACTGAACGCCTGCCCAAACTACCTGTCCGCAAGAAGAAGTGGAAGGTAGTTACGGAGATACCTGCTGGACCCTCTGAACCAGCAGGCACACCCAAGAAGCGCAGATGGAGTATGGCCATGGCCGAAGAAGAAATCAAGAAAAAGACTCCCTCTGTAGAGAGTCAAGAACTCGGCCAGCCATCCCACGAGACAGCCGAGCACAGTCCTTCACCATCCCCACCGGTTCGAAGCCCTGAACTCTCTTCATCGCCACCAGCGCAGAGCCCTGAGCTGCCTTCATCACCGCAGAGTTCTGAGTATACGCCACCAGCAGAGAGTCCTGAGGCATCGCCCACTTCTCCACGGCCTGACCCTGAATTCCCATATGGGGAGTACCAAGAATCAACGCAGGGCAGTGGGGAAGCTGAGGAAGACGAGGTCTTCTCTCCTTTGAGGGAAGTCAGCCCTGAGAGCCCTGTACAGCAGGATGACTCGATGGACGAGACACTGGGGGACTGCCTCCAGCAGATGACAACAAAGGCACGATTGAGGAAGAAGGAAGCCACGGTTGTCAAGGCCAAACGGCCAAGAACAAAAAAGAAGTCCAAGAAGAAGAAGAAGTCCAGGGCTGTGCCTTCATCCAAGAAGGGGAGTGACGAGCCTTCCCCAAAGAAGCTCAAGATTGAGGCTGCTGAGTCAGCCAAACTGAAAGACAAGGGGAAGGCTAAGTTGTACCCTGAAGATGAGCCTCAATCAGTGAGGTATGTGTCTTCTAACGCTGAGTCCAGAGGCA
Organism: Herpetospermum pedunculosum; assembly: GCA_028017165.1. Taxonomy (NCBI): domain Eukaryota; kingdom Viridiplantae; phylum Streptophyta; class Magnoliopsida; order Cucurbitales; family Cucurbitaceae; genus Herpetospermum; species Herpetospermum pedunculosum. The sequence continues at coordinate 53,656,528 of CM051522.1, forward strand.
TTGAGTTAAGGAAAAGGGAACTGCTGCACGAGAAGGGCTTCCTCGACAGACCTGCTGACCTGCCGCAATTCTTGCGCACAGGAATTATGAATCACGGCTGGGAGGAGTTGTGCAGACCACCCAATCCGGCTTACACAAGCATGGTGTATGACTTCTACGCCAATTTGAGGAATTCTGAGGAGGGCCTATCTGTGGTCAGAGGGGTTGAAGTGGACTTCTCAGCAAGGGCAATCAACGAAGCCTATGGCCTCAAGGGCCAAAAACATACTGACTATGCGAGGATTGTTGATGAGCCTACTGAAGCCGTCCTGGAAGAGGCCATTCGGACCATTGGCCAGCCTGAAGCATCCTGGACCGTGTCACGGAATGGGAGGCACACTCTCATGAGTGCCAACCTCACAGCTAAGGCGGCTGTCTGGTTTTCCTTCGTGAGAAGGAAACTGTCCCCAGTGACTCATGAGACCACCATCAACCAGAGCAGATCGCTGCTGGTCTATGCAATCATGCGAGGTCTCACGATCAACGTGGGTGAAGTCATGTCAGCCGCCATTGCTGACTGCGCCAAGAAGGGTAAGGGTCCATTGTTCTTCCCTAATACTATTACTAAACTATGCTTGCGTGCAGGGGTCCCCATTGAGCGGATGGAACAACAGATGGCATACACAGGCCACTTGGAGCTGCCTACAGGCTTGAGGATGAGGAGAAAAGGGAACATGGAGTTCGAGCTGGACAGATTGGCTGCTGCTCAGTCACTGTCCATGGCGTGCCTGATGGATCTACAGAAGAGGATGGCTCAATGGGCCACATACGCACAGGCAAGGGACAAGGAAGTTGCTGACCAACTGGGATGCATCTTCCCTGACTTTCCCACAAACCTACTGTCTCCATGGGTGCCTCCACGACCACGAGGGACTGATGATGAGGATGAAGACATCTGAGTGCTAGATTGCAGAGCACTAAAGGGAGTATTGCTGTTCCCTTAGAAAAAAAATTTAACTGCTTTTTGTGAACCGTGTGAATTATGCTGTCTTTAGTTAATATTTTGATCTGTTTTAGTTGCTTAGTTTTAAGTTTTTAAATTGTTTAGTATAGCTTGCTGCTAGCTGATTAGGTAGATTAGTTTAGTTTCATTTTTAGAAAGCTTGAATGACTGGAAAAGCATGCGTAGGGGCCTTAAACACTGATATATCTGCCCTGACTTTATTGCGAAATAATTGCGGAACCCGCAATTTTTATTACTGAATGCATGTTTTGGACTGTCTGTTTAGCTAGGCTGTGATCTGTTTAAATTCTATCTTTTGCGGCTACCATGACTACCTTATATAGCTTATCTTAAAGCATGCTGGATGAGTGTCATAGGACACCCTTTGATAGTTTAAATTAATCTCTAAAAAGCTCAGCATGCATAGCTTTAAGTCCTTCTCTGTCTGTTTTTTCAAATTTCTGCTGCTATGATATTTACTTTTAGAATGATCTGTCTATGCCTAGGGCTTTTAGATTCTCTTTGTTTTACTTTAGACTAGATGCTTCTAGGACAAGTTTGGGGGTGTGCCACCTCAGACACTCATTGGGGACAATGAGTAGTTTAAGTTTGGGGGAGGCCACCCTAGGCCTAGGAACATTCCTCTCTCCCTTAAAAGCATAAGCATTCTTCTTCTCCTATTACAAAAACAAAAATGATGAACTGAAAAAAAAAATGAAAAATAGAATAAAGAGGAGTGTCTTTTTTAGGTTGCTGAGTAATCAGTGCCAAGTGTGTAACCCACAAATGGCATTGCATCAAAAGGCAACCAAAGGAAAGGCTCCACCTAAGAAAGAAAAAAGGAAAAAGTAGGGAAGAAGAATGTATACCTAGGAGTTGCAACTTTGTGGCTTAGATGTCCTGTTTAAAAAGAACTCTGATCCTCAATTAGCTAAGCACAAAGTTGTAGCTTGTAGGGTTGTTTAGGGAGATGAATGTATGTCCAATGTAGTGATGTCAGGGTTTAGGTTGTTCTCTTAAAGTACTACTGTCACTGTTAATACTAAGACTGGCATGACTCTAAGGAATCCTAGGTAGCTCAAAAGTAAAAACTAGAAGCATGTACTGAGTCTGGGGTAAAGCTAGGTAGAATTTGAAACCTTAGGGATAGTGGCATGATATGACAAAAGCAAGTAGATCAGTTGTAGGGAGTTAATGAAACAGTAGGAGTAGTAGGCATGCGAAGCCAGAAGAAGCTAGATAAGAGGATAGTTTTAAACTTAGAAGTGTGTCACAGGATAGCACTGCTATAGATAGGGATATAAGGGAGTCAGTAAGTGGTTAAAGAAGGTGAAACAGCAGCCTAGGCAAGTCCTTAGTTTGCTTGAGGACAAGCAAAACCTTAAGTTTGGGGGTGTGTTATGTCTCCAAAAGTGACTTATTTAGGACTTATTTAGCTTAGAAAGATGCACACTCTTAGGTGTTTTTGATAGGATTTAGCTTAAACCTATGCTTATTTGTGAGAATTAAAAGAAGGTAGCTAAATTAGGACTTGTGTGCAAAAGGAAAGAAAAGGATTGAAAACCGAAGTAAAAGAATGAAAAAACTACATTGCGACAGCATTGCGGAAACATTGCTGAAACCGCAATGTTTCAAGTGAAAACCGTAAGTTGACTGATCTTTTTCTGTTAATTTCCGTTATTTCAGGGATTCGTTCTTTCTCCTCCATCCATTTTGAAGTACGACGTTGAAGATTGATGGTTCTCCTTGGCCCAAACGTACCTGCAGACTACTATAAAAGGGGGTCAAAGTCGAGGGTTCAATCATCATCCGGAAGCGTAGAAGCCTCTTCGCAGCTCCATCTTTTCTCCTGTTTTTCTCATCCGTCTGTTGGTTTGAGAGGTTTAGCTGTTGGAGTCGACAATCTGATAGGAAGGAGAGAAGATTCCTCTTCTCTCCCGATTGGATTCATCCAAGCAAGGCTGATCTTTCTCTCCCTTCAGTCGAGACATTCGCAACGAGGCGTTCAAGCTTAATTACTGTTTTCTGTCTTTCATTTCCAATTTCCAGCTCTGTTTGAGTGTTGTTTCTCTTCTGATAGTTAGTTCATTTCATTTCGTTGCTGTCTGTCTTTACATTGTTTACTTCAAGCTTCCCTTTGTTCATTCAAACAATCAAGTAATCAAAGCACAATTTGTTATTTCTCAGTTTCTTAACTTTTGCTGCTACTGTCTTACCTTGTTGTTTTCAGTCTATTTCTCTTTTAAGCATGTCTCTTTCATCTCTTATTTCTGTTCTCCCCACGTCCATGAGTAACTAAGTCACATAGGGGCATGCTAACGACAATACTATAGGCTAAAAAACGTGAACCAAGCATGTAGGATAGCTTTCGAAGCATTGATTGTATGTAAGCTTCATCCCACGGGCACTTTCGATTGGCCATCCATTTTGTCCAAAGAACTCCTAACCTCTGGAAGGAGTAAGAGTTCAGAGTCATATACTCATGCTAGCCTTTCAAGGTAGCCAGAAAACGACCTAGGAATAGGCGTTTTCCTAGTACAAACCGTAACTTTCTGCTTTAACAAGATGCTTAAGACCTTACTTGGATATGAGTAAACTAAAGAATCTAATGCATGGAATCGGAAGATACATGAGATTGAGTCAGTTTGATGCAAAGTGAGTTAATCCAATGCTTGGGAATCGTATGAAAAAGCCTATAGAGGAATCGTTAGTATCCCTTGTTTCTCCATTTTACACACTTTCGCTGTTATTAAAATTGCGGTAGAATTGCTATTTCCGCAATTCTGCTAAAGTTACAATTCTGTCTAGCTGTTTTTGTCTTCGTTTATTAATCTCGTTTCTTTTCATTTGAGTTTAACTTTGCCTTGCACTTGTTTATGTTGCTACCCTCTACGTATTCAGTAGGAAATAGACAATTTAAAACCAATTCTACCCCATCAAATCCACCCCTTCTTTCTTAACTTTACACTTCACGAGTAGCTTATAATAAATCTCTGTGGGAAAACGAATGAAAAAATACTTACTACTTGCTATAAGATCATGTATGCTTGCATGTTCTGAGTGCTCTCTCTCTTTTATTGCCTATCTATTTTAACACATTGAGCACGTAACAAAGATCCATGAATCCATTGAAACCATCCATTGAGCATCCACCTATCTTAGAATTGAAACCATTGCCTGATCATCTTAAGTATGCATATCTAGGAAAGGATGATACTTTGCCTGTTATTATTTCGTCCAAATTGAGTGAAAAGCATGAAATTGCATTGATATTACTGCTTAAGCAACATAAAAAGGCTATTGCATGGACGATTGCTGACATTAGAGGTATTAGTCCTTCCTACTGCATGCATAAGATACTATTGGAAGAAGAGCATACACCCCGAGTGGATCACCAACGTAGGTTGAACCCCTCCATGAAGGAGGTAGTTAAAAAAGAGATAATCAAATGGTTAGATGCAGGTGTAATCTTCCCTATAGCCAATAGTCAGTGGGTGAGTCCAATTCAATGTGTACCTAAGAAGGGGGGGATGACTGTAGTAGTGAATGAAAGTAATGAACTAATTCCAACTAGAACTATTACAGGATGGAGAGTCTGTATGGACTATAGAAAATTGAATAAAGAAACAAAAAAAGATCACTTTCCCTTACCGTTTATAGACCAGATGTTAGATAGGATAGCTGGCCGAGCCTACTACTGCTTTCTAGATGGTTATTCTGGATATAACCAAATCACCATAGACCTTGTGGACCAGGAGAAAACAACCTTCACATGTCCCTTTGGAACATTTGCTTTTCGCAGAATGCCTTTTGGCTTATGCAATGCACCAGCAACATTCCAAAGGTGCATGTTAGCTATTTTCTCTAACTTAGATGAATCCATGATAGAGATATTTATGGATGACTTCTCAGTCTTTGGTGATTCTTTTACAAATTGTTTAGAGAACTTAGGACAAGTCCTAGCTAGGTGTGAGGAGACCAACCTAGTCCTTAATTGGGAGAAATGCCACTTTATGGTGGAAGAAGGAATAGTCCTAGGTCACAGAGTTTCTAGAGCAGGAGTAGAGGTCGATAGGGCCAAGAGTGAAATAATAGAGAAGCTAGTGGAACATCAGAATGTGAAAGCTATTAGAAGTTTCTTAGGACACGCAGGTTTCTATAGAAGGTTCATTAAAAACTTTTCGAAAATTTCTAAGCCTTTGTGTGAGCTTCTAGAGCTGAATAAGCCATTCATCTTCTCAAAAGAATGTTTTTTAGCCTGGACGACCCTTAAGGAAGCATTGGTCAAAGCACCTATTATAGTAGGACCAAATTGGGACCTCCCATTCGAGATGTTGTGTGATGCGAGTGACTATGCAGTAGGGGTGATGCTAGGACAAAAAATTGACAAACTAACACATCCTGTATACTATGCAAGTAAGACACTGAATGAGGCACAATGTAATTACACAACCACGGAAAAGGAAATGCTAGCTGTAGTGTTTGCCTGCGAGAAGTTTAGGAATTACATTGTAGGCACTTGGACAATCGTGTACACTGATCATTCTGCATTAAAATACCTTATGAGGAAGGCTGATGCTAAGCCTAGGTTAATTAGATGGGTATTGTTGTTGCAAGAGTTTGATCTAGACATTAGAGATAAGAAAGGATGCGAAAATGTAGTTGCAGATCATCTTTCTAGATTGCGACATAATTGCGATAAAATTGCGGAAACCGCAATTTCTGATGCCTTTATCGATGAGCATGTCTTTGTGTTAGCACATCGTGATAACGATGAGGAACCTTGGTTTGCTGATATTGCTAACTTCCTTGCCTCGCAGGTACTACCAACTTTCAAGGGAGGACAAAAAAAGAAGAGGTTTCTACATGAAGCTAGGAAGTTCATCTGGGACGATCCTACACTTTACAAGACATGTGCAGATGGTTTGCTGAGGAAGTGTGTGTCAGCTGCTGAAGCGAAGTCTGTGCTACAGCACTACCATACATCTCCCTATGGTGGACACTTTGGTGGCCAAAGAACAACTGCAAAGGTGTTCCAGAGTGGCTACTATTGGCCCACGATCTTCAAAGATGCCCACGACCATGCACACAGCTGCGATGAATGTCAGAGAACAGGTAACCTTAGTCGGAAGGATGAGATGCCTCTCACTTACATCTTAGAGTTGGAGCTCTTTGATGTGTGGGGCATTGACTTCATGGGACCATTTCCCCCATCAGCAGGTAACCTCTATATACTTGTGGCTGTAGACTATGTATCTAAATGTGTAGAAGCCATAGCATGTCCAACAAATGATGCCAAGACAGTCATTAAGTTCCTTAATAGACATATCTTTACTAGGTTTGGTACACCTCGTGCTATAATTAGTGATGAAGGGACTCACTTTATTAATAAAGCTATGGAAAAAGTGTTGGCTAAGTACAATGTTAGACATAGAGTAGCCACCCGTTATCATCCACATTCGAATGGACAAGCTGAAATATCAAATAGGGAGATTAAAAACATACTCGAAAAAGTGGTCAAACCCAATAGAAAAGATTGGTCGTTTAAGTTAGAGGATGCACTTTGGGCATATAGGACTACATATAAGACACCCCTAGGTATGTCTCCTTATAGACTTGTGTATGGCAAAGCATGTCACTTACCATTCGAATTGGAAATTAAAGCATTTTGGGCCTTAAAAGAGCTAAATTATTGCGTGACCGATGCGGGAACATTGCGGTCTCTGCAATTACATGAGCTTGATGAGCTGAGACATATGTCCTATGAAAATGCCAAAATGTATAAGGAAAAAACTAAAATTTGGCATGATAGTAGACTTAGGATTAAGGACTTTAAGAAAGGCCAGCATGTCTTGTTATTTAACTCAAGGTTGAGATTATTTCCAGGCAAACTTAAGTCCAGATGGTCAGGTCCTTTTGTTATAACTAACGTGTTTGTTCATGGTGCAATTGAGATTAGAAACCTGCAGCACGGGCAACCGTTTATGGTCAATGGTGCACGATTGAAGCACTACTACGAGGAAGGAGATGTGAAGACACTCTCGGCCTTCCTCTTATCTGAAGCTTTAAAATAAAACCGAGAGGAGACGAGTGATTACTGTGCTCGTCCATGCGAGGCTATGCCTTAGTTTATTTTTGTTGTTCTTCGCTTGTTATTTTTGTGTGTTTAGGTATGATTTTTATTACGAATTTGGTGTTAATAATATACATTTTAATAGGGGATTGAAAGTGGAAATCAAGGAGATGAATCAAGGGTAAAGAATTGATGAAAAAATCGGGCCGAATCAAAGATTTAGTTGTGAGAATCTTGGGATTTAAATCAAGAAAATCCTCAACGGCCATTTAATTGCGGTGGTTTTGCTGAAACCGCAACAGAAAGAGCCGTTGGGATCCACTTGATTACAAATAGCCGTTAAGTCAGCTATGCCCCATACGCTTCCGTCATTCGTTGGACTTCAAGAAATCACTCTTCTTCTTCCTCTGCATCTCCTACCTTCAGATCTCTCCGATTCAACAATGGTGCTTACACGAGCTGAGCGATCTGCCTCCAAGAAGAAGTCACCTGACGCAGAGGAAGCTGCGAGAGAAGCACTACTTGCCTTGGCAGATGCCGAAGCTGCGCAGCCGTCACGACCGTCTAAGCTTCCTGTACGCAAGAAGAAGTGGAAGGTGGTGACTGAAATTCCTGTTGGTCCGTCTGAACCAGTGGGTACACCCAAGAAAAGGAAGTGGAAGATGGCAGTCGGGGACGCACCGATCAAGGAAAAGACTCCCACCGTGGAGAGTCAAGAGAGTGGCCGTCCATCCTACGAGACGGCCAGACAAAGCCCCGAGCCATCTCCACCGTCACAGAGCCCTGAGCTATCTCCATCTTCGCAGGCGCCTGAGCCTGAAACCCCGATTGTAGAACATCAAGAATCAGTGCCGAGCGAAGAGGCGGCTGAGGGGAGAGACTCGATGGATGAGACGTTGGGGGACTGCCTTCAGCAAATCACCACCAGGGCACGACTAAGGAAGAAGGTGCCCAAGACTGTGAAGGCCAAACGACCGAAAGCTTCCAAACGATCCAAGAAGAAGAAGGTCAGTAGTAAGCCTTCTTTAAAGAAGTTGAAGGTCGAGGCTGCTGAGTCGACCAAGGCAAGGGATAAGGGGAAAGCCAAATTGTACCCCGAAGATGAACCTCAAGCTGTGAGGTATGTATCTTCAGACGCAGAATCAAGGGGCAATGAGTTGAGGAAAAGAGACCTACTCCATGAGAAGGGGTTTCTTGATGCATTGGCAGACCTGCCGCAATTCTTGCGCGCAGGGATCACCAACCACGGTTGGGAAGAGCTGTACAGACCGCCCATCCCTGCCTACTCCAGCATGGTGTACGATTTCTACGCCAATCTGACGCACCCCGAGGATGGTCTGTCCATGGTGAGGGGGATTGAGATCGATTTTTCGGCCAAGGCTATCAATGAAGTCTATGGCCTCAAGGGGCAGAAGTATACTGACTACGCGAGGATCATCGACGCACCAACTGAGGCTGTCTTGGAAGAAGCCCTGCGCATCATAGGCCAACCTGAGGCGGCCTGGACAATCTCACGTAACGGGAAGCACACTCTGATGAGTGCGACCCTCACGGCCAAGGCAGCCGTCTGGTTCTCCTTTGTGCGTAGGCGTCTGTCCCCGGTGACCCACGAAACCACCATAAATCAGGGGAGATCGTTACTGGTGTATGTGATCATGAGAGGCCTCACTATAGATGTTGGTGAGGTCATTGCAGCCTCAATAGCCGACTGTGCCAAGAAAGGTAAGGGCCCTCTTTTCTTCCCAAACACCATCACTAAGCTATGTTTACGTGCAGGTGTGCCAATCGAGAGGATGGAGAGGCAGCTGGCCTACACAGGTCATCTGGAGCTGCCTACAGGCCTGAGGATGCGTAGACGGGGAAACATGGAATTTGAGCTAGACGGCCTGGCTGCAGCTCAATCTCTCTCCATGGCTTGCTTGATGGATCTCCAGCGCAAGATGGCGCAATGGGCTGAGTACGCTCAAGCGAGGGACAAAGACGTGGCTGATCAATTGGGATGCATCTTCCCTGCCTTCCCCACTGATCTCCTGAAGCCATGGACACCTCCAAGAGCAAGGAAGGATGATGATGAGGATGTTTGAGTGCCAATCTGAAGGGCATTCGAGGGAGTACTTCTGTTCCCTCTTAAAAAAGAAAAAAAAAACACTGCTTTTCGTTAAACTTTGTGAATCCTGTTGTTTTGAATCCATTATTTGATATGTTTTTCATTCTTTCTTTTGGCTGTTTAGGATAGTTTGGTTTAGGTAGATGGTATTTGATTATGTAGCTTGTTTTAGTTTCCTTTTTGTTTAGGTGTAGATGACTGGAAATAACATGAAAAAGGGGCTGATCACTGATAAATATGCCCTGCGGGTTCATTGCGAGATTATTGCGGACTCCGCAATTTTTGTTAAGTTATCGCATGCTATTGACTAACTGTTAGATAGGCTGGTTCTGTTTCAATTTTCTTCTCTTGCTGCTTTCTTGACTGCCATATATGACCTATCTGTAAGCATGCTGGATGAGTGTCTTAGGGCACCTTTGATAGTTTAATTTAGCTTCCTTATATTGCTCAGCATGCGTATCTTTAAGTCCTTATCATACTGTTTTTTTTTCAAAATTCTGCTGCTGTAGTATTTGCTTTAAGAATGTTCGTTCTATGCCTAGGACTTTTAGATTCTCTTTGTTTTGCCCTAGACTAGATGCTTCTAGGACAAGTTTGGGGGTGTGCCACCTCAGACTCTCATTGGGGACAATGAGCAGTTTAAGTTTGGGGGAGGCCACCCTAGGCCTAGGAACATTCCTCTCTCCCTTTAAGCAGAAGCATTCTTCTTCTCCTTTGAAAAAATGATGAACTGAAAAAAAAAATAAGAATAGAATAAAGTGGGGTGTCTCTCTTGAAGTTGCTGAGTAATCAGTGCCATGTGTGTAACCCACAAGTGGAATTGCATCAAAAGGCAACCAAAGGAGAGGCTCCACCAAAGGAAGAAAGGAAAAAGGAAAAACTAAGGAAGAAGAGTGTATGCCTATGAGTTACAACTTTGTACTTAGGTGTCCTATGTGAATGAACTCTGATCCTCAATTAGCTAAGCACAGGGTTGTAGCTTGAAGGTTTGTTTAGGGAGATGAATGTATATCCAATGTAGTGATGCCAGGGTTTAGGTTGTTCTATGAATGTACTACTGTCACTGGTTTATACTAAGACTGACATGACTCTAAGGAATCCTAGGTAGCTCAAAAGCATTAGAAGCATGTACTGGGTCTAAGGTAAAGCTAGGTAGAATTTGAAACCTTAGGGATAGTTGCACAATGAACTTAATGACCAAAGCAGATAGATCAGTTGTGGGGAGTTAATGAAACAGTAGGATCATAAGGCGAGAGAAGTCAGAAGCAGCAAAAATGAGAAGTTAGTTTTAAGCTTAGAAGCGTGTCACAGGACAACATTGCCATAGATAGGAACTTAGGGAAGTCAGCAAGTGGTTAGAGAGGTTAACAGCAGCCTAGATAAAGTCCTGATATTGCTCGAGGACGAGCAAAAACCTTAAGTTTGGGGGTGTGTTACGTCTCCAAAAGTGACTATTTTAGGACTTATTTGCTATAGAAAGATGTACACTCTTAGGTGTTTTTGGTAGGATTTAGCTTAAACTCGTGCTTATATATGAGAATTAGTAGAATGAAGCTGAATTAGGACTTATATGTAAAAGGAAAGGAAAAGAACCAAAAACAAAGTTAATAGAGTGAAAATTGCACATTGCTGAAGCATTGCGGAAACATTGCTGAAACCGCAATGTTTTAAGTGAAATCCGTAAGTTGTCTAACAAATTTCTGTTTTGTTCCGATCTTTCAGGGGCCCGTTCTTTCTCCTGCTGCCACATAGAAGAACGACGTTCAGAATGGATGGTTCTCCTTGACCCAATCGTACCTGCAGAACACTATAAAAGGAGGTCAAGATGGAAGGTTGAAACACACTCGAAAGGCGTATACTCTCCAGTTCAACGCAGTCTTTCCTACTCTTTTTCTCTCTTCCGTCTGTTGGTTTGAAGGGATCAGCTGTTGGAGTCGACAATCTGATAGGAAGAAGAGAAGATTTATCCTCTCTTCTGATTAGATTCATCCAAGCAAGGCTTTCCTTCACCCTTCAGCCGAGGCGTTCGCAACGAGAAGCTCACGCACGGATCTACTTACCTTACTGCTTTCTCTTTCTGTTTCCATTACTGTTTGTTGTTATTTCCCTTTTATTTGCTACTCTATTTCATTTCGTTACTGTCTGTTAAGTTTTAGTTGTTCAGAGTTATCATTTGTTTAGTTCAAACGTTGGTTAATCAAAGCTTCATTTCATCACTTCGCAAGTTCTTCACCTTCTCTGTTACTGTCTTTGTCTTCTGTTTTGTCTTTAATATTCTACTAAGCATGTCGTCTTCATCTACTCTTCCCATTCCATCTTCATCCATGAGTAACTAAGTCACATAAGGGCATGCTAATGACAAGTCTATAGGTAGAAATACGTGAATCAAGCATGTAGGATAGCTCTCGAATGCATTGAATGTATGTAAGCGTCATCCCACGGGCAATTTCGATTGGCCATCCATTTTGTCCAAAGAACTCCTAACCTCTGGAAGGAGTAAGAGTTCAGAGTCGTACATTCATGCTAGCCTCTCAAGGTAGCCAGAAAACGACCTAGGAATAGGCGTTTTCCTAGTACAAATCAATACTTGCTTTTACAAATAGGTGCTTAAGGCCTTACTTGGACATGAGTAAACTAAAGGATCTAATGCATGAAATCGGAAGATACATGAGAATGAGTTAGTTTGATGCATGATGAGTTGATCTACTGCTTGAGAATCGTGTGAAAAAGCCTATAGAGGAGTCGTTAGTAGCCCTTGTTTCCACACTTTACACATAATTCGCTGTTAGTAACATTGCTAAATAATTGCTGTTTCCGCAATTCCTTTAGTTCAAATTTTTCCTTAGCCATTCCTCTCTCGTTTGTTATTCTCTTCTCTTTACATTCAAGTTTATTATCTACTTGCACTTGTTTATGCTTCCATCATTTACACATTCCTTAGTAATTAGGCACTTTAAAACCAAATCTACCCCATTTAATCCACCCATTCTCACTTAACAAATCACTTCGCTAGTAACTAAGAATAAATCTCTGTGGGAAATCGAATGAAAAAATACTTATTACTTGCTACAAGATCATGTATGCTTGCATGTTCTGAGTGCTCTATCATCGCATCTTTATTTTAAACATTGAGCACGCAACACATACCCTTCGGATGCACTGTTGGGGTCATCCTGTGCATTCTAAAAATGGAGGGTCACCCTTACGGGATTTGCTAAGGAGTTAGTAAATCTAGACCGAAAACGATAACTAAGATGCTAGCGGAATATGAGTTATTCTGGAGCTAGCATTTAGTCAAGAATGTCTTGATTTAGTAAATGGGTGCTCGACTACCCTTCGGTAGCGACCATTCTGACTTACTAAAGTATCGTTGAAAGTAAATAAAGAGTTTGAGTCCTTTATTTGTTGCTAAGATTTTTTATTGGTTTAAATAGGTTAAAACCGTTTCACTAATAGACTTACATTCTTCAGCATGTCGAGCTCGTTTATTCAGTTGTTAGCTCTCGGTTTTTTTGACCGGAGAGAATTACGGGACTTGGAAGTTGAACCTTAATACGATTTTGGTTCTTGACGACCTGAGATTTGTCTTAACGGAGGAATGTCCTCCTACTCCTGGCACGAATGCTTCTCGAAGTGTTCGAGAGTCATACGATGGATGGATTAGGGCTAACGATAAAGCCCGAGTCTATATCTTGGCGAGCATATCTGGTGTTTTGTCCAAAAAACATGAGGTTATGGTTTCCTTGAGGGAAATCATGTCTTCATTACAAGCGATGGTGGACAGTCGTCCTCATCACTTCGTTATGAAGCCCTCAAGTTTGTTTACAACTCTCGCATGGTGGAGGATACCTCTGTTAGGGAGTTTGTCCTTAACATGATGGTCCACTCTAATGCGGCAGAAGTAAACGTTGCTACCATCGTCATTTCAGACTTATCAGTCTCTGTACACTTCCAAAGGAGTAGAGAAAGAGGCAAATGTTGTCACTTCGAAGAAATTCCTTAAGAGGTTGGCGTCAGAGAGTAAGCCTAAGTCAACTTCTCTGAGTAATGAGATTATTCAGAAGAAGAAGAGAAACAAGAGGAAGGGCAAAACCCCTACTGTTCGCAAGATGAAGTCTTCAGACAAAGGAAAATGTTTCTATTGTAATAAAGGTGGGCATTGCAAGTGCAACCGCCCAAATACCTTGCTGAGAAACGGGCTGAGAAAGAACGACAAGATAAATGTGATTTATTTGTCTAAACAAGTTTAGTGCAATATGAATATCATACCTAGATGTCTTTAGGAACCACTAATCATGTTTGTTTTTCTTCACGAAATTAGTTCCTGACAGCCCGTTTCTCGCCGTGAGATATGGAGATATCGTTGCAACTGAAGTAGTGGGAGTCTTTGATATAGTTGTTGTATAGAAATAATTTCATTGGATGTAATTATTGTCTATATTATTGGTTTGTATTGAACAGTTGTATACAATATCTTTTGTTTTATAATGAACAGTCCGTTCAACAAAAGATGTATACTGATATGTTCTATTAAACTTGAAAACAACTAGTGAGTTAAGACTTATAGTTTTAATAAGAAAGCTATATGTGAATTCAACAATGGTTGTTGATCAAACTGAAGCTTCTCAACTGTTGAGAAAGCCTTAATGCAGTGGGAGAGATGTTGGACAACCCAACCCGTTGTATTGTCTTGTCTTAAACTCAAAGTTATCATACTTGATGATGACATTGAAGCTTCATTGTCTCTAAACAGACAATGGATCACATAAACAAGGCCGAATGGCTCAAAGCCATAAATCTTTGGATGGTAATGAGACCAAGTCACTAAGGTGAAAACCTTTATGGTAAAGGGACTGTCCCGAAGAGAAAGGGTTTATTGGGTATACTCTCTTTCTCTTGTTGCCAGGTGTAAGTTAAATAGCTAACTCTTATCCATTGCCCTATTCTATTTTGATAGAATAAGGCAAATGGATGTCAAGACTTGCAAACTTGATCTGAGTATCTATAAGTCTCAACAAGAAAGATTCATAATTCGATGACAAAGAGCAAATAGTTTGCTGGCTTATTCGATTCATTTATGAATTGGAGAAAGCATCTTCGTCCTGAATTGTGAGTTTTGATTTTGTGATCAAATCTTATGGCTTTGAACAAGAGTTTGATAAAACCTTGTTTGACAGGTGTTTAATCTATATTGTAGCTTTCATAACTTGTTTCCGTAGTTTATGTCCTAATCATTGAGAATGATGTAGGATTCACTTCTGACAATAAAGCATAAACTAGCGACCCACTCCCAAATAGTTGATCTGGAGGTAGGCTTAGTTTGTTCTAAGGATTCAGGTTGATCTGAGTCGTAAGAACAAATCGCTAGTGTTGTCTCTAAAATCTTTTATTGACAAGTTGTTGTCAATATTCGATGGTCTATGGAAATGGTTTCCAGAGACACCTCAAGTGTTGAGGATATGAGACGCACCCAAGTGCATTTACATATTGGAGGTCAGATACATCTTTCGAGATACATGACCCGATATATGCTATGCAGTGGGAGCTGTCAGTAGATGTTAGTCCAATTGGATTGGATTCCGGTTAAAGTTTTGTCATAGTACTTAGAGGAGTAGAATACAAGAGTTGTATTGATGATTCCTCGATGGTGGCTAAAATCTGATTTCAGCTTGTGAAACAACAATATGTTTATAAGTTGAGCTCGTAGATAGTGCTATGAGGAGATGTGATGGTCACATGGAAAGCCTCATAGTACTTCATGCTGATTAGTTTACTAAGTCTGTAACAACCTGAATTCCAGGTAAGAGAAATTTATTTATTTTTATTATGTCGGTTCAATAATGGGTTTAAAGAGAAGATTCGTGTCAAATTTGGGCTTGAAAGATGTCAGGGCGAGTCATTTGACTAGGTCAAACATCAGGTTAAGTGGTATTAATACTAATAATAATAATATTATTATTATTGAATATAAAATAATAATATTATTATTATTTAATATAATATAATAATAATAATAATAATATTTAATATATTAAAAAAAAAATATATAAACTCCAGATCTCAGATCTGGGTCTTTTTCTTCGTGAAGAAGACCCAGCGCAACCCCTCCTCTTTGTTTTTTCTTTTTAGTTTTCTCTCCCTCCGTCCAATCTCTCCTTAGATTCCGACCACTCACGCCATTTTTTTTCCCTCCGTCGTTTCTTCCATCGGCGAGCTCTCATCCACAACGTCGTCTCAATGTCGTCTCAACGACAAGCGACGACGTCGAGCGACGGTTTCACTGGCGAAGCTTGAACAACAGCCGTCCAACTTCTTTTCTCGGCGACAACCTTCGATCAACGAACTTCCGACATCGTCAAGTAGCGGGTAAGTGATTCTTCCCTCTAACAACCTTATATCTTACTCTATTGAGTATCGATTTCGACCACAACCCTCCTTTTTCAAATCTGACTTTTGTAGTTCACAAATATTCTGTCCAACCTCAATACCCACTCTATTTTGGCATTGGATTCGTGAAATTTCACATTAGCTCGAGGTCCAACACGACTTACCACATTTTTTCGGTGAGTTTTCGTTAGGTAACAATGCGTCGATTCCTTCTAATTTCTTTGTAACTGTGGTGATGTTGAATATAAGACTGGTGTGTAGGATCAGACGATTCTTTGATATCAAGAAACAAGTTTTTGGAGTAACAGTTACTTTGGGTAATTGTTCTAAACACCACCTTTGATTTGATTAAGTTTCGACAAATTTTTTATAACACTCTAGTTAGCCTTAAAAGTAGTATTAAGTGCTGAAAATTGTTGTAGGTTGAGACCAAGAGCTTTCGTAGCAATTTTTGTAACTTCATCGGACTTAGCTTAAAGGTAAGTGACCTTACTACTGGTCAGCCTTCGGGCTAGGTTGGGGAATTTTTCTAATTGTATGTTGAGGTTTGAATGTATGATGAGATTTTGAGTAGTTGTCTATTGACATGTTGAATATATGTGGCTGAAGTACTGATTCAATTTTATGTAAATGTTGTGAATTTCTGCATGTAGCTCTTAAAGTACTCTAACGTAGTTAGATGAGAAACTTATGTATGAGGTGATCTGAAGTGATGAGAATGTTAGGTTTATCATGTTGAGCATATGAGAAATATTTGATTGTTGTTATGGAATTTCATGTTTTAACATGATGAGTATATATGTCATGGGACCTCATTATTGTATGCCACATTTTTAACAAAGTCAGGATAATGTAGTGACAATTATACCCATCCCCTAGTCATGTTGGTACCTAGTAGACTGAGGCTTTGCTCCACTGACTGGATGCCAACTAACCATCAGTAGGGGTGAGTTTCCAGAGGAGTCTACTATACCGAGAAGTTGTGAGAGTTATCGTGGGATTGGGTTAATTGTTCACTTAGATGGCCATAACAGAAAGTACAGAACAATCAGGTTTTGGTCAGATTAGTTACTAGTCAAAGTCTCAGTCAGTTCATGTTGCATGTGATTGCATAGCCTAACCCCGGTGGTGGGGTTACTTATTGAGTATTTTATTTAAAATACTCATTCTTTCTTAAAACTATTTTTTTTCAGGTAATTCTAGGAACGTATCAGGTGCTTGACGAGGAGATCGGTTGATGACGTCATGGGACACGTGGAGTCAGAGCTTCCGCATTCTTTTAAACTTTTTTTCTTACAGTCGGTCCAACAGTTTTGCTAAGGATTAGAAAAGAATAAATTTTGGCTTTAAATTTTATCTTGTTGGAACTTGTTTAATCGTTTTATGTTTTCATTGGGATCCCAAATTAAATGTATTTGACTATTTGTTGACCAGGGACTTTATATTTTGATTTCATTAATTCAAAAATAAATTTTTCAGCCTACTTATTGAGTTTTATGACGTCATGCTCTTGGTAACGACCCTAGAGTGATGTCATAGAAAGTTGGGTCGTTCCAAAGTCTCTCATGGCTAAAGTGTTTGAGAGACACCTAGAAGAGTCTAGGTCTCCGAGTTCCTAGACAGGACAATAGGAGAAAACTTCTGATATATGATATATTAGTTTTCTCTACCAACATGTACACCACAGACGTTTAATTCTAAGTGGGAGTTTGTTGGGTTTTATATCTTAAAACTTGTGGTTTGTAAACTGTTATGTTTGTAATTATTCTATTTAGAATAAAGAGTTATTAGTTTTATTCAGTAAAATAGTTTACTGGAATAAAGTGAAACGTGTTTAGGTTAACATATACCAATGACCAACACCCATGGCTAAATATGAGTACTTGAGCCTCATGTATGACATGATTGTGGATCAGGGTCAAGTAGTCAGTCAAAACGGTCTATAGTATACGGATAAGGCTGAGTACCTTATCCTGGTAACACTATTGGATGCGGCTCACTTTGTATTGTACAAAACGATGTGATCCGAATCGTTTCACATGGAGATGTGCAAGTGAGAGCGTCATGTGCAAAGAGTTTGCATAAGACCGAACCGCGAAATATGTCGCTCTCTCTTTATAACACCGTTTACTGAAGAGACCGACATTCTCATTTGATGGCCTAGGTAACTCGATCTTAATCCTGAGCTCGCTATGAACTCCTGCTTATTCGAAAGTATCCTTTGACTTGCACGAGTGAGAGTGGTTCATAAGCGCCGACTCAATAAGCCTATCATCTTAGGGATAAAGTCGAATAGGTAGCTGGGGACATAGTATAACAAGATTGGAGTTCACTCCTAACCCGCTCTTCAGGGTTAGTAGATAGGTTGTTCCCTTAATAGCTGACTCTGGGCTTGAACAATGAGTGCTCACACTCTAATGAGATGAGAGGGTTAATTGATCTGTTGGTTGGACCATAGATCTATTGTTCATTAGAGGTGTCAGTGGTACTTAAGGAACAATAAGTAATGCAGGGGTTAAACGGTTTAAATGACCCAGCACTGATTACGAACAACCTGTGAAGGGTCGACTTGCCCACGACGGTTATATCAAAAGGACATAATATATCTACAGTGAGGAGAGTGCAGCCCTTGGACTATAGTGGAGTCTTAGAGGGTTAACGAATGTTGATTAGTTTGGTTAAAAGAGTTTTGACCGGATAATCTCGTATCGTTGGAGCTCATAATCTGTAGCTCCTTTAGGTTCTCCTGGCTAGCTCGAATAACGCCGTGCAACAATATAAGAGAAAAGAAAAAATAAAAGAACTTGAATTGTTCAAATTCGGTTCATGGAAGAATGATGGACATATTTAAATATGGGAATGGTCTAAAACATGAATACGATTCAGGTGCAAAAAGTCTGTTTTTGGAAAACCGGATTTAGCCATATTATTTAATTAATATTTGATATTGAATTTAATAATATTAATTAATTAATTTTTTTAATTAATTCATATATATATATATTTATTAAAAAGTTTAATAAATAATTTTTTTATTATTATTTAAATTAATTAAGAATTAATTTTTAATAATAATAATAATAATAATAATAATAATAATATATATATATATATATATATATATATATTTATAAAAATGTTGCATGTAAGACACATGTTGATTAAATAAATATATATATGATATATATAAATGTATTCGAAAGTGGAGTTTGGGGTCGCTGATGAGCCTTCTTCTTTATAAACTTCATCTTTGAAGTTTTAGTTGAATTTAGTCTCTGCTTTCGTGAATATCAGAAAAGATCCATCTACTTTCTTCTTTTATTTTCTTTCTTTTCTCTTTTCTACGGAGTCCCACAACTCCGTTGCTCGACGCCGAGGATAGCGAGACTACCTGGGGTGGTCCTCAAGGCGTCCGTGAGAAGAAGCTCGAAGAGTTCGTGACGAGGAACGACCAACGGACTTGAAGAAAATCAGAACTACAAAGGTATGCAATTCTAATTTTCTTAATTCCGTCGTTTGAGCATGTTTTCTATTTGTTAAATTGATGAAATTAGAGTATCAATGATCCAAAATCGCTTCCGCAGCGTGATACGCTCCATCACTTTCATGTGGCTGAGATCTGATTCGAATGAACCATCTTTCGGTCTCGTCTTTTATATGTGATTATTTTATCCACAACATTTATAATCAAATTTTATAAATTAAAATTTATCCTATTCATTTCAACTCATTTTTAACCATGTGAAAAATTGGAATAACTTTTTAGATGTTTTTATTGGGATATTATCTACCCTTATCATATTAGGCAAATATCTACCCTAGTATTAAAAAAATATTCCTATATTTATTATTCATTATCTATTTTAGGGATTAAGTTGACCTTGTATTTATTATTCATTATTTTAGGAATTAAGTTGACTTAGAGCTGTATATATATTCATCATATTGATCCATAAAAATAAGAAAAAGGATGAGAGAAATTTATCTGGGAAAACCAGAGGAATGTTTACAATTAAATCACCCAAAATGAAAAATGGCTAATCACTTTCTTATTTTGAATTATGTCTAAAACCTAAATTTAGTATGAGATTTTAGAACCAAATGGACTTGTTTACCCTTCGTCAATTTCTCCCAATTTTGAGAATTAAAAATAGAATATTTTAAAATATCAAAGTTTAGGAAGAGAGAGAAAACAGAGTTTGACGTGGATTTAACAGAGAGGATTAATTAAGTAGAGAGAAGCCGTTAAAAATCAGAGGGATGACACTTATCCAAATTTCCATACATTGTTATACCCCACCCCCAATAGTGTAGATAACGTTAAAAATGATAAATGAGTCTATATACTTGAGTAAGTAATACAGGCAGATTGCATCCATCAGTGACGGTGTGTATGTCTGCATACAAAGTAAAAAGAATACCCACAAGGGGCTGTGTATACCTATAGGAAGTGTTCTAGCCACCCAATGAAGGTGTGTGTATGACTGCACACAAACTAATACTGGGGCGGGCTGTGCCGTTTGTGCAGTTTGTGCAGCTGCAGACAGTACAAATTAGCATTAACAGTGGGGTGTGTGCATCCGTGCACACATAATAATAATGGGATGGAAATGAGTTTGAAAGTTCTGTGTATTACTGAATAATAAAGAACGCCAACAACTTAAGAAGAGAGAATTGTTTTTTTAAAAAAAATAAGGTATTGCTTCCCAAGAAATGAGTATAATGTGTTTTATGGGGTAGATGGAAATTTATGAACACGCTACCTTCAATCGGCAACCAAAACGCGCTTACGTTCGACCCTAAAAGCAGAACTGAACCACCGACGCATTCTTCAAAAATCGCCAACTTCAAATCTGGAACTCCATTCTTAAAAAATCAGAAGCGAAGGAAAATCGAAAGGCGCCTACGTTCACCCTAAAAGCAACCAAAACGGAGTTGTTCTTCCGTTTCTCCATAACCTACTTCTAAATCCTTCAAACTGAACCACCGACGCATTAGACGGGTACGTCCGACCTAGACTCGCAATTCCTCTATCGCAAAGCCGTTTCTCCATAACCTACTTGGTAAGCATTTTCCTCTCTCGCATTTCTTCTCCGATTTCTTGAACTCGTCGGAGTTTGTCGAAATATTGAGGTCAAATGTGTGGTCGTTAGAGAATAACAATTGCCAGATTGAGAAGATGAGGGGAGGCGTTGGGTGACGGCTGAAAACAAAGGGAGATGGGCATATCGATAAAGAGGGAGGTTGCCGAATTGAGAAGATGAGGGGAGGCGTTGGGTGATGGCTGAAAACAAAGGGAGATGGGCACATCGATAAAGAGGGAGAGAGAAAGACAAAATTAGGGTTCATTTTTTGTTTTTTTTTTTATTTCTAATTTCTTTTATTTTCAAATTACCTAAAAAATAGGTTTGTAACTGCCTATCTTCTCCTCTTCTTTCTAATTTTTGAAGTTTAAATAAAACTATAAATTATTTTGAGACTTTAAAATTCTCTTCCGAATTCACAAATTTAATTATTTTATATGAGATCGCTTGAATCTAATTCACTCAAATTAGATTTCAAACTAATTTTTGAACTTTAAATAAAACTCCAAATTAATTTGAGACTTTAAAATTCTTTTCCAAATTCACAAATTTAATTATCTTATATGAGACCGCTTGAATCTAATTCACTCAAATTAGATTTCAAATACAATTAAAATTACATTGGGATTACACGGGTTGGAGAATGTTGTGGTGTGTCCATATATATACCCCTACTAGAGGTTGTGTGTGCGCGGCCCCACTCGAAGTATATCTCCACGTCTAATTTTTGAAGTTTAAATAAAACTCCAAATTATTTTGAGACTTTAAAATTCTCTTCCAAATTCACAAATTTAATTATTTTATATGAGACCGCTTGAATCTAATTCACTCAAATTAGATTTCAAACTAATTTTTGAACTTTAAATAAAACTCCAAATTAATTTGAGACTTTAAAATTCTCTTCCAAATTCACAAATTTAATTATCTTATATGAGACCTCTTGAATCTAATTCACTCAAATTAGATTTCAAATACAATTACAATTACATCGGGATTACACGGGTTGGAGAATGTCCTTGTGGTGTGTCCATATATATACCTCTATCAGAGGTGTGTGTGTGAGGCCCCACTCGGAGTATATCTCCACGGGTGTGCCCAAACGTATACTCTGACAGATGGTGTGTGCGGCGACTCTACTTAGAGGAACCTATAGAGATACGCCAGAAATTACTTAACGGAAAAAAAACAAATTCGGTTTCTTTGTACGGAAAATATCCACCTCACCAAATAAACTCTTAAAACTAATTAAATTTTAAAAATAAAATAAACTAATTTCAAAACTAATAATTTTTAAAATAGGAAATCTTAAAAGGGTATAATAGGGAACCAACTCAAACAGATTTGCTCCTAAAAAATCTCTAGACATACCTTGTAAAGAAAACACGTATTTAAACATTTTTCATTAAACGTTATTTATTGTAGACATTCTTCTGATTTCCCCAATTTATCTTGGTATCAGGGTCCATGAAGCCCAAACGAGTATTCAGTCAAAAAATGGGACCCAACCCAAGAATGGTGAACCCAAAGAGGCACCATCTTATGATGCATGTTAATGATCTCACATTGGAAAGATGAAGGGACCTCACTCACAATATAAGATACATGAGTTACTCATCTCATTGCCAATTGATTTTAAGATGCAACCCCATGATATCTAATATGGTATTAGACTCAGGTGGTTGACGATAGAACAAGAAGTGGCAGAGTGCGATGGATCAGAGGTCGTCCGAGAGTTTGGCGATTGGGGGGAAAATCGATTTTTTGATTATGGGTATAGGTGGCGCGAGCATATCCACGACAAAAGGCGTGCTTTGCCGAGAATTCGACAGCGACAACACTAATGTGGAATTTTGCAAGAGAGAGATCAACAACAATGGGTTTGTTTCCAAGCGATTCAACAATGACACCAAGAGTTCGGTGGTGACGACCATTACTGAGAATTTAGTGGTGGGTCTTCCCTGAGAAGTGTAGTTCGACGACGAGTTCCGGCGTTCGGTAGTGACCATTACCGAGATTTCAATGTCAGGTCTTCTCTGTGAAGTGTAGTTTGGTGGAGAATTCTGACGTTTGACAGTGATCGAGATATCGATGGGGATCACCGAAGAGTCTCACCTTATTTTCAAGTTAGGCATTTGTGAACCTCGTCCTCCTACTTAAGGGAGGGTATTGAGATATTATTGTTGGGCTTTATGTCCTAAAACTCGTGGTTTGTAAACGATAAACATATTTTATTACTAATAAAGTGTTATTGAGGTTTATTCAATAAAGTTATTATTGAATATGTGAATTGCTTATTTCATTTTAGAAAACCCTAAATCCAATAAACTAAGATCCATGGCTATAACATGAGTATTTGAACTTTATGTGGAGACATAAAAGTGGATCAAGTTCGAGTAAATAGCCAAAACAGTCTATAGTATATGGATAAGGCTGGATACCTTATCCTCGGGACATTATTGGATGCGGCCCATTTTGTATTTAGTACAAACGATGTGATCCTGAATCGTTCATGTGAAGACATGTGAATGAGGGAGTCCTATGCAAAAAGTTTGAATTAGACCGGACCACGAAATAAGTCATTCTTGCTTTATAACGTTGTTTACTGTTTTAAAGACTGACTATTTCAAAACGATGACCTAGGTAACTTGACCTTAATCCTGAACTAACTAGGAACTCATGTTTATTCGTGATTATCCTTAGATCTGTATGGGTGAGAGTGGCTCAACAACGTCGACTCAATAAGCCTCCCATTTCAGAGGTAAGACCGGATAGATACATGGGGACATAGGGTGCAAGATGAAATTCACTCCTACTCGTCTCTAAGGATAGTAGATATGTTGTTCCCTTAAGTGCTGACTTCAGGTCTTGAACAAGGCGCCCACCTTCTCATTGGCCCGAGAGGGACTCGGTATAGTGATTAGATCACATACCAATCGGTTTAGTGATTGGATCACAAACCAATTGTTCATTAGAGGATCAGTGAGACTTAAGGAGCAAAATGTAATTACGAGGGTAAAACAGATATTTGACCCAACCGTAAATTACGAACAACCTGTGAAGGGTCAACTTACTAATCATGGTTATATCGAGTGGACAAAAATATATCTACAGTGAGGAGAGTGCAACTACTAAGCTATAGTGGAATGTCCTGGTAGTTAACGAATGTTAATTAACTAGGTTAAAGAGTTTAATCAGTTAATCTTAGATCGTTGGAGCTCATGATTTGTAGGTCCATGAGGTCCCCCTGCTAGCTCATATCAGACTAAACCTTAGAATAGTGTGACGAGTGAATTCGAAGTGTTCGAATTCAGATTAGGGAATAAACGTTAAATATATGTGATATATTTAACGGCATAACGTTCAATTGTGAATTGAACAATAGAGAGAGATGGAGATATTTAAATATGATTTAAATATCGAAAATATGAATAGGGATTCATAATCAAGTATATCGGAAATGATCGAGATTAGTGTTGGATTTATTGGATATTAAATTTGAATTAATTAAATTGTTTAATTAATTATTTAACATTAATTTAATTTAATTTAAAATTAATTATTTGAATTAATCCGATCAAAGTTAGTCAAAAGTCAAAATGTTGGCAATTGACTAAAACTTTGAAAGTCAAAACTCAAATGTTGACTGCCCTCAATCTTGAAAGTCAAGAGTCAATATGAAGACTAAAGTTAGTGAAAAAATCAAATTCTTAAGTTAGTGGAAAAATATAATTCTTGAGTTAGTGGGAAAAACCATTTTTTGGTGTTTTTATGACTCAAACTTTTTTGCTAAGTGTTAATCCCACATCAAGCCACTAATCCCACTAAATTGAGTGGATTCTAGATGTCATCCTAATATTAACTCAATTTTGCATTATTTTGCATGTAGTCTTCTATATATACAAAGAGTTAATTAGATTAACTTCTTCTTGGACTTTTATTATTTTTTAGAATTGTAAATTAAAGACAATTTCTCTACCATTCTCTCCAAATCCAACTTCAATTCCCTTTCAAATTCGTCACTCAAAGAATCCCACAATCCAGTTCTAAGATCGGAGAATAGTTGGGAAGACTTTCGTGGTGGTTCGTGACCGTTACATTTGAAGATCGGGCTTGGAATCGAGAAGAATTTGAACTTCAAAGATAATTTCTAAATTATTGTGTTTGATTTTCAAATTACCTGCTTTTTCATTTGAAATTAACAAAATTAGAGTTCTTAGATCCAACCTGCTTCCGCTATGCATGTCGTAACTCTTTCAATTATCTACCCTTATCATATTAGAAAAACATCTATCATATTATATTAGAAACATATCTTTCTATATTTATTATTCACGGTCTATTTTATGAATTAAGTTGACTATTTTATGAATTAAGTTAACCTAAAGATTAAGTTGACTATTTTATATATTGATCACATTGATCCATAAAAATAAGAAAATGAGGAGAGAAATTTATCAATTTTCGAGAAAATAAAACACCCTGTTACATTAAAAGCGACCTATTAATATATATAAATGTAAATGAGCTAGTTGCACCAATAGCAATCAAGCCCAAAAGAATGGAAGATATAGAAAAATATAAAACATTTTGTATATATGGCAAAAAAATCAGTTATAGTCACAGATAGACTGCTATCAGTGATAGTCATTGGCAAAATTCTATATAAAAAAATAGAGGTGTATCAGTACCTATTAGTGACTATCACCGATAAAAATGGTATATTCACAAATATTTTAAAAAAGTGTTATATTTACAATTATTTTAACCTAAATTAATACATGGTGCAATTTTCCAATGTAAATTACCACAAATAAATCAAAATAATAATAATAAACAAATTCACAAATTAATAATAATGGTTTTCATTTGTTCTTCACATACATTTTTTTTATTTGTACAAAGACTATATTTTTTTTCTATCGGATTATTTTTACTTATTCCAATGCACATATGATGTATTACCATCTTTAAAATTAAAAATCTCAAAATAAACTTAACACAACACAAACGTTTTGTACATTGAGGGCGTTTACCAAAATCTGTAAACGTAATGAAATTGTGGGTCCCACCTCCAATTGACTAATCCCATTAACCCTTCCTCTACCACTTTTTTTTTTTTAGTGAAAGACTTAATTCATTAATCAGAAAAAAGGCCCAAAGGGCTACAAAGAACAACCTCCGAATTAATAAGGCTCAACAACCAACTCGGCCAGGAACCTGACCAAACTACAGAACTCTCACTTGTTAAGGCCCACCTTGCTAAGTTATGGGAAATCCTATTGATCTTCCTCGAGATGTAATTAATGGAACAAATATTGAAGTTGCCCCTTTCTTGATTGATTTTCGCAAGAATCGCGCCGATGTGAGAAAGATCAAGCTGGTGTGAAGAGAAAGTTGAAACCAGACCCAAGGCATCTGATTCCACACAAATATTTTTGAAACCATGTCTTGCTGCCAACTGAAGACCACGAAGGAGAGCAATTGCCTCCGCCGAGATAGGATCCAGGCGAGAATTGAAGACCTTCGAACAAGCCACAGAAGAAACACCAATTAGAACCTCGAATCACCGCCCCAAAACCCGATCTGTGAGATTGAGGGTGAACAACTGCAACAACATTAAACTTGTAAGTGTTGGCGTCCTGCGGAATCCATCTTGGCTCCTCCCCTGCTGAGTTATCGACGCCAAGACTACGAGTAAGATTTGGGTTTACTTCCTCCTGATACTTTAGGATCCATTCGACCCTTTCCTCCACGGATGGGACAGGTTTATAGACCCTTACTTGGTTACGGTCCGACCAAATAGCCCAACAGCCAATACAGAACAACGCAACAACTCTGCGTTTCAGCGTCTTCGTAATAGCCAACAAGCAATAAGAAAAGGGGATCCAAAAAAAGAAGTCAGCCAAAATTTGAGGGAGAAGTAAGCGCCAAATGTGTTTTGGTCTTTTACATCCAAGGAAGGTATGTTACACTGTCTCTCTCCATTTTCCACAATTTACGCACCACAGATGTATTGGAACTTTTCTGTTGCAGAGATTATCATTAGTAGGTAGGATATTATGGAACAATCTCCATATGAAATTTTTTATTTTAGTTGGAGTCTTCATACTCCAGACAAACTTCCACCAATCCTCCAGGCTCACTGAGTTGGTACTTGTAGTCTCTACAAGTTTGTTACAGTGGAGTTTATAGACACTCTTTACCGAGAACTGACCATTCCTTGTGTAATGTCAAAGCCACCAGTCATTCCTACCCGATTTGCAAATAGGAATATTTCGCACAATAATCACATCTTCTTCCATCATAATCAATCTGAGATGTTGGACAATCCATCTGCCTTGATCATCAATAAGCTCACTGACTTTCTGGTAGTGGACTTTTCGAATGTCCACCCTTTCGGGTTGTCGAGACCCGCCAAATTAAATTTATAATCTGCCTAAAGCTTCTCTAATTTATAGATAGCGGTAGTCAGGTGTCGAACCACAAGGAACCTTGAATTTGTCTCTCTTAATCAATTCATATTTGTCTTTTAATTAAAACGGTAAACAAGGGGGGAAAGTTAAAGAAAACCAAACTAAGCAGAAAATTAAACTAACGAAAAAATAAATGACGGGAAATTAAAAAAACGAGAAAAATAAATATAACATGTGCTCCTAATTCGAGGGATCGGGATTGACCGTTGATGTAGTTCAGATCATAGATACACTTGACTTAGCCAATTTAATGCAGACACGCAAATTAAATATTTTAATCAGTAGCAAGTAACCCAGAGACTTAATTAAGAATTACAGATCAAAATTAAACTTCGTAATTGATTCAATTGGGGGTGATCGCTCCATATTGAATAATCTATCAGTGACGAGTAACGATGCGACAAATTAATTGACGAAATCTCTACCAATTAACTCGATTTTACTCTTCCATAAAGCCTATCGTGCAACCAAGATGAACACGGTCGTATTCATATGGACAAAACTAGACTAGCGTTACTTTCAATCAAGAGAGGTGATCGCATCTTAATTACTAATAAACTAGCATCCAAAGTCTAGATGGGAGTCAATCCATGGAAGAAATAGATGCTGGAAAATATGCACAAGAGAAGAGTTGTTTGCAAATTACAAGCTAAGTAGGAAAATCAGTCCAAAATCTCACCTAATACATCAACAAATCAATCATTAACCTCAAATTATAGCACTTACCTTAGGTGCCCGTTGTGCAAATCAAGCCAAATCCACAATGTTTGAGCTTTATTTACAAGAAAATGGAGTCTAGCTCAAAAACCCGAGCTTACAACAATGGAGGAAAAGGGAAAAACGGAGAAGATGACCTAAAAATCAGAGAAGAAGCTTATATAATCGTCGTAGCGTCGAGATGCTACAGACGAAAAACTCGGAGCGTCTCGACGCTTCGAGACAACATCTCGACGCTTGCTCTCGGGTTTGGAGCAATTTCTTTGCCTTTAGATGATCCCTTTTGGCAAATTCTTCATGCTTGAAGCTCCTATTTTCCCGAAGCGATTCCGAGGCCTCAAAACGACCTTCTTAGCTCTGAAACATGTCCTTGGACTCCTCGAGCTCTCTAACCGTGAATTACCTATAATCAAGGAAAATTAACATAATTAAGCACGATTTTAGCTGTAATTAGGGAGTAAACTATAACTCTATTTTGTAGCTATCAAAATACCCCCAACCTAAATCTTGCTAGTCCTCGAGCAAGGCTACTCTGAATTGAATCTAAAGACTAATATTGCATGCAATCGACTCTAACCTCAATGTTTTAAAAAACAAGGCATTTACAACAAAAGAGAACAATCAATTGCATGCATGAATTGAGAACATTTCAAAAATTAACTATTACTCTCCTACGTGCGTGTGTGATTAACCAACCTATCCTAACTCATGCATACTTGGAAAAATCTCATGCAACACTACATCTCGTTTTCCCTCTACTTCTAGCCGTTAAGAACAGTCTATAGCTTATCCACATTAGAGAGAGCAACAAATCAAGAGGCCTATTTCTTTTGAGTATTTTGTACTCTTCTTTTTTGTTCTTTGAACCCAACACTTTTTATTTTCTTTCTCTTCTCCAAGAGAGCCTAACATGTCAAGCTTGGCCTAAGCTTCACATTTTTAAGGACTAACACTCACTTCTTAACGTGCACTTTAAGAAGGAGGAGCGCCTCAAGAGGATTTTTCAACATGTTTTTTTTTTTTTTTTTTTTTTTTTTTTTTTTTTTTTTTTTAATTAGGCTAATAGCTTTGCTATACTCGATTAACCTATTACTAACTCTTATGCATCAAGCTTTCCCTAGGGGTGCCTATCTGGGTGGAATCAAGAGTTCATGCAACACAAGACCAATCTAAGCCTACAGAGTCTAAGGACAAGTTGTTATGTGCTCGATAGATGCAAGAGAGCAACATAATTTTTTTAAAATTTTTTGAAACGAAGCTCAACAGTGCATACAAATCTCATGTTTTTCTAGATATGCAAATACTAAGAATTTAAAAACATTTCATAGATTGTCCTCATCGAACAACATGCAACAACAGACCAAAGCACTTATAATTAGAATCTCCACAGCTCAACAACTACAAAAATCCAACAACCAACTCCACCCCCAACCTAATAGGATACATAGTCCTCGATGTATCACACTTCAGACTAAGCAGTTAAAAAACACAAAACAAAGGAAAACTAAGCTAGGAAAAGTAAAAATTGAAAGTAAAGACGGGCATTTAAAAACTCATGGGTTGCCTCCCAAGAAGAGCAATTTTTTAACGTCGTTATGCTCGACGTGTCCTCCAGTCAAGGAAAATAAAATTCTCATATTTCTTCGGCCCCTTCTTCCTTGAATCTATGAAACCTGCTAAGATAAGTAAGCTTTTCGACTTCTCGTGGCAGCCGGACAGAGTTGTTATATTTTTGGTATTTTTGATATATGGAAAGAAAAAAGACTCAACTGACTCAACAGAAATAAAAGCCTCGACCAGAGGAGGGATCACATCAAAATTCCCGAGGCAACCAACATTCATAGATGCATAGATGGAAGGGAGCATGCAAGACAAATCTTCTATAATGCATGAATTATCACAAGACAAAGCAAGAGAAAATAAATTTTCAGAATGCACAATTGCCACTTCCTCATCCATCAAAACATATTCAAAACAAGTTGGTTCAACATCCTTTGAGAAAAGACTTCCAAAAATATTTTCATTAATAGAAAGATGCTCGAGCTCATCAATGCATGAATCTTCAAAGTATTTTCAATACAAACTTCATGCTCTAAATCAAAATCAACAAATGGAGGAATACTTACCTTGTAGTATTCTTTGAGATCTT
Organism: Herpetospermum pedunculosum; assembly: GCA_028017165.1. Classification (NCBI taxonomy): domain Eukaryota; kingdom Viridiplantae; phylum Streptophyta; class Magnoliopsida; order Cucurbitales; family Cucurbitaceae; genus Herpetospermum; species Herpetospermum pedunculosum. The sequence continues at coordinate 53,686,500 of CM051522.1, forward strand.
CTTCTTCACTGGAAGATACACAATCTTCCCAAGTCATCCATCGTGAAGAAGTCTCAGCTCCACTTCTCAGCTCGTTTGCATCATTAGTCTTTTTAGAATGCTCCTCGGGGCTAAGTTCAGCCTCCTCCTTAGTCTCACTACTCTCGCCTTCGCATGTCAGGAACTCCTCAATTCCATCCTCAAAGTCGGGGTACATTTCGATAACGACCCTCTCTTTCGTGCTATGCTCAACTAGACGTTCTTCCTCGACCTCCAATTCCTTTGCTGGATCGAGCAAACGGCTAACTTGGTCACTCGTTCTTTCCAACTCAGCCTGAGTCTCTAACTGAGACTGGCAAGATTCCTGCGAAAATTGGAGAGTGTTATTAACTAATTCATTGACTATTTGTTCCAGTGACATACCTCGACAATAATTCTGAGGAAATTTGTTTTATTGCTCCTTCGTTCCTTGCAGCTCAACTTCAGTCTCTAGGCGAGACTGGCGATCTTCCTGCGAAAATTGAAGTGTGTTGTTGACTAAATGATCAACCATCTGCTCCAATGACATACCTTGGCAAGAATTCGGAGGAGCTCTTTCAACTTCATAACTTGAAGCTGGTTTCCAATAATCTCGAGTAAAGTCTGCCATGCTAAACAAGAAGACACAAGAAAAGGGAAAATATTTTTTTACAACAGAATATTTGTTTAAATTGTCATCTTTGAAAATATATAATATCAAATAATACGTTGTTAAACAATTTTAAAACGAAACAAAAAAATATTCACTATCAATCGAAGAGATAGAGCCAATCCAATATTTTGTATCGTTTTGGCGACATGGTCGAGCGGTAAGGCGGGGGACTGCAAATCCCTTTTTTCCCAGTTCAAATCCGGGTGTCGCCTCATCAACAAACAAAAGAATCGAAATACCTTCTTTGCTGATATAACTTTATCATTTTTTTTCCAGCAGAAGTAAGCAGACGAAAAAGCCTCTTTAGATTTGCTTGATTCTAAGCATCGTTGGGTTCTCTAAAATGCTAGAAATCCTTGCGTCTAGGTTTCAAGAATTTAGTAGAGTAATAAAAAATAATCGTTAAATCTTGATATGATAGCCCTTCGACTACTAGTAGTGTCTACTGATGGGGTCTTGAATTAGGGTAGGGAATATAATTTCATTTTTAGTTACAGAAAGGAGGAATATATTGGAATTCAAACTTGGGTCCCCTGGGTAAAGCTACATATCCTAACTGGATGACAACGTAATATTTGTTCAACTTGTCGTCTTTTAAAATATATAATATCAACTAATACGTTGTTAAACAATTTTAAAACGAAATAAAAAAATATTCCGTTGCCGGGAATTGAACCTTGGTCCCCTAGGTGAAAGCTAAATATCCTAACCGCTGGATGATAACAAAATATTTGATTAACTTGTCATCTTTGAAAATATATAATATCAACTAATACGTTGTTAAACAATTTTTAAAACGAAACAAAAAATGAAAAATTATTTCGTTGCCAAGAATCAAACCCGGGGTGAAAGCCAGATATCCTAACCGCTGGACGACAACGGAATATTAGTTCAACTTGTCGTCTTTTAAAATATATAATATCACTACGTTGCTGGGAATAAAACCTAGGTCCCCTGGACGACAACGGAATATTTGTTCAACTTGTCGTCTTTTAAAATATATAATATCATCTAATACGTTGTTAAACAATTTTAAAACGAAACAAAAAATTATTTCGTTGCCAGGAATCAAACCCGAGTCCCCTGGGTGAAAGCCAAATATCCTAATAGCTGGACTTTGAATTGTCATATTTGAAAATATATAATATTAACAATTTTAAAAACGAAACAAAAAATGAAAAATTATTATATTGCCGTGAATCGAACCCGGATCCCTTGTGTGAAAGCCAGATATCCTAACCCCTAGACAACAACAGAATGTTCATTCAACTTATCGTCTTTTAAAATATATAACATCAATTAATACGTTAAACAATTTTAAAAACGAAATAAACCGAGAATCGAACTGGGTGCCTTGAATCAATGCCAAAAATCCTAACCGTTGGACGAAAACGAAATTTATTTAAATATTCACGAAGTTTAAAATCAATAGGAAACGTTTGGTTTAAATCATGTTTGAACTTTCAAGTGTGTTCCATAATTTCATTTTAGTCCCCAAAATTGTAAGATGCCCATTAATTGGTATATGAACGTTTAATTTTGTTCTATTTTGGTTCCTTATATTTTTAAAATATATATTTTTTTTTCAAACCTAACCTAGCTTAATTGACATGAAGTTGTGTCATTGACGAAGAGGTCAGAGGTTTAATTCCCGCATTAATTACATACCTTTGAAAAAATAAAACTTTTTGTTTTCTTTGGGTTTCTCATTGAACTTAAAGAAAAAAAATCATTTTGATCATTTACCTTTATTTTATTTTTAACATATTAATGCCATAGCTTGGAGTATGTAGTAACATATTAATGTGAGCATGATTTCAAGCCACATAAATTAGAGACACACATTGGGCAAGTGGTCAACATGAATATAATTCAACTAACATAATGTGCGAACAAGTAACCAAGAGGTCAAATGTTCGAATCTTCCACCCCACATGTTTTTGAAAATAAAAAAAAAAATAATTAGGCAAATGAGTATTATATGAAAAACAATATATATAACTAACCACAATGGTTACTTTTGAAAAGTTGAAGGGACTAAAATAGATATCATAAAAGTTTAGGGATCAAAGTGGAACCATCTTCAAAATTATGGGACCGAAATTGATATTTTGAAGTTAAATAACTAAAATGAAATAAGTTTGAAAGTTTAGAGACAAAATAATATTTAAATCGCAAAATTTATTATGGTGTGATAGGACATGTTTGGAAGTTTTTTTTTTTTTGCAACGGTATTTTAATTAAAGCGAGGATTGAACCCATGACCTCATAATCACGAGCACAACCTTATGCCAATTGAGCTATGCTCGGTTTGACATGTTTGGAAGTTATTGAAACACAAAGTTTAGAATTTGTGTGCATGTGCATAGGCATAGACAATTTGCGAGAAGAAAACGTAAATTAATGTCATCATTGAACACGCAAGAGAAACTAAATGGTTACCCGACAACGACGCCAAATTTAGTAGTGGACTTTTCAAATGTCCACCCTTTCGGGTTGTCGAGATCCGCCAAATTAAATTTATAATCTGCCTAAAGCTTCTCTAATTTATAGACAGCGGTAGTCAGGTGTCGAACCACAAGGAACCTTGAATTAGTCTCTCCTAATCAATTCCTATTTGTCTTTTAATTAAAACGGTATACAAGGGGGAAAGGTTAAAGAAAACTAAACTAAGCAGAAAATTAAACTAACGAAAAAATAAATGACGGGAAATTAAAAAAACGAGAAAAATAAATGTAACATGTGCTCCTAATTCGAGGGATCGAGATTGACTGTTGATGTAGTTCAGATCATACATACACTTGACTTAGCCAATTTAATGCAGACACGCAAATTAAATTCTCTAATCAGTAGCAAGTAACCAAGAGACTTAATTAAGAATTGACAGATCAAAATTAAACTTCGTAATCGATTCAATTGGGGGCGATCGCTCTATATTGAATAAACTACTAGTGACGGGTAACGATGCGACAAATTAATTGACGAAATCTCTACCAATTAACTCAATTTTACTCTTCCCTAAAGCCTATCGTGCAACCAAGATGAACACAACCGTATTCATATGGACAAAATTAGACTAGCGTTACTTTCAATCAAGAGAGGCGATCACATTGGTAGTAGGATTTTTGAATATCCTATAAATTTCGGGGTGTCGAGTCCCGCCAAAATAACATTTATAATTCCGGTACAACTTAGCTTTGCAACTAGTGGTAACGGGTCGATCCGCAGGGAACCTAAATTACTTTCTCCTAATTAATTTCTATTTGCTTTTTAATTAAGTAAAACAATAAAATAAAACATGAAAGTAAAGGGGGGATTGGTTATGGAAAAATAAAGGAAAGCATGCATAAAGTAGCTAACGGAAAATTAAAATAAAGTAACTTGTGCTCCTAATTTGAGTGCTCGAGATTTGCTTGATGCGCATAGTTCATTGGGATTCTAATTATGCTTAGCTATTATTCTAATGCACACGAAATGCTTTGTCCCAATTGGGTCCAAAACACCCCAAAGAATTAATTAGAAACTTACGAATCTAATTAAACATGCTCGTTAATTAATTTAAGTTGATTACTCCTAAATCAATTAACAAACAGTGACGGGTAACATTGCGACGAGTTAATCCTATAATTAATTCGATTTCTCTTCTAACCTTGAGCCCACCGTGAAAACGTTAATCAACTCCTACCCCCAACTGTCACTTAGGCTCGAATTGATTAGCCACGAGCTAGACCCTCGCTACTTGCATTAAGACTAATCACGAATTAACGCTAACCCACTAACATGCGTAACAAATTATGGACGTCACTCCTAATTGGAAAGGCATGGCATTCGTTCTTTATACAGATTAAGAGATGCAAAAGATTAACAAAACTAAGCTAGAAATTCATACAAAACCCTCCCTAAGCATCAAGACAAATCCCTAACCTCAAATTAGAGCACTTACCTTGCTCGGGATGAACACCAAGCTAAATCCAACCAAGTATTGCTTTGATATATAAGAAAATGGGAGAAAACCCCAAAAATCTAGAGAGAAAACGCTCAAAAAATGTCCAAACCCGAGAGTGAATGACCTAAAACTCGTTAAAAAATGGGTTTTATACAGTCGGAGCGTCGAGACCCTACAGGGGAAATTTCCAGCGCCTGTTGTCGGGGTAGCGTCTCGACGCTGTGATCTGTGCCTGAGGAAAAATATCCAAATTTCTACATTCCTCTGGTTTTGAACTCTGGCCAGTCGTTCTACCAAGGTTCCCCTGCACCACCAGACCACTAATCACAATTGAGATAATATTTGATTAATTAATATATATGGTATAAACGCTTAAAAAAATTAAACATTATTATCCACTAAAATATTATTTTAAGCCCTTAATTAATGCAATGGTCTAATTTACCCCTAAGCAATTAATTTCTACAAAATATATTAATTAAGCATAATTAATTACTTAATTCGCAAGACTTAGGAGCTAAATATTAGCACTTTTTGAGTGCTATCACACATCTTAATTACTAACAAACCAGCATGCAAAGTCTAGATGAGAGTCAATCCATGGAAGAAATAGATGCTGGAAAATATGCACAAGAGAAGAGTTGTTTGCAAATTACAAGCTAAGTATGAAAATTAGTCCAAAATCTCACCTAATACATCAACAAATCAATCCTTAACCTCAAATTAGGGCACTTACCTTAGGTGCCCATTGTGCAAATCAAGCCAAATCCACAATGTGTGAGCTTTATTTACAAGAAAATGGAAGAAAATGGAGTTCTAGCTCAAAAACCCGAGCTTACAACAATGGTGGAAAAGGGAAAAACGGAGAAGATGACCTAAAAATCGGAGAAGAAGCTTATATAATCGTCGTAGCATCCAGACGCTACGAACGGAAAACTCAGGTTGCGCGCGTTCGGAGTGTCGAGACGCTACGGGATAGCATCTCGACGTCGGGCAGCGTCGAGCAGCGTCTCGACACTAGCGCTCGACGCTTGCTCTCGGGTTTGGAGCAATTGTTTTGCCTTTGGATGATCATTTTTGGCAAATTTCTCATGCTTGAAGCTCCTGTTTTCCCAAAGCGATCCCGAGGCCTCAAAACGACCTTCTTAGTTCCGAAACATGTCATTGGTCTCCCCGAGCTCTCTAACCGTGAATTACCTATAATCAAGGCAAAATAACATAATTAAGCACTGTTTTAGTTGGAATTAGGGAGTAAATTATAGCTCTATTTTGGAGTTATCACTTTCGTTTCCCTCCATAACGGTTGAGGGTTGGTGATGAGTTTAAAGGATGTTTCCCTTCGAACCCAAGGCTCACTGGTAGTGAACTTTTGTACGTTCACAAATTTCGGGTTGTCGAAACCCGCCAAAATAATATTTATATGCCGATTATACCGACTAACTTGTAGTTAGTGATAACCGGGTCGATCCACAGGGAGCGATCTATAATCCTAATTTAATTGAATTGAATTTGTAATGACAAAATAGGGGGATTTTGTTTGGGAAAAAAGTAACAAAAACAGAATTTAAGCTAACGGAAAATAAGGAAAAAAAACAGTGGCGAAAACTGAATTTAAGCTAACGGAGAAATAAAACGGGAAGTATGAAATTGACGAATTCGATTGATTAGCAAGTGCCGGGATTGATCTAATGTATTTTGGTTCATTGATTAATATGTAAATTAGCCGAAATGTTTCATGCACACAAAATGTTATGTCCCTATCGGGTCCAAACATCCCAATGAATTAATTAAGGAAGTGCAATCCTAATTAAACATGCCCACTAATTAATCTAAGTTCATGACTTTTAAATTAATTAACGAACAATAACGGGTATCATTGAGACGAACTAATCCTGAAACTAATTCGATTTATCTCTTAGTCTTAAGCCCGCCGTGAAAACGTTAATCAACTCCTACCCCCAACTTTCACTTAGGCTCTAATTGATTAGCCACGAGCTAGACTTTCGCTACTAAGTATTGAGGTTTGTCAAAAATCAATATTAGCCAACTAAGCATGCGTAACTAATTATGGACGTCACTCCCAATCAGAAAGGCAAGTCATTCGTTCTTAATTCAGACCAAGAGATGCAAGAAACTCATTCAATCATGCTAAACAGTTCAATTAAGCTCTAATCTCACCTAATACAAAAGATAATCAACCTCTAAACTTAACTAACCAATCACTAACCTCTAGCTATCCATGGAGATGAAGTTTGCCCAAGCATTCATGGAGGTTGTCTCCTTCATACAACCCAAAAATGGGTAAAAACCAGAAAAAGAGAGAGAACAACGGCAATCCCGAGGGGGAAAAGAATAGGATAATGACCTAAAATCGGAAAATGTGTATTTATACCTATTTTCGCGTCAGACAAGCGCCTAGGCGCTGCGGGCGCGCGCGCACAGGATCGGGACAGCGCCTAGGCGCTGAGCTCTCTGGAAAATTTACAAAATCGGGCATTTTTAAAGACTTTTAATGACGGGCTTTTTTAGGACTTTAAATGACGGGCTTTTCGGGTCATGGCTAGGGTGAGCGCGCGCGGGCGTGGGCGCGCGGCGTCTGGCCGTCTGGGCGTGGGCAGGCGAGCGCGGACGCGCGGGCGGACGAGGACGCGCGGGCGCGCGCGCGGACCTTCGATGACGGGCGCGCGGGCGTCTGGCCGTCTGGGCGTGGGCGCGGGCGTCTGGCTCCGATGGGCGCCGGCGCCTGGGCGCTGTCCTCTCGGGTCTCAACCCAATTTTGGGTCGTTTTGGCTCCCGAGCTCCGTTTGGCCTATCTTTTTGACCCGAACACTTCCTGAAACCTCTTAAATGACCGATTTAGCCCTGAAATTCATAATTTGACTTCCCGAGCTCTTTGCCACGAAATACCTAAAATAAGGAGATTTAATTGAATTAAGCATTGCATTTAGCTAGATTTAAGGCTATAATTATAGCTCTATTTTAGAGCTATCAAAATACCCCCGACCTAAATCTTGCTGGTCCTCGAGCAAGGCTATTCTAAATTATCTCTAAAGCCTAAAATTGCATGCATCGACTCTAACCTTAATACTTTAAAAAAGCAAGGCATTTGCAACAAAAAGAGAACAATCAATTGCATGCACTAATTGAGAACTTTTAAAAAATTAAACTGTTACTCCCCTACGTGTGTGTGTTCAGCAAACATATTCTAGCTCACATAAACCCGGAAAAACTTTATGCAACCTTACATCACGTTTTCCCCCTACTTCTAGCAATAAAGAACAGTCTACAGCTTTTCAACAATCAAGAGAGTAACAAATTAAAAGGCCTAATTCTTTTTCTTTTGAACTTGCTAAATGTTTACTTTTTTCTTTCTTTTTCTCCTCCAAGAGAGCCTAACATGTGAAGCTTGCCTTCGTTCCAGCTTACCTGCAATTCCATTGCACAATGTATCTGACTACGGGCAAGCTTCACATTTTTAAGGACTAATGCTCACTTCTTAGTCGCGATTCTAAGAAGGAGGAGCACCTCAGGAGCTTTTATTTTCATGCTTGCCTTTTTTTTTATACTAGGCAATAGCTTCGCTACAATTCAATTAACCTATTACAACCTATCGTGCATCAAGCCTTCCCTAGGGGTGCCTTTCGGGGTGACAACATGATTTCGGGCTAAATAAAGCAATTCTAAGCCTACAGAGTCCAGAATAAGATGCTACGTGCTCGATAGATGCAAGGAAGCAACGGCAAAATTTTTAAAAATTTTCGAAAAATGCTCAATTAACGCATATAATCTCATGCTTCTCCTATTATGCAACTACGAAGATTTTAAAAGCACATCTTAGATTGTCCTCATCGAACAACATGCAAATTCAGACTACGGCACTTCAAATTCAGAGAAAACCCATGCTCGAAAACTACGCAGAAGTCCACAGACAAACCACCCCCAACCTTAGAGAGATGCATTGTCCTCAATGCATCAACCATCAGATAAAGCAATAAACGAGCAAAATAAGGGAACACGAGAACTTCCCTGATCTTTGCAAGGTTGGTGGAGAGAGAGCGCTATCTTTTCTTCCCAATTTAAGGTCCATAAGCCGGACAATCTCCTTATTCTCCTAAAAAAAACGAAACAAAACAAGCAAGCAAGTATTAAAAACTAAACTACTAAAAGTAATCAACTAAAACAAACAGAAATAACAGTTCAAACTCGGGTGCCTCCGAGAAGCGCAAATTTTTAAAGTCGATTGCTCGACTGTATTCTCGGACTCCACTAATCCATAGTCCAACATCTTGGAAGATACTCCATCCATCTTCCTATATCCATCCTTCCTGCCAAAGTCCACAGAAAAGAATTTCCTAGGCTTCTCCTGCACACTAACAACATCAATCCCAAACAATGCATTCACAGTATCGACATTCACATTCCCATCAGGTTCATCAGTTAATGCATCCATTTTAAACTCACTCTTATCTCCATCAAATTCAATAAATAAGACTCTTTTATCCACATCAATTTTAACCTTAGCATTTTTCATGAAAGGACGTCCTAACAGAATTGACGTGCGCATACGAGATGAGTTTTCATTCATTTCAAGCACATGAAAGTCAGCGGGGAAGTACATATTGTTAACCTTAACAAGAATATCTTCAACTTTTCTCATAGGATGCACAAATGATTTATCAGCCAGTTGTACTATAACACCAGATCTATGCATATATTTCAATTTAAGCTCTTGAAAAACATCATAAGACATCACATTAATTGATGATCCTAGATCTAACATGGCATCATAAATCATTTTGTCCCCTATTGTGCAAGGTAAAGTAAACTTACCTGGATCCTTGCATTTCGTTGGTAGAACAATGGTGGACATTCTTGAGTCATTCAAGCTTTTCACTTCTTCTTCCGTCTTTTTCTTCCTTTTGGAGGTGCACCAACTCTTAAGAAACTTTGAGTACTTAGGGATTTGCTTGATGGCTTCCAAAAGGGGAATGTTCACCACAACCCTCTTAAAAGTCTCCAAGACTTCTTTATCTTCCTCATCTACCTTAGGCTTTGGCTTAGCTAGCCTACTTGGAAATGGCGCAACTGGAACACACTTTTGCTTAGGCACAGGAGATTCCTCATCTTGGTCCTCTTCTTCAATGATCCTGGGACTTGGCTGCTTTCTTGGATTTGGAGGCTTGGGCACATACTTTGGAACGACTGGAGGATTTTTGTTCTTTTCGCTCTCCAACTCGGCCGGAGGATCCATCAATCTACTTGGAAAGGGGGCTTTAGGCACATACACCCTAGTACAGGTGGGATCAAAATTTACCCCTTTCCATCTTGGTTCAGGAGTCTCCTCCACTGGTGCAGAACTTGGGGAGATTTCCTTCCCGCTTCTCAAGGTTATGGCGCACACTTGTTCACAAGTGTTTGCCATCGGTTGTTGCGGCGGTATCCGGGAGCACTGATCCTCCACCTTACTAAGCCTTTCGTCGAGCTTCTTCATTCCATCAGCCAGACCTCGCACTTGAACTCCACTACTCTCAAACATGGCCGAAAATTTCGTCAAGTAAGAACTCACCATCTCCTCAACATTTCGATCTGAAACAGAAGATTGAGATTTTTGTAAGCTTTGAGCTACTATGAGAAGTGAGTTACTTACCTCAAGTACTTGGGCTTTGAGCTCGTTCAGATCCTTTGAGAGACGAGCATGCTCCACTCCTCCACCACCATACTGTTGAAGGTTCCCTGCCATATTAGAGATCAGAACTCTAGCCTCTACGGGAGTTTTATCAAGGAGAGATCATCCACTAGCAACATCAATCATCTGGCGGTCTCGCGGAAGCATACCATCATAAAAATACTGAATGAGGAGATGCTCAGCTATCTGGTGATTGGGATGGCTCCCGCACAGTCGGTTGTACCGCTCCCAACATTCGAATAAATTCTCCTCAGCTCCCTGCGTGATCCTACAGATTTACCTTCTGATGTCAGTGGCTTTTGAGGCAGGGAAGTATTTTTCCAAAAATAGGCCCTTCAACCCGTTCCATGTCGTGACAGACCCAGATGGAAGACAATACAGCCAATCTTTTGCCTTTTCCTTCAAAGTGAAAGGAAAGGCCCTTAAGCACAGCTGGTCCTCTGTCACTCCTTGGGGCATCATCCCCGAACATACCAGATGGAATTCCTTAAGATGCTTCTGAGGATCCTCACCTGCATTACCACAAAAAGAAGGTAGTTGGTAAATTAATCCAGATTTTAATTGGAAATTACCTGGAACTACCGGATACACTATACACAGTGGTTGGCGGTCTACGTCCGGTAATGCCAACTACCTCATGGTCCTTTGATCCTCAAAATTAGCCTCAGCCTCCATCTCTTCCACTCTCCTCAAAATTTAAAATAAAACTGTTCACAAAAACTTAAAAGAAACGGGTCATACTGTACAAGAAGAATAAAAATAAACAGAAACCAAGAAAATAATAATAAAAAGAAATAAAATAAAATAAAATTATTTACAAAAGAAAAATAAAATAAAATAAAAACACAAAACAAATAAAATTCAATCAATCAAGATAATATTTTTACTCCCCAGCAACGACGCCAATTTTGGTAGTGAACTTTTGTACGTTCACAAATTTCGGGTTGTCGAAACCCGCCTAAATAATATTTATATGCCGATTATACCGACTAACTTGTAGTTAGTGATAACCGGGTCGATCCACAGGGAGCGATCTATAATCCTAATTTAATTGAATTGAATTTGTAATAACAAAATAGGGGGATTTTGTTTGGGAACAAAGTAACAAAAACAGAATTTAAGCTAACGGAAAATAAGGGAAAAAAACAGTGGCGAAAACTGAATTTAAGCTAACGGAGAAATAAAACGGGAAGTATGAAATTGACGAATTCGATTGATTAGCAAGTGTCGGGATTGATCTAATATATTTTGGTTCATTGATTAATATGTAAATTAGCCGAAATGTTTCATGCACACAAAATGTTATGTCCTTATCGGGTCCAAACATCCCAATGAATTAATTAAGGAAGTGCAATCCTAATTAAACATGCCCACTAATTAATCTAAGTTCATGACTCTTAAATTAATTAACGAACAGTAACGAGTATCATTGAGACGAACTAATCCTAAAACTAATTCGATTTATCTCTTAGTCTTAAGCCCGCCGTGAAAACGTTAATCAACTCCTACCCCCAACTGTCACTTAGGCTCGAATTGATTAACCACGAGCTAGACTTTCGCTACTAAGTATTGAGGTTTGTCAAAAATCAATATTAGCCAACTAAGCATGCGTAACTAATTATGGACGTCACTCCCAATCAGAAAGGCAAGTCATTCGTTCTTAATTCAGACAAAGAGATGCAAGAAACTCATTCAATCATGCTAAACAATTCAATTAAGCTCTAATCTCACCTAATACAAAAGATAATCAACCCCTAAACTTAACTAACCAATCACTAACCTCTAGCTATCCATGGAGATGAAGTTTGCCCAAGCATTCATGGAGGTTGTCTCCTTCATACAACCCAAAAATGGGTAAAAACCAGAAAAAGAGAGAGAAAAACGGCAATTCCGAGGGGGAAAAGAATAGGATAATGACCTAAAATCGGAAAATGGGTATTTATACCTATTTTCGCGTCAGACAAGCGCCTAGGCGCTGCGGGCGCACGCGCACAGGATCGGGACAGCGCCTAGGCGCTGAGCTCTCTGGAAAATTTACAAAATCGGGCATTTTTAAAGACTTTTAATGACGGGCTTTTTTAGGACTTTCAATGACGGGCTTTTCGGGTCATGGCTAGGGTGAGCGCGCGGCGTCTGGCCGTCTGGGCGTGGGCAGGCGAGCGCGGACGCGCGGGCGGACGAGGACGCGCGGACCTTCGATGACGGGCACGCGGGCGTCTGGCCGTCTGGGCGTCTGGGCGTGGGCGCGCGGCGTCTGGCCGTCTGGGCGCTGTCCTCTCGGGTCTAAACCCAATTTTGGGTCGTTTTGGCTCCCGAGCTCCGTTTGGCCTATCTTTTTTACCCGAACACTTCCCGAAACCTCTTAAATGACCGATTTAGCCCTGAAATTCATAATTTGACTTCCCGAGCTCTTTGCCACGAAATACCTAAAATAAGGAGATTTAATTGAATTAAGCATTGCATTTAGCTAGATTTAAGGCTATATTATAGCTCTATTTTAGAGCTATCACTCACCAAACACTAAGGTATCTTCACCATTGTCAATGCTCCGGCGGAGTCCAATTTTGAGAAAGTCTCGTCCCCAAATGAGACTCCGCCAAGTGAAAGATGGTTTATTCCCAAGACTCGCTTCAAGAATATTAGTGTCTGTGAAATATTTACCTTTAAAAGTTCAAGCCAATAGCGATTGGGGAATTTGAAGAATTTTCCAAACTTGCTTAGCAATGAGGGACTAATTAAAGCCTTCCAAGCTGCGAAATCCAAGCCCACCTCTCTTCTTTGGGATGCAAAGGCGCTTCCAACTCAACTAGTGAATCTTGGGCTTCTGTAGGGACGACCCCCACCAAAACTTAGCCATGATCTTGGTCAGGTCATCGCAGAAAGATTTTGGGAGTTGGACACACGACATAACATATGTGGGGATGGCTTGGGCGACTGCCTTAATAAAAAAAAAATTCCCTCCCACAGAAGTTTTCTTTCCAACTAGCAATTGCCTTTTGCACTTTCTCTTTTATAAAAGCCAAATCTCCATTTTTATTTCGAGAAAAATCTGATGGGACTCCCAAGTACTTGCCCAGATTAGGGACCACACTCATTTGCATTATTTGGCTTAGAGAATCTTTTAATCCAGTCGGAACATTAGGACTTAGAAGGATAGTTGATTTTGAAAAATTAACGCACTGACCTGATGCTTCTTTGTAGGTGAGCAAAATCTTTCTAACTGTCTCGAATTCATTGAGATTGGCTTGGCAGAATAATAAGTTGTCATCAGCAAAAAACATATAAGACACTGGCCTGCTTGTTGAGCCTGAGTGATTAAACTAGAGAGGCTCCCGACGCACAAAAGGAACAAATAAGGTGATAAAGGGTCACCCTGCCGGAGACCCCTTTGAGGCTGGAAGAACCCTTTTGGGCTGCCATTGATTAGAACTGAAAAACTCACTGTGGAGATGCAATCTAAAATCATGGCCACCCATCTCTCGTTGAACCCCAGTTGAATCATAATCCCTCTGAGGAAAGACCATTCCACTCTGCCATAAGCCTTGCTCATGTCCATCTTCAGTGTTGTCAATCCCCGAGTCCCATTTATTTTGGTTAAAATGTGTTGGATACATTCATAACTAACCAGTATGTTATCAGAGATATATCTACCAGGGACAAAGGCACTCTGATTTTTGGAGATAATCTCGAGAAGAATCGCCTTCAGCCTAGTAGCCAAAACTTTGGTAACAATTTTATAAGAAACATTGCAAAGACTAATAGGCCTGAAGTTTGTTACCTCTTGAGGGATCTTCTTCTTTGGGATAAGAACAATGTTTGTGTGGTTTAAATCCTTCACTGAAGATCCATTATTCAAAATGCTCAGCCAAGATGCCAAAGTAGGCCCCTTAACTGCGTCTTAGCACTTTTGATAGAATAATGCTGGAAATCCATCAGAACCCGGCGCTTTCTCTACCACCTTGGGGGTGCTCAATGAGATTACCATTGAAGATTATATGGGTTCCACCATTTTTTTTTGTTTATTTTTTCCATGTTTGCCCATTTTTCTCTCTTCCTTGAAATTTCCATTATCATCTTCTTCACTTTCTTACTTCTTTTACCTTATTCCTTCCACCTTTTTCTTCCTCCCTTCTTCATCCCTCCTCCGGCCAATCTCGCCGTCGCCGCCTACCTCACTCTGGTCAATCTCTTCGTCGCCCATATGTTAGAGTTTTTTTTTTCATTTTCTTTTTTAAAAAAAAAGTTTTCTTATTCTTTCTCTTTCAAGCAGTGAATTTCCTTTTTATTTCTCTTTCGAGAAATGAGTTTTCTTTTTCCTTCTCTCCCAAGAAGTGAGTTTTATGTTTATTTTAACAAATCCTTTCACGACTCATCCCTAATTTCATTTCTTTTTTTTTTCTACAAGTTTTTTACCTTAAAATCTTTGTCCTACACTCCGACGAGCAACATAACTAACGTTCTTTTTGGACACTTTCATTTTTAGTATTTCTAGGTGAAATTCTGACCAGGATCGAGCATCGAGATTCCCACTTTTTTTTAGAAGAAAGTTTTTTGTCGATTTGAAAAATAAAAAAACTTAGGTCCTGATTTTTTTTCCCCATTTTATAATTGACAAAAATTGGTCCAGTTGCAATCTTGAGATTTTTTTTCTCTCTCTATATTTTGAAATTTTCTTAACAAGCAAGTCTTGATAAAACGTAGTAATTGGATAATTTGTAAACCGATGCGAAAGCTAGTGAACGTGCTTATATAAAAAAAATGCTTAATTAATTTATCTTTTAAAAGTGTCCGTGTTTACTTCAAAGTCTATCTAAAATTCATATCTTGATTATCCTTACAAATTTTCATAGTTCTTCGGTAAAAATATTTTAAAATGAAAAATATATAAAACATTACTTATTATGGTACTTCGAAAAAATATTTTTGATTTTTTTTAAGAATTTGTTTTTTCGATAAGTTTATCAATTTGAAGCTAAAATAAAAAAAATATATATATGGGTTACAATCGGGACTGTTGACCGAGAAATTTCGGCCAATCAGCGGTCGCCACGTGTCTTCATCTTGGCCGGCAGATCGAATAAACTTAAACCGAGAAAATTCGGTCATAGCTCAATTGGGCTCGAAATCGAATCGGGCTAAAAAGTTATTTAAATGGCAATTTGGCCCAAAGCCCAAAAATCCATTGGGCCCATGAACCAAAAGTCCATTGGACCCAAGCCCAAGCCCATTGGATCCAGGCCCAAGCCCACCAGACCCATGAGAACTCTATAAATAGAGAGCTCATTCTTCATTTGCAAGGTTCAGAAAATTTCTACTCCTAAAAGCTCAGAGAGAATTCTCAAACAATGAAGACTCCCTGAATCCTTGGAAGACTGAACAATCCTTCAACATCGAGAACAAGCTGCGAAGCCCTCGATCCAAATTCAACATCGAGAACAAGCTGCAAAGCCCTCGATCCAAATTCAACATCGAGAACAAGCTGTGAAGCCCTCGATCCAAATTCAACATCGAGAACAAGCTGCGAAGCCTTCGATCCAAATTCAACATCGAGAACAAGCTGCGAAGCCCTCGATCCAAATTCAACATCGAGAACAAGCTGCAAAGCCCTCGATCCAAATTCAACATCGGGAACAAGCTGCAAAGCCCTCGATCCAAATTCAACGTCGAGAACAAGCTGCGAAGCCCTCGAGATACATTTACATTTGAGAGAGAAAGAATCAGAGGATAAATATTAGAGATTGTAATCCACTACGCACTGATACATACAATTAAATACAAATTCAAATTCATTTACACGTGTTCGAATCTCTATCCTTCGTCGAAATCTCGTGTGAACAGATTGGCACGCTCGGTGGGACCACTCTACCTCTCATCTCTCCCTCTCTCAACAAAAAAATTTCTTACAATGGCATCA
Source organism: Herpetospermum pedunculosum (assembly GCA_028017165.1). NCBI lineage: Eukaryota > Viridiplantae > Streptophyta > Magnoliopsida > Cucurbitales > Cucurbitaceae > Herpetospermum > Herpetospermum pedunculosum. The sequence continues at coordinate 53,702,716 of CM051522.1, forward strand.
AAGAAAACAACATTCCAGGCTGTTAGTTCCAACAGCTCTTACAGGGGACCTACCACCCGCAGCCGCGTCATCAAAGAAGTCTCGCAGACGGGCGAGCACACTTCTGCCATCGTGAGCAAAATATACAAGCGACTGACGGAGTCTGCGCAGGTTGGGATAATCATCAAGGACAATCCCTTGTTCGATGAGGTTGTTCCCTCCTCTCATCATCCGGAGAAGGTGTCTGACTCCAACGTATCTGTGATGATGGCGGATGCGCGCACTAACGACGAAGCGATGGCTGAAATGGAAAAGAAAATCAGCTTCCTGATGAAAGCAGTCGAGGACAAAGACTTCGAGATTGCCCAACTGAGGAGTCAGATACAAAGTCGTGAGGTCGCGGAGTCAAGTCTAACTCCTGCGGCCAGAAGAAGTGACAAGGAAAAAATGGTCATCCAGGAAGACCAAGCGCAACACTCAACGTCGGTTGCTTCCTTATCTCTCCAACAACTGCAGGACATGATCACGAACACTATCAGAGCTCAATACGGTGGACCCACCCAAAGCTCCCTCTTGTATACCAAACCGTATACAAAGAGGATCGACAACTTGAGAATGCCCACCGGGTATCAGCCGCCAAAGTTTCAACAATTTGATGGCAAGGGCAATCCTAAACAACACATTGCCCACTTTATTGAGACGTGCGAGAACGCTGGAACTCGGGGAGACCTGCTGGTTAGGCAGTTTGTCCGGACTCTGAAAGGAAATGCCTTCGATTGGTACACGGACTTGGAGCCCGAGACAATTGATAGTTGGGAACAGTTTGAAAGAGACTTCCTGAATCGCTTCTACAACACGAGGCGAACAGTCAGCATGACCGAACTCTCGCACGCTAACCAAAGGATGGGCGAGCCAGTCATCGATTTCATCAATCGTTGGAGATCGTTGAGTCTCGACTGCAAGGATCGACTCACCGAGGTGTCCGCCGTCGAAATGTGCATCAGCGGCATGCATTGGAGACTTCATTACATCCTGCAAGGGATAAAGCCCCACACATTTGAAGAGTTAGCGACTCGCGCCCACGATATGGAGTTGAGTATCGCCAACAGAGGGAGCAAAGACCTCTTAATCCCGGATATCAACAAAGTGAAAAAAGAAATGAAGGACAGTGAAAAGATCACGAAAAATGTAGTGGAAGAATCCATGGTCGTCAGCACGACCCCTGTAAGGTTTTCCTCAAAAGGAAAGGAAAACAGGACAAAAAGAAGAAATGACGGAGGCGAGAGACGTCACCTTACGTTAAAAGAAAGACAAGAAAAAGTCTACCCGTTTCCAGACTCTAACATTCCTGACATGTTAGAGCAACTATTGAAAACACGACTGGTTGAGTTTCCCGAGTGTAGGCGCCCGGAAGAGATGAACAAAGTCGATGATCCCAACTATTGTAAGTATCATCGAGTTATCAGTCATCCGGTGAAAAAATGTTTCGTCCTAAAGGAGTTAATTCTAAGGTTAGCTAAAGAAGGAAAAATTGAGCTAGACTTAGATGAAATAGCTCAATCAAACCACGCTGCAGTAACAATGAACTTCGGCGCTCAATTATTTCCAGCCTCATTTGATAAGCAAAAGGAAAGCCTGATCCAGTTTGGGACCTTCGAACCAATAATTGTTCGGTTCGGACATGAAACCCCAAAGCAAATTTCTCGGGTAAAACCTGAGGTCGTCGGAAATGAGGATAAAGGTTGGACCGTCGTGGCTCGTCATAAAATACGACGACAAAGACCTGTCCAGAAAGAAGATTGCATGTTTCGAGATGATAAACAAAACAATAAGCTTTCAAAGAAGAAAAGAAGAAGCAATTCGAGGAAGCCTAAACATGAGAGAGGAGAAAATAAATATCGTCCTCAACCTCGACAACCAGTGACTTTAAAAGAATTCTTCTCAAGAAGTTTCCTTCCCATCAAAAAAGAGGAAGAAATCTGTGCAAGTTCATGCTACATCAATGCAGAAGAAGTCAACGACTCAAAAGAAGTCGACCAAAGAACCTCTGTCTTCAATCGCATCAAGCCTTCAACTACTCGAACTTCGGTCTTCCAAAGGATGAGTATGGCCGCGACAAAAGAAGAAAATTCATGTCTAACTTCTACCTCCACTCGAACTTCAGCTTTCCAAAGGTTAAGTGTCTCCACATCAACGAAAGACCGACCTTCAACATCTGTTTTTGATCGCCTCAAAGGGACAAGTGATCAACAGGAAGGAAAGATGAAGACCGTAGGGGCAAGACTCTTCGATGAAGTAAATAGCGACAAGAAGATTCATAGTCGTGTTCCTTCGCTCATGAAGAGGAAATTATCTGTTCTCATAAATACAGAAGGCTCCTTGAAGGTGAAGAAAAATATCATCATTCTAACCAATCCTACAAACGAAGGATCTGATCAAGACCGTAATGAAGATAAAATCTTTTGAAATGTAATACTCCTTAACGTAAGAGTATAAACTACATGTTGCTCCTGGCCCGCACGAGCTTAAAAGGTGAACGGCCCAAAAAAAAAAAAAAAAAAAAAAAAGCATTTACCTGAACTACGTTATGACTTGATCCCTTCCATCTAAGGGTACGTAGGCAACTTAAAGAAAAAAATATATATATACTTTAAGTTCAGTCACAACAATAAAAAAAAGGGGATTACATTCCATTTGAACTACGATATGACTTGATCCCTTCCATTCAAGGGTACGAAGCAATGATAGTACCAATTCCACTACGCCAAACAAGCTTCATTATTACTATTTGACTTCAGATTGTAATATTTCATTCAGCTTGTTATTAGGCCAAATCAAATTTCCATCACTGCGCTGCTCATATCCAAGTTCAGCTGCGATGCGCATCCCATCTCCAAGTTCAGCTGCGCTGCGCATCTCATCTCCAAGTTCAGCATCTTCAAGTTTTGCTGCGTTGCGCATCTCCAAGTTCAGCATCTTCAAGTTTTGCTGCGTTGCGCATCACCAAGTTCAGTTGCAAGTTTGCGCATCTCCAAGTTTTGCTGCGTTGCGCATCACCAAGTTCAGTTGCAAGTTTGCGCATCACCAAGTTCAGTTGCAAGTTTGTGCATCACCAAGTTCAGTTACAAGTTTGCGCATCTCCAAGTTCAGCTGCAAGTTTGCGAATCTCCAAGTTCAGCTCGAGTTTGCGCATCTCCAAGTTCAGCTGCAAGTTTGCGCATCTCCAAGTTCAGCTGCAAGTTTGCGCATCTCCAAGTTCAGCTGCAAGTTTGCGCATCTCCAAGTTCAGCTGCAAGTTTGCGCCTCTCCAAGTTTGCGCATCTCCAAGTTCATCTCCAAGTTCAGCTGCAAGTTTGCGCATCTCCAAGTTCTGCTGCAAGTTTGCGCATCTCCAAGTTCTGCTGCAAGTTTGCGCATCTCCAAGTTCTGCTGCAAGTTTGCGCATCTCCAAGTTCTGCGCATCTCCAAGTTCTGCTGCAAGTTCTGCGCATCTCCAAGTTCTGCGCATCTCCAAGTTCTGCGCATCTTCAAGTTCTGCTGCAAGTTCTGCGCATCTCCAAGTTCTGCGCATCTCCAAGTCCTGCTGCAAGTTCTGCGCATCTCCAAGTCCTGCTGCAAGTTTGCGCATCTCCAAGTTCCGCTGCAAGTTTGCGCATCTCCAAGTTCCGCTGCAAGTTTGCGCATCTCCAAGTTCCGGTGCAAGTTTGCGCATCTCCAAGTTCCGCTGCAAGTTTGCGCAGCTCCAAGTTCGCTGCTGCTGCAAGTTTGCGCAGCTCCAAGTTCCGCCGCAAGTTTGTGCATCTCCAAGTTCCGGTGCAAGTTTGCGCATCTCCAAGTTCCGCTGCAAGTTTGCGCATCTCCAAGTTCCGCTGCAAGTTTGCGCAGCTCCAAGTTCGCTGCTGCTGCGTGGCGCTGCATCTTAAGCTCCAAGTTCGCTGGCGCTGCATCTTAAGCTCCAAGTTCGCGCATCTCCAAGTTCCGCTGCAAGTTTGCGCATCTCCAAGTTCCGCTGCAAGTTTGCGCATCTCCAAGTTCCGCTGCAAGTTTGCGCAGCTCCAAGTTCGCTGCTGCTGCGTGGCGCTGCATCTTAAGCTCCAAGTGCTGCAAGTTTGCGCATCTCCAAGTTCCGCTGCAAGTTTGCGCATTTCCAAGTTCCGCTGCAAGTTTGCGCATCTCCAAGTTTCGCTGCAAGTTTGCGCATCTCCAAGTTCTGCTGCAAGTTTGCGCATCTCCAAGTTCTGCTGCAAGTTTGCGCATCTCCAAGTTCTGCTGCAAGTTTGCGCATCTCCAAGTTCTGCTGCAAGTTCTGCGCATCTCCAAGTTCTGCGCATCTTCAAGTTCTGCTGCAAGTTCTGCGCATCTCCAAGTTCTGCGCATCTCCAAGTCCTGCTGCAAGTTCTGCGCATCTCCAAGTCCTGCTGCAAGTTTGCGCATCTCCAAGTTCCGCTCCAAGTTTGCGCATCTCCAAGTTCCGCCGCAAGTTTGTGCATCTCCAAGTTCCGGTGCAAGTTTGCGCATCTCCAAGTTCCGCTGCAAGTTTGCGCAGCTCCAAGTTCGCTGCTGCTGCAAGTTTGCGCAGCTCCAAGTTCCGCCGCAAGTTTGTGCATCTCCAAGTTCCGGTGCAAGTTTGCGCATCTCCAAGTTCCGCTGCAAGTTTGCGCAGCTCCAAGTTCGCTGCTGCTGCGTGGCGCTGCATCTTAAGCTCCAAGTTCGCTGGCGCTGCATCTTAAGCTCCAAGTTCGCGCATCTCCAAGTTCCGCTGCAAGTTTGCTCCAAGTTCGCTGGCGCTGCATCTTAAGCTCCAAGTTCGCGCGCGCTGCATCTTAAGCTCCAAGTTCGCGCGCGCTGCATCTTAAGCTCCAAGTTCGCGCGCGCTGCATCTTAAGCTCCAAGTTCGCGCGCGCTGCATCTTAAGCTCCAAGTTCGCGCGCGCTGCATCTGCTGCATCTTAAGCTCCAAGTTCGCTGCTGCGCGCAAGTTATGAAAATACCATTTGAAATTCGCTGCTGCGCGCAAGTTATGAAAATACCATTTGAAATTATCTAAAAATATGTATAGAGGTGGACTTGAACCCAAGACCAAAGGAAACAAAGGTTCTACATGTTCCACTTTGCCAAACAAGATTTATTGTTACCATTTATCTTTAGATTGTAATACCTCATTCAACTTGAAATTTAGGTGGGTTCTAAATTTCCTTCCATAATCATGAGCTTAAGTTAAAATTTTCGAACCTTATGTCAATTGATTGGAATCCCAAAATTATACCAAGTCAAATTTTCATTCAAGCTAAATTTCAAGAAAATCCAAAATTTTCCTAAAAATAAAATTTTGGGCATATTCCAAATTTTATTTCCAAGCATGATTTAGAGTCAAAATTTATCTAAATCCAAGTCTCAAATCGAAATTGGCGAGTTGGGTATACTCCAAATTTTATCCCACTTCGAAATTGGAGTAAAGTTCAAAGTCAAATCCTATTCAAAATTCAATTGGGCAACTCCAAAATTACTCTACATCCAAAATGGAATTAAAGTAGAACACAAGAATCTACTAAAGTTCAAGTCAAGCTTCTGCCAAATAAGAAAGATCAAAATTGTAAGCCCAATTCATATTTTTTGGTCAATTGGCATAGAAAGATGTATCAATCAAAAGAATTGATTTATGGACCAAATTTCATATTTCGATAAGATTGATATGTCGAGGCAGATTCGAAATTAGGGGTGTCCTACATTTCAATTTCAAAATTTAACTTTTTCGAGACTCACCCACACTTACATGTGCATAACTCTCGAAAAAGGGGGCATTTGTTGACCGAGAAATTTCGGCCAATCAGCGGTCGCCACGTGTCTTCATCTTGGCCGGCGGATCGAATAAACTTAAACCGAGAAAATTCGGTCATAGCTCAATTGGGCTCGAAATCGAATCGGGCTAAAAAGTTATTTAAATGGCAATTTGGCCCAAAGCCCAAAAATCCATTGGGCCCATGACCCAAAAGTCCATTGGACCCAAGCCCAAGCCCATTGGATCCAGGCCCAAGCCCACCAGACCCATGAGAACTCTATAAATAGAGAGCTCATTCTTCATTTGCAAGGTTCAGAAAATTTCTACTCCTAAAAGCTCAGAGAGAATTCTCAAACAATGAAGACTCCCTGAATCCTTGGAAGACTGAACAATCCTTCAACATCGAGAACAAGCTGCGAAGCCCTCGATCCAAATTCAACATCGAGAACAAGCTGCAAAGCCCTCGATCCAAATTCAACATCGAGAACAAGCTGTGAAGCCCTCGATCCAAATTCAACATCGAGAACAAGCTGCGAAGCCTTCGATCCAAATTCAACATCGAGAACAAGCTGCGAAGGCCTCGATCCAAATTCAACATCGAGAACAAGCTGCAAAGCCCTCGATCCAAATTCAACATCGGGAACAAGCTGCAAAGCCCTCGATCCAAATTCAACGTCGAGAACAAGCTGCGAAGCCCTCGAGATACATTTACATTTGAGAGAGAAAGAATCAGAGGATAAACATTAGAGATTGTAATCCACTACGCACTGATACATACAATTAAATACAAATTCAAATTCATTTACACGTGTTCGAATCTCTATCCTTCGTCGAAATCTCGTGTGAACAGGGACCAACTGACCAACCACATATATATATATATATATTTATTTTTTTTCAAATCTAAAAAAAAGAAGTGAGAATCTCGGTGCTGGCTAGGATTGCATTTAAAAACGTCAAGGACAAAAAATGACGTTAGTCTTGATAAAAAGTTTGTCAAGAAGGTTATTCTGGGCAATAATCCGAAGGAGAATGTCGAAACTCGAAAAATAAAACGGAAACGAAGGTGGAGACTGTGTTTTGTTACACGAGGATCTATATGGATGCAAATCGTCTTTTGAAAAGACGATCTTTGCTTGTGTGAGAAGATCGATCTTGAATAAAAATTGTAATATTTTTAAAAATAGTTTAAAACATTCAATATTTTTATAAAAAGTTTTGAAAACAACAATATTATTAAAATAGGCATGAACGATTTAAAAAAAAACCCTAAACTATGAAAAAAGTTTTAAAATACCAAACTATGAAAAGAAGAGGAGGCAGTGGTGGATTGAATGAAGCGTCAATTAACTTAGGATCTACATTGCAATACTAATGTAAGTTTGTGGTTCAATTTGATGAAATTAAAAGTTCTATTGTTTGCCAAGAAGAGCATAGCTCAACGACATGATATATCGCCTAGTGATCACGAGGTCTTAGGTTCAATCCCCACCCAACATGTTGTCAAAAAAAAAAAAACCCTTTGAATTACTCGTAATAATTTAAAGTGTGACCATATTCAATATTAGTTCAAATATTAGATGTTCAAATTTTCACTATACATGTTTACATGTTGTCAAAAAAATAAATAAACGTATAGCTTAATTAACAAAATCATCATTCTATTTCATCAAAACTCACCGGTATAATTGGACGGTGAATGAGATCTATTCATTCATTTGAGATGAGAAGTTCAAAACTTCATACCAATAAAAAAATCTAACTTAGTCCCATAACATAACTCCCAATGAAAAACATCTATTTGAGTTTCAACCAAAGCGAAAAACAAATCCGAACTAACCCAATTCACCAAAATGAAAGAGAGAAAAAAATGTAATTTGTTCATTATTGTAAATTTCAAAAAAAAAAAAAAAAAAAATAGTGCATTATTGTATTGCCTTGAAAGTCTTCCAATAGCTAAAATAGGCTTGTAGCTTTCAATCATAGTAATATTCATTTTTTTTTTTTTTTTTTAAGTTTAAGGTACACTTATCTCTAATAATAATTCGTGTCCTAAACTTATAATTTAATCCTTTGGAAGGGTGGGTTTGACAATCCTATCTTGAAAGGACAAAAAGAAAGCATGAATCTTCAAGTTATCAAAGTCCAACTTTGAAATCAAATTTTCATATCGAGTAAATTGAAATAAAGCATCTACTCTCGATCAAGAGATAGAAGTTTGAATCCCCACTCAAAAAAGTCAAATCAAACTATAAAACAACTTCCTGTTAGAGAAATTTGAAATTACCATTCTGTAAGAATGAAGTTAATCAACATATTTGCTTAAAAACAAAGTCAAATCAAACTACAAAACAACAACTTCATGATAGAGAAATTCGAAAATACTATTCTATAAGATATGAGCAATGACGTTAATCAACATATTTACTAAACACAAAATCAAATCATATTAAGGAAATATAATATTTAACTTATTTCCTGTATTTATTGTTTCAATATTGGTTTGTGCCACGTGTATTATATTATCTAATTAGGTTAACACCCTAACCCTAGGGTTTCATATAAATAAAATGTAATCTCTCCATTATTCAATATAGAAAATACAGAGAATTGTCTTCATTCCTTCATCTCCCTTTAGATTAATTTCTCACTTGATATCAAAGCCTTAGCAATGGCTAACGCCTCAATTTTCAACATTGCCCATTCCTTTGCCAACCCTACATTTTTCAGTCCTCCTCTAAATCAACTTCTATATCAAATCACAACGATTAAGCTTGATAGAGGAAACTTTCTTCTATGGGAAACCCTTGTGATGCCCATCCTTCGAAGTTATCGTCTTGAAGGACATCTTACAGGTGCAGAGGTGTGTCCCTTTGTGTATGGGATACCGAACAACCATGGCGGAGCAGCAGTCGCGCGAAGGTTCTCGACGCCAGGCGGCGGTGAAAGCAGTGCAACCTCCAAAATCGCCATGGTGGGCGATTCTCCAGCGACGAACGACGACTCCAACAGACGTGCGGCGACGTCAGAGCTTGCGACATCTTTCAGCGCCAGCGACGACGCAGCACCAACCTTCCGGTCGAGTGGCGGCAGTACGTCAGTCTTTGGGTCGAGCAGCGACACGACAACAACCTTTGGGTCGAGCGGCGGTGCGACAGCAGCCCTCAGGTCCGGCGGTGGAATGGACGTAAACCTTGGTTTGGCGGTAACAGGTGGCTCCAGCAGCAGCTTTCCTGATGGAATTGACCCAGCACTGTCCTACAAGATAACGAGCCAACTACAACATGAACGTTGGCTCGTGGGTGACCAACTGTTACTCGGTTGGCTATATAACTTCATGACTCCTGAAGTTGCTACTCAACTTTTGGGGTATGATAATGCAAATGATCTATGGACAACAATACAAGAGTTGTTCGGAGTTCAATCAAGAGCCAAGGAAGATTTTCTGCGTCAGGTATTTCAAACTACTAGAAAGAATTCACTTAAAATGATAGAATATCTAGGTATTATGAAATGTAATTGTTGCGTGTTTACTGCGTGGGCACAATTATAGCAAACACTAAGAACATGCAAGCGCACATGATCTAATACATCAAATGATAAGTATTATAACGACCCGACTTTTCTAAGACGTCATTATAGGACCGTTACTACATGCATGACGTAAGAACCTCGATAAATAATTTTGAAAAAACAAACTTTATTTAAGAATAAGGATGGGCAACAATATTGTTCAGAAACATCTCAAAAATCAATGCAAATACATTTATTTCGGGATCCCGTTAAAATCATAAAACAAAATTAAATAAGTTCTTTTAAGAAAAGTTCAAAACCAAAACTTCTAGTTCTAAATCACAATAAATAGATGATCTGACTCAAACCAATAAAAATTTAATGAACGCAGAAGTTCAGACTCTAATCCCATGGCACCATCAATAAACCACCTCGTCACGCGCCATGTACGTTCCTGTCATTACCTGAAAAAAATGTTTTAAGGAAAGAATGAGTATTTTATACAAAATACTCAGTAAGTAACTCCATGACCGTAGTCAGGTTATACAATCACATGCAATCATGAATTTAACTGGAAACGTTAACTAATGTGACTTAAACCTGCCGCTTCAGCTTACCAGCCCATTCCTAGTCCTCTAAATGTGCATCACTTTCATACACATTAATCTCAAATGCATCAATTTCATGCACTGAGAACCTTCTAGGCATGCATCACTTTCATGCATGGGTGAGCATCACTTTCATACTCACCAGCTCTACGCACATCACTTTCATGTGATTAGAGTCCCTGAACCTGCATCACTTTCATGCAGACAAATCTTAGAGGGAATGGGGGTAACTATTTTAAAAAAAATCTCTTGACTCATATATCACACAGATGCATGGGGTCCCACCTAACTCAATACAAATACTATAGTTGATGCAACATGGAGTAATTTTCTCTCATGTATAAGTTTCAACTTTCAGCATGCATTACATTCCTAAATATTTAATCTCATCTACGTTCAAACTTTATAAACGCACTTCATACATAACCATAACATAAAACTCATCACCAAAAGATATAATTTATTCTTGACATCATTCACAACAGTCTCACATCAGTATTCACAAATTTTCTAACAACATCACATGGATAATTTCTCCAATATATAACAATTGCGGCAAAGCTAATACAAAAATCATATCCCACATTCAAACAAGAATTTCCAACCTAGCTCGAAGGCTAGCCAGCAGCAAGGTTACTTACCTCAATTGACTGTCGGCGAGAAATTAACTTTACGTTAGCTTACGAAACCTAAGCACCAACCAAAGGAACTTCTATTCCAACAAAAACGTCTCTTGACCACAATGAATCGTCTGAATCCTAAACGCCAGAAACCAAGTCTTGAATTAAAGGACTACCACAGTCACAAAGGAATTAAAAAAAAAAGAAAAGAAAACGAGACTTCGTTACCTAGCGAAACTTGCTACAGAGTCGTTATTCTTGGCTGGACAATGTGCTCGATTGCAAGAAGACACACGACTTCAACACTAGAATAGGGTCGTACCGAATCACAAAACCAAACGAGACGTTTGTGAACTACTAAATCGAAATAGAGAAGGTTGTGGGTTATAATCAACACTCCAAAGACAAAAGAAGGGGTCGTTGGAAGGGGAAGAAATTACCCGCTACTCGAACCACGTCGGTAGTCCTCTAATCGATCGTCGTCGCTGGGAAAGGAGCCGAACGATTCTGTTTGAACGTTATCGGGTTTAAATCGCGCATGTTGCCGCTCACGTCATGCCGTCGTTGGAGATGAAACCGCGAAATCACCGTTGCTCAGACGCCTTCGAATGTCTGCTGAAATCGCCGGAGAAACGTCGCCGGGATCGCTGCTCTTTCCGCCGTTACTCGTGACGTCGCTGGTCGAACGCCGCCGTTGGGCACCACGCCGTCGAAGTCCTAATCGGAGAGGGAGAATGGAACTAAGGTTGGCGGAGATCAGAGAGGAAGAGAGAGTTGGGAGGTGAAGGAGAAATTCGTGAAAAAGGGGGCGGCTGGGCTGACTTCGAGAGGTTGAAGAAGAATAAAAATTTTCTTCTTTTAAATTTGTTATTTTTATTTTAGTTTCTTTTACTTAATTAATTAAATACTTTATATAAAAATTTATTACCTTTAATCACTTTTCCACACAATTAAACCTAGTTGTCTTAGTCATTCTTAGGTCAAATTCCTTTTAAGCCCAAAACCCAAATGATTAACCCACTTAACCCACTAACGAGCCCGATAACAAAATTAACTAAATAAATTACTCTTACCTTGAGCTCGGGTCGTTACAATCTTCCCTCCTTAAGAACTTTCGTCCTCGAAAGATTAGTTGATCAAACAACTCACGATTCTTCACTTTAATCTTATCTTCTCTTTCTCAAGTTTTTTTTTTTTTCAAGTCTTCAAATTGCTTCATATGACACTTTTATCAAACCCATTACTCCATTTCCCGAATACCTTGGCCTCTTTAGCCATTATCTCAAAAGGTTCTTCCATTGAATACGAAATCTAGGAAATCCTAATGAACTACAAGGGTTTAGATCAACACATGGCCTTGATGCACTTTAATAACAACATATGATACATGTTATGCATCGCAAACAACGTTATCGTCAAAACCAATCTATAAACAATTGGTTCAATGCACTCAAAGATCTTGAAAAGTCTATTATATCTCGGGCTAAACTTTCCCCTCTTATTGAAACACGAAACCGAAATCCAACTAAATTTCAAGTGCCTTATGCATTCTTGGTCAAGTGTCGATGTAAAACGAGAGCCTCTATCTAACGGTAACAACATTGGAATACCATGGAACAAATTATCTCTTTTAAATTTAGCTCCACACTTTTCTATAAGTTAGGTGACCTTACCTAGAACAAAGTGTGCAATCTATATTAGACCGGCTACAATTATCCAGACTTATTTGTACCCTTTCACTACCCTTGGTAAATTTATAAAGAAGTTTCATTGGAACATTTTTTTTTTCCATTTCAAACAAAATTGCTTAAGGATTACAATTAACCAACTCGCCTTTGCCTCATAACTTTCTTTTCTTTTGCTGGCTTGTCAAACAATTAATAACAAACTGAGTAATCTCTTTCTTCATATACTTCATAAATCACAATAAACAATAAACAACCAAGAACACCTCTTGAGACCTTATACATCTTTGTACCGCAAGAACACATTGAAAAAAAAAATGTTTTATGAATGTCATCAAAATACCTCTTTTCTTAAATGATAACCTTTTTGGCACACAACCTCCCTAGCAAAGATTAGTTACTAATGAAGGGTTAAATTCCCTTTGCTTACCTCACTCATCAAACCATTTGGTATACACCCAAAAATTATTCTATTCCAACTTACCATTTCACTTTGTGGCATTGTATCAAACAGTTTACATGCATCTTGTAAGGCATTTCAAATACATTGCCACAATGTATTAGCCACTGGAGAATCCAATTCCAACCCATAACTGACGGCAAGCCAGTGATGTTGAGTACCTAAGTCAAGCATTGCATCGAAGACACAAATAGATAAAACACAACCAAACGTTACCGAATTGGGCTTAATCTCAACATGTCTCCTTTCCAAAAAGGACTCAATAGCATTAATTGTCTCTGTTTTTAACACAACCATTGTGCACCACTCAAGTGACCAAGAACTACCCACAAAGGTATCCTCCTCAAGACCTATTAAATTAACAGTCTCATAAACAATCTTACCCGTCTTCACAGTTCACACTATCCAAAGCACCACATGCTTTAACCACATAAGGAAATGTATACTTATCAAAAGAAATTCCAGCACATAACATCATAAAATAAAACAGTAAAGCATAATTAAACCTACCCATCATTGCAAACCCTTTAATCATCTGATTCCAAGATGAATTACATTCCAATTGAATTGTATAAAACATGTTCTTAGCATCTTCGAGACTGCCAGTAAGCACTTACATACCCAAAAATTCTAGGACCCAAACCTCCATTTTGACTAATTCCACTAATAATGGCTTGGGCGTGAGATTTCTTACCTTGACGAAGAGGAGAATGGTCATTACAGGCTTGGAAGATCGTTGCAAGTACCAGTTCAGAATTTGACGAAAACAAATTGGGATTTAGTGGGGTTTTGCAGTTGGATTGAGTGGGAAAGAGAAATGTCGGTCGAGAGAGATGAGGAAAAAAACTTGAACGATTTTTTTTTTTTTTTTTTTTTTTTTTTTTTTTTTTTTGGAACAAGCTACGTTGCTCAATTCATGTTCATTTACACGAGGCACCCCGTCGAATCTTTGAGAACACCTTTTCTCCTTGAAGTTTTTCAAACAAGTTTTCAATGTGAGTGAATATACTGTCTTTATTGCCACCTTGCTTGCTCAACCTTTCCTTTTAACAAACTAAATTGATGTGCCCCATGACAAAACACTAGGGCGTATGAAACCTTTGTCAAGCGGTTCCTGCACCTGTGATAAGGGGCTACTTTAACCAAGCCCGAGCCATTCTATAAGGAGCCTTAAGAATGAGAGTTACTTCTAGCTCGATCTTTATGCTGATATTTAACTCATGTTCTAGTGGTAAACCTGAAAGGTTCAACTTACTCTACTACCAAAACTTTTCCATTAGCTTCTTCCACTAACCTGACCCCAACGTCAAACTCCCCTCAAGATTGGGTAATAAGTTCCACAATCTACTTTTTACTAATAAAGCCTCAAACCTTTATTTTATAGCCACTTGACAACCATTGACGATAGTCATTTACAATTAAAAGGTTGCTTCCTTCAACTCATATGTAAATAAGGACAAAACATTCTTCCCATAATGAAATTGTCCTTGTTTAAACCTTTGATTGGGAGAAATCTCATACTAAGGTTGAGTTTCATAGCCAAAGTCTTGGACTTTTTTTTTTTTTTTTTTTCCCAACGAATACATTCCAAGGTTCGAAGTTCCCAATAGAAACAAGATTTCTTGTGTAAAACCCAAAGGTTTGTAAACACAAAATCAAATCCTAGAAAATTAAGTCCAATTCGAATCCTCGAAGTCTCAACATATTTAGTCCCTTTTTCATTCAAGATAGAAAAACTTTTCCACTTTACTTTTCCTTTCTCATTCTTTTCTTTACCAAGATCATCACGATTAAAGTAGTCCTTTTTTTTTTTTTTTTTTTTTTTTTCTTTCTTCAAGTGAGACATATCTTCAACTCCAAAATAGTCCATGCCTATAATCCTTCCATAGATCTTACATTTGGAGTTCCAAATGGAATTCCTAGTTGCATTTTTCTTAACCTTTATGACCTTTCATTTACCTCCCAAAAGCTTCCTCGTGGACCAATCGAACTAGAGTTTTCCTTCATAACAATGACATCAAAAAATCCAGGTAGTCGGAAATAACTTGAAAATGACTCTCTAGTTCAAACCATCAACTTACTTTTCCATTTAAATTCTAAAGTACCTTTTTAAACTACTTTGACTTCCCTTGATTTTACTATAGCACAACTTTCTTCTCACATTTTTTCAAGACTCGGGCCTTTTAAGACTACTCTTGCTATACTAATTGAACACAACAACTAACTCAGGTATTATCAAGACTTTGTCATATCATCAAATAACCCCATCTTATTACCTTTACATTATTTTGGCATGACACAAGAAAAGCCAAAATATCTTAGCCGATCAAACCTTAAAACTTAATAAGGTCAATCCTCACATGTCATTCCTTTAAAAGTCCTACTCAATAAACATTGACTCTAGTAACTAGTGTCCTTTAAAACTTTACCTCTTAAGATCATTTTTCTTTCCTATTTAACAACTACTCCAACACCATACTTGAACAAGTCCTTAGTGTTGGTGGGATTTCCTTTGTGCGCAAACACTCCCATTACCCACAAACAAACATAACGTCAAACCAATCAATCAAAACATTTACATTCATCAAATACAATCATAAACATATATTTTTCTAAACCCAACATTTTATATCAGTGACGTACCTGGCGGTAACGAGGATTTGCTGCTTGGCCATGGGAACACTTAAAGCTTACAATGTAAGCGAGTCTACAGAACCTACAACCTAGGGCTCTGATACCAACTATAACGACCCGACTTTTCTAAGACGTCATTATAGGACCGTTACTACATGCATGACGTAAGAACCTCGATAAATAATTTTGAAAAAACAAACTTTATTTAAGCATAAGGATGGGCAACAATATTGTTCAGAAACATCTCAAAAATCAATGCAAATACATTTTTTTCGGGATCCCGTTAAAATCATAAAACAAAATTAAATAAGTTCTTTTAAGAAAAGTTCAAAACCAAAACTTCTAGTTCTAAATCACAATAAATAGATGATCTGACTCAAACCAATAAAAATTTAATGAACGCAGAAGTTCAGACTCTAATCCCATGGCACCATCAATAAACCACCTCGTCACGCGCCATGTACGTTCCTGTCATTACCTGAAAAAAATGTTTTAAGGAAAGAATGAGTATTTTATACAAAATACTCAGTAAGTAACTCCATGACCGTAGTCAGGTTATACAATCACATGCAATCATGAATTTAACTGGAAACGTTAACTAATGTGACTTAAACCTGCCGCTTCAGCTTACCAGCCCATTCCTAGTCCTCTAAATGTGCATCACTTTCATACACATTAATCTCAAATGCATCAATTTCATGCACTGAGAACCTTCTAGGCATGCATCACTTTCATGCATGGGTGAGCATCACTTTCATACTCACCAGCTCTACGCACATCACTTTCATGTGATTAGAGCCCCTGAACCTGCATCACTTTCATGCAGACAAATCTTAGAGGGAATGGGGGTAACTATTTTAAAAAAATTCTCTTGACTCATATATCACACAGATGCATGGGGTCCCACCTAACTCAATACAAATACTATAGTTGATGCAACATGGAGTAATTTTCTCTCATGTATAAGTTTCAACTTTCAGCATGCATTACATTCCTAAATATTTAATCTCATCTACGTTCAAACTTTATAAACGTACTTCATACATAACCATAACATAAAACTCATCACCAAAAGATATAATTTATTCTTGACATCATTCACAACAATCTCACATCAGTATTCACAAATTTTCTAACAACATCACATGGATAATTTCTCCAATATATAACAGTTGCGGCAAAGCTAATACAAAAATCATATCCCACATTCAAACAAGAATTTCCAACCTAGCTCGAAGGCTAGCCAGCAGCAAGGTTACTTACCTCAATTGACTGTCGGCGAGAAATTAACTTTACGTTAGCTTACGAAACCTAAGCACCAACCAAAGGAACTTCTATTCCAACAAAAATGTCTCTTGACCACAATGAATCGTCTGAATCCTAAACGCCAGAAACCAAGTCTTGAATTAAAGGACTACCACAGTCACAAAGGAATTTAAAAAAAAAAGAAAAGAAAACGAGACTTCGTTACCTAGCGAAACTTGCTACAGAGTCGTTATTCTTGGCTGGACAATGTGCTCGATTGCAAGAAGACACACGACTTCAACACTAGAATAGGGTCGTACCGAATCACAAAACCAAACGAGACGTTTGTGAACTACTAAATCGAAATAGAGAAGGTTGTGGGTTATAATCAACACTCCAAAGACAAAAGAAGGGGTCGTTGGAAGGGGAAGAAATTACCCGCTACTCGAACCACGTCGGTAGTCCTCTAATCGATCGTCGTCGCTGGGAAAGGAGCCGAACGATTCTGTTTGAACGTTATCGGGTTTAAATCGCGCATGTTGCCGCTCACGTCATGCCGTCGTTGGAGATGAAACCGCGAAATCACCGTTGCTCAGACGCCTTCGAATGTCTGCTGAAATCGCCGGAGAAACGTCGCCGGGATCGCTGCTCTTTCCGCCGTTACTCGTGACGTCGCTGGTCGAACGCCGCCGTTGGGCACCACGCCGTCGAAGTCCTAATCGGAGAGGGAGAATGGAACTAAGGTTGGCGGAGATCAGAGAGGAAGAGAGAGTTGGGAGGTGAAGGAGAAATTCGTGAAAAAGGGGGCGGCTGGGCTGACTTCGAGAGGTTGAAGAAGAATAAAAATTTTCTTCTTTTAAATTTGTTATTTTTATTTTAGTTTCTTTTACTTAATTAATTAAATACTTTATATAAAAATTTATTACCTTTAATCACTTTTCCACACAATTAAACCTAGTTGTCTTAGTCATTCTTAGGTCAAATTACTTTTAAGCCCAAAACCCAAATGATTAACCCACTTAACCCACTAACGAGCCCGATAACAAAATTAACTAAATAAATTACTCTTACCTTGAGCTCGGGTCGTTACAAGTATATTTATGTCGATTCCCACAGAGATTTGGTGCATGCATACGTTAGTTAGAGAGATAACTTGGAGACAAAGTAACTAGTGACAACTTGTTTAGAGGGATCTTCAGAAATAAAAATAACAAATAACAGAACAATAACTACTTAAAACATAAACTCAAAGCATATAAATCCGTAGAAAATGCGAACCAACAACAACTTGAACAGAACTTCAGACAAAACTACAGAAATAAAACGTAAACAGCAAGATAACAGCAAAAGTAAAATGTAAGAGTTCGCAATCTAAACAAAACAAGTCATGCTAGGAATAATGACGGTTTAACTCATGAATCAAATATTTCAACAAAGAATAAGCATACATACATACCACATAGCATAATCACACGAGATCTTTCGATCCTCGTCGTTAGGAATTAAACTTCGTTCACATCCAAACTTAGTTCTCATCCTATTCATAACAACATGCTATTATGCGTACTAGGAGGGCGACTATGTCTAGCCTCCTCTCTGGTTACCATGAAAGGCTAGCAAAAGCATGTGAAACCAGACTCCCTACTCCTTTCAGAGGTTCAGAAATCAGTAACACATAATGGATGACCGGTCGAAAATACATTATTCGAATAACAGCACACATGCTTTGAAAATATTATGCTAAACTTACGCCAAAATATCATTTTCATTTATTAAACCTTACTCCTAGCCTTCTCTTCGGGAAAATTAGTTCAACAAACAAAACAATAGAGAAGTTCATTACAACTACTGAACTAAGTTGCGGTATAAAAGAAAAGAGTAAAGATGAAGAGAGTAGGGTTGAAGAAGCTTTAGAGGGCTGAAGAAGATGATCTTGAACTCCACGGGTTCTTCTTGGTTTCTTCAAGTATCCACTCTATGGAAGCTCTCCTTCGTTCAAGAAGTTTTTCTCCCGATGGTGTCTTCACAGCCACGGTGTTCTTGAAGCTTTCTTCAATGGAGGTTCTCCCTTTTCCTAAAAGCACGAAAATCTAAAATTATTCCTCTATGGAAGCTCTCCCTTTTCTCTTTCCACCATTTTCTATATATACTCCAAGGTTTAATTCCATTTTTCCCTAAAATGGATGATGAAATTCCATTGGATAGATGCAAACAACAAAAGTGTTAGGATTTGTGGAGACAATATATATATATATATATATATATATATATGTGAATTAAATATTTGGCCAAGTCAAATTATTTAAGTTGGGAAACTCATCAAATGTGAAGACACACGCTCTCACAATCTTTATTTTTGTTTTGTGAAGCTGGGGCTCATTTCAGCAAGGCCCATTAGGTTTTTGAAACATATATATATTTTGACAGTAGTCAAAATTAAGCAGAGAAGATTTTTGGTATGACCTTGCTGATGGAGCGCATGGCACGCAGCGGAAGCGATTTGGATCATAGACACTCTAATTTCATCAATTTAAACAAACGGAAACATGCAAAAGCAATGAAAAAGAGAAATTAGAACACATACCCTTGTTGTTCGTATTTCTCCAATTTTCACCGCCAGAAGCTCCTCACGAGCTCAACGAGCCTTCTCACGAAAACTTCGTGGACCACCCACGGTAATCCCGCTATCCTCGGGCTGAGAAACGGAGTAGTGGGACTCCTTTTACAAGAGAAAAGAAGGAAGAAGCTCACTGAATAAAAACTAACTTTTTATTACAGAGAGCAGAGAAAGAAGACGGAGAAGATTTTTCAAAATGAAATTCAAAATCAACTTGTGTACCCCAAAGAGCACTCAACTTTTTTTTTTTTTTTTTTTTTTTAATTGATCTGACGAATATATATTCCTTGTATATATAACATACATGTGTCTTACATTCTTGCATGTAAGACACATGTATTTATATATATATATATATATATATATATATATATATATTTATATATTATTATTATTAAAAATAATAATAATTATTTTATTAATTAAACTTTTTAATTAATAAAAAAAATATATTAATTAATATTATTTAATTCAATATCAAATATTAATTAAATAATATAATTAAACCCGGTTTTCCGAAAACCGACTTTTTGCATATGAATCCAATTCATATTGTAGACCAATCTCATATTTAAATCATATTTAAATATGTCCAAATTCTTCCACAAACCCGAATTTGAACGATTCAAATTCTTTTCTTTTCTTTTATATTGTTTCACAGCTTTATCCGAGCTAGCCAGGAGAACCGTAAGGACCTACAGATCATGAGCTCCAACGATACGAGATTATCCGGTCAAAACTCTTTCAACCGAACTAACCAACATTCGTTAACCCCCGGAGACTCCACTAAAGTCCAAGGGCTGCACTCTCCTCACTATAGATATATTATGTCCTCTTGATATAACTATCATCAGTAAGTCGATCCTTCACAGGTCGTTCGTAATCACAACGGGTCATTTATACCGTTTAACCCTTGTATTATATCTTGTTCCTTAAGTACCACTGACACCTCTAATGAACAATTGATTTGTGGTCCAACCATCAAATCAGATTCCTCCCTGATCAGGAGAGGATGGGCACATTGTTCAAGACCTGGAGTCAGCACTTAAGGGAACAACCTCTCTATTAACCCTTAAAACGGGTAGGAGTGAATTCCATCTCGCACAACTATGTCCCCAGCCACTTATTCAATCTTATCCCCAAGATGGTAGGTTTATTGAGTCGGCGATCTGGTCACTCTCACCCGTAGAAATCAAAGGATAAGGTACCCAGCCTTATCCCTATACTATAGACCATTTTGGCTGTTTACTTGAACTTGATCCACATTCATGTCACACATGAAGTTCAAGTACTTACACTATCGCCATGGGTGTTAGTTATTGGTATAGGTTAATACAAACACAATTCACTAAAATTCAATAACAACTTTATTGAAATATAATATATACATTCATACAGTTTACAAACTACGAGTTTTAGGACATAAAACCCAACACTTGCAACGGCTGTAGTTATTTTGTAAAGAATTGTGCAGCCGCAACTTTAATATGAGAGGTTCTGTGCAGTAAACAGTTGAGAAATACAGTGTGTATTTTTCTCTGTAATTGAGGGTTTCTCTTTTGTTGTTTATCCCAAGCTACCAGGTTGTGGTACTTGTAAGCAAATAGTTTTAGTTGAGCTATTTGGGAGAGTTTTGTAGCGCGAGCTTGAGGGACCGATTGTAATCTCCATTATAGTAGAACCTGCAGTTGCAGAAGACTGGACGTAGTCCCGAGATCGGGGAGAACCAGTATATCTCTCGGTGTTGTTATCTCTTTCCCTTATCTTTTATTATTGTATTTTGTGATCGATTGCCTTTTGGATTCTAACCTGTGAAGTGGGAGGTTGAGATATATTTAGTTTATTCCGCATTTAATTATATCTCGCTATTTTTTAATCCCAACAAAAAGCACCTTTGCTCGTACGACTGAGAACAAAATCTGACACTTCACGTGATCAAGTACGGTTTTCGCGAATGCCCTGCTCTTGCAAAAACTCCGCAAATGTCCCAACTTTGCTACCAAATTGCGCCAGCGAAATACCTGCAATAAAAACCCCAGCTTTGCTGCCCAAAATGCTTCAGCGAAATCTTTGCGAAACCTGAATTCGAACACAAAGGAACTTATTTAAGTACAAACATGCATAAATATGTACAACTTTCGCACAATGACTCTTAAGTAGTCTCTCACTCAAATGCAACCCAAAATCCTTTAAAACATGAATCTTTGCTCACCAATACTCAATGAAGACTTTAATTTCCTG
Organism: Herpetospermum pedunculosum; assembly: GCA_028017165.1. Lineage (NCBI taxonomy): Eukaryota > Viridiplantae > Streptophyta > Magnoliopsida > Cucurbitales > Cucurbitaceae > Herpetospermum > Herpetospermum pedunculosum. Next base: position 53,724,096 of record CM051522.1, read on the forward strand.
CTATTTTAGCCATAATTAACTCTCATTTGGAGAGTTATCAAACCCCCAATCTTAAAAAATAGGGGAAAAAATAGGTAAATCCAAGGTTATTTATTTTTTATTTTTTTATTTTTTATTTTATATATATATATCCATTTTATCGACAGCCAAATAGGCAGCCAAGAGAGAAAGTAAAAGGAAAAAAAAAATAGGTCATCAAATATTATTTCTTACAAATAAATCATTTCGAAAAAGGGAGAGAGAAAATGCAGCAGAAAAGTCATGATTTTTTTTTTAATATGGGATATTTAAATTTTTTTTATAAAAATAAATAAAAAAAATTTATAAAAATATTGTTGTTTTAAATACAAAAGAAGATGTGTCTACATCCGCACACATCTTTTCAAAAGACGATATGTATTTACGTTCACATGTCGTCTGTTTTACGATGTGTTTGTTCGCGAGGCAACACCTCGTCGTTTGAGAAGTGTGCATTAAAAAATCGATATTTTTTTACTTAGATATGTAAAAATTTATAAACATGCATGACTTTAAAGCTAATACAGAGAGCTTCAATTTGATATATGATTTCACTATTTTTGAAGTTGTATATCGAAAGATACATGTCGTCGAAGTTGGGCTACGGCTGTGAATTTTTTTTGCAAATTCAGCTTCAATTTGACAAAGGTTTTTTAATATTGTAGGAACGAAATTTGTATAAAAGAAACGGAACAAAGAGAAACAACATTTTGTAGTTTCTCAAAATTTGTCGAGTTTTGGAAAACGTTTCTCAAAATTTAGAAACAAGAAACGAGAACAGTTATCAAACAAATCTGTTTCTAAAAAAATGAGAAACATGAACAAGAAACAGGAAACATAAACGTTATCAAGCAAAACCTTAAGAACCAAGAAGAAAGCAAAATAAAAGAAAAATGTGTAGATGGTAGCAGTGAGAAGAGAAATAGGAAGAGGGAAAGGCAATCATTGCTCCCATAGCACCAACAATATTTATCAAATGCAAGTTCTTCATCATAAAATTTTGTTGATTTATGATGACCAAAATATAAGTGTGTAATTTGGTTCAATAACCTGCTAAGAAAGATATGGTCAAGTGCAAGTATACACCGTCAATCAAGTAATAATTTGGAAAATATTTCAAGTACCGAATGTCAAAAAACTATTGTGAAATTTAGTTTTAGAAAGAATTTTTTTTAATGCAATGAAAGGTAACAAAAATAAGTTGATAATGATTGATTGGTTTTGGTTTAAAAACAATAATAAAAGTGGGGATCGAATCATGCTTTAGCCCAAAGAAGAGTTTATTTGACAGCATGTGACCATAGAGTCACCACATAGTATCTTGTGCTTTTGGACCAGATTTATCTTTTATTCAGCCTCTTTGCATGTACCTTTAGAAGTCTAAGCCATTAAACCTACATTTCTGTGGATAATGTGATCTTAGGTGGTTAAGCATGCAATCATATGGATCATATAGTCTTTTGCCTCAATCATCAAGGACAATCGACGAAATCTTATTTCTAGATTTTTCTGCTACATCACTTTTATGAGAGTCGTTAATTGCCCGACCATTTAAGTATCAATATTAACATTTCATGCTAAATTAAGTGATCAAATTAATCTAACATTTTTGCATATATTCAGTGAAGGACGAACCACACAAGGCATAAGGGTAAAAATGTAATTTCAGTTGTCAAGCTAGCTCATTTCTTAATGGGCATTCACATAATTGAATCCCTTAAGAAAATTAGCTCATAACGAAAAATAAATTCAAATACTTCATTGATAAATGATTAAGTACAAAAACTAAATAAATGGTAAAATGGTAAAATGGTAATTGCACTTGAAAATTAAGAACAAAATGGAAATGGAATCAAAAGAGAAGGTAAATGATAAATAAAAAACAAAATTCGAATGGAAAAAGTTAAGATTCTAACAGAAAAGTAAATCTGGAATTTTTCCAACAGTCTCTCGAACTCGTGGATAATGGATGAAAGGTCTCTACTCGCTTGATTCACGGCGTCAATGTGAATCGACCTCGCAGCACCTTCCTTCCAGAAATGACTGAAGTATAACGTTTTTCAGAGGAGGGTTAACTCTTGTTGGAGTTTCGAAAATGAGAAAGTTCTTCGAGAGAGAAAATTAGATGATCGAATGTTGGGAAGATCGAGGAGTGAAAATGGGGGCTTGGGGTGCCTTTTATAGCCTCTAGAGTTGTTGAAGGCTGCTGAAAATGGGAGGGGGTTGATCTTTGACCAAGGTTGTTGGGTGAAATGAGGAGTTGGTTGCTGATTTTCCTCAAGTTGTTGAACAACCCGAAAATCCCGTTTTGACCTAGTCAACTGCACTCTGTGGCCTCTCTGTGACCACAAACCGGAGTAAAAAGACAATTTTCCAACATATGACCAAAAAAAAATTAATTCTTATAAAAAAGACTGTTTTACCCTTCAAATTGCTTCATATTGAGAAAACGACCACGAACATGTGACTTTCCTATTTTTACTCTTTTTTAATCAATTACATGCACGTTTATATTCAGTTTTAATAAAAAATTCAATTAATAAGCACGATTAAATGGTGAAAAACACTACCTAAATTACGTTCATTATTTTATTTCTGTTACTTTGGAATAGAAGTCAAGAAGGGAGAGGCAACAACATCTAGAGGTGGCCATCGGTCGGTCAACATCGAATTTAGCCAGAAATCAACGCCGACCACCGACATAACGATCAATCAATTTCGAACATTTTAGGGGAGAAAAGAGAAAAAATGAAGAGGAAAAAAAGATCAATGTTTTTAAACTTTCACGTTCGAAGGTGTGGAGAAGACGACAGGGAATAGGTAAAAAAGGGATGAAGAAAGACGAGATAGAGGAAAAGAGAAGAAAATGGGAGGAGACTCACGAGGCGGCGGTGACGACGACGGTGGCGGTAGGCCGATTGAAGGAAGAAAGATAAGATAAATCAGAGAAAATGAGACAAGGAGTGGGAAGAGGTGAGAAGGGAGGGGAAAGCAAAGAGAAAAGAAAAGAAAAGGGAGTGAATTGACTTTGGACGGATTGGACTTTGGAAATAGAAGATAAATGATTAGATAGGGGAGCGAGGAAGTGGAGAGAGAAAAGAAATGAATGGTTGAGTAAATCGAGGGATTGAGTGGAGAAAGAAAAGATATAAATGGGAGAGTGAACGAGGGATTAAATTGTAGAGTTAAGAAACAAGAGTGAAAACAAATTATTTAAAAAAAAAAATTGTAAACCTCCTCGTTAAATGCACCACTATTTTGTTTTTCTTTTATAACTTAGGAGTCGGTCGATCGAGATTTTGCATTTTTTTTACTCCGACTGACCGACTGGTCGGTTTTGCACATCGACCGACTGGTCGGTTTTGCACATCGACCGACTCGCCCTCTAAATCAACTGACCGACTTCGATTTCAGTCGGTCGGGTCTGTTTTCGGGGTTCTGATGTCCACCCCTAGCGACATCCAAAGGGACGGAGTTAGCCACAGTTATTTATTGATCAACGTTGAAGACGAAGCTAGCCACAATGAACATGAGATGAACGTTGAGGACACACATAACTGTCAAGAGAGAGAATGAGCGATCAAAGAAGAGGGAGGCCATGAACCGTGAAGATTAAACGAGACTGACGACACACTTGTGGTAGAGAAAATAGGAAGAATATTTAATTAGGGTTTCATATGAATACGGGGCATAAAAAAAAAGGAATTCTTAAGAATAGCTAGAAATAAAAAGGGCAGTTGAAAAATAGCTAAAAAAAAATCATATTTTCATTCAATAGCTAGCGACATTTTAGGAGGGGAGTTAACAACTTTCGTTCCGGCTATGCCCCTAGTAGATAACTTTATTTACGACAACCCGCATAATCGATTTTAGATTTCCTTTTCGTTTTTTTTTTTTTTTGGAAAATTACACTAATGGTCCATCGTGTTTGGGTTTGGGTTTGGTAACACTTAAATCCCCAAAGTTTCAAACTCAACAATTATACTCTTGAGGTTTGGATTTGGTGCGTTTTTTGTCCCTCCGTCAAATTTTCGGTTAAATTTTAACAGGAAGTTGACGACCTATTCTTAATTAAAAATATTTTTTAATTATTAAAATTCTTTTATAAAAAAAATATATATTTTTATTTCTCTTTCTCTTTCTCTTTTTTCTTCTTCCTTCCTACCCTATCCTCTTCTTCTTTCTTCCTTCCATGGTCGTCGTCGGTTTAATGGCGATGACTGTTTTTTTTTTCTTTTCTTTTTTTCATTTGCCTCTTCTACTTTCTCTCTCCCTCTCTCTCACCTCCATCTCCCCCTCTCTCTCCTCTTCTTCCCCTTGTTTTTCAAAAAAAAAATCACGTTGTTTAGAGATCTGGAATTTCATATCTGTAGTTTTTTTTTTTTTTTTTTTTTTGAAAAGGAGGGGAAAGATGAGAGATGGAGGTGAGAGAGGGAAATGATGAAAGAAAAATGAAAAAAAAAATTACAGATTTATAAAAAAATGTAATTTTTTTTTTTTTTTTTTTGAAAAGGAGATGAAGGTGAGAGGGAAAGGATAAGAGAAAAACGATTTTTTTTTAACAGATTTGGAATAAACTCAAATATGTAAAAAATGTAATATTTTTGTTTTTCAAAAACAAGGGGAAGAAGGGGGAGAAAGGGAGAAATGGAGGTGAGAGAGAGAGGGCAAGGAGAAGAGGAAAATGAAAAGAAAAAAAAAAACAGTGACCGACGACCATGGAAGGAAGAAGGAGAGGGAGGAGGGAAAATAATAATAATAATATTTTTAAAATAATTTTAATAATTAAAAAATATTTTTATATAAAAATAAGTGCCACGTCAACATTATGTGAAAATTTAACTTAAAATTTGACCGGAGGGACCAACAACGCACCAAATCCAAACCTTGAGGGTATAATTGTTGAGTTCGAGACTTTGGAGACTCAAATACTACCAAAGTTAAACCTGAGGAACCATTAGTGTATTTTTCCCTTTTTTTTAAACAATCGCTCATCTTTCAAAGCTAACGCCATTTTAGGAGGGGAAGTTAACAATATTCGTTCGTGGTAGATAACTTTATTTACGGACAACCAACATAACAAATTTTAGATTTCCTTTTCGATTTTTTTTTTTTAAAACAACCGCCATAATATATATCCCCTATTATAGGGAACAACCCTATTTCAATTATGGGTTTCCAAAACTCATATCATATTATCATTTTAGTACGAAAATGCTTAGTTTTCTTCATCAATCTGTTTCTTCTTCATCACTCAATCCATCAGAATTCGTCTGTCTTCACCACCGATTTAATGGTTTTTCATCAGATTAGTCTTGCCTTTCATGGTGTATGGGGTGACAAAAACATCTACAAATACTTTAATGTTTGCACTGTCCACGTACCCCGCGATTCAACCATTGATGAACTCCACAAATTCATCGCTCTAACTTCTTTCACTAGAAGACCTATAAATGATCTCCCAATTGTCCTATTTAGGAACGGGAAAGAGAAATTGCTGATCACGAGGCTTGTTTAAGGCAGGGACATTGTGTGGGTGCTAGCATGGGTTTTCGAACCGTATGCGACGAGTGTTGTCTGGTTGTCCATATTCAAGTTGTAGATACAAGCACAAATAATGGCGACAGGAGTAGTAAGCCGAAGAGCATGTCATCTATGAAAAAGATGAATTTACACTTCTTCGATCCAGATCGTATTGACGAATTTGTTGAGAACTTGGGCATTATCGGTGGATTCAGGGGTATATACTTGGCAATACACTTCGTTGATCCATATCGTTTTTCCATAACCTGAAAGCAGTATTTAATGAGCCCAATGACCTAATAATTGTGTTTGACGGTCACAAATCCAACAGATTCAAAGGTATATAATTGGCAATACACTAGTTGTGATTTTGAATTTTTCATTTCAATCTTTAGCACAATTTTGGCTAATTTGAATTCGTCTAGTGTACTAATTTTTATTATTTTTCTCTTTGATGCTCTCCAATTAAATCTTCATTTTTGGTGAGAGATTGAGTTGAATAATCCAACGTTTAAATATCAGTGGGTTAGTTTCGTCACAACCCATTATAAATATTATGTTAAATATAAAAGTTAGCTATTTTTCAACAAAACTGATTGTGTTAGATATTTTTCAACTTACACTATTCCATTTCATCTATTAATCTGTTCATCTAGTTGCCCATAAAAACAACCAGAGTTTGAAATTGAAATACAACTATTTATTGATTTTTTCCTCATTTCATTTTCATTTACTTATTTCAATTTTAGTTGTTTAGTTATTTTGTTCTTTAATTAAATATGAAAATCATCCATTAAAATATATGAAATCCATCCCCACCTTTTTTTTTAATTATTATACTTGGTAAATTCTAGAAACAACAATAATTATTATTATTATTATTATTATTATTATATATTTAGAAAAAGAAACAATTAATTGTTAAGATAGTTATTATATTTATCAATTCTAGAAACAATTAATTTTTAATGTTTACTTTTAAATTATAAAAAGTTAAACAAAACTATATTTGTTTATATTTATTATATTCAATTAAATATTTTTTTTTTAATTAATGCAAAACCCATGATCTCTCTTAGTCAATGATTGAAATGTCGATGGACCTCTCTTAGTCAATGATTGAAATGTCGATGTCTAGATTTTACGGAAATGTCGATGAAAAGTTCGGACAACTTTTATGAAAATTATGGAAATTGATAGAAATTGTTTGAATTAGTCAATGAAACTTTAGTTGTGGCTTAATTAGACTATAATTAATTATTTTTAATAATTATATCTAAAAATTAAGACAATATTTAGGTGTAAATGTCGATGAAAATATCGATACGAGCATAACATTTATAAAAAAAAGGGAAAAAATCAGTTTATACCCCTAAACTTTGAGGGTTGTATCAATTAAAACCATAAACTAACGATCATATCAATTTAAACCCTAAACTTTCATAAGTGTATCAATTTACACCTTCTATTAGAACTTATTTAAAAAAAATTCATTTAAACGAGTGAAAACTTATAATTTTAACAATTAAACTCATAAACTTTCATAATTGAATCAATTGTATGAAAGTTTAGGGGTTTAATTGATCAATTACAAGTCTCCACACGTATGAAAACTAACATTTTTCTAATGGAGGGTGTAAATTGATACACTTATGAAAGTTCAGGGTTTAAATTGATACAATTGAAAGTTTAGGGTTTTAATTGATACAACCCTCAAAGTTTAGGGGTATAAATTGATTTTTTCCCTAAAAAAAAATATAGAAACTGATTAAAAGTGTTTAAATTATTTCATGAAACTTTAAGGGTCGCTAAATTATGTCATAATTGGTCATTTTTAATATTAATATCTATTATATATATATATATATATGGATGATGTTAGAAAAAAAAATTAGAAGAAAAATAAGAAAATTGATGAAAATTATTTAAATGGTTGGATGAAAGTTTAATTAAACTATAATTAACAATTTTTAATAATTAAATTATTTATAATTACTCCATATAAATAGATATAAAATATTGTTGGTAAGAACGGAAAAAAATAACCTTTAAACTAAATTACATAAATAAAATAAAATAAAATAATGAAAGAGCATAAATCGACTTGTTAGTAATAGTATTGTGTGAAGACTGAGGGGGCGTTTGGCCTAAGGAGTTTGAGGAGTTGAAGTTGTTTAGTCTGGAGTTGTTTAATACAAGAAGTTGTTTAGTCGGAGAGTTATGAAGTATGTGTGTTTGGAGCAGGAAGTTGTGTTCTGGAGTCTGTGGGGTGTTTGGGACAAGAAGTTGTTGAACTTGGAATTCTTGGATCTGAGTTTATTTTAGCTGTTTTCTTCTACACACAATGTTTTTCTACAAACTTTCAAAATTTCATTATTAAGTAATTCTAAAAAAGAAATTTTTTATTTTTATTTTATATATCATTTACAAATTTGTTTGAAAAAAAAAAAAAAATAAAAAATAATTAACACAATACCTCATATTATTAATATATATATATATATATCCATTTTTTAGGACTCATCTTTAATTTTATGAATTATAAGATTGTGATTTTTTTTTGTTTTTATTAATGTAGATATATTTTATAAACTTTTTAAAGAAAAAAAAAAGAACAACACATATCTTACCCTCACCCACGTGCCAAACACATTTTTCTCCGTCTCCACCTTCTTAGACTCCTCATTCCATCTGAATCCACTATATCCGGAAATCAGCATCTGAACAATAATGATTTATTTTAGCTATTTTTTTTTTTTTTTACAAATTTTTCTATAATTTTCCAATATTTTCATTGGTAAGAACTTCTTCCAATAAATTTAAAAAATGCGGGTTTTTACTTTATTTTATTTTATGTATCCTTCACAAATTTCTCTGAAAATAACAAAAATAATTTTGACCACAATACCTCACATTCTTTTTTCAATATCAATCACATTAATTATTCATTTTATTTGGATAATTTTGAAATAAAATAGAGTCGTACAATAGTGTTAAATATTACATGTGAATTTGAAAGATCTTAATCTGTTAATTTAAACGGATTCAAATAAACTAATGTTTTTTCTTCTCCATAGTAATAATACTACATTTTGAATTTGGTTTAAGTACCAATTTTGATTGAACAACCTAATTTATATTTAAAATAATAAAAATAGGTTGAATTGCATTTTTAGTCATTTTACACATTTTGTTTAAATTACGTTTTTTTTTTTAAAATAATTAAAAATATTGTGAGAGGGAGAGAGGAAGAGGGAGAAATGTGGTGCCTTGAAAAATGGGTCAGACTTGAATAGTAATTACAGTAGAAGTCCGAGGAGTTGATATTTTTTATCCGAGTTCACCAAGTCGGTGGAATAAACGGGGATAAAACTTCTCCCCCAACTCCTTGGGCCAAACACGCCCTGAATAGTTGGATGAAATTGAAAAATATGGGTTATTTTATCCAACATTGGTAAATTGAGGAGGTAACCTGCAAACTTTTTCAATATATTTGTCCCCACCGAATTAGAACCATGTTGTAAATGGGTTGTGGGCCTTCAACAATGGGCATGTACAAGTTCAAAAGATTTATTTTCTTTTTTTAATTTCGCGGAGATTTCGCCAAAATCTCGATATGTGCTGAAATGTCGAAAATCTCGGCGATATAGGAGGAAAATCGATTTTCCTGCTGCTTGAAATATCGAGCCCTTCAATATGCCGATATGTCGAGCGATATTTTGGCATGTCGGTCGAAATTTAGTACCATGTTCTTAGTCAATGACACAACCTTATGCTAATTGAGTTATGTTTGATTTGACAATAATTTTTAAATTGATAGTAACAAGATTTGACTTTTGGTTTGAAGATTGATTGAATCGGAAGTTAGGTGTTTGAACTACGACATTCTAGGAAGTCAAAAAAGGTAGTCCTTTCATTGACTAGCGGAATTATGTTTAATGGTCTCGACAAACTTATTTTTTATAATAGATTTTAACATTTGTCAACGAACTCGCATGATGTAATGACTAGTGACCAAAAGATTTTAGGTTCGATCTCACACCTCCACATGTTGTCAAAAACAAAAATAAAAAAACAATATATATATATATATATATGAAAATCATCCCTTAAAATACACAATCCTGTTCATTTTTTTTTAAAATTGATTATATTTATCAATTCTATAAACAATTAATTTTTAATGTTTACTTTTAAATTCTAAAAAATTACGAACAAAACTATATTTGTTTATATTTATTATATTGAATTAAATAATTGTTAAATTGATAGTCAAGCTTATTTTTTATAATAAATTTTAACAAACTTACTTTTTAGAATTAAATAACTAATACATTGCAGAGTTGTTTTTCTTTTCTTTTCTTTAAGTACTAAAATCATACTTCTTGTGGAGTGATTCGAATCACAAGTTTAGAAACAAGTTTCTTACTCTTGATCTTGATCGTCAAAGTAATCCGTTCTCAACTTTTTCCTTGGGTTGATTCCAATTGCGTTTTTAGGGTTTTCAGGTTTGAGATCTAAAGGTCTTGTTCTTCAGCAAGGTTGTTAGATCCACTCGTGGGAGTTTCTTAACATTTCGGTATCAGAGCTTTAGGCTCAAGATTGGATATATGTTTTCGTTGTTATTTTATTCTTTTTCGTTTTAAAATTTTGTTCTTTTCTTCATCTCGTTGTATTCTGTCCAAAAACATAAAAATAAAAAAAAAGTATTACTTTCGTTCTCCGTTCCTTGTTGTTGTCTTCTGTAATCTTGTAGATCACGTCTTCATCTTCAACTTTGTCTGATATATCAAATTGAAATTCGGCATGCATAAAACATGTTTCGTAAAAGAAGTTCAACCAAATTCATGCATCATCAAGCACAAAGACGTCATGATACTTGCAATATTGATGCTCACTTTTGGAAGGATTTTCGAAATAATATAGCCGAGATACGTCAATGCATGAATGACCTTTTCGAAATAAATCAAGAGTTAAATTTGCGGGATCAAGCAAGAAGACAAGCCATACAATCTGTTCAAAGAGAGGAAGATTGCTTCAAGCCTCAAGAGGATGTTACACATGAAGAAGATCGTTCAATGCCTCAAGTGTAGGGTTTCTTTATTCCTAGTTCATGATTCTAACTCGTTAGATTTCTTTTAGGCTTTAATCTATAATCCTATAGATTGATAATATCTAACATGCATGAATCACAAACCTAATACATGAATCTCTATGTTCATGAGTTGATTAAATAAGCGGAAGCGTACCTGGATTCATGATGAAGAAGATCTTTGAATTGGGTTTGCTCTTCCAATTCTACAAGCGGTTTTCTCCCTTATTCTCTCTAACGATGGAGGTTAATGAGAGATGAAAACTTATCACTTATGAATCGGGGAACCACAACCCTTTATATATTTGTTATTTATTTATTATTTAACCATCATAAATAATAAATAAATTTGACGGTTTCTACACATAACTTCCATACCATTAATTATATTAATTATGTAACTTACTCAATAAAAATAATAAATGCTTAATGATCACCTTATTTTTATTGAGTTCCAAATAAAAAATAGCCCAAACACATTTTATATAGGGCTGGTTGCACAAATAGCAATCAGGCCCAAACTAATTGCAAATTTAGCAAACTTTAAAATGTTTTGCAAATATGGCAAAAAAACTCGTTTCTATCACTGATAGACTTTATTATATCACTGATAGACTTCTATCAGTGATAGACTATTATCTCTGATAGACTATTATCACTGACAAAAATCTATAAAAAGCTGAGGTGATCAGCGATAGACTTCTATCAGTCATAAGATATCAGTGATAGAAATTGCTATATCCGCAAAAATTTTAAAAACATGCTATATTTGCAAACAATAAGTCTTAAATTGTCATTTACTACAATTTCCGTTTTATATATATATTTGTCCAATAAATCTAACAATCTCCCACTTGGACAATATATATAATTACATGTGTTCATCTTTATGCGCAAATAATGTGGCTATCATAATTTAAAGTTACTCCAAATCAATCTCGTCCATTAATCATATCAACATTGAACCAAAGCGGTTTAATTACATTAGTTCGTAATTCAACCCATCAATGATCACGAATATCAATATAATTAAATGACATAGATCATAGTACGGATGTGTAGCATAGAAATGACATCCAATGTGATCCATCATGTCAACTTCTAACTGGTCCCTAATGAGATCAAAATTTTCCATAAATAGAGTGTAACAAAATTCTTTATTATCCATAAACTGCAGTAATCAATAAGTCTGTATAACATACATATATATAGAAACAAACTCCCACTAAATCTGAATATCTTCAAATAACATAACACCCATTTGAGCAGTATGCTCCAAAAAGACCTTGGGTGGTAGTCCCTTAGTTAACGGATCCGCAATCATAGAGTTTGTACCAATATGTTCTATATATAAATGACCACTCTGAACTCTTTCTTTAACAACTAGGAACTTGATGTCAATGTGCTTTGACTTAGTTGAACTCCTATTGTTGTTCGAATACATGACTGCTGATTTATTGTCACAGAATAACTTTAGTGGTCTTTCAATTCCTTTCACAATCTTTAGCCCAGTGACAAAATTCCGCAGCCACATTCCATGATTGGATGCCTCATGACATGCTATAAATTCAGCGGCCATAGTGGAAGAAGCAATGAGTGTTTGTTTAACACTTTTCCATGAGATTGCTCCTCCAGCAAGCATAAAGATATAACCTGAAGTGGATCTCCGACTGTCTTGGCATCCAGCAAAATCTGAATCCGAATATCCAACGATCTCCAGTTGGTCCGATTTCTTATATGTGAGCATGTAGTCTTTAGTTCTTTTCAAATAACGCATAACCCGCTTGACAGCTACCCAATGATCCATACCAGGGTTACTCAGATATCTGCCCAACATTCCGACAATGTATGCCAAATCTGGTCGAGTACATACTTGTGCATACATCAAACTTCCTACTGCAGATGCATAAGGAATTTTCTGCATTTCTTTAACTTCAAGATCATTCTTAGGACATTGTTGAAGACAAAATTTGTCTCCTTTAACAACGGGGGTATTTCCTGATTTACAATCCTGCATGCCATATCTTTTTAGTACATTTTCAATGTAACTCTTTTGTGATAATCCAAGTATACCTCGAGAACGATCTCGATGTATCTGAATTCCTAATACAAAAGAGGCCTCACCAAGATCTTTCATTTCAAACTTAGTTGAAAGAAATCTTTTAGTTTCATGCAGTAAGCCTGTATCATTGCTAGCGAGCAATATATCATCAACATATAAAATCAGAAAAATATGTCTGCTCCCACTGAATTTGTGGTATACACAATCATCAATTAAATTACTCTCAAAACCAAATGAGATAATAATTTCATGAAATTTGTGATACCATTGACGAGAAGCTTGCTTGAGACCATATATGGATTTCTTTAGTTTACAAACCATTTTGTTTGGATCTCCCACCACAAAATTTTCTGGTTGATTCATAAAAATTGTTTCATCAATGTTGTCATTTAGAAACGCAGTCTTAACATCCATTTGGTGTAGTGTTACGTCTCCAAAAGTGACTATTTTAGGACTTATTTGTGATAGGAAGTTGTGCATTTGTAAGTGTTTTTGGTAGGATTTAGCTTGAACTTGTGCTTATATATGAGAATTAGAAGAATGAAGCTAAATTAGGACTTATATACAAAAGGAAAGAAAAAGAACCAAAAACGAAGTTAAAGGAATGAAAATGGTGCATTGCGGAAGCATTGCGGAAACATTGCTAAAACCGCAATGTTTTAAGTGAAATCCGTAAGTTGTCTAACTATTTTCTGTTTTGTTCCGACCTTTCAGGGATCCATTCTTTCTCCTGCAGCCACGTAGAAGTACGACGTTGAGAATGGATGGTTCTCCTTGGCCCAATCGTACCTGCAGAACACTATAAAAGGAGGTCAAGATGGAAGGTTGAAACACACTCGAAAGGCGTAGAACTCTCTTCTCAGCGCAGTCTTTTCTCCTGTTTTTCTCATCCGGTTGTTGGATTGAAGGTCTCAGCTATTGGAGCAGATAATCTGAGAGGAAGAAGAGAAGTTTTGTCTTCTTTTCTGATTGGATTCATCCAAGCAAAGCTTGCCTTCTTCCCCCTTCAGCCGAGGCGTCTGCGACGAGGCGATCACGCTCGGATTTACTGTTTTTCTGTCTTAGCTTTCTATTTCCATTACTGTTTGTTGTCATTTCACTTTTGTTAGCTACTCTGCTTCATTTCGTTCCTTTCTGCTTTACTTTAGTTGTTCAAGGCTGTCATTTGTTTAGCTCAATCTTTACTTAATCGAAGCAATATTTCATCACTTTGCAATCTTTTCACTTCTCTGATTATTGTCTTTAGCTTCTGTTTTGTCTTTAATATTCTTCTAAGCATGTCATCTTCATCTACTTTCCTTATTCCATCTGCATCCATGAGTAACTAAAACACATAAGGGCATGCTAATGACAAATCTATAGGTAGAAACACGTGACTAAAGCATGTAGGATAGCTATCGAATGCATTGAATGTATGTAAGCTTCATCCCACGGGCAATTTCGATTGGCCATCCATTTTGTCCAAAGAACTCCTAACCTCTGGAAGGAGTAAGAGTTCAGAGTCATACCTTCATGCTAGCCTCTCAAGGTAGCCAGAAAACGACCTAGGAATAGGCGGTTTCCTAGTACAAACCAATACTTGCTGTTATAAAAAGATGCTTAAGACCTTACTTGGACATGAGTAAACTAAAGGATCTAATGCATGAAATCGGAAGATACATGAGAATGAGTTAGTTTGATGCATGGTGAGTTGATCTACTGCTTGAGAATCGTGTGAAAAAGCCTATAGAGGAGTCGTTAGTAGCCCTTGTTTCCACACTTTACCCATATTTCGTTGTTAGGAACATTGCGGTATAATTGCTGTTTCCGCAATTCCCTTAGTTAAAATTTACCTTAGTCATTTTTCTTCTCTTCGTTTAATTGTTCTCTTTACATTCAAGTTTATTGTTTACTTGCACTTGTTATTGCTTCTATCCTTTACACTTCCCTTAGTAATTAGGCACATTAAAACCAAATCTACCTCATCTAATCCACCCAATCTCACTTAACAAAACACTTCGCTAGTAACTAGGAATAAATCTCTGTGGGAAATCGAATGAAAAAATACTTATTACTTGCTACAAGATCATGTATGCCTGCATGTTCTGAGTGCTCTACCATTGCATATTTCTTTTAAACATTGAGCACGCAACAAGTTTTTGGCGCCGCTGCCGGGGATTTAATTTAGTGAAAACGAAGTTTGTTAAGTTAGATACACAAATCTTAATATCTATTGGCGCTGATCTATTTTCATTTCTTTTGCAGGTACCATTGGGTTAGTTTATGAATGAGCCTTCAAGTAGCGATCTAGAGTTCAATCCTGAGCCTGAGAGATTACTTAGGGCCAGAAACAGAGCTAAGAAACGTCTCTTCAACCAACCCCTTATATCTTCTAACGTTGTTGACTCTACTGAGTCATCACAATCTCATCAAATAGAAATGGATAGAACAAACCCAAATCCAGCACCTACCATTCGCAACCCCATCGAAATAGCGAATGACAAGGATAGTGCCATCCTCTCCTACCTAGTTCCTATGCCTGGGGAGCTAAACCCAAGCATAATACGCCCTGAAATTACTGCCAACTCATTCGAGTTAAAGCCAGTAATGTTCCAAATGTTGTCCACTGTGGGACAATTCTTTGGAGTAGAAAATGAGGACCCCCACAACCATCTAAGAAACTTCCTAGGAGTTAGTGATACCTTCCTTATCCCTGGAGTTTCCCAAGAAGCCTTGAGGCTTTACCTCTTCCCTTACTCATTAAGAGATAAAGCCAAAACGTGGCTGAACTCATTACCTTCCGGATCAGTTGTCAATTGGACAGATCTAGCTGAGAAATTCCTAGTCAAATACTTTCCACCTGATAGTAATTCAAACTTTCGTGATGACATTATTAAATTCAAACAAGCTGAAAATGAGTCTCTTCACGAAGCTTGGACAAGGTTCAAGGACCTTCTGCTTAAATGTCCACACCATGGCATCCCATGGTGTATTCAAATAGAAGTCTTTTTCAAAGGATGCAACCCCAGCACTAGGCAAGTGCTGAATTCGTCAGCTGGTGGTTCCATGCTTTCTAAAAGCTATAATGAAGCCTATGAGATCCTGGAGAAGATCTCAGCATCTCACTGTAGGTGGTCAGATGATCCAGTAGAGCCAAGTAGAGCTCAAGACAAGGATGCTCTGAGTGCAATGAGCAACCAAATAAACGCCCTGACCAACCTAGTCAAACAAATGGCTCAAACCAATCTCCAATCCAGTGTCAACACCGCAGCAGCCATCTCAATGGGGGCACAAACAAGTCAAGGTGAGACACTGATCTGTGGATTCTGTGGGGAAGGGCACCTGTATGAATACTGCCCTGGGAATCCAGCCTCAGTCTGCTATGTTGGAAGCCAACAGCAGCCTAGGAACAACCCCTACTCTAACACTTACAATCCTGGTTGGAGGAACCACCCAAATCTTTCTTGGGGTGGCCAACATAATGCTAACCAAAGTCAAAACCAACCAAGGCCGAGTGGAACACCTGGTTTCACTCCTCAAAATAACCAATCCATGTATCAAAAACCATATAACTAACCAATAGGGTCATCTGTAGAAAATCTACTTAAGGAGTATATTGCAAAGAATGATGCCACTCTGCAAAGTCAGCAAGCTACCCTTAGGAGCCTAGAGAACCAAATAGGGCAATTAGCCAATGAACTAAAAAGTAGGCCCCAAGGTAGACTGCCTGCTGACACTGAGGTGCCTAGAAGGGATGGTAAAGAGCAAGTTCAAGCAATTGAACTTCGAAGTGGAAGACCATTGGTGAGCAACACTAGAGAAACACCAAAGAGAGTAGAGAATGAAGAGTCTAGTGCTCCACTGGATTCTCTGCCAAACCAAGGTCAACCACCAACAAGCACATCAAGGGTGAGGCTGGAACCTATTATAGAGGAACTAGAAGAAATTCCAAGGCCTCCACCTGTCCTGAGGCGACCTGAAGTGCCTACATATGTGCCACCACCTCCATTCCCTAGAAGGCTAAAGAAAAAACAAGAACAGGAAGTGCACTTTAACAAATTTTTAGAAATTCTTAAACAAGTGCATGTTAATATTCCTTTTGTAGAGGTTTTGCAATCTATGCCTTCTTATGTTAAGTTTTTGAAGGATATATTCACTAACAAGAAAATTATTGGTGAATTTGAAACAGTGAATCTCACTGAGGAGTGCAGTGCTATACTCCAGAACAAGCTACCAAAAAAGGAGAAGGATCCTGGTTCCTTCACCTTACCAGTGGAGTTGGGAGGCAAGCACGTGGGCAGAGCTCTTTGTGACCTGGGAGCCAGCATAAACCTCATGCCCCTATCACTATTCCGTCAGCTTGGAATAGGGGAAGCACGTCCTACCACTGTCACCTTGCAGTTGGCAGACAGATCCATAGCCTACCCTGAGGGTAAGATAGAGGATATTCTTGTCAAGGTTGACAAGTTCATTTTTCTTGCAGACTTCATCATTCTGGATTATGAAGCAGACAAGGAGGTTCCCATCCTATTAGGCAGACCATTTCTAGCCACAGGTAGGACCTTGATCGATGTCCAGAAAGGTGAGCTCACCATGAGGGTTCATGATGAGGAGGTTAAGTTTAGTGTATTTAAAGCACTGAGGTATCCTTCTGACTCTGAATCTTGTGCAAGTATGGACATAGTAGATTCACTGATGGAAGAACAGCTTGAGCATGAGTTATTAACTAAGCATGCTAATGATTATGTACAATTAGATATAACTGACTTAAACATAGCTGAAATAATGGGCATACCTGTGAATAACTTTCAGCATGTTTGTATGACTACTGATTTGACTGAAAGATCCATGAATCCATTGAAACCATCCATTGAGCATCCACCTATCTTAGAATTAAAACCACTGCCTGAACACCTTAAGTATGCATATTTAGGGAGTGATGATACTATGCCTGTTATTATTTCGTCCAAATTGAGTGCAAAGCATGAAATTGAGTTGATATTATTACTTAAGCAACATAAAAAGGCTATAGCATGGACGATTGCTGACATTAGAGGTATTAGTCCTTCCTACTGCATGCATAAGATAATATTGGAAGAAGAGCATACACCCCGAGTAGATCACCAACGTAGGTTGAACCCCTCTATGAAGGAGGTAGTTAAAAAAGAGATAATAAAATGGTTAGATGCAGGTGTAATCTTCCCTATAGCTAGTAGTCAGTGGGTGAGTCCAATACAATGTGTACCTAAGAAGGGGGGGATGACTGTAGTAGTGAATGAGAGCAATGAACTGATTCCAACTAGAACTATTACAGGATGAAGAGTCTGTATGGACTATAGGAAATTGAATAAAGAAACAAAAAAAGATCACTTCCCTTTACCATTTATCGACCAGATGTTAGATAGGATAGCTGGTAGAGCTTATTACTGCTTTTTAGATGGTTATTCTGGATATAACCAAATCACCATATACCCTGTGGATCAGGAGAAAACAACCTTCACCTGCCCTTTTGGAACCTTTGCCTTTCGCAGAATGCCTTTTGGCTTATGCAATGCACCAGCAACGTTCCAAAGGTGCATGTTGGCCATCTTCTCTGACTTAGATGAATCCATGATAGAGATATTTATGGATGACTTCTCAGTCTTTGGTGATTCATTTACAAATTGCTTAGAGAACTTAGGACAAGTCCTAGCTAGGTGTGAGGAGACCAACCTAGTCCTTAATTGGGAAAAATGCCACTTTATGGTGGAAGAAGGAATAGTCTTAGGTCATAGAGTGTCTAGAGCAGGAGTAGAGGTCGATAGGGCCAAGATTGAAATAATAGAGAAGTTAGTGGAACCTCAGAATGTGAAAGCTATTAGAAGTTTCTTAGGACACGCAGGTTTCTATAGAAGGTTCATTAAGAACTTTTCAAAGATCTCTAAACCTCTGTGTGAGCTTCTAGGCTGAATAAACCATTCATCTTCTCAAAAGAATGTTTCTTAGCCTGGACAACCCTTAAGGAAGCATTAGTCAAAGCACCTATTATAGTAGGACCAAATTGGGACCTTCCATTTGAGATGTTATGTGATGCGAGTGACTATGCAGTAGGGGTTATGCTAGGACAAAAGATTGACAAACTAACACACCCTGTATACTATGCTAGTAAGACACTGAATGAGTCACAATGTAATTACACAACCACGGAGAAGGAAATGCTAGCTGTAGTGTTTGCTTGTGAGAAGTTTAGGAATTACATTGTAGGCACTAGGACCATTGTGTATACTGATCATTCTGCACTAAAGTACCTTATGAGAAAGGTTGATGCTAAGCCTAGGTTAATTAGATGGGTATTGTTGTTGCAAGAGTTTGATCTAGACATTAGAGATAAGAAAGGATGCGAAAATGTGGTTGCGGATCATCTTTCTCGATTGCAGCATAATTGCGATAAAATTGCGGAAACCGCAATTTCTGATGCCTTTATCGATGAGCATGTCTTTGTGTTAGCACATCGTGATAACGATGAGGAACCTTGGTTTGCTGATATTGCTAACTTCCTTGCCTCGCAGGTACTACCAACTTTCAAGGGAGGACAAGAAAAGAAGAGGTTCCTACATGAAGCTAGGAAATTCATATGGGATGATCCGACACTCTACAAAACATGTGCAGATGGTTTACTAAGGAAGTGTGTGTCAGCTTCTGAAGCGAAGTCTGTGCTGCAGCACTGCCATACATCTCCCTATGGTGGACACTTTGGTGGCCAAAGAACAGCTGCAAAGGTGTTCCAGAGTTGCTACTATTGGCCCACGATCTTCAAAGATGCCCACGACCATGCACACAGCTGCAATGAATGCCAGAGAACATGTAACCTCAGTCGGAAGGATGAGATGCCTCTCACTTACATCTTAGAGTTGGAGCTCTTTGATGTGTGAGGCATTGACTTCGTGGGACCATTTCCCCCATCAGCAGGTAACCTTTACATACTTGTAGCTGTAGACTATGTATCTAAATGGGTAGAAGCTATAGCATGTCCAACAAATGATGCCAAGACAGTCATTAAATTCCTTAATAGACATATCTTTACTAGGTTTGGTACACCTCGTGCTATAATTAGTGATGAAGGGACACACTTTATTAATAAAGCTATGGAAAAAGTGTTGGCTAAGTACAATGTTAGACATAGAGTAGCCACCTCTTATCATCCACATTCGAATGGACAAGCTGAAATATCAAATAGGGAGATTAAAAATATACTCGAAAAAGTGGTCAAACCCAATAGAAAAGATTGGTCGTTTAAATTAGAGGATGCACTTTGGGCATATAGGACTGCATATAAGACACCCCTAGGTATGTCTCCTTATAGACTTGTGTATGGCAAAGCATGTCACTTACCATTCGAATTGGAAATCAAAGCATTTTGGGCCCTAAAAGGGCTGAATTATTGCGTGACCGATGCGGGAACATTGCGGTCTCTGCAATTACATGAGCTTGATGAGCTGAGAGATATGTCCTATGAAAATGCTAAAATGTATAAGGAAAAAACTAAAATTTGGCATGATAGTAGACTAAGGATTAAGGACTTTAAGAAAGGCCAGCATGTCTTGTTATTTAACTCAAGGTTGAGATTATTTCCAGGCAAACTTAAGTCCAGATGGTCAGGTCCTTTTGTTATAACTAATGTGTTTTCTCATGGTGCAATTGAGATTAGGAACCTGCAGCACGGGCAACCGTTCATGGTCAATGGTGCACGTTTGAAACATTACTACGAGGAAGGAGATGTGAAGACTCTCTCGGCCTTCCTCTTATCTGAAGCTTGAAAATAAGACCGAGAGAAGACGAGTGATTACTGTGCTCGTCCATGCGAGGCTATGCCTTAGTTTATTTTTGCTATTTTTTTTTTCTTTCGGTAGTTATTTTTGTATGTTTATGTGTGATTTTTATTACGAATTTGTTGTTAATTTTGTACGTTTTTATAGGGGATCAAAAGAGGAGACCAAGGAGATGAATCAAGGGTAAAGAATCGGGGAAGATATCGGGCCGAATCAAAGATTAAGTTATGAGAATCTTGGCATTTAAATCAAGAAAATCTCCAACGACCATTTAATTGCGGTGGTTTTGCTGAAACCGCAACAGAAATAGCCGTTGGGATTCACTTGATTACAAATAGCCGTTAGAACAGCTGTGGCCCGTACGCTTCCTTCATTCGCCAAACTTTAAGAAATCTATCTTCTTCTTCCTCTGCAACTCCTCTTTCCAGATCTCTTCGATTCGACAATGGTGCTTACACGGGCTGAAAGATCTGCTTCCAAGAAGAAGGCGACCGACGCAGAGGCAGCTGCGAGAGAGGCATTACTTTCCTTGGCAGATGCCGAAGCCGCGCGACCCGAATGACCTGTTAAGCTTCCTATCCGCAAGAAGAAGTGGAAGGTGGTGACCGAGATCCCTGCTGGTCCATCTGAACCAGCAGGTACGCCCAAGAAGAGAAAGTGGAAGATGGCTGTCGAAGATGCGCCGGTCAAGGAGAAGACTCCCACTGTGGAGAATCAAGGTAGTGGTCGTCCATCCTACGAGACGGCCAGACAAAGCCCCGAGCCATCTCCATCTCTACAGAGCCCTGAGCTCTCTCCACCTCCACAAAGCCCTGAGGCATCGCCATCATCGCAAACGCCCGAGCCTGAAATTCCAAGGGAAGAACATCAAGAATCAGCGTCGGGCGAAGAAACGGCTGAAGAAGAAGAGGTTTTCTCTCCTTTGAGGGAAGTCTGCCCCGATAGCCCAGCAAAGGGGGACGACTCAATGGATGAGACGTTGGGGGATTGCCTCCAGCAGATCACCACCAGGGCACGGTTGAGGAAGAAAGACCCCAAGGTTGTCAAGGCCAAACGGCCAAAGGCTTCAAAGAAATCCAAGAAAAGGAAGGTCAGCAGTGAGCCTTCTTTGAAGAAGTTAAAGATCGAGGTTGCTGAATCAGCCAAGGCCAGGGAAAAGGGGAAAGCCAAATTATACCCCGAAGATGAGCCTCAATCTGTGAGGTATGTGTCTTCAGACGCAGAATCAAGGGGCACGAAATTGAGGAAGAGGGACCTACTCCATGAGAAGGGGTTCCTTGATGCATTGGCAGACCTGCCGCAATTCTTGCGCGCAGGGATCACCAACCACGGTTGGGAAGAGCTGTGCAGACCGCCCATCCTCGCCTACTCCAGCATGGTGTACGACTTCTACGCGAATCTGACACACCCTGAGGATGGCCTGTCCACGGTGAGGGGGCTTGAGGTTGACTTTTCAGCCAAGGCTATCAATGAAGCCTATGGCCTCAAGGGGCAGAAGCATACTGACTATGCGAGGATCATTGATGCGCCAACTGAGGTTGTCCTGGAAGAAGCACTGCGTATCATAGGTCAGCCTGAGGCAGCTTGGACGATCTCACGCAATGGGAAGCACACTCTGATGAGTGCTACCCTCACGGCCAAGGCAGCTGTTTGGTTCTCCTTCGTGCGCAGGCGTTTGTCCCCAGTGACTCACGAGACCACCATTAATCAGGGGAGATCGCTGCTGGTATATGCGATCATGAGGGGCCTCACTATCAATGTTGGTGAGGTTATAGCAGCCTCCATAGCCGACTGCGCTAAGAAAGGTAAGGGCCCTCTTTTCTTCCCAACCACCATCACTAAGCTTTGTTTACGTGCAGGTGTCCCAATCGAGAGGATGGAGAGGCAGCTGGCCTACACGGGTCATCTGGAGCTGCCTACAGGCCTGAGGATGCGCAGGAAGGGGAACATGGAGTTTGAGTTGGATGGCCTGGCTGCAGCTCAATCTCTTTCTATGGCCTGCCTGATAGACCTTCAAAAGAAGATGGCGCAATGGGCTGAGTATGCTCAAGCGAGGGATAAGGACGTGGCTGATCAGTTGGGCTGCATCTTCCTTGCCTTCCCCACTGACCTACTGAAGCCATGGACGCCTCCAAGAGCACGGAGGGATGATGATGAGGATGTTTGAGTGCCAGTCTGAAGGGCACTCGAGGGAGTACTTCTGTTCCCTCTTTGAAATAAAAAAAAAAATCAAACTGCTTTTCGTTAAACTGTGCGGATTCTGTATTTTGAGTCAATATTTGATCTGTTTTTAGTTCTTTCTTTTGGTTGTTTAGATTAGCTTAGTATAGTTAGATGGTATCTGATTAAGTAGATTGTTTTAGTTTTCCTTTTGGTATAGCTGTGATAACTGGAAATAGCATGCAAAAGGGGCTGCTTACTGATATATCTGCCCTGTAAATTCATTGCGAAATTATTGCGGACTCCGCAATTTTTGTTAGTTATCGCATGCTTTTGACTGACTGATTAGCTAGGCTGGTTCTGTTTCAATTTTGTTCTTTTGCTGCTTTCTTGACTACCATATATGACCTATCTATAAGCATGCTGGATGAGTGTCTTAAGGCACCTTTGATAGTTTAAATTAGCTCTCTTAAGTTGCTCAGCATGCGTAGCTTTAAGTCCTTACCATACTGTTTTTACAAATTTCTGCTGCTAAGTTATTTGCTTTAAGAATGTTCTGTCTATGCCTAGGATTTTTAGATTCTCTTTGTTTTGCCCTAGACTAGATGCTTCTAGGACAAGTTTGGGGGTGTGCCACCTCAGACTCTCATTGGGGACAATGAGAAGTTTAAGTTTGGGGGAGGCCACCCTAGGCCTAGGAACATTCCTCTCTCCCTTTAGACATAAGCATTCTTCTTTGCAAAAATGATGAACTGAAAAAAAAATGAAAAAAGAATAATGAGGGGTGTCTCTCTTAAAGTTGCTGAGTAATCAGTGCCATGTGTGTAACCCACAAGGGGCATTGCATCAAAAGGCAACCAAAGGAGAGGCCCCCAAAGAAAAGAAAAAGGAAAAACTAAGAAAGAAGAATGTATGCCTAGGAGTAGCAACTTTGTGCTTAGATGTCCTGAATAAAAAGAACTCTGATCCTCAATTAGTTAAGCACAAAGTTGTAGCTTGTAGGTTTGTTTAGGGAGATGAATGTATATCCAATGTAGTGATGCCAGGGTTTAGGTTGTTCTATGAATGTACTACTGTTACTGGTTTATACTAAGACTGGCATGACTCTAAGGAATCCTAGGTAGCTCAAAAGAAAAACATTAGAAGCATGTACTGAGTCTAGGGTAAAGCTAGGTAGAATTTGAAACCTTAGGGATAGTTGCACAATGAACTTAATGACCGAAGCAAATAGATCAGTTGTAGGAAGTTAATAAAACAGTAGGATCATAGGCGTGCGAAGTCAGAAGAAGCAAAATGAGAAGTTAGCTTTAGACTTAGAAGTGTGTCACAGGACAGCTTGGCCATAGATAGTGAACTTAGGGGAGTCAGTAAGTAGTTAGAGAGAGGTTAACAGCAGCCTAGATAAAGTCCTTAGATTGCTCGAGGACGAGCAAAACCTTAAGTTTGGGGGTGTGTTACGTCTCCAAAAGTGACTATTTTAGGACTTATTTGTGATAGGAAGTTGTGCATTTGTAAGTGTTTTTGGTAGGATTTAGCTTGAACTTGTGCTTATATATGAGAATTAGAAGAATGAAGCTAAATTAGGACTTATATACAAAAGGAAAGAAAAAGAACCAAAAACGAAGTTAAAGGAATGAAAATGGTGCATTGCGGAAGCATTGCGGAAACATTGCTAAAACCGCAATGTTTTAAGTGAAATCCGTAAGTTGTCTAACTATTTTCTGTTTTGTTCCGACCTTTCAGGGATCCATTCTTTCTCCTGCAGCCACGTAGAAGTACGACGTTGAGAATGGATGGTTCTTCTTGGCCCAATCGTACCTGCAGAACACTATAAAAGGAGGTCAAGATGGAAGGTTGAAACACACTCGAAAGGCGTAGAACTCTCTTCTCAGCGCAGTCTTTTCTCCTGTTTTTCTCATCCGGTTGTTGGATTGAAGGTCTCAGCTATTGGAGTCGATAATCTGAGAGGAAGAAGAGAAGTTTTGTCTTCTTTTCTGATTGGATTCATCCAAGCAAAGCTTGCCTTCTTCCCCCTTCAGTCGAGGCGTCTGCGACGAGGCGATCACGCTCGGATTTACTGTTTTTCTGTCTTAGCTTTCTATTTCCATTACTGTTTGTTGTCATTTCACTTTTGTTAGCTACTCTGCTTCATTTCGTTCCTTTCTGCTTTACTTTAGTTGTTCAAGGCTGTCATTTGTTTAGCTCAAACTTTACTTAATCGAAGCAATATTTCTTCACTTTGCAATCTTTTCACTTCTCTGATTATTGTCTTTAGCTTCTGTTTTGTCTTTAATATTCTTCTAAGCATGTCATCTTCATCTACTTTCCTTATTCCATCTGCATCCATGAGTAATTAAAACACATAAGGGCATGCTAATGACAAATCTATAGGTAGAAACACGTGACTAAAGCATGTAGGATAGCTATCGAATGCATTGAATGTATGTAAGCTTCATCCCACGGGCAATTTCGATTGGCCATCCATTTTGTCCAAAGAACTCCTAACCTCTGGAAGGAGTAAGAGTTCAGAGTCATACCTTCATGCTAGCCTCTCAAGGTAGCCAGAAAACGACCTAGGAATAGGCGGTTTCCTAGTACAAACCAATACTTGCTGTTATAAAAAGATGCTTAAGACCTTACTTGGACATGAGTAAACTAAAGGATCTAATGCATGAAATCGGAAGATACATGAGAATGAGTTAGTTTGATGCATGGTGAGTTGATCTACTGCTTGAGAATCGTGTGAAAAAGCCTATAGAGGAGTCGTTAGTAGCCCTTGTTTCCACACTTTACCCATATTTCGTTGTTAGGAACATTGCGGTATAATTGTTGTTTCCGCAATTCCCTTAGTTAAGATTTACCTTAGTCATTTTTCTTCTCTTCGTTTAATTGTTCTCTTTACATTCAAGTTTATTGTTTACTTGCACTTGTTATTGCTTCTATCCTTTACACTTCCCTTAGTAATTAGGCACATTAAAATCAAATCTACCTCATCTAATCCACCCAATCTCACTTAACAAAACACTTCGCTAGTAACTAGGAATAAATCTCTGTGGGAAATCGAATGAAAAAATACTTATTACTTGCTACAAGATCATGTATGCTTGCATGTTCTGAGTGCTCTACCATTGCATATTTCTTTTAAACATTGAGCACGCAACATGTAGCTCAAGATCAAAATGCGCCACTAATGCCATGATCGTCCTAAAAGAGTCCTTTGTCGAAACAGGGGAAAAGGTTTCTGTAAAATCAATTCCTTCCCTCTGAGTGAAACCCTTTGCAACAAGACGTGCCTTATATCTTTCTACATCACCCTTTGAATCCCTTTTGGTTTTAAATATCCATTTACAACCAATAGGTTTCGCACCTTCAGGTAATGAGACTAGATCCCAAACGTCATTGTCTTCCATAGACTTAATTTCTTCATTCATGGCAATAATCCATTTATGAGAATTAGAACTATGCATTGCTTGATGTAAGTTGATAGGATCATCTTCCATCATTTCAACGCTATCCTCATGTTCTTGGAGAAATACAATATAGTCATCCGAAATAGCATTTCTCCTTTCTCTCGTGGATCTCCGTAATGGCATTTGTTCTTGAGGTTGTTGAGTTTGTTCTTCAGGAATGTTTACCTCATTTTCAATGGGAAGATTTGTATTATTGTCTTGAAGTTCTGGAATTGCTTCTTGATTAATATCATAAATAAATTCATGATTATCATCAGTAGCAATTGTAGGAATTTGAACAAATTCCTCTTCAAATACAATTTCCTTAGTATTTCTCCCCTCAAACTCAATATCCTCAAAGAACACCGCATTTCCCGTCTAAAAAATAGTTCTGTTCGTGGGAACAAAAAACTTATAACCCCTTGATTTCTCAGAATATCCAATAAAGTAACAACTAACTGTTTTGGAGTCCAATTTCTTTTCATTAGGCTTATAAGGTCTTGCCTCTGCTGGACATCCCCAAATATGAAAATGCTTTAGGACTGGCTTTTTACCGGTCCAAAGCTCATAAGGAGTTTTAGTTGTTGCTTTAGTTGGAACTCTATTAAGAATATATGCTGCAGTCTTTATTGCTTCTCCCTAGAGAGATTCCGGTAAAGTAGAATGAGAAATCATGCTTCTTACCATATCTTTAAGAGTTCTGTTTCGTCTCTCAGATACACCATTCATGCGAGGAGAACCTGGCATAGTGTATTGAGGTACAATTCCACATTCCTCTAGGAATTTAGCAAATGGTCCTGGACGTTGTTCTCCTGATCCATCATATCGACCATAGTATTCACCACCACGGTCAGATCTGACAGCTTTAATTCTTTTACCAAGCTGATTTTCTACTTCAGCTTTGTATGCCTTAAACACGTCCAGTGCTTGGGACTTCTCACTAATGAGATAAAAGTAGCCATATCTTGAATAATCGTCTATGAACAAAATAAAATATCGTTGACCATTCCAAGAAGCCGTAGGGAATGGCCCACAAATATCAGTATGAATGAGTTCTAAGACGTCTGTAGTTCTGTTGGCACCCAATTTCTTTACATTTGTTTGCTTTCCCTTAATACATCCAATACAAACCTCAAAATTGGAAAAATCAAGAGAATCAAGAATTCCATCACTTACAAGCCTTTCAATTCTGTGTTTAGATATATGACCTAAACGCTTGTGCCAAATTGATGCAGAATTTTCATTTGTTAATTTTTTTTTAGTACCGCGAGTACTTGTATGCAAGGTTTCATTATATGAGGCAACTGTATCAAGTAAATATAGATTATCATAAACCGGCAAAGAACCAGTTGCAATAATACTTGAATTTAAAGAAAGACTAAACTGACAATTTCCAAATGAACAACAATAACCAAATTTGTCCAAAACAGAAATAGAAACCAAATTCCGTCTAAAAGACGGTACAACAAAAGTGTCTTTCAAATCCAAATAAAAACCAGTTCTTAATAATAATCTAAAATTCTCAATAGCCTCGACTTCAACTGATTTGCCATCGCCCACAAAAATGAATCTTTCATCATCACTTGGCTTTCGGCAGCTCAGGCAACCCTGCATAGAAACACTAATGTGAGTAGAAGCACCAGAATCTACCCACCAAGTGTGACTCGGTACTGAAGTTAAATTAACCTCAGAGCAAACTAAAGTAAGAGATTCACCTTTCTTTGCACGCCATGCGTGATATTTGGTACAGTCCCTCTTCAAGTGTGTGGATTGCCGACAAAAGAAACAACTAAATTCCTCATTTTCTTTAGTTTGTTGTTTCTTTTGCACGGGACCACCTGCAACTTCTTTAGGGTTCTTCCTTTTATTCCTTTTATCTCTGAAATTACTTCCTGAAGCCAAATGAGCACTTTCAGTCCGATCTTGCTTCAATCTCTCTTCTTCTTGCACACAGTATGAAATGAGCTCATTAAGAGTCCATTTCTCCTTCTGACAGTTATAGCTGACCTTAAACTGATTAAATTGTGCAGGAAGAGAGATCAAAACCAAATGCACGAGCAGTTCATCAGAAATCTCTAACTTTAGTGCTTTTAGTTTTGAAGCAAGGTGAGACATTTCCATTATGTACTCCCTTATGTTTCCTTTTCCCTTATACTTCATTGAGGTCAAGCTTGCAAGAAGCGTGCTTGTTTCAGCCTTATCATTTTTTGCAAAACGTTTCTCAATTTCCTCAATGAATTCCTTAGCATTAGTGACTTCAGAGATATCACCCCTAAACGTTTCTGGAATTCCTCGCTTAATGATCATTAGACACATGCGATTTGATCTTTCCCATTTTTCAAGGTCCTGTTTTTCAACAAGGGTACCTTGATCCGTAATAGTGGGTCGATCAATCCGAAGCGCAAGGTCTAGATCCATAAACCCGAGGATAATCAAAACATTTTCTTTCCAATCTTTAAAGTTATTTCCATTCAGTATAGGAATAGAATTGACATTGGCAGATATTGTAGATGCGGAAGCATTAACTGGAATTAAAACAAAAGAATACTATGAACACATTTTTACATCTTGATTAATAAATTCACATTGAGATTTTTCCATCATAAAAAAAAAAAAATATCTAGCACAACATTAATATTTAGTCTTTGGACAGAAATATTAACTTGTAAGTGATATTTTTGTGCAATGATCAAATACTGACAATAAATCCTGTCAAACAATAATTCTATCTTTGGATTGAATTATTGTTCACATGGAACCGAATAATCGTCACATATTTATCATCACAGGTACTTCTGTAATTCGGCCCGACAATATTAATCTTTCTTTGGACCGATATAATATCCGCATGAATTACAGACGTACTTATCATTTAAAATCCATACCGAATCAACATTCACAAGATAAATTACTTTGGTAATTAATATGTTGTTTCAATTGATTGGTTTAAAATAATAAACTCCTTAAATCTCAAAAAAAAACTTTATTGAATTTATTAATTAAATTCTTAATTCCTTAAGTTCTTAATTATTTTATTTACGATAATTATCTAGAAAAACTCAAGTAAACCCTAAAACTTTTAATATTTTTCTGTAAATCTTAATCTCAATATCATGAAAATCTTATACGATTATAAAAATCTTAATCTTAATCATAATCTTATATGATGAAAATCTTAATCTTAATATCAAGAAAATCTTATACGATTATAAAAATCTTAATCTTAATCATAATCTTATATCATGAAAATCTTAATCTTAATATCAACAAATTAACATAGAGATCGGCTCTGATACCAATTGTAGGGTTTCTTTATTCCTAGTTCATGATTCTAACTCGTTAGATTTCTTTTAGGTTTTAATCTATAATCCTATAGATTGATAATATCTAACATGCATGAATCACAAACCTAATACATGAATCTCTATGTTCATGAGTTGATTAAATAAGCAGAAGCGTACCTGGATTCATGATGAAGAAGATCTTTGAATTGGGTTTGCTCTTCCAATTCTACAAGCGGTTTTCTCCCTTATTCTCTCTAACGATGGAGGTTAATGAGAGATGAAAACTTATCACTTATGAATCGGGGAACCACAACCCTTTATATATTTGTTATTTATTTATTATTTAACCATCATAAATAATAAATAAATTTGACGGTTTCTACACATAACTTCCATACCATTAATTATATTAATTATGTAACTTACTCAATAAAAATAATAAATGCTTAATGATCACCTTATTTTTATTGAGTTCCAAATAAAAAATAGCCCAAACACATTTTATATATATATTTGTCCAATAAATCTAACATCAAGAGGATGACCAAGAAATTCAAAATGAGGGTGATCATCAAAATCTAGAAGAAGAGACCATTGTTGAGGTTATTATGGAAGCCAAAGAGATATTTGAAGTATGTTGTGAGAATGAGACGACGATAAAGTCTCTAGAAAAAAGTGAGGAAAGTGAAAAAAAGAAAGAGTGGGAGAAAGAAAACTTGAGACTTGTATTGAGATTAAAGAGAAAAAGGGTTCGGTTATTCGAGTTGGTGAGAAGAATGTTGTTTTGTTTTCAAAACGACACATACAAGAATTTGTAACCGAAAAGACTTGCTTGCTAACGGGTGCACTTAAACCAAGTGTGCCTACTTTTTCTTTCGAATTCTTGCAGGAAATTAAAACGCTTATTGAAAAGCAAGATTACAAGTTTGCTTTATAAATAAGTCAATGTTGAGCACGTGAGAATTACAAGACCAAAGGGGTTCATAAGAAGCGACACTCTCATCTCAATTCTGCATCTCTTCATGGCCTGAGGTTCAAAGTGAAAAAAATGAAGAGAGCAAGACCACAAGATGCAAATTATTTCAAGTATGCATTACAAGGGGAACATTTGGATTCGAGGACGAATCCTCTTGAAGAAGGGGAGGATAATATGAACCGGGACATATCATCTACATTCATATTCACTCATGGCCGGTTATGAAAGCTCATTAGATTTAATGTTTTATTTGCCAGATTTAGAACTATGTCTTTATGTTATTTCATATCATAGGTTATATTTAATTAGTGGATATTATGACATTAATGCATTTTAGAGTTTGTTAGTTGAATAAGTGGATGTAAGTACAAGAGTTAGTGGCTAAAATTACTCTTGTTAGTGAGGGAGTTAGTGGCTAAAATTACTATTGTTAGTGGGGGAGTTAGTGACTAGAATTTCCAAGGGCTATATATACCTCTTATAGAGTCTTTGTAAAGGACACAACAACAATTATAATCAATTTGAATTAAAGTGGGTTTATCCTTTAAGCTTTGGTTGAGAGCTAATTCTTCCAACTTTTGCAATTTCTTGTGTTTAGATATTGCATGCTAGGATCATTCAAGTGGTGTTGATCATACTTCTTGTGGAGTGATTCGAATCACGAGTTTGGAAACAAGTTTCTTACTCTTGATCTTGATCGTCAAGGTAATCCGTTCTAAACTTTTTCCTTGTGTTGATTCCAATTGCGTTTTTGGGGTTTTCGGGTTTGAGATCTAAAGGTCTTGTTCTTCACCAAGGTTGTTAGATCCACTCATGGGAGTTTCTTAACAATAAGACTCTAGTTGAAGGTCAATTAGGTAAATTTATCAAGACACTATGATCAGATCACAGTGAAAAGTACAAGAACCTTACGTACTAAGACTAATTGATATAAAATGAGATTTTATCTGAACTCTAGCACAAAGTACAATTTGATGAAATTGTGCTGCAAGAGGAGAAACAAGACCTTGTTAGACATGGTCAAAACAATAAAGAACTACACGTCATTATCATACTCTTGTTAGGATATACAATAGAGATTGTATAGTGAGCATGATTTCATCTAAAATGTGTCTACGAGACAATTTTGGGATTATAGAAGAGTAGTAAAGTTAGTTTACAACCCTTCGAGTTTTGGAAATTTTAAGCTTACATGGTGAAACTTGAATATGTTCAATAGTCTTGATAAGTTAGTTCCAATTGAAACCACTAAATAGTTAACAAAAGTTGTTAACAATTTAATTACATTTGATAGTCAAATGGATCCTAGTCTTAAATTGGATAAGCCTCATCGTAGTGGGAGAGTTATGAGATGACTCGACCATTTTGAGGGTTTAATTGAAGCCTAAGTTTTTATATTAGATGACAAAATTTAGAGCTATTGGCATGGATTAGTAAACCAAAGTCATAAACCTCAAGATAAAGTATATATACTTTATCTAGAACTTGTAGATATTCTTGATGGGATAAAACTCATAGCTTATGAATATATCTACAAAAGTAAAAGATTTGTAAATAGGAAGGTACAAACCTTCAAAATAAGACTAATGGCAAATATAGTGGGAGAAAGTAAATCATGAGTAATCTTTCTCATTTGTTGTGATGCTAGAGTCTATAAGCATTCCCTAATTCATAGTTGCATATGAGATATGTCAAGTGAAGGTTTAAGAAATCTTTTATGAAAAGAAATCTTAAATAATGCATTTACAAATCAATTACGTGGGTTCATTTTCAAAAAATCAAAAGCAAAAGGTTTGCAAGTAGTAAAGGTTCATTTATGAAATGAAATTGATCACTAGATTTTTGAAGGTAAGACTGATAAAAGTATAAAAAACTATAACTTTGAATAAATATTAATGATCTTGTATATACAAGAAAATTATTAATTACTTAGTGGAGTTTTCTCATATTTTATGTGGATGACTTATTACTCATTGTGAATGATGTAAGATTTCAATCCAACATAAAATGTTGACTACCTAACCAATTCCAAATGAATGATTTAAATTACTTGGTATGTCGTATAAATAGAGATTTCGAGGACAAAATGTTATTTATGTCTCACACATCTTATATTGACAAAATTGTTGTCAAGTATATGATGTAGTACTTCAAAAATGATAATGTGTCATCCTTACCTGAAGTTTATCTACTCTAAGGAATAATATTTTCAGTCTCAAAATGTTGAGAACATAAGATTTGTTGGGAATGACTAACCCATGTTCAATAATGAAGGAAACTCCCTTCCAAGAATCCCACATTGAAAGATTTTCAATTGGAAAAAGGGTATAAATAGGGGAATCTTTTATTGAACATGCAAAAGTGGTTCGGTTTGGTTTAACCGCGCTATGCGCGAAAAAAAGATGATCTTTTTTAAACCGTTTTTTCAATTAATACAAAACATTTTGTGAATTAATATAAAACGGATCTGAATTTAAATTCTAAAACCGATAATCCTTTTGAAACCCCCATCTGAATTTAATTTCAGGTTAAATTCTTTTTGAAACCTCCCGTTTGTGTTCGGTATAAAAGGGGGAAGGTTGGGAGAGTTCAAATCATTCAAACATCTTCTTCATATCTTTTCTTTGTCAAACATTATGAGCAACGAGTTTTATCTACAGTCCAATCCCTACCTGACGAGTGTACGTCAGTGACGGGTGTTGCGTTAACCTTGGGGAGCAACTGACGACAGACGATTCACACCGAGGTCGTGCCGCAATTGCTTTCAAGGCAGTGGAATCCACGGCGCAACAATTCCATTTCTGACCATTTTCGACTAACAAGATTGTCTATCTACGTTTGAGTGGGAGAAAATCTAATGTACACATGAGACATAACATTTGACAGTAAAATTGGTTAGCATATACTAGTTAACCCAGTGGTATGACAATTGCGTGGAAAATTTAAAAAAAACAAAATTCTCAAAAAATATCTATGGATAATATGAGAAATTATACTTTTGTGTATAATAAGTCTTTGAACATTTAATTTTGTGCTTAATAAATCCACAAACTTAAAAAAATGTTTACTATTGTAACGACCCGTAATTTTAGATTAACCACAAGCACGTTATTATAACTAACCCTGAAGTTTATTTGAAATAAAAGGAATGCGCTCCGAAAAATTCGGCAGCACAACGACGTAACCTCAATAACTACCCAATTATGTAACACCTGAATAGCAGAAAAACTCAACAAAACCCCGCACTTCAGGTAAAGAAAGACACCATCTAGTTCAACAACGCTCTCAGTCAGAAAAATAAATATAAAACCCTCCAGGTCGAAATCCTAAAAGACAACTCAAGTCTAACTACAAAACATACAACCTTATTAACTTTATAAGACCAATGTTGAACTCTAAAACGAACGGAAACAAGAAGAGGATAATAACTTTAGCCCGTACACAACTTTTAGCCTTAAGCCAACTACTAGAAATAACACAAAAAGACTGAAACCAACGGAAGCAACTTCATAAATAAATAAAAATTGACTAACTATAAATACATAAAAGAGATTCAACTAATGGTCCCTTTTTCTCACGTCTCCTCGTCAGCATCACCAAGCTCGTAGTAGTACTCATCACCTGCAAAAATTGCATAATTTGTGGGAGTCAGTACATAACACGTACTGGTAAGTAGCTCCTACCTGAGGAGCCACCAAACAACAAACATACATACATCACAACGATGTGCTTCTCACATCAAACATATCAACAATAATCATTTGAACATGCTCAATACATAAATAACAACAACATCATGCATACACTCGTGTCATACATATCCATTGACTAACTTGAGCTCTAAAAAGCTCTCTCAAAATACAACCGAGTACTAACAACTCTATCCAGTTCTTCTCAAACTCCATTGAGTCCTCTCCGACTCAACCCTAGCTTCACAAGCTCTCTTAGACTCTACTGAGTTCCCTAAGTCCACTCTCGGACTCCACTGCATTATCTCAACTCAACTCAACTCAACTCGTGGCCCTCACAAGCCCTCTGAGACTAACTCCTTCGAGTCACATCGACCCCTGACCATTTATACCCAGGGCCTCAACACTTCTCTACGGCGCTCAGCGTTCGACCCTTGCCCATTTATACCCAAGGCCTCGAACTGTTGCATCGCCCCTTGACCATTTGTACCCAAGGCGCACCGATGACTTTGCAACGTGTTGGCCCTTCCCGTGGCGCCCAACACTTGCTTCAACCATGGTGACATATCACCCTTCGACCATTTGTACCCGAGGTGCACTGATATTCACCCTACTTTCCTTAGTGACATACTACCCCTCGACCATTTGTACCCGAGGCGCACTAGTATTCACTGAACATTCCCTGTAACCACAAGTTACACTCTTTTCTCACAGCCTCGCTAGACTACATGAATCCTACGTCATGCAATTAGACCAAACTCGAAACCACCCAACATGAATATGTACAGCACACCCACAACACATTTATCATGTTGTCCAATCAACACATCATACACAAATAACTTCACCACAATGCAGCACACACATCAATGATCGCATCATCAGATCAATATATTCAAAACCCCATTGAAATATACTAAGCACTCAGTAGTGCAAAGCCCTATCAAAGAAACCATATTCAACAACACATATTGCTAAGCACTCATATGTGCTTAGTCTTAACAGAGAACATATATATCCAATAGCACACGATTATGCTAAGCATTCACATGTGCTTAGTCTTATCAAGGAATTCACAAACAACAACATATGGATTTCTAAGCACTCAGATGTGCTTAGTCTTATCAGAGAGATCATAAACTAAAACATATGTATTGCTAAGCACTCAGGTGTGCTTAGTCTTATTAGAGACACAACAACATACATGGTGTTGGGATTTATGCCCTAAAGTCTCGTAATTAATTAATAATTATTTGATAATTATTTTATTATTAATATTTGCAATTTATAATATTCATTATATAAATAAAATCCAAGGTTATTAGTGTAATCTTGAACTGTATGTAGTTGACATACGGGAGGATCATGTTCAAGTAATAACCTAAAGGGTCTATAGTATATGGATAAGGTTGGGTGCCTTATCCTGGTAACACTATTGATACGGCCCACTTTGTAATTGTTACAAATGATTTGATCCAAATCATTCATGTAGAGACATGTGAGTGGGGGTATCCTATACAATAAGTTTGTATAAGACTGGACCACGAAATATATAATCTCTCTTTATAAATCCGTTATTTGAGAAGATTAGTATTTCACAGGATGATCATATGTGACTCGATCTTAATCCTGAGTGAGTTATGAACTCCTGCCTGTGAGGGCTCGTCCTTTGATTTGTATGGGTGAGAATGGCCTTTATAGCCGATTCAATAAGCCTACCATTTTGGGGACTTGACCAAATAGGGAGTTGGGAACATAAGTTTCACAAGATGGAATTCACTTCTTCCCATATAGGGAAAGTAGATGAGTAGTTCCCTTAAGTGCTGATTTCGGGACTTGAACAATGGGGCCCCACCCTCTCACTGGATCGAGAGGGACTTGGTTTATGGTTGGATCATAAACAAGTTGTTCATTAGAGAATCAGTGGTACTTAAGGTGTAAGATGTAATTACAGGGGTAAAACAGACTTTTGACCCAGCTGTAATTACGAACAACTCGTGAAGGATCGACTTGCATGTAATGGTTATATCCATGGACACAACTTGTCCTACAGTGCATAAGAGTGCAACTCTAGGCCTATAGTGGAGTGACCTAGAGTTAATGAATGAAAGTCAATTAATTAAAGAGTTTAATTAATTAATTTTGTATCATTGGAGCTTATAAATCTGTAGGTCCATAAGATCCCCTTGCTAGCTCATAGTAACACTAAAAGGATCAATTTAGTTGAAAGAAAAATTTGAAATATTCAAATTATTATTTAATATATTTGATATATTAAATGTAGAAGAGTAAAATATGATTATTGTATTTGATACATTAAATATTAGAGGAAATAGTTTATGTATATGATACATTAATATTAAAAACTATATACATATGTTATTTGAATAAGATTCAAATTGGTTTAAAGTATATTATAAAAGATTAATTTTATAATATTTGAATAAGATTCAAATAAATATAAAATGCATATTTTAATATATTAGATATTAAAATGTATTTTGTAAAATAAAATTAATTCCTAAAAGCCTTATTATAAATAAGACATTTAGGTTTAGCCAAAGTGTTGGCCAAACACACCACTCACCCTCTGCAGAGAGAATTGTTCTCTCATTCTTTCAAAGAGCTCCCACAAGCCTTGATCCCGTGTTCGAGTCATAGCGAGGAAGATCTCGTGGAAAAAGGAACACAAGAAGATGATTCATCAAAGGTAATTTCATATATGCTTAACTTGTATGTTAATTTAATTCTAAATAAACCAAAGTAACGATCCCAAACGCTTCCGCTGCGGGGAATGAAGAGTTCATTCCCTTCAATTGGTATCAGAGCAACTTTGTTTTTAATTAGAATTAAAAGTTCATGGTGGGTATTTTAATTTTATCATATATGTGATGTATGTGGTTTGCGAATTGACTGTTTAGGCATATTTATGGCATTAAGTTTATTGCTTTGATTAGATCAAATTGTAAAACCTATAAAGGTTAGGATTGTTGTAATTTGAAAAGTTATAGTTCGCTGGAATATCGCTTGCTGCATACGATTGCGACAGTTTCAAATTCTCAAATTGAGTTGAATTTCAAAGTAGACAGGCCGCGTATGAAATAAATTTGTAAATTGTGAGTGTCACCCACAATTGAAGAAGCAAGCATTAGATTTACAGATTAATGAATTCAATTCAGAATTGAATTAAGAATTGTTATTCGGCTGCAACTTGTGAATTCAATTGTGAAGTCAAATTGAATTATGAATTCAAAGAAGGTCTTCAAATTTAATTATCATATGGAAACGCGATGAAGCTGACAAGGTGGGAGATTGATATAATGTTGATCAAACCATTTTTTTTTATTTGCGATGGGAAACGTGAAGATGCTGCTCAAATTCTAAAGACAAAATTTAGGGTTTCTAAACTCTAATTTTGATGGATCCAAAAAGGAAAGAGATTTGAAGACCAAGATATGTCTTGGATTTAAATTATTGTAATTTAAATTAGTTTTCAATTTCTTAGGATATGCCAAATATGCCGGTCAATTTTGCTGTGTTATTAATTTTAATTACGCATGTTGATGTATGATTTAAATTTTAATTGATTGCATAGAGTATGCCATCTAGATTAAAATCCCACCATAGATTAAGCATGATCATGCATTTTAATTATTTTTAATATAAGTGTTATATTTGAAATATTATAATTAAAATGCTTTCTAATTTGATTAGATGATTTCCTAATATGTTTATATTTCCATATTTACAATATAATTGTTATATTTGGAAATTTTAAATTAGGATACTTCCTTTTATAATAGGAATTCATATTTTTCTAATATTGATTAGGATGTCTTTTCCTAGATATAGTGATATCAGGTAAATCTTTCCTAATAAGATTGAGAAATCTTTCCTAATAAGATTGGGAAATCTTTATTGAGATATCTTTTCCCCATAAGTATTAGGATATTTTCCCAATGAGCTTAGGATATTTTCGTGAGATTAGATTTTTTCTTTTCTTATTTAAAAGATAATTTAATTCATTCTTTAAATAGTTTAAATATTTGAATTTAGTTTATCTT
Organism: Herpetospermum pedunculosum; assembly: GCA_028017165.1. Taxonomy (NCBI): domain Eukaryota; kingdom Viridiplantae; phylum Streptophyta; class Magnoliopsida; order Cucurbitales; family Cucurbitaceae; genus Herpetospermum; species Herpetospermum pedunculosum. The sequence goes on from CM051522.1 coordinate 53,762,200, forward strand.
TTATTCTAATAAGATTAGAATATATGATAATCTTTAATTTTGTTTTAAAGGGTTTAAAATTGTTAAAAAATTCAAGATTATCCATAAGGTGAATTAGTTTTTAATAAGATTAAAAACATTGCTTAAAATAAACTTAAGTTCATTGATCTAGTAATTAATAGTTAATTAAAGATTAATGAATTTGAAATAAAAATTGACTATAATGGAACCCTGTCTAAGAAAGGTTACTCGGGTGAGGTACTTAAGTTGACTGAAAAGGAACACCTCTACCTAAGAACTGGCCTGGGGTTGAATTAGTCAAATTTTATTTTATTTCATTAAGCAGGCTCATAATGTGATTAGTTTTAAATAGTTTAATATACTTGATAATTCACATTAAAATCAATCCAACCAACATAAGGGTTATGAAAGGGTAGATTGAAAAACTTAGATAAATGAGATTAGCCTAATTTGTCTAAGTAATAGAAAACCCTATTTCATAATACTTAGTGGGAGAAAGACATATGTCAAAATCACCCTACGGTCTCTACCATAGATTCACAACGTGAGATTCATGTGAGGCCTCGAGGCGGCTTTGGACCGTCCCCCTACGGAAGGTGTTTACATGGGTCAATATCAGGGTGAATCTCTTGAGAAAGTATTTTTAAATAGTAAGTGGGAAAGGAAATGTGTCAACATATCCTACGGTCTCTATCATTGGATCATAAACGTGAGATTCATGTGGGGCCTCGCGGCGGCTTTTGGACCGTCCCCCTACGGAAGGTGTTTACATGGGTCAATATCAGGGTGAATCTCTTGAGAAGGATAGGATTGTAATTTTATTTCCAATACTTGACCTACCCTACGGCGGCACTTGTTGGGATAAAATTATAGAATCTAAAATGATGGGTTACACTTACAAAGATATCATTAAGATTGTTAATGATTTTCTTGACCAAACTAATGGTAACTAAATGTTATAGAAATAAGAGTTATTTTGGGATAACACTTGGTTGAGATTGTCTCGGTTTAGTGAAGGAGCATTTGACCTACCCTACGGCGGCAGTTGTTCTAACTCACTAAAGTATCATAGCATTAGAAATTAATGTTTTAGGGTTCATTTATCAAATTGTTTGTTTTCTATGCTGAAATTGAATAAATATTGATTGCATGTTGTTAAATAATATTTTTTTTTATATATATATATTTCAATATTATGTCTATTTCTCTCAATTTTATTTTTCGTTGCTAATTTGTCAAATTGAGAAAATAATATCACTTGAAAAAATAATGTTAACACTATATAATGACCGTGTAAATTGTTTTCTTTAATTTGTCTTTATTGAGAAATGTTCTCAAAAACCTGTTGCCAATGCTAATCGAATTGTTCGTAAAGCACATGATTAATAAATCAATATAACGAGATGGCTTATACAAATTTTCTATTTGACATATTAGATGTCAAGCTAAGAAGATAAAGAAGATGACAACAACATATGAGATATTGTTGAAGTCAATAAAAGCTAGATTTAGATATTTATCTAAATAATCTCAAAATTTAAGTATTACCAAAATCCAAAAAAAGAAACCATATGACTGTAGCTAAAAGAAAATAGTTTCTAAATTAGCAAAGTAGTCATAATGAGAGGAATTTATGAAATACCTCTATGAGAAGAACATGGATAAAAGTAAATTTGATTTACTAGATTTTTTGTGGAAAATAATCATTACCACCTATATAGTAGATTCAGATCCACTATTTAGATTTGTTCTTCATTACACTTTATATAGTTCTTGGAAAATACTTAATGATGTAGAATGATCTCTACTTGTTGGCACCAGAAAACCCATCTCAATTAATGTAGTGGGAGACATTAAGATGTCCAGAAAAAATAATTGTTATTTAATGCTGAATATGGTGATTTTAGTACCATAGGAGAAATTCAATTTCTCTAACTTTATTACTAATAAAATGTTCATATAGTATGAATATTTTAGTACTAAATTTTTATTTTCAAAATTGTTTGAAAAATTCAGCTGAAAAATAAGAATAATTTCTATGTGTTAAATTATTAACATATAAAATACTACACAGTGAGATATTCAGGATTATAGAATCCAGAATATAAAGACAATTTATATTCTCCTAGAATATGATACTTGTCTTTGGCATTCAAGATTGATTATGATCAATTTGAATAAAAAGACTACTACGAAGTGATTCTCTAAATGTTAGAGTTAATTACTTTATATGTCTTAATTTCTTGCCTTTCATGCAAGATAATCAATAGGTTTTTGTTGGAAAAGCCTACAGGCCAAAGAACACTTATGAATATTTCATCACTCTAGCTGATGACTATTCAAGAAATAAGTATCGTAACCTAATGCAACATAAGTCTGAATATTTTGAAAAGTTCAAGGACTATAAGACTCAAGTTGAAGGTAACTTAGGTAAATCTATCAAGATACTATGATCAGATCACAGTGAAAAAGTATATGAACCTTATGTACTAAGACTAATTGATAGAAAGTGAGATTTTATCTCAACTCTAGCACAAAGTACAATTGTGTGAAATTGTGCTGTAAGAGGAGAAACAAGACCTTGTTAGACATGGTCAGAACAATAAAGAATTATACGTCATTATCAGACTCTTGTTAGGATATACAATATAGATTGTATAGTGAACATGATTCTATCTAAAAGGTGTCCATGAGACAACTTTGAGATTATAGAAGAATAGTAAAGTTAGTTTACAACCCTTCGAGTTTTTGGAGTTTTAAGCATACATGCTGAAACTTGAATATGTTCAATAGTGTTGAAAAGTTGGTTCCAAGTGAGGCCACTAAATAGTTAACAAAAGTTGTTAAGAATTTAATTACATTTGATAGTCAAATGGATCCTAGTCATGAATTGGATAAGCCTCATCGTAGTGGGAGAGTTATGAGATGACCCGACCGTTACAAGAGCTTATATGAAGCTTAAGTTGTCGTATTAGATGACAAAATGTAGGGCTTCTTGACCTCAAAGTTGAAATGATGGTCAATGACAAAGACTAGTAGACCAAAGTCATAAATCTCGAGATAGAGTAGATGTACTCATCTTTATCTAGAACTTGTAGATATTCGTGATGGGGTAAAACCCATAGGTTTTGAATATATCTACAAAAGTAAAAGATTTGTAAATAAGAAGGTACAGACCTTCAAAATAAGACTAATGACAAATATAGTGGGAGAAAGTAAACCATGGATAAACTTTCTCATTTGTTGTCATATTAGAGTATATAAGCATTTCCTAATTCATTGTTGCATATGAGATATGTCAAGTGAAGGTTTAAGAAATCTTTTTTGAAAAGAAGTCTTAAAGAATGCATTTACAAATCAATTACATGAGTTCAATTTCAAAAATCAAAAGCAAAAGGTTTGCAAGCAGTAAATGTTCATTTATGAAATGAATTTGATCACTAGATTTTTGAATGTAAGGTTTGATAAAAGTATAAAAAACTATGACTTTGAATAAATATTAATGATATTGTATAGACAAAGAAATCATTAATTACTTAGTGGAATTTTCTCATATTTTATGTGGATGACTTACTACTCATTGTGAATGATGTAAGATTTCAATCCAACATAAATTGTTGACTATCTAACCAATTCCAAATGAATGATTTAAATTACTGGGTATGTCCTAAAATAGAGTTTTCGAGGACAAAATGTTATTTATGTCTCACACATCTTATATTGACAAATTTGTTGTCAAGTATATGATGTAATACTTCAAAATGATAATGTATCATTCTTGCATGAAGTTTAGATTGTCTAAGGAATAGTGTCCTCAGACATTTCAAAATGTTGAGAACATAAGATTGATTATCTACGTTTGAATGGGAGAAAATCTAATGTACACTTGAGACATGACATTTGACAGTAAAATTGGTTAGCATTTATTAGTTAACCCAATGGTATGACCATTGCACGAAAAAATAAAAACTTTTCTCAAAATATCTATGGATAAATTGAGAAATTATATTTTTGTGTATGAGGTTAAAGATTTGATCTTTACGAGATGCACTCGTTTTAACAAAGATTTATGGAAATCTATGTTTACCCTAGATGATGGAGTATGGTATGCAATTTAAATGTTCTTACTTATGAAGTAAAGAACTTGCATAACTCAAATAATTTCTTATTGGTCTGAAAGATGTTTCAGATATAGTTAAGCCTAAAACGTTTTATGTAATGGCTAAACTTAAGGAACTTAGATAACATCAATATATAGGGTATCCTGAGAGAGAAAGAATCGTGGTAGGATCAAGATGACTTTTAATTGACAATCGTTTTGATCTATATAAAAAGACTTTCCAGGCTAAAGTGTTTGAAAGCCACCTAGAATGTCTAGGATTATGAGACATGTCTCATCTTCACTAGGGCAAGTAGGAGAACATGTTGGGTGTAGAGTATGCCCTAGGATACATGTCTCACCGGCTTTAGTGCAAGTGGGAGATTGTTGGGATTTATGCCCTAAAGTCTCGTAATTAATTAATAATTATTTGATAATTATTTTATTATTAATATTTGCAATTTATAATATTCATTATATAAATAAAATCCAAGGTTATTAGTGTAATCTTGAACTGTATGTAGTTGACATACGGGAGGATCATGTTCAAGTAATAACCTAAAGGGTCTATAGTATATGGATAAGGTTGGGTGCCTTATCCTGGTAACACTATTGATACGGCCCACTTTGTAATTGTTACAAATGATTTGATCCAAATCATTCATGTAGAGACATGTGAGTGGGGGTATCCTATACAATGAGTTTGTATAAGACTGGACCACGAAATATATAATCTCTCTTTATAAATCCGTTATTTGAGAAGATTAGTATTTCACAGGATGATCATATGTGACTCGATCTTAATCCTGAGTGAGTTATGAACTCCTGCCTGTGAGGGCTCGTCCTTTGATTTGTATGGGTGAGAATGGCCTTTATAGCCGATTCAATAAGCCTACCATTTTGGGGACTTGACCAAATAGGGAGTTGGGAACATAAGTTTCACAAGATGGAATTCACTTCTTCCCATATAGGGAAAGTAGATGAGTAGTTCCCTTAAGTGCTGATTTCGGGACTTGAACAATGGGGCCCCACCCTCTCACTGGCCCGAGAGGGACTTGGTTTATGGTTGGATCATAAACAAGTTGTTCATTAGAGAATCAGTGGTACTTAAGGTGTAAGATGTAATTACAGGGGTAAAACGGACTTTTGACCCAGCTGTAATTACGAACAACTCGTGAAGGATCGACTTGCATGTAATGGTTATATCCATGGACACAACTTGTCCTACAGTGCATAAGAGTGCAACTCTAGGCCTATAGTGGAGTGACCTAGAGTTAATGAATGAAAGTCAATTAATTAAAGAGTTTAATTAATTAATTTTGTATCATTGGAGCTTATAAATCTGTAGGTCCATAAGGTCCCCTTGCTAGCTCATAGTAACACTAAAAGGATCAATTTAGTTGAAAAAAAAATTTGAAATATTCAAATTATTATTTAATATATTTGATATATTAAATGTAGAAGAGTAAAATATATTTATTGTATTTGATACATTAAATATTAGAGGAAATAGTTTATGTATATGATACATTAATATTAAAAACTATATACATATGTTATTTGAATGAGATTCAAATTGGTTTAAAGTATATTATAAAAGATTAATTTTATAATATTTGAATAAGATTCAAATAAATATAAAATGCATATTTTAATATATTAGATATTAAAATGTATTTTGTAAAATAAAATTAATTCCTAAAAGCCTTATTATAAATAAGACATTTAGGTTTAGCCAAAGTGTTGCCAAACACACCACTCACCCTCTGCAGAGAGAATTGTTCTCTCATTCTTTCAAAGAGCTCCCACAAGCCTTGATCCCGTGTTCGAGTCATAGCGAGGAAGATCTCGTGGAAAAAGGAACACAAGAAGATGATTCATCAAAGGTAATTTCATATATGCTTAACTTGTATGTTAATTTAATTCTAAATAAACCAAAGTAACGATCCCAAACGCTTCCGCTGCGGGGAATGAAGAGTTCATTCCCTTCACATGGTTCATATAACACATAATATAAAGTAATCAGTAAAGCATGCGTTCGAACATACAACAAATATCAAACAGACTCCATAAGTAAGAATTACTTATCTTACATCCTACAACGCTTTCATGGCTATTCAAGAGGTTTCACTTGAGATTTATCCAAGACGATCCAATTCCTAGCTGGTGGGTAACCAAGGGTGTTTGGAATGATTCGGAGCTGGGAACAACGAGTTTCTGCTCATTAGGTTTGAAAACACAGCACTAATAAATTTTGACCTTCCCATGCAGCTCCGACGGTTCCGGCGGTGGCTGTTTGAAGGTATCTAGACATCCATCAACATGGTTCATGATGTAGGTAGTGGCTTGGGCGAGGAGAAAAGAGTCATCCAGATGCAAACAATATTTGCCTAGTTCTATTCCCTGCACCGCAAAGTTCAACTTCCGTGAGCACGTCGAATACCATTTTTTAAGTTGCGGATTTGTCGTCTCCGCCGCCTCCAGCCGTTGCACGTAGCCAAGACATTTGACAGCGCTCGTATGGGCAATGTTAAGGGTGTTGTTGATCGAGAAATTTCGGCCAATCAACGGTCGCCACGTGTCTTAATCACGGTCGGTGGATCAGATAAACTTGACCGAGCAAATTCGGTCACACCGTAATTGGGCTCGAAATCGGGCCGGTCCAAAAAAGATATTCCAAAGACAATTTGGCCCGAAGGTCAAGCCCACTGGGCTCAAAATTCAAAAGCTCATTTGAACCAAGCCCATTGGGTCCAAGCCCAAGCCCATTGGATTCAGGCCCAAGCCCACCAGGCCCATGAGAACTCTATAAATAGAGAGCTCATTTTCATTTGCAAGGTTCAGAAAATTTCTACTCCTAAGAGCTCAGAGAGAATTCCCAAGCAACAAAGACTCCCTGAATCCTTGGAAGACTGAACGATCATCCAACATCGAGAACAAGCTGCGAAGCCCTCGAAACAAATCCAACATCGAGAACAAGTTGCGAAGCCCCCGAGATACATTTACATTTAAGAGAGAGAATCAGAGGATCAAACATTAGAGATTGTAATCCACTACGCACTGATACATACAATTAAATCAAATTCAAATTTCATTTACACGTGTCGAATGTCCATCCTTCGTTCGAAATCTCGTGTGAACAGATTGACACGCCCAGTGGGACCTCTCTACCTTTCATCTCTCTCTCTAATAAAAAAAAATTAACAATGGCATCAAAGAAAACAACATCCAAGGCTATCAGTTCCAACAGCCCTTACAGGGGACCTACCACCCGCAGCCGCTTCATCAAAGAAGCCTCGCAGACGGACGAGCACACTTCTGTCATCGTGAGCAAAATATACAAACGACTGACGGAGTCCGCGCAGGTTGGGATAATCATCAAGGACAATCCCTTGTTCGATGAAGCTGCTCCTTCTTCTGATCAGTCGGAGAGGGTGTCTGACTCCAACGTATCTGTAATGATGGCGGATGCGCGCACTAACGACGAAGCGATGGCTGAAATGGAAAAGAAAATTAAATTTATGATGAAAGCAGTCGATGACAAAGACTTCGAGATTGCCCAACTGAGGAGTCAGATGCAAAGTCGTGAGGTCGCGGAGTCAAGTCTAACTCTTGCGGCCAGAAGGAGTGACAAAGAAAAAATGGTCATCCAGGAAGACCAAGCGCAACACTCAACGTCGGTCGCTTCCTTATCTGTCCAACAACTGCAGGACATGATTACCAACACCATCCGAGCCCAGTACGGTGGACCAGCCTAGAGCACTCTCTCGTATACCAAACCGTATTCCAAGAGGATCGACAACTTGAGGATGCCCACCAGGTACCATCCGCTAAAATTTCAACAGTTCGATGGGAAGGGCAATCCTAAAAAGCACATTGCCCACTTCGTCGAAACGTGCGAGAACGCTGGAACTCGCGGAGACTTGCTGGTTAGGCAATTCGTCCGAACTTTGAAAGGAAACGCCTTTGACTGGTACACTGACTTGGAACCCAGGACGATTGACAGTTGGGAACAGTTTGAGAGAGACTTCTTGAATCACTTCTACAGCACGAGGCGGACAGTCAGCATGTCTGAACTCTCGCACGCTAGCCAAAGAATGGGCGAGCCAGTCGTCGATTTCATTAACCGTTGGAGATCGTTGAGTCTTGACTGCAAGGACCCACTCACAGAAGTGTCTGCTGTCGAGATGTGCATCGGCGGCATGCATTGGGGATTTCACTACATCCTACAAGGGATAAAGCCCCAACATTCGAGGAGTTAGCAACTCGCGCCCATGATATGGAGCTGAGTATTGCCAATAGAGGAAACAAAGACCTCTTAATCCCCGACGTAAAGAAAACAAAGACGGAAATGAAGGGCGTTGGAAAGATCACGAAGAAGGTCGTGCAAGAATTTATGGTCGTCAACGCGACCCCTTTAAGGTTTTCCTCCAAAGGAAAGGAAAACAAAACGGAAGCAAGAAATGACAAAGGCGAAAGACGTCGCCTTACTTTGAAAGAAAGACAAGAAAAAGTCTACCCGTTTCCAGACTCTGACATCCCCGATATGTTAGAGCAATTGCTGGAAACGCAACTCATCCAACTGCCAGAATGCAAACGACCGGAGGAGTTAGGAAAGGTAAATGATCCTAACTACTGCAAATACCATCGGGTCGTCAGTCATCCTATAGGCAAATGTTTTGTCTTAAAAGAGCTAATCATGAAGTTAGCTAGTGAAAAGAGGATTGAGTTGGATCTCGACGAGGTAGCTCAAGCAAATCACGCCGCCGTAACATTGAACTCCGGTGTTCAATTATCTCCTGTTTCACCTAAGAAGCAAGAGGAGAGTTTGATCCAGTTTGGGACTTGCGAACCTGTAATTGTTCGATTCGAACATGAAATCCTACCGGAGACTTCGCGGGTGAAGCTCGAACCCATTGGGGATGAGGATGAAGGATGGACCGTCGTAACTCGTCGGAAATGCGGCGACAGAGACTTGTCCAGAAAGAAGCCCGCCTACTTCGAGAGTATAGGCGAAAAAGCAAACTTCCAAAGAGAAAAGGAAGAAAGAGTATGAGAAGGCCTAAGCTTGTCGTGGAGGAAAACAAAGACCTCCCTCGACCCCAGCAGCCTATGACCCTACGGGAATTTTTGCCCAAGGGATTCTTTAATGAAAAGCAAGAAGAAATATTTGAAGCTGCTACGTGCCACGTCGTTGGCGCAATCGAGGATGATAACGCCACTCCGAGTTCATTGGAGTTGGTAACAAAGCTGGAGGATACACCTTCCCTCAATGTAGTAGATCCGCCTCAAATGAACAAAACTGCTCACGTCGACATGTTGAAGGACTCTAATGTTTCAGAACCTTCAACCTCTACAGCACATGCATGCGCGTCCGATTGCATGTCCATAAGCTTCACCGATGATGATTTTATGTTGGGGTCAAAACCTCACAATAGACCTTTGTTTGTCTCAGGATACATTCGAGAACAGAGGGTCGGTCGAATCCTCATTGATGATGGATCGACCCTCAACATAATGCTGAAATCAGTCATGAAGGAGATTGGCATCCTGATGGAAGAGCTATCAAGTAGCAAGCTAGTAATCCAGGGTTTCAATCAGGGAGGACAACGGGCGATCGGCATGATTCGCCTACAGCTCATCATCGGAGACTTAAAAGCACATACCCTATTTCATGTCATAGACTCCAGGACTACCTATAAAATATTGTTGGGTCGCCCTTGGATTCATGGAAATGGGGTAATAACTTCCACCTTGCATCAGTGCTTTAAGTTTTATCAAGACGACGTCAAAAAGGTTGAGGCAGACACTAAGCCCTTTTCAGAGGTCGAGTCTCATTTTGCGGATGCCAAGTTTTATATAAATAATAGCAACATAGAAGAAATAATGCCAAAAGAAATCCCTTTGATCAGCGGGGAGCGGAAGACTTGCGCAGGGAAAGAATCAATCAAAGAAGAAAATGTTTCCCAGTTTTGCGAAAGCAAGACATCCGTCAGCCCTAAGAAGGCTAAGGCCTTGAAAGACGAGAAAGGTTCGAACCCTTCTGTTTAGGCTATGTTCCTTTGTCCTGGCGTAAGAAGGGTGAATCGCCGTTTGCGGAATGTGCGAAAAGTTTGAAAGTTAGTGACATTAAGATTCTTAAGGAAAACTTTGTCACCCCTCTTATGAAGATAACGAAACAAGAGGTCACGAAGTCCAAAGAGACTCAGAAAGGGATGGTTCTGCCTGAGAAACGAACGAAAGAAGGATACGATCCCAAGGCATATAAACTGCTAACAAAGGCAGGGTATGACTTCACAACTCACACTGAGTTCAAGGGCCTGAAAATCCTCGAGGGCAGGTCAGAGCTTTCTTCGACACAAAAGAAGCTCCTAAAGAAGGGATATCCTATACCGACATCAAGAAAGGGGCTCGGATATAAGTCGCCTGAACCAGTCCGTATAACCCGAAAAGGGAAGGAGAAAGTGGTCAACAGTAATAACATAACGACCAAGGACGTAGACAACTCAAAAGGAAAGGAAGTTGTTAAGCCAAGAGTCTCCATCAATAAACGCATCAAGTCGTCGGCTACGCGCGCTTCGGCCTTCCAGCGATTGAAAGCGGCTGTGACAGAAGAAGACAGTTCGCACTCAACACATAATCCCATCAAATCTTCCGTCTTTCAAAGGTCGAGTAAGTCGACAGATAAAAACAAAACACGTTGTCCACTGAACCTCTCTCACGGAAATCAGCATTTCAAAGGTTGAGTAAGCCAGCAGATAAAAAAAGAAAACACACCGTCCACTAGACCCCTCTCACGGAAGTCAGCATTTCAAAGATTGAGTATGCCGACAGAGGAGAAAGAAAATATGTTGCACGATAAATCTCTCTCACGAACGTCAGCGTTACAAAGATTAAGCGTGACCACAAAGAGAGATAATAAACTTTCATCCACTTCCATTTTCGATCGCCTCCTACACGAAGAGGCTCGAGAGACTCTGAACGATAAATAGTCTAGCAAGACAAACAGCGATGAAGAGATCCGCAGTATCGTTCCGTCACGAATGAAAAGAAAAACTTTTGTTACCGTGAATACAGATGGTGCACTAAAGGTTAAACGACGCAATGTCATCATCACCAACCCTGCAAGCAAATGTGCAATGGAGAATGGGGGTGAAGCCTCTTGTTACCATATTACTGTCGAGGAAGAAACGGAGGTCGAGATATCTGAGGATGATGTTGAAGAGGCACCACTGCCACTCGAAGATGGAAGTCAACCAACAGTTGATGAACTAAAAGAGGTTAATCTTGGTACGACGGAAGAACCACGTCCTACCTTTATAAGCGCATCACTTTCCGGTGAAGAGGAGTGCGAGTACTTGAGTTTGCTCATTGCGTACAAGGATGTCTTTGCTTGGTTGTATAAAGAGATGTCGGGACTTGATCAAAAGTAGCTGTACATCATCTCGCTATCGAACATGGGTATTGACTAGTCAAACAAGCTCAACGACGTTTCAGGCCAGAGCTCATTCCCCAAATCGAAAATGAGGTTAACAAGTTAATTGAAGCGGGGTTCATTCGCGAAGTAAACTACCCAACATGGATAGCAAACATTGTCCCCGTCAAAAAGAAAAATGGACAATTACGGGTATGCGTTGACTTTCGCGATCTGAATAGTGCCTGTCCGAAAGACGACTTCCCATTGCCCATCACTGAACTAATGGTCGATGCTACCACAAGGCATGAAGCTTTGTCTTTCATGGATGGGTCATCAGGGTACAACCAGATTCGAATGGCCCTCAAAGATGAAGAAATGACAGCGTTCCGGACTCCGAAAGGGATATACTGTTACAAGGTAATGCCCTTTGGATTAAAGAACGCCGGCGCAACTTATCAACGTGTCATGCAAAAGATCTTCGATGATATGCTGCATAAACATGTCAAACCGAGCATAGCTCAATTGGCATAAGGTTGTGCCCGTGACTATGAGGTCATGGGTTCAATCCTCGCTTTAATTAAAAATACCGTTGCAAAAAAAAAAAAAAAAAAAACATGTTGAGTGTTACGTCGACGATCTCGTGGTCAAGACTAAAAAGCGACAGGATCACTTGGAGGATCTTAGGGTGGTTTTTGAGCGTTTGAGGAAATATCAGTTGAAGATGAACCCTCTCAAATGTGCATTCGGCGTAACTTCAGGGAAGTTCCTTGGTTTCGTTGTAAAGCATCGAGGGATCGAGATTGATCAATCTAAGATCGACGCCATTAAAAAAATGCCAGAGCCGCGAAACTTACATGAGCTAAGAAGTCTCCAAGGACGACTAGCTTATATCAGGAGGTTCATCTTCAATCTGGTGGGTCGATACCAACCACTTCAGAGATTGATGAGGAAAGACACAGCCTTCGAATGGGACGAAGCATGTCGAACTGCTTTTAAAAGTATAAAGGAATATTTGCTTAATCCACCTGTTCTGGGTGCCCCCATAGCAGGAAAGCCATTGATACTCTACATTACTGCGCAAGAAAGGTCGTTTGGGGCATTGCTTGCACAAGAAAGTGAGAAGGGTAAAGAATGTGCCCTCTACTACTTAAATAGAACTCTCAATGGGGCAGAGCTGAATTATTCACCCATTGAGAAGATGTGTCTTTCGCTCTTCTTCTCCATTGACAAGTTGAGGCATTATCTGTAGGCATTCACAGTGCATTTGGTCGCTAAGGCTGACCCAATCAAGTACGTTCTGTCTAGACCAATTATCTCGGGTCGGTTGGCAAAGTGGGCAATCTTACTACAGCAGTATGACATTGTTTACGTTCCGCAAAAGGCGGTGAAGGGGCAAGCCTTGGCCGATTTCTTGGCAGATCATCCAGTGCCGTCAGATTGGAAATTATCCGATGACCTGCCTGACGAAGAAATCTTCTACGTTGAAATTGCTGAACCTTGGATTATGTATTTTGACGGTGCAGCTCGAAGATATGGCGCAGGAGCGGGTATAGTATTTATTACCCCTGAAAAACACATGTTGCCGTATAGCTTCACATTTGAAGAGGTATGTTCGAATAATGTTGTTGAATATCAAGCACTCATTATCGGTCTTCAAATAGCAATAGAAATGGGAGTGAACTACATTGAGATCTACGGAGATTCAAAGCTGATAATTAATCAGTTATTGCTCCAATATGAGGTGAAGCATCAAGATTTAATACCTTACTTTAATTATGCAAGACAACTCTTAGAGAGCTTTGACAATATGACGATAGAGCATATTCCAAGAGCTGAAAATGCAAAGGCAGATGCATTAGCAAACTTGGCCACAGCCCTGACTGTCTCAGAAAGCGAAGTATTGAACGCCCCGATTTGTCAAAAATGGGTTGTACCGCCAACTAAAATTGAAAGTCAAGAAGCGAACGTAATATCAGTCTATGTGTTTGAGGAAGAGGATTGGCGACAATCGATTGTAGATTATCTACAACATGGAAAGCTGCCCACAGAGTCCCGGCGTAAGGCCGATATACGAAGAAGAAGTGCTCGATTCATCTACTACAAGGAAACCCTTTATCGGCGCTCCTATGACGGACTTTTTCTTCGATGCCTAGGAAAAGAAGAATCGATAAAGGCATTAGAGGAAGCGCACTCAGGGGTCTGTGGTGCTCATCAATCGGGACCAAAACTTCATTTTCAGTTGAAGAGAATGGGTTATCACTGGCCAACGATGATTCAAGACTCGATGGAGTATGCAAAGAAATGTGAGGCTTGTCAATTTCATGCAAACTTCATACATCAACCGCCAAAACCCCTTCACCCAACCATAGCTTCATGGCCCTTTGAAGCTTGGGGGCTTGATCTCGTTGGTCCAATAACACCTAAGTCCTCAGCGGGACATTCTTATATCCTCGCTGGGACATATTATTTTTCAAGGTGGGCCGAGGCAATTGCGTTAAAGGAGGCAAAGAAGGAAACTGTTGTGAATTTCATCCGAACCCACATCATTTACCGTTACGGCATCCCTCACCGCATCGTGACCGATAACGGAAGACAATTTTCCAATAGTCTAATGGACAATTTATGTGAGAAATTCAAGTTCAAGCAATGCAAGTCATCCATGTACAACGCTCCAGCAAACGGATTGGCAGAGGCATTCAACAAGACGTTGTGCAACTTGTTGAAGAAAGTAGTCTCCAAGTAAAAAAAAGACTGGAAAGAAAAGATTGGGGAAGCATTATGGGCTTACTGAACTACCCACCGCACTCCTACGGGAGTCACACCTTATTCCCTGGTCTATGGGGTCGAGGCTGTACTCCCATTAGAAAGAGAAATACCTTCCTTAAGAATGGCGGTGCAAGAAGGGTTAACTACCGAAGACAATGCAAGATTGCGTCTCGAAGAATTGGAAACACTCGATGAAAGAAGATTAGATGCTCAGCAAGCATTGGAATGTTACCAAGCGCGAATGACCAAGGCCTTCAACAAAAATTTGAAGCCTCGATCATTTCAAGTTGGTGATCTAGTACTCGCGGTCCGAAGACCCATTATCACAACGAGACACACAGGGAGCAAGTTCACCCCTAAGTGGGATGGACCCTATATTTGTTAAGGAAGTCTATACAAATGGGGCATACAAAATTGTGGATCAAGATAGATTAAGGATTGACCCAATCAACGGAAAATTTCTTAAGAAATTTTATGCATAAAATGTAATACTCCTTAACGTAAGAGTATAAACTACATGTTGCTTCTGGCCCGCATGAGCTTAAAAGGTGAACGGCCCAAAAAAAAAAATTGATCTGAACTACGTTATGACTTGATCCCTTCCATCTAAGGGTACGTAGGCAACTTAAAGAAAAAAAAAACTTTAAGTCCAGTCACGATATAAGAAAAAGATTTCATTCAAAGATATGCAGTCGTTTACAAAAAAACAAAAAGGGTTTACAACGGTGACGATGATCCAACGTTGGCGAAAAATGGTAGTTGTACGAAAGGTTCTCATCGTGACCGTTGACCAAGATTTAAAAGAAAAAGTATTTCCAGTCCCAAAGATGTTAAAGATGTATGCTCCTAGATAGACCTACAAGTCGCATCCGACAAGTGGACACCCTTAACAGGGGGAACGCTTAGGCGTGAGTGGGCATCCCACAACCCAGCGTCACATCTCTAACTCCTTTGCAAAAGGAAAAGAAGTTAAGTATGAAGGGTTTAAAGATGTCTGCTTCTAGATAGACCTACAAGTCGCATCCGACAAGTGGACACCCGTAACAGGGGCAACACTTGGGCGTGAGTGGGCGTCCCACCCACCCAGTGTCACATCCTTAACTCTTTCAAACTGAAAAGCAAAAAAAAAATCTCTTTCAAACTGAAAAGCAAAGAAAAAAGTATTTCCAATCCCAAAGAGGTTAAAGATGTCTGCTTCTAGATAGACCTACAAGTCGCATCCGACAAGTGGACACCCGTAACAGGGGAAACGCTTAGGCGTGAGTGGGCATCCCACAACCCAACGTCACATCTCTAACTCCTTTGCAAAAGGAAAATATTTTAAGTCTGAAAGGTTTAAGGATGTCTGCTTCTAGATAGACCTACAAGTCGCAGCCGACAAGTGGACACCCGTAACAGGCGCAACACTTGGGCGTGAGTGGGCGTCCCACCACCCAGTGTCACATCCTTAACTCTTTCAAATAAAAAAGCAAAAAAAAAAGTATTTCCAATCCCAAAGAGGTTAAAGATGTCTGCTTCTAGATAGACCTACAAGTCGCATCCGACAAGTGGACACCCGTAACAGGGGCAACGCTTAGGCGTGAGTGGGCATCCCACAACCCAGCGTCACATCTCTAACTCCTTTGCAAAAGGAAAAGATTTTCAGTCTGAAAGGTTTAAGGATGTCTGCCTCTAGATAAACCTACAAGTCGCATCCGACAAGTGGACACCCGTAACAGGGGCAACACTTAGGCGTGAGTGGGCATCCCACCACCCAGTGTCACATCCTTAACTCTTTCAAACTGTAAAGCAAAAAAAAAAAAAAACTCTTTCAAACTGAAAAGCAAAATAACTCTTTCAAACTGAAAAGCAAAAAAAAAAAGTATTTCCAATCCAAAAGAGGTTAAAGATGTCTGCTTCTAGATAGACCTACAAGTCGCATCCGACAAGTGGACACCCGTAACAGGGGCAACACTTAGGCGTCAGTGGGCATCCCACAACCCAACGTCACATCTCTAACTCCTTTGCAAAAGGAAAAGATTTTAAGTCTGAAAGGTTTAAGGATGTCTGCTTCTAGATAGACCTACAAGTCGCATCCGACAAGTGGACACCCGTAACAGGGGCAACACTTAGACGTGAGTGGGCGTCCCACCACCCAGTGTCACATCCTTAACTCCTTTAGACTGAAAAACAAACAACGTTTTTGGTTTAGGAAGCTTTTGTTTTGTATTTTTAAAAAACAAATTTCCACAAGCTCAAATACAAAATGAAAAAAAAAAAGAAAAAATATTTTCAATCTCAAAGAGGTTAAAGATGTCTGCTTCTAGATAGACCTACAAGTCGCATCCGACAAGTGAACACCCGTAACAGGGGCAACGCTTAGGCGTGAGTGGGCGTCCCACTACCTAGCGTCACATCTCTAACTCCTTTGCAAAATGAAAAGAAGTTAAGTCTGAAAGGTTTAAAGATGTCTGCTTCTAGATAGACCTACAAGTCGCAGCCGACAAGTGGACACCCGTAACAGGGGCAACACTTAGGCGTGAATGGGCGTCCCACCACCCAGTGTCACATCCTTAACTCCTTTAGACTGGAAAAAAAAAACGTTTTTTTTGTTTAGGAAGCTTTTGTTTTGTATTTTAAAAATAAAATAAAAATAATAAAAAAAATTCCACAAGCTCAAATATGTTTTGTATTTTTAAAAAAGAAAAGTAAGGAAAAAAAAGTAAAAAAAAAAAAAAAAAATAAAAAAAAATAAAAAAAAACTTTTCTACAAGCTCAAATACACATAAAAAGAATGGCGACGACACGAGTTTCAAATTGAGTTTGTTTTGTTGTCAAATTATATTCAATTCCAAGAAAATAAGAAAATACATGGAGGTGAGATGCCGGGCTCCAAATTTCTAAGTCTAAATTTAAGTTTTAAATTCTCAATTTCAAATTTCCAAATAAAAAAGAATTACAAAAAATTACCTGGGATTTTCAAAATTCTTAAGTCTAGGTTTTAAGTCTAAACTTACAATTTACTAAGTTCATAAGTCTCATGTTAATGCTAAATCTCAATTCCAAACCTTCTAATTACCAACTCTCAATTACATAGGTTGCTTCCTAAGCTATAACGGTTTAAAATCACATATTAAAATTCTCATATTCTCATAAGCTATAAATTAAAATTCTCAATTACACAACATCCATAATCTCAGCCAAAATTAACATTACAACCACAAATAATCACAACCACAAAATTAAAAGCCATAACAGTCCATAATCACAACCACAAAATGAAAGCCATCACAGTCCAAACCACAAAATTAAAAGCCACATTCCATAATCACAACCACAAAATTAAAGGCCATCACAGTCCAAACCACAAAATTAAAAGCCACAGTCCATAATCACAACCACAAAATTAAACGCCATCACAGTCCCAACCACAAAATTAAAAGCCACAATCCATCATCACAACCACAAAATTAAAGTTCATCACAGTCCCGACCACAAAATTAAAAGCCAAAGTTCATAATCACAACCACAAAATTAAAGGTCATCACAGTCCAAACCCCAAAATTAAAACAACAAGTCACAATACAGTCCACAAAAGAATTAAAATCCCCAAAAAAAATTAAATCAAGGGTCCATAGTCACAACTTAAAATATACAATTCAATAGAGATAATAGAAACATTATCGGTAGCAATTCCTCAAATCGATCAAGCCTCAGCGATGAGTCGCGCAATTCCTCAAATCGATCAAGCTTCAGCGATGAGCCGCAATTCTTAACGCTGTAAAACAAAAAAAACACCAAAAAAAAGCAAAAACGAAATAAAAAAATTTGAATAAAAAATATACAAATTCAAATCTAAAAAAAAAAAAAAAAAAAAAAAAAAAACGATATGTGTAGGAAGAAAAAAAAACAAAAACAAAAAAAAAATCGATATGCATCTGTAGAAAAAAAAAAAAGGTTTTTGAAACAGAAACATGAAGAATTTTTATTTTTATTTTTTGAAAACAATCTGAAAAAATACCTACGGTGGGAAGGACCAAAAAAATGTCTACAAAAATGGACTTGAGCTCAAGATCAAAGAAATCAATAGTCATTCAAGTTCCGCTCTACCAAACAAACTTCTTAGTTATTATTTGTCTTCACATTTTAATATTGCATGCGGCTTATTATTTAGGCCAAAATAAAATTTTCAACACTCCTACTCCGAATTCAAGCCAAACTTCAACAAAATATCATAGTTTTCCCTAAAATTAAAATTTTGGGCATATTCCAAATTTTATTTCCAAGCATGATTTAGAGTCAAAAGTTATCTAAATCCAAGTCTCAAATCAAAATTGGCGGTTTGGGGATACTTCATATTTTATCCACGTCGAAATTGGATATAGTTCAAAGTCAAACCCTATTCAAAATTCAATTGGGCAGACGCAAGACTCTACTCTACATCTCAAAATAAACTAAGGTAGAACCAAAAAAAAAATCTACCGAAGTTCAAATCAAGTTTCTGCCAAATAAGAAAAATCAAAATTGTGAGTTAAATTCATATTTTTGGTCAATTGGCATAAAATGGTGTATCAATCAAAATAGTTGATTTATGGATCAAATTTCATATTTTGATAAAATTGATACGTCAAAGCGGAGTCGAAACTAGGGGTGTCCTACGTTTCGATTTATCTATTTAACTTTTTCAAGACTCACCCACACATACTTGTGCATAACTCTCGAAAAAGGGGGCATTTGTTGACCTATAAATTTCGGCCAATCAACGGTCGCCACGTGTCTTCATCACGGCCGGTGGATCAGATAAACTTGACCGAGCAAATTCGGTCACACCGTAATTGGGCTCGAAATCGGGTCGGTCCAGAAAAGATATTCCAAAGACAATTTGGCCCGAAGGTCAAGCCCATTGGGCTCAAAATTCAAAAGCTCATTTGAACCAAGCCCATTGGGTCCAAGCCCATTGGATCCAAGCCCAAGCCCATTGGATTCAGGCCCAAGCCAACCAGCCTCATGAGAACTCTATAAATAGAGAGCTCATTTTCATTTGCAAGGTTCAGAAAATTTCTACTCCTAAGAGCTCAGAGAGAATTCTCAAGCAATGAAGACTCCCTGAATCCTTGGAAGACTGAACGATCATCCAACATCGAGAACAAGTTGCGAAACCCTCGAAACAAATCCAACATCGAGAACAAGTTGCGAAGTCCTCGAGATACATTTACATTTAAGGGAGAGAATCAGAGGATCAAACATTAGAGATTGTAATCCACTACGCACTGATACATACAATTAAATCAAATTCAAATTTCATTTACACGTGTCGAATGTCCATCCTTCGTTCGAAATCTCGTGTGAACAGGTGTTATTTGCCAACTTTAAGGTTAAGGGTGTGTTGCCTTCGAGTTTCAACATGCTCCAACATAAAGAAACGTTTCTAGTTTTCGGACAGATGCTTGATGCAACATCGTTTGATGGAGCAGTATCTGCATTTGAAAGAACGACACTGGACAAAAGAAGAATAAAAAATATTACTTGAACATAGTTAAAGATTCCAAGATTGGAATTCAAATTCATCATATTCTTTTTGCCAGTTTTCGTTTCTTTTTCTTTTCCACTATTGTGTTCTTTTTGGAATAGGTATATTTACATATATATATATATATATATATTTATATATATATATATATATATATATATATAAGTTTGGAGGAATTGTTATTTTTTTTTCCCTAAAAATGTATAGTGGAAATCAAAGGACGTAATGAGGAATTGCCATGGGAAGAGATTTCCTCGGACAAGCGAACTGCTACCGAATAGGATTCTAAAAAGATTTTTTAACATTTTATGTGAGCTGTAATAACTACAATATGTCTTGTTTGTTATTATTTTCACTTTTAACTAAAAATAATTAACAAAAATTAATAATGAGGTAGGTATAATTTATCGCCAACATGAGCATAGCTTAATTTGCATAAAATATGAACGAATGAACAAGAGAGTGTTTTTATTACATTTAATTTTATTTTTTGTATTATTTATTTTATATTACATTTAATTTTTTTTTTTTTTGCAATATGTGGAGTAGGAGGTTGAAACCTCTGACCTCTTGATATGTGATACACACTTTATGTCAAATGAACTATATTAATTTCGGGTAGCAAAATTACATTGGCTGATAAATGGCAAGAGAGTGTTTTTTTTTTATTTTTGATTACATTGGGGTGGGGGGATTCGAACCACAGACCTCGGTCGTCAACTGATACATATGCCAGCTGAGCTATGCTCGCTTTGGCGCAAAAGTGTGTTATTTATTGAAAAAATGACCAAACCAATTTCTAGAATATTTTTAATATTAATCAACTGAATATTATAGATATTATAAATACTAACACAAAATTTTAGTTAGACTAAACATAACTAGAAGTGGAGTACAGATGGAATGAATAAAAATAATGAAAAACATTCGGAGAGAACAACCTATGAAATTGATTTCATTAATTAGATTCCTACATAATTAATCTGGCAAGCCAACAAATAGTTATGCATATAATCATAAGCCAAGAAGAATACAAATATATATAAAATAACTTAAACTACACAATTTAGATTTATTATTATTTTTTTAGGGGAGTTTAGAATCAATTTACTAATTAAACTTACCTAATCTGGATGAATTTTCCCTAAGAAATTAAAACTAAATAAAAATAAAAACTAATCCTTGAATTGAATGTTATCCAATTTAATTATATATATATATATATATATATATTTTTTAATTATATAGAAATATTTTTTTTATTTTAAAGTAGATTCAAAGAAATTATTAAAAGTAGATTCGACTCCGTAAGAATTAAATGATATTTTCAATTTAGTAAGAATTAAAATGATGATGAAATATAAAATACATTTTTAGAATGTTAATATAAAATAACTTATAACTTAAATTAATTAATTTTATTTTTTTGAATAAACTTTATTTTATTATTAATCCTAAACAAAATACTCATATTCTTAAAAGAATCACAAAAAATAAAAAATGTATATCTTCTTTTATTTTTTAGTTCAACTTGGAGGTGGTGGATTCGAACCTCAGGCTATCATGGTCGATGACATTTGATTATGCCCGTTGTTAACACAGACATCATGGTTGAACCAAGATGAAACACCATAATATATCATTTTATTCCCATATTTTATTGCTTTCTTTTTTTTCAAAAATATTTAATTAATGCGGGGTGAGGGGATCAAACACGTGACCTTTTAGTCATTAGTTCAGTTGAGTTAGGCTCATGATGATTTCTACCATTTTATTCTCCGAAATCTTATTGGGATACCTATCAATCTCACACATATTTTATTTAAAGGTATCTACAAATTCTTAAACCAAACGGCCTCTAGAAGATCTATCAAAATAGACTTTAAGTCCAACAGTGTGTGATTTTTCTTTGCTTTCTTTTTCATTTTTTTTTCCTTTGAATTCTCCACTTTCCAATTCATGGTTTAAATAACATAAAATTTTATTTCGAAGCTTATCTTTTTTGAAAAAAAATCAATACGAGTGTACAATAAATGCAAACTTTTGAAATGATATTTTTAATTTGTTATTTAGGTTGAAATATATTTTCTAGTCTCTATATTTTATTACTATATTTTATTTTGAATATGATCATAATTATTTTTAAAAAAATCAATCACACTTTAGTGGGTAAATATTCAAAATTGTTGATCATATGTTATCTTATATTCATGAAAATTAGAGGATGAATTAGGCTATCCAAGGAGTTGATTGAAATTCCTCCTCCTCTCATTTAAGGATTCACCAATTTTAAAAATATAATTTAAAAATATTCAAATGTAAGAGATCAAAATAAATATATTAAGAAAAATATTCACATATTTAACTAGTAATTTAAAGAGAAATTTTCGTTCCAGGAAATTTTCAAGTATGTAAGATTGATAGAAAATTAAACATAAAATGTAAGAAGCATTTACGTTTGGACACAGTAATCAACTTAATGGTTGAGAAAAGTGGACACCCAAAAGAGAATGTTACAAATGTCTCCCAGATTTTGTATCTTCCCGTGCAGCTCCGACGGTTCCGACGGTGGCTGTTTGAAGGTATCTAGACATCCATCAACATGGTTCATGATGTAGGTAGTGGCTTGGGCGAGGAGAAAAGGAGTCATCGAGATGCAAACAATAGTTGCCTAGTTCTATTCCCTGCACTGCAAAGTTCAACTTCCGTGAGCACGTCGAATACCGTTGTTTAAGTTGCGGATTTGTCGTCTCCGCCGCCTTCAGCTGCTGCACGTAGCCAATACATTTGACAGCGCTCGTATGGGCAATGTTAAGGGTGTTATTTGCAAACTTTAAGGTGAAGGGTGTGTTGCCTTCGAGTTTCAACATGCTCCAACATAAGGAAACGTTTCTGGTTTTCGGGCAGATGCTTGATGCAACATCGTTTGATGGAGCAGGTATCTGCATTTCAAAGAACGACACTGGGCAAAAAGAAGAATAAAAAATATTACTTGAACATAGTTAAAGACTCCAAGATTTGAATTCAAATTCATCATATTCTTTTTGTTAGCTTTCGTTTCTTTTTCTTTTCCACTATTGTGTTCTTTTTGGAATAGGTATATTACATATATATATATATATATATATATAGATCAAGTTTGGAGGAATTTTTATTTTTTTTTCCCCTAAAAATGTATAGTGGAAATCAATGGACGTGATGAGGAAGTTGCGACAAGCGAACTGCTAGCGAAGAGGATTCTAAAAAGATTTTTTAACATTTTATGTGAGCTGTAATAACTACAATATGTCTTGTTTGTTATTATTTTTACCTTTAACTAAAAATAATTAACAAAAATTAATAATGAAGTAGGTATAATTTATCGCCAACATGAGCATAACTTAATTTGCTTAAAATATGAAAGAATGAACAAGAGATTAGATGTTCATAAAAATAAAGTATAACTTTCTCAAGTAAAAAACTTATTATTAACTTATTATTTTCACTTTTTTTAAATTAATACAATGTTAATATTAATTAAAATTGAAATATATTATTTTTTATAAGCATACATACACAGATATAAGATATAATTTCTCGTCAACTTGAACATAACTTAACTTGCATAAAATATGAACGAATGACTAAGAGATTAGAGGTTCATAAAAAAAAAGTATAACTTTATCAACTTAAAAAAATATTTTTTTTACTTTTTGTAAGCATACATATACTTTTTGTATTATTTATTTGATAAGGAAAATCGGACCTCCACATCGGTATGAGTATAACCTTCATCGCTTTGCTTTTAGTCACCCAAAAAGACCTCATACCAATGGAGAATGTTGTCCTTCCTTATATACCCATGATCTTCCCCTCTCCTAACCGATGTGGGACTTTGGTCGCACTCCTTGCACTCCCAACAATCCTCCTCTCGAACGAAGTACCACCGAGCTCTCCTCAAATAGTCACCCATATCCGTCTAGATAAGTCTAGATACTCTTATCTAGGCCCTTCCAGCACCACGACATATCCGTCTAGATACTCTTATCTAGGCCCTTCCGACGCCACGACATATCCGTCTAGATACTCTTATCTAGGCCCTGTTGGGTTTTATGTCCTAAAACTCGTGGTTTGTAAACTGTTATGTTTGTAAATATTCTATTTAGAATAAAGAGTTATTAGTTTTATTCAGTAAAAGAGTTTACTAGAATAAAGTGAAACGTGTTTGGTTTAACCTATACCAATGACCAACCACCTTGGCTGAATATGAGTACTTGAGCTTCATGTATGACATGATTGTGGATCAGGCTCAAGTAGTCAGTCAAAATGGTCTATAGTATACGGATAAGGCTGGGTACCTTATCCTAGTAACACTATTGGATGCGGCTCACTTTGTATTAAACAGAACGATGTGATCCGAATCGTTCCACATGGAGATGTGAGAAGTGAGGGCGTCCTGTGTAAAGAGTTTACACAAGATCGAACCGCGTATTAAGTCGCTCTCTCTTTATAACTTCGTTTACTGATGAGACCGACTTATACATATTGATGGCCTAGGTAACTCGATCTCAATCCTGAGCTCGCTATGAACTCCTGCTTATTCGATAGTATCCTTTGACTTGCACGGGTGAGAGTGGCTCATAAGCGCCGACTCAATAAGCCTACCATCTTGGGGATAAAGTCGAATAGGTAGCTGGGGACATAGTACAGCAAGATTGGAGTTCACTCCTAACCCGCTCTTCAGAGTTAGTAGATAGGTTGTTCCCTTAATAGCTGACTCTGGGGCTTGAACAATGAGCGCTCACACTCTCATGTGATGAGAGGGTTAACTGATTTGTTGGTTGGACCACAGATCTATTGTTCATTATAGGTGTCAGTGGTACTTAAGGAACAAGACGTAATGCAGGGGTTAAACGGTTGAAAATGACCCAGCTGTGATTATGAACAACCTGTGAAGGGTCGACTTGCCCATGACGGTTATATCAAGAGGACATAATATATCTACAGTGAGGAGAGTGCAACCTTCGGACTATAGTGGAGTCTCTGGGGTTAACGAATGTTGATTAGTTCAGTTAAAAGAGTTTTGACCGGATAATCTCGTATCGTTGGAGCTCATGATTTGTAGGTCCTTTAGGTTCTCTTGGCTAGCTCGGATAACGCCGTGCAACAGTATAAGAGAAAAGAAAAAGAAAAAGAATTTGAATTGTTCAAATTCGGTATTTGGAAGGAGGATAGACATATTTAAATATGATTTAAATATGAGAATGGCCTAAAACATGAATAGGATTCATGTGCAAAAAGCCGGTTTTCGGAAAATCGTGTTTAGCCATATTATTTAATTAATATTTGATTGAATTAAATAATATAATTAATTAAAAAGTTTAATTAATTAATTAGAATTTTATATATATATTTTTTATTTATTAATTTTTTTTAATAAATAAAATATTTATTATTATTTAATTTTTTTTTAAAATAATAATATATATATTTATATATATATATATATATGTGTCTTACATGCAATTTGCATGTAAGACACATAGTTGGTTATATATATATAAATTTATATTATATATAAAAGGTGCAGGCAATGGCTACGGGGTGTTCAATTAGAGGGAAGTGGGGGTTTCATTTTGAAGTTTTTTTTTTAATTCATTTTTTAATTCTTAAAAAGTTCTCTGAACTTTAGAACCCTCTGTCCTTTTGAATTCCATCAGTTTCTTCCTCTTCCATTTCTCTTCTTTTCTCTTGTTTTCGGAGTCCCACCACTCCGTTGCGCGGCGCCGAGAATAGCGGGACTACCTGAGGTGGTCCTCGGGGTGTTCGTGTGAAGAGGCCGGAAGAGTTCGTGACGAGGAACGTGCGGCGGACTTGAAGAAATTGGAACTACAAGGGTATGTATTTCTAATTTCTTATTTCCGTCGTTTAGAGCATGTTTTCTATTTGTTAAATTGATGAAATTAGAGTATCATTGGTCCGAAATCGCTTTCCGCTGCGCATGTCGCTCCATCAGGCCCTTTCGGCACCACGGATCTATGTCAATGACTACACGTTGGACCTTTGTTCGACACTCGAGAATTTCATCACATGGATAAGTTTGGGGGTACGGCTCTGATACCACTGTTGTTTCAAAGAAAGAAGAAAAATGGGAATGCAACTACTACATTTCATTCAATAAAATATGACCTTAAATACACTTTCTAAATGCTAAAATAGCTTAGTTAACTCCATAAAAACAGCCACTAACTCCACTAACTCTAAATATATCAACATTTATCCCCACTAACTTCAAATATAGTAATTGGCTAAAAATAGACTTGTAGCTTTGAGTTAACTAACGTAACAGTGGTATCAGAACTGAATTCTTAAGGGGCTTGTGAGTGAGAGTTAGTAAGATATCCCTTAGAGAAACCAAGTGATACACTTTTGAGAATTGAGTGAGATGGAGTCAGGATCGAGCAGTCTTTCTTCACCAGTGTTAGATGGCGAAAACTACCAAGCATGGGCTATCAGAATGCAAGCCTATATGGAGGCTTGTGATTATTAGGAGGTTGCTGCACTTACCGATAATTCAACAATCAACCAGATCAAGACTCACAAGGAGAGGGTCACTAGGAAGGCAAAAGCTAGAGCTTGCCTATATGCAGTTGTGTCTTCATCCATATTCAACAGAATTATGGCCTTGAAGTCAGCAAAGGAGATTTGGGACTTCCTCAAAGGTGAGTATGAAGGTGATGAGAGGATCAAGGGCATGAAAGTGTTGAACTTAGTGAGGGAATTCGAGAGAATGCAAATGGAGGATTCTGAGTCCATTAAAGAATACTCAGACAAGTTGATTGCGATTGCCGACAAGGCAAGAGCATTAAGAACTGATTTATCTGACAATAGATTGGTTCAGAAAATTCTGGTTTCAGTTCCTGAGAAATATGAAGCAACCATTGCTTCCTTAGAAAATACCAAAGACCTCTCTAAACTCAAGGTGATAGAGTTAGTAAGTGCTTTGAAAACACAAGAGCAGAGGAGGTTAATGAGGCAAGAAGGAAGCATTGAGGGGGCACTGAAAGTCACAATGCAGCAGGGAGAAGGTGGAAGAGAGAAGTGGAGAGGGAGAAAGGAAAGTGGCAGCAATAGCTCAGATTATACTGTAAAGAATGATGGAAGTGCAGGTTTCAGCAAGGGCAGTGCATGCAAGCACGGTGGGAAACATAATCATCCACACTTCAGATGATTATGTTTACAGTATTATAATCATAAGCCCATAAGCCCATAAGCCCATACACTTTTTGTATTATTTATTTTATATTACATTTAAAAAAATATATATTTTTTTTTGCAGTATGTGGAGTACGAGGTTGAAACCTCTGACCTCTTGATATGTGATACACACTTTATGTCAAATGAACTATATTAATTTCGGGTAGCAAAAATTACATTGGCTGATAAATGGCAAGAGAGTGTTATTTATTGAAAAATGACCAAACCAATTTGTAGATTTTTTTTTAATATTAATCAACTGAATATTATAGATATTTTAAATACTAACACAAAATTTTAGTTAGACTAAACATAACTTGAAGTAGAGTACAGATGAAACGAATAAAAATAATGAAAAACATTCGGAGAGAACAACCTATAGAATTGATTTTCTCAATTAGATTCCTACATAATTAATTTGGCAAGCCAACGAATAGTTATGCTATATCTTATTTTTTTTTTTAGTTCAACTTGGAGGTGGGGGATTCGAACCTCAGGCTATCATGGTCGATGACACTTGATTATGCTCGTTGTTTTTTTTTTTTTTTGACAACATGTTGGTGTGGGGGATTGAACCTAGGACCTCATGGTCACTAAGCGATACATCATGCCGTTGAGCTATGCTCTTGTTGGCGATTATGATCGTTGTTAACACATACATCATGATTGAACCAAGATGAAACACCATTATATATGATTTTATTCCAATATTTTATTGCTTTATTTTTTTTTCAAAAATATTTAATTAATGCGGGGTGAGGGGATCAAACACGTGACCTTTTAGTCATTAGTTTAGTTGAGTCATGCTCATGATGATTTCTATCATTTTATTCTCCGAAATCTTATTTGGATACATATCAATCTCACCCATATGTTATTTAGAGGTATCTACAAATTCTTCAACCAAACGACCTCTAGAAGATCTATCAAAATAGACTTTAAGTCCAACCGTTGTTGATTTTTCTTTGCTTTCTTTTTCTTTTTCTGTCAATTCTCCACTTTCCAATTCATCGTTTAAATAACATAAAATTTTATTTCGTAGGTTATTTTTTTTGAAAAAAAATCAATATGAGTGTACAATAAATGCAAACTTTTGAAATGATATTTTTAATTTGTTATTTAGGTTGAAATATATTTTCTAGTCTCTATATTTTATTACTATATTTTATTTTGAATATGGTCATAATTATTTAAAAAAAATTCAATCACACTTCAGTGGGTAAATATTCAAAATTGATGATCATATGTTATCTTATATTGAGGAAAATGAGAGGATGAATTAGGCTATCCAAGAAGTTGATTGAAATTCCTCCTCCTCTCTCATTAGATTCACCAATTTTAAAAATATAATTTAAAAATATTCACATGTAAGAGATCAAAATAAATATATTAAGGAAAATATTCACATATTTAAACTAGTAATTTAAAGAGAAATTTTTCGTTCCAAGAAATTTTCAAGTACATAAGATTAATAGAAACTTAAACATAAAATGTAAGAAGCATTTACGTTTGGACATGTTTATAGTAATCAACTTAATGGTTGAGAAAAGTGGACACCCAAAAAAGAATGTTACAAATGTCTCCCAGATTTTTTACCTTCCCGTGCACCCCTGACGGTTCCAGCGGTGGCTGTTTGAAGGTATCTAGACAACCATCAACATGGTTCATGATGTAGGTAGTGGCTTTTTTTTTTTGAGTACATTGGGGGTGGGGGGATTCGAACCACAGACGTCGTGGTCGTTAACACATACATATGCCCGCTGAGCCATGCTCGCTTTGGCGATGTAGGTAGTGGCTTGGGCGAGGAGAAAAGAGTCATCTAGATGAAACAATATTTGCCTAGTTCTATTCCCTTCACCGCAAAGTTCAACTTCCGTGAGCACGTCGAATACCGTTTTTTAAGTTGCGGATTTGTCGTCTCTGCCGCCTCCAGCCGCTGCATGTAGCCATGACATTTGGCAGCGCTCGTATGGGCAATGTTAAGGGTGTTATTTGCCAACTTGAAGGGTAAGGGTGTGTTGCCTTCTAGTTTCAACATGCTCCAACATAATTAAAGAAACGTTTCTGGTGCAATAATGAAGGAAACTCCCTTCCAAGAATCTCAAAATGTTGAGAACATAAGATTTGTTGGGACTAACCCATGTGAAATAATGAAGGAAACTCCCTTCCAAGAATCCCACATTGAATGATTTTCAATTAGGAAAAGGTTATAAATAGGGGATCCCTTTATTGAACTTGCAAAAGTGGTTCCGTTTGGTTTAACTGTGCTATGCACGAAAAAAAGGATGATATTTTTTAAACCGTTTTTTCAATTAATACAAAACGTTTTGTGAATTCTTTTTACCGTATTTTCAATTAATACAAAACGTTTTATGAATTAATATAAAACGAATCTGAATTTAAATTCTAAAACCGATTTGAATTTAATCCTTTTGAAACCCCATCTGAATTTAATTTCACGTTAAATTCTTTTTGAAACCTCTCGTTTGGGTTCTGTATAAAAGGGAGAAGGTTGGGAGAGTTCAAATCATTCAAACATCTTCTTCATCTATTTTCTTTGTCAAACATTCTGAGCAACAAGTTTTATCTACAGTTCAATCCCTACTTGACGAGTGTACGTCAGTGACGGGTGTTGCGTTAACCTTGGGGAGCAACCGGCGACAGACGATTCACATCGAGGTCGTGCCGCAATTTCTTTCAAGGCAGTGGAATCCACGGCGCAACAATTTCATTTCTGACCATTTTCGACTAACAAGATTGTCTATCTACGTTTGAGTGGGAGAAAATCTAATGTACACATGAGACATAACATTTGACAGTTAGTTGGTTAGCATATACTAGTTAACCCAGTGGTATGACCATTGCGTGGAAAATTAATTTTTTTTTTCTCAAAAAATATCTATGGATATTATGAGAAATTATACTTTTGTGTATAATAAGTCTTTAAACATTTAATTTTGTGCTTAATAGATCCACAAACTTAAAAAACAATTTACTATATTTTTCAACATTCAATTTTGTATCTAATAGGTTCTCGGATTTTTAAGTTTAAGTCTAATATATTTTTATCTTGTTCGACATTTTTTAAAATTTAGGGATTCATTAAACCTATTGTTTACATTTAAAGTTTAGAAACTTGTTAGATAAAAAATTTAAAGTTTAGGGATCCATTGAAGAATTTTTAAAGTTTATGGATCTAATAGACTAAAGCTTTAAAGTTCATGGACTAAACTCGTAATTTAATTTTTTTCTAATTAATAAGACATCGAGATGAGCTAAATTTTATAATTGTATTAAGTTTATTTGAACTTACCTATTCTTATCACTAATAATTTGTTTTTAAGGTCAATATAACGTGGGAGTGTAAATTCAAACGATTTTTTTTTTGTGATAATTTTTTTATATATGTATTTACATAAAAAAAAAAAAAATTGGCCCCCCAAACATGAATGTCTGGATCCGCCCCGGACTAAGAGATTAGAAGTTCATAAAAATAAGTATAACTTTCTCAAGTTAAAAAATTATTATTTTAACTTTTTTTACATTTTTTTTTTTTTTTGCAATATGTGGAGTAGGAGGTTGAAACCTCTGACCTCTTGATCGATGATACACACTTTATGTCAATTGAACTATATTAATTTCGGGTAGCAAAATTACATTGGTTGATAAATGGCAAGAGAGTGTTATTTATTGAAAAAATGACCAAAAACATTTCTAGAATTTTTTTAATATTAATCAACTGAATATAGATATTATAAATACCAACACCAAATTTTAGTTAGACTAAATATAACTTGAAGAAGAATACATATGAAACGAATAAAAATAATGAAAAACATTTGAAGAGAACAACCTAGGATAGGAAATTAATTTCATCAATTAAATTCATACATAATTAATCTGCCAAACCAACGAATAGTTATGCATATAATCATAAGCCAAGAATAATATAAATATATATAAAATAACTGAAACCACATAATTTAGATTTATTATTGTTTTAGGGGAGTTTAGAATCAATCTACTAATTAAACTTACCTAATTTGAATTAATTTTTTCTAATTAATTAAAACTAAATAAAAAATAAAAACTAATCCGCGAATGGAATGTTATCCAATTTAACTATATAGAAATATATATATATATATATATATATTTTAAACTAGATTCAAAAAAAATATTAAAAAGTAGATTGTGAGAAATTATTTAGATTCGATTCAATTTAGTATGAATTAAAATTATGATGAAATATAAAAAAAAAAAAAATTAGAATGTTAATATAAAATAACTGATCACTTAACTTAATTAATTTTTATTTTTTTTTAATAAACTTTATTTTATTATTAATCCATGTTATAACTGATCACTTAACTTAATTAATTTTTTTTTTTTTTTTTAATAAACTTTATTTTATTATTAATCCATGTTTATAGTGAAACAAAAGTCTCATATTCTTAAAAGAATCACAAAAAATAAACACATATCTTTTTTTTTTAGTTCAACTTGGAGGTGGGGGGATTCGAACCTCAGGCCTCATGGTCGATGACACTTGATTATGCCCGTTGTTAACACAGCTGACATCATGGTTGAACCAAGATGAAACACCATGATATATCATTTTATTCCCATATTTTGTTGTTTTATTTTTTTGCAAAAATATTTAATTAATGCGGAGTGAGGGGATTAAACATGTGACCTTTTGGTCATTAGTTCAATTGAGTTATGCTCATGATGTCTTCTAACATCTTCAAAGTCCATGTTGCTGTCGCTACATCTTCAAAGTCAATGTTTTTGTCGCTACATCTTCAAAGTCATTCAAAGTCAATGTTGTTGTCGCTACATCTTCAATGTCAATGTTGTTGTCGCTGCATCTTCAAAGTCAATGTTGTTGTCGCTGCATCTTCAAAGTCAATGTTGTTGTCGCGACATCTTCAAAGTCAATATTGTTGTCGCTGCATCTTCAAAGTCAATGTTGAAAATCAATGTTACTATCGTTGCATCTGCAAAGTCATGTCGTTGTCGTCGCCCCATCTCTAAAGTCGAGGTTGTCTTGGGGCATCTTAGTTCAAAATTTGGCTTGGGGCATCTTAGCTCAAAATTTGGCTTGGAGGCATTGTGCAAAATTTGGCTGCGGGCATCTTAGCTGCAAAATAAAGAACAACCATGAAAAAATTGTTGGAATTAAAAAAAAAAAAAAAGAGAGAAAACAAAAAAGAAAAAATAATAATAATAATAATAAATAGCTTTAAAAAAATAATTTAAGGAAAAAAAAACAGCCTTAATTTTAAAAAGAAAAATAAAACAGTTTAAAAAAAAAACAGTTTTAAAAAGAGAAAAAAACAGATTTAAAAAACAAAAACAGCGTAAAAAAAATATAATAAAAAAAAACAGCTTAAAAAAATAATAATAAAAAAAGAAAAACAGTTTGTTTAAAAAAAAAAAAAAATACAAAAAATCAAAACAAATGGGTTGAAATTTGCAACAAGGTAAGAAAGAGAGTTTCAAACAATTCTTTTCGCTTACAGATAATAAAATGGCTTGAAGAACGCTTATTGCTACGAGCAAAAGAGGAATAAATGGCTTGAAGAACGCTTATTGCTACGAGCAAAAGAGGAATCCAAGACCTACAAAAAGAAGAAAAAAAATATGAAGATAAGAAGTCAAGTTAAAAAAAAATAAATAAAAAAAATAAGTGTTGGAGAAATAAATTTTTTTGGAGCATACCAAAAGCTTTTTCTATGGCCTGAATTGTGTATGAGTTCATGCAATTGCCTCCAATTTATAAGAGGAGATTTATGTCACAACAAGAAATTTCTTTATTTTTGGTGAAAATTTTGGCCTAATCAAATAAGGATGTTTCTTACTTTTTTATTAAGGTAAAATATCTTACTCCCATTCATTGTCCAAAATAATAAAATTTGACATAAAATAAAATCCCTACTTTTTCATTAAGGAAAAATCTAATTCTTAATCCATATTTCAATTAGGAGAGAATTTTTTCTTAAATGCAAAAAGTCAAAATTTTGGGTTAATCAAATAAGAAGGTTTCCTACTTTTTGATTAAGGTAAAATATCCTACCTCATGTCCAAAATAATAAAATTTGACATAAAAAAAAATCCCTACTTTTTCATTAAAAAAAATCTAATTCATAATCCATATTTCAATTAGGAGAGAATTATTTTTTTTTTAAATGCAAAAAGTCAAAATTTTGGGTTAATCAAATAAGGAGTTTCCTACTTTTTTATTAAGGAAAATATCCACTCCATTCATGTGTCCAAAATAATAAAATTTGACACAAAAAAAAAAAAAAATCTACTTTTTTATTAAGGAAAGATCTAATTCTTAATCCATGTTTCAATTAGGAGGAAATTTTCTTAAATGCAAAAGTCAAAATTTTGGTCTAAAAAAAAGTCAAAATTTTGGTCTAAAAAAAAATTCCTACTTTTTCATTAAGGAAAAATTTAATTCCTAATCTATATTTCAATTAGGAGGAAATTTTTCCTAAATGCAAATGTCAAAACTTTGGCCAATTAAATTTGTTTGATTCATTATTTTGGTTACTAAATATTGATGAAAGTCAAATTTTGGGTACTTTGTTTCAATTTTTTTTTTTTTTGACATTAAAAAAAAAAATGTCAAAAGTTGAAACGTCAAAACAATTAGTGTTGACTTTGAAAATAAAATATTTCGGAGTCGTGTATCAAATTCATGTTGTCCATCAAAATCAATAAATTAAGATTTTGTTTATATATCATATCATATATTTCAAATGAAATTATTTCTTTCTTTCCGAAATTCACGCACGCATATAGGTGCATAAATTTCGAAAATAGGGCATTTGTTGAATAATAAATTTCGGCCAATCACAAATTGACACATCATTAATTTGAATTAATTCAAGTTAATGATAAAAATATATATATTTATAAATTTGGGACCAATTACAAAGTTACACATGTCCTCAATTTAAAGACATAAAATTGGTAAATCAAATTATGCCACATGTCCCTCCGAACTAGTCCAATCAAACATTGCCATGGCGGTTGGACCCAAAGTTATTTAGCCCGAGATAGCTAAAAATAATTTTGGGCTAAATTTAAATAATCCAAGTTTTTGAAAATAAATGGATTAAGCTCGAATAAATAAAAGCCCAAAAGTTGGGTCAAAAGTCAATCAGGCCCAAGCCCATACTAGGTCCATCAAACTCTATAAATAGAGGAGGCCACCATTCATTCTTGAGATTCGGCCTTGAGCCAGAATCCAGAGAAGTCAGAAGCTCCAACAATCAGAGAGTCAGAATTCAGAGGTATCAAAGACCTAGAGTTCAGAAGATTCAAGGAAAGACCTAGAGTTCAGAAGATTCAAAGACTACAAACTTCAAGAAACTACAAACTAAAGATCTTCAATAAGCTACAACCCGATGACTTCAAGAAGCTACAAGCCGAAGACCTTCAATAAGCTACAGCTGAAGATCTTTAAGAAGCTACAAGCCGAAGACCTTCAATAAGCTACAAACGAAGATCTCCAAGAAACTACAAGCCGAAGATCTTCAAGAAGCTACAAGCTGAAGATCTTCAATAAGCTACAAGTCGAAGACTTTACAAAGATCAACAAGCTAGAGACTAATCATCCAAGAAGATCAAAAGTCCAAAGGCCGATCATCCAAGAAGATCAAAAAGCCCAAAGGTCGATCATCCAAGAAGATAAAAAAGCCCAAAGATCGATTATCCAAAAAAATCAACGAGTCCAAAGATTAAAGTTGACATACTCGAGAGAAAGCATCAGAGAATAAATATTAGAGACTGTAACACTTATATATATATCAAAATCAATAAAATTCAAGTTCATTTTCACGTATCAAATTTCTCCTATATTGAAATCTCGTGTGAACAATATTATTTTTTTATAAGCATACATACATAAATATAAGATATAATTTCTCGTCAACTTGAACATAACTTAACTCTTGCATAAAATATGAACGAATGACTAAGAGATTAGAAGTTCATAAAAAAAAAGGTATAACTTTCTCAAGTTAAAAAAATATTATTTTTACTTTTTTTAAGCATACATACACTTTTTGTATTATTTATTTTATATTACATTTAAAAAAATATATTTCTTTTTGGCAATATGTAGAGTAGGAGGTTGAAACCTCTAACCTGTTGAT
Organism: Herpetospermum pedunculosum; assembly: GCA_028017165.1. Lineage (NCBI taxonomy): Eukaryota > Viridiplantae > Streptophyta > Magnoliopsida > Cucurbitales > Cucurbitaceae > Herpetospermum > Herpetospermum pedunculosum. The sequence goes on from CM051522.1 coordinate 53,797,398, forward strand.
AGATGATACACATTTTATGTCAAATGAACTATATTAATTTCGGGTAGCAAAATTACATTGGCTGATAAATGGCAAGAGAGTGTTATTTATTGAAAAAATGACCAAACCAATTTCTAGATTTTTTTTAATATTAATCAACTGAATATTATAGATATTATAAATACTAACACAAAATTTTAATTAGACTAAACATAACTTGAAGTAGAGTACAGATGAAACGAATAAAAATAATGAAAAACATTCGGAGAGAACAACCTATGGAATTCATTTCATCAATTAGATTCCTACATAATTAATCTGGCAAGCCAACGAATATTTATGCATATAATCATAATCCAAGAAGAATACAAATATATATAAAATAACTTCAACTATACAGTTTAGATTTATTATTATTTTTTGAGGGGAGTTTAAAATCAATTTAGTAATTAAACTTACCTAATCTGGATTAATTTTCCCTAATTAATTAAAACTAAATAAAAAATAAAAACTAATCCAATTTAGTAAGAATTAAAATGATGATGAAATATAAAATACATTTCTAGAATGTTAATATAAAATAACTGATAACTTAAATTAATTAATTTTATTTTTTTTTGAATAAACTTAATTTTATTATTAATCCATGTTTATAGTGAAACAAAATACTCATATTCTTAAAAGAATCACAAAAAAATAAAAACATATATATATTTTTTTTTTAGTTCAACTTGGAGGTGGGGGATTCGAACCTCAGGCTATCATGGTCGATGACACTTGATTATGCCCGTTGTTAACACAGACATCATGGTTGGTTGAACCAAGATGAAACACCATGATATATCATTTTATTCCCATATTTTATTACTTTATTTTTTTTCAAAAATATTTAATTAATGCGGGGTGAGGGGATCAAACACGTGACCTTTTAGTCATTAGTTCAGTTGAGTTATGCTCATAATGATTTGTATCATTTTATTCTCCGAAATCTTATTGGGATACATATCAATATCACATATATTTTATTTAAAGGTATCTACAAATTCTTAAACCAAACGGCCTCTAGAACATCTATCAAAATAGACTTTAAGTCGAATACCGTTTTTTAAGTTGCGGATTTGTCGTCTCCGCCGCCTCCAGCCGCTGCACGTAGCCAAGACATTTGACCGCGCTCGTATGGGCAATGTTAAGGGTGTTATTTGCCAACTTTAAGGTTAAGGGTGTGTTGCCTTCGAGTTTCAACATGCTCCAACATAAAGAAACGTTTCTGGTTTTCGGACAGATGCTTGATGCAACATCTTTTGATGGAGCAGTATCTGCATTTGAAAGAACGACACTGGACAAAAGATGAATAAAAAATATTACTTGAACATAGGTAAAGACTCCAAGATTGGAATTCAAATTCATCATATTCTTTTTGTCAGTTTTCGTTTCTTTTTCTTTTCCACTATTGTGTTCTTTTTGGAATAGGTATATTTACATATATATATATATATAGATAGATAGATCAAGTTTGGAGGAATTGTTATTTTTTCTCCCTAAAAATGTATAGTGGAAATCAATGGACCTGATGAGAAAGTTGCCATGGGAAGAGAATTTCTCGGACAAGCGAACTCCTAGCTAAGAGGATTCTAAAAAGATTTTTTAACATTTTATGTGAGCTGTAATAACTACAATATGTCTTGTTTGTTATTATTTTTACTTTTAACTAAAAATAATTAACAAAAAATAATAATGAGGTAGGTATAATTTATCGCCAACATGAACATAACTTAATTTGCAGGAAATATGAACGAATGAACAATAGATTAGATGTTCATAAAAAAAAAAGTATAACTTTCTCAAGTAAAAAAATATTATTTTCACTTTTTTTTAATTAATACAATGATAATATTAATTAAAGTTGAAATATTTTTTTTTTATAAGCATACATACATAGATATAAGATTGATAGAAACTTTTATATATATATATATATATAAATATATATATATATAGATCAAGCTTGGAGGAATTGTTATTTTTTTTTCCCTAAAAATGTATAGTGGAAATCAATGGACCTGATGAGAAAGTTGCCATGGGAAGAGATTTTCTCGGACAAGCCAACTGCTAGCTAAGAGGATTCTAAAAAGATTTTTTAACATTTTATGTGAGCTGTAATAACTACAATATATCTTGTTTGTTATTATTTTTACTTTTAACTAAAAATAATTAACAAAAATTAATAATGAGGTAGGTATAATTTATCGCCAACATGAACATAGCTTAATTTGCAGAAAATATGAACGAATGAACAAGAGATTAGATGTTCATAAAAAAAAAAAGTATAACTTTGTCAAGTAAAAAATTATTATTTTCACTTTTTTTTAATTAATACAATGTGTTCACACGAGGTTTCGAACGAAGGAAGAAAATTCGACACGTGTAAATGAAATTTGAATTGTATTTAATTGTATGTATCAGTGCGTAGTGGATTACAATCTCTAATGTTTGATTCTCTGATTCTCTCTCTTAAATGTAAATGTATCTCGAGGGCTTCGCAGCTTGTTCTCGATGTTGGATTTGTTTTGAGGGCTTCGCAGCTTGTTCTCGATATTGCAGCTTGTTCTCGATGTTGGATTTGTTTTGAGGGCTTCACAGCTTGTTCTCGATATTGGATTTGTTTCGAGGGCTTCGCAGCTTGTTCTCGATGTTGGATGATCGTTCAGTCTTCCAAGTATTCAGGGAGTCTTCGTTGCTTGGGAATTCTCTCTGAGCTCGTAGGAGTAGAAATTTTATGAACCTTGAAAATGAAAATGAGCTCTCTATTTATAGAGTTCTCATTGGTCTGGATCCAATGGGCTTGGGCTTGGATCCAATGAGTTTGGACCCAATGGGCTTGGTTCAAATGAGCTTTTGAATTTTGAGCCCAATGGGCTTGACCTTTGGGCCAAATTGTCTTTTGAATATCTTTTCTGGATCGATCTGATTTCGAGCCGAATTACGGTGTGACCGAATTTGTTCGGTCAAGTTTATCTGATCCACCGGCCGTGATGAAGACACGTGGCGACCATTGATTGGCCGAAATTTCTCGGTCAACGAATGCCCCCTTTTTCGAGAGTTATGCACAAGTATGTGTGGGTGAGTCTCGGAAAAGTTAAATAGAGAAATCGAAACGTATCAATTTTATCGAAATATGAAATTTGATCCATAAATCAATTATTTTGATTGATACACCTTTTTATGCCAATTGACCAAAAATATGAATTTAGCTCACAATTTTGATCTTTCTTATTTGGCAGAAACTTGACTTGAACTTCGGTATTTTTTTTTGGTTCTACCTTAGTTCTATTTTGGGACGTAGCCTAGAGTTTTGCATCTGCCGAATTGAATTTTGAATAGGATTTGACCTTGAATTTTACTCCAATTTCAATATGGAATAAAATTTGCAGTATACCAAAATGCGCCAATTTTGATTTGAGACTCGGATTTAGATAACCTTTGACTCTAAATTTTGTTTGGAAATTAAATTTGGAACATGCCCAAAATTTTAATTTTAGGAAAAACTAGGATATCTTCTTGAAGTTTGGCTTGAATTCGGGGTAGGAGGGTTGAAAATTTTTATTTTGGCCTAAATAATAAGTCGAATGCAATATTAAAATGTGAAGACAAATAATAACAAAGAAGTTTGTTTGGTAGATCGGAACTTGGATGACTATTGATTTATTTGATCCTGAGCTCGAGTCGATCTTCGTACACATTATAATTGCAGAATTTCTTGACTTAAGCGAAAGATATTTTAGTAAATTCACCTTCAAACCCTAATCCTTCGTTTCATCCCTTATAAAAGGAATGAGAAGCCCTTTATCTCATTCTTTGTTTGAAGAAGTTGAGGAGAGGAGAAGTCAGCCGCCGCTTGAAAAGGCAAGAGGAGAGGAGAAGTCAGCCGCCGCTTGAAAAGGCAAGAGGAGAGGAGAAGCCATCGCCGCTTGAAAAGGCAAGAGGAGAGGAGAAGCCACCGCCGCTTGAAAAGGCAAGAGGAGAGGAGAAGCCAGCCGCCGCTTGAAAAGGCAAGAGGAGAGGAGAAGCTAGTCGCCGCTAAGAGGAGAGGAGAAGCCAACCGCCGCTTGAAAAGGCAAGAGGAGAGGAGAAGTCAACCGCCGCTTGAAAAGGCGAGAAGAGAAGTCAACCGCCGCAGTTGAAAATGAATGCCGCTTGAAAAGGCAAGAGGAGAGAAGAAGTCAGCCGCCGCTTGAAAAGGCAAGAAGAGAGGAGAAGTCAGCCGCCGCTTGAAAAGGCAAGAGGAGAGGAGAAGTCAGCCGCCGCTTGAAAAGGCAAGAGGAGAGGAGAAGTCAGCCGCCGCTTGAAAAGGCAAGAGGAGAGGAGAAGTCAGCCGCCGCAGTTGAAAAGGAATGAGAAGCCCTTTCTCATTCTTTGTTTGAAGAAGTTGAAAAGGCAAGAGGACAGGAGAAGTCAGCCGCCGCAGTTGAAAAGGAATGAGAAGCCCTTTCTCATTCTTTGTTTGAAGAAGTTGAAAAGGCAAGAGGAGAGGAGAAGTCAGCCGCCGCAGTTGAAAAGGCAAGAGGAGAGGAGAAGTCAGCCGCCGCAGTTGAAAAGGCAAGAGGAGAGGAGAAGTCAGCCGCCGCAGTTGAAAAGGCAAGAGGAGAGGAGAAGTTAGCCGCCGTAGTTGAAAAGGCAAGACGAGAGGAGAAGTCAGCCGCCTCGCTCCGCATCGCCGCAGCCGGCCTGCTCAGCCACACACCGCAGCCCGTGTCGGGTCTCTCGCTGCCTCAAGCTTGATCGATTTGAGGAATTGCTACAAGTAATTTTTCTATTATCTCTATTGAATTGTATATTTTAAGTTGTGATTATGGACTGTGGCTTTTAATTTTGTGGGTTGGACTGTGATGGCCTTTAATTTTGTGGTTGTGATTATGTACTGTGATGGCTTTTAATTTTGTGGTTGTGATTATGGACTGTTATACCTTTTAATTTTGTGGTTGTGATTATTTGTGGTTGTAGTTTTAATTTTGGCTGTGATTATGGATGTTGTGTAATTGAGAATTTTAATTTAAATCGTTGTAGCTTAGGAAGCAAACTATGTAATTGGGAGTTGGTAATTAGAAATTTTATCTAATTTGTAACTTAGAAGGTTTGGAATTGAGATTTAGCAGACTTATGAACTTAGGAAATTGGAAGCTTAGACTCAAAATCTATACTTAAGAATTTTTGTGAAAATCGCATGTAATTTTTTTTTTGGACTTGGAAATTTGAAATTGGGAGTTTTTAAAATTAAAATTTAGACATAGAAATTTGGAGCGCGACATCTAATCTCCATGTATTTTTTTTTTTTACTTTATTATTTATTTATTTTCTTGTTGACCACAACAAAACAAACTCTACTTGAAACTCGTGTCTGAATTGTTTCCAAATCCGAACGCAAGAAAAACAATCGTGTGTATCTGAGCTTGTGGAATTTTTTTTTTTATTTTTTATTATTTTTTTAAAAAAATACAAAACATATTTGAGCTTGTGGAAAAGTTTTATTATTTTATTATTATTTTTTTTTAAATACAAAACAAAAGCTTCCTAAACAACAAAAAAAAAACGTTTTTGTTTTCAGTCTAAAGGAGTTAAGGATGTGACACTGGGTAGTGGGATGCCCACTCACGCCTAAGAGTTGCCCATGTTACAGGTGTCCACTTGTGGGCTGCGACTTGTTGGTCTATCTAGAAGCAAACATCTTTAAACCTTTCAGACTTAACTTCTTTTCCTTTTGCAAAGGAGTTAGAGATGTGACGTTGGGTAGTGGGACGCTCACTCACGCCTAAGTGTTGCCCCTGTTACGGGTGTCCACTTGTCGGATGCAACTTGTAGGTCTATCTAGAAGCAGACATCTTTAACCTCTTTGAGATTGGAAATACTTTTTCTTTCTTTTTTTCATGTGTATTTGAGTTTGTGGAAAAGTTTTTTTTTAAAAAAAAATACAAAACAAAAGCTTCCTAAACCAAAAACGTTGTTTTTTTTTTGTTTTCAGTCTAAAGGAGTTAAGGATGTGACACTGGGTGGTGGGACGCCCACTCACGCCTAAGTGTTGCCCCTGTTACAGGTGTCCGCTTGTCGGATGCGACTCGTAGGTCTACCTAGAAGTCGACATCTTTAAACCTTTCAGACTTAACTTCTTTTCCTTTTGCAAAGGAGTTAGAGATGTGACGCTGGGTAGTGGGACGCTCACTCATGCCTAAGTGTTGCCCCTGTTACGGGTGTCCACTTGTCGGATGCGACTTGTAGGTCTATCTAGAAGCAGACATTTTTAACCTCTTAAAGGAGTTATTTTTGGCACCTTTTGGTCTAGGACATAATTGTTTTTAAACCCATTTTTTTTTTAATTTTTTTTATATATATTTATATATATTGGTGTTGGATCTCTTTTTTTTTTTAACGTTGAATCGGAGTCACGATTGTAAAAAAAAAAAATCATTATCGTCATTTTTTTTGTAGGTCAAGTCATGATTTTTTTTTTACCGAGTTTTCAGACGATGCAGGAGTAAATTTGGTTGGTTTAGAAGACGAAAATCAACCACTTAAAAGTGGCATCCTTTTCCCTATGCAAGATCTGCCTAAAGAATCAGAATTGGACAAATCGCATTTTTTGGCCGAATGGTCTATAGAGCGACCCCGCGACCAACACTCCCCCGCGTGAATTTTACAATCTTCTTTACATAGAGGGAAAGCCAAATCCAATCCGGAGCCCACCCTTGGGCGTCGTATTATTTCGAGCGGAATTCGTTGGGGTTCTACCTTTAAACTTAATGGTGAATTCCTTTACACTCCACTTTATTGGGAGTGGCTTGAATTCACCGTTGCTCGAAACAAGGCCTCATTGCAAGGCTCGGGTATACTATCACCCATGTTGGCCTCTCTGTATACCTATGATCGCAACTTAGACGTGATGCGGGCTTTCTGCGAAGCCTGGTGTCCTTCGACCAACACCATTCACACCTCATCTGGAGAAGCATCCATTTCTTTGTGGGACCTGTGGAAACTCGGAGGTCTTTCAATCAAAGGAAAATTCTATAATGAAATCATTCCAAGTTGTGAGGAACTCATGGGTCCGCGCGTGGGGCCGCGTGTCCGAGGTGAGCATCTTCCCAAGAGCTGTACTTATCTTTTTGATGCTTACTACCGGATTGCTTCTCAGCAAGTAGAGAAATCACGAATTTTCACCCATTCGTGGATCAAATTTTGGTTTAAAGGTGACATAAAATATACCAAACCCCTTTGTCGGAGAACTAAAAAATCTTCCCGCCCTCGTCTAACTCATAACCCGTCGGTCTTTATTCTTGATCCCCGTGTCTTGTCTGACGAAGAGCAAGAACTATTCCACGAACTGGGGGTAGAGGAAGACTTGAAGGACCAAACATATCTGGCTGCATTTATCTCGTGCTGGTTGTGTGTTCGTTTTTCCCTATAAGAGTGGGAACTTTCTTCGTCCTAGTGTGTTTAAGGTAGCATCCCTCATGGCTGAAGGTAGCCTTTTCAACCTTGCAATCCTGGTTTTATCCAATATTTATCATGGACTTAGTCAATTTTACAACACCCCTCATTCATCCGGGCGCTCCGACATTTGCTTCCTAGTACATTATGTTTACGGTTGGCTTGCCCTTTACTTTGGTACACACTTTAGAATATCCTCAACAACTGGCCCATTGATGGTTGACTACTCAGGAGAAGTTGGCGCGAAATACTATGATGCGTTCGAAACCCGCAAAGTAGTCCATGAAGGCACATCCATAGCATGGCATGCAAACCCCCAACCCAAGAATCAGGGCGGCATTTTACACGATGTTAAAGGTTTATCATTCTCTTCATCTTCATACTTTATAAGCATTTGATCGTGTTACTTATCCTCTCACCACGGAACACAAATGACTATCGAGGCCTATCACCCTTGTCGGTTTAGTCGACAACTTGGCTTTTATCAAGATATACCGTATGAGTTACGTGAAGATCCGCCCACGATCAACCTAGGGAATGTATTCCACCATTGGAGGATTTGCACGGAGACACTAACCTCGTCCCGTGTACATCTCCCTCAGTGTATGCCAAACCCTGTTGATCATGTCACCGCATCCTACAAGAAGTGGTGGAACAAACAACATGGGAACTATTTTGGGGTGAACATACAATTGTTATTTAGCAGTTTCACTCCTCCTCCCGTGTCTAAGACAAAATCTCCCAAAGACACCGGTAAAAAAGTTTGCGCCGCGAGGAAAGGGGTGCCAACTCACGAAGTGAGTAGTTCTGACGAAGACGCTGGCTGTCAGAGCAGCAACAGCGAACGCAACAGCGACCGCTGCTGGAAGCAGACTAAATCTCAGAAGACTAAATCTCGGAAGAGATCGAAAAAGATTGTTGATGCCCCAAAGTCTCCTGAAGTTGCTGCACCTTTGGTTAGTGACTCATTCATCCTTTCCTCTTTGTATATATGTATCTCTTTTTTTGTTCGAGCTTTTTTATATGCTTATAGATCGTTATTTACTCGTTTCCCTATTGTTATTTTTTTTATTTTGTAGGCGTCTTCAAGCAGGCGGTCATTGATGATCGTGGCTCCTAGCCCTCCTAAACAGGCAGTTGTGGATTTGGATATTGCAACTTCAGAGGCTTCCACTTTTGTTGCTGGCGACATAATTTCCAAAGCACGTCGCGATTTTGCCTTGGCCATGTGGAAGGTTGTACAACAAAAACTTGGTCGTACTCATTTTGAGAAGGCTTCCTCCCTTGAACCTGAGATTCAGAAAATATTCGATGCCGTCTCTAAAGTCGATGCGACGAGCTTGGCATCTCTGAAGAGTCTTGTGGCTGAGTACTTTCGAAATGTGGACCAGTACAAAAAGCTGCAATCTCGCTACTCTCCGTGCTTGACCTTATCTGGCAAGAATCGGGACCTAGAAAAGTTGAGATGCAGCTTGGAGGGTTTCTCGTCTGGTAAAAACTTTCTGCTCGAAGAAAAGAATGTACTCCAGGACCGGTCTGAGCAGATACTCTCGGAGATTGAAAGTCTCAAGGCCAAACTGAAGACTTTGGAGGCTGACCACGAATCACTTTCTGCACTTATTTTTGAGAAAGAAAGACATTTTAATGAAAAGCAACTTGAAGAAAACAGGATATGCGCGGAAATTAGCAACATTGAAGATACTCCCGCTATTGGTGACGAAGCTATAGCTTCTCTAGACGTACTACGTGGCTTTCTAGAAACTGCGCGCGGAGAATTGAGGGACTTCAGATGGCTACTTTGACTTTTTATTTTATTTTATTAGTCGTTTATTTATTTTGTTCATATTGTGATTGAATCTACAGTTCCCCTTTTTCATCACTGCATAAAATTGAATGAAATTTAGGTTGTGACTGAACTCAAAGTATATATATATTTTTTCTTTAAGTTGCCTACGTACCCTTAGATGGAAGGGATAAGGTCATAACGTAGTTAGATGAATGGTTTTTTTTCTGGGGTCGTTCACCTTTTAAGCTCATGCGGGCCAGGAGCAACATGTACTTTATACTCTTACGTTAAGGAGTATTACATTTTATGCATAAAATTTCTTAAGAAATTTGCCGTTGATTGGGCCAATCCTTAATCCGTCTTGATCCACAATTTTGTATGCCCCATTTGTATAGATGTTACCTCTCCAAATGAGAGTTATTTAGGGCTATAATTACTTGATATTCATGGAATCTCTTGAGCATTTTAGTTAGAAGTGAGCATAATATGTGTTTAATAGTGACATTTTGTGAAATGGTGTTAATTTAAGGCTTATGTGAAAAAGCTACGCATAAGTGTGCAAATTGGTGAAAAAATGTCTAATTAATACCTTGCAGATGTATTGCTGAAGTTTTGGGAGGAACGCAATGGGATCAGAAGAAGAGCAACTGGAAACAGAGCATTTCGATCGCAACGCAATCGCAATACTGGTCTTTGATTCTGCGTTTTTCCAGCCGCCAACCCATCCTATAGCTGCCACGTGTGAGGTTGTTACCTCAAATTGGATGAAGATCCGCAGCTGATGGAACCTCTGGAGGCTATATAAGAGAGCTAGATGAAGAAGGAATATATATGACTCGACGGTGAAGAGATTCGGCAAAGGCCAACCCATAGACGAAAAATCCCTCTCCCGTTTGTTGGATCGAAGAAACAAAGGCCCCTTGGCGTCGATAATTCAAAAGGAAGAAGAGAAGATCCATCTTCTCTTCTGATTGAATTCCTTCCCAGGATCAGCCATTCTTCTCCTTCAACCAAGACGGATCGTGGACAATCGAACCTTCACTAATCTACTGATTTACTTTAGTTTCTGTTTCGGATCATCTACTGTTTTCCCTTTAGTCATTGTTTTTAGATTGAACCGTGTTTGCTTCACGAATTGTTACTGGATTTTCCTTTCAATAGTAATCAATTAGTTTTGTTTAGTTCTTCATCTCATGAGTAATCAATTAGTTTTGTTGAGTTCTTCTAAAGCCATGAGTAGTTAACTTTATAGAGGGTTGCTGAGATGAATCTATAGGATATACTTATGTGAATTCAGCATGTAAAGAAGCATGAGTGCATTGAATGAGTGTGAACTTCATCCCATGGACATTTTCGACCGGCCATCCATTTTGTTCTAAAGAGTTCCTAACCTCTGGAAGGAGTAAGAATTCAGAGTCATTCATTCATGTTAGCCTTTTATGGTAAAACAGAGAGTGACCTAGGAATAGGCATTCTCCTAGCACGTTTGTTAGCATGCACTTATAAATAGGTTTTTAGCTTTACTTGGATATCAGTAACTTAAGAATCTAATGCATATAATCGGAAGATGTATGAGATCTAGCTAAAATGGTGCATGGGATGTTAATTTGCTGCTGAATGATCATAGTTAAATGCCTATAGAGGACTCTTAAGCCAACCTTGCTGTCTTTATTTTAGATTTCAGTCGTTGCTAGTTTAGTGCGAAAGTATTGCGAGATCCGCAATACCATTCTCTGCCTTTACCTTTGTCTTTTATCAGTCTTTTAATCAATTGCGAATCCATGTTCCTTGCGTCCTTTATCAATTGGTGTCTCGAATCAAAATCCCTTTCATTCCTAGTTACCTTATCTAATTTAACACGCACCAAATTGCTAGTCACTCAACTCAGTCTCTGTGGGAAATCGATATAAATTATACTTATCACTTGCTGCAGACCATGTATACTTGCATGATCTGAGTGCTCCTTGCATCTAATTTACATTCACACTGAGCACGCAACAAGTTTTTGGCGCCGCTGCTGGAGACTTTGTTGAGTAAAAACGATTTGTGTTATTTTAGAAGAGCTTAATTGATTGAAGCTAATCTTTTGCGTCTATTTTGCAGGCACTAACAAAGCTGGTTTATGAATGAGTTTCCAAATTACAATCTCGAGTTTGATCCCGAACCTGAAAGAACTCTAAGGAACAGAAATAGAATTAGAAGGGAAGCTGCACGATGTTCGAATCACCAAACTCAAAATCAGCCTGAAATTCAGCACGTTGTTGATCACACAGAATCAGCACGAACTGAACCACAACAAGCTGAAATGGAAAGAGCAGAAGAAGCACCAAACCGAGCACTTAACACTCGCAATCCCATTGACATTGCGAATGACAAGGACATTGTTATACTATCCTACCTTGTACCTATGCTTGAGGAGCTCAATCCGAGCATCATACACCCAGAAATCACAGCTCACTCATTTGAACTGAAACCTGTAATGTTTCAGATGTTGTCAACAGTAGGCCAATTCTTCGGTGTGGAGAATGAAGACCCCCACAATCACTTAAGGAACATCCTGGGAGTGAGTGACACCTTTGTCATCCCAGGAGTATCTCAAGAGGCTTTGTGACTGTACCTCTTTCCGTACTTATTAAGAGACAAAGTCAAGACATGGTTGAATTCTTTTCCATCTGGATCAATTGTCAACTGGACAGACTTAGCTGAGAAGTTCTGGTGAAGTATTTTCCTCCAGATAGGAACTCTAATTTTCGTGACGACATCATCAAATTTAAACAAGCTGAGAATGAATCTCTGCATGAAGCCTGGACCAGATTCAAGGATCTTCTACTCAAGTGTCCACACCATGGCATTCCATGGTGTATCCAGATTGAAGTATTCTTCAAAGGATGTAACCCCAACACGAGGCAAGTCTTGAATTCCTCAGCTGGAGGATCTATGCTGTCAAAGAGCTATAACGAAGCCTATGAGATTTTGGAGAAAATCTCAACATCACACTGTCGGTGGTCAGATGATCCTGTGGAGCCAAATAGAAGGAAGGCTTATGACATGGATGCTCTTAGTACAATGAGCAGCTAGATAAATGCTCTAACAAACCTGATGAAGCAAATGGCTCAAACAAATATCCAACAGAATGCCAATACAATGGCATCTGCTTCAACAAGCACAACAGTAGCTAACCAATTGGATGCACTCGTTTGTGGATTCTGTGGAGAAGGGCATGTGTATGACTATTGCCCTGCCAATCCAGCTTATGTGTGCTATGTTGGGAGTCAGCAACAAACAAGGAATAATCCTTATTCAAATACATATAATCCTGGCTGGAGAAATCATCCAAATTTCTCTTGCAGTGGGCAACAAGGCATCAGCCAAATGCAAAATCAAACAAGACCAAGTGGACCACCTGGGTTCACTCAACATCAACAAGGTACTCAACCTCCATACCAGAAACAGTATACCAACAACCAACCGATGGGAACATCAGTGGAGAACTTGTTGAAGGAATACATAGCAAAGAATGATGCAACTTTGCAGAGCCAGCAAGCAAATTTGAGAAGTTTAGAGAACCAAATTGGGCAATTGGCAAACGAGCTAAAGAATAGGCCCCAAGGCAGACTACCTGTTGACACTGAAACTCCTAGAAGGGATGGTAAGGAACAAGTGCAAGCTATTGAACTACGAAGTGGAAGGCCATTGGTGATTAGTAGCAGAGACGTACCAAAGAGAGTAGAGAATGAAGAGTCTAGTGCTCCACTGAACCCTCTGCCCAACATTGACCCAGTACAACCAAGCACAACAAGGGCGAGGCTTGAACCCATCATTGAGGAACCAGAAGAAATTCCTAGGCCTCCCCCTGTCATGAGGCCATACAATTTGCCTACCTATGTGCCACCACCTCCATTTCCTAGACGGCTCAGGAAGAAACAAGAGCAGGAAGCTCATTTCCATAAATTTTTGGAAATCTTGAAGCAAGTCCATGTTAATATTCCTTTTGTAGAAGTTTTGCAGTCCATGCCAATGTATGTGAAGTTTTTGAAAGATATAATAACTAATATGAAAGTTATTGGGGAGTTTGAAACTGTTAATCTCACTGAAGAGTGTAGTGCAATACTCCAGAACAAGCTGCCAAAGAAAGAGAAGGATCCTGGATCTTTCACTTTACCAGTCGAATTAGGAGGCAAACATGTGGGCAGAGCCTTATGTGACTTGGGCGCCAGTATAAACCTTATGCCCTTATCACTGTTCCAACAGCTTGGGATAGGCGAGGCACGACCAACAACAGTCACCTTGCAGCTTGCAGACAGATCAATCTCATACCCTGAAGGTAAGATTGAAGATATTCTAGTCAAGGTTGACCAGTTTATTTTTCTTGCAGATTTTATTATCTTGGACTACGAGGCAGACAAAGAGGTGTTGATCATCTTAGACAGACCAATCTTAGCCACAGGTAGGGCCCTGATTGATGTTCAAAAAGGTGAACTTACCATGCGGGTCAACAATGAAGAGGTTAAGTTCAGTGTTTTTAAAGCCTTGAGGTACTCTTCTGACCTTGAACACTGTGCTACTATAGATATAGTAGACTCATTAATTGAACATGAACTTGAGCATGAATTATTAGTCAAGCATGCTACTGAATATACACAAATTGATTTGAATGATTTAAATATTGCTGAAATTATGGATGTATTTGTAAATAACCTTCAGCATGTATGCATGACCAATGAACTATCTGAAAGAACCACAACTCCTATGATGCCATCAATTGAATAACCACCTTTGTTAGAATTAAAACCACTGCCACAATACCTAAAATATGCATATCTGGGAGAGAAAGACACCTTGTCTGTCATTATTTCGTCCAAATTAAACGAACAACATGAAATTGCGTTAATTTTGTTGCTCAAGCAACATAGAAAGGCATTTGGGTGGACGATTGTTGACATTAGGGGTATAAGTCCTTCTTATTGTATGCATAAGATACTATTAGAGGAAAGACACACACCTAGAATAGAGCCTCAGCGTAGGCTGAACCCCTCCATGAAGGAGGTAGTTAAAAAGGAAATCATTAAATAGTTAGATGCTGGTGTAATCTTCCCAATATCTAATAGTCAGTGGGTCAATCCTATCCAATGTGTACCAAAAAAGGGTGGTATGACAGTAGTAGTTAATGAAAATAATGAATTAATACCTACTCGAACTGTCACGGGATGGAGAGTGTGTATGGATTATCGAAAGTTTAATAAAGAAACAAAAAGGACCATTTCCCTCTGCCTTTCATCGACCAAATGCTTGATAGATTAGCTGGCCAAGCCTTCTATTGCTTTTTAGATGGTTACTCAGGGTATAATCAAATCACCATAGACCCTAAGGACCAAGAGAAGACGACATTTACATGTCCATTTGGTACATTTGCTTTTCGCAGAATGTCATTTGGCCTTTGCAATGCACCAGCAACGTTCCAGCGATGTATGTTGGCAATCTTCTCTGATCTAGATGAGTCCATAGTAGAAATATTTATGGATGACTTCTCAGTATTTGGTGATTCCTTTAACCACTGTCTAGCCAATCTAAGACAAGTTCTCACTAGGTGTGAAGAAACCAACCTAGTCTTGAATTGGGAAAAATGTCACTTCATGGTGGAAGAAGGCATAGTGTTGGGACATAGAGTATCTAAAGCAGGATTAGAGGTCGATAGGGCCAAAATAGAAGTCATTGAGAAGCTGGTTGAACCTAAGAATGTAAACGCCATAAGAAGTTTCCTAGGACATGCAGGGTTTTATAGAAGGTTCATAAAAGACTTTTCAAAAATTTCCAATCCCCTCTGTGAGCTTTTAGAGCTGAATAGAACTTTTATCTTTTCAAATGAGTGTGTTACGTCTCCAAAAGTGACTATTTTAGGACTTATTTGTGTTAGGAAGTTGTGCATTTGTGAGTATTTTTTATAGGATTTAGCTTGAACCTATGCTTATATATGAGAATTAGAAGAAGGAAGCTAAATTAGGACTTGTATGCAAAATGAAAGAAAAAGAATGAAAAACGAAGTTAGAAGAATAAAAATTGTGCATTGCGGAGGCATTGCGGAAACATTGCTAAAACCGCAATGTTTTAAGTGAAATCCGTAAGTTGGCTAACCTTTTTCTGTTGTGATCCGATATTTCAGGGATTCGTTCTTTCTCCTCCATCCATTTTGAAGTACGACGTTGAGGATGGATGGTTCTCCTTGGCCCAATCGCACCTGCAGAATACTATAAAAGGAGGTCAAAGAGGAGGGTTTAATCATCATCCGAAAGCGTAGAAGTCTTCTCGCAGCTCCATCTTTTCTCCTGTTTTCCTTTGCCGTCTGTTGGTTTGCAAAGCTCAGCTGTTGGAATCGATAATCTGATAGGAAGGAGAGGAGATCTATCTTCTCTCCCGATTGGATTCATCCAAGCAAGGCTGATCTTTCTCATCCTTTAGCCGAGGCGGTTGCGACGAGGCGTTCAAGCTCTTTTACTACTTCCTGCCTTTCATTTCTACTTTCCAGCATTGTTTAGTTGTTGTTTCTGTTCTGGTGGCTAGTTTATTACATTTCGTTGTGTTCTGTCTTCGTGTTATTCATTTTAAGCTTTCTTTTGTTCCTTCAACCAATCAAGTAATCAAAAGCAAAATTCAGTATTTCACAGTTTCTTACCTTTGCAGTCTACTGTTTTCCCCTACTGTTTTGACCTTAAATTCCTTCTGAACATGTCTGTTTTATCTTTTATTTCTGTTCTCCCTACATCCATGAGTAACTAAGTCACATAGGGGCATGCTAATGACAATACTATAGGCTAAAAAACGTGAACCAAGCATGTAGGATAGCTCTCGAAGCATTGATTGTATGTAAGCTTCATCCCACGGGCAATTTCGATTGGCCATCCATTTTGTCCAAAGAACTCCTAACCTCTGGAAGGAGTAAGAGTTCAGAGTCATACACTCATGCTAGCCTTTCAAGGTAGCCAGAAAACGACCTAGGAATAGGCGTTTTCCTAGTACAAACCATAACTTTCTGCTTTAACAAGATGCTTAAGACCTTACTTGGACATGAGTAAACTAAAGAATCTAATGCATGGAATTGGACGATACATGAGATTGAGTGAGTTTGATGCATAGAGAGTTGATCCAATGCTTGAGAATCGTGAGAAAATGCCTATAGAGGAGTCGTTAGTAGCCCTTGTTTCTCCATTTTACACACTTTCGCTGTTAGGAAAATTGCGGTAGAATTGCTGTTTCCGCAATTCTGCTAAGTTCACAATTCTGTTTAGCTGTTTTCTTATTCGTTTATTAATCTCATCTCTTTTCCTTTGAGTTTAACTTTGATTTGCACTTGTTTATGTTGCTACCCTTTACACATTCCTTAAGAAATAGACAATTTAAAACCAATTCTACCCCA
Organism: Herpetospermum pedunculosum; assembly: GCA_028017165.1. Classification (NCBI taxonomy): domain Eukaryota; kingdom Viridiplantae; phylum Streptophyta; class Magnoliopsida; order Cucurbitales; family Cucurbitaceae; genus Herpetospermum; species Herpetospermum pedunculosum. The sequence goes on from CM051522.1 coordinate 53,814,050, forward strand.
TCAAACCCATCCATTCTTTCTTAACAAAACACTTCATGAATAGCTTATAATAAATCTCTGTGGGAAAACGAATGAAAAAATACTTACTACTTGCTATAAGATCATGTATGCTTGCATGTTCTGAGTGCTCTCTCTATCTTATTGCTTATTTATTTTAACACATTGAGCACGCAACAAGTTTTTGGCGCCGCTGCCGGGGATTTTGTTTAGTGAACACGAAGTTTGTTAATTTAGAAAAAAAAAAAAACTCAATATCTAGTGGAGTTAATCTTCTTTCATTTATTTTACAGGTACTATCAAGCTAGTTTATGAAAGAGTTTCCAAACCTCAACTCGCAACAAAGAGAAATTTTGCAGGTGGAAAACGTATGTGTACGACAAAGTAAATGAATACGCTGCAGAACTTAATTGGAGGACGAGTTTGCCCACAACAGTTTGAAGAATTTTATCAGCCATGTGCTTATTGTGGGGATAATCATAACTTGGAGAATTGCCCAACCTTGAATTATCACGAGAGGCAAGATCAACAAGGCTATGACAACCATTATTCGTACATGTGTGAACATGATCAGTGGCAACTCTCAAATAATCCTTGGGAAAAGCATGTGCAAATTGCTCATTATGAAGAGTTCCCCCAACATGAAGACTATCAACATTATGCCCCAACTCCAAATGAAGAATTATCACCCGCTTTGGAGGCGCTATGGATAGAATTCATGGAAAGGAATGATGCATCCATGAGGAGAATGGATGTGCAATTAGCTCAGCTCACAAATGACTTACAAGATCTACTTGCTATAGCAAAATCACTACCACCATGCCCTCAGATGTTCGATTTTTATGATGATGAATCCTTTGTTACCTTCGAATCTGAGAAGAGTGATCCAATGGAATATCCATATGAAATGGTGGAGTTGGTGAAAATTGAGAAAAATGAAATTGTGTTGGATGAGGCCAAAGAGACTATTGCGCTGCTTGCGGAACAAGAATTTGAAATGTCTGATGTTGCAGCAAGCTTCTCCACCAATGAAAGAGTTGAGCCACCACCATCACAAATGCTCCAGCTGAAGGAGTTAGAAAGAGATGTGCCAGAAAAAGAAGTCCCATCGCATCAAAGCTATGTTGTAGCAAATGTTGTAGAAACAAAACCAACGCACAAAAAGTACAAACCTTTGGATGTTATAACATGCAGTCTCTTTGAAAGAATCAACAATTTCAAGGTGTGGCAGAATGTCCGACCCCGTAAATCAAGACTTAAGTATCTTAAAGATGCAGAAGTGATGCCTCGAAACATTGAAGAATATCCATATGAGGCAGATTGACAAGGGAGATTTCTGATCCCTAAACTCTTAAATTAGGATTTTATCATGATTTGCTTAGATTTCGTATGTTAGGAGTAGTTTATTTTGGGAATGAAATATTTATTATGTGCCAACAATCGAAGTCGTTTAGCATGAATTGATGATGCATTGTGGGCGTATAGGACTGCATATAAACCACCCTTAGGTATGTCTCCTTATAGGCTAGGGTATGGAAAAGCATGTCATCTTCCCTTCGAATTAGAAATCAAAGCCTTTTGGGCCTTAAAAGAATTGAATTATTGCGTGACCGATGCGGGAACATTGCGGTCTCTGCAATTACAAGAGCTTGATGAGCTTAGACATATGTCCTATGAAAATGCTAAAATGTATAAGGAAAAGACTAAGATTTGGCATGATAGTAGACTTAGGATTAAGGACTTTAAGAAAGGCCAGCTTGTCTTGTTATTTAACTCACGGTTGAGATTATTTCCAGGCAAACTTAAGTCCAGATGGTCAGGTCCTTTTGTAATAACTAACATGTTTGTTCATGGTGCAATCGAGATTAGGAACCTGCAGCACGGGCAACCGTTCATGGTTAATGGTGCAAGATTGAAGCATTATTATGAGGAAGGAGATGTGAAGACTCTCTCGGCCTTCCTCTTGACTGAAACGTGAAAATAAGAGCGAGAGAGGACGAGTGATCACTGTGCTCGTCCATGCGAGGCTATGCCTTAGTTTCTTTTTTGCTATTCTTTCGGTTACGATTTGTGTATATTTTTGTGTGATTTTAATTACGAATTTGATGTTGATTTTATTTCTTTTAATAGGGGATCGATAGAGGGAATCAAGGAGATGAATCTATGATTAAAAATCGGGGAAGATATTGGGCCAAATCAAAGATTGAGTTGAGGAAATAGGGCCATTTGAAACGAAGGAAATCTCCAACGGCCATTTAATTGCGGTGGATTTGCTGAATCCGCAACAGAAATAGCCGTTGAGATTTCCATCATTACAAATAGCCGTTAGAACCGCCGTGGCCCATACGCTTCCTTCATTCCCTGAACTCCAAGAAAGCTCTCTCCTTCTTCCTCTGCAATCCCTCTTTCCAGATTCCTACGATTCAACCATGGTGCTAACAAGAGCTGAGAGATCTGCGTCCAAAAAGAAGGCCGACGACGCTGAGATTGCTGCGAGAGAGGCACTCCTTGCCTTGGCGGATGCTGAAGCCGCGCGAACCGAACGCCTTCCCAAGCTCCCTGTCCGCAAGAAGAAGTGGAAGGTAGTGACGGAGATCTCTGCTGGACCATCTGAACCAGCAGGAACGCCCAAGAAGAGGAAGTGGAGTATGGCTGTGGCCGACGCAGCGATCAAGAAGAAGACTCCCTCTGTGGAGAGTCGAGAGAGTGGCCGTCCATCCTACGAGACGGCCAGACAAAGCCATTCTCCATCTCCACCAGCGCGAAGCCCTGAGCCTTCTCAATCTCCGCAGAGCTCTAAACAAACTCCACCGCCGCGGAGCCCTGAAGCATCACCCATCTCCTAGACGCCTGAACCTGAAATCCCAGATGCAGAGCATCAAGAATCGGCGCGGGGCGGTGAAGAAGCTGAGGAAAATGAGGTCTTCTCGCCCTTGAGGGAAGTCAGCCCCGACAGCCCTGTAGAAGGGAATGATTCGATGGACGAGACACTGGGGGATTGCCTCCAACAGATCACGACCAAGGCAAGATTGAGAAAGAAGGCCACCAAGGTTGTCAAGGCCAAACGGCCAAAAGCTTCGAAGAAGTCCAAGAAAAAGAAAGCCAGGGGTGAGCCTTCATCAAAGAAGGTTAGTGATGAGCCATCCCTGAAGAAGCTCAAAATCGAGGCTGCTGAATCAGCCAGGCCAAAGGACAAGGGGAAAGCCAAGCTGTACCCCGAAGACGAGCCTCAATCTGTGAGGTATGTGTCCTCTGATGCTCAGTCAAGAGGCACTGAGTTAAGGAAGAGGGACCTGCTCCATGAGAAGGGGTTCCTTGACGCGCTAGCAGACCTGCCGCAATTCTTGCGCGCAGGGATCACCAATCATGGCTGGGAGGAGCTGTGCAGACCACCCGTCCCAGCCTACTCCAGCATGGTGTACGATTTCTACGCCAACTTGGTGAACCCTGAGGATGGCCTATCTGTGGTCAGAGGAATCGAGGTGGATTTCTCAGCTAAGGCAATCAATGAAGCCTATGGCCTCAAGGGGCAAAAACACACGGATTATGCAAGGATCATTGATGCGCCAACAGAGGCTGTCCTGGAGGAAGCAATTGGGATCATTGGCCAACCTGAGGCAGCGTGGACAGTTTCACGCAATGGGAAGCACACTCTGATGAGTGCTACCCTCACAGCCAAGGCAGCGTTCTGGTTCTCCTTCGTGCGGAGGAGGCTGTCCCTAGTGACCCACGAGACCACCATCAACCAAGGCAGATCGCTGCTGGTTTATGCAATCATGAGGGGCCTCACAATCAATGTTGGTGAGGTCATTGCAGCCTCAATCGCAGACTGCGCCAAAAAGGGTAAGGGTCCACTTTTCTTTCCTAATACAATTACTAAGCTCTGCTTACGTGCAGGGGTTCCAATCGAGAGGATGGAGAGGCAGCTGGCCTACACGGGGCACCTGGAGCTGCCTACAGGCTTGAGGATGCGAAGGAAGGGGAACATGGAGTTCGAGCTAGATGGCCTGGCTGCTGCTTAGTCTCTGTCAATGGCCTGCCTGATGGACCTGAAGAAGAAGATGGCTCAGTGGGCCACATATGCGCAGGCAAGGGATAAGGATGTTGCAGACCAATTGGGCTGCATCTTTCCTGAATTTCCCCACGGACCTACTGATACCATGGGCGCCTCCAGGACCAAGAAGGGATGATGATGATGAGGACATCTGAGTGCTAGGCTGATTAGCACTCAAGGGAGTATTTCTGTTCCCTAAAAGAAAAAAAAATCAAACTGCTTTTTGTTAACCGTGTGAATTCTGCTATTTTGGAATCAATTTTGATCTGTCTTTAATTCTTTATTTTTGCTGTTTAAATTTGTTTAGTGTAGTCTGATGGTAGCTGAATAGGTAGATTAGTTTAGTTTCCTTTTTGTATAGCTTAAATGACTGGAAAGAGCATGCATAGGGGCCTAGATCACTGTTATATCTGCCCTGTATCCATTGCGAAATAATTGCGGAATCCGCAATTTTTATTAGTAAATGCATGTTTTTGATTGACTGTTTAGCTAGGCTGGTTCTGTTTAAATTTGGTCTTTTGCTGCTATCTTGACTACCTTATATAGCTTATCTACATGCATGCTGGATGAGTGTCATAAGACACCTTTGATAGTTTAAATTAGCCTCTTAAAATTGCTCAGCATGCGTAGCTTTAAGTCCTTCCTTTACTGTTTTTTTCAAATTTCTGCTGCTGTGATGTTTGCTTTTAGAATGTTCTGTCTATGCCTAGGGCTTTTAGATTCTCTTTGTTTTAATTTAGACTAGATGCTTCTAGGACAAGTTTGGGGGTGTGCCACCTCAGACACTCATTGGGGACAATGAGTAGTATAAGTTTGGGGGAGGCCACCCTAGGCCTAGGAACATTCCTCTCTCCCTTAAAGCATAAGCATTCTTCTTCTCCTTTACAAAAAAATGGTGAGCTGAAAAAAAAAATGAAAAAAAGAATAAAGAGGGGTGTCTCTCTTAAGTTGCTGAGTAATCAGTGCCAAGTGTGTAACCCACAAGTGACATTGCATCAAAAGGCAACCAAAGGAGAGGCTCCACCAAAGTAAGAAAGAAAAAAGGAAGAAGTAGGGAAGAAGAATGTATACCTAGGAGTTGCAACTTTGTGGCTTAGATGTCCTGAATAAAAAGAACTCTGATCCTCAATTAGCTGAGCACAAAGTTGTAGCTTGTAGGGTTGTTTAGGGAGATGAATGTATGTCCAATGTAGTGATGCCAGGGTTTAGGTTGTTCTCTAAATGTACTACTGTCACTGTTAATACTAAGACTGGCATGACTCTAAGGAATCCTAGGTAACTCAAAAGTAAAAACTAGAAGCATGTACTGAGTCTGGGGTAAAGCTAGGTAGAATTTGAAACCTTAGGGATAGTTGCACGATATGACAGAAGCAAGTAGATCAGGCGTAGGGAGTTAATAAAACAGTAGGAGCATTAGGCGTGTGAAGTCAGAAGAAGAAAAATAAGAGGATAGTTGTAAACTTAGAAGTGTGTCACAGGACAGCACTGCCATAGATAGGAACTTAGGGGAGTCAGCAAGTGGTGAAAGAGGATAAAAACAGCGGCCTAAGTAAGTCCTTAGTTTGCTCGAGGACGAGCAAAACCTTAAGTTTGGGGGTGTGTTACGTCTCCAAAAGTGACTATTTTAGGACTTATTTGTGTTAGGAAGTTGTGCATTTGTGAGTATTTTTTATAGGATTTAGCTTGAACCTATGCTTATATATGAGAATTAGAAGAAGGAAGCTAAATTAGGACTTGTATGCAAAATGAAAGAAAAAGAATGAAAAACGAAGTTAGAAGAATAAAAATTGTGCATTGCGGAGGCATTGCGGAAACATTGCTAAAACCGCAATGTTTTAAGTGAAATCCGTAAGTTGGCTAACCTTTTTCTGTTGTGATCCGATATTTCAGGGATTCGTTCTTTCTCCTCCATCCATTTTGAAGTACGACGTTGAGGATGGATGGTTCTCCTTGGCCCAATCGCACCTGCAGAATACTATAAAAGGAGGTCAAAGAGGAGGGTTTAATCATCATCCGAAAGCGTAGAAGTCTTCTCGCAGCTCCATCTTTTCTCCTGTTTTCCTTTGCCGTCTGTTGGTTTGCAAAGCTCAGCTGTTGGAATCGATAATCTGATAGGAAGGAGAGGAGATCTATCTTCTCTTCCGATTGGATTCATCCAAGCAAGGCTGATCTTTCTCATCCTTTAGCCGAGGCGGTTGCGACGAGGCGTTCAAGCTCTTTTACTACTTCCTGCCTTTCATTTCTACTTTCCAGCATTGTTTAGTTGTTGTTTCTGTTCTGGTGGCTAGTTTATTACATTTCGTGGTGTTCTGTCTTCGTGTTATTCATTTTAAGCTTTCTTTTGTTCCTTCAACCAATCAAGTAATCAAAAGCAAAATTCAGTATTTCACAGTTTCTTACCTTTGCAGTCTACTGTTTTCCCCTACTGTTTTGACCTTAAATTCCTTCTGAACATGTCTGTTTTATCTTTTATTTCTGTTCTCCCTACATCCATGAGTAACTAAGTCACATAGGGGCATGCTAATGACAATACTATAGGCTAAAAAACGTGAACCAAGCATGTAGGATAGCTCTCGAAGCATTGATTGTATGTAAGCTTCACCCCACGGGCAATTTCGATTGGCCATCCATTTTGTCCAAAGAACTCCTAACCTCTGGAAGGAGTAAGAGTTCAGAGTCATACACTCATGCTAGCCTTTCAAGGTAGCCAGAAAACGACCTAGGAATAGGCGTTTTCCTAGTACAAACCATAACTTTCTGCTTTAACAAGATGCTTAAGACCTTACTTGGACATGAGTAAACTAAAGAATCTAATGCATGGAATCGGACGATACATGAGATTGAGTGAGTTTGATGCATAGAGAGTTGATCCAATGCTTGAGAATCGTGAGAAAATGCCTATAGAGGAGTCGTTAGTAGCCCTTGTTTCTCCATTTTACACACTTTCGCTGTTAGGAAAATTGCGGTAGAATTGCTGTTTCCGCAATTCTGCTAAGTTCACAATTCTGTTTAGCTGTTTTCTTATTCGTTTATTAATCTCATCTCTTTTCCTTTGAGTTTAACTTTGATTTGCACTTGTTTATGTTGCTACCCTTTACACATTTCTTAAGAAATAGACAATTTAAAACCAATTCTACCCCATCAAACCCATCCATTCTTTCTTAACAAAACACTTCATGAATAGCTTATAATAAATCTCTGTGGGAAAACGAATGAAAAAATACTTACTACTTGCTATAAGATCATGTATGCTTGCATGTTCTGAGTGCTCTCTCTATCTTATTGCTTATTTATTTTAACACATTGAGCACGCAACAGAGTGTCTCTTAGCTTGGACCAAGCTTAAGACTGCCTTAGTAAAAGCACCAATCATAATCGGTCCAAATTGGGATATGTCTTTTGAATTGATGTGCGATGCAAGTGATTATGCAATTGGAGCCATGCTTGGCCAAAAAAGAGACAAATTGACACATCCTATATATTATGCGAGTAAAACTTTGAATGAAGCTCAATGCAACTACACTACCACATAAAAAGAGATGTTAGTAGTGGTGTTTGCATGCGAGAAGTTCAGGGCATATATTGTAGGAACTAAAACAATTGTTTATACTGATCATTCTGCAATAAAGTACTTAATGAGGAAGGCTGATGCCAAGCCTCGACTGATTAGATGAGTGCTACTTTTGCAGGAGTTTGATTTGGAAATCCGAGACAAAAAAGGATGTGAAAACGTAGTTGTTGATCACTTATCAAGATTGCAGAGTCATTGCGGATCTATTGCGGAGCTCGCAATGATGGATTCCTTTATTGATGAGCATGTTTTTTCTTTAGTACATTGTCATAATAATGATGAGCCATGGTTTACTGATATTGCAAATTTTCTTGCCTCACAGGTGTTACCAGAATTTAGCAAGGGGCAGGACAAGAAGAAGTTCTTGAACGAGGCTAGGAAGTACATTTGGGATGATCCAATCCTCTACAGAAGCTGTGCGAATGGATTGCTAAGGAAATGTGTGTCAGCTGCTGAAGCAAGGTCAATCTTGCAGTATTGTCATACAGCTCCGTATGGAGGGCACTTTGGTGGTCAGAGGACTGCTGCAAAAGTGTTCCAGAGTTGCTACTTCTGGCCCACAATCTTCAAAGATGCACATGACTACGCACACAGTTGCAATGAATGTCAACGAACAGGTAACCTCAGTAGGAAGGATGAGATGCCTTTGACATACATCTTAAAGTTAGAACTCTTTGACGTATGGGGTATTGACTTCATGGGTCCATTTCCACCCTCTACTGGTAATCTTTATATTTTAGTAGCTGTAGACTATGTCTCAAAATGGGTTGAGGCACTTGCATGTCCTTTAAATGATGTTAAGACAGTTGTAAAATTTCTGAATAGACATATTTTCACACGATTTGGCACTCCACGTGCCATCATAAGTGATGAGGGAACTCATTTCATAAACAAATCTATGGAGAAGGTGTTAGCTAAGTATAATGTTAAGCATAGGGTGGCAACACCCTATCACCCCCACTCAAATGGGCAAGCAGAAATTTCTAATAGAGAGATCAAAAGTATCTTAGAAAAAGTTGTAAAACCAAATAGAAATGATTGGTCTTTTAAATTAGATGATGCACTATGAGTATATAGAACTGCATATAAAACACCATTAGAGATGTCTCCCTATAGGTTAGTTTATGGAAAAGCATGCCATCTACCCCTTGAATTAGAGAACAAAGCTTTTTGGGCTTTAAAGAAGTTAAACTTTTGCGTGACCGATGCGGGAACATTGCGGTCTCTGCAATTGCATGAATTAGATGAACTAAGACACATGTCATACGAGAATGCTAAGATGTATAAAGAAAAAAACAAAAATTTGACATGATAGTAGACTTAGGATAAAGGATTTTAAAAAGGGACAACATGTTCTATTATTTAATTCACGATTGAAGATGTTCCCTGGAAAACTAAAGTCTCGTTGGTCTGGTCCCTTTGTAATTACTAATGTGTTTGTGCATGGTGCGATTGAGATCCAAAATTTGGAGCAGGGCCAGTCGTTCATGGTAACTGGTGCAAGGTTGAAGCACTATTACGAGGAAGGAGACGTCAGGACATTCTCGGTGTTCCTCTTGTCCGATGTTTGAATTAAATTAAGAGAAGATGAGCAGGGGCGTTACGAGAAATATCCTTGCGCTCAAAAGTTGAAGGAATACGAAATTCTTATTTAATGTTTTCCAATCTTATTGTTTTGAATTTTTGATATTAATTAATTTTGTTTAATGTTGATTAAAACTAGGAGGGTGATGATTGGAATCCTAACGACAAAATGGATGGATCAATCAAGAGGTAAGGAGAAGATATAGGGAGAATCAAGGAAAATCTAAGATTTGGGGATTGTTAAGATTTTGCGGCAGACGCCAAAACGGTAAAATAAAACCCCCAACGGTAATATTTTGAAGATTTTTGTGAGATTTGAGATATTGCGATTGCATTGCGGAGGCCGCAATGCTCGTCCCTTTAGTTTCGCAAAACATTATAAATAGGGAAAGGCTGCAGCTTTAATCTTATTACGAAATCTCAAAACCCTCGAGCTCTCAACCGAATTTCTCCTTTCTTCTTATCGAAAGATTTCATTTCTTTACCTCCAAGAAAGAAATATGGTTTCAACCTGAGACTCTAGTCGACAAGAAGCAGAAAGCCTTACCCCAACAAAACCATCCCCCACCACAGAAGACACAACCATGGCAGGGGATGCGTTGATCTCCTTAGCCACGGCTGAGGCTGCAAACCCCTCTGAGCCGAAGCAGCTCCCTAGAAAAAGGAAGTGGAAGGTTACAGCGGGGAGATACCCAAAATCCAAAATTCGAAAAAGCCACAAGTGAGGTTCGAAAATCCATCAGTGTAGAGAAGAGCCCCACCACCAGCCTACCTTCTTTCGAAATGGCCATGCAAAGCCCTTTCCCTACACAACAGCAGTCTGGGACTGAGGTCTCTCCCACAGAACAGCTAGATTCTGCATCTACCCCGATTGGTGATGCACAAGAGGGATAGGAAGTCATCTCTCCCATCAGGGACGACAGTCCTATTGCGGAAGAAATTGGGAGAAGGTCATCTATGGAGGAAACGTTGGATCAATGCATTAAACGAGTGACTGCCGAAGAGGTGGCTGGATTAGAGAGAGGGACAGAATCAGTGCCCAAGAAGAAGACCCCCGTGGTGATAAGAGCAAAAAGGCCGAAGGCCTCGAAGAAGGCTAAGAAGAAAGCTTCTCAGCCCCCTGCCAAGAAGTTGAAAACAGAGGCTGTTGAGGCAGCAAAAGCCAAGGCAAAGGCAAAGGGGAAAGATAAGATGTTTCAAGAAGACGAACCTCCAGCTGAGAGGTATGTGTCTGAGGCAGCAGAGGCCAGGGGTGTGACTTTGATGAAGAGAGACCTCCTCCATGAAAGAGGATTTTTGGATACTCCTGCGGACCTGCCGCAATTCTTGCGCACAGGCATTGCCAATCATGGCTGGGAAGAGTTGTGTGGGCCATCAATCCAAGCTTATTCTGAAATGGTTTATGATTTTTATGCCAACCTCATTCATCCCGAAGGCTGCTATTCCACAGTAAGGGGCGTTGAGATAGACTTCTCCGCCGAGGCAATTAATGAAATTTATGCTCTCAAAGAGTATAAGAATTCAGAGTATGCAAGGATCATGGCCAAACCATCTGAGGCAGTCCTGGAGGAGGCTTTGAGCGTGATAGGCAAGCCTGAGGCAACGTGGGCGGTTTCTAAACAGGGGAAGCACACATTGATGAGTGCAGCACTTAAGAACAAGGCAGCCGTTTGGTTCTCCTTGATTCGGAGAAGGATATCTCCTGTCACACACGAGACAACAATTAATCAAGGGAGGTCCTTGCTGGTGTATGCGATCATGAAAGGGCTCACCATTGATGTGGGCGAGATCATATCTGCCTCAATCCTTGAATACTCAAAGAAGGGAAAGGGCAAACTCTTCTTCCCCAACACCATTACCAAACTGTGTCTTCGCGCAGGTGTGGCTGTGACACAAGAAGAGAAGAAGTTGGCCTATGCAGGCCATTTAGAGCTGCCCAGTGATCTGAAGATGAAGAGGAAGGGCAATATGCAGATTGAGCTGGATGGTCTTGCAGCTGCTCAGTCCATGTCCATGTCCTGCTTGTTGGACATACAGAGAAAGCTAGCCCAATGGGCAGAATACTCACAAGCAAGAGACATGGAGTTAGCTGAGCACCTGAGGTGCAAATTCCCTGCATTCCCTGCTGGATTGTTGGACCCCTGGATGCCTCCAAGTGTGGAGGAGAGTGATGAAGAAGAAGGAGAAGGAAATTAATGAATGCCATGGATTGACGACATTCGAGGGAGTAATTCTTACTTCCCTCACCCTGCTTTTCTGTTAACCGGTTACCCCCCCCCCCCCCCCCCCCCCAAAAAAAAAAAAAAAAATATATCAATTGCTGCTCTGTTTTCAATTTTAGTAGATTAGCTTAGTTTAGAGTAGCTTAGATTAGTTTAAACTTAGTTTAGAGCAGTTAGGGTAGATTGTTCTGTGATGTTGTTTTTAAATTTCCACAAGCCCCATGGGCCACAATATTGTTAGAGTAGTAGGAGCATTGATCAATGCCATATCTGCTCTGTTAATTTCATTGCGGTTTTATTGCGTGGTCTGCATAGCCCTCTCAAGCATGTTTTTGTCTAAATCAGCATGCTCTCATTAGAAATATCCAAGCATGCTGTTGTTGAGTAATGAATCTTCTACTATTTTTTTCTGTCCCTATCTCTTAATACGTGGTTGCATTGTGTTTTCTCTTTGTGGACTGTTTGTTGAGTTTGCTGGATGAGTGTCGAGTACATTCTTTAATCGAATTAGCTTCATGAGTTTGACAAGCATGTGACACTATAAGGCCTTACCTTGTGTTTTTGAATAAACCTCTGCTGATGTGTTATTTGAACTAAGAGAGCCATTCCATCCCTTAGATGTTTAAAATCTGTCTATTTTTAACTTATACTAGATGCTTCTAAAACATTTTGGGGGTGTGCCACCCAATACTCTCATTGAGGACAATGAGAAGTCCAAGTTTGGGGGAGGCAGCCTTCTAGTCCTAGGAACACTCCTCTCTCCCTTAGTAGATATACATTGTTCTTCTTTGAAAAAAAAATACAAAAAAAAAGGACAAAGAGGCATTGTTTTTTTTTTTCTAGGCATGCTGAGTAATCAGGGCCATTTGTGTAACCCACAAGTAGCACTGCATCAAAAGACAAACTTAAGGAGAAAGGAAGCATTGCAAAAAAAAAAAAAAAAAAAAACAGAATACAAAGAAGAAGAATGTATGCCAGAAGGTTGCAGCCTTAAGTGCTTAGATGTCCTATGTACTGAAATCTGATCCTAAGTTAGCTAAGCAAGGGGCTGTAACTAGAAGGCTTATCTAGGGAAATGAGTGTTTGTCCTAAATAGAAGTGATGCCATGGTTTAGACTGTTCTATGGATTCGGTACTCTGACACTTTGTTTTGATTTTAAGCATGACATGACTCTAAGGATTCCTAGAAAATAAAAGAATAAAACTTAGAAGCATGTACTGAGTTTGAGTTAAAAGCTAGGTAGATTTTAAAGCTAAGGGATGACTGCACAATGAGCTCGATGATATAGGCAGATAAACCAGAAGGTAAGGAGCTATTTAAAGCTGAGGTTTTAAAGGCAAAGGAATTAAGAATGACAAAACATGAAGTTGGTTTTAGCTTGAAGTGTGTCACAGGACAGTATAGCCTTCGACAGTAAACCAAGAGAATGAACAATTTGGTTAGTTGGAGATAAGGACAAGAGTTAGCAGCTAGACAGGGAAAAAGAGAGGGAAAGTGAGTTTTTGTATTGCTCGAGGACTAGCAATAACTCAAGTTTGGGGGTGTGTTACCTCTCCAAATGAAAGTTATTTAGGGCTATAATTACTTGATATTCATGGAATCTCTTGAGCATTTTAGTTAGAAGTGAGCATAATATGTGTTTAATAGTGACATTTTGTGAAATGGTGTTAATTTAAGGCTTATGTGAAAAAGCTACGCATAAGTGTGAAAATTGGTGAAAAAATGTCTAATTAATACCTTGCAGATGTATTGCTGAAGTTTTGCGAGGAACGCAATGGGATCAGAAGAAGAGCAACTGGAAACAGAGCATTGCGATCGCAACGCAATCGCAATACTGGTCTTTGATTCTGCGTTTTTCTAGCCACCAACCCTTCCTATAGCTGCCACGTGTGAGGTTGTTACCTCAAATTGGATGAAGATCCGCAGCTGATGGAACCTCTGGAGGCTATATAAGAGAGCTAGATGAAGAAGGAATATATATGACTCGACGGTGAAGAGATTCGGCAAAGGCCAACCCGTAGACGAAAAATCCCTCTCTCGTTTGTTGGATCGAAGAAACAACCTTGGCGTCGATAATTCAAAAGGAAGAAGAGAATATCCATCTTCTCTTCTGATTGAATTCCTTCCCAGGATCAGCCATTCTTCTCCTTCAACCGAGACGGATCGTGGACAATCGAACCTTCACTAATCTACTGATTTACTTTAGTTTCTGTTTCGGATCATCTACTGTTTTCCCTTTAGTCATTGTTTATAGATTGAATCGTGTTGGCTTTACGAATTGTTACTGAATTTGCCTTTCAATAGTAATCAATTAGTTTTGTTGAGTTGTTTTATTTAATCGCATTTTAATCAATTAGTTTTGTTTAGTTCTTCATCTCAGGAGTAATCAATTAGTTTTTTTGAGTTCTTCTAAAGCCATGAGTAGCTAACTTTATAGAGGGTTGCTGAGATGAATCTATAGGATATACTTATGTGAATTCAACATGTAAAGAAGCATGAGTGCATTGAATGAATGTGAACTTCATCCCATGGACATTTTCGACCGGCCATCCATTTTGTTCTACAGGTATCCTAACCTCTGGAAGGAGTAAGAATTCAGAGTCATTCATTCATGTTAGCCTTTTATGGTAAAACAGAGAGTGACCTAGGAATAGGCATTCTCCTAGCACGTTTGTTAGCATGCACTTATAAATAGGTTTTTAGCTTTACTTGGATATGAGTAACTTAAGAATCTAATGCATATAATCGGAAGATGTATGAGATCTAGCTCAGACGATGCATGGGATGTTAATTTGCTGCTGGATGATCATAGTTAAATGCCTATAGAGAACTCTTAAGCCAACCTTGCTGTCTTTATTTTAGATTTCAGTCGTTGCTAGTTTAGTGCGAAAGTATTGCGAGATCCGCAATACCATTCTCTGCCTTTACCTTAGTCTTTTATCAGTCTTTTAATCAATTGCGAATCCATTGCGAAAGTATTGCGAGACCCGCAATACTAGTCTTCAATATTGTAGTTTCCTTAACTTATTTTGCTTTGTGTTAACTTTGCATATTCCTTGCGTCCTTTATCAATTGGTGTCTCGAATCAAAATCTTTTTCATTCCTAGTTACCTTATCTAATTTAACACGCACCAAATCGCTAGTCACTCAACTCAGTCTCTGTGGAAAATTGATAACTCCATTTTGGAGCTATTATTCACTTCCTTATTATGGCTAAATTCCGCATTTAATTGTTTAATTAATCTCGTTTGTAGGAGAAATGCGGCAAAGAGCTCGTGCGTCCATTGGACCCGTTTCGGAGCTAATAGCGGAGTTTTAACACCCCGGGAGTGCATCGGGAAAGGGCAAGACAATTTTGGAGAGGCAATTTTTCCAGCCCAAACCCGAGAGCAAGCGTCGAGCATCAGCGTCGAGACGCTTGCTCGACGCTGCCGAAGCGGCGAGACCCTGCTGCGGCGTCGAGACGCTCCGGAGGAGGCGCGCGCAAGGAATTATCGGGCCAGCGTCTCAACGCTCGCCTAGCGTCTCGACGCCATCGCGAGGCGCGCGCGGATTACTTAGGGCGTAGCGTCGCGACGCTGCCCTAGCGTCTCGACGCTACGACGATTTAAATCGGCTGTAAGACGATTTTGCAACAACTTTTTGACGAACTTCATCTTCTTCCTCTCGGTTTTTCCCATTTTTTCACCTTTGCTCCGCCATTTGTGGCATGTTTGGGAGCTTGTAACTTGTATTAGCTTAGAGACGACTTCCATGGCCATCCTTGGAGCGGTAGTGACAATCCGTCCCATGGACGGCTGAGGTAAAGTGAACGGTTTGGGATAATTTGAGGGATTGTTTGTTAGATTTTTAAGCTTTGATAATCTATGCTATAATTTCCAACTTGGTGGCTGATTTGTTTGCATTTATTAGTCTTGCTTCATCCTATGCATATGTTAGATTTCGCCGATAGACACTCGTGTTTTCTAGCATTTTGTTAGCGTTAAAGAGTAGCGATGTCGTGCCTCTCACTATTCGACTAGTAACACAGATTAATAAAATTAAACCGGAGTATCGAGTCATGCATGATGGTTGTTGGGTACATACAGCGCTTGCGGGTAGCCAGTTAGCAATTAGATTACGTGATCGAATGTCTGTCGCGGTATGCTAGTGACTATTTAGAGTCAATTTGGGGCTGATCACTGTTACGTCTCCAAAAGTGACCTTTTTAAGACGTAATTATCTTAGAAAGATGTTCACTCTTAGGTGTTTTTGATTGCATTTAGCCTGAACCTATGCTTAAATATGAGAATTAGAAGAAGGTAGCTAAATTAGGACTTATGTACAATAGGAAAGAAAAGGGTTGAAAACCGAAGGAAAAGAATGAAAAACAAGCATGGCGATAGCATTGCGGAAACATTGCGGAGACCGCAATGTTGCAAGTGAAAACCGTAAGTTGACTGATCTTTTTCTGTTAATTTCCGTTATTTCAGGGATTCGTTCTTTCTCCTCCATCCATTCTGAAGTACGACGTTGAAGATTGATGGTTCTCCTTGGCCCAAATGCACCTGCAGATTGCTATAAAAGGGGGTCAAAGTCGAGGGTTCAATCATCATCCGAAAGCGTAGAAGTCTTCTCGCAGCTCCATCTTTTCTCCTGTCGTTCTTCTCTGTCTGTTGGTGTGAGAGTCTCAGCTGTTGGAATTGACAATCTGATAGGAAGGAGCGAAGATTTCCCGATTGGATTCATCCAAGCAGAGCTATTCTTTCATCCCCTTCAGCCGAGGCATCTGCAACTAGGCGTTCACGCTCGTTTTTATGCTTTTTGTCTCTATTTCCATTTTCCAGCTTTAGTTTGTTGTTGTTTCCTTTCTTGTAATTAGATCAGTTCATTTCGTTGTGTTCTGTCTTTCTGTTATGCACTTTAAGTTCTTCTTCTTGTTCATTCAAACAATCAAGTACTCAAATTACAATTCTTCATTTCACAGTTTCTTGCCTCTACAATCTACTGTTTTTCCTTACTGTTTTAAGTATATTTCTATTCTAAGCATGTCTCTTTCATCTCTTATTCCTGTTTACCCCATATCCATGAGTAACTAAGTCACATAGGGGCATGCTAATGACAATTCTATAGGCTAAAAAAAAACGTGAACCAAGCATGTAGGATAGCTCTCGAAGCATTGATTGTATGTAAGCTTCATCCCACGGGCAATTTCGATTGGCCATCCATTTTGTCCAAAGAACTCCTAACCTCTGGAAGGAGTAAGAGTTCAGAGTCATACACTCATGCTAGCCTTTCAAGGTAGCCAGAAAACGACCTAGGAATAGGCGTTTTCCTAGTACAAACCATAACTTTCTGCTTTAACAAGATGCTTAAGACCTTACTTGGACATGAGTAAACTAAAGAATCTAATGCATGGAATCGGACGATACATGAGATTGAGTGAGTTTGATGCATAGAGAGTTGATCCAATGCTTGAGAATCGTGAGAAAATGCCTATAGACGAGTCGTTAGTAGCCCTTGTTTCTCCATTTTACACACTTTCGCTGTTGTTAAAATTGCGGTAGAATTGCTGTTTCCGCAATTCTGCTTAAGTCACAATTCTGTCTAGCTGTTTTTGTCTTCGTTTATTACTCTCGTCTCTTTTCATTTGAGTTTAGCTTTGACTTGCATTTGTTTATGTTGCTACCCTCTACATATTCAGTAGGAAATAGACAATTTAAAACCAATTCTACCCCATCAAATCCACCCATTCTTTCTTAACTTTACACTTCATGAATAGCTTATAATAAATCTCTGTGGGAAAACGAATGAAAAAATACTTACTACTTGCTATAAGATCATGTATGCTTGCATGTTCTGAGTGCTCTCTCTATCTTATTGCCTAATTCTTTTAACACATTGAGCACGCAACAAGTTTTTGGCGCCGCTGCCGGGGATTTATTTAAGTGAAAACGAAGTTTGTTAAGTTTGAAACACCGAGCTTGTTGTCTATTGTAACTAATCTAGTTTCATTTCTTTTTCAGGTACCGTCGGGTTAGTTTATGAGTGAGCATTCAAGTAGTGATTTAGAGTTCAATCCTGAGCCTGAGAGATTACTTAGGGCCAGAAATAGAGCCAAGAAACGTCTCTTTAAACAACCCCCTTTACCTCAAGTAATTGCGGGAACCGCAATTCCTCCGCAATTGTCTCAAGAAGAAATGGCTGGAATAATTCCAAATCCGGTGCCTGTCACTCGCAACCCCATCGAAATAGCGAATGATAAGGATAGCGCCATACTCTCTTACTTAGTACCTATGCCTGGGGAGCTGAACCCCAGCATAATCCGTCCTGAAATCACTGCCCACTCATTCGAGTTAAAGCCAGTGATGTTCCAAATGTTGTCCACTGTGGGACAATTCTTTGGAGTGGAAAATGAGGACCCCGACAACCATCTTAGAAACTTCTTAGGAGTCAGTGATACATTCATCATCCCTGGAGTTTCCCAAGAAGCCTTGAGGCTTTACCTTTTCCCTTACTCTTTGAGGGACAAAGCTAAAACATGGTTGAACTCATTACCCTCAGGATCCGTCCTTAATTGGACAGACTTAGCAGAGAAATTCCTAGTCAAATACTTCCCACCTGATAGGAATTCTACCTTTCGTGATGACATAATCAAGTTCAAACAAGTTGACACTGAGTCTCTTCACGAAGCTTGGACAAGGTTTAAAGATCTTCTTCTTAAATGTCCACACCATGGCATCCCATGGTGCATCCAAATAGAGGTCTTTTTCAAAGGATGCAACCCCAACACTAGACAAGTCTTAAACTCATCTGCTGGGGGGTCCATGTTGTCTAAGAGTTACAACGAAGCCTATGAGATCTTGGAGAAGATCTCAGCATCTCACTGTAGGTGGTCAGATGATCCAGTTGAGCCAACTAGAGCTCAAGACAAGGATGCTCTAAGTGCAATGAGCAGCCAGATAAATGCCCTGACTAACCTAGTTAAGCAAATGGCTCAAACCAATCTCCAAACAAGTGTCAACACCGCCACAGCCATGTCAATGGGCACCCAACCAAGTCAAGGTGAGACACTTATCTGTGGATTCTGTGGGGAAGGGCACCAGTATGAATACTGCCCTGGGAATCCAGCCTCAGTCTGCTATGTGGGAAGCCAACAGCAGCCTAGGAACAACCCCTACTCTAATACTTACAACCCTGGTTGGAGGAACCACCCAAACCTGTCATGGGGTGGCCAACAGAATACTAACCAAAATCCTAACCAACCAAGGCCGAGTGGAACACCTGGTTTCACTCCCCAACATAACCAATCCATGTATAAAAAACCATACAACCAACCTGTAGGGTCTTCTGTAGAAAACTTACTCAAGGAATACATAGCCAAGAATGATGCCACACTACAGAGTCAGCAAGCCACTCTTAGGAGCCTAGAGAACCAAATAGGGCAACTAGCCAATGAAATCAAAAGTAGGCCCCAAGGTAGACTTCCTGCTGACACTGAAGTGCCAAGGAGAGATGGTAAAGAACAAGTTCAAGCAATTGAACTTAGAAGTGGTAGACCATTGGTAAGCAACACCAAGGACACACCAAAGAGAGTAGAGAACACTGAGTCTAGTGCTCCACTGGAGTCTCTGTCAAACCAAGGTCCACCACCAACAAGCACATCAGGACAAAGGCTGGAGCCAATCATAGAGGAGATAGAAGAAATTCCAAGGCCTCCACCTATCCTAAGGCGACCTGAAGTGCCTGCATATGTGCCACCACCTCCATTCCCTAGAAGGCTAAAGAAAAAACAAGAACAGGAAGTGCACTTTAATAAATTTCTAGAAATTCTTAAGCAAGTGCATGTTAATATTCCTTTTGTAGAAGTTTTACAGTCTATGCCTTCTTATGTAAAGTTTTTGAAGGATATTATAACTAACAAGAAAATCATTGGTGAGTTTGAAACAGTCAATCTCACTGAGGAGTGTAGTGCCATACTCCAGAACAAGCTACCCAAGAAGGAGAAGGATCCTGGTTCCTTCACCTTACCAGTAGAGCTAGGAGGCAAGCACGTGGGCAGAGCTCTTTGTGACCTGGGAGCCAGCATAAACCTCATGCCCCTATCACTATTCCGCCAGCTAGGAATAGGAGAAGCACGTCCAACCACTGTCACTTTACAACTAGCAGACAGATCCATTGCATACCCTGAAGGTAAGATTGAGGATATTCTTGTAAAGGTTGACAAGTTTATTTTCCTTGCAGATTTCATTATCCTGGATTATGAAGCAGACAAGGAGGTCCCCATCCTGTTAGGCAGACCATTTCTAGCCACAGGTAGGGCTCTGATAGATGTCCAAAAAGGTGAGCTCACTATGAGGGTTCATGATGAAGAGGTGAAATTTAGTGTTTATAAAGCCTTAAGGTACCCCTCTGACTCTGAATCTTGTGCTAGCATGGACGTTGTAGATTCATTAATGGAAGAACAATTGGAGCATGAATTGTTGACTAAGCATGCTCATGAATATGTAGGATTAGAATTAACTGACTTAAACATAGCTGAGATAATGGATATACCTGTAAATAACCCTCAGCATGTTTGTATGAATATTGATTTAACTGAGAAATCTTTGAATCCATTAAAACCATCCATTGAGAATCCACCTGTTTTAGAATTGAAACCTCTTCCCACTCACCTCAAGTATGCATATCTAGGAAATAATGATACTTTGCCTGTGATTATTTCTTCTAAATTAAGTGAAAAGCATGAGGTGGAACTGATTTTATTACTTAAGCAACATAGGAAGGCTATTGCATGGACTATTGCTGAGTAATCAGTGCCAAGTGTGTAACCCACAAGTGGCATTGCATCAAAAGGCAACCAAAGGAGAGGCTTCACCAAAGTAAGAAAGAAAAAAGGAAGAAGTAGGGAAGAAGAATGTATACTTAGGAGTTGCAACTTTGTGGCTTAGATGTCCTGAATAAAAAGAACTCTGATCCTCAATTAGCTGAGCACAAAGTTGTAGCTTGTAGGGTTGTTTAGGGAGATGAATGTATGTCCAATGTAGTGATGCCAGGGTTTAGGTTGTTCTCTAAATGTACTACTGTCACTGTTAATACTAAGACTGGCATGACTCTAAGGAATCCTAGGTAACTCAAAAGTAAAAACTAGAAGCATGTACTGAGTCTGGGGTAAAGCTAGGTAGAATTTGAAACCTTAGGGATAGTTGCACGATATGACAGAAGCAAGTAGATCAGGCGTAGGGAGTTAATAAAACAGTAGGAGCATTAGGCGTGTGAAGTCAGAAGAAGCAAAATAAGAGGATAGTTGTAAACTTAGAAGTGTGTCACAGGACAGCACTGCCATAGATAGGAACTTAGGGGAGTCAGCAAGTGGTGAAAGAGGATAAAAACAGCGGCCTAAGTAAGTCCTTAGTTTGCTCGAGGACGAGCAAAACCTTAAGTTTGGGGGTGTGTTACGTCTCCAAAAGTGACTATTTTAGGACTTATTTGTGTTAGGAAGTTGTGCATTTGTGAGTATTTTTTATAGGATTTAGCTTGAACCTATGCTTATATATGAGAATTAGAAGAAGGAAGCTAAATTAGGACTTGTATGCAAAATGAAAGAAAAAGAATGAAAAACGAAGTTAGAAGAATAAAAATTGTGCATTGCGGAGGCATTGCGGAAACATTGCTAAAACCGCAATGTTTTAAGTGAAATCCGTAAGTTGGCTAACCTTTTTCTGTTGTGATCCGGTATTTCAGGGATTCGTTCTTTCTCCTCCATCCATTTTGAAGTACGACGTTGAGGATGGATGGTTCTCCTTGGCCCAATCGCACCTGCAGAATACTATAAAAGGAGGTCAAACAGGAGGGTTTAATCATCATCCGAAAGCGTAGAAGTCTTCTCGCAGGTCCATCTTTTCTCCTGTTTTCCTTTGCCGTCTGCTGGTTTGCGAAGCTCAGCTGTTGGAACCGATAATCTGATAGGAAGGAGAGGAGATTCTTCTTCTCTCCCGATTGGATTCATCCAAGCAAGGCTGACCTTTCTCATCCTTCATTCGAGGCGGCTGCAACGAGACATTCGAGCTTGTTTTACTGCTTTTTGCTCTTCATTTCCATTTTCCAGCTTTGTCTTGTTGTTGTCTCTTTTCTAGTAGTTAGATTAGACTATTTCGTTGTGTTCTGTCTTCCTGTTATTTGCTTTAAAGCTTTTCTTTGTCAATCAAACAATCAAGTAATCAAATCTCAATTCTTCATTTCACAGTTTCTTGCCTTTACATTCTACTGCTTTCCCTTACTGTTTTGTCTTTAAATTCCTTCTAAGCATGTCTACTTCTTCTCTTGTTTCTGTTCTGTTTACATCCATGAGTAGCTAAATCACTTAGGGGCATGCTAATGACAACACTATAGGCTAAAAAACGTGAACCAAGCATGTAGGATAGCTCTCGAAGCATTGATTGTATGTAAGCGTCATCCCACGGGCAATTTCGATTGGCCATCCATTTTGTCCAAAGAACTCCTAACCTCTGGAAGGAGTAAGAGTTCAGAGTCATACTATCATGCTAGCTTTTCAAGGTAACCAGGAAACGACCTAGGAATAGGCGTTTCCCTAGTACAAACCATATTTTTCTGCCTTAACAAGATGCTTAAGACCTTACTTGGACATGAGTAAACTAAAGAATCTAATGCATGAAATCGGAAGATACATGAGAATGAGATAGTTTGATGCATAGTGAGTTGATCCAGTGCTTGAGAATCGTATGAAAAAGCCTATAGGATAGTCGTTAGTAGCCCTTAACTCATCATTTTACACACTTTCGCTGTTACTAAAATTGCGGTAGAATTGCTGTTTCCGCAATTCTGCTAAGTTACAAATCTGTCTAGCTGTTTTTGTCTTCATTTATTAATCTCGTCTCTTCTCATTTGAGTTTAGCTTTGACTTGCACTTGTTTATGTTGCTACCCTCTTCGTATTCAGTAGGAAATAGATAATTAAAAACCAATTCTACCCCATCAAATCCACCCCTTCTTTCTTAACTTTACACTTCATGAATAGCTTATAATAAATCTCTGTGGGAAAACGAATGAAATATACTTACTACTTGCTATAAGACCATGTATGCTTGCATGTTTTGAGTGCTCTCTCTACCTTATTGCTTATTTATTTTAACACATTGAGCACGCAACAACGTGCTATCGTTAGTGATGAGGGGACACATTTCATTAATAAGGCTATGGAGAGAGTGTTGGCTAAGTATAACATTAGACATAGAGTAGCCACTCCCTATCACCCACACTCGAATGGTCAGGCTGAAATTTCTAATAGGGAGATTAAGAACATCCTAGAAAAAGTGGTCGAACCTAATAGAAAGGACTGGTCATTTAAACTCGAGGATGCACTCTGGGCGTATAGAACTGCATATAAGACACCCCTAGGTATGTCTCCTTACAGACTTGTGTATGGTAAAGCTTGTCATCTCCCATTCGAGTTAGAAATTAAGGCATTTTGGGCACTAAAAGAGTTGAATTATTGCGTGACCGATGCGGGAACGTTGCGGTCTCTGCAATTACATGAGCTTGATGAGCTTAGGCATATGTCTTATGAAAATGCCAAAATGTATAAGGAGAAGACCAAGATTTGGCACGATAGTAGACTTAGGATTAAGGACTTCAAGAAAGGCCAGCTTGTCTTATTGTTTAACTCACGATTGAAATTATTTCCAGGCAAACTTAAGTCTAGATGGTCAGGCCCATTTGTAATTACTAATGTGTTTGTTCATGGTGCCATCGAGATAAAGAACCTGCAGCAAGGGCAACCATTCATGGTTAATGGTGCAAGGTTGAAGCACTACTATGAGGAAGGAGATGTGAAGACTCTCTCGGCCTTCCTCTTGACTGAAGCGTGAAATTAAGAACGAGAGAGGACGAGTGATTGCTGTGCTCGTCCATGCGAGGCCCATGCCTTAGTTTATTTTTTGCGATTTTCCGGTTATCGTTTGTGTATCTTTTTGTATGATTTTAATTACGAATTTGATGTTGATTTTATTTCTTTTTGTAGGGAATCAATAGAGGGAATCAAGGAGATTAAATCCAGCTAAAAAAATCAAGAAGATATTGGGCCAAATCAAAGATACGGTTGAGCAAAGATTGACATTTAAATGAAAAAATCTCCAACGGTCACTAGAATTGCGCTGGATTTGCAGAATCCGCAAAAATATAGCCGTTGGGATTTTTCCGTTTTCTTTATATCCGTTGAGACGCGCGTTGATCTATACGATTTCCCAAGTATCTGAACTCCAAGAAATCTTCGTTTCTCTTCATCTGTGATTCTTCTCTCCAGAACTCCACAATTCAACAATGGTGCTAACAAGAGCCGAACGATCTGCGTCCAAGAAAATGGCTGATGAAGCTGAGACGGCTGCGAGGGAAGCACTGCTTGCCTTGGCTGAGGCTGATGCTGCGCGAACTGAACGTCTTCCCAAACTTCTGATTCGCAAGAAGAAGTGGAAGGTCGTCACAGAGATACCTGCTGGACCCTCTGATCCAGCAGGCACGCCCAGGAAGCGCAAATGGAGTATGGCTGTGGCCGAGGAAGAAATCAAGAACAAGACGCCCTCTGTGGAGAGTCAAGAATTGGGCCAGCCATCTCACGAGACAGCCGAGCGCAGCCCTTCACCATCTCCACCGGTTCAAAGCCCTGAGCTCTCTTCATCGCCGCCAGCACAGAGCCCTGAGCTGCCTGCATCACCGCAGAGTTCTGCACAGTCCCCTACAGCAGCACAAAGCACCACTCCTTCGCACACGTCTCCACGGCCTGACCCTGAATTCCCATATGGGGAGTACCAAAAATCCACGCAGGGCAGTGGGGAAGCTGAGGAAGAAGAAGTCTTCTCTCTGTTGAGGGAGGTCAGCCCTGAGAGTCCTGCGCAGAAGGATGATTCCATGGAAGAAACACTGGGAGCTTGCCTCCAGCAGATCACCACCAAGGCAAAGCTGAAGAAGAAGAAAGCTGCCAAGATTATCAAGGCCAAGCGGTCCAAGAAATCAAAGAAGAAGAAGGCCAAAAGGGCGCCTTCATCAGAGAAAGAGAGCGCTGAGCCGTCGCTCAAGAAGCTCAAGATTGAGGCTGCGGAGTCAGCCAAACTAAAGGACAAAGGGAAGGCCAAGCTTTACCCTGAAGATGAGCCTCAATCAGTGAGGTATGTATCCTCTGACGCTGAGTCCTGAGGCATTGAGCTGAGAAAGAGGGAGATGCTGCACGAGAAGGGTTTCCTAGACAGACCTGCTGACCTGCCGCAATTCTTGCGCGCAGGCATTACGAATCACAGCTGGGAGGAGTTGTGCAGACCACCCAATCCGGCTTACACAAGCATGGTGTATGACTTCTACGCCAACCTGAGGAATTCTGAGGAAGGATTGTCTGTGGTCAGGGGAGTAGAAGTTGACTTCTCAGCAAAAGCCATCAACGAAGCCTATGGCCTCAAGGGCCAAAAACATACTGACTATGCGAGGATTGTTGATGAGCCTACTGAAGCCGTCCTGGAAGAGGCCATTCGGACCATAGGCCAGCCTGAAGCATCCTGGACCGTGTCACGCAATGGGAGGCACACTCTAATGAGTGCCAACCTCACAGCTAAGGCGGCGGTATGGTTTTCCTTCGTGAGAAGGAAACTGTCCCCAGTGACTCATGAGACCACCATCAACCAGAGCAGATCGCTGCTGGTCTATGCAATCATGCGAGGTCTCACGGTCAACGTGGGTGAAGTCATGTCGGCTGCCATTGCTGAGTGCGCCAAGAAGGGTAAGGGTCCATTGTTTTTCCCTAATACTATAACCAAACTCTGTTTGCGTGCAGGGGTTCCCATTGAACGGATGGAGCAGCAGATGGCTTACACAGGCCACTTGGAGCTCCCTGCTGGCTTGAGGCTAAAAAGGAAGGGGAACATGGAATTCGAGCTGGATAGGTTGGCTGCTGATCAGTCGCTGTCCATGGCTTGCCTGATGGATATGCAGAAGAGGATGGCTCAATGGGCCACTTACGCACAGGCACGGGACAAGGAAGTTGCTGACCAACTTGGATGCATCTTCCCTGATTTTCCCACAAATCTCCTGACTCCATGGGTGCCTCCACGACCAAGAAGGAGTGATGATGAGGAAGATGTTTGAGTGCTAGTGTTGCGTGCTCAATGTGTTAAAGATAAATAAGCATGAAGGTAGAGAGAGCACTCAGAACATGCAAGCATACATGGTCTCACAGCAAGTAGTAAGTATATTTCATTCGTTTTTTCCACAGAGACTCATTTTTAGCTATTCATGAAGTGTATTTGTTAAGAAAGAAGGGGTGGATTTGATGGGGTAAAATTGGTTTTTAATTATCTAAGTTTTGCTGAATGTGTAAAGGAATGCAACATAAACAAATGCAAGTTGAAATTAGACTCAAAAGACAAGAGATGGAATTGATAAACGAAGAAGAAAACAGCTAAACAGAATGGTACTTAGCAGAATTGCGGACACCGCAATTTTACCGCAATTGAAGAACAGCGAAAGTGTGCAAATGGGCGAATTAAGGGCTACTAATGACTATCCTATAGGCATTTTTATACGATTCTCAAGCACTGGATCTACTCTCTATGCATCAAACTCACTCTATCTCATGTATCGTCCGATTCCATGCATTAGATTCTTTAGTTTACTCGACTCAAAGTAAGGTCTTAAGCATCTTGTTAAAACAGAAGTGTTTAGTTTGTACTAGGGAAACGCCTATTCCTAGGCCGTTTCCTGGTTACCATGAAAGGCTAGCATGATTACACGACTCTGAACTCTTACTCCTTCCAGAGGTTAGGAGTTCTTTGGACAAAATGGATGGCCAATCGAAATTGCCCGTGGGATGAAGCTTACATGCAATCAATGCTTCGAGAGCTATCCTACATGCTTGGTTCACGTTTTTTAGCCTATAGTTCTGTCATTAGCATGCCCCTAAGTGACTTAGCTACTCATGGATATACAGAGAACAGAAATGTAAGATAAAACAGACATGCTTAGAAGGGAAATATACTCCAAACAGTAAGACAAAACCGTAGCAGCAGAAGACGGAAACTGTGAAATGAAAACTTGTAATTTGATTACTTTGAATGTTTGAACGAACAAAAGGGAACTTCAAGGAAATAATTCAAAGACAGACAGCGACGAAATGCAGTAAACTAATCACTAAACCAGAAGCGATAACTAAACAATGCTGGAAATGAGAAAGGAAAGACAAAAAACAGTAAATGGTGCTTGGAATCCTCGTTGCAGTCGCCTCGAATGAAGGGGATGAAAGGTCAGCCTTGCTTGGATGAATCCAATCGAGAGAGAAGAAGAATCTCCTCTCCTTCCTATCAGATTATCGATTCCAACAGCTGAGACTCTCACTCCAACAGACGGCAAAGGAAAACAGGGCGAAAAGATGGACTGCGAGAAGACTCTACGCTTTCGGATGATGCTTGAACCTCCGACTTTGGCCCCCTTTTATAGTAGTTTGCAGGTGCGTTTGGGCCAAGGAGAACCATCAATCTTCAACGTCATATATCAGAATGGATGGAGGAGAAAGAACGAATCCCTGAAATTACGGAAATTAACAGAAAAGGATCAGTCAACTTACGGTTTTCACTTGAATAATTGCGGCTTCAGCAATGTTTTCGCAATGCTGTCGCAATGCAGTTTTTTTCATTCTTTTCCTTCGGTTTTCAACCCTTTTCTTTCCTATTGTGCATAAGTCCTAATTTAGCTACCTTCTTCTCATTCTCATATTTAAGCATAGGTTTAGGCTAAATGCTATCAAAAACACCTAAAAGTGTACATCTTCTTAAGCTAAATGGGTCCTAAATAAGTCACTTTCAGAGACTTAACACACCCCCAAACTTAAGGTTTTGCTTGTCCTCAAGCACACTAAGGACTTACCTAGGCTGCTGTTCCTTCTTCTTTAACCACTTTACTGACTCCCTTATATCCCTATCTATAGCACTGCTGTCCTGTGACACACTTCTCAGTTTAGAACTACCCTCTTATCTAGCTTCTTCTGACTTCGCCTGCCTAACACTCACCTGCTTTTATTAACTTCCTACAGCTGATCTATTTGCTTTTGTCATATCATGCCACTATCCCTAAGGTTTCAAATTCTGCCTAGCTTTACCTCAGACTCAGTACATGCTTCTAGCCTTACTTTTAATGTGTCTAGGAATCCTTAGAGTCATGCCAGTCTTAGTATTAACGGTGACAGTAGTACTTTAAAGAACAACCTAAACCCTGGCATCACTACATTGGAAAAACACTCATCTCCCTAAACAACCCTACAAGTTACAACTTTGTGCTTAGCTAATTGAGGATCAGAGTTCTTTTTAAGTAGGACACCTAAGCCACAAAGTTATAACTCCTAGGTATACATTCTTCTTCCCTATTCTTTTCCCTTTTTCTTACTTAGGTGGGGCCTCTCCTTTGGTTGCCTTTTGATGCAATGCCACTTGTGGGTCACACACTTGGCACTAATTACTTAGCAACCTAAGAGAGACCCCCCTCTTTATTCTGTTTTTCATTTTTTTTTTTTCTTTTTTCAGTTCATCATTTTTTGTAAGGGAGAAGAAGAATGCTTATGTTTCTAAGGGAGAGAGGAATGTTCCTAGGCCTAGGGTGGCCTCCCCCAAACTTCAACTACTCATTGTCCCCAATGAGTGTCTGAGGTGGCACACCCCCAAACTATCCTAGAAGCATCTAGTCTAAGGTAAAACAAAGAGAACCTAAAGCCCTAGGCATAGACAAAACATTCGAACGGCAAATATCACAGCAGTAGTAATAATAAAAAAACAGACAGATAAGGGCTGAAAGCTGTGCATGCTGAGCTTTTTAGAGGTTGATTTAAACTAGCAAAGGGTGTCCTATGACACTCATCCAGCATGCTGTTAGATAAGCTATATATGGTAGTCATGATAGCAGCAAAAGAAGGAATTTAAACAGATCACAGCCTAGCTAAACAGACAGTCCAAAACATGCTTTCAGTCATGAAAATTGCGGGTACCGCAATTATTTCGCAATTAGATCAGGGCAGATATAACAGTGATTAAGGCCCCTAAGCATGCTCTTTCCAGTCATTCACGCTCTCTTAAAAATAAAACAAAACTAACCTATCTAGTCACCTATCATCAGACTATACTAAGCAAAATTAAAAACATAAAACTAAGCATCTAAGACAGATCAAAAATGTACTAAAACAGCATAATTCACATAATTTATCAGAAAGCAGAAAATTGTTTGTTTTTTTTTTCTAAGGGAACAGCAATACTCCCTTCAGTGCAATTCAAACCAGCACTCAAACGTCTTCATCTTCATCAGGCTGCCGTGGTCGTGGGGGCACCCATGGAGTCAGGAGATTTGTGGGGAAGTCCGGGAAGATGCACCCAAGTTGGTCTGCAACTTCCTTGTCCCTCGCCTGCGCATAAGTGGCCCATTGAGCCATTCTCCTCTGCATATCCATCAGGCAGGCCATGGATAGGGACTGTTCAGCAGCCAGCCTATCCAGTTCAAACTCCATATTCCCCTTCCTCTTCAGCCTCAGACTAGCCGGCAGCTCCAAGTGGCCTGTGTAAGCCATTTGCTGCTCCATGCGCTCGGTGGGGACTCCTGCAAGCAAACATAGTTTGGTTATGGTATTAGGGAAAAACAGTGGTCCCTTACCTTTCTTGGCACACTCAGCAATAGCAGCAGTGATGACTTCTCCCACGTTGATCGTGAGACCTCTCATTATCGCATACACCAGCAGCGATCGGCTCTGGTTGATTGTAGTCTCGTGAGTCACTGGGGACAATCTCCTTCTCACGAACGCAAACCAAACAGCCGCCTTAGCCGTGAGGTTGGCACTCATGAGAGTGTGCCTCCCATTGCGTGATACAGTCCACGCTGCTTCAGGCTGGCCAATGGTCCGAATGGCCTCTTCCAGAACAGCCTCAGTAGGCTCATCAACAATCCGTGCATAATCTGTATGTGTTTGGCCCTTGAGACCATAGGCTTCGTTGATGGCCTTGGCTGAGAAATCCACCTCTACCCCTCTGACCACAGACAGGCCATCCTCAGGGCTGAGCACATTGGCGTAGAAATCATACACCATGCTCGTGTAGGCTGGATTGGGCGGTCTGCAAAATTCCTCCCAGCCGTGGTTGATCACTCCTGCGCGCAAGAACTGCGGCAGGTCAGCAGGTCGGTCGAGGAAGCCTTTCTCGTGCAGCAACTCCCTCTTCCTCAACTCAGCACCCCTGGATTCAGCATCAGAGGAAACATACCTCACTGACTGAGGCTCGTCTTCAGGGTAGAGCTTTGCCTACCCCTTATCTGATGGCCTGGCTGACTCGGCAGCCTCAACCTTGAGTCGTTTGAGCGATGGCTCAGTACTTTCCTTCTCTGATGAAGGTACCTCCTTAGCCTTCTTCCTCTTTAGTTTCTTGGATCGCTTGGCTTTAAGGATCTTGGCCTTCTTCTTCTTCTTCAGCTTGGCCTCAATGTTGATCTGCTGTAGGCATGCCCCCAGCGTCTCTTCCATGGAATCATCCTGCTGTGCAGGACTCTCTGGGCTAGCTTCCCTTGCAGGCGAGAAGACCTCGTCTTCACCACCTTCCCCACTGCCCTGAGTGGATTCCTGGTACTCCCCATAGGGGAATTCAGGGTCAGGCCGTGGAGGCGTGTGCGAAGGTGTGGCACTCTGCTCTGCTGTAGGCGTCTGCACGGAATTCAGTGGTGAAGACGGCGTTTCAGGGCTCTGTGCAGGCGGTGACGATGAAAGCTTTGGGCTGTGCACTGGTTCAGATGATGACGGGTTGTGCGCAGGTTCAGATTGTGAAGGGCTGTGCGCAGGTGAGGCAGATGGCGTCGAACCCTTCTTGGTCGACTCGTGGGACGCACGATCCGATTTTTGACTCTCCACAGAGGGAGTCTTTGCTTTGCTTGGTTCGGCGGCCGTCTCGACACTCCACCGGCGTTTCTTAGGCGTGCCCGCTGGTTCAGAAGGGCCAGCAGGGATTTCTGTGACAACCCTCCACTTCTTCCTACGGATCGGAAGTTTGGGAAGAGGTCCGGTGCGTACAGCCCCAGCATCTGCAAGGGTCAGAAGTGCTTCCCTCGCAGCCGCTTCAGCTGCGTCATCAGCCTTCTTCTTGGCTCCGGATCTTTCAGCCCTTGTGGACACCATTGTCGAATCTTGGAGGTTTGGAGAGAAGGATCAAAGATGAAGAGAATCTCAGTTTTCTTGGAAATCAGAGAATGAGAGAATCGTATCGATCGAGCGCCTTCTAACGGATATAAAGGCAACGGCTAAATCCCAACGGCTCTATTATTGCGGATCCTGCAATTCCAGCGCAATTTTAGGGATATTTTTTCATCAAAATGTCAAACTTTGCGCGTCCGTATCTTTTATTCGGCTCGATCGTTTCTTGATTTTCAAAGCTGGGATTACTCTCCTTGATTCCCTCTTTCGATTCCCTACAAAAAGAAATAAAAACAATATCAAATTCGTAATTAAAATCACACAACAAAACACACAAATGATAACCGGAAAATCACAAAAAAATAAACTAAGGCATGAGCCTTATGTTGACGAGCACAGCAATCACTCGTCCTCTCTCGTTCTCATTGTTATGCTTCAGTCAAGAGGAAGGCCGAGAGAGTCTTCACATCTCCTTCCTCATAGTAGTGCTTTAATCTTGCACCATTAACCATGAATGGTTGGCCTTGCTGCAAGTTCTTTATCTCTATTGCACCATGAACAAACACATTAGTAATGACAAATGGACCCGACCATCTAGACTTAAGTTTCCCTGGAAATAGTTTCAACCGTGAGTTAAACAACAAAACAAGTTGACCCTTCTTAAAGTCCTTAACTCTAAGTCTACTATCGTGCCAAATCTTGGTTTTTTCCTTGTACATCTTAGCATTTTCATAGGCCATATGCCTAAGCTCATCAAGCTCATGTAATTGCAAAGACCTCAGTGTTCCAGCATCGGTCACGCCATAATTCAGTTCTTTTAAGGCCCAAAAAGGCTTTGATTTCCAATTTGAAGGGAAGATGACATGCTTTTCCATACACTAGCCTATAAGGAGACATACCTAAGGGTGTTTTATATGCAATCCTATAGGCCCACAGTGCATCATCAATTCATGCTAAACGACTGTGATTGTTGGCACATAATAAATATTTCATTCCCAAAATAAACTACTCCTAACATACGAAATCTAAGCAAAGCATGATAAAATCCTAATTTAAGAGTTTAGGGATCAGAAATCTCCCTTGTCAATCTGCCTCATATGGATATTCTTCAATGTTTCGAGGCATCACTTTTGCTCCGTTAAGATACTTAAGTCTTGATTTACGGGGTCGGACATTCTGCCACACCTTGAAATTGTTGATCCTTTCAACGAGACTGCATGTTATAACATTCCAAGGTTTGTACTTTATGTGCGTTGGTTTTGTTTCTACAACATTTGCTACAACATAGCTTTGATGCGATGGGACTTCTTTTTCTGGCACATCTCTTTCTAACTCCTTCAACTGGAGCATTTGTGGTGGTGGTGGCTCAGCTCTTTCATTGGTGGAGAAGCTTGTTGCATCATCAGACATTTCAAATTCGGGTTCCTCAAGCAGCGCATTAGTCTCTTTGGCCTCATCCAGCACGATTTCATTTTTCTCAACTTTCACCAACTCCACCATTTCATATGGAGATTCCATTGGATCACTCTTCTCAGATTCGAAGGTAACAAAGGATTCATCATCATAAAAATCGAACATCTGAGGGCATGGTGGTGGTGATTTTGCTATAGCAAGTGGATCTTGTAAGTCATTTGTGAGCTGGGCTAATTGCACATCAATTCTCCTCATGGATGCATCATTCCTTTCCATGAATTCTATCCATAGAGCCTCCCAAGTGGGTGATAATTCTTCATTTGGAGTTGGGGCATAATGTTGATAGTCTTCATGTTGGGGAAATTCTTCATAATGAGCAACTTGCACATGCTCTTCCCAAGGATTATTTGAGAGTTGCCACTGATCATGTTCACACATGTACGAATAATGGTTGTCATAGCTTTGTTGATATTGCCTCTCTTGATAATTCAATGTTGGGCAATTCTCCAAGTTATGATTATCCCCACAATAAGCACATGGCTGGTAAAATCCTTCAAACTGTTGTGGGCAAACTCGTCCTCCAATTAAGTTCTGCAGCGTATTCATTTACTTTGTCGTACCCATACGTTTTCCACCTGCAAAGTTTCTCTCTGTTGCGAGTTGAGGTTTGGAAACTCTTTCATAAACTAGCTTGATAGTACCTGTAAAGGAAATGAAAGAAGATTAGCTCCAATAGATATTAAGAGTTGGTTTTCTAACTTAACAAACTTCGTTTTCACTAAACTAAATCCCCGGCAGCGGCGCCAAAAACTTGTTGCGTGCTCAATGTGTTAAAGATAAATAAGCATGAAGGTAGAGAGAGCACTCAGAACATGCAAGCATACATGGTCTCACAGCAAGTAGTAAGTATATTTCATTCGTTTTTTCCACAGAGACTCATTTTTAGCTATTCATGAAGTGTATTTGTTAAGAAAGAAGGGGTGGATTTGATGGGGTAAAATTGGTTTTTAATTATCTAAGTTTTGCTGAATGTGTAAAGGAATGCAACATAAACAAATGCAAGTTGAAATTAGACTCAAAAGACAAGAGATGGAATTGATAAACGAAGAAGAAAACAGCTAAACAGAATGGTACTTAGCAGAATTGCGGACACCGCAATTTTACCGCAATTGAAGAACAGCGAAAGTGTGCAAATGGGCGAATTAAGGGCTACTAATGACTATCCTATAGGCATTTTTATACGATTCTCAAGCACTGGATCTACTCTCTATGCATCAAACTCACTCTATCTCATGTATCGTCCGATTCCATGCATTAGATTCTTTAGTTTACTCGACTCAAAGTAAGGTCTTAAGCATCTTGTTAAAACAGAAGTGTTTAGTTTGTACTAGGGAAACGCCTATTCCTAGGCCGTTTCCTGGTTACCATGAAAGGCTAGCATGATTACACGACTCTGAACTCTTACTCCTTCCAGAGGTTAGGAGTTCTTTGGACAAAATGGATGGCCAATCGAAATTGCCCGTGGGATGAAGCTTACATGCAATCAATGCTTCGAGAGCTATCCTACATGCTTGGTTCACGTTTTTTAGCCTATAGTTCTGTCATTAGCATGCCCTTAAGTGACTTAGCTACTCATGGATATACAGGGAACAGAAATGTAAGATAAAACAGACATGCTTAGAAGGGAAATATACTCCAAACAGTAAGACAAAACCGTAGCAGCAGAAGACGGAAACTGTGAAATGAAAACTTGTAATTTGATTACTTTGAATGTTTGAACGAACAAAAGGGAACTTCAAGGAAATAATTCAAAGACAGACAGCGACGAAATGCAGTAAACTAATCACTAAACCAGAAGCGATAACTAAACAATGCTGGAAATGAGAAAGGAAAGACAAAAAACAGTAAATGGTGCTTGGAATCCTCGTTGCAGTCGCCTCGAATGAAGGGGATGAAAGGTCAGCCTTGCTTGGATGAATCCAATCGAGAGAGAAGAAGAATCTCCTCTCCTTCCTATCAGATTATCGATTCCAACAGCTGAGACTCTCACTCCAACAGACGGCAAAGGAAAACAGGGCGAAAAGATGGACTGCGAGAAGACTCTACGCTTTCGGATGATGCTTGAACCTCCGACTTTGGCCCCCTTTTATAGTAGTTTGCAGGTGCGTTTGGGCCAAGGAGAACCATCAATCTTCAACGTCATATATCAGAATGGATGGAGGAGAAAGAACGAATCCCTGAAATTACGGAAATTAACAGAAAAGGATCAATCAACTTACGGTTTTCACTTGAATAATTGCGGCTTCAGCAATGTTTTCGCAATGCTGTCGCAATGCAGTTTTTTTCATTCTTTTCCTTCGGTTTTCAACCCTTTTCTTTCCTATTGTGCATAAGTCCTAATTTAGCTACCTTCTTCTCATTCTCATATTTAAGCATAGGTTTAGGCTAAATGCTATCAAAAACACCTAAAAGTGTACATCTTCTTAAGCTAAATGGGTCCTAAATAAGTCACTTTCAGAGACTTAACAGCTAGCTTGAGGAGCACCAAAAGGGAGTATTGCTGTTCCCTTAGAAAAAAAACTGTTTTTTGTTAGACCATGTGAAGTATGCTGTTTTTTAGTTTCTATTTCGATCTGTTTTAGTTGCTTAGTTTTAGGTTTTTAATTGTTTAGTGTAGTCTGATGCTAGCTGATTAGGTAGATTAGTTTAGTTTCATTTTTAGAGAGCTTGAATGACTGGAAAAAGCATGCGTAGGGGCCTTAAACACTGATATATCTGCCCTGACTTTATTGCGAAATAATTGCGGAACCCGCAATTATTATTACTGAATGCATGTTTTGGACTGTCTGTTTGGCTAGGTTGGTTCTGTTTAAATTCTATCTTTTACTGCTATCATGAATACCTTGTATAGCTTATCTTAAAGCATGCTGGATGAGTGTCATAGGACACCCTTTGATAGTTTAAATTAACCTCTACAAAAGCTCAGCATGCATAGCTTTAAGTCCTTACCTGTCTGTTTTTTTTTTTTTTTTTTTTTTTTTTTCTCAAAATTCTGCTGCTGTGATATTTACTTTTAGAATGTTCTGTCTATGCCTAGGGCTTTTAGATTCTCTTTGTTTTACCTTAGACTAGATGCTTCTAGGACAAGTTTGGGGGTGTGCCACCTCAGACACTCATTGGGGACAATGAGTAGTTGAAGTTTGGGGGAGGCCACCCTAGGCCTAGGAACATTCCTCTCTCCCTTAAAAGCATAAGCATTCTTCTTCTCCTTCACAAAAATGATGAACTGAAAAAAAAAAAAATGAAAAAAGAATAAAGGTGGGAGTCTCTCTTAGGTTGCTGAGTAATCAGTGCCAAGTGTGTAACCCACAAGTGGCGTTGCATCAAAAGGCAACCAAAGGAGAGGCTCCACCAAAGTAAGAAAGAAAGAAAAAGAAGAAATAGGGAAGAAAAGTGTATACCTAGGAGTTACAGCTTTGTGGCTTAGATGTCCTGATAAAAAGAACTCTGATCCTCAAGTAGCCGAGCACAAAGTTGTAGCTTGTAGGGTTGTTTAGGGAGATGAATGTATGTCCAATGTAGTGATGCCAGGGCTTAGGTTGTTCTCTTAAAGCAATAATGTCACTGTTAATACTAAGACTTGCATGACTCTAAGGAATCCTAGGTAGTTCATAAGTAAAAAACTAGAAGCATGTACTGAGTCTGGGGTAAAGCTAGGTAGAATTTGAAACCTTAGGGATAGTGGCATGATATGACAAAAGCAAGTAGATCAGTTGTAGGGAGTTAATGAAAAACAGAAGGAGTATTAGGCATGCGAAATCAGAAGAAGCTAGATGAGAGGGTAGTTTTAAGCTTAGAAGTGTGTCACAGGACAGCACTGCTATAGATAAGAATATAGGGGAGTTAGTAAGTGGTTAAAAAAGAAGAAACAGCAGCCTAGGAAAGTCATTAGTTTGCTCGTGGACAAGCAAAACCTTAAGTTTGGGGGTGTGTTACGTCTCCAAAAGTGACCTTTTTAGGACGTAATTATCTTAGAAAGATGTTCACTCTTAGGTGTTTTTGATTGCATTTAGCCTGAACCTATGCTTAAATATGAGAATTAGAATAAGGTAGCTAAATTAGGACTTATGTACAATAGGAAAGAAAAGGGTTGAAAACCGAAGGAAAAGAATGAAAAACAAGCATGGCGATAGCATTGCGGAAACATTGCGGAGACCGCAATGTTTCAAGTGAAAACCGTAAGTTGACTGATCTTTTTCTGTTAATTTCCGTTATTTCAGGGATTCGTTCTTTCTCCTCCATCCATTCTGAAGTACGACGTTGAAGATTGATGGTTCTCCTTGGCCCAAATGCACCTGCAGATTGCTATAAAAGGGGGTCAAAGTCGAGGGTTCAATCATCATCCGAAAGCGTAGAAGTCTTCTCGCAGCTCCATCTTTTCTCCTGTCGTTCTTCTCTGTCTGTTGGTGTGAGAGTCTCAGCTGTTGGAATCGACAATCTGATAGGAAGGAGAGAAGATTCATCTTCTCTCCCGATTGGATTCATCCAAGCAGAGCTATTCTTTCATCCCCTTCAGCCGAGGCATCTGCAACTAGGCGTTCACGCTCGTTTTTATGCTTTTTGTCTCTATTTCCATTTTCCAGCTTTAGTTTGTTGTTGTTTCCTTTCTTGTAATTAG
The DNA here is from genome assembly GCA_028017165.1 of Herpetospermum pedunculosum. Lineage (NCBI taxonomy): Eukaryota > Viridiplantae > Streptophyta > Magnoliopsida > Cucurbitales > Cucurbitaceae > Herpetospermum > Herpetospermum pedunculosum. Next base: position 53,850,755 of record CM051522.1, read on the forward strand.
ATCAGTTCATTTCGTTGTGTTCTGTCTTTCTGTTATGCACTTTAAGTTCTTCTTCTTGTTCATTCAAACAATCAAGTACTCAAATTACAATTCTTCATTTCACAGTTTCTTGCCTCTACAATCTACTATTTTTCCTTACTGTTTTAAGTATATTTCTCTTCTAAGCATGTCTCTTTCATCTTTTATTCCTGTTTACCCCATATCCATGAGTAACTAAGTCACATAGGGGCATGCTAATGACAATTCTATAGGCTAAAAAAAAACGTGAACCAAGCATGTAGGATAGCTCTCGAAGCATTGATTGTATGTAAGCTTCATCCCACGGGCAATTTCGATTGGCCATCCATTTTGTCCAAAGAACTCCTAACCTCTGGAAGGAGTAAGAGTTCAGAGTCATACACTCATGCTAGCCTTTCAAGGTAGCCAGAAAACGACCTAGGAATAGGCGTTTTCCTAGTACAAACCATAACTTTCTGCTTTAACAAGATGCTTAAGACCTTACTTGGACATGAGTAAACTAAAGAATCTAATGCATGGAATCGGACGATACATGAGATTGAGTGAGTTTGATGCATAGAGAGTTGATCCAATGCTTGAGAATCGTGAGAAAATGCCTATAGAGGAGTCGTTAGTAGCCCTTGTTTCTCCATTTTACACACTTTCGCTGTTGTTAAAATTGCGGTAGAATTGCTGTTTCCGCAATTCTGCTTAAGTCACAATTCTGTCTAGCTGTTTTTGTCTTCGTTTATTACTCTCGTCTCTTTTCATTTGAGTTTAGTTTTGACTTGCATTTGTTTATGTTGCTACCCTCTACATATTCAGTAGGAAATAGACAATTTAAAACCAATTCTACCCCATCAAATCCACCCCTTCTTTCTTAACTTTACACTTCATGAATAGCTTAATAAATCTCTGTGGGAAAACGAATGAAAAAATACTTACTACTTGCTATAAGATCATGTATGCTTGCATGTTCTGAGTGCTCTCTCTATCTTATTGCCTAATTCTTTTAACACATTGAGCACGCAACAATCACCCTAATGCAACTTTAGATAATGTTTGATTAGAACTGTGTGGTCTAATTAATTTCTATGGAGTCGGTTACCTTGGGGCTTCTCGGGTAACCGACCGTGTGTATTACAAACTGCTCTCTTTAGAATTGTGTTAAATGATAAGCTGAAGAATGTCTAACAAATAAATCTCGAAAATCCCCAAATCGTGCACTCGTCTCTCTCTCTTTTATTTTCCCGTTAGCGATTATTTTTCTTGCTTGCATGCTTACAAATCCCCCCGTTACCAAAACCCAATTAATCAATTAATTTCAAGTTCAATTTAATTTTAATCATAACCTTCTCCGTGGATCGACCCTGTTACCACTAGCTGCAAAGCTTTGGTTAATAGGCTTATAAATTTTATTTTGGCGAGTCTCGATAACTCGAATTTAGGCAGGACATTCAAAAATTTTGTCGCCAAAATTGGCGCCGTTGCCGGGGAAGGCAAAATTTGATTGAAATTATGTTTGAATTTGATTTTGGATGAGTGGTTGGTTGCTGAAAAAAATTTCTGTTTGTCTTTGTATGTTAAAATTTTTGTTTGTGTATGACCCGTTCTTCTGAGATTAGTGGATTGTAGTTTATACCTGAGATCGAAAGAGAAGAGCGGCGGTTGAGAAGAGAGGCCCGGGAAGGGCAGAGATTGTTTGAGGAAGAAGGCAATCCCTTCTTTGTTGAGGAGATGGCGCAAGGAGAAGCGCCGAGGACGCTGAAACAGCTGGCAGCGCCAGATTTAAACTTGCAACCCCTGTGTATCAACTACCCCGTGGTAGCAGGTAATTTTGAATTAAAGTCAGGTTTAATTCACCAGTTGCCTTCTTTCCATGGCAATGCAGGGGAGGACGCGAATAAGCATTTAATGGAGTTTCACTGCGTCTGTGCGGGGATGAAGCCCGCGGGAGTCACGGAGGAGCAGCTGAATATGAGGGCATTCCCCTTTACGCTCAAGGACAAAGCCAAGGACTGGCTTTATTATCTGCCCTCCGGCTCGATAACAACGTGGCAGGACATGAAGAGGGTCTTTCTGGAGAAGTATTTTCCTGCGTCCCTGGCCACAACATTGAGGAAGAGAATTTATGGGATCACTCAGGACGTGGGTGAGTCTCTACATGAGTACTGGGAACGCTTTGGGCGCCTGTGCGCAAGCTTCCCGCATCATCAGATAGCCGACCAGCTCTTAATTCAATACTTTTATGAGGGTATGACGCCTCATGATCGGCAGATGATAGACGCAGCGAGCGGTGGGGCTTTGATTGATAAGACCCCAGTTGAGGCCAAACAACTAATTGCAAACATGGCAGCCAACTCGCAGCAGTTTGGTATTGGAGGGCAGGGGCAAGTTCACAGTGTGACCCAGAGCCACGAGATGATAGAGATGAAGGCCCAGGTGGCCGAGATTGGAAATCTGTTGAAGAAGTTTGTCGGAGGAAACCACGAGGCGGAGGAGGTGAACGCAATCGGGGGATATGCTTCCAACCCGAGGAAGTATGATCCTTACTCGAGCACATACAACTCCGGTTGGCGCGATCACCCCAATTTCAGCTATGGGAATAGGGAAGGACAACAACGCTTCCAAGGCCAGTCCCACGATAGGCCTAACACTTCCACCCAAGCTCAAGCCTCGAGCTCCTCCAGCTCGATGGAAGAGATGGTCAGAACCATCGTGACATCGACCAGCCAGTTTCAGAAGGAAGCTCGAGAAGAGCTAAACTCGCACAAGGCCGAGCTGCAAAACCTGAACAAGCAGCTGACACAAATGGCGGTGTCGATCAGTAAAATTGAGAGCAAGAGCTCCGGGAAGCTTCCTTCCCAAACCACGGTAAACTCATGTGAGAACGTGAGTGCGATCCAGCTGAGGAGTGGGAAATCACTTTCCTCCAGAGCCGTGAAGGAAGTCAAGGACAGCCTGAATGAGTCCGCCTAGACTGCTCCCGAGAATCAAAAAGTTGAGAAGAATGTGCAAGAGGATGTTGCCAGAGCACCCTTCCCTAGTAGGCTTGCGAAGCCTACTTTGAAGACCGAAGATGAGGAGGTCCTGCGTACCTTCCAGAAGGTGATGGTAAACATCCCGCTCCTTGAGGCAGTGAGCCAAGTGCCAAAATATGCCAAATTCCTCAAGAGCTGGTGCACAAAGAAGAGGAAGTCCAGAGGGACTGAGAAGAAAAAGGAGAATGTTTCTGCGATCCTCCCAGGTACGTTGCCCGCCAAGTGCAACGACCCAGGTACTTTTACTATCTCTTGCATGATAGGTACTAAAGTAGTCAAAAATGCCATGCTTGATCTAGGAGCTTCTGTGAACGTTATGTCTTATGCTTTATTTCTAGAACTGAACTTAAATGAATTGCATGAGTGTAACGTGGTTGTCCAGTTAGTTAACGGGTCGAGTATATGTCCTAGAGGGAAGGTCGAGGATGTTCTCGTTAGGGTAGGAGATATGATGTTCCCTGCTGATTTTCTTGTACATGACATGAATGAAAAATCTCTGCATGCTTCGTCCTCTATGCTGTTAGGACGCCCTTTTCTTAAGACCGCTAGGGTCAAAATCGATGTGTTTAAGGGTGTCATTTCCTTAGAGTTTGATGATACAGTGCATGAATTTTCGTTATTTGAAAAGAAATCTGTGGAGAATATTGCATGTGTTGAGTATGATGAGAATGGGAGTCTTACCTCGCGCTTGAGGGATGATTCTCATGTCTCGGTTAAAAAATCTGATCTGAATTTAATTGATGTGAATGCTGTTTTTTGCACTAACAAAAGTGATATTCACGTGCTTGAGGCACGAAGAGTGCAAAAAGTTTTGAATGATGTGTACAGGTGTAGTGTGGAAGAGGACAAGATTGGAACGTCCCCCGCACTATCAGAATACGGATGAGTCTGTGGAGAGAATTCAGTCGAGCAAACGACTTTAAAAATTCTGCGCTTCTCGGAGGCACCCGAGTGATGATATGTTTTTCTGTTTTAGTTTAGTTGCTGTTTTTTGTTGCTTTTTAGTGTAATTTAGACTTACTTAGTTTGCTGTTTTTTTTTAGGAATCGAGGAAGTTGAGGAAAATTTTGGGCTTCGATGACGAGCGCGCCGCTTCCTTTCCCTCGCCAACTTCACAAAGAGTCAGGGAAGTAAAGTTTCTCTTTCCCTTTTACTTTGTGTACCCGACTGAGTGGCATTGAGGACAATGCCAACTTTTGAAGTTGGGGGTGGAGTTTATGGATAAGCATGTGTAGTTGGTTGAGCAGTGCTATATTGAATATTGAAGTGCTTGGGACTCTGTTTACTGTTTTCTAACTATGATAATCTAGGAAATGCATGTTGGAAATCTGAGCACGTATATAATCTAGTTTTTGCATGAGTTTTGCATTTATTAGGTTCATGTCAAAAATTTTAAAATTTTTCCTGTTGCTCCCTTGCATCTATCGAGCACTTAGCAACCTCATCCTAGATTCTGTAGGCTTAGTCAATTGCATGTAGCATGAATTCTCGTTGTCACCCCGAAAGGCACTCTTAGGTAGCTTGTTGCATGAGAGTTAGCGGTAGATTAATCGAGTTAGCTTATGCTAAGCCTAAAGCAAAAAAAAATAGAAAAGCATGTTGGTTAGAAAATTCTCTCGAGGCGCTCCTCCTTCTTATTGGTGCACCTAAGAAGTGAGCGTTAGTCCTTAAAAACGTGAAGTTTATGCATGAATTTGACGTGTTAGGCAACGCGAGGTTGGAAAGAAAAAGAGAATAAAAGTTTGGTTCAAAGAACCTTAATAAAAGAGTACAAAGTACTCGTGAAAAGAAAAAGAAAGAGAAAATATTTAGGTCTCTTAGTTTGCTTCTCTCTCTCGTGTAAATCAAGTGTAGACTGTTCTTAAACGCTAGAAGTAGGGGAAAAACGAGATGATGTGTTGCATGTAGTTTTTCTGGGCTTATGTGAGTTTAGGATTGGTTGTCTAGCACACACACACGTTAGGGGGCAATAGTTAATTTTTGATATGTTCGTAGTAAATGCATGCACGGATTGCTTTCATGATTATGTTGTGTTCGAATTTGTAAAATGCATGGAGGTTTGAGTTAGTAGCATGTAGGCGTGTCCTTAGAGTCAATTTCTTTATTAGCCTTGCTCGAGGACTAGCAAGATTCAAGTTGGGGGTGTTTGATAACTCCATTTTGGAGCTATTATTCACTTCCTTATTATGGCTAAATTTCGCATTGAATTGTTGAATTAATCTCGTTTGTAGGAGAAATGCGGCAAAGAGCTCGTGCGTCCATTGGACCCGTTTCAGAGCTAATAGCGGAGTTTTAACGCCCCGGGAGTGCATCGGGAAAGGGCAAGCCAATTTTGGAGAGGCAATTTTTCCAGCCCAAACCCGAGAGCAAGCGTCGAGCATCAACGTCGAGACGCTTGCTCGACGCTGCCGAAGCGTCGAGACCCTGCTGCGGCGTCGAGACGCTCCGGAGGAGGCGCGCGCAAGGAATTATCGGGCCAGCGTCGAGACGCTCGCCTAGCGTCTCGACGCCATCGCGAGGCGCGCGCGGATTACTTAGGGCGTAGCGTCGCGACGCTGCCCTAGCGTCTCGACGCTACGACGATTTAAATCGGCTGTAAGACAATTTTGCAGCAACTTTTTGACGAACTTCATCTTCTTCCTCTCGGTTTTTCCCATTTTTTCACCTTTGCTCCGCCATTTGTGGCATGTTTGGGAGCTTGTAACTTGTATTAGCTTAGAGACGACTTCCATGGCCATCCTTGGAGCGGTAGTGACAATCCGTCCCATGGACGGCTAAGGTAAAGTGAACGGTTTGGGATAATTTGAGGGATTGTTTGTTAGATTTTTAAGCTTTGATAATCTATGCTATAATTTCCAACTTGGTGGCTGATTTGTTTGCATTTATTAGTCTTGCTTCATCCTTTGCATATGTTAGATTTCGCCGATTGACACTCGTGTTTTCTAGCATTTTGTTAGCGTTAAAGAGTAGCGATGTCGTGCCTCTCACTATTCGACTAGTAACACAGATTAATAAAATTAAACCGGAGTATCGAGTCATGCATGATGGTTGTTGGGTACATACAGCGCTTGCGGGTAGCCAGTTAGCAATTAGATTACGTGATCGAATGTCTGTCGCGGTATGCTAGTGACTATTTAGAGTCAATTTGGGGCTGATCACCCTAATGCAACTTTTAGTACCTACAATATATGGTAGAGCACTTTATGTGGTACTCCAAATTCAAGCTGTCGAGGCTTGCCAAAATACAATTTATAAACCCGAGTACACCGAGTTATTTGTAGCTAAGTGGTAACGGGGTCGATCCACAGGGAAATAAGAAATTTAATCTAACTAAGCCTAATTTGCTAATGATAAAAAGTATGCACAAATTAAAATGAAAGAATGGTAATTTGGTTTGGGGGGAAGGGAGCTCCTAATATGCAAGCTAACGGAAAATTAAATGACAACGTGCAAAAATTAAACGGTCGTGCTTAACTTTGAGAAATGGAATTGCTCGTTATGGATGTTCGGTTCATCGATACATTTTGCTCGCTAGCCAATTCATGCACACAATTCATTTAGTTATCTCTAACTCAAATGACCCAAGGATTTAATTAGATGTGTGCAGTTCTAATTAAACTTGGCCAATAATCTATCCAAGGTAGCGACCCCTAAATCGACTACGTGCCAGTGACGGGAACATCGCGACGGCTTAATCCTAAGACTAACCCGGTTTCTCTCTTGCCTTAAGCCTAACATGAAAACGTTAATTAATTTAGATTACCAACTGTCACTTTGGGCCGAACTAATTAGCCATGCTTAGACCCGTGCTACCTAGCGGTATGGGCAATTATACGTCCCAACCTTTAGCCCTCTATCATGCATAGGAACTAGGGCGTCAACCTAATTTAGCTACACATGCTAGATTTTATGAAGAACAAGCAAGAAGATGCATAAACAAGCTAATCGCATCAATAATTACAAAGGGGAAAATCTCCCCAAACACCCATAATTTCACAAATCCAAACTCAAATCAAGCACTAACCTTAGTTTAGCCTTCCATGGAGGATGGATAAATCCAATCCCCCATGGAAGAGCTTAGTAGCATACAAAGAGGAGAAGAAGAAACCCAAAAATGGTGGAAAATCGCCTTAGTTGCCCGTTGTGAATTCCAAGAGAAATCAACAAGAAACCCGCTCTAATCCCTTAGAATGGGTAAGAAATGTGTTTTTGGCTAAAGAATTTAGGTCCACAACAAATGGGGGCGGAAGAATTGGGAGAGAATGGGAAAGAATGACCTAAAAACAGCAAAAACGGAGTTAAATACCCATTTCTGCGTCAGACTAGCGCCTAGGCGCCACCATAAGTCAGCGCCTAGGCGCCGCGGGGGCGCGCGCACAGAATCGAGACAGCGCCTAGGCGCCATATGTCAGCGCCTAGGCGCTGAGCCCTCTGGAAAAATTACAAAATTGGGAATTTCTTGACTTTTAAGGACGGGCTTCAGGACTTTAGATGACGGGTATTTTGCGTCAGGGAAGGGTGCGCGCGGCTGGGGCGAGGCGAGGCGTGGGCGAGCGGCCGAGCGGCGCGCGCGGGTGACCTACGATGACGGGCGGGGAGCGCGCGCGGGCGTCGGCGGACACGGGCGTGGGCGGAGCGCGCGCGGACCTTCGATGACGGGCGCTCGGGCGGTGAGGCGGCCGAGCGACGCGCGCGGACACGGACCGGGCGATGCCGAGCGGCGCGCGCGGACCTTCGATGACGGGCGCGCGGACACGGGCGAGGACGCGCGCGGGCGTGGGCGGTCTGGGCGCGGGTGAGGCGAGCGGCGCGCGCGGGCGCGCGCGCGGACCTTTGATGACGGGCGCGCGGGGCGCGCGCGCGTCTGGCCGTCTGGGCGCGGGCGTGCGGCGCGGGCGTGGGCGTGCTGGGCTGTTGCCTTCGATGGGCGCCTGGGCGCTGGGCGCCGGCGCTTGGGCGCTGCCCTCTCGGGTCTAAGCCCAATTTTGGGTCGTTTTGGCTCCCGAGCTCCGTTTGTCCTATCTTTTTGACCCGAACACTTCCCGAAACCTCTTAAATGACCGTTTTAGCCTTGAAAATCATAAATGGACTTCCCGAGCTCTTCGCCACGAAAACACCTATAATAAGGCAATTTAACTAAATTAAGCATGGCATTTAGCTAGATTTTAGGCTATAATTATAGCTCTATTTTAGAGCTATCAAAATACCCCCGACCTAAATCTTGCTAGTCCTCGAGCAAGGTATACTCTAAATTATCTCCAAAGAATTAAATGTATGCTTGGACTCTAATCTCAATGCTTGTGAAACAAGGTACTTGAATAAATGTAAAACCATCAAATGCATGCAAACGTTGAAATCATTTCAAAATTTAAACTCCTATTCCCTTACGTGTGTGTGTGTTTAGCACCTCTCACCCTAGCTCATGCAAGCCCGGAACAACCTTATACAGTCTTATAACTCGTTTTCCCCCTACTTATGGCGATAAGAACAGTCTAACGGCTTTTAGTGATAGGAATAGCAACAAAACAAAAGGCCTAAATTTTATTCTTTTTCCTTGAGTACTTTATACCCATTTTTTTTCTTTTTTGGACCACTTTTTTTTATTTTTCTCCAAGAGAGCCTAACACGTCAAACCAAATTTTAGCTTCACGTTTTTAAGGACCATTGCTCACTTCTATTAGTTCCCCTTTCATGCAGTGACAACCGTGGGTTACACGATCGCCCCTGGTTACACGGGCAACACAAGAAGGAGGAGCAACTCTGGAGGTTTTATTTTTCATGCAAACACCTTTTTTTTATTAGGCAATAGCTATGCTATGCAACAAATGAATCATTACTACTTCTAACACATCAAGCCTCCCTAATGGTACCTTTCGGGGTGACAACAAGGTTTCAGACCAAATAAAATCATTCTAAACCTACAGAACTGAGATTAAGAGGGCTACGTGCTCAGTGAATGTAGGGAAATAACAGAATTTTTTTTAAAATAGGCTCAAAATGTGCATACATCGTCAAATTTTCGAATCATGCAAATACGGAGTGTTCACAAGCAAATCACAGACCGTCCTCATCGGACACATGCATTCAGATTCTAATCTAACAGCCAGAGTACACATATGCTCGACAACTACTAAGAAGTCTCATCTCTATCTATCAACAAACTCCACCCCCCACCTTAAGACATGCATTGTCCCCAATGCATTAAACAGCTAAAAATAATAAAATTCTAAGGGAACAGAAAACCTCCCCTGAATTTTATGGAGCTGACGGGTGGAGATGTGCACCATCGTCTTCCCATATACTCTCGAGTTGTCGGCCATTCCACCTTTTCTCCTAAGAAAACAAGAAAACAAACAACAAATTCAACAGCTAATATAAACAAAAGCAAAGCAGTAAATAACTGAATTACAGTCCAAGCTCGGGTGCCTCCGAGAAGCGCAAATTTTTAAAGTCGATTGCTCGACTGTATTCACTTGACCACTCATCCATAGTCGAACTTGGAAGATGCCCCATCCATCTTCCTAATCACCTCTTTCCTGCGAAAATCCATGAACAATTCTTTCTCTCGTGCCTTCTGTGCACATACAACATCAATTTTAATTTTTGAAGGTTTCACAAAAGGTTGATCCCATAAAATTGATGCAAAAACATGAGAGAGATTTTCATGCATTCCAGAAGCATAAGGATCAGCAGGAAAGAACGGATCATTAACTTTGCCCAAAACATCTTCCACCTTTTTCAAGGGGTGCACATAGGATTTATCAACCAAATGCAAAGTAGAACCAGATTCATGCAAGTCATTCATTTTAAGCTCATCAAAAACAGCATGCGACTCAACATTAACCAATGGTTCTAAATCTAGCATGGTTTGATTAGTCATTTCATTTTCAGTAGTGCAAGGTAAAGTGGAAGGAAGTAGATTAGCAGAGTTTTCAACAATTGTCAAAGCAGAAACAGATGAATCACAAAATTCAGTCGAGGATGGTTCATGCAACTCATGATCATCAAAAAGTTCAGTTAAAAATAATGGGTCATCCCCATCCTCAACAGTCATGCATTCATTACGAGCTACAGATTCAAAAGTGTCTACTTGACAAAGAGAGAAGACATCATCAACATGCTCTTCTACATCGGGCAAATGCATCTCAACAACCTCTCCGCCATACTCAACAGATAATATGCCCTTATCCACATTAATTTTAGTTTTAGCAGTTTTCATAAAGGGCCTACCTAATAAGATCGAAGCATGCGAAGAGGAATAATTTTCATCCATTTTCAGAACATAAAAGTCAACAGGAAAAAATAATTCATTAACTTGCACTAACACATCTTCAATAATTCCTAAAGGATGCACAGAAGTTCTATCAGCAAGTTGAATAATTGTTCCTGTTTTATTCATTCCTTTCAGTTTCAGTTTCTGATAAATGGAGTACGGCATAACGCTAATGGAGGCTCCTAGATCGAGCATTGCTCTTCTAATATGCATACCTCCAATCTTACAAAGGAGAGAGAACATACCTGGATCGTCGCACTTAACCGGTAAGTTCTTTGTGATCACAGCAGAGACGTTCTCACTTACCACGACGCGTTCACTCTCCTTTGTCTTCCTCTGGTTGAAGCAAATTTTTCTGAGGAACTTGGCGTACCTCGGAATTTCCATCAGGGCGTCCAACAGAGGGATGTTGATCTCTACCTTCTTGAATGTGTCCAGGAACTCCTTCTCGTAGTCCTCCTTAGACGGTCTCGCTAACCTGCTAGGAAAAGGAGCCTTAGGCACATAAACTCTAGTGCATGTAGGATCAAAATTTACCCCATGCCACCGTGGTTCGGGATTTTCTGTCTGTGGCTCGACGTGGCCATAATCGACTTCCACCGGCGGGGTACTCGTGGGAAGATGCTTCCCACTTCTCAAGGTGATGGCACTAGCGTTCTCCACGTTCTGGTGCTCAATCACTGTCAACCTCTTACTCACTTGAATCACTGCATCGCTCAGAGTTTGAAACTGCTCTCGAGTTTCCTTATGTTGTGATTCAAGCATTTCTTCCAAGGATCTACCTGAAACAGAAAGACGGGGCTGTAAGTGATCTTTCAAAGCAATAACAGCGTTACTTACCACTAAAAATTGGGCCTTAAGCTCGTCCACGTCCTTTCTCAGGCGAGTATTCTCCTTGTCTCTATCTGCACTCCCCTCCAAGCTTCTAGCTACGTTGGAAATTAAAGCTCTAGCTTCGGCGGGTGTCTTATCCATAATCGAACCTCCACTGGCGGCGTCTATCTTCTGCTGGCCTTGGGGAAGCAAACCGTAGTAGAAACTCTGAATGAGGGAATGCTCGGTTATTTGATGATTAGGACAATCCTCGCATAACCGACCAAACCTCTCCCAGCACTCTAGGACGGTTTCTTCCTTTCCTTGCTCAATTTTGTGTATCTCCCTTCTGAGGGCGACGGCCTTTGACGCAGGAAAATACCTTTCTAAAAACGCCCCATTCAACTCCTTCCAAGTCGTGATGGATCCGGTCGGTAGGTAATACATCCAATCTCTCGCCTTCTCCTTCAAGGTGAAGGGAAAGGTCCTGAGATGGAGTTGATCTGCGGTGGTGTCATCGGTTCTGAATGACGAACACACCATCTGGAATGCCTTGAGGTGTCTGACGGGATCCTCATCTGCATTACCATAAAAAGAAGGTAATAAGTTAATCAGACCAGCTTTAAGTTCAAAATTACCTGTAGCTACCGGATACAATATACTCGATGTGTTCCGGCCTAGCTCAGGTGATGCAAGCTATCTCATGGTTCTTTGATGCTCAAGATTACCCACGACCTCCATCTTGGCGCTTCTTTTGAATTTTCAAAGAATGACTGCGCTCCAAAAACTCAAACAAAAACGGGTAAAATAATACAAAAGAATTAAAGTGTACAAAAAGTAAAGAAAATCTTTAAAACTAACAAACTAAACTTAACTAAATTAAATTAATTAAATCCCCGGCAACGGCGCCAATTTTGGTAGAGCACTTTATGTGGTACTCCAAATTCAAGCTGTCGAGGCTTGCCAAAATACAATTTATAAACCCGGGTACACCGAGCTATTTGTAGCTAAGTGGTAACGGGGTCGATCCACAGGGAAATAAGAAATTTAATCTAACTAAGCCTAATTTGCTAATGATAAAAAGTATGCACAAATTAAAATGAAAGAATGGTAATTTGGTTTGGGGGGAAGGGAGCTCCTAATATGCAAGCTAACGGAAAATTAAATGACAACGTGCAAAAATTAAACGGTCGTGCTTAACTTTGAGAAATGGAATTGCTCGTTATGGATGTTCGGTTCATCGATACATTTTGCTCGCTAGCCAATTCATGCACACAATTCATTTAGTTATCTCTAACTCAAATGACCCAAGGATTTAATTAGATGTGTGCAGTTCTAATTAAACTTGGCCAATAATCTATCCAAGGTAGCGACCCCTAAATCGACTACGTGCCAGTGACGGGAACATCGCGACGGCTTAATCCTAAGACTAACCCGGTTTCTCTCTTGCCTTAAGCCTAACATGAAAACGTTAATTAATTCAGATTACCAACTGTCACTTTGGGCCGAACTAATTAGCCATGCTTAGACCCGTGCTACCTAGCGGTATGGGCAATTATACGTCCCAACCTTTAGCCCTCTATCATGCATAGGAACTAGGGCGTCAACCTAATTTAGCTACACATGCTAGATTTTATGAAGAACAAGCAAGAAGATGCATAAACAAGCTAATCCCATCAATAATTACAAAGGGGAAAATCTCCCCAAACACCCATAATTTCACAAATCCAAACTCAAATCAAGCACTAACCTTAGTTTAGCCTTCCATGGAGGATGGATAAATCCAATCCCCCATGGAAGAGCTTAGTAGCATACAAAGAGGAGAAGAAGAAACCCAAAAATGGTGGAAAATCGCCTTAGTTGCCCGTTGTGAATTCCAAGAGAAATCAACAAGAAACCCGCTCTAATCCCTTAGAATGGGTAAGAAATGTGTTTTTGGCTCAAGAATTTAGGTCCACAACAAATGAGGGCGGAAGAATTGGGAGAGAATGGGAAAGAATGACCTAAAAACAGCAAAAACGGAGTTAAATACCCATTTCTGCGTCAGACTAGCGCCTAGGCGCCATAAGTCAGCGCCTAGGCGCCGCGGGGGCGCGCGCACAGAATCGAGACAGCGCCTAGGCGCCATATGTCAGCGCCTAGGCGCTGAGCCCTCTGGAAAAATTACAAAATTGGGAATTTCTTGACTTTTAAGGACGGGCTTCAGGACTTTAGATGACGGGTATTTTGCGTCAGGGAAGGGTGCGCGCGGCTGGGGTGAGGCGAGGCGTGGGCGAGCGGCCGAGCGGCGCGCGCGGGTGACCTACGATGACGGGCGGGGAGCGCGCGCGGACCTTCGATGACGGGCGCTCGGGCGGTGAGGCGGCCGAGCGACGCGCGCGGACACGGACCGGGCGATGCCGAGCGGCGCGCGCGGACCTTCGATGACGGGCGCGCGGACACGGGCGAGGATGCGCGCGGGCGTGGGCGGTCTGGGCGCGGGTGAGGCGAGCGGCGCGCGCGGGCGCACGCGCGGACCTTCGATGACGGGCGCGCGGGGCGCGCGCGCGTCTGGCCGTCTGGGCGCGGGCGTGCGGCGCGGGCGTGGGCGTGCTGGGCTGTTGCCTTCGATGGGCGCCTGGGCGCTGGGCGCCGGCGCCTGGGCGCTGCCCTCTCGGGTCTAAGCCCAATTTTGGGTCGTTTTGGCTCCCGAGCTCTGTTTGTCCTATCTTTTTTACCCGAACACTTCCCGAAACCTCTTAAATGACCGTTTTAGCCCCGAAAATCATAAATGGACTTCCCGAGCTCTTCGCCACGAAAACACCTATAATAAGGCAATTTAACTAAATTAAGCATGACATTTAGCTAGATTTTAGGCTATAATTATAGCTCTATTTTAGAGCTATCAAAGGCCTAAACTTTTCACATGCAAACACTACAACTAACATTTTCTTCTCTGTGGTAGTGTAATTACATTGCGCTTCATTTAAAGTCTTACTTGCATAATATACAGGGTGTGTTAGTTTATCTATCTTTTGCCCCAGCATAGCCCCAATTGCATAGTCACTAGCATCACACATTAGTTCAAACGGTAAATCCCAATTTGGGCCTACTATAATTGGTGCTTTGACTAAGGCTTCTTTAAGTTTTGTCCATGCTAGGAAACATGCTTTTGAAAAGACAAAAGGTTTATTTAGCTCTAGAAGCTCACACAAGAGTTTAGAGATCTTTGAGAAGTTTTTTTATGAATCTCCTATAAAAACCTGCATGACCTAGGAAGCTCCTTATAGCTTTGATGTTTTGAGGTTCCACTAGCTTCTCTATGATTTCTATTTTGGCCCTATCGACCTCTACTCCTGCTCTGGATACTCTATGTCCTAGGACTATTCCTTCTTCCACCATAAAGTGGCATTTTTCCCAATTTAAGACTAGGTTGGTCTCTTCACACCTAGTGAGGACTTGTCCTAAGTTTTCTAAGTAGTTGTTAAAAGAATCACCAAAGACTGAGAAGTCATCCATAAATATTTCTATCATGGACTCATCTAAGTCAGAGAAAATAGCCAACATGCATCTTTGGAATGTTGTTGGTGCATTGCATAAGCCAAATGGCATTCTGCGAAAAGCAAATGTTCCAAAGGGACATGTAAAGGTTGTTTTCTCCTGGTCCTCAGGGTCTATGGTAATTTGGTTATATCCTGAATAACCATCTAAAAAGCAGTAATAGGCTCGGCCAGCTATTCTATCTAACATTTGATCTATAAATGATAAAGGAAAATGGTCTTTTTTGGTTTCTTTATTAAGTTTTCTGTAGTCCATACAGACTCTCCATCCTCTAACAGTTCTAGTTAGTATTAGTTCGTTGTTTTCATTCACTATTACAATCATACCACCTTTCTTAGGCACACATTGAATCGGACTAACCCATTGACTGTTGGCTATGGGGAAAATTACACCTGCATCTAACCATTTGATAATTTCTTTTTTAACTACCTCCTTCATGGAGGGGTTTAACCTACGTTGGTGATCTACCTTAGGTGTATGTTCCTCTTCCAACAATATTTTATGCATGCAATAGGAAGGACTAATACCTCTTATATCAGCAATCGTCCAGGCAATAGCTCTTTTATGTTGCTTAAGCAGCAATATTAACGCAATTTCATGCTGTTTACTTAGTTTGGACGAAATAATAACAGGCAAGGTATCTTTCTCTCCTAGATATGCATACTTAAGATGTTCAGGCAATGGTTTAAGTTCTAATAAAGGTGGTTGTACAATTGATGGCATTAAAGGAGTCGTGGTTCTCTCAGACAATTTATTAGTCATACATACATGCTGAGGGTTGTCCATAGATACATCCATTAATTCAAAGATATTTAAATCATCTACATCTATTTGTGCATAGTTAGTAGCATGCTTAATTAACAATTCATGCTCAAGTTCTTCTTCCATAAGTGAATCTACTACATCTATATTTGCACAGGATTCAAGATCAGAGGGGTACCTTAAAGCTTTAAATACACTGAATTTAACCTCTTCATCATGAACTCTCATGGTGAGCTCACCTTTCTGGACATCAATTAAAGCCCTACCTGTGGCTAGGAACGGCCTGCCCAATAAGATTGGTACCTCCTTGTCTTCCTCATAATCCAGAATTATAAAGTCTGCAAGAAAAATAAATTTGTCAACCTTGACAAGTATATCCTCAATTTTACCCTCAGGGTATGCGATGGATCTGTCTGCAAGCTGCAAGGTGACAGTGGTAGGTCGTGCTTCCCCTATCCCAAGCTGTTGGAATAGCGACAAGGGCATAAGATTGATGCTGGCTCCCAGATCACACAGAGCTCGGCCCACGTGCTTGCCTCCTAATTCGACTGGTAAGGTGAAGGAACCAGGATCCTTCTCCTTCTTTGGCAGTTTGTTTTGGAGTATGGCACTGCACTCCTCAGTGAGATTCACTGTTTCAAATTCACCAATAATTTTTTTGTTAGTAATTATATCTTTCAAGAATTTAACATAAGATGGCATAGATTGCAAAACTTCCACAAATGGGATATTAACATGCACTTGTTTTAAAATTTCTAAAAACTTATGAAAGTGCACTTTCTGTTCTTGTTTCTTCTTCAGCCTTCTAGGGAATGGAGGTGGTGGCACATATGTAGGCAATTCAGGTCGCCTAATGATAGGTGGAGGCCTCGGGATTTCTTCTGGTTACTCGATGATAGGTTCCAACCTCACCCTTGTTGTGCTTGGTGGTGATTGACCAAGGTTGGGCAGAGAATCCAGTGGAGCACTAGACTCTTCATTCTCTACTCGCTTTGGGGTTTCTCTGTTGCTGATCACCAACGGTCTTCCACTTCGAAGTTCAATTGCTTGAACTTGTTATTTTCCATCCCTTCTTGGCGTTTCAGTATCTGCAGGCAATCTGCCTTGGGGCCTATTTTTCAGCTCGTTGGCTAACTGCCCTATTTTGTTTTCTAAGCTCTTCAGGGTTGCTTGCTGACTTTGCAGGGTTGCATCATTCTTTGCAATGTATTCCTTAAACAAGTTCTCTACGGATGATCCCATTGGTTGGTTATATTGCTTTTGGTAAATGGGTTGGTTATTTTGTTGAGTGAAACCAGATGTTCCACTCGGTCTTGGTTGATTTTGTACTTGGTTGGTATTTTGTTGTCCACCCCAAGAGAGATTTAGATGGTTTCTCCAACCAGGGTTATAAGTGTTAGAATAGGGGTTGTTCCTTGGTTGCTGTTGACTTCCAACATAGCATACCGAAGATGAATTCCTAGGGCAAAAATCATACATGTGCCCTTCCCCACAGAATCCACAGACTAGTGCCTCACCTTGGTTAGTTGCTGCGCTTGTTGAAACGGCTGCTGCGGTGTTGACACTTTGTTGAAGATTAGTTTGAGCCATTTGTTTTACTAGATTGGTCATGGCATTGATTTGGCTACTCATTGCACTAAGTGCGTCCATGTCTTGAGCCTTCCTTGGCTCTACAGGATCGTCTGACCATCTACAATGTGATGTTGAGATTTTCTCTAAAATCCCATAGGCTTCATTGTAGCTCTTAGATAGCATGGAACCTCCAGCTGAGGAATTCAACACTTGCCTCGTGCTGGGGTTGCATCCTTTGAAGAATACTTGTATTTGAATACACCATGGAATGCCATGGTGTGGACATTTAAGTAATAGGTCTTTGAATCTTGTCCAAGCTTCATGTAATGATTCTTTTTCGGCTTGCTTGAATTTGATAATATCATCACAAAAATTGGAGTTCCTATCAGGTGGAAAGTATTTTACTAGGAACTTTTCAGCTAGATCTGTCAAATTGACAATTGATCCAGAGGGGAAGGAATTTAACCACGTTTTGGCCTTATCTCTTAACGAATATGGGAAAAGATAAAGTCTTAAGGCTTCTTGAGAGACTCCAGGGATGACAAAAGTATCACTTACTCCTAGGAAATTTCTCAAGTGGTTGTGGGGATCTTCGTTCTCCACTCCAAAGAATTGTCCGACAGTGGACAGCATTTGAAACATAACGGGTTTTAACTCGAATGAGTGAGCTGTAATCTCAGGGCGTATAATGCTCGGATTAAGCTCCTCGGGCATGGGTACTAGGTATGATAGGATGGCACTATCCTGTTGGGTTTAATGTCCTAAAACTCGTAGTTTGTAAACTATATGAATGTATATATATTCTATTTCAATAAAGTTGTTATTGAATTTTAGTGAATTGTGTTTGTATTAACCTATACCAATAACTAACACCCATGGCGATAGTGTGAGTACTTGAACTTCATGTGTGACATGAATGTGAATCAAGTTCAAGTAGACAGCCAAAAATGGTCTATAGTATAGGGATAAGGTTGGGTACCTTATCCTGGGGACACTATTGGACGCGGCTCACTTTGTATAGTACAAAACGATGTGATTCGAATCGTTTCATGTAGAGACATGTGAGTGAGGGCGTCCTGTGCAATGAGTTTGCACAAGACCGAACCAAGAAATAAAATCGCTCTTTCTTTATAACACCGTTTACTGTAAAGACCGGTTTTTTCATATGATGACTTAGGTAACTCGATCTCAATCTTGAGCTTACTATGGACTCCTGTTTATTTGACCTTATCCTTTGACTTGTACGGGTGAGAGTGGCCAGATTGCCGACTCAATAAGCCTACCATTTTGGGGATAAGATCAAATAAGTGGCTGGGGACATAGTTATGCGAGATGGAATTCACTCCTACCCGCTTTAAGGGTTAGTAGAGAGGTTGTTCCCTTAAGTGCTGACTCAGGTCTTGAACAATGAGCCCATTCTCTCCTGATCAGGGAGGAATCTGATTTGATGGTTGGACCACAAATCAATTGTTCATTAGAGGTGTCAGTGGTACTTAAGGAACAAGATATAATACAAGGGTTAAACGGTTTAAATGACCCGTTGTGATTATGAACGACCTGTGAAGGATCGACTTACTAATGATAGTTATATCAACAAGACACAATATATCTACAGTGAGGAGAGTGTTGCCCTTGGACTTTAGTGGAGTCTCCGGGGGTTAACGAATGTTGGTTAGTTCGGTTGAAAGAGTTTTGACCGGATAATCTCGTATCGTTGGAGCTCATGATCTGTAGGTCCTTACGGTTCTCCTGGCTAGCTCGGATAAAGCCGTGAAACAATATAAAAGAAAAGAAAAGAATTTGAATCGTTCAAATTCGGGTTTGTGGAAGAAGGATAGACATATTTAAATATGTTTAAATATGGACATATTTAAATATGATTTAAATATGAGATTGGTCTGAAAACATGAATAGGATTCATGTGCAAAAAGTCGGTTTTCGGAAAACCGGGTTTAATTATATTATTTAATTAATATTTGATATTGATTAAATAATATTAATTAAAATATATATATTTTTTATTAATTAAAAAGTTTAATTAATAAAATAATAATTATTATTTTTAATAATAATAATTTATAAATATATATATATATATATTTACATGTGTCTTACATGCAATGTAAGACACATGTAATTATATCAAGGTATATATATATGAGTCAGATCAAAATAAAAAAAAAATAAAAAAAAAGGGAAAAAAGAAAAACAAAAGAGCTGAGTGCTCTTTTGTGTTCATTATTGAAATGTGATTTCAATTTAGAACTTCTGCTTCCGTCTTCCTCTCTGCTCTCTGTTTAAAAAAGTTAGTTTTTATTCAGTGAGCTTCTTCCCTCTTTTCTTTTGTAAAAGGAGTCTCACTACTCCGTTTCTCGGCCTGAGGCGGGACTACCGTGGGTGGTCCACGAAGGTTTCGTGAGAAGGCTTGGTGAGCTCGTGAGGAGCTTCTGGTGGTGAATTTGAAGAATTACGAACGACAAGGGTATGTGTTCTAATTTCTCTTTTTCATCGCTTTTGCATGTTTCCGTTTGTTTAAATTGATGAAATTATAGTGTCTTTGATCCAAATCGCTTCCGCTGCGTTCCATCAACGCTTCATCAATTGGTATCAGAGCGTTTTTGGCCACTCAATTTCAATCAATTTAAGTTACGGTGGGTTTTTATTTAGAAATTGTTTCTGAATGGATTCTAAAGTGAATATCGATTTTGGCATAGTTTCTTTTTGAATTTCATTATTTGTAATTGTCCGAGAATGTATGGGCTTTAATGCATGCTAAAGAGTCTGTATTTTTAGAGTCATTAGAGTCCATATAGGTTTCTTTGTGAAAGAAGTTTGAGTTTGGAACTCGCCGAAATGTTCAGTGTAAGTTCAAACTCGTTCTGGGCAATACAAGGAGAAATTCGAAGAGAATTTTGGCCGAAGCGTTCGGAGGAAGCAAGTTGGTCAAAGGCGGTGCGAAGAGTTCGAAGTCCGCTCAAGACGTAGCTTGTTGATCAAGCTTGTAATAAATTAGTTATTGCTTGTTAAATGCCAAAATCGATCCACTTTAGTGTGTTTAATTAATTATGCATTGCGAATGTATGTTTTAATTAAATTCCATGTTTGTATGTGCATAACGTATGCCATATAGATTTAAAATCCCACCGTAGGAAGCATGCTTCATGCATTGAAAATATGTTATAAGTGTTATAATATATCGTATGCATATTTGGCAATTCATGGGTTTTTGATATAAAAGTTATATTAATTCATGAATTACTTGTTGTTTGCTTAATAAAATAATTGATATAAGTGTTATATTAATTATCAAATTGAATGAACAACATAGGTTGCCCTAAGTTTATGCACATGGTATATTATAAGTATTATAATGTATAGGATGCATGTTTATTCATGAGTATTAATATAAGAGTTATATTAATTCATGAATTAGATGTTGTTTGCTTAATAGAATAATTGATATAAGTGTTATATTAATTATGAAATTAAACATCCAACATTAGATGCATTTTGTTTGTTATAAGTGTTATAATGTATAGGATGCATGCTTAATTCATGAGAATTGATATAAGTGTTATATTAATTTATGAATTAGGAGTTGTATATTTAAAAACATAATCGATATAATTGTTATATTAATTATGAAATTAAATATTCAACTTGTCATGCCTTAGTGATGCATGTTTGAGAAGCATGTAGAAGTTTGTTGTAGTAAGTCTTAGTTTTGCAAAGCGTTGTAAAATTGGTATAGACTTTCAAAATCTATAACAAAGACAAAGGCATGCTCACTTAGGGTTGAATGTATCGTTCCGTTTCATTAGATGAATAGGTCGATATCTTGTAAATGCTAAGGTTACAAGAAACTCACCCGGGGACATCCTGTTCGAGGTTGGAGGTACTTAAGCTGACGGTTTACGGAACACCTCCTACCTGGGGACCATCCGGTACTTGAGTAAAGTTAACCCGGCTTTATGAGCATGCGTGAGTGGTGTGAGGTAATAAAGTGTTTATCACCTAGACATCATAGGTAAAAGTTTGTTTTACCTAGACTTAGGTCTTATTGTCTTAGCCGGATAATGCCTGAGTAATTTACCCATTCCGTCTTAAAATACTTAGTAAAGGTGTTGAGAAGGTATATATGATATGTCCCTCTCCTCCTACGTTCTCTGTTAAGTTCACACCGTGAGAATTATGCTCGGCCTCGTGATGTCAATAGGGCATCCCCATTCGGATGGTATTTGCATAATTCAAGAGCAAGGTGAATGGAGAAAGATTTATAGTAAGTGGGAGAAGGAAGTATGTCAATACATCCTGCGGTCTCCTCCATTGGATTGAACCGTGAGATTCCTATGTTCTGCCTGCTAGGTGCCCACAAGTGGTACCGATCCATTCGGAGGGCCGTTTCATAGGAATCGGAACATCTCAATCACCATTTATGGATAAAGAAACATCTAGCCATTCCCAACTTTGACATTTCCATTCGGTTGCATCGTTGGGGCCGCCCTATGAATTCTAAAAATGGAGGGTCACACTTACGAGATTTGCTAAGGAGTTAGTAAATCTTGACCAAACAGCGATAACTACGATGCTATAGGAATATGAGATATTCTGGTATTAGCATTTAGTCAAGAATGTCTTGATTCAGTGAAGGAATGCTTGACTGCCCCTCGGTAGCGACCATTCTGACCCACTGAAGTATCGTTGCAGTTTAATAATGAGTTTTGGGTACATTATTATTCTTTGCTAAATTCTTGATTGGTGTGTAAATTAGGTTAAAACCTTTTCACTAATATTTTACATTCTCTTTTCAGCATGTCTAACTCTTTCATTCACTTACTAGCTTCCGATAAGTTAACGGGCGATAACTACGCGACCTGGAAATCGAACTTGAATACGATTCTCGTTCTAGATGATCTAAGGTTCGTCTTATCAGAGGATTGTCCTCCCCCTCCTAGCTCGGATGCGACTCGAACTGTTCGAGAAGCATATGATAGATGGACAAGGGCTAATGATAAAGCCCGAGTCTATATCTTAGCCAGCATATCTGATGTGTTAGCTAAGAAGCACGAGGATATGGTTTCTGCTAAAGAAATCATGTCTTCATTACAGGCGATGTTTGGACTACCGTCCTCATCGGTCTATCATGAAGCCCTCAAATACGTTTACATCTCTCGCATGAAAGAGGGTACCTCTGTTAGGGAGCATGTCCTTAACATGATGGTCCACTTCAATGTGGCGGAAGTAAACGGAGCTACTATTGACGAGTCAAGTCAAGTAAGCTTTATCATGGAATCTCTTCCGAAGAGTTTCCTTCAGTTCAGAACCAATATGGTAATGAACAAGATAAAGTATAATTTGACTTCTCTCCTCAGCGAGCTACAGACCTATCAGTCCCTTCACACTTCTAAAGGAAAAGAGAAGGAGGCAAATGTTGTCACTTCAAAGAAATTCCAAAAGGGGTCGTCTTCAGGGAGTAGGTCTGAACTTTCTTCTATTAAGAATAAGAGTATTCAAAAGAAGAAGAAAGATAAAAGGAAGGGAAAAGCACATGCTGCTGCTAAGAGCAAGAGTAGATCTGCAGACAAAGGAAAATGTTTCCATTGTGGTGTAGATGGGCACTGGAAACGAAATTGCCCAAAGTATCTTGCAGAGAAAAAGGTTGAGAAGGAAAGATAAGGTAAATATAATTTACTTGTTGTTGAAACATGTTTAGTAGAACATGATTGTCATACCTGGATACTTGATTCAGGAGCTACTAACCATGTTTGTTCTTCTTTTCAGGAAACTAGTTCTTGGCAGCCACTTTCTCGAGGTGAGATAACTCTCAGAGTTGGAACTGGAGAGGTTGTCTCAGCTGAAGCAGTGGGAGCTGTAAAGTTGTTGTATAGAGATAGTTTCATTTTACTAGAAAATGTACTCCTGGTTCCTACCTTCAAGAGGAATCTTGTATCTATATCTTGTTTGTTAGAACAGTTGTATAAAGTATCTTTTGTTTATAATGAAGCGTTCATTAGCAAAAGAGGTGTACGTATTTGTTCTGCGAAACTTGAAAACAACTTGTATGTGTTAAGACCAACCGAAGCCAAAGCTATTTTGAACACTGAAATGTTTAAAACAGCTTAGACTTAAACTAAAAGGCAGAAACTTTCTCCAAGTACTTATCTTTGGCACTTAAGACTAGGTCACATTAATCTCAATAGGATTGGGAGGTTGGTTAAGAGTGGTCTGCTAAATCGTTTAGAGGACAACTCTTTACCGCCATGTGAGTCTTGTCTTGAGGGCAAAATGACCAAACGATCTTTTTCTGAAAAAGGTCATAGGTCCAAAGAACCTCTAGAAATCGTGCATTCGGATCTCTGCGGTCCTTTGAATGTCAAAGCACGAGGAGGGTATGAATATTTCATCAGTTTCATTGATGATTATTCTAGGTACGGTTATCTTTATCTAATGCCTCATAAGTCCGAAGCTCTTGAAAAGTTCAAAGAGTATAAGGCAGAGGTTGAGAACACATTAGGTAAATCGATAAAAACACTCCGATCAGATCGAGGTGGAGAGTATATGGATTTAAGATTCCAGGACTATATGATAGAACATGGAATAGTATCTCAACTCTCAGCACCAGGAACACCACTGCAGAATGGTGTGTCCGAGAGGAGAAATAGAACCCTGTTAGACATGGTTCGATCTATGATGAGTTATGCTCATTTGCCTAGTTCGTTTTGGGGATATGCAGTAGAGACTGCAGTATATATTTTGAACATGGTTCCCTCTAAGAGTGTTTCTGAAACACCTTATGAGTTATGGAGAGGGCGTAAAGGTAGTTTACGTCACTTCAGGATTTAGGGGTGTCCAGCACATGTGCTAGTACCCAATCCAAAGAAGTTGGAACATCGTTCAAAATTGTGCCTATTTGTAGGTTACCCTAAGGAAACGAAAGGTGGTCTATTTTACGATCCTCATGAGAACAAGGTACTAGTATCGACTAATGCCACGTTCTTAGAGGAAGACCACATGAGAGATCATCAACCGTCGAGCAAAATTGTTTTGTCCGAATTTTCCAGGAAAGCTATAGACGGATCAACAAAGGTTGTTGATCAGGCTGGTCCTTCTCAAGAGTTGAGAAAGCCTCGACGCAGTGGGAGGGATGTGAGACAGCCTGACCGCTACATCGGCTTGTCTGAAACTCAAGTCGTCATACCTGATGATGGCGTTGAGGATCCATTGACCTTTAAACAGGCAATGAATGATACAGACAAGGACCAGTGGCTTAAAGCCATGGATCTCGAAATGGAGTCTATGTACTTCAATTCGGTCTGGGATCTTGTAGACCAACCAGATAGTGAAAGACCTATCGGTTGCAAGTGAATCTACAAGAGAAAACGAGACCAAGCCGGTAAGGTGCAATCCTTTAAGGCTCGACTTGTGGCAAAAGGTTATTCCCAAAGAGAAGGGGTGGACTATGAAGAAACCTTTTCTCCCGTTGCCATGTTAAAGTCGATTAGAATACTCTTATCCATTGCTACATTTTATGATTATGAAATATGGCAAATGGATGTCAAGACTGCCTTTCTGAATGGTAATCTTGAGGAGAGTATCTATATGGCTCAACCAGAGGGATTCATACTTCAGGGTCAAGAGCAAAAGGTTTGCAAGCTTAATCGATCCATTTATGGGTTGAAGCAAGCATCTAGATCCTGGAATATAAGGTTTGATACGGCGATCAAATCTTATGGCTTTGAACAAAATATTGACGAACCTTGTGTTTACAAGAAAGTAGTCAATACTGTTGTAGCTTTCTTAGTC
Organism: Herpetospermum pedunculosum; assembly: GCA_028017165.1. Taxonomy (NCBI): domain Eukaryota; kingdom Viridiplantae; phylum Streptophyta; class Magnoliopsida; order Cucurbitales; family Cucurbitaceae; genus Herpetospermum; species Herpetospermum pedunculosum. Next base: position 53,875,556 of record CM051522.1, read on the forward strand.
TTGTACGTAGACGACATATTACTCATTGGGAATGATGTAGGGTTCCTAACTGATGTTAAGAATTGGCTAGCGACCCAATTCCAAATGAAAGATTTGGGAGAGGCTCAGTTTGTTCTAGGGATTCAGATCATAAGGAATCGTAAGAACAAAGTGCTAGCGCTGTCTCAAGCATCTTATATTGAGAAGGTGTTGTCAAGATATTCGATGCAGAATTCCAAGAAAGGTTCGCTGCCTTTTAGGCATGGAATTCACTTGTCTAAGGAACAGTCTCCTAAGACACCTCAAGAGGTTGAGGATATGAGACGAATTCCCTATGCATCTGCAGTTGGTAGTCTCATGTACGCTATGTTGTGTACAAGACCCGACATCTGCTATGCAGTAGGAATTGTCAGTAGGTTCCAGTCCAATCCAGGATATGATCACTGGACAGCCGTTAAACACGTCCTCAAGTATCTTAGGAGAACGAGGGACTATGTGCTTGTGTATGGCGCGAAGGATTTGATCCTAGCAGGATACACTGACTCTGATTTTCAGACTGATATAGATTCCAGGAAATCTACATCAGGATCAGTGTTCACTCTTAACGGAGGAGCAATAGTATGGAGCAGTATAAAGCAAGGTTGTATTGCTGACTCCACCATCGAAGCTGAGTATGTCGCAGCTTGCGAAGCAGCGAAGGAAGCTGTATGGCTTAGGAAGTTCTTGATAGATTTGGAAATTGTTCCAAATATGAACTTGCCAATCACCCTTTATTGTGATAACAGCGGTGCAGTGGCAAATTCTAAAGAACCTAGAAGCCATAAGCGTGGAAAGCATATTGAGCGGAAGTATCATCTCATTAGGGAGATAGTGCAACGAGGAGATGTGATCGTCACACAGGTAGCCTTGGAGCACAACATTGCTGATCCGTTTACTAAGTCTCTCACGGCTAAAGTGTTTGAGAGACACCTAAAAAGTCTAGGGCTGCGAGCTGCTCAGTAGGACAGTGGGAGAAACTTTAGATATTTGATATTCTAGTTCTCTCGACCAGCATGTACTCCACTGACGTTTTAGTCCAAGTGGGAGTTTGTTGGGTTTAATGTCCTAAAACTCGTAGTTTGTAAACTATATGAATGTATATATATTCTATTTCAATAAAGTTGTTATTGAATTTTAGTGAATTGTGTTTGTATTAACCTATACCAATAACTAACACCCATGGCGATAGTGTGAGTACTTGAACTTCATGTGTGACATGAATGTGAATCAAGTTCAAGTAGACAGCCAAAAATGGTCTATAGTATAGGGATAAGGCTGGGTACCTTATCCTGGGGACACTATTGGACGCGGCTCACTTTGTATAGTACAAAACGATGTGATTCGAATCGTTTCATGTAGAGACATGTGAGTGAGGGCGTCCTGTGCAATGAGTTTGCACAAGACCGAACCAAGAAATAAAATCGCTCTTTCTTTATAACACCGTTTACTGTAAAGACCGGTTTTTTCATATGATGACTTAGGTAACTCGATCTCAATCCTGAGCTTACTATGGACTCCTGTTTATTTGACCTTATCCTTTGACTTGTACGGGTGAGAGTGGCCAGATTGCCGACTCAATAAGCCTACCATTTTGGGGATAAGATCAAATAAGTGGCTGGGGACATAGTTATGCGAGATGGAATTCACTCCTACCCGCTTTAAGGGTTAGTAGAGAGGTTGTTCCCTTAAGTGCTGACTCCAGGTCTTGAACAATGGGCCTATCCTCTCCTGATCAGGGAGGAATCTGATTTGATGGTTGGACCACAAATCAATTGTTCATTAGAGGTGTCAGTGGTACTTAAGGAACAAGATATAATACAAGGGTTAAACGGTTTAAATGACCCGTTGTGATTATGAACGACCTGTGAAGGATCGACTTACTGATGATAGTTATATCAACAGGACACAATATATCTACAGTGAGGAGAGTGCAACCCTTGGACTTTAGTGGAGTCTCCGGGGGTTAACGAATGTTGGTTAGTTCGGTTGAAAGAGTTTTGACCGGATAATCTCGTATCGTTGGAGCTCATGATCTGTAGGTCCTTACGGTTCTCCTGGCTAGCTCGGATAAAGCCGTGAAACAATATAAAAGAAAAGAAAAGAATTTGAATCGTTCAAATTCGGGTTTGTGGAAGAAGGATAGACATATTTAAATATGATTTAAATATGAGATTGGTCTGAAAACATGAATAGGATTCATGTGCAAAAAGTCGGTTTTCGGAAAACCGGGTTTAATTATATTATTTAATTAATATTTGATATTGATTAAATAATATTAATTAAAATATATATATTTTTTATTAATTAAAAAGTTTAATTAATAAAATAATTATTATTATTTTTAATAATAATAATTTATAAATATATATATATATTTACATGTGTCTTACATGCAATGTAAGACACATGTAATTATATCAAGGTATATATATATGAGTCAGATCAAAATAAAAAAAAATAAAAAAAAAGGGAAAAAAGAAAAACAAAAGAGTTGAGTGCTCTTTTGTGTTCATTATTGAAATGTGATTTCAATTTAGAACTTCTGCTTCCGTCTTCCTCTCTGCTCTCTGTTTAAAAAAGTTAGTTTTTATTCAGTGAGCTTCTTCCCTCTTTTCTTTTGTAAAAGGAGTCCCACTACTCCGTTTCTCGGCCTGAGGATAGCGGGACTACCGTGGGTGGTCCACGAAGGTTTCGTGAGAAGGCTCGGTGAGCTCGTGAGGAGCTTCTGACGGTGAATTTGAAGAATTACGAACGACAAAGGGTATGTGTTCTAATTTCTCTTTTTCATCGCTTTTGCATGTTTCCGTTTGTTTAAATTGATGAAATTAGAGTGTCTTTGATCCAAATCGCTTCCGCTGCGTTCCATCAACGCTCCATCATATCCTTATCATTCGCGATTTCAATGGGGTTGCGAATGATAGGTGCTCGGTTTGGGGCTTCTCTATCCATTTTAGTTTATTGGGATTGCGATGACTCTGCGGAGTCCGCAATGTTTTGAGTTACAGGTGGTTGTTTAAAAAGGCGTTTCTTGGTTTTATTTTTGGCCCTTAGAAGTCTTTCAGGCTCAGGATTGAATTCTAGGTTGAGATTTGGAAACTCATTCATAAACTAGCTTGATAGTACCTGTAAAGGAAATGCAAAAAGATTAGCTCCAATAAATATTAAGTTTTTCTAAAATAACACAATCGTGTTTACAAAACAAAATCCCCAGCAACGGCGCCAAAAACTTGTTGCGTGCTCAGTGTGTAAATAGAATGTAATGCGAAGAGCACTCAGGACATGCAAGCATACATGGTCTGCAGCAAGTGATAAGTATTTTTTAATTCGTTTTCCCACAGAGATTGAGTTTAGTTACTAACGAAGAGAGGTGTTAAACTAGATAGGTTCACTTAAATTGGGTGGATTTGAGGTTGATGTACCAAACTAACAAAGAATGTAAGAAAGATGCAAGCATAAACGAAAGCAAGTAACGTGATTAAGCTATTATGTAGAGCAAAAAGAATTGCGGAGCTAGCAATGTTCTAGCAATAGAATCGCAAAAGTAAAAGACTAGAAAAATGGCTAAGGCAAAAACAAAGTTATAGAATTGCGGTGCTAGCAATTATCTAGCAATTAATTGACAACGATTTAAGGGTGAGATAAGGAATTAAGGTCGACTTAAGACTTCTCTGTAGGTATTTAAATACGATCATTCAGCAGTAGATTAACTTACCATGCATCAATTTAGCTTAGTCTCATGCATCTCTCGATTACATGCATTAGATCCTTTAGTTCACTCATATCCAAGTGAGACATAAACACCTATTTATACAAGCAAGCTAATGAATTGTACTAGGAGAACGCCTATTCCTAGGTCGTTTTCTGGTTACCATAAAAGGCTAGCATGAATGGACGACTCTGAACTCTTACTCCTTCCGGAGGTTAGGAATTCTTTAGACAAAATGGATGGCCGATCGAAATTGCCCATGAGATGAAGTGCACATACATTTGATGGAGCGACATGCGCAGCGGAACGCGATTTCGGACCGATGATACTCTAATTTCATCAATTTAACAAATAGAAAACATGCTCTTAAAACGGAAATAAGAAAAATAGAAAACATACCCTTGAAGTTCTAATTTTTCTTTGCGTTCCGCCCGCCGTTCTTCGTCACGAACTCTTCTGAACTCTTCTCACGAACGCTGCGAGGACCACCCCAGGTAGTCCCGCTATCCTCGGCGCCGTGCAACGGAGTTGTGGGACTCCGTTGAAAGAGAAAAGAAAAGAAATAAAAGAAGAAGAAGAAGGAGTGAAGAACTGAAGAACTTGAAAGGAAAAAAAAACTTTTTTTTTAAATCCTTTCAATCACCCGAGAGTTAACTTCTTCTAAAAAAAATGAGCTTATAACTTGAAAAACCCTTTTCAATTTTTAAACAACCCAAAAACCCATCTTCTCAAAAATGCCAAAACATATATGTATATATATATATATATAAAACAAGTGTCCTACATGCATAATGCATGTAGGCCACTTTCACCTTTTTTTTTTTTTTTATATATATATATATAATTATTATTATTTTTAAAATTAATACAATATTAATTTTAAATAATAATAAATATTTTATTTATTAAACTTTTTAATAAATAAAAAATATATATATTATTAATTAATTAAACTTTTTAATTAATTAACATTATTTAATTCAATATCAAATATCAATTAAATAATATGGCTCAACCCGGTTTTCCGAAAATCGTATTTTTGCACATGAATCCAATTCATGTTTTAGACCATTCCCATATTTAAATCATATTTAAATATGTCCATCATCCTTCCAAAAACTAAATTTGAACGATTCAAATTCTTTATCTATTTCTTTTATTTTTTCTTATATTGTTGCACGGCGTTATCCGAGCTAGCCAGGAGAACCTAAAGGACCTACAGATCATGAGCTCCAACGATACGAGATTATTCGGTCAAAACTCTTTTAACCCGAATCAATCAACTTTCATTAACCCCCGGAGACTCCACTATAGTCCGAGGGTTGCACTCTCCTCACTGTAGATATATTGTGTCCTCTTGATATAACCATCATGGGCAAGTCGACCCTTCACAGGTTGTTCGTAACCACAGCTAGGTCGTTTAAACCGTTTAACCCCTGCGTTACGTCTTTGTTCCTTAAGTACCACTGACACCTCTAATGAACAATTGATCAGTGGTCCAACCAACAGATCAGGAACCCTCTCTAACGAGGAGAGGGTAGGCGCCTATTGTTCAAGCCCTGGAGTCAGCTATTAAGGGAACAACCTATCTACTAACCCTGAAGAGCGGGTTAGGAGTAAACTCCATCTTACTACACTATGTCCTCAGCTACCTATTGGACTTTATCCCTGAGATGGTAGGCTTATTGAGCGGACATTCTGCCACTCTCACCCATACAAGTCTAAGGATACTGTCTAATAAGCAGGAGTTCATAGTAAGCTCAGGATTGAGATCGAGTTACCTAGGCCATCAGGTGAAATAGTCGGTCTCTTCAGTAAACGGTGTTATAAAGAGAGAGCGACTTTTCGTGGTTCAGTCTTACGCAAACTCATCGCGTAGGATGCCCCCGCTCGCACATCTCGATGTGAAACGACTCGGATCACATCGTTTTGTACAATACAAAACGGGCCGCATCCAATAGTGTTACCAGGATAAGGTACCCAACCTTATCCGTATACTATAGACCGTTTTGACTCTCTACTTGAGCTTGACCCACATTCATGTCATACATGAAACTCAAGTACTCATGATCGTCAAGGGTGTTGGTCATTGGTATAGATTAATGCAAACACGTTTCACTTTATTCCAGCAAACACCTTTACGGAATAAAACTTAATAACTTATTATTACTAAATAGATAATTTACAAACATAACTGTTTACAAACCACGAGTTTTAGGACATTAAACCCAACAACATTCAATGCATTCGAAGCTATCCTACATGCTAAACTCTCGTATTTCTAACCTATAGATTCATCTTTAGCAGACCTTTGTGTGATTAGTTACTCATGGTTGGTGAATACTTAGAGAAGATGGATTGATTAAGCATGATGTAAAGAACTAAATGAAGCAATAGAACACAGATAACAAAGTGAAGGACTTGGAAAGACTTAAATGATAACTTCTCAATCAAGGTTCAGAACACAACGTGCGAAGGTATGAAAAACAGTAAAGAACTAAGTAAATTGAAGAACGAATCGAAACAATGTAGCGAACAAAAGTGAAAGGCAGAAAACAGTAGAGAAAGCTGTGTAAAAGTGTGCACGGATCTCCTCGTCGTAAGCGCCTCGGATGAAGGGGAAGATTAGCTGTTCTTGGGGATGAATTCAATCCGAAGAGAAGAAGGATCTTCTCTTCTTCCTCTCGAATTATCGACGCCAAGGGCTGATTTCTTCGTTCCAACAAACGGGATAAGGGAAATGGGTATGTGGATTGCGTTGAGACGGAGAACTCCACGCTTCCGAGTTGTGTTTCTCCTTCACCCTTCATCTCTTTTTATAGCGTTTGCAGGTACCTTCAGCCACGGAGAACCAGCCATTCTGAACAACGACCCTCCACGTGGCAGCAGGGGAAAACTTAGGCGGCTGAAAGATCGCAACTATGACGACTGACGGCTGGGAAAAACTCAGCAGCAGCAGCTTCGGCATTGCGGATTCCTTGCGGTGACCGCAATATCCATTGCGCAAACAGCAATGTTTCAGCAATTCTCCTGCAATGTACATTTTAACTCTTTTAGCATCATTTTCTTTTCTTTTTCGTTCATTTTCCAAATAAGTCCTATTTTAGCTTCTCTCCTTGAATTCTCACATTTAAGTACGTGTTAAGCTAAATTCTAACAAAAACACTCAAGAGATTACATGATTTTAAGGTAAATACGTCCCTAAATTATGTACTTTTGGAGAGGTAACAATGCCATATGGGGCATCTCCAGACGGGTGGTGTTTGCAACTTTCAATAGCAAGGTGAATGGAGTAAGTGTCTATAGTAAGTGGGAGAAGGAAGTACGTCAGTACATCCTACGGTCTCCTCCATTGGATTGATCCGTGAGATTCCCATGTTCCGCCTGCAGGCTGCCCTAGGGGCACCATCCAAACGGAGGGCTGGGCATGGGAGATCGAACACCTCAGTCACCATTTATGCATAAAGAAACATAGGGCCATTCCCAACACTGACATTCCATACGGTTGCTATGTTGGGGCCGTTCTGTGCGTTATAAAAATGGAGGGTCACACTTACGGGATTTGCTAAGGAGTTAGTAAATCCAGACCAAAAACGATAACTAAGATGCTATAGGAATATGAGTTATTCTGGTGATAGCATTTAGTCAAGATTGTCTTGATTTAGTAAAGGAATGCTCGACTGCCCTACGGTAGCGACTATTCTGACTTACTAAAGTATCGTTGCGAGTAAATAAAGAGTTTGGGTACTTTATTTGCTGCTAAACCTCTTAATTGGTTTAAATAGGTTAAAACTGTTTCACTAATAGTTTTACATTCTTTTTCGGCATGTCGAGCTCGTTTATACAAATGTTAGCTCACGACAAATTAACCAAAGAGAATTACAGAACCTGGAAGTCGAACCTGAATACGATTCTGGTTCTGGACAACTTGAGGTTTGTCTTAACGGAGGAATGTCCTTCAGCTCCTGGCTCGAGTGCATCTCGAAGTGTTCTAGATGCATACGATGGATGGATTAGGGCTATTCATAAAGCCCAAATCTATATCTTGGCAAGCATATTTGATGTCTTGTGCAAGTAGTATGAGGTTATGGTTTCCTTGAGGGAAATCATGTCTTCTTTACAAGCGATATTGGACAGTCGTCCTCATCACTTCGTAATGAAGTCCTCGAGTTTGTTTATAACTCTCGCATAGTGGAGGATACCTCTGTTAGGGAGCTTGTCCTTAACATGATGGTCCATTTGAATGCGGCAGAAGTAAACATTGCTACCATCGTCTTTTCAGACTTATCAGTCTCTGTACACTTCCAAAGGAATAGAGAATGAGGCAAGTGTTGTCACTTCGAAGAAATTCCTTAAGAGGTTGGCGTCAGGGAGTAAGCCTATGCTTCTCTGAGTAATGAGATTATTCAGAAGAAGAAGAGTAACAGGAGAAATGGCAAAGCCCCTACTGTTCGCAAGGTAATGTCTTCAAAAATAGGAAAATGTTTCTATTGTACTGAAGATGGGTATTGGAAGCGTAACTGCTCCAAATACTTTGCTGAGAAACAGGCTGAGAAAGAACGACAAGATAAATGTGATTTATTTGTCAAAACAAGTTTAGTGGATATGAATGTCATACCTGGATGTCTTCAGGAACCACTATTCATGTTTGTTTTTCTACAGGAAACTAGATCCTGACAGCCGGTTTTCTCGCTCTGAGATATTGAGATATCATTGCAGCTGAACTAGTGGGAGTCTTTGTAGTTGTTGTATAGAAATAATTTCATTGGGAATTATTGTCTATAGTTCCAGTTTAAACTGAACACCTGTATATTATATCTTTTGGTTTTATAATGAATAGTTCATTTAGCAAAAGATATATACTGATGTGTTCTATTAAACTCGAAAACAACTAGTGTGTTAAGACTTACAGTTTTAATAAGAAAGCTATAGTTGAATTCAACAATGGTTGTTGATCAAACTGGAGCTTCTCAACTGTTGAGAAAGCCTCAATGCAGTGGGAGGGATGTTGGACAACCCAGCCCGCTGTATTGGCTTGTCTTAAACTCAAAGTTATCATACTTGATGATGACATTGAGGATTCATTGTCTCTAAACAAACAATGGATCACATAGACAAGGCTGAATGGTTCAAAGCCATGAATCTTTGGATGGTAATGAGACCAAGCCACTAAGGTGAAAACCTTTATGGCTTGACTTTCTGGTAAAGGGACTGTCCCGAAGAGTAAGAGTTTATTGGGTATACTCTCTTTCTCTTGTTGCCAGGTGTAAGTTAAATAGATAGCTCTTATCCATTGATCTGTTCTACTTCTCCGACTGATCAGAGGAGGGAGCAACTTCATCGAACAAGGGATTGTCCTTGATGATTATCCCAACCTGCGCGGACTCCGTCAGTCGTTTGTATATTTTGCTCACGATGGCAAGAGTGTGCTCTTCCGTCTGCGAGACTTCTTTGATGAAGCGGCTGCGGGTGGCAGGTCCCCTGTAAGGGCTGTTGGAACTGACAGTCTTGGAAGTTTTTTTCTTTGATGCCATTGGTAATTTTTGTTGAGAGATAGAGATGAAAGGTAGAGAGGTCCCACTGGGCGTGTCAATCTGTTCACACGAGGTTTCGAACGAAGGAAGAAAATTCGACACGTGTAAATGAAATTTGAATTGTATTTAATTGTATGTATCAGTGCGCAGTGGATTACAATCTCTAATGTTTGATCCTCTGATTCTCTCTCTTAAATGTAAATGTATCTTGAGGGCTTCGCAGTTGTTCTCGATGTTGGATTTGTTTCGAGGGCTTCGACAGCTTGTTCTCGATGTTGGATGATCGTTCAGTCTTCCAAGGATTCAGGGAGTCTTCTTTGCTTGGGAATTCTCTCTGAGCTCTTAGGACTAGAAATTTTCTGAACCTTGAAAATGAAAATGAGCTCTCTATTTATAGAGTTCTCATGGGTCTGGATCCAATGGGTTTGGTCTTGGATCCAATGGGCTTGGACCCAATGAGCATGGTTCAAATGAGCTTTTGAATTTTGAGCCCAATGGGCTTGACCTTTGAGCCAAATTGTCTTTTGACTATCTTTTCTGGACCGATCCTATTTCGAGCCCAATTACGGTGTGACCGAATTTGCTCGGTCAAGTTTATCTGAACCACCGGCCGTGATGAAGACACGTGGCGACCGTTGATTGGCCGAAATTTCTCGGTCAACACAATGATAATATTAATTAAAGTTGAAATATATTATTTTTTATAAGCATACATACACAGATATAAGATATAATTTCTCGTCAACTTGAACATAACTTAACTTGCATAAAATATGAACGAATGACTAAGAGATTAGAAGTTCATAGAAAAAAAAGTATAACTATCTCAAGTTAAAAAAATATTATTTTTACCTTTTGTAAGCATACATACACTTTTTGTATTATTTATTATATATTACATTTAATTTTTTTTTTATTTTTTTTTATTTTTTTATTTTTTTGCAATATGTGGAGTAGGAAGTTGAAACCTTTGACCTCTTGATATGTGATACATACTTTATGTCAAATGAACTATATTAATTTCGGGTAGCAAAATTACATTGGCTGATAAATGGCAAGAGAGTGTTATTTATTGAAAAAATGACCAAACCAATTTCTAGAATATTTTTAATTCACAAAATTTTAGTTAGACTAAACATAACTTGAAGTAGAGTACAGATAAAACGAATAAAAATAAGGAAAAACATTCGGAGAGAACAACATATGGAATTGATTTCATCAATTAGATTCCTACATAATTAATCTGGCAAGCCAACAAATAGTTATGCATATAATCATAAGCCAAGAAGAATACAAATATATATAAAATAACTTAAACTACACCGTTTACATTTATTATTATTTTTTTTAGGGGAGTTTAGAATCAATTTACTATAAACTGACCTAATCTGAATTAATTTTCCCTAAATAATTAAAACTAAATAAAAATAAAAACCAATCCTTGAATTGAATGTTATCCAATTTAATTATATAGAAATATATATATATATTTTAATTATATAGAAATATATATATTTTTTTTTAAATAGATTCAAAGAAATTATTAAAAGTAAATTCTGATAAATTATTTACATTAAGAATTAAAATGATATTTTCAATTTAGAAAGAATTAAAATGATGATGAAATATAAAATATTTTTTTAGCAAGAGTATTGTAATTAATGCGAGGATCGAAACCATGACCTCTTGATTAAGAGCACAATCTTATACCAATTGAGCTATGCTCAGTTTGACATATTTTTAGAATGTTAATATATAATAACTGATAACTTAAATTAATTAATTTTATTTTTTTGAATAAACTTTATTTTATTATTAATCCATGTTTATAGTGAAACAAAATACTCATATTCTTAAAAGAATCACAAAAAATAAAAATGTATATTTTTTTTTTTTTTTAGTTCAACTTGGAGGTGGTGGATTCGAAACTCAGGCTATCATGGTCGATGACACTTGATTATACCCGTTGTTAACACAGACATCATGGTTGAACCAAGATGAAACACCATGATATATCATTTTATTCCCATATTTTATTGCTTTATTTTTTTTTCAAAAAAATTTAATCAATGTGGGGTGAGGGGATCAAACACGTGACTTTTTAGTCATTAGTTCAATTGAGTTATGCTCATGAAGATTTCTATCATTTTATTCTCCGAAATCTTATTGGGATACATATCAATCTCACACATATTTTATTTAAAGGTATCTACAAATTCTTAAACCAAAGCACCTCTAGAAGATCTATCAAAATAGACTTTAAGTCCAACAGTTGGTGATTTTTCTTTGCTTTATTTTTAATTTTTTTTCTTTCAATTCTCCACTTTCCAATTCATCGTTTAAATAACATAAAATTTTATTTCGAAGGTTATTTTTTTTGAAAAAAAATCAATACGAGTGTACGATAAATGCAAACTTTTGAAATGATATTTTTAATTTGTTATTTAGGTTGAAATATATTTTCTAGTCTCTATATTTTATTACTATATTTTATTTTGAATATGGTCATAATTATTTTAAAAAAATCAATCACACTTCACTGAGTAAATATTAAAAATGGTTGATCATATGTTATCTTATGTTCACGAAAATTAGAGGATGAATTAGGTTATCCAAGAAGTTGATTGAAATTCCTCCTCCTCTCATGTAAGGATTCACCAATTTTAAAAATATAATTTAAAAATATTCAAATGTAAGAGGTTAAAATAAATATATTAAGGAAAATATTCACATATTTAACTAGTAATTTAAAGAAAAAAATTTCGTTTCAGGAAATTTTCAAGTACGTAAGATTGATAGAAACTTAAACATAAAATGTAAGAAGCATTTACGTTTGGACATGTTTACAGTAATCAACTTAATGGTTGAGAAAAGTGGACACCCAAAAGAGAATGTTACAAATGTCTCCCAGATTTTTGACCTTCCCGTGCAGCTCCGACGGTTCCGGCAGTGGCTGTTTGAAGGTATCTAGACATCCATCAACATAGTTCATGATGTAGGTAGTGGCTTGGGCGAGGAGAAAAGAGTCATCCAGATGCAAACAATATTTGCCTAGTTCTATTCCCTGCACCGGAAAGTTCAACTTCCGTGAGCACGTCGAATACCGTTTTTTAAGTTGCGGATTTGTCGTCTCCGCCGCCTCCAGCCGCTGCACGTAGCCAAGACATTTGACAGCTCTCGTGTGGGCAATGTTAAGGGTGTTATTTGCCAACTTTAAGGTTAAGGGTGTGTTGCCTTCAAGTTTCAACATGCTCCAACATAAAGAAACGTTTCTGGTTTTCGGGCAAATGCTTGATGCAACATCGTTTGATGGAACAGTATCTGCATTTAAAAGAACGACACTGGACAAAAGAAGAATACAAAATATTACTTGAACATAGTTAAAGACTCCAAGATTGGAATTCAAATTCATCATATTCTTTTTGTCAGTTTTCGTTTCTTTTTCTGTTCCACTATTGTGTTCTTTTTGGAATAGGTATATTTACACATATATATATAGATCAAGTTTGGAAGAATTGTTATTTTTTTTTTCCTAAAAATGTATAGTGGAAATCAATGGACGTGATGAGGAAGTTGCCATGGGAAGAGATTTTCTCGGACAAGCCAACTGCTAGCGAAGAGGATTCTAAAAAGATTTTCTAACATTTTATGTGAGCTGTAATAACTACAATATGTCTTGTTTGTTATTATTTTTACTTTTAACTAAAAATAATTAAAAAAGGTTTAAACAAGTTTTAAGTCCAGTCTCTTCAAATAAAAATAAACATAAGTGTCATGACTACGGAAGATTGTCGTTGCAAATCAAAGGTTTTCATCCTTATTTAGAGTGATGCCACAAATTGAAGATGTTCAACCCTACTGGCGATGACAACGATACGTCAAATCCTATTGAACATCCCGACGCAAATTGAGGGCTTTCAACATTATCAAATGTAACACAATAATTGAAGTTACAATATGATATTAAACTTGCAGATGAACGCTACGACAAAAGCGACGTCGCTAGTCGAACGCGCACACTACTGGGATAGTGACACTACAAGCTTGATGTGCAAATCACCTTAAGCGGTGTGTTTTGCCAGCCCAAAGTTTGCACTTATCCTGCTTAAAATTCAAGTTTTGCTTGTTACAAGATCAAAACAGCGTCGCTCATTTCAAGTCCAAGTTCGAGGCCTCACTCACTTCAAGTGTGTGTTTCGTTCGCTCCAGGTTAAAGTTTCGCTTACTTCAGATTTGAGGTTCGCACAACCTAAGTTCTGCGCTGCGCATCTCCAAGTTTAGTTGCGCATCTCCAAGTTCAGTTGCGCTGCGCGATCGCATCTCCAAGCATCTCCAAGTTCTGCTGCGCCGATCGCATCTCCAAGTTCTGCTGCCCTGCGCATCGCATCTCCAAGTTTTGCTGCGCTGCGCATCGCATCTCCAAGTTCTGCTGCGCTGCGCATCGCATCTCCAAGTTCTGCTGCGCTGCGCATCGCATCTCCAAGTTCTGCTGCGCGATCGCATCGCCAAGTTCTGCTGCGCTGCGCATCGCATCTCCATCTTCAAGTTCTGCTGCGCGATCGCATCGCCAAGTTCTGCTGCGCTGCGCATCGCATCTCCATCTCCAAGTTCTGCTGCGCGATCGCATCGCCAAGTTCTGCTGCGCTGCGCATCGCATCTCCATCTCCAAGTTCTGCTGCGCGATCGCATCGCCAAGTTCTGCTGCGCTGCGCATCGCATGTAACGACCCGACTTTTTATGACCTCACTCTAAGACCGTTATTTCATGCATGACATCATAATTCTCAATAATTAATTTAAAACTTTAATTTAGAAGTGGAGAAAAAAAAATAGAATTTTTCCCGAACCTCTCAACATCAAAACAAATACATTTAATTTCAGGATCCCAATAAAACAATAAATAATTAAATCAAGTTCATTTAAAACAACTTCAAGTCAAAATTTTCAGTCCTAATTTTTAAGAGAAGAATATAACGAGACTCGAACGAATAAATAACTAAATGCGGAAGCTCTGACTTCTCAGATCCCATGGCTTCATCAACCGATCACTTCGTCAAACGCCTTGTAGGTTCCTGACATTTCCTGAAAAAATGGTTTTAAGAAAGAATGAGTATTTTAAATAAAATACTCAGTAAGCAACTCACTACCGTGGTCAGGCTATGCAATCACAAGCAATCATGAACTGACTGAAAACTTTAACTAGTGGGACCTAAACTTGTCTCTCTAGCTTACCACTTCATTCCTGTTCTTTTGTATGTGCATCAATTTCATACACATCAGTCCCAGATACATCAATTTCATGTACTAGGAACCTTCTAGGCATGCATCACTTTCATGCACGCCAACCTCTAGGTATGCATCACTTTCATGCATAGGTGAGCATCACTTTCATACTCACCGACTCTAAGCACATCACTTTCATGTGATTAGAACCCCTAAACCTACATCACTTTCATGCGATCAAATTTTACAGGAAATGGAGGGTAGCTATTCTACAATCTCCTGACTCATATGTCACACACAAATGCATGGGTCCCACCTATAAACATTTCAGATACTAAAAATGATAGAAATGATGCAACATGGAGTAATTTTCTCTCATTGCACTTAACGGTCATATCTCAGCACACATTTCATTCATAAACACTTCACACCAGCACATTCAAGCTTTACAGTCACATTGCATAAACATAACATACTTGGTTCATGACATCAATCCCAACCGTCTCACATCATAAATCATAAATATCTCAACAATAACACATGTATAAATGTCTTAAACATAAGACCAACATTCAGAGCTAATACAAAGTTACCATCCATATTTGAGAAAAAAAATTTCAACCTAGCCCGAAGGCTAGCCAGTAGTAAGGTTACTTACCTTAAGCTAAGTTCAATGACATTACTAAAATTGTTACGACAACCCTTGGTCTCCACCTACGCAGTCCTAGCTTGACGTCACGCCTACTTTTACTCGAACCAGAACGAAATCGATCCCACACTAAAATAGAGATGATTTTCAATTATTAAACGAATCTGAATCGGACAATGTTAAAAAATTACCAATAACCACAAGCGAAAGAGCTGCGACGTGTGGCTGGTTAATGGACGGCGACGGGCGGCGGTGTTTGGCGAACAGAGGGAGCGGCTGAGCGAGGGGAGAGAGTCGACGGCGACGGCGTGAAGATCGAAGATGGGGAGAGGTCGATAGGGCGGCGATGTGCGGCTGAAGCGGAGGGGCGCGATGGAGAGGGGATCGGAAGGCGACGAAGGGGAAGAGCGGTGGCGACGTGCGGGAGCGGCTGAACGACAGAGTTGAGAGAGTGAGGAGAGATGAAGGAGGCAGTGAACTGAAGGAGAGGGAGAAACACGTGAGGGAGAAAAATCAAGGGAGGGGCGGCTGAATTCTGAAATTGAGAAGAAGAAGGGTTTTTTTTTTCACTTCTTATTTATTTAACTTTTAAAATAATAATAATATTATATAATAATAAAAATATTATATTAATATTATTATGATTATTATTATTATTATTATTACTTTTCAAATCAAATAACCCTATTTGACTTAGTCACTTTAAGCCTAATTTCTTTTAAGCCCCCTTCCAAATGAGTGAATCACTTAATCCACTAACGAGTCCGGTAACAATAACAATTAAATAAATTTCTTTTACCTGAAGTTCGGGTCGTTACATCGCATCTCCATCTCCAAGTTCTGCTGCGCAGCGCATCGCATCTCCATCTCCAAGTTCTGCTGCGCCGATCGCATCTCCAAGCTCTGCTGCGCTGCGCATCGCATTCATCTCCAAGTTCTGTTGCGCATCGCATCTCCAAGTTCTGCTGCGCTGCGCATGGCATCCATCTCCAAGTTCTGCTGCGCGATCGCATCGCCAAGTTCTGCTACACTGCGCATCGCATCCAAGTTCTACTGCGCTGCGCATCGCATCCATCTCCAAGTTCTGCTGCGCGATCGCATCCCCAAGTTCTGCTGCGCTGCGCATCGCATCCATCGCCAAGTTCTGCTGCGCGATCGCATCGCCCAGTTCAGTTCTGCTGCGCGATCGCATCACCAAGTTCAGTTCTGCGCGATCGCATCGCCAAGTTCAGTACTGCTGCGCGATCGCATCGCCAAGTTCTGCTGCGCATCGCCATCTCCAAGTTCTGCTGCGCATCGCATCGCCAAGTTCTGCTGCGCATCGCATCGCCATCTCCAAGTTCTGCCAAGTCCAAGTTCTGCTGCGCGATCGCATCGCCAAGTCTAAGTTCTGCTGCGCGATCGCATCGCCAAGTCCAAGTTCTGTTGCGCGATCGCATCGCCAAGTCCAAGTTCTGCTGATCGCATCGCCATCGCCAAGTTCTGCTGCTCGCATCGCCATCGCCAAGTTCTGCTGCGCGATCGCATCGCCAAGTTCAGTTCTGCTGCGCGATCGCATCGCCAAGTTCTGCTGCGCTGCGCATCGCATCTCCATCTCCAAGTTCTGCTGCGCGATCGCATCGCCAAGTTCAGTTCTGCTGCGCGATCGCAACGCCAAGTTCAGTTCTGCTGCGCAACGCATCGCCAAGTTCAGTTCTGCTGCGCGATCGCATCGCCAAGTTCTGCTGCGCATCGCATCGCCAAGTTCTGCTGCGCATCGCATCGCCAAGTTCTGCTGCGCATCGCCTCGCCAAGTTCTGCTGCGCATCGCCATCTCCAAGTTCTGCTGCGCATCGCCATCTCCAAGTTCTGCTGCGCATCGCCAAGTCCAAGTTCTGCTGCGCGATCGCATCGCCAAGTCCAAGTTCTGCTGCGCGATCGCATCGCCAAGTCCAAGTTCTGCTGCGCGATCGCATCGCCAAGTCCAATTTCTGTTGCGCGATCGCATCGCCAAGTCCAAGTTCTGCTGCGCGATCGCATCGCCAAGTCCAAGTTCTGCTGCTCGCATCGCCATCGCCAAGTTCTGCTGCTCGCATCGCCATCGCCAAGTTCTGCTGCTCGCATCGCCATCGCCAAGTTCTGCTGCTCGCATCGCCATCGCCAAGTTCTGCTGCTCGCATCGCCATCGCCAAGTTCTGCTGCTCGCATCGCCATCGCCAAGTTCTGCTGCTCGATCGCATCGCCAAGTTCTGTTGCGCGATCGCATCGCCAAGTTCTGTTGCGCGATCACATCGCCATCGCCAAGTTCTGCTGCGCGATCACATCGCCATCGCCAAGTTCTGCTGCGCGATCGCATCCCCAAGTTCTGCTGCGCTGCGCATCGCATCTCCATCTCCAAGTTCTGCTGCGCGATCGCATCGCCAAGTTCTGCTGCGCTGCGCATCGCATCTCCATCTCCAAGTTCTGTTGCGCGATCGCATCGCCAAGTTCTGCTGCGTGATCGCATCGCCAAGTTCTGCTGCGCGATCGCATCTTCAAGTTCTGCTGCGCTGCGCATCGCATCTCCATCTCCAAGTTTTGCTGCGCTGCGCATCGCATCTCCATCTCCAAGTTCTGCTGCGCTGCGCATCGCATCTCCAAGTTCTGCTGCGCTGCGCATCGCATCGCCAAGTTCTGCTGCGCGATCGCATCGCCAAGTTCTGCTGCGCTGCGCATCGCATCTCCATCTCCAAGTTCTGCTGCGCGATCGCATCACCAAGTTCAGTTCTGCGCAATCGCATCGCCAAGTTCAGTTCTGCTGCGCGATCGCATCGCCAAGTTCTGCTGCGCATCGCATCGCCAAGTTCTGCTGCGCATCGCATCGCCAAGTTCTGCTGCGCATCGCATCGCCATCTCTAAGTTCTGCTGCGCGATCGCATCGCCATATTCTGTTGCGCATCGCATCGCCAAGTTCTGCTGCGCATCGCATCGCCAAGTTCTGGTGCGCATCGTATCGCCAAGTTCTGCTGCGCATCGCATCGCCATCTCCAAGTTCTGCCAAGTCCAAGTTCTGCTGCGCGATCGCATCGCCAAGTCCTAGTTCTGCTGCGCGATCGCATCGCCAAGTCCAAGTTCTGCTGCGCGATCGCATCGCCAAGTCCTGCTGATCGCATCGCCATCGCCAAGTTCTGCTGCTCGCATCGCCATCGCCATCGCCAAGTTCTGCTGCTCGCATCGCCATCGCCAAGTTCTGCTGCGCGATCGCATCGCCAAGTTCTGTTGCGCGATCGCATCGCCAACTTCAGTTCTGCTGCGCGATCGCATCGCCAAGTTCTGCTGCGCTGCGCAACGCATCTCCATCTCCAAGTTCTGCTGCGCGATCGCATCGCCAAGTTCAGTTCTGCTGCGCGATCGCATCGCCAAGTTCAGTTCTGCTGCGCGATCGCATCGCCAAGTTCAGTTCTGCTGCGCGATCGCATCGCCAAGTTCTGCTGCGCATCGCATCGCCAAGTTTTGCTGGGCATCGCATCACCAAGTTCTGCTGCGCATCGCCATCTCCAAGTTCTGCTGCGCGATCGCATCGCCAAGTCCAAGTTCTGCTGCGCGATCGCATCGCCAAGTCCAAGTTCTGCTGCGCGATCGCATCGCCAAGTCCAAGTTCTGCTGCGCGATCGCATCGCCAAGTCCAAGTTCTGCTGCGCGATCGCATCGCCAAGTCCAAGTTCTGCTCGCGATCGCATCGCCAAGTCCAAGTTCTGCTGCGCGATCGCATCGCCAAGTCCAAGTTATGCTCGCGATCGCATCGCCAAGTCCTATTGCTCGCGATCGCATCGCCAAGTCCTGGTGCTCGCATCGCCATCGCCAAGTCCTGCTGCTCGCATCGCCATCGCCAAGTCTTGCTGCTCGCATCGCCATCGCCAAGTCCTGCTGCGCGATCGCATCGCCAAGTCCAAGTTCTGCTGCGCGATCGCATCGCCAAGTCCAAGTTCTGCTGCGCGATCGCATCGCCAAGTCCTGCTGATCGCATCGCCATCGCCAAGTTCTGCTGCTCGCATCGCCATCGCCAAGTTCTGCTGCGCGATTGTTACGTCTCCAAAAGTGACCTTTTTAGGACTTAATTAGCTTAGAAAGATGTTCACTCTTAGGTGTTTTTGATAGCATTTAGCTTAAACCTATGCTTTAATATGAGAATTAGAAGAAGGTAGCTAAATTAGGACTTATGTACAATAGGAAAGAAAAGGGTTAAAAACCGAAGGAAAAGAATGAAAAAACTGCATTGCGACAGCATTGCGAAAACATTGCTGAAGCCGCAATTATTCAAGTGAAAACCGTAAGTTGACTGATCTTTTTCTGTTAAGTTCCGTGATTTCAGGGATTCGTTCTTTCTCCTCCATCCATTCTGATATACGACGTTGAAGATTGATGGTTCTCCTTGGCCCAAACGCACCTGCAAACTACTATAAAAGGGGGTCAAAGTCGGAGGTTCAAACATCATCCGGAAGCGTAGAAGTCCTTTCGCAGCTCCATTTTTCTTCGTGTTTTCCTTTGCCGTCTGTTGGAGTGAGAGTCTCAGCTGTTGGAATCGACAATCTGATAGGAAGGAGAGAAGATCCACCTTCTCTCCCGATTGGATTCATCCAAGCAAAGCTATTCTTTCATCCCCTTCAGCCGAGGCGGTTGCGACGAGGCTTCCAAGCAACATTTACTGTTTTCTGTCTTTCTTTCTCTAGTTTACATTTCTGCTTTGTGTTGTTTTCTTTCTAATAGCTAGAACACTTCATTTCGTTGCTTTCTGTCTTGCTGTTATTTACTTTAAAGCTTTCTTTTGTCCGATCAAACAATCAAGTAATCAAATCTCCATTCTTCATTTCACGGTTTCTTGCCTTCGCATTCTACTGCTTTCCTTTACTGTTTTCAGTTCATTCCTCTTCTAAGCATGTCTGTTTCATCTCGTATTTCTACTTACCCCATATCCATGAGTAGCTAAGTCACTTAGGGGCATGCTAATGACAGAACTATAGGCTAAAAAACGTGAACCAAGTATGTAGGATAGCTCTCGAACCATTGATTGTATGTAAGCTTCATCCCACGGACAATTTCGATTGGCCATCCATTTTGTCCAAAGAACTCCTAACCTCTGGAAGGAGTAAGAGTTCAGAGTCATATAATCATGCTAGCCTTTCAAGGTAACCAGAAAACGGCTTAGGAATAAGCGTTTTCCTAGTACAAACTAAACACTTCTGCTTTAACAAGATGCTTAAGACCCTACTTTGAGTTGAGTAAACTGAAGAATCTAATGCATGGAATCGGACGATACATGAGATAGAGTGAGTTTGATGCATAGAGAGTTGATACAATGCTTGGGAATCGTATTAAAATGCCTATAGGATAGTCGTTAGTAGCCCTTAATTCTCCATTTTACACACTTTCACTGCTTTTACAATTGCGGAAACATTGCGGTGCCCGCAATTCTGCTAAGTTACCATTCTGTTTAGCTGTTTTCTTCTTCATTTATTAGTTTCGTCTCTTGTCTTTTGAGTCTAATTTCAACTTGCATTTGTTTATGTTGCATTCCTTTAGACATTCGGTAAGAAGTAGGAAATTAAAAACCAATTTTACCCCTTCAAATCCACCCCTTCTTTCTTAACTTTATACTTCACAAGTAGCTTATAAATAAATCTCTGTGGGAAAACGAATGAAAAAATACTTACTACTTGCTATAAGATCATGTATGCTTGCATGTTCTGAGTGGTCTTTCTTCCTTATTGCTTACTTTTATTAACACATTGAGCACGCAACAAGTTTTTGGCGCCGCTGCCGGGGATTTATTTAGGTGAAAACGAAGTTAGTTAAGTTTGAAACACCAAGTTATTTTCCATTGAAACTGATCCATTGTCATTTCTTTTTCAGGTACCATTTAGGTTAGTTTATGAATGAGCCTCCAAGTAGTGATCTAGAGTTCAACCCTGAGCCGGAGAGATTACTTAGAGCTAGGAATAGAGCCAAGAAACGCCTCTTTAAACAACCTTCATTACCTCCATTAATTGCTGAAACCGCAAGGTTACCGCAATCTCCTCAAGAAGAAATGGATAGAAGAGATCAAAACCTGGTGCCTGTCACTCGCAATCCCATCGAAATAGCGAATGATAAGGATAGCGCCATACTTTCTTACCTAGTACCTATGCCTGGGGAGCTGAACCCCAGCATAATCCGTCCTGAGATCACTGCCAACTCATTCGAGTTAAAGCCAGTGATGTTCCAAATGTTGTCCACTGTGGGACAATTCTTTGGAATGGAAAATGAGGACCCCCACAACCATCTTAGAAACTTCCTAGGAGTTAGTGACACATTCCTGATCCCTGGAGTTTCCCAAGAAGCCTTGAGGCTATATCTGTTCCCTTACTCTTTGAGGGACAAAGCCAAAACATGGTTAAACTCATTACCCTCTGGATCTGTCCTCAATTGGACAGACTTAGCAGAAAAATTCCTAGTCAAATATTTCCCACCAGATAGGAATTCTACCTTTCGTGATGATATCATCAAATTCAAACAAGCTCCAAGTGAGTCTCTTCACGAAGCTTGGACAAGATTCAAAGATCTTCTCATTAAATGTCCACACCATGGCATCCCATGGTGTATCCAAATAGAGGTCTTTTTCAAAGGATGCAACCCCAGCACCAGACAAGTTCTAAATTCATCTGCTGGTGGTTCCATGTTGTCCAAGAGTTACAACGAAGCTTATGAGATCCTGGAGAAGATCTCAACATCTCACTGTAGGTGGTCAGATGATCCAGTCGAGCCAACTAGAGCTCAAGACAAGGATGCTCTTAGCGCCATGAGCACCCAAATAAACGCCCTGACCAACCTAGTTAAGCAAATGGCTCAGGCCAATCTCCAAACCAGTGCCAATACCGCCACAGCCATGTCAATGGGCACCCAACCAAGTCAAGGCGAGGCACTTATCTGTGGATTCTGTGGGGAAGGGCACCCATATGAATACTGCCCTGGGAATCCATCCTCAGTCTGCTATGTAGGAAGCCAACAGCAGCCTAGGAATAACCCCTACTCACAAACTTACAACCCTGGTTGGAGAAACCACCCAAACCTGTCATGGGGTGGCCAACAGAATGTTAACCAAAATCCTAACCAGCCTAGACCGAGTGGAACACCTGGTTTCACTCCCCAACATAACCAATCAATGTATCAAAAACCTTACAACCAACCTGTAGGATCTTCTGTAGAAAACTTACTCAAGGAATACATAGCTAAGAATGATGCTACTCTTCAAAGCCAGCAAGCTACTCTTAGGAGCTTAGAGAACCAAATAGGGCAACTAGCCAATGAAATCAAAAGTAGGCCCCAAGGAAGACTTCCTGCTGACACCGAGGTGCCAAGGAGAGATGGTAAAGAACAAGTTCAAGCAATTGAACTTAGAAGTGGTAGACCCTTGGTGAGCAACACAAAGGACACACCAAAGAGAGTAGAGAACACTGAGTCTAGTGCTCCACTAGAGTCTCTGCCAAACCAAGGTCCACCACCAACTAGCACATCAGGAGCCAGGCTAGAGCCAATTATTGAGGAGATAGAAGAAATTCCAAGGCCTCCTCCAATCCTAAGGCGACCTGACGTGCCTGCATATGTGCCACCACCTCCATATCCTCGAAGGCTTAAGAAGAAACAAGAACAGGAAGTGCACTTTAACAAATTTCTTGAAATTCTTAAACAAGTGCATGTCAACATTCCTTTTGTAGAAGTTTTACAGTCTATGCCTTCCTATGTAAAGTTTTTGAAAGATATTATTACTAACAAAAAAATAATTGGTGAGTTTGAAACAGTAAACCTCACTGAGGAGTGCAGTGCCATACTCCAAAACAAGTTGCCCAAGAAGGAGAAGGATCCTGGTTCCTTCACCTTACCTGTAGAACTTGGAGGCAAGCACGTGGGCAGAGCGCTTTGTGACCTGGGCGCCAGCATAAACCTCATGCCCCTATCACTATTCCGCCAGCTAGGAATAGGAGAAGCACGTCCAACCACTGTCACTTTACAACTTGCAGACAGATCCATTGCATACCCTGAAGGTAAGATTGAGGATATTTTAGTAAAGGTTGACAAGTTTATTTTCCTTGCAGATTTCATTATCCTGGATTATGAAGCAGACAAGGAGGTCCCCATCCTGCTAGGTAGACCATTTCTAGCCACAGGTAGGGCACTAATAGATGTTCAAAAAGGTGAGCTCACTATGAGGGTTCATGATGAAGAGGTGAAATTTAGTGTTTATAAAGCCTTAAGGTACCCCTCTGATTCTGAGTCTTGTGCTAGCATAGATATTGTTGACTCACTAATGGAAGAACAATTAGAGCATGTACTATTAACTAAGCATGCTAATGAATATGTACAATTAGATGTAGCTGACTTAAATGTATCTGAAATAATGGATATGCCTGTAGATAAACCACAACATGTATGTATGAATATAGACCTAACTGATAGATCATTAAATCCTTTAAAGCCATCCATTGAGCATCCACCTGTTTTAGAACTAAAACCACTACCCACTCACCTCAAGTATGCATATTTAGGGAGTAATGAAACTCTGCCTGTTATCATTTCTTCTAAATTAAGTGAAAAGCATGAGGTTGAACTGATATTACTACTTAAGCAACATAGGAAGGCTATTGCATGGACTATTGCTGATATTAGAGGCATTAGCCCTTCTTATTGCATGCATAAGATTATACTAGAGGAAGAGCACACACCTAGAGTAGATCATCAACGTAGGCTGAATCCCTCTATGAAAGAGGTAGTAAAGAAAGAAATAATAAAATGGTTAGATGCTGGTGTGATCTTCCCCATAGCTAGTAGTCAGTGGGTAAGCCCTATACAGTGTGTACCTAAAAAGGGTGGGATGACTGTGGTAGTCAATGAGAACAACGAACTGATTCCAACTAGGACTGTCACGGGGTGGAGAGTATGTATGGATTATAGGAAGCTCAATAAAGAAACTAAAAAAGACCACTTCCCTCTACCATTCATTGACCAAATGCTAGACAGAATAGCTGGTAGAGCCTACTATTGTTTCTTAGACGGTTATTCAGGGTATAACCAGATTACTATAGACCCTAAGGACCAAGAAAAGACTACCTTTACTTGCCCTTTTGGAACTTTTGCCTTTCGCAGAATGCCTTTTGGCTTATGCAATGCACCGGCAACTTTCCAAAGGTGCATGTTGGCAATCTTTTCTGACTTGGATGAGTCCATGATAGAGATATTCATGGATGATTTCTCAGTCTTTGGGGATTCCTTTACCAACTGTCTAGAGAATTTAGGACAAGTCCTGGCTAGATGTGAGGAGACTAACTTAGTCCTTAATTGGGAAAAGTGTCACTTCATGGTAGATGAGGGAATTGTCTTAGGTCATAGAGTGTCGAGGGCAGGTTTAGAGGTCGATAGGGCCAAAATTGAGATCATAGAGAAGTTAGTAGAGCCCCAGAATGTCAAAGCCATTAGAAGCTTCTTAGGGCATGCTGGCTTCTATAGAAGGTTCATTAAGGACTTTTCTAAGATAGCCAAGCCTCTGTGTGAGCTTCTAGAACTAAACAGGCCATTCATCTTCTCTAAGGAATGTGTAGTAGCTTGGACAACCCTTAAGAAAGCACTAGTCACAGCACCTGTTATAGTAGGGCCAGATTGGGATCTCCCATTTGGGATGTTATGTGATGCTAGTGACTATGCTGTAGGGGTTATGTTAGGACAGAAGATTGACAAACTAACACACCCTGTATATTATGCTAGTAAAACACTTAATGAGGCACAATGTAATTACACAACTACTGAGAAAGAGATGCTTGCTGTAGTGTTTGCTTGTGAGAAATTTAGAAACTATATTGTAGGCACTAGGACAATTGTGTACACTGACCATTCTGCCTTGAAATATCTTATGAGGAAGGCTGATGCTAAGCCTAGGTTGATTAGGTGGGTATTATTGCTGCAGGAATTCGATTTGGACATTCGAGACAAGAAAGGATGTGAAAATGTGGTTGCGGATCACCTTTCTCGATTGCAGCACAATTGCGAAAAAATTGCGGAACCCGCAATTTCTGATGCTTTTATTGATGAACATGTCTTTGTTTTGGCTCATCGTGATAACGATGAGGAACCTTGGTTTGCTGACATTGCTAACTTCCTTGCATCACAGGTATTACCAGTTTTCAAGGGAGGACAAGAGAAGAAGAGGTTCCTTCATGAAGCAAGGAAATTCATATGGGATGACCCCACACTTTACAGAACCTGTGCTGACGGCTTGCTAAGGAAGTGTGTTTCAGCTGCTGAAGCGAAGTCTGTGCTGCAGCACTGCCACACAGCTCCTTATGGTGGACACTTTGGTGGCCAAAGAACAGCTGCAAAGGTATTTCAGAGTGGCTACTATTGGCCAACAATCTTCAAGGATGCCCACAACTATGCCCACAGCTGCGATGAATGCCAAAGAACCGGTAACCTCAGTCGAAAGGATGAGATGCCCCTCACCTACATCTTAGAGTTGGAGCTCTTTGATGTGTGGGGCATTGACTTCATGGGGCCATTCCCTCCATCATCAGGTAACCTTTACATTTTGGTAGCAGTAGACTACGTATCCAAGTGGGTAGAGGCCAAAGCATGTCCCAATAATGATGCTAAAACAGTCACCAATTTCTTGCATAGGCACATTTTTACTAGGTTTGGGACACCTCGTGCCATCATTAGTGATGAGGAGTCACATTTCATTAACAAGGCTATGGAGAAAGTATTGGCTAAGTATAACATTAGACATAGAGTAGCCACCCCCTATCACCCACACTCGAATGGACAGGCTGAAATTTCAAATAGGGAGATTAAGAACATCCTAGAAAAAGTGGTCAAACCTAATAGGAAAGACTGGTCCTTTAAGCTTGAGGATGCACTTTGGGCTTATAGGACAGCATATAAGACACCCCTAGGTATGTCTCCTTATAGGCTGGTATATGGCAAGACTTGTCACTTACCACTTGAGTTAGAAAACAAAGCATTTTGGGCCATGAAGGAATTGAATTTTTGTGTAAAGGATGCGGGAACATTGCGGTCCTTACAATTACATGAGCTTGATGAGCTTAGACATATGGCCTATGAAAATGCTAAGATGTATAAGGAAAAGACCAAGATTTGGCACGATAGTAGACTTAGAGTTAAGGACTTTAAGAAGGGTCAACTTGTTTTATTGTTTAACTCACGGTTGAAACTATTTCCAGGGAAACTTAAGTCTAGATGGTCAGGTCCATTTGTGATTACTAAGGTGTTTGTTCATGGTGCCATAGAGATAAAGAACTTGCAGCAAGGGCAACCTTTCATGGTTAATGGTGCACGGTTGAAGCACTACTATGAGGAAGGAGATGTGAAGACTCTCTCGGCCTTCCTCTTGACTGAAGCATGAAATTAAGAACGAGAGAGAACGAGTGGTTACTGTGCTCGTTTAGTCAAGGCTAATGCCTTAGTTTATTTTTTGCACTTTTTCCGGTTATCATTTGTACATATGTTGGTGTGATTTTAATTGAGTATTTAATGTTTGTTTTATTTATTTTTACAGAGAATCAAGAGAGGGGATAAAGGAGATTAAATCCAGCCAAAGAAATCAAGAAGATGTTGAGCCAAATCGAAGATACGGTTGAGCAAAGATTGCAATTTAAATGAAAAAAAAATCTCCAACGGGCCTTAAAGATTGCGCAGGAATTGCGGGATCCGCAAGAATATAGCCGTTGGGATTTTTTTTTTCCCGTTTTCTTTATATCCGTTGGAAGGCGCGAGGATCTGTACGTCTCTCTCATCATCTGATCTTCGAGCAAGCTGCGATTCTCTTCATCTGTGATTCTTCTTTCCAAATCTCCAAGATCCAAAAATGGTACTCACAAGGGCTGAACGATCTGCGGCCAAGAAAAGGGCTGACGACGCTGAAACGGCTGCGAGAGATGCATTGCTTGCCTTGGCTGATGCTGAGGCTGCGCGAACGGAACGACTGGATAAGCTGCCGATTCGCAAGAAGAAGTGGAAGGTTGTCTCTGAGATACCTGCTGGACCCTCTGAACCAGCAGGCACACCCAAGAAGCGCCGGTGGAGTATCGAGATGGCCGCCGAACCAAGCAAAGCAAAGACTCCCTCTGTGGAGAGTCAAGAAACGGATCGTGCGTCCCACGAATCGACCAAGAAGGGTTCGTCGCCATCTGCATCGCCTGCGCACAGCCCTTCACCATCTGAGCCAGCGCAGAGACCTGAGCAGCCGTCTTCACCACTGAGTTCTGCACAGACACCTGAAGCAGCACAGAGCACCACGCCGTCTCACACTTCTCCACGGCCTGATCCTGAATTCCCATATGGGGAGTACCAAGAGTCAACGCAGGGCAGTGGAGATGCTGAAGAAGACGAGGTCTTCTCTCCTATGAGGGAAGACAGCCCGGAGAGTCTTGAACAGAAGACTGACTCAATGGAAGAGACATTGGGGGCGTGCCTCCAGCAGATCACCGTCAAGGCCAAGCTCAAGAAGAAGAAGAAGGCCAAGATTCTCAAGGCCAAGCGATCCAAGAAGCTGAAGAAGAAGAAGGTCAAGAGAGCACCTTCATCAGAGAAGGAAAGCACGGAGCCATCGCTCAAGAAAATTAAGGTTGAGGCTGCGGAGTCAGCCAAACCAACAGACAAAGGGAAGGCCAAGCTCTACCCTGAAGATGAGCCTCAATCGGTGAGGTATGTGTCCTCTGACGCTGAATCCAGAGGCATTGAATTGAGGAAGAGGGAGTTGCTGCACGAGAAGGGCTTCCTCGACCGACCTGCTGACCTGCCGCAGTTCTTGCGCGCAGGAGTTATAAACCACGGCTGGGAGGAATTTTGCAGACCGCCCAATCCAGCCTACACGAACATGGTGTATGATTTCTACGCCAATGTGCTCAGCCCTGAGGATGGCCTGTCTGTGGTCAGAGGGGTAGAAGTGGATTTCTCAGCCAAGGCCATCAACGAAGCCTATGGTCTCAAGGGCCAAACACATACAGATTATGCCCGGATTGTTGATGAGCCTACTGAGGCAGTTCTGGAAGAGGCCATTCGGACCATTGGCCAGCCTGAAGCTTCCTGGACCGTGTCACGCAATGGGAGGCACACTCTCATGAGTGCCAACCTCACGGCTAAGGCGGCTGTCTGGTTTTCGTTCGTGAGAAGGAGATTGTCCCCAGTGACTCACGAGACTACAATCAACCAGAGCCGATCGCTGCTGGTGTATGCGATAATGAGAGGTCTCACGATCAACGTGGGAGAAGTCATCACTGCTGCTATTGCTGAGTGCGCCAAGAAAGGTAAGGGACCATTGTTTTTCCCTAATACTATAACTAAACTCTGTTTGCTTGCAGGAGTTCCCATCGAGCGCATGGAGCAGCAAATGGCTTACACAGGCCACTTGGAGTTACCTGCTGGCTTACGGCTGAAGAGGAAGGGGAACATGGAATTCGAGCTGGATAGGCTGGCTGCTGATCAGTCACTGTCCATGGCTTGCCTGATGGACATGCAGAAGAGAATGGCTCAATGGGCCACTTACGCGCAGGCACGGGACAAGGAAGTTGCAGACCAACTTGGCTGTATCTTCCCTGACTTCCCCACAAACCTTCTGACTCCATGGGTGCCTCCACGACCACGACAACCAGATGAGGATGAAGACGTTTGAGTGCTGGTTTGAATTGCACTGAAGGGAGTATTGCTGTTCCCTTAGAGAAAAAAAACAATTTTCTGCTTTCTGATAGACCATGTGAATTATGCTGTTTTTCGTACAATTTTGATCTATTTTAGTTGCTTAGTTTTATGTTCTTAAAAGTGCTTAGTATAGCCTGTTGTTAGTTGACTAGGTAGGATAGTTTTGTTTTATTTTTAGAGAGCTCGAATGACTGGAAAAAGCATGCTTAGGGGCCTTAATCACTGTTATATCTGCCCTGACTTGATTGCGAAATAATTGCGGTACCCGCAATTTTTATTACTGAAAGCATGTTTTGGACTGTCTGTTTAGCTAGGCTGTGATCTGTTTAAATTCCATCTTTTGCTGCTATCATGACTACCATATATAGCTTATCTAAAAGCATGCTGGATGAGTGTCATAGGACACCCTTTGCTAGTTTAAATCAACCTCTAAAAAGCTCAGCATGCACAGCTTCAAGCCCTTATCTGTCTGTTTTTTTTATTATTCCTGCTGCTGTGATATTTGCCGTTTGAATGTTTTGTCTATGCCTAGGGCTTTAGATTCTCTTTGTTTTACCTTAGACTAGATGCTTCTAGGATAGTTTGGGGGTGTGCCACCTCAGACACTCATTGGGGACAATGAGTAGTTGAAGTTTGGGGGAGGCCACCCTAGGCCTAGGAACATTCCTCTCTCCCTTAGAAACATAAGCATTCTTCTTCTCCTTTACAAAAAATGATGAACTGAAAAAAAAAAATGAAAAATAGAATAAAGAGGGGGGTCTCTCTTAGGTTGCTAAGTAATCACTGCCAAGTGTGTGACCCACAAGTGGCATTGCATCAAAAGGCAACCAGAGGAGAGGCCCCACCTAAGTAAGAAAAAGGGAAAAGAATAGGGAAGAAGAATGTATACCTAGGAGTTATAACTTTGTGGCTTAGATGTCCTATTTAAAAAGAACTCTGATCCTCAATTAGCTAAGTACAATGTTGTAACTTGTAGGGTTGTTTAGGGAGATGAGTGTTTATCCAATGTAGTGATGCCAGGGTTTAGGTTGTTCTTTAAAAGTACTACTGTCACCGTTAATACTAAGACTGGCATGACTCTAAGGAATCCTAGACACATTAAAAATAAAGCTAGAAGCATGTACTGAGTCTGAGGTAAAGCTAGGCAGAATTTGAAACCTTAGGGATAGTGGCATGATATAACAAAAGCAAGAAGATCAGTTGTAGGGAGTTAATGGAAACAGATGGAGTGTTAGGCAGGCGAAGTCAGAAGAAGCTAGATAAGAGGGTAGTTTTAAGCTTAGAAGTGTGTCACAGGACAGCAGTGCTATAGATAGGGATATAGGGGAGTTAGTAAGTGGTTAAAGAAGAAGAAACAGCAGCTTAGGAAAGTCCTTAGATTGCTTGAGGACAAGCAAAACCTTAAGTTTGAGGGTGTGTTACGTCTCCAAAAGTGACCTTTTTAGGACTTAATTAGCTTAGAAAGATGTTCACTCTTAGGTGTTTTTGATAGCATTTAGCTTAAACCTATGCTTAAATATGAGAATTAGAAGAAGGTAGCTAAATTAGGACTTATGTACAATAGGAAAGAAAAGGGTTAAAAACCGAAGGAAAAGAATGAAAAAACTGCATTGCGACAGCATTGCGAAAACATTGCTGAAGCCGCAATTATTCAAGTGAAAACCGTCAGTTGACTGATCTTTTTCTGTTAAGTTCCGTGATTTCAGGGATTCGTTCTTTCTCCTCCATCCATTCTGATATACGACGTTGAAGATTGATGGTTCTCCTTGGCCCAAACGCACTTGCAAACTACTATAAAAGGGGGTCAAAGTCGGAGGTTCAAACATCATCCGAAAGCGTAGAAGTCCTTTCGCAGCTCCATTTTTCTTCGTGTTTTCCTTTGCCGTCTGTTGGAGTGAGAGTCTCAGCTGTTGGAATCGACAATCTGATAGGAAGGAGAGAAGATCCACCTTCTCTCCCGATTGGATTCATCCAAGCAAAGCTATTCTTTCATCCCCTTCAGCCGAGGCGGTTGCGACGA
Source organism: Herpetospermum pedunculosum (assembly GCA_028017165.1). Lineage (NCBI taxonomy): Eukaryota > Viridiplantae > Streptophyta > Magnoliopsida > Cucurbitales > Cucurbitaceae > Herpetospermum > Herpetospermum pedunculosum. Next base: position 53,906,400 of record CM051522.1, read on the forward strand.
GGCTTCCAAGCAACATTTACTGTTTTCTGTCTTTCTTTCTCTAGTTTACATTTCTGCTTTGTGTTGTTCTCTTTCTAATAGCTAGAACCCTTCATTTCGTTGCTTTCTGTCTTGCTGTTATTTACTTTAAAGCTTTCTTTTGTCCGATCAAACAATCAAGTAATCAAATCTCCATTCTTCATTTCACGGTTTCTTGCCTTCGCATTCTACTACTTTCCTTTACTGTTTTCAGTTCATTCCTCTTCTAAGCATGTCTGTTTCATCTCGTATTTCTACTTACCCCATATCCATGAGTAGCTAAGTCACTTAGGGGCATGCTAATGACAGAACTATAGGCTAAAAAACGTGAACCAAGTATGTAGGATAGCTCTCGAACCATTGATTGTATGTAAGCTTCATCCCACGGACAATTTCGATTGGCCATCCATTTTGTCCAAAGAACTCCTAACCTCTGGAAGGAGTAAGAGTTCAGAGTCATATAATCATGCTAGCCTTTCAAGGTAACCAGAAAACGGCTTAGGAATAAGCGTTTTCCTAGTACAAACTAAACACTTCTGCTTTAACAAGATGCTTAAGACCCTACTTTGAGTTGAGTAAACTGAAGAATCTAATGCATGGAATCGGACGATACATGAGATAGAGTGAGTTTGATGCATAGAGAGTTGATACAATGCTTGGGAATCGTATTAAAATGCCTATAGGATAGTCGTTAGTAGCCCTTAATTCTCCATTTTACACACTTTCACTGTTTTTACAATTGCGGAAACATTGCGGTGCCCGCAATTCTGCTAAGTTACCATTCTATTTAGCTGTTTTCTTCTTCATTTATTAGTTTCGTCTCTTGTCTTTTGAGTCTAATTTCAACTTGCATTTGTTTATGTTGCATTCCTTTAGACATTCGGTAAGAAGTAGGAAATTAAAAACCAATTTTACCCCTTCAAATCCACCCCTTCTTTCTTAACTTTATACTTCACAAGTAGCTTATAAATAAATCTCTGTGGGAAAACGAATGAAAAAATACTTACTACTTGCTATAAGATCATGTATGCTTGCATGTTCTGAGTGCTCTTTCTTCCTTATTGCTTACTTTTATTAACACATTGAGCACGCAACAAGTTTTTGGCGCCGCTGCCGGGGATTTATTTAAGTGAAAACGATGTTAGTTAAGTTTGAAACACCAAGTTATTTTCCATTGAAACTGATCCATTGTCATTTCTTTTTCAGGTACCATTTAGGTTAGTTTATGAATGAGCCTCCAAGTAGTGATCTAGAGTTCAACCCTGAGCCCGAGAGATTACTTAGAGCTAGGAATAGAGCCAAGAAACGCCTCTTTAAACAACCTTCATTACCTCCATTAATTGGTGAAACCGCAAGGTTACCGCAATCTCCTCAAGAAGAAATGGATAGAAGAGATCAAAACCTGGTGCCTGTCACTCGCAATCCCATCGAAATAGCGAATGATAAGGATAGCGCCATACTTTCTTACCTAGTACCTATTCTGTGCGCATCGCATCGCCAAGTTCTGCTGCGCATCGCATCGCCAAGTTCTGGTGCGCATCGTATCGCCAAGTTCTGCTGCGCATCGCATCGCCATCTCCAAGTTCTGCCAAGTCCAAGTTCTGCTGCAGGATCGCATCGCCAAGTCCAAGTTCTGCTGCGCGATCGCATCGCCAAGTCCAAGTTCTGCTGCGCGATCGCATCCCCAAGTCCAAGTTCTGCTGCGCGATCGCATCGCCAAGTCCAAGTTCTGCTGCGCGATCGCATCGCCAAGTCCAAGTTCTGCTGCGCGATCGCATCGCCAAGTCCAAGTTCTGCTGCGCGATCGCATCGCCAAGTCCAAGTTCTGCTGCGCGATCGCATCGCCAAGTCCAAGTTCTGCTGCGCGATCGCATCGCCAAGTCCAAGTTCTGCTGCGCGATCGCATCGCCAAGTCCAAGTTCTGCTGCGCGATCGCATCGCCAAGTCCAAGTTCTGCTGCCCGATCGCATCGCCAAGTCCAAGTTCTGCTGCGCGATCGCATCGCCAAGTCCAAGTTCTGCTTGCGATCGCATCGCCAAGTCCAAGTTCTGCTCGCGATCGCATCGCCAAGTCCAAGTTCTGCGGCGCGATCGCATCGCCAAGTCCAAGTTCTGCTCGCGATCGCATCGCCAAGTCCTGCTGCTCGCGATCGCATCGCCAAGTCCTGCTGCTCGCATCGCCATCGCCAAGTCCTGGTGCTCGCATCGCCATCGCCAAGTCCTGCTGCTCGCATCGCCATCGCCAAGTCCTGGTGCTCGCATCGCCATCGCCAAGTCCTGCTGCTCGCATCGCCATCGCCAAGTCCTGCTGCGCGATCGCATCGCCAAGTCCAAGTTATGCTGCGCGATCGGATCGCCAAGTCCAAGTTCTGCTGCGCGATCGCATCGCCAAGTCCAAGTTCTGCGGCGCGATCGCATCGCCATGTCCAAGTTCTGCTCGCGATCGCATCGCCAAGTCCTGCTGCTCGCGATCGCATCGCCAAGTCCTGCTGCTCGCATCGCCATCTCCAAGTCCTGCTGCGCGATCGCATCGCCAAGTCCAAGTTCTCCTCGCGATCGCATCGCCAAGTCCTGCTGCTCGCGATCGCATCGCCAAGTCTTGATGCTCGTATCGCCATCGCCAAGTCCTGCTGCTCGCATCGCCATCGCCAAGTCCTGCTGCTCGCATCGCCATCGCCAAGTCCTGCTGCGCGATCGCATCGCCAAGTCCAAGTTCTGCTGCCCGATCGCATCGCCAAGTCCAAGTTCTGCTGCGCGATCGCATCGCCAAGTCCAAGTTCTGCTTGCGATCGCATCGCCAAGTCCAAGTTCTGCTCGCGATCGCATCGACAAGTCCAAGTTCTGCGGCGCGATCGCATCGCCAAGTCCAAGTTCTGCTCGCGATCGCATCGCCAAGTCCTGCTGCTCGCGATCGCATCGCCAAGTCCTGCTGCTCGCATCGCCATCGCCAAGTCCTGCTGCTCGCATCGCCATCGCCAAGTCCTGCTGCGCGATCGCATCGCCAAGTCCAAGTTCTGCTGCGCGATCGCATCGTCAAGTCCAAGTTCTGCTGCACGATCGCATCGCCAAGTCCAAGTTCTGTTGCGCGATCGCATCGCCAAGTCCAAGTTCTGCTGCGCGATCGCATCCCCAAGTCCAAGTTCTGCTGCGCGATCGCATCGCCAAGTCCAAGTTCTGCTGCGCGATCGCATCGCCAAGTCCAAGTTCTGCTGCGCGATCGCATCGCCAAGTCCAAGTTCTGCTGCGCGATCGCATCGCCAAGTCCAAGTTCTGCTGCGCGATCGCATCGCCAAGTCCAAGTTCTGCTGCGCGATCGCATCGCCAAGTCCAAGTTCAGCTGCCCGATCGCATCGCCAAGTCCAAGTTCTGCTGCGCGATCGCATCGCCAAGTCCAAGTTCTGCTTGCGATCGCATCGCCAAGTCCAAGTTCTGCTCGCGATCGCATCGCCAAGTCCAAGTTCTGCGGCGCGATCGCATCGACAAGTCCAAGTTCTGCTCGCGATCGCATCGCCAAGTCCTGCTGCTCGCGATCGCATCGCCAAGTCCTGCTGCTCGCATCGCCATCGCCAAGTCCTGGTGCTCGCATCGCCATCCCAAGTCCTGCTGCTCGCATCGCCATCGCCAAGTCCTGCTGCGCGATCGCATCGCCAAGTCCAAGTTATGCTGCGCGATCGGATCGCCAAGTCCAAGTTCTGCTGCGCGATCGCATCGCCAAGTCCAAGTTCTGCTGCGCGATCGCATCCCCAAGTCCAAGTTCTGCTGCGCGATCGCATCGCCAAGTCCAAGTTCTGCTGCGCGATCGCATCGCCAAGTCCAAGTTCTGCTGTGCGATCGCATCGCCAAGTCCAAGTTCTGCTGCGCGATCGCATCGCCAAGTCCTGTTGCGCGCATCGCATCGCCAAGTTCCGCCAAGTCCTGCTGCGCGATCGCATCGCCAAGTTCCGCTGCGCGATCGCATCGCCAAGTTCCACCAAGTCCTGCTGCGCGATCGCATCGCCAAGTTCCGCCAAGTCCTGCTGCTCGCGATCGCATCGCCAAGTCCTGCTGCTCGCATCGCCATCGCCAAGTCCTGCTGCGCGATCGCATCGCCATCGCCAAGTCCTGCTGCGCGATCGCATCGCCATCGCCAAGTCCTGCTGCGCGATCGCATCGCCAAGTCCAAGTTCTGCTGCGCGATCGCATCGCCAAGTTCCGCCAAGTCCTGCTGCGCGATCGCATCGTCCTGCTGCGCGATCGCATCGCCAAGTTCCGCCAAGTCCTGCTGCGCGATCGCATCGCCAAGTCCCGCCAAGTCCTGCTGCGCGATCGCATCGCCAAGTCCCGCCAAGTCCTGTTGCGCGATCGCATCGCCAAGTTCCGCCAAGTCCTGCTGCGCGATCGCATCGCCAAGTTCCGCCAAGTCCTGCTGCGCGATCGCATCGCCAAGTTCCGCCAAGTCCTGTTGCTCGCATCGCCGTCGCCAAGTCCTGTTGCTCGCATCGCCGTCGCCAAGTCCTGTTGCTCGCATCGCCGTCGCCAAGTCCTGCTGCGCCCATCGCCGTCGCCAAGTCCTGATGCGCCCATCGCCGTCGCCAAGTCCTGCTGCGCCCATCGCCGTCGCCAAGTCCTGCTGCTCGCATCGCCGTCGCCAAGTCCTGCTGCTCGTATTGCCGTCGCCAAGTCCTGCTGCTCGCATCGCCGTCGCCAAGTCCTGCTGCTCGCATCGCCGTCGCCAAGTCCTGCTGCTCGCATCGCCGTCGCCAAGTCCTGCTGCTCGCATCGCCGTCGCCAAGTCCTGCTGCTCGCATCGCCGTCGCCAAGTCCTGCTGCTCGCATCGCCGTCGCCAAGTCCTGCTGCTCGCATCGCCGTCGCCAAGTCCTGCTGCTCGCATCGCCGTCGCCAAGTCCTGCTACGCGATCGCATCACATTTTGTTTAAGAAAATTATCTAAAAAATATGTATAGAGGTGAACTTGAACCAAAGACCAAAGGAAACAAAGGATGTACATGTTCCACTTTGCCAAACAAGCTTTGTTGTTACCATTTGTCTTCAGATTGTAATACTTCCTTCAACTTGAAATTTAGGCCGGTTCTAAATTTCCTTCCATAATCATGAGCTTAAGTTCAAAATTTCAAACTTTATGTCAAAATTGATTGGAATCCCAAAATTATGCCAAGTAAAATTTTCATTCAAACTAAATTTCGAGCAAAATCCAAAATTTTCCTAGAATTAAAATTTGGGCATATTCCTAAATTTATTCTCGAGCAAGATGTAGATTCATAAATAATCCAAATTCAAGTCTCAAATCGAAATTTCTGGTTTGGGTATACTCCAAATTTTATTCCACCTCGAAATTAACTCTACTCTACATCCAAAATGGAATTAAGGTAGAACACAAGAATCTACTAAAGTTCAAGTGAAGCTTCTGCCAAATAATAAAGATCAAAATTGTAAGCCCAATTCATATTTTTTGGTCAATTGGCATAGAAAGATGTATCAATCAAAATAATTGATTTATGAACCAAATTTCATATTTCGAAAGAATTGATATGTTAGGGCGGAGTCGAAATTAGCGGTGTCCTACGTTTCGATTTCTCTATTTAACTTTTTCGAGACTCACCCACACATACTTGTGCATAACTCTCGAAAAAGGGGGCATTTGTTGACAGAGAAATTTCGGCCAATCAGCGGTCGCCACGTGTCTTCATCACGGCCGATGGATCAGATAGACTTGAGACTTGACCGAGCAAATTCGGTCACACCGCAATTGGGCTCGAAATCGAATCGGGCCAGAAAGCTATTTAAATGACAATTTTGCCCAAAGCCTAAAAAGCCCATTGAACCCAAAATGCCATTGGACCCAAGCCCATTGGATCCAGGCCCAAGCCCACCAGACCCATGAAAACTCTATAAATAGAGAGTTCATTCTTTCATTTTCAAGGTTCAGAAAATTTCTTCTCTTAAGAGCTCAGAGAGAATTTTCAAACAACGAAGACTCTCTGAATCCTTGGAAGACTGAACAATCCTTCAACATCGAGAACAAGCTGTGAAGCCCTCGATCCAAATTCAACATCGAAAACAAGCTGCAAAGCTCTTGATCCAAATTCAACATCGAGAACAAGTTGCGAAGCCCTCGATCCAAATTCAACATCGAGAACAAGCTGCGAAGCCCTCGATCCAAATTCAACATCGAGAACAAGCTGCAAAGCCCTCGATCCAAATTCAACGTCGAGAACAAACTGCAAAGCCCTCGAAACAAACACAACATCGAGAACAAGCTTCAAATCCCTCGGCCCAAATCCAACCTCGAGAATAAGCTACGAAGCCCTCGAGTACAGTTACATTTGAGAGAGAAAGAATCAGAGGATAAACATTAGAGATTGGGCCAAACCGAACATAGCTCAATTGGCATAAGGTTGTGCCCGTGACTAATAGGTCATGGGTTCAATCCTCGCATTAATTAAAATATCGTTACAAAAAAAAGATACATACGAATACAAATACAAAATTCAAATTGCATTTACACGTGTCGAATTTCCATACTTCGTTCGAAATCAGCATCTACTTTTTATCATTTCTTTGAATCTACTTTTAAAAAATATATATATATATTTCTATATAATTAATATATATATATATATATTTCTATATAATTAAATTGGATAACATTCAATTCAAGATTAGTTTTTATTTTTTGTTAGTTTTAATTAATTAGGGAAAATTGATCCAGATTAGGTAAGTTTAATTAGTAAATTCATTCTAAACTCCCCTAAAAAATAATAATAAATCTAAACTGTGTAGTTTAAGTTATTTTATATATATTTGTAATCTTCTTGGCTTATGATTATATGCATAACTACTATTCGTTGGCTTGCCAGATTAATTATGTAGGAATCTAATTGATGAAATAAATTCCATAGGTTGTTCTCTCTGAATGTTTTTCATTATTTTTATTCGTTTCATTTGTACTCTACTTCAAGTTATGTTTAGTCCAACTAAAATTTTGTGAGAGTATTTATAATATCTATAATATTCAGTTGATTAATATTAAAAATATTCTAGAAATTGGTTTGGTTAACACTCTCTTGCTATTTATCAGCCAATGTAATTTTGCTACCCGAAATTAATATAGTTCATTTGACATAAAGTGTGTATCACATATCAAGAGGTCAGAGGTTTCAACCTCCTACTCCACATATTGCAAAAAAAAATAAAAAAAATAAAATGTAATATAAAATAAATAATACAAAAAGTGTATGTATGCTTACAAAAAAGTAAAAATAATATTTTTTTAAATTGAGAAAGTTATACTTTTTTTTTATGAACTTCTAATCTCTTAGTCATTCGTTCATATTTTATGCAAGTTAAGTTATGTTCAAGTTGACAAGAAATTATATCTTATATCTGTGTATGTATGCTTATAAAAAATAATATATTTCTACTTTAATTAATATTATCATTGTATTAATTTTTAAAAAGTGAAAATAATAAGTTTTTTACTCGAGAAAGTTATACTTTTTTTTTATGAACATCTAATCTCTTGTTCATTCGTTCATATTTTATGCAAATTAAGCTATGCTCATGTTGGCGATAAATTATACCTACCTCATTATTAATCTTTGAACAATAGAAATCAAGTCGAGACGTAGTTCAATACATGATGATTTTTTTATTATTGTGACTGAACTTAAAGTTTTTTTTTTATTCTTCTTTAAGTTGCCTACGTACCCTTGAATGGAAGGGATCAAGTCATAACGTAGTTCGAATGAAATGTAATCCTTTTTTTTTTATTATTGTTGTGACTGAACTTAAAGTATATATATTTTTTTTTTTCTTTAAGTTGCCTACGTACCCTTAGATGGAAGGGATCAAGTCATAACGTAGTTCAGGTTACATGATGAGTGATTTTTTTTTTTTTTTACTTGGGCCGTTCACCTTTTAAGCTCGTGCGGGCCAGGAGCAATGTTGCGTGCTCAATGTGTTAAAATAAATAAGCAATAAGATAGAGAGAGCACTCAGAACATGCAAGCATACATGATCTTATAGCAAGTAGTAAGTATTTTTTCATTCGTTTTCCCACAGAGACTTATTATAAGCTATTCATGAAGTGTAAAGTTAAGAAAGAATGGGTGGATTTGACGGGGGAGAGTTGGTTTTAAATTGTCTAGATCCCACGGAATATGTAAAGGATAGCAACATAAACAAGAGCAAGTCAAAGTTAAACTCAAAGGAAAAGAGACGAGATTAATAAACGAAGAAGAAAACAGCTAAACAGAATTGTAAACTTAGCAGAATTGCGGAAACAGCAATTCTACCGCAATTTTCCTAACAGCGAAAGTGTGTAAAATGGAGAAACAAGGGCTACTAACGACTCCTCTATAGGCATTTTCTCACGATTCTCAAGCATTGGATCAACTCTCTATGCATCAAACTCACTCAATCTCATGTATCGTCCGATTCCATGCATTAGATTCTTTAGTTTACTCATGTCCAAGTAAGGTCTTAAGCATCTTGTTAAAGCAGAAAGTTATGGTTTGTACTAGGAAAACGCCTATTCCTAGGTCATTTTCTGGCTACCTTGAAAGGCTAGCATGAGTGTATGACTCTGAACTCTTACTCCTTCCAGAGGTTAGGAGTTCTTTGGACAAAATGGATGGCCAATCGAAATTGCCCGTGGGATGAAGCTTACATACAATCAATGCTTCGAGAGCTATCCTACATGCTTGGTTCACGTTTTTTAGCCTATAGTATTGTCATTAGCATGCCCCTATGTGACTTAGTTACTCATGGATATAGGGAGAACAGAAAGAAGAGATAAAACAAACATGCTTAGAAGAGAAATATACTGAGAGCAGCAAGGTAAGACAGTGAGTTGCAAAGATAGGAAATGAGAAATGAATACTTGTGCTTTAATTATTTGATTGTTTGAATGAACATAAGAGAAACTTAAAGTAAATAACAGAAAGACAGAACACAACGAAATGGACTGATCTAACTACTAGAAAAGAAACAACAACAATACAAAGCTGGAAAATGGAAATAAAGAGCAGAAAACAGTAAAACAAGCTCGAACGCCTCGTCGCAACTGCCTCGGCTGAAGGATGAGAAAGATCAGCCTTGTTTGGATGAATCCAATCGAGAGAGAAGACGAATCTTCTCTCCTTCCTATCAGATTATCGACTCCAAGCTGCTAAACTTCGCAAACCAACAGACGGCAAAGAAAAACAGGAGAAAAGATGGAGCTGCGAGAAGACTTCTACGCTTTCGGATGATGATTGAACCCTCGACTTTGACCCCCTTTTATAGTAATCTGCAGGTGCGTTTGGGCCAAGGAGAACCATCCATCTTCAACGTCATACTTCAAAATGGATGGAGGAGAAAGAACGAATCCCTGAAATAACGGAAAATATTAGAAAAGGATCAGTCAACTTACGGATTTCACTTGAAACATTGCGGTTTCAGCAATGTTTCCGCAATGCTGTCGCAATGTAGTTTTTTCATTCTTTTACTTCGGTTTTCAATCCTTTTCTTTCCTTTTGCACACAAGTCCTAATTTAGCTACCTTCTTTTAATTCTCACAAATAAGCATAGGTTTAAGCTAAATCCTATCAAAAACACCTAAGAGTGTGCATCTTTCTAAGCTAAATAAGTCCTAAATAAGTCACTTTTGGAGACATAACACACCCCCAAACTTAAGGTTTTGCTCGTCCTCGAGCAAACTAAGGACTTACTTAGGCTGCTGTTTCATCTTCTTTAACCACTTACTGACTCCCCTATATCCCTATCTATAGCAGTGCTGTCCTGTGACACACTTCTAAGCTTAAAACTACCCTCTTATCTAGCTTCTTCTGACTTCGCATGCCTAATACTCCTGCTGTTTTCATTAACTCCCTACAACTGATCTACCTGCTTTTGTCATATCATGCCACTATCCCTAAGGTTTCAAATTCTACCTAGCTTTACCCCAGACTCAGTACATGCTTCTAGTTTTCACTTATGAGCTACCTAGGATTCCTTAGAGTCATGCCAGTCTTAGTATTAACAGTGACAGTAGTACTTTAAGAGAACAACCTAAACCCTGACATCACTATATTGGACATACATTCATCTCCCTAAACAACCCTACAAGCTACAACTTTGCGCTCAGCTAATTGAGGATCAGAGTTCTTTTTATCAGGACATCTAAGCCACAAAGTTGTAACTCCTAGGTATACATTCTTCTTCCCTACTTTTCCTTTTTTCTTTCTTAGGTGGAGCCTCTCCTTTGGTTGCCTTTTGATGCAATGTCACTTGTGGGTTACACACTTGGCACTGACTACTCAGCAACCTAAGAGAGACACCCCTCTTTATTCTATTTTTCATTTTTTTTTTTCAGCTCATCATTTTTTTTTGTAAAGGAGAAGAAGAATGCTTATGTTTTTAAGGGAGAGAGGAATGTTCCTAGGCCTAGGGTGGCCTCCCCCAAACTTAAACTACTCATTGTCCCCAATGAGTGTCTGAGGTGGCACACCCCCAAACTTGTCCTAGAAGCATCTAGTCTAAGGCAAAATAAAGAGAATCTAAAAGTCCTAGGCATAGGCAGAACATTCTAAAAGTAAATATCACAGCAGCAGAAATTTGAAAAAAAACAGACAGGTAAGGACTTAAAGCTATGCATGCTGAGCACTGTTTAGAGGTTAATTTAAACTATCAAAGGGTGTCCTATGACACTCATCCAGCATGCTTTGAGATACGCTATATAAGGTAGTCATGATAGCAGCAAAAGAAAGAATTTAAACAGAACCAGCCTAACTAAACAGACAGTCAAAAACAGGCATTCAGTAATAAAAATTGCGGTTTCCGCAATTATTTCGCAATAAAGACAGGGCAGATATATCATTGATTAAGGCCCCTATGCATGCTTTTTCTAGTCATTCAAGCTCTCTAAAAATGAAACTAAACTAATCTACCTAATCAGCTAGCATCAGACTACACTAAACAATTGAAAAACCTAAAACTAAGCATCTAAAACAGATCAAAATATTAACTAAAAATAGCATAATTCACACGGTTCACAAAAAGCAGTTTGATTTTTTTTTTCTTTTTTTTCGTTATTGTAAGGGAACAGCAATACTCCCTTGAGTGCAATTCAAACTAGCACTCAGATGTCTTCATCCTCATCATCAGTCCCTCGTGGTCGTGGAGGCACCCATGGAGACAGTAGGTTCTTGGGAAAGTCAGGGAAGATGCATCCCAGTTGGTCAGCAACTTCCTTGTCCCTTGCCTGTGCGTATGTGGCCCATTGAGCCATCCTCTTCTGTAGATCTATCAGGCACGCCATGGACAGTGACTGAGCAGCAGCCAATCTATCCAGCTCGAACTCCATGTTTCCCTTCCTTCTCAGCCTCAAGCCTGTAGGCAGCTCCAAGTGGCCTGTGTAAGCCATCTGCTGTTCCATCCGCTCAATGGGGACTCCTGCACGCAAGCATAGTTTAGTAATAGTATTAGGGAAGAACAATGGACCCTTACCCTTCTTGGCGCAGTCAGCAATGGCAGCTGCAATGACTTCGCCCACGTTGATCGTGAGACCTCGCATGATTGCGTAGACCAGCAGCGATCTGCTCTGGTTGATTGTGGTCTCATGGGTGACGGGGGACAGCTTCCTTCTCACGAAGGAAAACCAGACAGCCGCCTTAGCTGTGAGGTTGGCACTCATGAGAGTGTGCCTCCCATTGCGCGACACGGTCCATGATGCTTCAGGCTGGCCAATGATCCGAATGGCCTCCTCCAAGACAGCTTCAGTAGGCTCATCAACAATCCTTGCATAGTCAGTATGTTTTTGGCCCTTTAGGCCATAGGCTTCGTTGATTGCCCTTGCTGAGAAGTCTACTTCAACTCCCCTGACCACAGACAATCCCTCCTCAGAATTCCTCAAATTGGCGTAGAAGTCATACACCATGCTTGTGTAAGCTGGATTGGGTGGTCTGCACAACTCCTCCCAGCCGTGATTCGTAATTCCTGCGCGCAAGAATTGCGGCAGGTCAGCAGGTCTGTCGAGGAAGCCCTTCTCGTGCAGCAGCTCCCTTTTCCTCAGCTCAATGCCTCTAGACTCAGCGTCAGAAGACACGTACCTCACTGACTGAGGCTCATCTTCAGGGTACAGCTTGGCCTTCCCCTTGTCTTTCAGTTTGGCTGACTCAGCAGCCTCAATCTTGAGCTTCTTTGGGGAAGGCTCGTCACTCCCCTTCTTGGATGAAGGCGCAGCCCTGGATTTCTTCTTCTTCTTGGACTTCTTTTTTGTTCTTGGCCGTTTGGCCTTGACAACCTTGGCTTCCTTCTTCCTTAACCGTGCCCTCGTTGTCATCTGCTGGAGGCAATCCCCCAGTGTCTCGTCCATCGAGTCATCCTTCTGTGCAGGGCTCTCAGGGCTGGCTTCCCTCAAAGGAGAGAAGACCTCTTCTTCCTCAGCTTCCCCACTGCCCTGCGTCCATTCTTGGTACTCCCCATATGGGAATTCAGGGTCAGGCCGTGGAGAAGTGGGCGAAGAAGTGGTGCTTTGTGCTGCTGTAGGGGTCTGTGCAGAACTCTGCGGTGATGAAGGCAGCTCAGGGCTCTGCGCTGGTGGCGATGAAGAGAGCTCAGGGCTTCGAACCGGTGGGGATGGTGAAGGGCTGCGCTCGGCTGTCTCGTGAGATGGCTGGCCTAGTTCTTGACTCTCCACAGAGGGAGTCTTTTTCTTGATTTCTTCTTCGGCCACAGCCATACTCCATTTGCGCTTCTTGGGTGTGCCTGCTGGTTCAGAGGGTCCAGCAGGTATCTCTGTGACGACCTTCCACTTCTTCTTGCGGATCGGTAGTTTGGGAAGTCGTTCAGGTCGCGCAGCATCAGCGTCTGCAAGGGCAAGAAGTGCTTCCCTCGCAGCCGTTTCAGCCTCATCAGCCCGTTTCTTGGACACAGATCGTTCGGCTCTTGTTAGCACCATTGTCGAATTATGGAGATTTGGAGAGAGGAATCACAGATGAAGAGAAAAGCAGCTTTCTTGGAGTTCAGATAATGGGAGAATCGTACGGATCAACGCGCCTCTAACGGATATAAAGAAAACACAAAAAATCCCAACGGCTATATTTTTGCGGATTTTGCAAATCCAGCGCAATCCTAGTGACCGTTGGAGATTTTCTGCATTTAAATGTCAATCGTTGCTCAACCGTATCTTTGATTTGGCCCAATATCTTTTTGATCTTTTTAGCTGGATTTAATCTCCTTGATTCCCTCTATTGATTCCCTACAAAAAGAAATAAAATCAACATCAAATTCGTAATTAAAATCATACAAACATATACACAAACGATAACCGGAAAAATGAAAAAAAATAAACTAAGGCATGAGCCCCGACTGGACGAGCACAGCAATCACTCGTCCTCTCTCGTTCTTAATTTCACGCTTCAGTCAAGAGGAAGGCCGAGAGAGTCTTCACATCTCCTTCCTCATAGTAGTGCTTCAACCTTGCACCATTAACCATGAATGGTTGTCCTTGTTGCAGGTTCTTTATCTCGATGGCACCATGAACAAACACATTAGTAATTACAAATGGACCTGACCATCTAGACTTAAGTTTGGCTGGAAATAATTTCAATCGTGAGTTAAATAATAAAACAAGTTGGCCTTTCTTAAAGTCCTTAATCCTAAGTCTACTGTCGTGCCAAATCTTGGTCTTTTCCTTATACATTTTGGCATTTTCATAAGACATATGCCTAAGCTCATCAAGCTCATGTAATTGCAAAGACCGCAACGTTCCCGCATCGGTCACGCAATAATTCAACTCTTTTAGTGCCCAAAATGCCTTAATTTCCAACTCGAATGGAAGATGACAAGCTTTGCCATACACAAGTCTGTAAGGAGACATACCTAGGGGTGTCTTATACGCAGTTCTATACGCCCAAAGTGCATCCTCGAGTTTAAACGCCCAATCCTTTCTGTTGGGTTTGACCACTTTTTCTAGGATATTCTTAATCTCCCTATTTGAAATTTCAGCCTGTCCATTCGAGTGTGGGTGATAGGGAGTGGCTACTCTATGTCTAATGTTATACTTAGCCAACACTCTCTCCATAGCCTTATTAATGAAATGTGTCCCTTCATCGCTAATGATAGCACGTGGTGTTCCAAACCTAGTAAAAATGTGCCTATGCAAGAATTTTATGACTGTTTTGGCATCATTATTGGGACATGCTATGGCCTCTACCCACTTGGATACATAGTCTACTGCCACTAATATGTAAAGGTTACCTGATGATGGGGGAAATGGTCCCATGAAGTCAATGCCCCACACATCAAAGAGCTCCAACTCTAAGATGTAAGTGAGAGGCATTTCATCCTTTCGACTGAGGTTACCTGTTCTTTGGCATTCATCACAGCTGTGGGCATAGTTGTGGGCATCCTTGAAGATCGTTGGCCAATAGTAGCCACTCTGAAATACCTTTGCAGCTGTTCTTTGGCCACCAAAGTGTCCACCATAAGGAGCTGTGTGGCAGTGCTGCAGCACAGACTTCGCCTCAGCAGCTGAAACACACTTCCTTAGCAGGCCGTCAGCACATGTTTTGTAAAGTGTGGGGTCATCCCATATGAATTTCCTTGCTTCATGAAGGAACCTCTTCTTCTCTTGTCCTCCTTTGAAAGTTGGTAGTACCTGCGATGCAAGGAAGTTAGCAATGTCAGCAAACCAAGGTTCCTCATCGTTATCACGATGAGTCAATACAAAGACATGTTCATCAATAAAAGCATCAGAAATTGCGGTTTCCGCAATTTTTTCGCAATTATGCTGCAATCTAGAAAGATGATCCGCAACCACATTTTCACTTCCTTTCTTATCTCTAATGTCTAGATCAAACTCTTGCAGCAGCAAAACCCATCTAATCAACCTAGGCTTAGCATCAGCCTTCCTCATAAGATACTTTAAAGCAGAATGGTCAGTGTACACAATCGTTCTGGTGCCTACAATATAGTTCCTAAATTTCTCACAAGCAAACACTACAGCTAACATCTCCTTCTCAGTGGTTGTGTAGTTGCATTGTGCCTCATTAAGTGTCTTACTAGCATAATATACAGGGTGTGTTAACTTGTCAATCTTTTGTCCTAACATAACCCCTACAGCATAGTCACTAGCATCGCATAACATCTCAAATGGGAGATCCCAATTTGGCCCTACTATAATAGGGGTTGTGACTAGTGCTTCCTTAAGGGTCTTCCATGCTAGGAAACACTCTTTAGAGAAAACGAACGGTTTGTTTAGCTCTAGAAGCTCACATAGAGGCTTGGAGATCTTAGAAAAGTCCTTAATGAACCTTCTATAGAAACCAGCATGCCCTAAGAAACTTCTAATGGCCTTGACATTTTGGGGTTCTATCAATTTCTCTATTATTTCAATTTTTGCCCTGTCAACTTCTACACCCGCCCTTGACACTCTATGACCTAAGACAATCCCTTCATCCACCATGAAGTGGCACTTTTCCCAATTTAGGACTAGGTTGGTCTCCTCACACCTAGCCAGGACTTGTCCTAGGTTCTCTAGACAGTTTGTAAATGAATCCCCAAAGACTGAGAAATCATCCATGAATATCTCTATCATGGACTCATCCAAATCAGAGAAGATTGCCAACATGCACCTTTGGAAAGTTGCCGGTGCATTGCATAAGCCAAAAGGCATTCTGCGAAAGGCAAAAGTTCCAAAAGGGCAAGTGAAGGTAGTCTTCTCTTGGTCGTTAGGGTCTATAGTAATCTGGTTATATCCTGAATAACCGTCTAAGAAGCAGTAGTAGGCTCTACCAGCTATCCTGTCTAACATTTGGTCAATGAATGGTAGAGGGAAGTGGTCTTTTTTGGTTTCTTTATTTAGTTTCCTATAATCCATGCAAACTCTCCATCCTGTGACAGTCCTTGTTGGAATCAGTTCATTGTTCTCATTGACTACTGTTAAGTCTCTGAAAGTGACTTATTTAGGACCCAGTTAGCTTAAGAAGATGTACACTTTTAGGTGTTTTTGATAGCATTTAGCTTAAACCTATGCTTTAATATGAGAATTAGAAGAAGGTAGCTAATTTAGGACTTATGCACAATAGGAAAGAAAAGGGTTCAAAACCGAAGGAAAAGAATGAAAAAACTGCATTGCGACAGCATTGCGAAAACATTGCTGAGGCCGCAATTATTCAAGTGAAAACCGTAAGTTGACTGATCCTTTTCTGTTAATTTCCGTAATTTCAGGGATTCGTTCTTTCTCCTCCATCCATTCTGATATATGACGTTGAAGATTGATGGTTCTCCTTGGCCCAAACGCACCTGCAAACTACTATAAAAGGGGGCCAAAGTCGGAGGTTTGATCATCATTCGAAGCGCAGAAGTCTTCTCGCAGTCCATCATTTCTCTCTGTTTTCCTTTGCCGTCTGTTGGAGTGAGAGTCTCAGCTGTTGGAATCGATAATCTGATAGGAAGGAGAGAAGATTCTTCTTCTCTCTCGATTGGATTCATCCAAGCAAGGCTGACCTTTCATCCTCTTCATTCGAGGCGACTGCAACGAAGCTTTTCAAGCACCTTTACTGCTTTTCTGTCGTTCTTCTTCTTATTTCCAGTTTGATCATTGTTGTTCTTAGCCTAGTGCTTTAATTACTGCATTTCGTTGTTGTCTGTCTTTGAATCATTTCTTTTGAAGCTTTCCTTTGTCGTTCAAACATTCAAAGTAATCAAAGTAAAATTCTGCATTTCACAGTTTCCACCTTCTGCTGCTACGTTTTGTCTTATTGTTTTAAGCATATTTCTCTTCTAAGCATGTCTGTTTTATCTACCCTTTCTGTTCTCCATATATCCATGAGTAGCTAAGCCACTTAGGGGCATGCTAATGACAGAACTATAGGCTAAAAAACGTGCATCAAGTATGTAGGATAGCTCTCGAATCATTGATTGTATGTAAGCTTCATCCCACGGGCAATTTCGATTGGCCATCCATTTTGTCCAAAGAACTCCTAACCTCTGGAAGGAGTAAGAGTTCAGAGTCATATAATCATGCTAGCCTTTCATGGTAATCAGGAAACGGCCTAGGAATAGGCGTTTCCCTAGTACAAACTAAACACTCCTGTTTTAACAAGATGCTTAAGACCTTACTTTGAAGTCGAGTAAACTTAAGACTCTAATGCATGGAATCGGACGATACTTGAGATAGAGTGAGTTTGATGTATAGAGAGTTGGTCCAATGCTTGAGAATCGTAATAAAATGCCTATAGGATAGTCATTAGTAGCCCTTAATTCACCCATTTACTCAGTTTCGCTGTTATTTAATTGCGGTAACATTGCGGTCCTCGCAATTCTGCCAGATTTTCATTCTGTTTAGCTGTTTTCTTCCTCGTTTGTTAATTCCATCTCTTGTCTTTTAAGTCTAGTTTCAACTTGCATTTGTTTATGTTATATCCCTTTATACATTCAGCAAAAAGTAGATAATTAAAAACCAATTTTACCCCATCAAATTCATCCCATCTTTCTTAACAATCAC
Source organism: Herpetospermum pedunculosum (assembly GCA_028017165.1). Taxonomy (NCBI): domain Eukaryota; kingdom Viridiplantae; phylum Streptophyta; class Magnoliopsida; order Cucurbitales; family Cucurbitaceae; genus Herpetospermum; species Herpetospermum pedunculosum. Next base: position 53,923,908 of record CM051522.1, read on the forward strand.
ACTTCGCGAATAGCTAAAAATGAGTCTCTGTGGAAAAAACGAATGAAATATACTTACTACTTGCTGTGAGACCATGTATGCTTGCATGTTCTAAGTGCTCTCTCTACCTTATTGCTTATTTATCTTTACACATTGAGCACGCAACAAGTTTTTGGCGCCGCTGCCGGGGACTTATTTTAAGTAAAAACGAAGTTTGTTAAGTTTGAAACATCAAGTTATTTTCCATTGAATTTGATCCATCTTCATTTCTTTTTCAGGTACCATTTAAGGTAGTTTATGAATGAGACTCCATCTAGTGATCTAGAGTTCAACCCTGAGCCCGAGAGATTACTTAGAGCTAGGAATAGAGCCAAGAAACGTCTCTTTAAACAAACCCTTTTACCTCCAATCATTGCAGAGACTACAATTCCTCCGCAATTACCTCAAGAAGAAATGGCTGGAGTAAATCAAAACCTGGTGCCTGTCACTCGCAATCCCATTGAAATAGCGAATGACAAGGATAGCGCCATCCTTTCATATTTAGTACCTATGCCTGGGGAGCTGAACCCCAGCATAATCCGTCCTGAAATCACTGCCAACTCATTCGAGTTAAAGCCAGTGATGTTCCAAATGTTGTCCACTGTGGGACAATTCTTTGGAATAGAAAATGAGGACCCCCATAACCACCTTAGGAATTTCCTAGGAGTTAGTGACACATTCCTAATCCCTGGAGTTTCCCAAGAAGCCCTGAGGTTATATCTTTTCTCTTACTCTTTAAGGGACAAAGCCAAAACATGGTTAAATTCCTTACCCTCAGGATCTGTCCTCAATTGGACAGATTTAGCAGAAAAATTCCTAGTCAAATATTTCCCACCAGATAGGAATTCAACCTTTCGTGATGATATCATAAAGTTCAAACAAGCTCCAAGTGAGTCCCTTCACGAAGCTTGGACAAGATTCAAAGACCTTCTCATTAAATGTCCACACCATGGCATTCCATGGTGTATCCAAATAGAAGTCTTCTTTAAAGGATGCAACCCCAGCACCAGACAAGTTTTAAATTCATCTGCTGGAGGTTCCATGTTGTCCAAGAGTTACAACGAAGCTTATGAGATCTTGGAGAAGATCTCAACATCTCACTGTAGATGGTCAGACGATCCAGTAGAGCCAACTAGGGCTCAAGACAAGGATGCTCTAAGCGCCATGAGCACCCAAATAAATGCCCTGACCAACTTAGTCAAGCAAATGGCTCAGGCCAATCTCCAAACCAGTGCCAATACCGCCACAGCCATGTCAATGGGCACCCAACCAAGTCAAGGCGAGGCACTAGTCTGTGGATTCTGTGGGGAAGGGCACTGTTAAGTCTCTGAAAGTGACTTATTTAGGACCCATTTAGCTTAAGAAGATGTACACTTTTAGGTGTTTTTGATAGCATTTAGCCTAAACCTATGCTTTAACATGAGAATTAGAAGAAGGTAGCTAATTTAGGACTTATGCACAATAGGTAGAAAAAGGGTTGAAAACCGAAGGAAAAGAATGAAAAATGAGAATTGCGACAGCATTGCGAAAACATTGCTGAGGCCGCAATTATTCAAGTGAAAACCGTAAGTTGACTGATCTTTTTCCGTTAATTTCCGTAATTTCAGGGATTCATTCTTTCTCCTCCATCCATTCTGATATATGACGTTGAAGATTGATGGTTCTCCTTGGCCCAAACGCACCTGCAAACTACTATAAAAGGGGGCCAAAGTCGGAGGTTTGATCATCATCCGAAAGCGTGAAGTCGTCTAGCAGTCCATCTGTTCCACTGTTTTTCCTTTGCCGTCTGTTGGTTTGCGAAGCTCAGCTGCTGGAGTCGATAATCTGATAGGAAGGAGAGTAGATTCTTCTTCTCTCCCGATTGGATTCATCCACGCAAGGCTGTCTTTTTGATCCTTCATTCGAGGCGATTGCGACGAGGCTTCAAGCACCACTTTACAAGCTTTCTGTCTTTCTTTTCTGTTTTACATTTCTGCTTCGTGCTGTCCTTTTCTTAAGTAGCTAGATTAGTTTATTTCGTTGCTTTCTGCCTTGTTGCTATTTACTTTAAAGCTTTCATCTGTTCGTCAAACAATTTCAGTAATCGAAGTACGTTTCTGCATTTCTCACTTCCCATTTCCTGCTACGGTTTTACTTCCTGTTCTAAGTTTATTCCTCTTCTAAGCATGTCTGTTTTATCGTCCATTTCTGTTCACCTTGCATCCATGAGTAGCTAAATCACCTAGGGGCATGCTAATGACAGAACTATAGGCTAAAAAATGTGCATCAAGTATGTAGGATAGCTCTCGAATCATTGATTGTATGTAAGCTTCATCCCACGGGCAATTTCGATTGGCCATCCATTTTGTCCAAAGAACTCCTAACCTCTGGAAGGAGTAAGAGTTCAGAGTCATATAAGCATGCTAGCCTTTCATGGTAATCAGGAAACGGCCTAGGAATAGGCGTTTCCCTAGTACAAACTAAACACTCCTGTTTTAACAAGATGCTTAAGACCTTACTTTGAAGTCGAGTAAACTTAAGACTCTAATGCATGGAATCGGACGATACTTGAGATAGAGTGAGTTTGATGTATAGAGAGTTGGTCCAATGCTTGAGAATCGTAATAAAATGCCTATAGGATAGTCATTAGTAGCCCTTAATTCACCCATTTACTCAGCTTCGCTGTTATTTAATTGCGGTAACATTGCGGTCCTCGCAATTCTGCCAGATTTTCATTCTGTTTAGCTGTTTTCTTCTTCGTTTATCAATTCCATCTCTTGTCCTTTGAGTCTGATTTCAACTTTAATTCGTTTATGTTATATCCCTTTTTACATTCAGCAAAAAGTAGATAATTAAAAACCAATTTTACCCCATCAAATTCATCCCATCTTTCTTAACAATCACACTTCGCGAATAGCTAAAAATGAGTCTCTGTGGAAAAAACGAATGAAATATACTTACTACTTGCTGTGAGACCATGTATGCTTGCATGTTCTAAGTGCTCTCTCTACCCTTTTGCATATTTATCTTTACACATTGAGCACGCAACAGGCACCCTTATGAATACTGCCCTGGGAATCCATCCTCAGTCTGCTATGTAGGAAGCCAGCAGCAGCCTAGGAATAACCCCTACTCCAACACCTATAACCCTGGTTGGAGAAACCACCCTAACCTGTCATGGGGTGGCCAACAAAACACTAACCAAAATTCTAACCAACCTAGACCGAGTGGAACACCTGGTTTCACTCCTCAACATAACCAGTCAATGTACCAAAAACCTTACAATCAACCTGTAGGATCTTCTGTAGAAAACCTACTCAAGGAATATATAGCTAAGAATGATGCTACTCTTCAGAGCCAGCAAGCTACTCTTAGGAGCCTGGAAAACCAAATAGGCCAATTAGCCAATGAACTTAAAAGTAGGCCCCAAGGTAGACTCCCTGCTGACACCGAGGTACCAAGGAGAGATGGCAAAGAGCAAGTTCAAGCAATTGAACTTAGGAGTGGAAGACCATTGGTGAGTAACACAAAAGACATACCAAAGAGAGTAGAGAACACTGAGTCTAGTGCTCCACTGGAGTCTCTGCCAAACCAAGGTCCACCACCAACTAGCACATCAGGAGTCAGGCTAGAACCAATTATTGAGGAGGTAGAAGAAATTCCAAGGCCTCCACCTATCCTAAAGCGCCCTGACGTACCTGCTTATGTGCCACCACCTCCATATCCTCGAAGGCTGAAGAAGAAGCAGGAACAGGAAGTTCATTTTAATAAATTCTTAGAAATACTTAAGCAAGTGCATGTTAACATTCCTTTTGTAGAGGTTTTACAATCAATGCCCTCTTATGTAAAGTTTTTGAAGGACATTATTACTAACAAAAAAATAATTGGTGAGTTTGAAACAGTAAACCTCACCGAGGAGTGCAGTGCCATCCTCCAGAACAAGCTGCCCAAGAAGGAGAAGGATCCTGGTTCCTTCACCTTACCTGTAGAACTTGGAGGCAAGCACGTGGGCAGAGCGCTTTGTGACCTAGGCGCCAGCATAAATCTCATGCCCCTGTCCCTATTCCGCCAGTTGGGAATAGGAGAAGCACGTCCAACTACTGTCACTTTACAACTAGCAGACAGATCCATCGCATATCCAGAAGGTAAGATTGAGGATATTCTAGTTAAAGTTGACAAATTCATTTTCCTTGCAGATTTCATTGTCCTGGACTATGAGGCAGACAAGGAGGTCCCCATCCTGCTAGGTAGACCATTTCTAGCCACAGGTAGGGCACTAATAGATGTTCAAAAAGGTGAGTTAACTATGAGAGTTCATGATGAAGAGGTAAAATTTAGTGTATATAAAGCTCTAAGGTACCCCTTTGATTCTGAGTCTTGTGCTAGCATGGATGTTGTTGACTCACTAATGGAAGAACAAGTAGAGCATGTACTGTTAACCAAGCATGCTAGTGAATATGTACAAGTAGATATAGCTGACTTGAATGTATCTGACATAATGAATATGCCTGTAGATAAACCTCAACATGTATGTATGAATATAGATTTAACTGATAGAACTGTAAATCCGTTAAAACCCTCCATTGAGCATCCACCTGTTTTAGAACTGAAACCACTACCCACTCACCTCAAATATGCATATCTAGGAGATAATGATACGCTGCCTGTAATTATTTCTTCTAAGCTAAGTGAACAGCATGAGGTTGATTTAATTTTACTGCTTAAGCAACATAGGAAGGCTATAGCATGGACTATTGCTGATATTCGAGGCATTAGCCCTTCTTATTGCATGCACAAAATTATACTAGAGGAAGAGCACACACCGAGGGTAGATCACCAGCGTAGGCTAAACCCCTCTATGAAAGAGGTAGTAAAAAAAGAAATAATAAAATGGTTAGATGCAGGAGTGATTTTTCCCATAGCTAGTAGCCAGTGGGTGAGCCCCATCCAATGTGTACCTAAAAAGGGGGGAATAACTGTGGTAGTCAATGAGAACAACGAACTGATTCCAACCAGGACTGTCACAGGGTGGAGAGTGTGTATGGATTACAGAAAATTAAATAAAGAGACTAAAAAAGACCATTTCCCTATACCGTTCATTGACCAGATGCTAGACAGAATAGCTGGTAGAGCCTATTATTGTTTCTTAGATGGCTATTCAGGCTATAATCAAATTACTATAGACCCTAAGGATCAAGAGAAGACCACCTTCACTTGTCATTTTGGAACGTTTGCCTTCCGCAGAATGCCTTTTGGCTTATGCAATGCACCGGCAACTTTCCAGAGGTGCATGATGGCAATCTTCTCTGAGTTGGATGAGTCCATGATAGAAATATTCATGGATGACTTCTCAGTCTTTGGGGACTCATTTAAAACCTGTCTAGAAAACTTAGGACAAGTCCTGGCTAGGTGTGAGGAGACCAACCTAGTCCTCAATTGGGAAAAGTGCCATTTTATGGTAGACGAAGGGATTGTCTTAGGACATAGAGTGTCAAGGGCAGGTGTAGAAGTTGATCGGGCCAAGATAGAGATCATAGAGAAGTTGGTAGAGCCCCAGAATGTCAAAGCCATTAGAAGCTTCTTAGGACATGCTGGTTTTTACAGAAGGTTCATCAAGGACTTTTCTAAGATAGCCAAGCCTCTGTGCGAGCTTCTAGAGCTAAATAGACCATTTATCTTCTCTAAAGAATGTGTAGTAGCTTGGAAAACCCTTAAAAAGGCACTAGTCACAGCACCTATCATAGTCGGACCAAATTGGGACCTCCCATTTGAGATGCTATGTGATGCCAGTGACTATGCTGTAGGAGTCATGTTAGGACAGAAGATTGACAAGCTAACACACCCTGTCTATTATGCTAGTAAGACCTTGCATGAGGCTCAATGTAATTATACAACTACTGAAAAAGAGATGCTTGCTGTAGTGTTTGCTTGCGAAAAATTCAGAAACTATATTGTAGGCACTAGGACCATTGTATACACTGACCATTCTGCTTTAAAATATCTTATGAGAAAGGCTGACGCTAAGCCTAGATTGATTAGATGGGTGTTATTGCTGCAGGAATTTGATTTGGACATTCGGGACAAGAAAGGTTGTGAAAATGTGGTTGCAGATCACCTGTCTCGATTGCAGCACAATTGCGAAAAAATTGCGGAGACCGCAATTTCTGATGCTTTTATAGATGAACATGTCTTTGCTTTGGTTCATCGTGATAACGATGAGGAACCGTGGTTCGCTGACATTGCTAACTTCCGTGCATCACAGGTATTACCAGTGTTCAAGGGAGGACAAGAGAAGAAGAGGTTCCTTCATGAAGCAAGGAAATTCATCTGGGATGACCCCACACTCTACAGAACCTGTGCTGATGGCTTGCTAAGGAAATGTGTTTCAGCTGCTGAAGCGAAGTCTGTGCTGCAGCACTGTCACTCATCTCCTTACGGTGGACACTTTGGTGGCCAAAGAACAGCTGCGAAGGTATTTCAGAGTGGCTACTACTGGCCAACGATCTTCAAAGATGCCCACAACTATGCCCACAGCTGTGATGAGTGCCAAAGGACAGGTAACCTCAGTCGCAAGGATGAGATGCCCCTCACGTACATTTTAGAGTTGGAGCTCTTTGATGTGTGGGGCATTGACTTCATGGGACCATTCCCTCCATCATCAGGTAATCTCTACATATTAGTAGCAGTGGACTATGTGTCCAAGTGGGTAGAAGCCAAAGCATGTCCTAATAATGATGCTAAAACAGTCACTAACTTCTTGCATAGGCACATTTTCACTAGATTTGGGACTCCTCGTGCTATCATTAGTGATGAGGGGTCACATTTCATTAATAAGGCTATGGAGAAAGTATTGGCTAAATATAACATTAGGCATAGAGTAGCCACTCCCTATCACCCACACTCGAATGGCCAAGCTGAAATTTCCAATAGGGAGATAAAGAACATCCTAGAAAAGGTAGTCAAACCTAATAGGAAAGACTGGTCCTTCAAGCTGGAGGATGCACTTTGGGCTTATAGGACAGCATATAAGACACCTCTAGGAATGTCCCCTTATAGGCTGGTATATGGCAAGGCTTGCCACTTGCCACTTGAGTTAGAAAACAAAGCATTTTGGGCCATGAAGGAATTGAATTTTTGTGTAAAGGATGCGGGGACATTGAGATCTTTGCAGCTACATGAACTTGATGAGCTTAGGCATATGGCCTACGAGAATGCCAAAATGTATAAAGAAAAGACCAAAATATGGCACGACAGTAGACTCAGGATCAAAGACTTTAGGAAAGGCCAACTTGTACTATTATTTAACTCACGATTAAAGTTATTTCCAGGCAAACTAAAGTCTAGATGGTCAGGTCCATTTGTTATTACTAATGTCTTTGTTCATGGTGCAATAGAGATAAAGAACTTGCAGCAAGGCCAGCCATTTATGGTCAATGGTGCTAGGTTGAAGCACTACTATGAGGAAGGAGATGTGAAGACTCTCTCGGCCTTCCTCTTGACTGAAGCATGACAAAGAGAACGAGAGAGAACGAGTGGTTACTGTGCTCGTTTAGTCAAGGCCAATGCCTTAGTTTATTTTTTCTGTTTTTTCGGTTATCGTTTGTATGTTTTGTGGTGTAATTTTAATTGCGTATTTAATGTTTGTTTTATTTGTTTTTGCAAGGATTCGAAAGAGGGGATCAAGGAGAGTAAATCCAGCTTTGAAAATCGAGAAACGGTTGAGCCAAATAAAAGATACGGACGAGCAAAGTTGGAGATTTTGATGAAATAATATCCCTAGAATTGCGCTGGAATTGCTGGATCCGCAAAAAGAGTCGTTGGGATTTTTTTTTCCGTTGCCTTTATATCCGTTGGAAGGCGCTCGATCGATACGATTATCTCTCTCTTTGCTCTCCAAGAATTCAGCGATTCTCTCCATCTTTGATTCTTCTCTCAAGATCTTCAAGACTCAGCAATGGTGTTCACACGAGCGGAGAGATCTGCAGCCAAGAAGAAGGCTGATGACGCAGCTGAAGCGGCTGCGAGGGAAGCGCTTCTCACCCTTGCAGACGATGGTGCCGTTCGCACCGGTCCTCTTCCCAAGCTTCCTATTCGTAGGAAGAAGTGGAGGGTGGTCACTGAGATCCCTGCTGGACCATCTGAGCCAGCGGGCACGCCTAAGAAACGTCGGTGGAGTGTCAAGATGGCCGCCGAACCAAGCACAGCAAAGACTCCCTCTGTGGAGAGTCAAGAAACTGATCGTGCATCCCACGAGTCAGCCAAAGAAGGTTCGTCGCCGTCTGCATCACCTGCGCGTAGTCCTTTACCATCTGAACCAGTGCCAAGCGCAGAGTCGTCACCACCTGCACAGAGCTCCGAGTTGTCTCCAGCACCTCAGAGTTCTGACCCGACACCTGCAGCAGTGCAGAATCCTGAACTGCCATCTTCGCCACTGAGTTCTGCGCAGACACCATCAGCAGAGCACAATTCTCCACGGCCTGATCCGGAATTCCCTTATGGGGATTATCAAGAGTCCACTCAGGGCAGTGGAGATGCTGGGGAAGACGAAGTCTTCTCTCCTATGAGGGAAGATAGCCCTGCCGAGCCTGCACAGCAGGACGATTCTATGGAGGAGACGTTGGGGGCATGCCTCCAGCAGATCAACATCAAGGCCAGGCTCAAGAAGAAGAAGAAGGCCAAGATTGTCAAGGCCAAGAAGTTGAAGAAAAAGAAGGCCAAGAAGGTGCCGTCGACGGACAAAGAGAGTACTGAGCCTTCACTCAAACGCCTCAAGGTGGAGGCTGCCGAATCATCCAAACCAGCAGATAAGGGGAAGGCTAAACTCTACCCTGAAGACGAACCTCAGTCAGGGAGGTATGTCTCGTCTGACGCTGAATCCAGGGGTGCTGAGCTGAGGAAGAGGGACCTGTTGCACGAGAAAGGCTTCCTCGACCGACTCGCTGACCTGCCGCAGTTCTTGCGCGCAGGAGTGATCAACCACGGCTGGGAGGAATTTTGCAGACCGCCTAATCCAGCCTACACGAGCATGGTGTACGATTTCTACGCCAATGTGCTCAGCCCTGAGGATGGCCTGTCTGTGGTCAGAGGGGTGGAAGTGGATTTCTCAGCCAAAGCCATCAATGAAGCCTTTGGTCTCAAGGGCCAAACGCACACAGATTATGCGCGGATAGTTGATGAGCCGACTGAGGCAGTGCTGGAAGAGGCCATTCGCACAATTGGCCAGCCTGAAGCAGCGTGGACTGTCTCACGCAATGGGAGGCACACCTTAATGAGTGCCAATCTGACAGCAAAGGCAGCTGTTTGGTTTGCCTTTGTGAGGAGAAAGCTGTCCCCCGTGACCCACGAGACGACAATCAACCAGAGTAGATCACTGCTGGTCTATGCCATCATGCGCGGTCTCACGGTCAATGTGGGGGAGATCATGTCAGCTGCCATTGCTGAGTGCGCAAAGAAAGGTAAGGGACCCTTGTTTTTCCCTAATACCATAACCAAGCTATGTTTGCTTGCAGGAGTCCCCACCGAGCGCTTGGAGCAGCAGATGCCTTACACAGGCCATTTGGAGCTGCCTGCTAACCTGAGGCTGAGAAGAAAGGGGAATATGGAGTTTGAACTGGATAGGCTGGCTGCTGAACAGTCTCTATCCATGGCCTGCTTAATGGATATGCAGAGAAGAATGGCTCAATGGGCCACTTATGCGCAGGCGAGGGACAAGGAAGTTGCAGACCAGCTGGGGTGCCTCTTCCCTGAGTTCCCTACCAATCTCCTAACTCCATGGGTGCCCCCAAGACCAAGGCAACCAGATGAGGATGACGAGAATTGAGTGCTGGTTTGAAGTGCACTAAAGGGAGTATTGCTGTTCCCTTAGAAAAAAAAAACAATTTTTCTGCTTTCTGATAGGATCATGTGCATTATGCTGTTTTGTGTTCAACTTTTGATCTGTTTTTAATGTTTAGTTTTATGTTTTTTCTTTTGCTTAGTCTAGTCTGATGTTAGCTGAATAGGTAGGATAGTTTAGCTTTATTTTTAGGATGCGTGAGTAACAGGAAAAAGCATGCTGAGGGGCCCTAATCAATGTTATATCTGCCCGGATTGAATTGCGAAATAATTGCGGTTCCCGCAAATTTTGTGACTGATTGCATGTTTTGGACTGTCTGTGTAGTTAGGCTGTGATCTGTTAAATTCTATCTTTTGCTGCTAGCATGACTACCTTATATAGCTGATCTTAACGCATGCTGGATGAGTGTCATAGGACACCCTTTGATAGTTTAAATTAGCCTCTGAATAGGGCTCAGCATGCATAAACCATCAGTCCTTAAACTGTCTGTTTTGTTCAAATTTTCTGCTGCTGGGGTAAATGCTTTTAAATGTTTTGCCTATGCCTAGGATTTTTAGATTCTCTTTGTTTTACTTTAGACTAGATGCTTCTAGGACAAGTTTGGGGGTGTGCCACCTCAGACACTCATTGGGGACAATGAGTAGTTGAAGTTTGGGGGAGGCCACCCTAGGCCTAGGAACATTCCTCTCTTCCTTAGGACATAAGCATTCTTCTTCTCCTTTAAGAAAATTTTTTGTGATAAATAGAAAAAGTGAAAAATAAGAATAAAGAGGGGAGTCTCTCTCAAGTGCTGAGTAATCAGTGCCAAGTGTGTAAACCACAAGTGGCATTGCATCAAAAGGCAACCCAAGGAGAGACTCCACCTAAGTAAAAAAGGGAAAAGGAGAAATAGGGGAAGAAGGATGTATGCTTAGGAGTTATAATCTTGTGGCTTAGATGTCCTATTTAAAAAAGAACTCTGATCCTCAAAGAGCTAAGCACAAGGTTGTAGTTTCTAGGTTTGTCTAAGGAGATGAATGTATATCCAATGTAGTGATGCCAGGGTTTAGGTTGTTCTCTAAAAGTACCACTGTCACTGTTAATACTAAGACTGGCATGACTCTAAGGAATCCTAGACACATTAAAAATAAAGCTAGAAGCATGTACTAAGTCTGGAGTAAAGCTTGGTAGAATTTGAAACCTTAGGGATAGTGGCATGATGTCATAAAAGTAGCTAGATCAGTAGTAGGGGGTTAATAAAAACAGCAGGTATAGTAGGCAGGTGAAGTCAGAAGAAGCTTGATAAAGAGGTTAGTTCTAAACTTAGAAGTGTGTCACAGGACAGCACTGCTAGAGATAGGGATATAGGGGAGTCGGTAAGTAGTTAAAGAAGATAAAAAAACAAGCCTAAGTAAGTCCTTAGTATGCTTGAGGACAAGCAAAACCTTAAGTTTGGGGGTGTGTTAAGTCTCTGAAAGTGACTTATTTAGGACCCAGTTAGCTTAAGAAGATGTACACTTTTAGGTGTTTTTGATAGCATTTAGCTTAAACCTATGCTTTAATATGAGAATTAGAAGAAGGTAGCTAATTTAGGACTTATGCACAATAGGAAAGAAAAGGGTTCAAAACCGAAGGAAAAGAATGAAAAAACTGCATTGCGACAGCATTGCGAAAACATTGCTGAGGCCGCAATTATTCAAGTGAAAACCGTAAGTTGACTGATCCTTTTCTGTTAATTTCCGTAATTTCAGGGATTCGTTCTTTCTCCTCCATCCATTCTGATATATGACGTTGAAGATTGATGGTTCTCCTTGGCCCAAACGCACCTGCAAACTACTATAAAAGGGGGCCAAAGTCGGAGGTTTGATCATCATTCGAAGCGCAGAAGTCTTCTCGCAGTCCATCATTTCTCTCTGTTTTCCTTTGCCGTCTGTTGGAGTGAGAGTCTCAGCTGTTGGAATCGATAATCTGATAGGAAGGAGAGAAGATTCTTCTTCTCTCTCGATTGGATTCATCCAAGCAAGGCTGACCTTTCATCCCCTTCATTCGAGGCGACTGCAACGAAGCTTTTCAAGCACCTTTACTGCTTTTCTGTCGTTCTTCTTCTTATTTCCAGTTTGATCATTGTTGTTCTTAGCCTAGTGCTTTAATTACTGCATTTCGTTGTTGTCTGTCTTTGAATCATTTCTTTTGAAGCTTTCCTTTGTCGTTCAAACATTCAAAGTAATCAAAGTAAAATTCTGCATTTCACAGTTTCCACCTTCTGCTGCTACGTTTTGTCTTATTGTTTTAAGCATATTTCTCTTCTAAGCATGTCTGTTTTATCTACCCTTTCTGTTCTCCATATATCCATGAGTAGCTAAGCCACTTAGGGGCATGCTAATGACAGAACTATAGGCTAAAAAACGTGCATCAAGTATGTAGGATAGCTCTCGAATCATTGATTGTATGTAAGCTTCATCCCACGGGCAATTTCGATTGGCCATCCATTTTGTCCAAAGAACTCCTAACCTCTGGAAGGAGTAAGAGTTCAGAGTCATATAATCATGCTAGCCTTTCATGGTAATCAGGAAACGGCCTAGGAATAGGCGTTTCCCTAGTACAAACTAAACACTCCTGTTTTAACAAGATGCTTAAGACCTTACTTTGAAGTCGAGTAAACTTAAGACTCTAATGCATGGAATCGGACGATACTTGAGATAGAGTGAGTTTGATGTATAGAGAGTTGGTCCAATGCTTGAGAATCGTAATAAAATGCCTATAGGATAGTCATTAGTAGCCCTTAATTCACCCATTTACTCAGTTTCGCTGTTATTTAATTGCGGTAACATTGCGGTCCTCGCAATTCTGCCAGATTTTCATTCTGTTTAGCTGTTTTCTTCCTCGTTTGTTAATTCCATCTCTTGTCTTTTAAGTCTAGTTTCAACTTGCATTTGTTTATGTTATATCCCTTTATACATTCAGCAAAAAGTAGATAATTAAAAACCAATTTTACCCCATCAAATTCATCCCATCTTTCTTAACAATCACACTTCGCGAATAGCTTAAAATGAGTCTCTGTGGAAAAAACGAATGAAATATACTTACTACTTGCTGTGAGACCATGTATGCTTGCATGTTCTAAGTGCTCTCTCTACCTTATTGCTTATTTATCTTTACACATTGAGCACGCAACAACTACCACAGTCATCCCCCCCTTCTTAGGTACACATTGTATAGGGCTCACCCACTGACTACTAGCTATGGGGAAGATCACACCAGCATCTAACCATTTTATTATTTCCTTTTTAACTACCTCTTTCATAGAGGGGTTCAACCTACGTTGGTGATCTACTCTAGGTGTATGCTCTTCCTCTAATATAATTTTATGCATGCAATAAGAAGGGCTAATGCCTCTAATATCAGCAATAGTCCATGCAATAGCCTTCCTATGTTGCTTAAGTAGTAATATCAGTTCAACCTCATGCTTTTCACTTAATTTAGAAGAAATAATCACAGACAAAGTATCATTACTTCCTAGATATGCATACTTGAGGTGAGTGGGGAGAGGTTTCAATTCTAAGACAGGTGGATGCTCAATGGATGGTTTTAATGGATTCAAAGATTTTTCAGTTAAGTCAATATTCATACAAACATGCTGAGGGCTATTTACAGATATGTCCATCATCTCAGCTACGTTTAAGTCAGTTAATTCTAATCCTACATATTCATGAGCATGCTTAGTCAACAATTCATGCTCCAATTGTTCTTCCATTAATGAATCTATAATGTCCATACTAGCACAAGATTCAGAGTCAAAGGGGTACCTTAAGGCTTTATACACACTAAATTTCACCTCTTCATCATGAACCCTCATAGTGAGCTCACCTTTTTGGACATCTATCAGTGCCCTACCTGTGGCTAGAAATGGTCTGCCTAACAGGATGGGGACCTCCTTGTCTGCTTCATAATCCAGGATAATGAAATCTGCAAGGAAAATAAACTTGTCAACCTTTACAAGAATATCCTCAATCTTACCTTCAGGGTATGCAATGGATCTGTCTGCTAATTGTAAAGTGACAGTGGTTGGACGTGCTTCTCCTATTCCTAGCTGGCGGAATAGAGATAGGGGCATGAGGTTTATGCTGGCTCCCAGGTCACAAAGAGCTCTGCCCACGTGCTTGCCTCCTAGCTCTACTGGTAAGGTGAAGGAACCAGGATCCTTCTCCTTCTTGGGTAGCTTGTTCTGGAGTATGGCACTGCAATCCTCAGTGAGATTGACTGTTTCAAACTCACCAATTATTCTCTTGTTAGTTATAATATCCTTCAAAAACTTTACATAAGAAGGCATAGACTGTAAAACTTCTACAAAAGGAATATTAACATGCACTTGCTTAAGAATTTCTAAAAATTTATTAAAGTGCACTTCCTGTTCTTGTTTTTTCTTTAGCCTTCTAGGAAATGGAGGTGGTGGCACATATGCAGGCACTTCAGGTCGCCTCAGGATAGGTGGAGACCTTGGAATTTCTTCTATCTCTTCTATGACTGGCTCCAGCCTTTGTCCTGATGTGCTCGTTGGTGGTTGACCTTGGTTTGGCAGAGACTCCAGTGGAGCACTAGACTCAGTGTTCTCTACTCTCTTTGGTGTTTCTTTGGTGTTGCTCACCAATGGTCTACCACTTCTAAGTTCAATTGCTTGAACTTGCTCTTTACCATCTCTCCTTGGCACTTCAGTGTCAGCAGGGAGTCTACCTTGGGGCCTACTTTTGATTTCATTGGCTAGTTGCCCTATTTGGTTCTCTAGGCTCCTAAGAGTAGCTTGCTGACTTTGTAAAGTGGCATCATTCTTGGCTATGTATTCCTTAATTAAGTTTTCTACAGAAGACCCTACAGGTTGGTTGTATGGTTTTTGGTACATGGATTGGTTATGTTGGGGAGTGAAACCAGGTGTTCCACTCGGTCTTGGTTGGTTAGGATTTTGGTTAGCATTTTGTTGGCCACCCCATGACAGGTTTGGGTGGTTCCTCCAACCAGGATTGTAAGTATTAGAGTAGGGGTTGTACCTGGGCTGTTGTTGGCTTCCCACATAGCAGACTGAGGCTGGATTCCCAGGGCAGTATTCATACGGGTGCCCTTCCCCACAGAATCCACAGATAAGTGTCTCACCTTGACTTGGTTGGGTGCCCATTGACATGGTTGTGGCGGTGTTGACACTTGTTTGGAGATTGGCTTGAGCCATTTGCTTAACTAAGTTGGTCAGGGCATTTATTTGGCTGCTCATTGCACGTAGAGCATCCTTGTCTTGAGCTCTAGTTGGCTCAACTGGATCATCTGACCACCTAAAGTGAGATGCTGAGATCTTCTCCAAGATCTCATAGGCTTCGTTGTAACTCTTGGACAACATGGAGCCTTCAGCAGATGAATTTAAGACTTGTCTAGTGCTGGGGTTGCATCCTTTGAAAAAGACCTCTATTTGGATACACCATGGGATGCCATGGTGTGGACATTTGAGAAGAAGGTCTTTAAACCTTGTCCAAGCTTCGTGAAGAGACTCAGTGTCAGCTTGTTTGAACTTGATTATGTCATCACGAAAGGTAGAATTCCTATCAGGTGGAAAGTATTTGACTAGGAATTTCTCTGCTAAGTCTGTCCAATTACGGACTGATCCTGAGGGTAATGAGTTTAACCACGTTTTGGCTTTGTCCCTCAAAGAGTAAGGGAACAGATAGAGCCTCAAGGCTTCTTGGGAAACTCCAGGAATGATAAAGGTATCACTGACTCCTAAGAAGTTTCTAAGATGGTTGTGGGGGTCATCATTTTCTACTCCAAAGAATTGTCCCACAGTGGACAACATTTGGAACATCACTGGCTTTAACTCGAATGAGTTGGCAGTGATTTCAGGACGGATTATGCTGGGGTTCAGCTCCCCAGGCATAGGTACTAGGTAAGAGAGTATGGCGCTATCCTTATCATTCGCTATTTCGATGGGATTGCGAGTGACAGGCACCGGATTTGGAACTATTCCGTCCATTTCTTCTTGAGACAATTGCGGAGGAATTGCGGTTCCCGCAATTATTGGAGGTATAGAGGGTTAGTTAAAGAGACGTTTCTTGGCTCTATTTCTGGCCCTAAGTAATCTCTCAGGCTCAGGATTGAACTCTAGATCACTACTTGAAGGCTCACTCATAAACTAACCCAACTAGTACCTGCAAAAGAAATGAAACAGATCAGCTTCAATAGACAATAAACTTGGTGTTTCAAACTTAACAAACTTCGTTTTCACTTAAATAAGTCCCCGGCAGCGGCGCCAAAAACTTGTTGCGTGCTCAATGTGTTAAAATAAATAAGCAATAAGATAGAGAGAGCACTCAGAACATGCAAGCATACATGATCTTATAGCAAGTAGTAAGTATTTTTTCATTCGTTTTCCCACAGAGACTTATTATAAGCTATTCATGAAGTGTAAAGTTAAGATAGAATGGGTGGATTTGACGGGGGAGAGTTGGTTTTAAATTGTCTAGATCCCACGGAATATGTAAAGGATAGCAACATAAACAAGAGCAAGTCAAAGTTAAACTCAAAGGAAAAGAGACGAGATTAATAAACGAAGAAGAAAACAGCTAAACAGAATTGTAAACTTAGCAGAATTGCGGAAACAGCAATTCTACCGCAATTTTCCTAACAACGAAAGTGTGTAAAATGGAGAAACAAGGGCTACTAACGACTCCTCTATAGGCATTTTCTCACGATTCTCAAGCATTGGATCAACTCTCTATGCATCAAACTCACTCAATCTCATGTATCGTCTGATTCCATGCATTAGATTCTTTAGTTTACTCATGTCCAAGTAAGGTCTTAAGCATCTTGTTAAAGCAGAAAGTTATGGTTTGTACTAGGAAAACGCCTATTCCTAGGTCATTTTCTGGCTACCTTGAAAGGCTAGCATGAGTGTATGACTCTGAACTCTTACTCCTTCCAGAGGTTAGGAGTTCTTTGGACAAAATGGATGGCCAATCGAAATTGCCCGTGGGATGAAGCTTACATACAATCAATGCTTCGAGAGTTATCCTACATGCTTGGTTCACGTTTTTTAGCCTATAGTATTGTCATTAGCATGCCCCTATGTGACTTAGTTACTCATGGATATAGGGAGAACAGAAAGAAGAGATAAAACAAACATGCTTAGAAGAGAAATATACTGAGAGCAGCAAGGTAAGACAGTGAGTTGCAAAGATAGGAAATGAGAAATGAATACTTGTGCTTTAATTATTTGATTGTTTGAATGAACATAAGAGAAACTTAAAGTAAATAACAGAAAGACAGAACACAACGAAATGGACTGATCTAACTACTAGAAAAGAAACAACAACAATACAAAGCTGGAAAATGGAAATAAAGAGCAGAAAACAGTAAAACAAGCTCGAACGCCTCGTCGCAACTGCCTCGGCTGAAGGATGAGAAAGATCAGCCTTGTTTGGATGAATCCAATCGAGAGAGAAGACGAATCTTCTCTCCTTCCTATCAGATTATCGACTCCAAGCAGCTAAACTTCGCAAACCAACAGACGGCAAAGAAAAACAGGAGAAAAGATGGAGCTGCGAGAAGACTTCTACGCTTTCGGATGATGATTGAACCATCGACTTTGACCCCCTTTTATAGTAATCTGCAGGTGCATTTGGGCCAAGGAGAACCATCCATCTTCAACGTCATACTTCAAAATGGATGGAGGAGAAAGAACGAATCCCTGAAATAATGGAAAATAACAGAAAAGGATCAGTCAACTTACGGATTTCACTTGAAACATTGCGGTTTCAGCAATGTTTCCGCAATGCTGTCGCAATGTAGTTTTTTCATTCTTTTACTTCGGTTTTCAATCCTTTTCTTTCCTTTTGCACACAAGTCCTAATTTAGCTACCTTCTTTTAATTCTCACAAATAAGCATAGGTTTAAGCTAAATCCTATCAAAAACACCTAAGAGTGTGCATCTTTCTAAGCTAAATAAGTCCTAAATAAGTCACTTTTGGAGACATAACAAGCAACATGTAGTTTATACTCTTACGTTAAGGAGTATTACATTTCAAAAGATCTTATCTTCATCACAGTCTTGATCAGATCCTTCGTTTGTAGGATTTGTTAGAATGATGATAGTTTTCTTCACCCTCAAGGAGCCTTCTGTATTTATGAGAACAGATAATTTTCTCTTCATGCGCGAAGGAACACGACTGTGAATCTTCTTGTCGTTATTTACTTCATCAAAGAGTCTTGCCCCAACGATCTTCATCTTTCTTTCTTGTTGATCACTTGTCCCTTTAAGGCGATCAAAAACAGATGTTGAAGGTCCGCCTTTCTTTGATGTAGAAACACTTAACCTATGGAAAGCCGAAGTTCGAGTGGAGGTAGAAGTTAGACAGGAATTTTCTTCTTTTGTCGCGGCCATACTCATCCTTTGGAAGACCGAAGTTCGAGTAGTGGAAGGCTTGATGCGATTGAAGACAGAAGTTCTTTGGTCGACTTATTTTGAGTCGTCGACTTCTTCTGCGTTGATGTAGCATGAAGTCGCAAAGATTTCTTCCTCTTTTTTTATGGGAAGAAAACTTCTTGAGAAGAATTCTTTTAAGGTCACCCGTCGTCGAGGTTGAGAAAAATATTTGTTTTCTCTTCTCTCGTGTTTAGGCTTCCTCGAATTGATTCTTCCTTTCTTCTTTGAAAGCTTATTGTTTCGTTTATCATCTCGAAACATGCAATCTTCTTTCTGGACGGGTCTTTGTCGTCGTATTTTCTGACGAGCCACGACGGTCCAACATTTATCCTCATTTCCGACGACCTCGTGTTTTACCTGAGAAATTTGTTTTGGGGTTTCATGTCCGAACCGAACAATTATTGGTTCGAAGGTCCCAAACTGGATCATACTTTCCTTTTGCTTCTCAAATGAGACCGGAGATAATTGAGCGTCGAAGTTCATTGTTACCGCAGCGTGGTTTGATTGAGCTATTTCATCAAGGTCTAGCTCAATTTTTCCTTCTTTACCTAACCTTAGAATTAACTCCTTTAGGACGAAACATTTTTTCACCGGATGACTGATAACTCGATGATACTTACAATAGTTGGGATCATCGACTTTGTCCATTTCTTCCGGGCGCCTACACTCGGGAAACTCAATCAGTCTTGTTTCCAGTAGTTGCTCTAACATGTCAGGAATGTCACAGTTTGGAAACGGGTAGATTTTTTCTTGTTTTTCTTTTATAGTAAGGCGACGTTTCTCGCCTCCCTTATTTCTTCTTTCTGTCTTGTTTTCCTTTCCTTTTGAGGAAAACCTGAAAGGGTTTGTGCTGACGACCATGGATTCTTCCACGACACTCTTCGTAATTTTTTCAGTGTCGTTTACTTCTTTCTTTATTTTCTTTATATCTGGGATTAAGAGGTCCTTGGTCCCTCTGTTGGCGATACTCAACTCCATATCGTGGGTGCGAGTCGCTAACTCTTCAAATGTGTGGGGCTTTATTCCTTGTAGGATGTAATGAAGTCCCCAATGCATGTCGCTGATGCACATTTCGACAGCGGACACCTTGGTGAGTCGATCCTTGCAGTCGAGACTCAAGAATCTCCAACGGTTGATGAATTCGATGACTGGCTCGCCCATCCTTTGGTTAGCGTGCGAGAGTTCGGACATACTAACTGTTCGCCTCGTACTGTAGAAGCGATTCAAGAAGTCTCTTTCGAACTGTTCCCAACTATCAATTGTCTCGGGCTCCAAATCAGTGTACCAATCAAAGGCATTTCCTTTAAGAGTCCGGACGAATTGCCTAACCAGCAAGTCTCCGCGAGTTCCAGCATTCTCGCACGTTTCGACGAAGTGGGCAATGTGTTGTTTAGGATTGCCCTTCCCATCGAATTGTTGAAATTTTGGCGGCTGGTACCCAATGGGCATTCTCAAGTTGTCGATCCTCTTGGTATACGGTTTAGTATACAAGAGGGAGCTTTGGGTGGGTCCACCGTATTGAGCTCTGATAGTGTTCGTGATCATGTCCTGCAGTTGTTGGACAGACACCAAAGCGACCGACGTTGAGTGATGCGGTTGGTCTTCTTGGATGACATTTTTTTTCTTTGTCATTCCTCCTTGCTGCAGGAGTTAAACTTGTCTCTGCAGCCTCTCGACTTTGCATCTGATTTCTCAAGTTTGCAATCTTGAGGTCTCGTTCTTCAACTGCTTTCATCAGAAAATTTAGTTTCTTTTCCATTTCAGCCATTGCTTCATCGTTAGTGCGTGCGTCTGCCATCATTACAGACATTAGGTTGGAATCAGACACCTTATTTGGTTGATCAGATGAGGGAACAAATTCATCATATAAGAAATTTTCCTGAATGATTATCCCCTCACGCGCAGACTCTGTCATTCTTTCCTCCATAACATTTATTTCAGTCATCATGGCGGATGCTACGTCAGAATCGAGCTCGAACAGAGGGTTACACCTAATAAGAAATTTGTCGCTCGTAGATGCCCCTGACGATGTCATTACTCTACTCACAATTGTGACAAAATCATGTGGACAATCGTGGGGAGTAGAACCCGTGTAGGGGTTGTTCATGACCACGGTTGTTGAAGGAGTTCTGAACGACATAACTTCACTTGTCTTTGAGATGAGGGAAAGAGATGAGAGGTAGAGATGTCCCACTGGGCGTGCCAATCTGTTCACACGAGATTTCGAACGAAGTATGGAAATTCGACACGTGTAAATGCAATTTGAATTTTGTATTTGTATTCGTATGTATTAGTGCGTAGTGGATTACAATCTCTAATGTTTATCCTCTGATTCTTTCTCTCTCAAATGTAACTGTACTCGAGGGCTTCGTAGCTTATTCTCGAGGTTGGATTTGGGTCAGGGCTTTGAAGCTTGTTCTCGATGTTGGGTTTGTTTCGAGGGCTTTGCAGTTTGTTCTCGACGTTGAATTTGGATCGAGGGCTTTGCAGCTTGTTCTCGATGTTGAATTTGGATCGAGGGCTTCGCAGCTTGTTCTCGATGTTGAATTTGGATCGAGGGCTTCGCAACTTGTTCTCGATGTTGAATTTAGATCGAGAGCTTCGCAGCTTGTTTTCGATGTTGAATTTGGATCGAGGGCTTCACAGCTTGTTCTCGATGTTGAAGGATTGTTCAGTCTTCCAAGGATTCAGAGAGTCTTCGTTGTTTGAGAATTCTCTCTGAGCTCTTAGGAGAAGAAATTTTCTGAACCTTGAAAATGAAGAATGAACTCTCTATTTATAGAGTTCTCATGTGTCTGGTGGGTTTGGGCCTGGATCCAATGGGCTTGGGTCCAATGACATTTTGGGTTCAATGGGCTTTTTAGGCTTTGGGCCAAATTGTCATTTAA
Organism: Herpetospermum pedunculosum; assembly: GCA_028017165.1. NCBI lineage: Eukaryota > Viridiplantae > Streptophyta > Magnoliopsida > Cucurbitales > Cucurbitaceae > Herpetospermum > Herpetospermum pedunculosum. The sequence continues at coordinate 53,945,065 of CM051522.1, forward strand.
ATAGCTTTCTGGCCCGATTCGATTTCGAGCCCAATTGCGGTGTGACCGAATTTGCTCGGTCAAGTCTCAAGTCTATCTGATCCACCGGCCGTGATGAAGACACGTGGCGACCGCTGATTGAGCGAAATTTCTCTATCAACAATATTTTTAATTTAGTAAGAATTAAAATGATGATGAAATATAAAGTACATTTTTTGAATGTTAATATAAAATAACTGATAACTTAAATTAATTAATTTTATTTTTTTGAATAAACTTTATTTTATTATTAATCCATGTTTATAGTGAAACAAAATACTCATATTCTTAAGAGAATCACAAAAAAATAAAAACGTACTTTCTTTTTTTTAGTTCAACTTGGAGGTGGGGGATTCGAACCTTAGGCTATCATGGTCGATGACACTTGATTATGCCCGTTGTTAAGACAGACATCATGGTTGAACCAAGATGAAACACCATGATATATCATTTTATTCCCATATTTTATTGCTTTATTTTTTTTCAAAAAAAATTAATTAATGCGGGGTGAGGGGATCAAACACGTGACTTTTTAGTCATTAGTTCAGTTGAGTTATGCTCATGATGATTTCTATCATTTTATTCTCCGAAATATTATTGGGATACATATCAATCTCACACATATTTTATTTAAAGGTATCTACAAATTCTTAAACCAAACGACCTCTAGAAGATCTATCAAAATAGACTTTAAGTCCGACAGTTGGTGATTTTTCTTTGCTTTCTTTTTCATTTTTTTTTTCTTTCAATTCTCCACTTTCCAATTCATGGTTTAAATAACATAAAATTTTATTTCGAAGGTTATTTTTTTGAAAAAAAATCAATACGAGTGTACGATAAATGCAAACTTTTGAAATTATATATATTTTTTTTTTTTTTTTGAGAGTAAGCTCAGTACAAACTATGATAAAGAGACATCACGAAGTACAAAAGACTCAATCTGAGGAGGTACCTCCTCCATCCACACGAAACTCTGACGCAATCTTAGAGCTAACTGCCCTAGATGATGCGCCACCGCATTCCCTTTACGATGAATAAACCTGCAACTACCATTACATAAGAGAAGTAAGCGAGAGCCCACCTCCAAAACAAGCACACCCACTTCCGACAAATCTTTGACCTCCTCCTGGAATAAACGGCATATCCGAGAGGAGTCAGTCTCAAGCACCAGAGGATGTAACCCAGCCTCCCTTGCCAAACGCAAACCTTCAACCACTGCCAGCCCTTCGGCCATTGCCACACTTCGAACATTCGAGAACCACGTCACTGCCGCTAACATAACCGCACCACAAGAATCCTGAACAATCACTCCCACACCAGTAACACCACCCTCCTTAACAAACCCGGCATCCACGTTTACTTTAAACAAACCAGGAGGAGGAGGGCACCATTTAGCCCCAGATCGACCACCTCGAAGAGGAGCCCGAGCACCCCCCCTTTCTCCTGCTTCCCGAAAGACCCTCACGTAGTTCGAAGCCCATCCACCAAGGTCCACCGACGCCTGACACCCTAGTGTCCGAACTCGATTCCGATAGCCCCACACTGCCCACAACAATACACATAGTTCCTCGAACTCGCGCCACCCCAGCTTCGATTGAAGGGACCATAAAAGAGTAGTAGTATCCCCCCCAACCTGCAGCTGCAACAGAAATCCAAACTTCGAAGCCAGCAGGATCCTTCACACAAATTTACAATGCCAGAAAACATGGATGCCCACTTCACCCCCCTTACCACAGAGAACACACATATTAAGAACGTCAATCCCCCTTCTTCCCAAATTATCCACAGTAGGTAGACGGTTCAAACAAAGACGCCAGACAAAAATTCGAATCTTATTCGGTACTCCCATCCCCCATACCCCCTTCCACCACAGCATCCCCCTCTCGGCAGACGCACCAGAGGCCTCCTGTCGTGAAGACTCCACCTGAGCCAAACGGTACCCACTCTTAACCGTGAACACCCCTGACTCCTCAGGATGCCAAATAGCCTGGTCCCCTGTATGCAACCGATCAGTCGGAATCGATAAAATGGCCTTAACTTCTACGGAGCTAAAATGTTGACATAGGCGAGCGTCATCCCACACTCCCGAGCTAGTGAACAGGTCACACACTCGAGTCTCCTATGGCAGAGAAACTGGAGAGAAAATGCGCAAACCAGATTCGGACGGGACCCAATTGGATCCATAAACTCTGACCCTCTCCCCATTTCCGATACGCCAACGAATCCCTGCTTCTAACAGCTCCCGACCACACAACAGACTCCGCCAAATAGCCGACGGCCTGGAACCCAATTGGGCAGAGAAAAGATCAGACTCAGGATAATATCGACCCCTCATAACACGGGCAAAGAACGACGTCGGGCACTGCACTAAACGCCAACATTGTTTCGCAAGTAAAGATCGATTAAAAGACTCCAGATCCCGAAAACCCATACCTCCCAAACACTTCGGTCGACAGAGAGATTTCCAGCTTACCCAATGAACCCGTCGGTCCTCGTCCGAGCCATTCCACCAAAACCGAGCCACCAATCTCTGAATATCAGCCAAAAGCCCTTTAGGCAACCTAAAGCAGTTCATAGAATAACAGGGGATAGCTTGGAGAACAGATTTTATCAAAACCTCTCTCCCACCCACAGAAAAGAACTTTCCCTTCCACCCCTGTAACAAACGCATCACACGCTCTTTAATGTAGTTAAAAGTACCTGACCGATTACGCGGCATGAAAGAAGGGAGGCCCAAGTACTGCCGATGAAAAGGGGTTCTCCCCACTCCGAGAATCTGACAAACACAATCTCGCATGCCCGAATCTGTACTCATGCTAAAAGATATTACTGACTTTTCGAAATTCACCATCTGCCCTGAGGCCTTCTCATAAGCTCGTAGCAGGTCTGCACAGTCACCGCTTCACTAACTTTGGCACGAAAGAAAAGCAAACTGTCATCGGCAAAAAACAAGTGAGATATAGGAACACCCCCACGAGAAAGAGCTAAACCTGAAATAGCCCGTCTTTCCTCAGCTGCAGACAGAAGGTGGGATAAACCTTCAGCACACAATAAGAATAAGTAGGGCGACAAGGGATCGCCTTGCCGCAGCCCCCGATTCGGAGTTAAATCCCCACACCGCATACCATTTATGTTAAAGGAATACCTGACAGAAGAGACACACCGCATAAGTAAACTCACCCATGTAGGAGCAAAGCCCAACTGCAACATCAGACCTTCCAGAAACACCCATTCCACCCTATCGTAAGCTTTGCTCATGTCTAGCTTCAGAGCAGCCCACCCTACCTTCCCCTTCCGCTTGGATTTCAGAGTGTGCAAACACTCATAGCCCAAAATTGCATTATCCACAACACACCTACCCGGGATGAAATCACTCTGGTTGTCGGAGATAAGAGCATTCAGAATGGGCTTCAGCCGGTTAGCCAACACTTTCGACACTAATTTATATGAAACATTACACAACGCAATAGGCCGAAACTCAGAAACCTGACGCGGTCGCTTCACCTTGGGAATTAAAACTAGCAATGTCTCATTCACAGGCCCCGGGGGAAGACCTTCATTCAGAATATTCAAACAACACTGGACTACATCAGCCCCCACAACTGGCCAAGCTGATCGATAGAAAGCTCCTGAAAGCCCGTCTGGCCCAGGAGCCTTATTAGGGTGGATCTGCAAAAGAGCCTGGAGCACCTCTGACTCCTCAAAAGGCCGCAAACGCCGGTTATTCATCTCGGCGGTAACTTAGACCTTTAGTCCTGCCAGAACCCGACTCAAGTCATCCTTTGAGGGTCCTGACGAGGTAAACAGACCCCCAAAAAACTCCACAACTGTGTCAACAATAGCCCTCGGATCCTCATGCCACTGACCGTGGCTATCCTCCAAACCCAAGATGGCATTCGTACAACGGCGCTGCGACGCCCGATGGTGGAACCGGCGCGTATTACGATCTCCCCACTGTAACCAGCTCTCCCTAGCCCGCTGCTTCCAATAAACTTCTTCCTCAATTAGCAAAGACTCTAGGTGAGTCTCTGCAGCCTCCACACTCCCCCGTGCATCCGTTTGATCCAATGCAGCCAAGGACCTCTAAACCCGGGCTGTCGCTACACGAATACGCCGTGGGTACTGCCCCACATGTTGGCATCCCCACTTCTGAAGTCCAGACATACATCTGTCAGTTGTCTCAGCCAGTTCAGCAGTGCCCACCAAAGGAGCCCCCACCGCCCAATTCTCAGTCAACACACTCACAAAGCCCGGCAGTTGCAACCACGCCTCCTCGAAACGTTGTATCTTCCACCCACACCGCCAACCCCTTCCACCTACAGAAAGAAGGGAGAGGATTACCGGCCTGTGGTCAGATCTACTGTAATCCAAATGCTCCACCGAAAACTGAGGGAACAAATCCCGCCATGCCGCTGTACTAAAACAACGATCAATACGCTCACAAATTGTCCTTGGCCTGGCCGGCCATTACACCAGGTAAATGGGTCACCAATAAAGCCCAGATCCACCAAACCACACTCGTCCACCGACTCTCGAAAGCCATTGAGCTCCGCATCTGGCTTCGCCCTTCCCCCCTTCTTTTCTGAATGGTAGAGTAAAGCATTGAAATTCCCCCCAATCAGCCAAGGGGCACACTCACTACCCCGCAACTGGCGTAGGAGAGACCACGTCAAAGATTTCTGCTCTGCCTGGGGGTAGCCATAAAAACCGGTAAACCGCCACTGTTTCCCAAGCCAGCCGACCCACCCATCAATATGATTAGGAGACATCGATAGAAGGCTAAAGTTCACCTCCGGGGACCAAAGGAGTGCTAATCCCCCTCTGCTACCAATACTATACACACACAAACAATTTGGGTAACCCAAACGAAACTTAAAAATCTCAAAACGTGCGCTACGTACCTTTGTTTCTGACAGGAACAAAAGCTGAGGTCGTTTCGATTGCACCACTTTAAGCAATCGCTGGAATGCGCGGTCCGACCCCAAACCCCTCACATTCCAAAACAGAGCATTCATGACGATTGGCGGGGCTGCAGATCAGCCACCGCCAAAACAAAAGGATCTATCGGTGTTGAACGACCATGCTCCCCAGAAACAACAACCCCCTTCGCCTTCTTCCCTGTCTCCTTCACCCGGTCAACCCCATCACCAGACTCCTCACCCCTACCCCGTTTGCCCAGCACCCCAACCCCCTGATTTTCACAACTGGTCACATCACCTAAAACCCTACGAGCTCGGTTTGAAATGATATTTTTAATTTGTTATTTAGGTTAAAATATTTTTTCTAGTCTCTATATTTTATTACTATATTTTATTTTGAATATGGTCATAATTATTTTAAAAAAAATCAATCACACTTCACTAAGTAAATATTAAAAATGGTTGATCATATGTTATCTTATATTCACGAAAATTAGAGGATGAATTAGGTTATCCAAGAAGTTGATTGAAATTCCTCTTCCTCTCATTTAAGGATTCACCAATTTTAAAAATATAATTTAAAGATATTCAAATGTAAGAGATCAAAATAAATATATTAAGAAAAATATTCACATATTTAACTAGTAATTTAAAGAAAAAAATTTCATTCCAGGAAATTTTCAAGTACGTAAGATTGATAGAAACTTAAACATAAAATGTAAGAAGCATTTACGTTTGGACATGTTTACAGTAATAAACTTAATGGTTGAGAAAAGTGGACACCCAAAAGAGAATGTTACAAATGTCTCCAAGATTTTTGACCTTCCCGTGCAGCTCCGACGGTTCCGGCGGTGGCTGTTTGAAGGTATCTAGACATCCATCAACATGGTTCATGATGTAGGTAGTGGCTTGGGCGAGGAGAAAAGAGTCATCCAGATGCAAACAATATTTGCCTAGTTCTATTCCCTACACCGCAAAGTTCAACTTCCGTGAGCACGTCGAATACCGTTTTTTAAGTTGCGGATTTGTCGTCTCCGCCGCCTCCAGCCGCTGCACGTAGCCAAGACATTTGACAGCGCTCGTGTGGGCAATGTTAAGGGTGTTATTTGCCAACTTTAAGGTTAAGGGTGTGTTGCCTTCGAGTTTCAACATGCTCCAACATAAAGAAACGTTTCTGGTTTTCGGGCAAATGCTTGATGCAACATCGTTTGATGGAACAGTATCTGCATTTAAAAGAACGACACTGGACAAAAGAAGAATACAAAATATTACTTGAACATAGTTAAAGACTCCAAGATTGGAATTCAAATTCATTATATTCTTTTTGTCAGTTTTCGTTTCTTTTTCTGTTCCACTATTGTGTTCTTTTTGGAATAGGTATATTTACACATATATATATAGATCAAGTTTGGAGGAATTGTTATTTTTTTTTCCCTAAAAATGTATAGTGGAAATCAATGGACGTGATGAGGAAGTTGCCATGGGAAGAGATTTTCTCGGACAAGCCAAGTGCTAGCGAAGAGGATTCTAAAAATATTTTCTAACATTTTATGTGAGCTGTAATAACTACAATATTTCTTGTTTGTTATTATTTTTACTTTTAACTAAAAATAATTAACAAAAATTAATAATGAGGTAGGTATAATTTATCGCCAACATGAGCATAGCTTAATTTGCATAAAATATGAACGAATGAACAAGAGATTAGATGTTCAAAAAAAAAAAAGTATAACTTTCTCGAGTAAAAAACTTATTATTTTCACTTTTTTAAAATTAATACAATGATAATATTAATTAAAGTAGAAATATATTATTTTTTATAAGCATACATACACAGATATAAGATATAATTTCTCGTCAACTTGAACATAACTTAACTTGCATAAAATATGAACGAATGATTAAGAGATTAGAAGTTGATAAAAAAAGTATAACTTTCTCAATTTAAAAAAATATTATTTTTACTTTTTGTAAGCATAGATACACTTTTTGTATTATTTATTTTATATTACATTTAATTTTTTTTTTTTTTTTTTTTTTTTTTTGCAATATGTGGAGTAGGAGGTTGAAACCTCTCACCTCTTGATATGTGATACACACTTTATGTCAAATGAACTATATTAATTTTGGGTAGCAAAATTACATTGGCTGATAAATGGCAAGAGAGTGTTATTTATTGAAAAAATGACCAAACCAATTTCTAGAATATTTTTAATATTAATCAACTGAATATTATAGATATTATAAATACTCTCACAAAATTTTAGTTAGACTAAACATAACTTGAAGTAGAGTACAAATGAAACGAATAAAAATAACGAAAAACATTCGGAGAGAACAAACTATGTAATTTATTTCATCAATTAGATTCCTACATAATTAATCTGGCAAGCCAAAGATTAGTAGTTATGCATATAATCATAAGCTAAGAAGAATACAAATATATATAAAATAACTTAAACTACACAGTTTAGATTTATTATTATTTTTTTAAGGGAGTTTAGAATCAATTTACTAATTAAACTTACCTAATCTGGATCAATTTTTCCTAATTAATTAAAACTAAAAAAAAATAAAAACTAAAATTGAATGTTATCCAATTTAATTATATAGAAATATATATTTATATTTTAATTATATAGAAATATATATTTTTTTTTTAAAAGTAGATTCAAAGAAATTATAAAAAGTAGATGCTGAGAAATTATTTACATTCAATTAAGTAGGAATTAAAATGATATTTTCAATTTAGTAAGAATTAAAATGATGATGAAATATAAAGTACATTTTTTGAATGTTAATATAAAATAACTGATAACTTAAATTAATTAATTTTATTTTTTTGAATAAACTTTATTTTATTATTAATCTATGTTTATAGTGAAACAAAATACTCATATCTTAACAGAATCACAAAAAATAAAAACGTATATTTTCTTTTTTTTAGTTCAGCTTGGAGGTGGGGGATTCAAACCTTAGGCTATCATGGTCGATGACACTTGATTATGGCCGTTGTTAACACAGACATCATGGTTGAACCAAGATGAAACACCATGATATATCATTTTATTCCCATATTTTATTGCTTTATTTTTTTTCCAAAAAATTTAATTAATGCGGGGTGAGGGGATCAAACACGTGACTTTTTAGTCATTAGTTCAGTTGAGTTATGCTCATGATGATTTCTATCATTTTATTCTCCGAAATCTTATTGGGATACATATTTGTAACGACCCGACTTTGAATGACCTCACTATAGGGTCGTTACTAAGAGCATGACGTCATAAAACTCGATAAATAACTTGAAACTTTATTTTAGAAATAATGAATTCAAAATATAAAGTCTAAAACCGCAAATACATTTAATTTGGGATCCCAGTGAAAACATAAAAAAACAATTAAATAAGTTCCTTCAAGATAAAATTTAAAGCTGAAACTATTTGTTTTAATCTTTAGCAAAAACTGTTGGACTGACTCAATTAATTAATAAAAATAATCAATAAAAAGCGGAAGCTCTGACTCCACGTATCCCATGACAACATCAACCGATCACCTCGTCAAGCACCTGGTGCGTCTTAGTATTACCTGAGAAAAAAAAAGTTTTAGAAAAGAATAAGTATTTTAAATAAAATACTCAGTAAGTAAACCCCACTACTGGGGTCAGGCTATGCAATCACATGCAACATGAACTGACTGAGACTTTAACAGGGACCTGACTGTAATTTTCTGTTATGGCTATATGGGTAAACAATTAACCCAATCCCGCAATAATTCTCACAACTACTCGATATAGTAGACTCCTCTAGAGACTCACCCCTACTGAAGGTTAGTTGGCATCCAGTCAGTGGAGCAAAGCCTCAGTCTACTAGGTACCAACATGACTAGGGGGATGGGTACAATTGTCACTAAATTATCCTGACTGAAAAATGTAGCATGCAATAATGAGGTCCCACAACATACATACTCATCATGTTAAAACATGAAAATTTCAAAACATCATTCATATATTAAATCTCATATGCTCGACATGATAAACGTAACAGGACAATCTCATAATTTCCATCATAATCCTCTATTCTAACATCATACATTATGTATATAACATCCAGCCTCATCTTCACAACCATAACATAAGCTCTCAGAGCCACGTACAGAAATTCATAACATTCACATAAAAATTGAATCAACATATCAACCGCATATACTCAACATCAGACAATTATTCAGCCAATTGTAACAATCAATTAAATCCCAACAAACAATTAGAAAAATTCCCAACCGAGCCCGAAGGTGTACCAGCAGTAAGGTCACTTACCTCAATTGCCTGCCAAAATAATTGTATGTTGGCTTACACAAGCCTTAAATACCAAATCCAAGAAACCTCTACTCCAAAAATCTATCTCTTGACAGGAATCGTTTGAATCCAAAATGATAGAAAATCAAGTCTTACTTTACAAGAAATTAACATTTACAGGGGAATTCTAAAAGGGATTGAAGCTTCGTTACCCACCGAAAACTCGCTACAAAGTCGTTAGTCCTCGCTGGACAGCAAGCATAACGCCTCAAAACTTACAATTTCAGCGCTGGAATGGAATGGGTAATAAATTTTGGGGCTGAACATAACGTAATTGAAACTAGATAAATCGAAAACGAATGAGGTTTTGGTTAGGATCGAAACTCACCTAACAATACGGGGGCGGGTGAAGGAGAGGCGGCGGCGGCGTGCGAAGTAGAACGGCGGCGACGACGGGGGCGTGTGGTGGCTGGAACGGCGGCGTGAAGAGTGGAGCGAGGCGAAGGAGGAGACGGAGCTGAGGGAGAGGGAGGTGAGAGTAGGGGGAGATGAGAGTTGGGGGGGGAAGTGGATTAGAACTGAGAGTTGGGGGGAGGGATATTGGAGATGAGGAGGAGGGATATACAGAGAGGGGGAGGGAGATATGGAAGGAGGGGGAAGGGCTGCGTGGGTCTTCGTGACGCTGAACTTTATTTTTTATTTTTTTATTTTTTAAATAATATTATTATTATTATATTACATTAAATAATAATATTATTATTTTATTATATTATATTATATAATATTATTATTATATTAATAATAATAATATTATTATCATTAATAATTCTAACTTAGTCGAACGACTAACCCTGGCCTATTTTAAGCCCAAATCTTTCTCGAATCTTTCACTTAAATTTATTATTGAGCTCAAAAACAGTAATAATTAAATGAATTTCTCTCACCTGTAGTTCGGGTCGTTACAATAATCTCACACATATTTTAGTTAAAGGTATCTACAAATTCTTAAACCAAACGACCTCTAGAAGATCTATCAAAATAGACTTTAAGTCCGAGGTGATTTTTCTTTGCTTTCTTTTTCATTTTTTTTTCTTTCAATTCTCCACTTTCCAATTCATCGTTTAAATAACATAAAATTTTATTTCGAAGGTTATTTTTTTTGAAAAAAAATCAATACGAGTGTACGATAAATGCAAACTTTTGAAATGATATTTTTAATTTGTTATTTAGGTTGAAATATATTTTCTAGTCTCTATATTTTATTACTATATTTTATTTTGAATATGGTCATAATTATTTTTAAAAAAATCAATCACACTTCACTGAGTAAATATTAAAAATGGTTGATCATATGTTATCTTATATTCACGAAAATTAGAGGATGAATTAGGTTATCCAAGAAGTTGATTGAAATTCCTCATCCTCTCATTTAAGGATTCACCAATTTTAAAAATATAATTTAAAAATATTCAAATGTAAGAGATCAAAATAAATATATTAAGGAAAATATTCACATATTTAACTAGTAATTTAAAGAAAAAAATTTCGTTCCAGGAAATTTTCAAGTACGTAAGATTGATAGAAACTTAAACATAAAATGTAAGAAGCATTTACGTTTGGACATGTTTACACTAATCAACTTAATGGTTGAGAAAAGTGGACACCCAAAAGAGAATGTTACAAATGTCTCCCAGATTTTTGACCTTCCCGTGCAGCTCCGACGGTTCCAGCGGTGGCTGTTTGAAGGTATCTAGACATCCATCAACATGGTTCATGATGTAGGTAGTGGCTTGGGCGAGGAGAAAAGAGTCATCCAGATGCAAACAATATTTGCCTAGTTCTATTCCCTGCACCGCAAAGTTCAACTTCCGTGAGCACGTCGAATACCGTTTTTTAAGTTGCGGATTTGTCGTCTTCGCCGCCTTCAGCCGCTGCACGTAGCCAAGACATTTGACTGCGCTCGTGTGGGCAATGTTAAGGGTGTTATTTTCCAATTTTAAGGTTAAGGGTGTGTTGCCTTCAAGTTTCAACATGCTCCAACATAAAGAAACGTTTCTGGTTTTCGCGCAAATGCTTGATGCAACATCGTTCGATGGAACAGTATCTGCATTTAAAAGAACGACACTGGACAAAAGAAGAATACAAAATATTACTGGAACATAGTTAAAGACTCCAAGATTGGAATTCAAATTCATCATATTCTTTTTGTCAGTTTTCGTTTCTTTTTCTGTTCCACTATTGTGTTCTTTTTGGAATAGGTATATTTACATATATATATATATATAGATCAAGTTTGGAGGAATTGTTATTTTTTTTCCCCTAAAAATGTATAGTGAAAATCAATGGACGTGATGAGGAAGTTGCCATGGGAAGAGATTTTCTCGCACAAGCTAACCTCTAACATTTTATGTGAGCTGTAATAACTACAATATATCTTGTTTGTTATTATTTTTACTTTTAACTAAAAATAATTAATAAAAATTAATAATGAGGTAGGTATAATTTATCGCCAACATGAGCATAGCTTAATTTGCATAAAATATGAACGAATGAACAAGAGATTAGATGTTCATAAAAAAAAAAAAAAAGTATAACTTTCTCAAGTAAAAAACTTATTATTTTCACTTTTTTAAAATTAATACAATCATAATATTAATTAAAGTAGAAATATATCATTTTTTATAAGCATACATACACAGATATAAGATATAATTTCTCGTCAACTTGAACATAACTTAACTTGCATAAAATATGAACGAATGACTAAGAGATTAGAAATTCATAAAAAAAGTATAACTTTCTCAATTTAAAAAAATATTATTTTTACTTTTTTTTGTAAGCATCCATACACTTTTTGTATTAGTTATTTTATATTACATTTAATTTTTTTTTTTTTTTTGCAATATGTGGAGTAGGAGGTTGAAACCTCTGACCTCTTGATATGTGATACACACTTTATGTCAAATGAACTATATTAATTTCGGGTAGCAAAATTACATTGGCTGATAAATGACAAGAGAGTGTTATTTATTGAAAAAATGACCAAACCAATTTCTAGAATATTTTTAATATTAATCAATTGAATATTATAGATATTATAAATACTCTCACAAAATTTTAGTTAGACTAAACATAACTTGAAGTAGAGTACAAATGAAACGAATAAAAATAATGAAAAAGATTTCGAGAGAACAACCTATGGAATTTATTTCATCAATTAGATTCCTACATAATTAATCTGGCAAGCCAACGAATAGTAGTTATGCATATAATCATAAGCGAGGAAGAATACAAATATATATAAAATAACTTAAACCACACAGTTTAGATTTATTATTATTTTTTTAGGGAAGTTTAGAATCAATTTACTAATTAAACTTACCTAATCAGGATCAATTTTCCCTAATTAATTAAAACTAAAAAAAAAAAAAAAACTAATCCTTGAATTGAATGTTATCCAATTTAATTATATAAATATATATATATATATATATATATATTAATTATATAGAAATATATATATTTTTTTTAAAAGTAGATTAAAAAAATTATAAAAAGTAGATCTGAGAAATTATTTAGATTCAATTAATTAAGTAGGAATTAAAATGATATTTTCAATTTAGTAAGAATTAAAATGATGATGAAATATAAAGTACATTTTTTGAATGTTAATATAAAATAACTGATAACTTAAATTAATTAATTTTATTTTTTTGAATAAACTTTATTTTTTTATTAATCCATGTTTATAGTGAAACAAAATACTCATATTCTTAATAGAATCACAAAAAATAAAAACGTATATTTTCTTTTTTTTAGTTCAACTTGAAGGTGGGGGATTCGAACCTTAGGCTATCATGGTCGATGACACTTGATTAGGCTAGTTGTTAACACAGACATCATGGTTGAACCAAGATGAAACACCATGATATATCATTTTATTCCCATATTTTATTTCTTTATTTTTTTTCCAAAAAATTGACTTAATGCGGGGTGAGGGGATCAAACACGTGACTTTTTAGTCATTAGTTCAGTTGAGTTATGCTCATGATGATTTCTATCATTTTATTCTCCGAAATCTTATTGGGATACATATCAATCTCACACATATTTTATTTAAAGGTATCTACAAATTCTTAAACCAAACGACCTCTAGAAGATCTATCAAAATAGACTTTAAGTCCGACAGTTGGTGATTTTTCTTTGCTTTCTTTTTCATTTTTTTTCTTTTTCAATTCTCCACTTTCCAATTCATCGTTTAAATAACATAAAATTTTATTTCGAAGGTTATTTTTTTTGAAAAAAAATCAATACGAGTGTACGATAAATGCAAACTTTTGAAATGATATTTTTATTTTGTTATTTAGGTTGAAATATATTTTCTAGTCTCTATATTTTATTTTGAATATGGTCATAATTATTTTAAAAAAAAATCAATCACACTTCACTGAGTAAATATTAAAAATGGTTGATCATATGTTATCTTATATTCACAAAAATTAGAGGATGAATTAGGTTATCCAAGAAGTTGATTGACATTCCTCCTCCTCTTATTTAAGGATTCACCAATTTTAAAAATATTCAAATGTAAGAGATCAAAATAAATATATTAAGGAAAATATTCACATATTTAACTAGTAATTTAAAGAAAAAAATTTCGTTCAAGTAAAATTTCAAGTACATAAGATTGATAGAAACTTAAACATAAAATGTAAGAAGCATTTACGTTTGAACATGTTTACAGTAATCAACTTAATGGTTGAGAAAAGTGGACACCCAAAAGAGAATGTTACAAATGTCTCCCAGATTTTTGACTTTCCCGTGCAGCTCCGACGGTTCCGGTGGTGGCTGTTTGAAGGTATCTAGACATCCATCAACATGGTTCATGATGTAGGTAGTGGCTTGGGCGAGGAGAAAAGAGTCATCCAGATGCAAACAATATTTGCCTAGTTCTATTCCCTGCACCGCAAAGTTCAACTTCCGTGAGCACGTCGAATACCGTTTTTTAAGTTGCGGATTTGTCGTCTCCGCCGCCTCCAGCCGCTGCACGTAGCCAAGACATTTGACAGCGCTCGTGTGGGCAATGTTAAGGGTGTTATTTGCCAACTTTAAGGTTAAGGGTGTGTTGCCTTCAAGTTTCAACTTGCTCCAACATAAAGAAACGTTTCTGGTTTTCGGGCAAATGCTTGATGCAACATCGTTTGATGGAACAGTATCTGCATTTAAAAGAACGACACTGGACAAAAGAAGAATACAAAATATTACTTGAACATAGTTAAAGACTCCAAGATTGGAATTCAAATTCATCATATTCTTTTTGTCAGTTTTCGTTTCTTTTTCTGTTCCACTATTGTGTTCTTTTTGGAATAGGTATATTTACATATATGTATAGATCAAGTTTGGAGGAGTTGTTATTTTTTTTCCATAAAATGTATAGTGGAAATCAATGGACGTGATGAGGATGTTGCCATGGGAAGAGATTTTCTCGGACAAGCCAACTGCTAGCGAAGAGGATTCTAAAAAGATTTTCTAACATTTTATGTGAGCTGTAATAACTACAATATGTCTTGTTTGTTATTATTTTTACTTTTAACTAAAAATAATTAACAAAAATTAATAATGAGCTAGGTATAATTTATCGCCAATATGAGCATAGCTTAATTTGCATAAAATATGAACGAATGAACAAGAGATTAGATGTTCATAAAAAAAAAAAAAAGTATAACTTTCTCAAGTAAAAAACTTATTATTTTCACTTTTTTAAAATTAATACAATGATAATATTAATTAAAGTAGAAATATATTATTTTTTATAAGCATACATACACAGATATAAGATATAATTTCTCGTCAACTTGAACATAACTTAACTTGCATAAAATATGAACGAATGACTAAGAGATTAGAAGTTCATAAAAAAAAGTATAACTTTCTCAATTTAAAAAAATATTATTTTTACTTTTTTGTAAGCATACATTCACTTTTTGTATTATTTAATTTATATTACATTTATTATTATCTTTTTTTGCAATATGTGGAGTAGGAGGTTGAAACCTCTGACCTCTTGATATGTGATACACACTGTCAAATGAACTATATTAATTTCGGGTAGCAAAATTACATTGGCTGATAAATGGCAAGAGAGTGTTATTTATTGAAAAAATGACCAAACCAATTTCTAGAATATTTTTAATATTAATCAACTGAATATTATAGATATTATAAATACTAACACAAAATTTTAGTTAGACTAAACATAACTTGAAGTAGAGTACAAATGAAACGAAAATAAATAATGAAAAACATTTGGAGAGAACAACCTATGGAATTTATTTCATCAATTAGATTCCTACATATTAATTAATCTGGCAAGCCAACGAATAGTAGTTATGCATATAATCATAAGCCAAGAAGAATACAAATATATATAAAATAACTTAAACTGCACAGTTTAGATTTATTATTATTTTTTTTTAGGGGAGTTTAGAATCAATTTACTAATTAAACTTACCTAATCTAGATCAATTTTCCCTAATTAATTAAAACTGAAGAAAAAAAAAACTAATCCTTGAATTGAATTTATCCAATTTAATTATATAGAAATATATATATTTTTTAATTATATAGAAATATATATTTTTTTTTAAAAGTAGATTCAAAGAAATTATTAAAAGTAGAATATGAGAAATTATTTCCATTCGATTCAGTAAGAATTAAAATTATATTTTCAATTTAGTAAGAATTAAAATGATGCCAAACCGAGCATAGCTCAATTGGCATAAGGTTGTGCCCGTGACTATGAGGTCATGGGTTCAATCCTTGTTTTAATTAAAATACCGTTGACTTATTCTTTGCAAATATAGCATGTTTTTAAAAAATTTTGCAATTTCTATCGCTGATATCTTATGACTGATAGAAGTCTATCAGTGATAGAAACGGGTTTTTTTGCCATATTTGCAAAATATTTTAAAGTTTGCTAAATTTGCAATTAGTTTGGGCCTGATTGCTATTTGTGCAACCAGCCCAATATAAAATACATTTAGAATATTAATATAAAATAACTGATAACTTAAGTTAATTAATTTTTTTTTTTATTAAACTTTATTTTATTACTAATCCATGTTTATAGTGAAACAAAACACTCATATTCTTAAAACAATCACAAAAAAATAAAAATGTATATTTTTTTTTTTAGTTCAACTTGGAGGTGGTGGATTCGAACCTCGGGCTATCATGGTCGAAGACACTTGATTATGCCAGTTCTTAACACAGACATCATGGTTGAACCAAGCTGAAACACCATGATATATAATTTTATTCCCATATTTTATTGCTTTATTTTCTTTCAAAAATATTTAATTAATGCGGGGTGAGGAGATCAAATTACACGTGACTTTTTAGTCATTAGTTCAGTTGAGTTATGCTCATGATGCATGATTTCTATCATTTTATTCTCCGAAATCATATTGTGATACATATCAATCTCACACATATTTTATTTAAAGGTATCTACAAATTCTTAAACCAAATAACCTCTAGAAGATCTATCAAAATAGACTTTAAGTCCAACAGTTGGTGATTTTTTTTTGCTTTCTTTTTCATTTTTTTTTCAATCAATTCTCCACTCTCCAATTCATCGTTTAAATAACATAAAATTTTATTTCGAAGGTTATTTTTTTTGAAAAAAAATCAATATGAGTGTACGATAAATGCAAACTTTTGAAATGATATTTTTAATTTGTTATTTAGGTTGAAATATATTTTCTAGTCTCTATATTTTATTTTGAATATGGTCATAATTATTTTAAAAAAAATCAATTCACACTTCATTGGGTAAATATTCAAAATGGTTGATCATATGTTATCTTATATTCACGAAAATTAGAGGATGAATTAGGCTATCCAAGAAGTTGATTGAAATTCCTCCTCCTCTCATTTAAGGATTCACCAATTTTAAAAATATAATTTAAAAATATTCAAATGTAAGAGATCAAAATAAATATATTAAGGAAAATATTCACATATTTAACTAGTAATTTAAAGAGAAATTTTTCGTTCCAGGAAATTTTCAAGTACGTAAGATTGATAGAAACTTAAACATAAAATGTAAGAAGCATTTACGTTTGGACATGTTTACAGTAATCAACTTAATGGTTGAGAAAAGTGGACACCCAAAAGAGAATGTTACAAATGTCTCCCAGATTTTTGACCTTCCCGTGCAGCTCCGACGGTTCCGGCGGTGGTTTTTTGAAGGTATCTAGACATCCATCAACATGGTTCATGATGTAGGTAGTGGCTTGGGTTAGGAGAAAAGAGTCATCCAGATGCAAACAATATTTGCCTAGTTCTATTCCCTGCACCGCAAAGTTCAACTTCCGTGAGCACGTTGAATACCGTTTTTTAAGTTGCGGATTTGTCGTCTCCGCCGCCTCCAGCTGCTGCACGTAGCCAAGACATTTGACAGCGCTCGTATGGGCAGTGTTAAGGGTGTTATTTGCCAACTTTAAGGTTAAGGGTGTGTTGCCTTCGAGTTTCAACATGCTCCAACATAAAGAAACATTTCTGGTTTTCGGGCAGATGCTTGATGCAACATCGTTTGATGGAGCAGTATCTGTATTTGAAAGAACGACACTGGACAAAAGAAGAATAAAAAATATTACTTGAACATAGTTAAAGACTCCAAGATTGGAATTCAAATTCATCATATTCGTTTTGTCAGCTTTCGTTTCTTTTTCTTTTCCACTATTGTGTTCTTTTTGGAATAGGTATATTTACATATATATATATATATATATAGATCAAGTTTGGAGGAATTGTTATTTTTTTTCCCTAAAAATGTATAGTGGAAATCAATGGACGTGAGGAGGAAGTTGCCATGGGAATAGATTTTCTCGGACAAGCGAACGGCTAGCGAGGAGGATTCTAAAAAGATTTTTTAACATTTTATGTGAGCTGTAATAACTGCAATATGTCTTGTTTGTTATTATTTTTACTTTTAACTAAAAATAATTAACAAAAATTAATAATGACGTAGGTATAATTTATCGCCAACATGAGTATAACTTAATTTGCATAAAATATGAACGAATGAACAAGAAATTGGGTGTTCATAAAAAAAAAGTATAATTTTTTCAAGTAAAAAACTTATTAATTTCACTTTTTTTAAATTAATACAATGATAATATTAATTAAAGTTTAATACAATGATAATATTAATTAAAGTTGAAATATATTGTTTTTATAAGCATACATACACAAATATAAGATATAATTTCTCGTCAACTTGAACATAACTTAACTTGCATAAAATATGAACGAATGACTAAGAGATTAGAAGTTCATAAAAAAAAAAAAAGTATAACTTTCTCAAGTTAAAAAAATATTATTTTTACTTTTTGTAAGCATACATACACCTTTTGTATTATTTATTTTATATTACATTATTATTATTTATTTATTTATTTTTTTTTTTTTTTGCAATATGTGGAGTAGGAGGTTGAAACCTCTGACCTCTTGATATGTGATACACACTTTATGTCAAATGAACTATATTAATTTCGGGTAGCAAAATTACATTGGCTGATAAATGGCAAGAGAGTGTTGTTTATTGAAAAAAATGACCAAACCAATTTCTAGAATTTTTTTAATATTAATCAACTGAATATTATAGATATTATAAATACTAACAACAAATTTTAGTTAGACTAAACATAACTTGAAGTAGAGTACGGATGAAACGAATAAAAATAATGAAAAACATTTGGAGAGAACAATCAAGAGAATTGATTTCATCAATTAGATTCATACATAATTAATCTGACAAGCCAAAGCGAGCATAGCTCAGCTGGCATATGTATGACTTGATGACCAAGAAGTCTGTGGTTCGAATCGAATCCCCCCACCCCCAATGTACTCAAAAAAAAAAAAAAAATAATGTGACAAGCCAATGGATAATTATGCATATAATCATAAGCAAAGAAGAATACAAATATATATAAAATAACTTAAACCCCACAGTTTAGATTTATTATTATTTTTTTTTAAGGGAGTTTAGAATTGAATTTCCTAATTAATTAAAACTAAATAAAAAATAAAAACTAATGAGTGAATTTGTTTTTTTGAAAGGAAAGACTTTATTATATCAAGGAGATAAAAATGCCGCATGGGCTACATTAGTGGTTCTGACTAGTTCAAACGAAGACAATAACCATGAAGGAAAACTAGAAAGCCACAACCATAGAAGATATGGAAAAACCTCTTTGAGCTAACTCGTGGGCCGTTTGGTTACCCTCTCGGCCAACATGAAAGAAACTCAGATGAATGAACTCTGTTCTCAGAACCAAAATGTCATCAATCCAGGTGTGAACCTCCGTCCAAACTTCAAGATCTTCGTTAAGCATTTCAATAAGAGTTAGGGAATCAGAGCACGCCTTTAGATTCTTGAATCCCATTCTAACCGCAAGGTGCAATCCTTCTGTTGGGTTTTATGTCCTAAAACTCGTGGTTTGTAAACAGTCATGTTTGTAAATAAGACATTTAGAATAAAGAGTTATTAGTTTTATTCAGTAAAAGAGTTTTACTGGAATAAAGTGAAACATGTTTAGTTTATCCTATACCAATGACAATCACCCATGGCGAAGTCTGAGTACTTGGACCTCATGTATGACATGAATGTGGATCAGGCTCAATTAGACAGTCAAAACGGTCTATAGTATATGAATAAGGCTGGGTACCTTATCCTGGTAACACTATTGGATACGGCTCGCTTTGTATCGTACAAAATGATGTGATCCGAATCGTTTCACATTGAGATGTGCGAGCGAGGGCGTCCTATGCAATGAGTTTGCATAAGACCGAACCGCGAAATCAAGTCGCTCTCTCTTTATAACACTGTTTACTGAAGAGACCGATTTTTTCATATGATGGCCTAGGTAACTCGATCTTAATCCTGAACTTGCTATGAATTTCTATTTATTCGAGAGTATCCTTTGACTTGTATGGGTGAGAGTGGCCCATTAGCGCCGACTCAATATTCCTACCATCTTGGGGATAAACTCGAATAGGTGGATGGGGACATAGTACAGCAAGATGGAATTCACTCCTAACCCGTTCTTCAGGGTTAGTAGATAGGTTGTTCAATAATAGCTGACTCTAGGGCTTGAGCAATGAGCGTTCACCCTCTCCTGATTAGAGAGGGTTACTGATCTGTTGGTCGGACCACAGATCGATTGTTCATTAAAGGTATTAGTGGTACTTAAGAAACAAAAAGTAATGCAGGGGTTAAACAGTATAAATGACCCGGCTGCGATTACGAACGACCTGTGACGAATCGACATGCCCATGACGATTATATCAAGAGGACATAATATATCTACAGTGAGGAGATTGCAACCCTCAGACTATAGTGGAGTCTCCGAGGGTTAACGAATATTGATTAGTTCGGTTAAAAGAGTTTTGACCGAATAATCCCGTATCGTTGGAGCTCATGATCTGTAGGTCCTTTAGGTTCTCCTGGCTAGCTCGGATAACGCAGTGCAACAATATAAGAGAAAAGAAAAAGAATTTGAATTGTTCATATTCGTTTTTTGGAAGAAGGATGGACATACTTAAATATGATTTAAATATGGGAATGGTCTAAAACATGAATAGGATTCATGTGCAAAAAGTCGGTTTTTAGAAAACCGGGTTTAGTCATATTATTTAATTAATATTTGATATTAAATTAAATAATATTAATTAATTAATAAAATATATATATATATATATATATTTTATTTATTAAAATGTTTAATAAATAAAATATTTATTAATATTTAAAATTAATTAAGAATTAATTTTATTTAAAATAATATATATATTTGGTTAAATAAAAAAGGCATGTAATTGGGAATTGGGGTTTTCGATTGTAAGTTTGAAGAAACTCAACATTTCTTCATCCTTCGTCTCTGTGTTGAGTTTTATAAACTCAGGCTCACAAACTTTATAGTCCCTCGAGCTAAGGTGTGGAACCCTCGTTTTTTAGTCTTTTTTTGTCCCTTTTTCATCTCTCCATTCCTTAAGCTCCTTCTTTTTCTTTCTTTTCTCTTCTTTACGGAGTCCCACAACTCCGTTGCTCGGCGCCGAGAATAACTGGACTACCGGAGGTGGTCCTCGAGGCGTTCGTGAGAAGAGGCCCGAAGAGTTCGTGACGAGGAACGAGCAGTGGAATTTGAAGAAAATTAGAACTACAAGGGTATGTTTTCTAATTTTTCTAATTTTCGTTGTTTGAACATGTTTCTATCTTGTTAAATTGATGATATTAAAGTATCAACGATCCAAAATCGCTTCCGCAGCGTTAGACGCTCCATCAATTGGTATCAGAGCGTATTTTGATCAACTCAATTTGCATCAATTTAAGCTTGGTGGGTATTTTAATATAGAAATTATTTATGAATGGGCGTCTAAAGTGAATATCGGTTTTGGCATCGTTTCTTTTTTAATTTCATTATTTGTAATTGCCCGAGAATGTATGGTCTTTAATGTGTGCTGAAGAGTCTGTATTCTTTTAGAGTCATTAGAGTCCATATAAGTTTCTTTATGAAAGAAGCTCGAGTTTTGAGCTCACCGAAATGTTCGGTGTTAGTTCAAACTCGTTCTGGGCGGATCGATGGGAAGTTTGAAGAGAAATTGGCCGAAGCGTTCGGTGGAGCAAGCTTGTCCAAGGCGGTACGAAGAGTTTGAAGTGTGCTCAAGACTTAGCTTGATCATCAAACTTGTAATAAAATAGTTATTGCTTGCTAGATGCCAAAACCGGTCCACTTTAGTGTGTTTAATTAATTATGCATTGCCTATGTATTTTTAATTAAATCCATGTTTGTATGTGCATAAAGTATGCCATATAGATTTAAAAATCCCACCGTAGGAAGCATGCTCCATGCATTGAAAATATGTTATAAGTGTTATAATATATAGTATGCATATTTAGGAATTCATGAGTATTGATATAAAAGTTATATGAATTCATGAATTAGATGTTGTTAGTTTAATAGAATAATTAGTATAAGTGTTATATTAATTATGAAATTAAACATACAACATAGGTTGCCCTAGTTTTATGCATATTGTATGTTATAAGTGTTATAATGTATAGGATGCATGTTTAATTCATGAGAATTAATATAAGTGTTATATTAATTTATGAATAAGGATTGTATGTTTAGAGTATAATTGATATAAGTGTTATATTAAGTTAAACATTCAACTTGTCCTGCCTTAGTGATGCATGTTTGAGAAGCATGTAGATGTTTGTTGTAGTAAGTCTAAGTTTTTGCAAGTGTTGCAAATATCACATAGACTTTTAAAATCTATAACAAAGATAATGGCATGCTCATTTATGGTTAAATGATTTGGTCTGTTTTATTAGATAAATAGGTCGAAATCTCGTAAATGCTAAGGTTATGAGAAGCTCACCCGGTGAAATCTTGTCTAGGTTGGAGGATTTTGAATTGACAGAACACCTCCTACTTGGGGACGATCTGGTACTTGAGTAAAGTTAACCCGACTTTATGAGCATGTGTGAGAGGTGTGAGGTTAGTAAAGTGTTTATAACCTAGACATCTAAAGTAAAATGTTTGCCTAGATTTAAAGTTTTATAATACTTAGTCGATGTGTTGAGAAGGAATATATGATATATCCCTCTCCTGCTACGCACTCCCTAAAGTTCACAACGTGAGAATTATGTAGGGCCTCATGATGTCATTTGAGGCATCTCCAATCGGGTGGTGTTTGCATCTTTCACTAGCAAGGTGAATGGAGTAAGTATTTATAGTAAGTGGGAGAAGGAAGTACGTCAGTACTTCCTGCGGTCTCCTCCATTGGATTGGATCGTGAGATTCTCATGTTCTGCCTGCAAGGTGCCCTAAGAAGCATCAATCCAGTCAGAGGGTTGGTTCATGGGAGATTGAACATCTCAGTCACCATTTATAGATAAAGAAACATAGGGTCATTCCTAACTCTGACATTCCAGTCGGTTGCGTTGTTGGGGTCGTCCTGTGCATTCTAAAAATGGAGGGTCACACTTACGGGATTTGCTAAGGAGTTAGTAAATCCAGACCGAAAACGATAGCTAAGATGCTATAAGAATATGATTTATTCTGAAGTTAGCATTTAGTCAAGAATGTCTTGATTTAGTAAAGGAGTGCTCGACTACCAGTCGGTAACGGCCATTCTGACCTACTAAAGTATCGTTGCTAGTAAATAAAGAGTTTGGGTACTTTATTTGCTGCTAAACCTTTTAATTGTTTTAAATAGGTTAAAGTCGTTTCACTAATAGATTTACATTCTTTTTCAGCATGTCGAGCTCGTTTATACAGTTGTTAGCTCACGAAAAATTTACGGGACCTGGAAGTCGAACCTGAATACGATTATGGTTCTTGACGACGTAAGGTTTGTCTTAACGGAGGAATACCCTCCTACTCCTGGCTCTAATGCTTCTCGAACGGTTCGAGAGGCATACGATTGCACCACCTTTTAATTGTACCTGCATGCCACACATAATTTTGAGGCAATCTTCTAAATTTGTAGATTCACCGTAAAATAGCTGGTTCATTTCACCACCTACATTTATACGGTGTATCTCTACATTTACCTATCCACCAAGCCTTTTGCAAGCATGTCACACTCAATTATGTGGCGAACCTCTCAAAATTATCCACCAGAAGTTACCAGGAGAGCTTCAGATGTAATAAAATAATGTTGAATGCTTGTGATTTACTGCTTCATAATTAAGACTTGTAATTTCTCATGAACAACTATTTGAGCTTCATCTTTATAAATTCATTCTCCTTTTTCCCATTCTTTGATCTATCTCTTTCCTCGAGTAGAAATTGATTTCAGGACTAAGGATGTTGGTTTTGAGAGCTAGAGAGGTAGTAACTTTGGAAATTATCTCAAGGTCTTAAACGAGTTTTTGCTCGGGGTTAACATCATCGCAAGGAGCGTGGATAAATAAATGATAAGGAATGTGTGCTAGAGTGACATCAGAGTCTGGTTGCACCAAAAAAAAAAAAAAAAAAAAAAAACGAGGATGATGCAATAAAAGTTACATCTTGAAGATGCTGAAAGGTCTCCGCGGTAAATCAATAAGCTGGGGCAAAGCCTTCGCCTTTGCCACATCAGGATAAAGCCTATGTCTGAGTCACGCTGAATCTCGTCTTCGCAACACTGGGGCAAAGCCTACGCCTTTGCCCACGCCTTTGCCACACGTTGGAGCATTATCATAGACTGGGGCAAAGCCCACGTCTTTGCCACATAAGAGCGAAGTCACCATCATCAAACTGGGGCAAAGCCCTCATCTTCGCAACATTGGGGCAAAGTCTACGCCTTTGCTGCTCGGAATCAATATCATCAATACTTGGGCAAAGCCCTCGTCTTTGAAACACTGGGGCAAAGCCCACGTCTTTGCCACAAATAGAGTGAAGCCACCGTCTACAAGTTGGAACACGTTATTGCATCATGTCTCCAAAAAAAAAAAAAAAAAAAAAAAAAAAAAAAAAAAAAAAAAATTGGTGCAATCAATTCATCAAAAACCTACATCTCACAAATCTTGAAGTGTCTCATTTGAACGTCATCAATACTGGGGCAAAGTCTACGCCTTTGCCATACGCTGAATCAAAATCATCAATATTGGGGCAAAGCCCACGTCTTTGCCACAAATAGAGTGAAGTCATTGTCATCAAGTTGGGCATTTTATTGCATCATTCCAAAAAAAAAAAAAAAAAAAAAAAATGCAAAGCTTGTGCAATCAGTAGATCAAGAGGTTACGGGTATCTCCATATTGGGGCAAAGCCTACGTCTTTGCCACGTCGGATCAACTTCTGCATAACTGGGACAAAGCCTACGCCTTTGCCATGCTAGATCAAACATCATCAAAGACCTCGACCTTACTCAAAGAAAAACAAGAATTTCTTAAGAAGCTACTTCTAACTCTCTAAACCTTGTCTGAGGAAATGGAGTCATATCACTCATCTTTCCATCTAACCAATTTCCAATTTCTCACTCAAATGTGAAAAGACATTTTCAATCTCTTATTGTCCAAGAGATCTTCTGAAAGCATGCGCATCTTCCTTCGCATTCCTTCCTTCATTTGTTTACCAAAAAAAAAAAACCGTTCAATATTGACTGACTGTCATCCCGTATTCCAAATCTAAATTCATTGTTTTCTACTCGTACATTCTTGTTCATTACAAGGCTAAGTTATGAAGCAGTTTAATCAGGAGATGTTCAACATTATTAATTACTTTTGATAAGTTCTCTAACCTAGCACATGAGAATCTACCCAACAACTCACATCGTTCGATATGGTTGAGTGATCTAAGACCGACACGTTTATTTCTCTCTCAAGTGAAAGCATTCAAAAAAAAAAAAAAAAAAAAAAAATCAAAAAATCCAAAAAAAAAAAATCCTGATGATGACACCATTATTTTCATTTGATTCTCCGCTAAGTATTGGCTGATAAGATCAATAGACTTAAGCAAGGGTGATCATTTCAATAACACAAAAGTCATTTTTTATTAAGCATTTGTTTTCACAAATCATGCATTCCATCATGTAAGTTGATATCATCATCGTTTCCAAAAAAAACAAAAAGCATTTTCACATATTAGGGCTAATTGGTAGATCATATGATTCGTGCATACACGTGATATTCAATCATTCTTCTACCCTCGACAAGCATGTGCATCAGTATCATGCATACATACTGCATCCATGACGTTCGTCATCTTACTTCTAGCATGCTCATGCATACATGCTGCATTTAGGACATTTAGTTAATGCACATGCAAATATGTTGCATTCTTGATATTCATTACCTTTAACATATTATGCACATGTTGCATTCATGACATTATCCTTAGGATGCATATGCATCAATATCATGCATACATACTGCATTCATGACACCCGTCATCCTACTTCTAGCATGCTCATGCTTATGTGCTACAAATATGACATTTTGTTAATGTACATGCATACATGTTGCATTCAATCATTCATTACCATTAACATATTATGCACACATGTTGCATTCATAAACAATCATCTTCTACCATCAGCATGCATATGCATCATTGCATCATGCTTTCAAAGTCAAATTCTTTGGTCAAGCCAAGCAAATCAAGACATGTCTTCATCAAATTGTCAATTACATTCCCATTTCCCAGAATTAATGAGCATTGTTTCATCCTTGTCATTGCACATCAACGCATACACTCATGTTTTGTGCGACATTCGAGTCACATTTTGCAACTCGCATTTGCGTCATATTCTCATTTGAGGGTCAATTTCATAAAAAAAAAAAAAACAAAAAAAAATCATGCGTTTAGGACTTCTTCATATCCATGAGGGTTTCTAGTGCTTTCCAAAGAGTCTTTTTCAAGTTTTTGTCGGCAACTAAGTTTTGAAATAAAAATCGTTGTCTTTGTTTTGCAGCTAAGTTTTGAAATAAAAACTGCTGTCTTTTGTTCGGCAACTAAGTTTTGAAATAAAAACCGTTGTCTTTTGTTTTGCAGCTAAGTTTTGAAATAAAAACCGTTGTCTTTTGTTCGGCAACTAAGTTTTAAAATAAAAACCGTTGTCTTCTATTTTGCAGCTAAGTTTTGAAATAAAAATCGCTGTCTTTTGTTCGGCAACTAAGTTTTGAAATAAAAATCGCTGTCTTTTGTTCGGCAACTAAGTTTTGAAATAAAAATCGTTGTCTTTTGTTTTGCAGCTAAGTTTTGAAATAAAAACCGCTGTCTTTAGTTCGACAACTAAGTTTTGAAATAAAAACCGTTGTCTTCAGTTTTGCAGTTAAGTTTTGAAATAAAAACCGCTGTCTTTTGTTCGGCAACTAAGTTTTGAAATAAAAACCGTTGTCTTCTGTTTTGCAGCTAAGTTTTGAAATAAAAACCATTGTCTTTTGTTCGGCAACTAAGTTTTGAAATAAAAACCGTTGTCTTTTGTTCGGCAACTAAGTTTTGAAATAAAAACCGTTGTCTTTTGTTTTGCAGCTATGTTTTGAAATAAAAACAGCTGTCTTTTGTTCGGCAACTAAGTTTTGAAATAAAAACCGTTGTCTGTTGTTTTGCAGCTAAGTTTTGAAATAAAAACCGCTGTCTTTTGTTGGCAACTAAGTTTTGAAATAAAAATCGTTGTCTTCTGTTTTGCAGCTAAGTTTTGAAATAAAAACCGCTGTATTTTGTTCGGCAACTAAGTTTTGAAATAAAAACCGTTGTCTTCGGTTTTGCAGCTAAGTTTTGAAATAAAAACCGCTGTCTTTTGTTCAACAACTAAGTTTTGAAATAAAACCCGTTGTCTTTTGTCTTGCAGCTAAGTTTTGAAATAAAAACCGCTGTCTTTTGTTTTGACAACTAAGTTTTGAAATAAAAACCGTTGTCTCTCTCTCTCTCTCTCACACACACACACGCACAAAAAAATCTCACTCAACTTTCAAATTTCTGTTGGTTAAATCAAACCCTATGTCTGTGGTTCCGTCCCGATAGCTGGTCGAAGCCTGGCAAAACCAAGTCCGTTTAAATTCCTGTTGGTTAAATCGAACCCTATGTCTGTGGTTCCGTCCCGGTAGCTGGTCGAAGCCTGGAAAAACCAGGTCCGTTTAAATTTCTGTTGGTTAAATCGAACCCTATGTCTGTGGTTCCGTCCCGGTAGCTGGTCGAAGCTTGGCAAAACCAGGTCCGTTTAAATTTCTGTTGGTTAAATCGAACCCTATGTCTGTGGTTCCGTCCCGGTAGCTGGGCGAAGCCTGGCAAAACCAGGTCCGTTTAAATTCCTGTTGGTTAAATCGAACCCTATGTCTGTGGTTCCGTCCCGATAGCTGGTCGAAGCCTGGCAAAACCAGGTCCGTTTATATGCATACATACCCCCTGCATGTTCAATATATACCCTGCGTTATATACCTAGGTTATATTGTATATGCATGTTAGTTTGTTATTCGTTTCAATTTAATTTTTAAGTTTATTTTCGGAATTACTTACATTAATTTGATCATTTATTCTTCTGTCGCTCCATTTTATCGTCTTCGTTATTTTATGCGCGTTTGTTTAGTTTTAATTTGTAACCCCGGGAGAGATGAAGGACTGTTCCTTTCATCTCGAGGGTATTTTAACATTAATTTGCAACCCCGGGAGAGATGAAGAACTGTTCCTTTCATCTCGAGGGTATTTTAATATTAAATTTTAACCCCGGGAGAGATGAAGGACTGTTCCTCTCATCTCGAGGGTATTTTAACCTTATTGAAATCTCGGGATAAATAGGGTTTTCCTATTTTTGAGGATTAAGGTTACAGCCATTATGCGCTAATTACAAGAACGCCCTTCTTTTTAAAAAAGAGGTTTTCCTTTGATTTCAAATTAAGTTTTCAAAATTGAATTTCGATTTATTTTGATTTCAAAACAAAAAGATTTTTATTTCGAAATTGTTTATTTTCAAAGCAAAAATATTTTAATTTTAATTCAAGTTTTAATCGGATTTCAAATTGAATTTGAAACAAAATGATTTTATTAAATGATTTTTAAAGTTCTATGATCTCGGTATCGAGATTAAGGCGTTAATGGCGAAATTAACAATCTTGCTCACCAAATCAAATTCCGACTTTCTTTAAAGTTAGGATATGATTAGTTGGGACATTGTTTTATTTTTTAATTGTTTATTTTATTCGTTAGGGACCATTTGAAATTAGCTAGATAATTAGGATAAAATGTTTTGGCTACCGTTTTTAAACGGGATGTTGTAGGGTGCTAGCACCTTCCCTACACTCAACCGACCCCCGAACCTCGTCTTTTTACTTCGTACACCGTATTTTTAAGGTGACCAATCACACCCGAAATGATTGGTGGCGACTCCATTTTTTGTGAAAACCCCTGTTTAACAGAAGGTTGTCGGCCGCTCCACGTCGCAAAAACGTTGCGACACTCATGATGATTTCTATCATTTTATTCTCCAAAATCTTATTGGGATACATATCAATCTCACACATATTTTATTTAAAGGTATCTACAAATTCTTAAACCAAACGACCTCTAGAAGATCTATCAAAATAGACTTTAAGTCAGACAGTTGGTGATTTTTCTTTGCATTCTTTTTCATTTTTTTTTTCTTTCAATTCTCCACTTTCCAATTCATCGTTTAAATAACATAAAATTTTATTTCGAAGGTTATTTTTTTTGAAAAAAAATCAATACGAGTGTACGATAAATGCAAACTTTTGAAATGATATTTTGATGGAGCGACATGCGCAGCGGAAAGCGATTTCGGACCGATGATACTCTAATTTCATCAATTTAAAAAATAGAAAACATGCTCAAAGCGACGGAAATAAGAAATTAGAAATACATACCCTTGTAGCTCCAATTTCTTCAAGTCCGCCGGCCGTTCCTCGTCACGAACTCTTCCGACCTCTTTTCACGAACGCCCCGAGGACCACCCCAGGTAGTCCCGCTATCCTCGGCGCCGAGCAACGGAGTTGTGGGACTCCGAAAAAAAAAGAAAAGAGAGAAAGAAGAAGAAGAATGAAAGAACTGATGAGAGGTTTTTTTGCTTACGGAGAACACAGAAGCCAATTGACTTGAAAAACTTAAGTTTTTCAAAATCAATTCAACTACCCAAAAACCCACTCAATTAAGTTAAGTTTAGCCATTTGGCAAGCATGCAAAGTACCACCACATATATATTATTATTATAAATAAAATTAATTCATAATTAATTTTAAATAATAATAAATATTTTATTTATTAAACATTTTAATAAATAATATATATATATATATATATTTAATTAATTAAACTTTTTAATTAATTAATATTATTTAATTCAATATCAAATATTAATTAAATAATATGGCTAAACCCGGTTTTCCGAAAACCGACTTTTTTTGCACATGAATCCTATTCATGTTTTAGATCAATTCCATATTTAAATCACATTTAAATATGTCCATATTTAAATCACATTTAAATATGTCTATATTTAAATCATATTTAAATATGTCCATCCTCTTCCATAAACCGAATTTGAACAATTCAAATTCTTTTTCTTTTAATTTTCTCTTATACTGTTGCACGACGTTATCCGAGCTAGCCAGGAGAACCTAAAGGACCTACAGATCATGAGCTCCAACGATACGAGATTATTCGGTCAAAACTCTTTTAACCCGAATCAATCAACTTTCGTTAACCCCCGGAGACTCCACTATAGTCCGAGGGTTGCACTCTCCTCACTGTAGATATATTATGTCCTCTGATATAACCGTCACTGGCAAGTCGACCCTTCACAGGTTGTTCGTAATCACAGCTGGGTCATTTAAACCGTTTAACCCCTGCATTACGTCTTGTTCCTTAAGTACCACTGACACCTCTAATGAACAATAGATTTGTGGTCCAACCAACAGATCAGTTAACCCTCTCATCACATGAGAGTGTGAGCGCTCATTGTTCAAGTCCCGGAGTCAGCTATTAAGGGAACAACCTATCTACTAACCCTGAAGAGCGGGTTAGGAGTGAACTCCAATCTTGCTGTACTATGTCCCAGCTACCTATTCGACTTTATCCCCAAGATGGTAGGCTTATTGAGTCGGCGCTTATGGGCCACTCTCACCCGTGCAAGTCAAAGGATACTATCGAATAAGCAGGAGTTCATAGCGAGCTCAGGATTGAGATCGAGTTACCTAGGCCATCAATATGTATAATTCGGTCTCATCAGTAAACGGAGTTATAAAGAGAGAGCGACTTAATACGCGGTTCGATCTTGTGTAAACTCTTTACACAGGACGCCCTCACTTCTCACATCTCCATGTGGAACGATTCGGATCACATCGTTCTGTACAATACAAAGTGAGCCGCATCCAATAGTGTTACCAGGATAAGGTACCCAACCTTATCCGTATACTATAGACCGTTTTGACTGACTATTTGAGCCTGATCCACAATCATGTCATACATGAAGCTCAAGTACTCATATTCAGCCAAGGGTGTTTGTCATTGGTATAGGTTAAACCAAACACGTTTCACTTTATTCCAGTAAACTCTTTTACTGAATAAAACTAATAACTCTTTATTCTAAATAGAATATTTACAAACATAACAGTTTACAAACCACGAGTTTTAGGACATAAAACCCAACATATTTTTAATTTGTTATTTAGGTTGAAATATATTTTCTAGTCTCTATATTTTATTACTATATTTTATTTTGAATATGGTCATAATTATTTTAAAAAAAATCAATCACACTTCACTGAGTAAATATTAAAAATGGTTGATCATAAGTTATCCTATATTCACGAAAATTAGAGGATGAATTAGGTTATCCAAGAAGTTGATTGAAATTCCTCCTCCTCTCATTTAAGGATTCACCAATTTTAAAAATATAATTTAAAAATATTCAAATGTAAGAGATCAAAATAAATATATTAAGGAAAATATTCACATATTTAACTAGTAATTTAAAGAAAAAAATTTAGTTCCAGGAAATTTTCAAGTACGTAAGATTGATAGAAACTTAAACATAAAATGTAAGAAGCATTTACGTTTGGACATGTTTACAGTAATCAACTTAATGGTTGAGAAAAGTGGACACCCAAAAGAGAATGTTACAAATGTCTCCCAGATTTTTGACCTTCCCGTGCAGCTCCGACGGTTCCGGCGGTGGCTGTTTGAAGGTATCTAGACATCCATCAACATGGTTCATGATGTAGCTAGTGGCTTGGGCGAGGAGAAAAGAGTCATCCAGATGCATACAATATTTGCCTAGTTCTATTCCCTGCACCGCAAAGTTCAACTTCCGTGAGCACGTCGAATACCGTTTTTTAAGTTGCGGATTTGTCGTCTCCGCCGCCTCCAGCCGCTGCACGTAGCCAAGACATTTGACAGTGCTCGTGTGGGCAATGCTAAGGGTGTTATTTGCCAACTTTAAGGTTAAGGGTTTGTTGTCTTCGAGTTTCAACATGCTCCAACATAAAGAAACGTTTCTGGTTTTCGGGCAAATGCTTGATGCAACATCGTTTGATGGAACAGTATCTGCATTTAAAAGAACGACACAGGACAACAGAAGAATACAAAATATTACTTGATCATAGTTAAAGACTCCAAGATTGGAATTCAAATTCATCATATTCTTTTTGTCAGTTTTCGTTCCTTTTTCTGTTCCACTATTGTGTTCTTTTTGGAATAGGTATATTTACACATATATATATAGATCAAGTTTGGAGGAATTGTTATTTTTTTTTTCCCTAAAAATGTATAGTGGAAATCAATGGACGTGATGAGGAAGTTGCCATGGGAAGAGATTTTCTCGGACAAGCCAACTGCTAGCGAAGAGGATTCTAAAAAGATTTTCTAACATTTTATGTGAAGTGTAATAACTACAATATGTCTTGTTTGTTATTATTTTTACTTTTAACTAAAAATAATTAACAAAAATTAATAATGAGGTAGGTATATATTATCGCCAACATGAGCATAGCTTAATTTGAATAAAATATGAACGAATGAACAAGAGATTAGATGTTCATAAAAAAAAAGTATAACTTTCTCAAGTAAAAAAACTTATTATTTTCACTTTTTTAAAATTAATGCAATCATAATATTAATTAAAGTAGAAATATATTATTTTTTATAAGCATACATACACCGATATAAGATATAATTTCTCGTCAACTTGAACATAACTTAACTTGCATAAAATATGAACGAATGACTAAGAGATTAGAAGTTCATAAAAAAAAGTATAACTTTCTCAATTTAAAAGAATATTATTTTTACTTTTTGTAAGCATACATACACTTTTTGTATTATTTATTTTATATTACATTTAATTTTTTTTTTTTTTTTTTTTTTTTGCAATATGTGGAGTAGGAGGTTGAAACCTCTGACCTCTTGATATGTGATACACTTTATGTCAAATGAACTATATTAATTTCGGGTAGCAAAATTACATTGGCTGATAAATAGTAAGAGAGTGTTATTTATTGAAAAAATGATCAAACCAATTTCTAGAATATTTTTAATATTAATCAACTGAATATTATAGATATTATAAATACTAACACAAAAATTTAGTTAGACTAAACATAACTTGAAGTAGAGTACAAATGAAACAAATAAAAATAATGAAAAACATTCGGAGAGAACAAACTATGTAATTTATTTCATCAATTAGATTCCTACCTAATTAATCTGGTAAGCCAACGAATAGTAGTTATGCATATAATCATAAGCCAAGAAGAATACAAATATATATAAAATAACTTAAACTACACCGTTTAGATTTATTATTATTTTTTTAGGGGAGTTTAGAATCAATTTACTAATTAAACTTACCTAATTTGGACCAATTTTTCCAAATTAATTAAAACTAAAAAAAAAAAACTAATCCTTGAATTGAATGTTATCCAATTTAATTATATAGAAATATATATATATATATATATATATATATATTAATTATATAGAAAAATATATATATTTTTTAAAAGTAGATTCAAAGAAATTATAAAAAGTAGATGCTGAGAAATTATTTACATTCAATTAATTCAGTAGGAATTAAAATGATATTTTCAATTTAGTAAGAATTAGAATGATCCTTTTGCTAAATTAACGCAACTGACGTAAAAAAGCCCTAAGGTTCTGCTCTTCGTCTTCTTCGCGTGAGGCGGCTGCTGGGTTCTGCGGTGGCCTCGTTCGTCCGGCGGTCTCGTCAAGAAGAGGTCTAATGGGGAAGAAGGGCGCCAAAGGGCGTTTGGGGGTAGGTTTTCATGACTCGATTTCAGGTGGGCTTGTGAAGAAATTGATCTCTAGTAAGAGATTGACTGAGGTGAAGAACCATCTGAGGTTGGGCGGCAGCGAGGATTTGGGCTTGCAAGGGGTTGCAGGGGGCGATATGGGTGGGCATCGTCTGAGCGAGCAGCACCTTGTTCCGGAGGAGGGGGGCGGCGACGCTGTTGTCTGCGGCAGTGAGGTTGTTGTTCGGCGTCTGATGGAAGGGGTGGGGCTGGAGAAGCAGGCAGCGGTGGGGACGGCTGCTGTCGGCGGTGAGCAGATGGGGGTGGGGTGTGCTGCAGAGGACGAGGTGTTAATCGTTCATGATGCCTCTGTCCGTTCTGGTTCATTGGAAGATCGGGCTGTCCGTTCCGGTTCTGCTTCAGATCCATCGGTCCAGTTTGGGTCGTTTGCTGGTCGGATTCCTTTGTCTGGTGGAGGGGGTGATCGGTCTATAGGTTTGTCGTCTAGCTCTGATGGGTTAACTGGGTCTGTGAGTAAGTTTACGGTGGATAATCGGTCTAGGGTGGAGTCGGTTCTTGGTCCCTCTTGTCCCTTGGGAGATAATAACGATATTGTGGGTGTGGGTCAGTCCCGAGGTTGTGTGCTGGGGCCTATTGGTCTTTCCAGCTTTGGAGGGGATGGTGGTAATCATGTGGATTCGTCCAAAACTTCGTGGGCTTCTCTGTTTGGTCCAAAGTTGT
Organism: Herpetospermum pedunculosum; assembly: GCA_028017165.1. NCBI lineage: Eukaryota > Viridiplantae > Streptophyta > Magnoliopsida > Cucurbitales > Cucurbitaceae > Herpetospermum > Herpetospermum pedunculosum. The sequence continues at coordinate 53,979,791 of CM051522.1, forward strand.
CTGATGAGGTCCCTATGGTTTACACCCCCTTATAGGTTGTTGATGGCGTGCGTGTTGTTGTGCCCCCTGTAGGTGTCCGTGACGAGGGCGTTGCGTTTTGGCAGTATTCGATTGTTGGTCAGTTTATGGAAGGGCGTTTACCGTATACTGTGTTGTCTCGATTGGTGAGGCAAATTTGGGGTCAAGTTGAGGAACCAGTTATTTCAATGATGGATAATGGTCTGATCATGTTTCGATTTCGTTCTGCGGCTTCTCGTGACTGGGTTCTATCTAATGGTCCGTGGCACATTGGAGGTCGGCCTATTTTGTTACGTCGGTGGACTCCAGGTATTGCTCCTGAAAGCTTTGTTTTTGATTCTGTGCCTATCTGGGTTAAATTGTTTAATGCGCCGTTTGAGATGTGGACTCGTAACGGGTTAGGATCTATTGCTTCGGCTGCTGGTAAGCCTGTTTGTCTGGATCAGACAACGACGGACCGGTCTCGTCTTTCATTTGCTAGGGTTTTGGTGGAGGTCGGTGTGGAAGATGAACTGCCTTCGTTAGTTCCGGTTAAACTGGATGAGGGGAACATTGTGTAGCTCCCAGGCGACCCAGGAGGTGATTGTGGCTCCGGCTTTGGTCCCTGTTGAGGGTTCTGGGAGTCCTCTTGTTGGTCCTTCTGTTGCTTCCTCGTCTTTGCCTGGGGTGGTCTTAGCTCAAGGTCCAGTGGTCCGTACTGCGATTCCAAAGGTCGCTAAGGCTCGTAAGCGGGGTCCAGCTGTAGTTTCGTCTGCGTTCCCGCAAGTGCATGCTTCCCGTGCAGTGGCTTCTTCGAGTGTGTGTCCGACTGTGTCTAACTCATTTGCTGCGCTTGCGTTTGATGATTCTCTATCGATGATAGAGGAAGACAGTCTGTCTTCCCGGCCTGTGAGTTGGGCTGGTAGTTTGGTCACTGTGCTGCCCAATCAGTCTGATGTGGGTCTACACACTATGGCTATTACGGGGGGTGAAGTTTGTGGTGGTATCAGTCGGGACAAGGGTCTAGTGCTATCTAATTACTCTACATCCCATGTCTAGTTGGTGTTCTTGGAATGTGCGGGGATTGAGTGACCCTGTGAAGGGTCGAGCTGTTCGTTCTTTCCTTCAGTCGTCTCAGGTGGGTTTTTGTGGTTTGTTGGAAACTAAAGTTAAAGCTCATCAGTTTCAGTTAGTTTTTCGTAAGTTTGGTGGCGACTGACAGTGTGTGAGTAGTTATGGAGATACTGGTTTGGGTCGTATCTGGGTCATGTGGCGCTCTTCTAGGTTCTCTTTTACCCCTACCGTGATTGGATCTCAGATGATTTGGGGTACTCTTGTGGATTGTTCTTCTTGTGTCTCTGTCCATGTTGCTTGTGTGTATGCGGCGAATTCTGAGTTGGAGAGGAGGTTGTTGTGGGCTGAGATTATTTCTATGTGTCAGTCTTGGACCCTCCCTAGGGTAGTGATGGGTGATTTTAATGCTATCTGAGACTCTTCTGAGTGCTTTGGGGGAAGATTGTTTGCTTCAGAGATGAATGCTTTCGATGGTATGTGCTCTCAAGCGGATTTAGCTGAGCTTCCTGTCACGGGTAGCTGGTATACTTGGACTAATACACCCCTGGGGCCTGCTGATATTATGAAGCGTCTCGATAGAGTTTTAGTTAACTCCAGATGGATGTCTTCTCAGCCTATCTGTGAGGTGCGAGCTCATAGTTGGGGTATTTCGGATCACTGCCCGTTGGTGTTCATTGCTGGGTACCACGCTCCCCGTCAGGCTCCCCCCTTTCGGTACTTTTGCCATTGGGCTGATGATTCCTGGTTCTTAGATATAGTGGCTAGTAGTTGGTCTCAGTTTTCCGATGTTTCTCCTTTGGTTGGTTTCATGAGGAACCTGAAGGCCCTCAAGCATGTCCTTCGTCGTGCTTTTGGTTGTTCCCTGTCGTCTCTCAGTCTGCAGGTGTCTTCAGCCCGTGTTATTATGGAGGAAGCTCAGTTAGCTTTTGTTGAGGATCCTTTATCACCTTCTCTTCAAGCTCTGGCTACTAGCGCTTCTCAGAACTTCTGGGCTCTTGCGCGTAAAGAGGAGGCTTCTCTCAGGCAGAAATCTAGGGTGCAGTGGTTGGCCCTTGGGGATTGTAACTCTAGCTTCTTTCATCGTAGTGTTAAGTCTCGTATTCTCTGCAATAGCATTCAGTCTCTCACTAGTGGGGATGGTCGTATTCTATCTTCTCAGTCTGATATTGCTAAGGAGGTTATAGACTACTTCTGTAGTATTATTGGCACCCAGACGTTTGGCTACCGAGATCTTACTGATCAGTTGGCTTCGATGGTTGATTTTCGTTGGCCTGTGGATTGTGTTGAGGATTTGGTTAAGCATGTTTCTCGTGAGGAGGTCAAACGTGTTCTGTTTGCTATGAGTAGTAGTAAGGCCCCTGGTCCAGATGGTTTCTCTGTGGGGTTCTACAAGGTTTCCTGGAGTGTTGTTGGGGATGACTTTTGTGCTGCGGTGCTCCACTTTTTTTACTCTTGCTTCCTCCCTCCCGGAGTGAATGCTACCACCATTACGCTGGTTAAGAAGAAGGATGTCCCTATTGGTCCTAGCAATTATCGTCCCATCTCGTGTTGTAATGTTGTGTACAAGTGCATATCGAAGATTCTGGCGAATCGATTAGGTTCCTATCTTCCTACTTTTGTAGGTCAGAATCAGTCGGTTTTTGTAAAAGGCCGAAGTATTGTGGGCAACATCCTTTTGTGCCAAGAGTTGGTTGGTGGTTATCATCTCAATAAAGGTCCCCCTCGGTGTGTTTTGAAGGTTGATCTTCAGAAGGCTTATGATTCTGTCCATTGAGATTTTTTGTTTAGCCTTCTGTTAGCTATTGGGACTCCTATTCAGTTTGTCAGCTGGGTTCGTGCTTGTGTTACGTCTCCCTCGTTCTCCTTCCTCATTAATGGTTCTCTGGAAGGTTTCTTCCCGGGTCGACGTGGTCTTCGTCAGGGTGATCCTTTGTCATCCTATTTGTTTGTGATGGCTATGGAGGTTTTGTCTCGGATGTTGAATGATCCCCCTAGGGACTTCTCTTTCCATCAGAAGTGTGAGAAGATCCGTCTTACCCATCTTTGTTTTGCAGATGATTTGATGATCTTTTGTGGGGGGGATGTTACCTCTCTAGCTTTTGTCCAGTCTGTTCTCTTCAAATTTCAGGCGTTGTCTGGGCTTTGTGCTAACTCAGCGAAGAGCTCGGTGTTCTGTGCTGGGGTTCCCCCTTGTGTGGCTGCAGAGTTGGCTGGTTTGTTGGGTTTCTCTCTGGGTTCCTTGCCAGTCCGTTATTTAAGCGTTCCTCTTTTCTCGGGTCGTCTTTCTTATTCGGATTGTAGGCCTCTCATTGAGAAAATTACTGTGCGTATCCAGAGTTGGTCTGCGCGTGCTCTGTCGTATGCTGGCAGGTTGCAGCTTATCCGGTCTGTATTGCAAAGCTTTCAGGTATACTGGGCGAGTGTGTTTGTTTTGCCTAGTCGCGTGGCGGGTGAGATTGAGCGCATTCTTAGGGCGTATCTATGGCGTGGTAGTTCTTCCGGTGGTGGTGGTGCTAAGGTGGCTTGAGAGGACGTTTGTCTTCCTATGTGTGAGGGTGGTCTGGGCATTCGTCGTGTTCGAGCTTGGAATGTGGCTGCTGTCATGAAGCTTCTTTGGCTTCTTTTTGCGCGTGCTGGCTCATTGTGGGTTGCTTGGGTTGATGCTTACATCCTCCGGGGTCGGTCTCTTTTGTCTGTTCGAGTGGCCGCCAGATGGTCGTGGTGTACTCGAGCCATTTTCCACCTCCGTGAGCATTTTCGTCCTCTTGTTCGAGTGGTCATTGGTGATGGAAGGCGTTGTCATGTATGAGAGGATCCCTGGCTTCCTGGAGGTCCTATTACGCAGCGGTTTGAGGTGGGGTTGGTTTGTGATGTGGGAAGTACGCAGCACGCCCTAGTGTCTGATTTCCTCCTCCCTGATGGTTCTTGGCAATGGCCTTGTGTGACTTGGGAAATGGAAGAGTTGTATCCTTAGTTCAGGCAGTAGTCCCCAACTTGGAGCAGCCTGATCGTGTTGTTTGGGACCCTGGCATTTCTGATGTTTTCTCGGTTTCTAGTGCCTGGGAAACTGTGCGTCCTCGTCGGGATTGTGTGGGTTGGGCGAACTTAGTATGGTTTGAGGGTAATATCCCCCGTCACTCCTTTATCGCGTGGTTGGCAGTTCGGGATCGTTTATATACTAGAGTCCGTCTCCATGCTTGGGACCCCTTGACCCCGTTAGGGTGTCTGTTGTGTTCGGCTGATGTGGAAACGAGAGATCATCTGTTCTTTGATTGTCCGTTCAGTGTGCAGGTATGGTCGGGGATTTTACGGTGGGGGCGGTCCTCTCATCGTATAGTTGTTTGGTCTACTGAGCTGATGTGGATTTGTCATATGGGGCGTGGTGCCCTTCGTAGGCGTCATATGTGGAGGCTCGCTTGGTGTGCTGTTGTCTACCATATTTGGAGAGAACGTAATTCCCGTGTTCATGGGTCTAGCCCGCGTTCTCCTCAGTCTGTCCTTCTTAGTGTTCAAGCTGATATGGCTTATAGGTGTGCCTCTTGGTTGGGGGTGTCGTCGCCCTCTTTGTATGTTAGTGTCTCTCCATGGGATCTGTTCTCTTGATGTGTTTGAGAGTCTCTCTTTGCTGAGGTTGTGTGTGCCTTGTCCCCGGGCTGTGGGGTCTCTTTTACTTGTTTCGTAATATATCCCCCTTTAAAAAAAAAAAGAATTAAAATGATGATGAAATATAAAATATAGTTTTTGAATGTTAATATAAAATAACTGATAACTTAAATTAATTAATTTTATTTTTTTGAATAAACTTTATTTGATTATTAATCCATGTTTATAGTGAAACAAAATACTCATATTCTTAAGAGAATCACAAAAAATAAAAACGTATATTTTCTTTTTTTTAGTTCAACTTGGAGGTGGGGGATTCGAACCTTAGGCTATCATGGTTGATGACACTTGATTATGCCCGTTGTTAACACAGAGATCATGGTTGAACCAAGATGAAATACCATGATATATCATTTTATTCCCATATTTTATTGCTTTATTTTTTTTCAAAAAAAATTAATTTATGCGGGGTGAGGGGATCAAACACCTGACTTTTTAGTCATTAGTTCAGTTGAGTTATGCTCATGATGATTTCTATCATTTTATTCTCTGAAATCTTATTGGGATACATATCAATCTCACACATATTTTATTTAAAGGTATCTACAAATTCTTAAACCAAACGACCTCTAGAAGATCTATCAAAATAGACTTTAAGTCCAACAGTTGGTGATTTTTCTTTGCTTTCTTTTTCATTTTTTTTTCTTTCAATTCTCCACTTTCCAATTCATCGTTTAAATAACATAAAATTTTATTTGGAAGGTTATTTTTTTTGAAAAAAAATCAATACGAGTGTACGATAAATGCAAACTTTTGAAATGATATTTTTAATTTGTTATTTAGATTGAAATATATTTTTTAGTCTCAATATTTTATTACTATTGTTCACACAAGATTTCGACGAAAGATAGAGATTCGAACACGTGTAAATGAATTTGAATTGAATTTGTATTGATGTATTGTATGTATCAGTGCGTCGGATTACAATCTCTAATGTTTGATCCTCTGATTCTCTCTCTTAAATGTAACGTGCTCGAGGGCTTTGCAGCTTGTTCTCGAGGTTGAACCTTCAGCTTCGCGTAGCGGTGAAGTCTTCAGGTGTTTGGTCTTCAAGTGACGTTCAGTCTTCAGGATTCAAAGAGTCTTCGCTGTTTTGGAATTCTCTCTGAGGTCTTAGGAGAAGAAATTTTCTGAACCCTGAAAATGAAGAATGAACTCTCTATTTATAGAGTTCTCATGGGCCTGATGGGCTTGGGCCTGGATCCAATGGGCTTGGACCCAATGGGCTTGGTCCAATGGGCTTTTGAATTTTGAGCCCAATGGGCTTGACCTTTGGGCCAAATTGTCTTTTGAATAGCTTTTCTGGCCCGATCCGATTCGAGCCCAATTGCGGTGTGACTGAATTTGCTCGGTCAAGCCTATCTGATCCACCGGCCGTGATGAAGACACGTGGCGACCGCCGATTGACCGAAATTTCTGGGTCAACAAATGCCCCCTTTTTCGAGAGTTACGCACAAGTATGTGTGGGTGAGTCTCGGAAAAGTTAAATTTTGAAATCGAAATGTAGGACACCCCTAATTTCGAATTCGCCTCGACATATCAATTTTATCGAAATATGAAATTTGGTTCATAAATCAATTATTTTGATTGATACATCTTTCTATGCCAATTGACCAAAAAAATATGAATTGGGCTTACAATTTTGATCTTTCTTATTTGGCAGAAGCTTGACTTGAACTTTAGTAGATTCTTGTGTTCTACTTTAATTCCATTTTCGATGTAGAGTAGAGTTTTGGAGTTGCCCAATTGAATTTTGAAAAAGGGTTTGACTTTGAATTTTTTTACTCAATTTCGAGGTGGGATAAAATTTATACTATACCCAAACACAAATTTCGATTTGAGACTTGGATTTGGATATTTATGAATCTACATCTTGCTCGAGAATAAATTTAGGAATATGCCCAAATTTTAATTCTAGGAAAATTTTGGATTTTGCTCGAAATTTAGCTTGAATGAAAATTTGACTTGGTATAATTTTGGGATTCCAATCAATTGACATAAAGTTCGAAAATTTGAACTTAAGCTCATGATTATGGAAGGAAATTTAGAACCTGCCTAAATTTCAAGTTGAATGAAGTATTACAATCTGAACACAAATGAGAACAACAGAGCTTGTTTGGCAAAGTAGAACATGTATAACCTTTGTTTCCCTTGGTCTTGGGCTCAAATCCACCTTTATACATATTTTTAGATAATTTTCTTAAACAGAACTTGGAGATGCGATCGCGCGGCGGAACTTGGAGATGCGATCGCGCAACAGCGAACTTGGAGATGCGATCGCGCAACAGCGAACTTGGAGATGCGATCGCGCAACAGCGAACTTGGAGATGCGATCGCGCAACAGCGAACTTGGAGATGCGATCGCGCAACAGCGAACTTGGAGATGCGATCGCGCAACAGCGAACTTGGAGATGCGATCGCGCAACAGCGAACTTGGAGATGCGATCGCGCAACAGCGAACTTGGAGATGCGATCGCGCAACAGCGAACTTGGAGATGCGATCGCGCAACAGCGAACTTGGAGATGCGATCGCGCAACAGCGAACTTGGAGATGCGATCGCGCAACAGCGAACTTGGAGATGCGATCGCGCAACAGCGAACTTGGAGATGCGATCGCGCAACAGCGAACTTGGAGATGCGATCGCGCAACAGCGAACTTGGAGATGCGATCGCGCAACAGCGAACTTGGAGATGCGATCGCGCAACAGCGAACTTGGAGATGCGATCGCGCAACAGCGAACTTGGAGATGCGATCGCGCAACAGCGAACTTGGAGATGCGATCGCGCAACAGCGAACTTGGAGATGCGATCACGCAACAGCGAACTTGGAGATGCGATCGCGCGGCGGAACTTAACAAACCAACAAACTTGGAGATGCAGCGCAACAGCGAACTTGGAGATGCGATCGCGCGGCGGAACTTGGAGATGCGATCGCAACAACAAACCAACAAACTTGGAGATGCAGCGCAACAACGAACTTGGAGATGCGATCGCGCAACAGCGAACTTGGAGATGCGATCGCGCAACAGCGAACTTGGAGATGCGATCGCGCAACAGCGAACTTGGAGATGCGATCGCGCAACAGCGAACTTGGAGATGCGATCGCGCAACAGCGAACTTGGAGATGCGATCGCGCGGCGGAACTTAACAAACCAACAAACTTGGAGATGCAATCGCGCGGCGGAACTTAACAAACCAACAAACTTGGAGATGCAGCGCAACAGCGAACTTGGAGATGCGATCGCGCGGCGGAACTTGGAGATGCGGTCGCAACAACAAACCAACAAACTTGGAGATGCAGCGCAACAACGAACTTGGAGATGCAGCGCAGCAACAAACTTGGAGATGCAGCGCAACAACAAACTTGGAGATGTCGCGCAACTTGGAGATGCAGCGCAGCAGCGAACTTGGAGATGCAGCGCAACAACGAATTTGAAGATGCAGCGCAGCAGCGAACTTGACGATGATGCAGCGCAACAGCGAACTTGGAGATGCAACTGGAGATGCAGCGCAACAACGAACTTGAAGATGAGATCATGTAAATTTGATTTGGCCTAATAACAAGTCGAATGAAATATTACAATATGAAGTCAAATAGTAACAATGAAGCTTGTTTGGTGTGGTGGAATTGGTACTACCATTGCTTCCTTTGATTTTGAGTTCAAATCAACTTCATACATATTTTGCAAAAAAAAAAAAAAAAAAAATTAAATTCAACTTCATAGAGATGCGGCGACGGGAACATCGATTACTCCTTTATTTTTTTGGTTCAATACATGATGATTTTTTTTTATTGTTGTGACTGAACTTAAAGTATTTATTTTTTCTTTAAGTTGCCTACGTACCCTTGGATGCAAGGGATCAAGTCATAACGTAGTTCAGATTACATGATGAGTGATTTTTTTTTTGGGCCGTTCACCTTTTAAGCTCATGCGGGCCAGGAGCAACATGTAGTTTACTCTTACGTTAAGGAGTATGGCATTTTTTTTTTTATGCATAAAATTTCTTAAGAAATTTGCCGTTGATTGGGCCAATCCTTAATCTATCTTGATCCACAATTTTGTATGCCCCATTTGTGTAGACTTCTTTGACAACATAGGGTCCGTCCCATTTAAGGGTGAATTTGCTCCCCGTGTGTCGCGTTGTGATAATGGGTCTTCGAACTGCAAGTACTAGATCACAAACTTGAAATGATCGAGGCTTCAATTTTTTGTTGAAGGCCTTAGTCATTCGTGCTTGGTAGCATTCCAAGGCTTGTTGAGCATCTAATCTTCTTTCATCAAGTGCTTCCAATTCTTTGAGACGCAATCTTGCATTCTCTTCCGTAGTTAACCCCTCTTGCACCGCCATCCTTAAGGATGGGATTTCTCTTTCCAAAGGGAGTACGGCTTCAACCCCATAGACTAGGGAATAAGGTGTGACTCCCGTAGGAGTGCGGTGGGTAGTTCGGTAAGCCCATAATGCTTCCCCAATCTTTTCTTGCCAGTCTCTTTTTGACTTGGAGACTACTTTCTTCAACAAGTTGCACAATGTCTTGTTGAATGCCTCTGCCAATCCGTTTGCTGGAGCGTTGTACATGGATGACTTGCATTGCTTGAACTTGAATTTCTCACATAAATTGTCCATTAGACTATTGGAAAATTGTCTTCCGTTATCGGTCACAATGCGGTGGGGGATGCCGTAACGGTAAATTATGTGGGTTCGGATGAAATTCACAACAGTTTCCTTCTTTGCCTCCTTTAGCGCAATTGCCTCGGCCCACCTTGAAAAATAATCTGTCCCAGCGAGGATATAAGAATGTCCCGCTGAGGACTTAGGTGTTATTGGACCGACGAGATCAAGCCCCCAGGTTTCAAAGGGCCATGAAGCTATGGTTGGGTGAAGGGGTTCTGGCGGTTGATGTATGAAGTTTGCATGAAATTGACAAGCCTCACATTTCTTTGCATACTCCATCGAGTCTTGAATCATTGTTGGCCAGTGATAACCCATTCTCTTTAACTGAAAATGAAGTTTTGGTCCCGATTGATGAGCACCACAAACCCCTGAGTGCGCTTCCTCTAATGCCTTTATCGATTCTTCTTTTCCTAGGCATCGAAGAAAAAGTCCGTCATAGGAGCGCCGATAAAGGGTTTCCTTGTAGTAGATGAATCGGGCACTTCTTCTTCGTATATCGGCCTTGCGCCGGGACTCTGTGGGAAGCTTTCCATGTTGTAGATAATCAACAATCGGTTGTCGCCAATCCTCTTCCTCAATCACATAGACTGATATTACGTTTGCTTCTTGACTTTCAATTTCAGTTGGCGGTACAACCCATTTTTGACAAATCGGGACGTTCAATACTTCACTTTCTGAGACAGTCAGGGTTGTGGCCAAGTTTGCTAATGCATCTGCCTTTGCATTTTCAGCTCTTGGAATATGCCCTATCGTCATATTGTCAAAGCTCTCTATGAGTTGTCTTGCATAATTAAAGTAAGGTATTAAATCTTGATGCTTCACCTCATATTGGAGCAATAACTAATTAATTACCAGCTTTGAATCTCCGTAGATCTCAATGTAGTTCACTCCCATTTCTATTGCTATTTGAAGACCCATAATGAGTGCTTGATATTCAGCAACATTATTCGAACATACCTCTTCAAATGTGAAGCTATACGGCAACATGTGTTTTTCAGGGGTAATAAATGATGGAGCGTTTTACCGCAGCGGAACGCGATTTCGGACCGATGATACTCTAATTTCATCAATTTAACAAATAGAAAACATGCTCAAAGACGGAAATAAAAAATTAGAAATACATACCCTTGTAGCTCCAATTTCTTCAAGTCCACCGGCCGTTCCTCGTCACGAACTCTTCCGGCCTCTTCTCACGAACGCCTCGAGGACCACCCCAGGTAGTCCCGCTATCCTCGGCGCCGCGCAACGGAGTTGTGGGACTCCGAAACAAGAGAAAAGAAAGGAAAAGAAAAAAGAAGAAGAAGAGGCAAAGGACAGAAGAACTACAAAAGAAAAAAAAACTCTCTTTTTTTTTTAATTCGTATACCCCTGACTTTCAAATTTTGATGAAGAATGAACAATTTTCATTCACTCAAATTCCTCTGCCAACTTCTCCTTTTAAGAGCCCAACTTAATATATATATATATATATATTACAACATAACATATATATGTGTCTTGCTGCATGCAAGACATATATATATATAATTATTATTATTATTAAAAATAATAATAATAATTTTATTTATTAAACTTTTTAATAAATAAAAAATATATATATAATTATTAATTAAACTTTTTAATTAATAAATATTATTTAATTCAATATCAAATATTAATTAAATAATAAGATTAAACCCGGTTTTTCGAAAACCGATTTTTTTAACATATGAATCCTATTCATGTTTTAGGCCAATCCCATATTTAAATCACATTTAAATATGTCCATCCTCCTTCCATAAACCGAATTTGAACAATTCAAATTCTTTTTCTTTTTCCCGAATTTGAACAATTCAAATTCTTTTTCTTTTCTTTTATACTGTTGCACGACGTTATCCGAGCTAGCCAGGAGAACCTAAAGGACCTACAGATCATGAGCTCCAACGATACGAGATTATTCGGTCAAAACTCTTTTAACCCGAATCAATCAACTTTCGTTAACCCCCGGAGACTCCACTATAGTCCGAGGGTTGCACTCTCCTCACTGTAGATATATTGTGTCCTCTTGATATAACCGTCAACGGTAAGTCGATCCTTCACAGGTTGTTCGTAATCACAGCTGGGTCATTTAAACCGTTTAACCCCTGCATTACGTCTTGTTCCTTAAGTACCACTGACACCTCTAATGAACAATAGATCTGTGGTCCAACCATCAGATCAATATAACTCTCTCATCACATGAGAGTGTGAGCTCACATTGTTCAAGCCCCAGAGTCAGCTATTAAGGGAACAACCTATCTACTAACCCTGAAGAGCGGGTTAGGAGTGAATTCCAATCTTGCTGTACTATGTCCCCAGCTACCTATTCGGCTTTATCCCCAAGTTGGTAGGCTTATTGAGCGGGCGTTCCGCCACTCTCACCCGTACAAGTCAAAGGATACTTCCGAATAAGCAGGAGTTCATAGCAAGCTTAGGATTAAGCTCGAGTTACCTAGGCCATCAAAGTGCATAAGTCGGTCTCATCAGTAAACGGAGTTATAAAGAGAGAGCGACTTAATACGCGGTTCGATCTTGTGTAAACTCTTTACACAGGATGCCCTCACTCGCACATCTCCATGTGAAACGATTCGGATCACATCGTTTTGTACAATACAAAGTGAGCCGCATCCAATAGTGTTACCAGGATAAGGTACCCAACCTTATCCGTATACTATAGACCGTTTTGACTGACTACTTGAGTCTGATCCACAATCATGTCATACATGAGGCTCAAGTACTCATATTCAGCCAAGGGTGTTGGTCATTGGTATAGGTTAAACCAAACACGTTTCACTTTATTCCAGTAAACTCTTTTACTGAATAAAACTAATAACTCTTTATTCTAAATAGAATATTTACAAACATAACAGTTTACAAACCACGAGTTTTAGGACATAAAACCCAACAAACTCCCACTTGGACTTAAACGTCTGTGGTGTACATGTTAGGTGGAGAAAACTAATATATCATATATCAGAAGTTTTCTCCCACTGTCCTCTTCAGCAACTCGGAGCCCTAGACTCTTCTAGGTGTCTCTCAAACACTTTAGCCATGAGAGACTTAGTAAACTAATCAGCATGAAGTACTACAAGGCTTTCCATGTGACCATCACATCTCCTCATAGCACTATCTGCGAGCTCAACTTATAAACCTATTGCTGCTTCACAAGCTGCAAATAGACTTAGCTACCAACGAGGAATCAGCAATACAACTCTTGTATTCTACTCCTCTAAGTACAAGGAAAAAACTTTAACCGGAATCCAATCCAATTGGACTAATATTACTGACAGCTCCCACTGCATAGCACATATCGGGTCATGTATCTCAAAAGATACACCTAACCTCCAATATGTAAATGCACTTGGGTGCATCTCGTATCCTCAAGATTTGACGTGTCTCAAGAAACCATTTCCATAGACCATCGAATATTAACAACAACTTGTCAATAAAAGATTTTAGAGACAACACTAGCGATTTGTTCTTGCGACTCAGATCAACCTGAATCCTTAGAACAAACTAAGCCTACCTCCAAATCAACTATTTGGGAATGGGTCGCTAGTTCATGCTTATTGCCAGAAAAGAATCCTACATCATTCTCAATGATTAGGACATTAATTACGGAAACGAACTATGAAAGCTACAACATTGACTAAATCCTTGTCAAACAAAGTTTATCAAATTATTGTTCAAACTTTTGTTCAAAGCCATAAGATTTGATCACTGTATCAAACCTTACAGTTCAGGACGAAGATGCTTTCTCCAATTCATAAATGAATCGAATAAACCTAGCAAACCATTTGCTCTTTGTCCCAAACTATGAATCTTTCTGGTAGAGACTCATAGATACTCAATCAAGATAACAATTCTGCAGAAAAGCTATCTTGACATCCACTTGCCAAATTCTATAAAGATAGAACATGGTAGTGGATAAGAGTCATCTATTTAACTTACGTCTGGCAACAAGAGAAAGAGAGTATACACAATAAACCCTTTCTCTTTGGGACAGTCCCTTTACCAGAAAGTCAAGCCATAAAAGTTTTCACCTTAGTGACTTGGTCTCAATACCATTCATAGATATTTGGCTTTGAGCCATTTGGCCTTGTCTATGTGATTCATTGCCTAATTAAAGACAGTGAATCCTCAATGTTATCATCAAGTATGAGAACTTTGAGTTAAAGACAAGCCAGTGCAACGGATCGGGTTGTCCTACAACCCTCCCACTGCCTTGAGGCTTTCTCAACGGTTGAGAAACTCTAGTTTGATCAACAACCTTTGTTGATATCTACAATAGCTTTCGTTAACTCTGTGAGTCTTAACATGCTAGTTGTGTTCGAGTTTAATAGAACACATCAGTATATATCTTTTGCTAAATGAACTGTTCATTTATAAAACCAAAAGATATAATATACAAGTGTTCAGTTAAAACCAGAAATATAGACAATAATTACATATAACAAATGTTATTATCTCTATACAACAACTACAAAGACTCTCACTAGTTCAGCTGCAACAATATCTCCATATCTCACAGCGAGAAAACGACTGCCAGGAACTAGTTTCCTGTAGAAAAACAAACACGAATAGTGGTTCCTGAAGACATCCAGGTATGACATTCATATCCACTAAACTTGTTTTGACAAATAAATCACATTTATCTTGTCGTTCTTTCTCAGCCTGTTTCTCAGCAAAGTATTTGGAGCAGTTACGCTTCCAATACCCATCTTCAGTACAATGGAAACATTTTCCTTTGTCTGAAGACTTCATCTTGCGAATAGTAGGGGCTTTGCCATTTCTCCTGTTACTCTTCTTCTTCTGAATAATCTCATTACTCAGAGAAGCAGACTTAGGCTTACTCCCTGACGCCAACCTCTCAAGGAATTTCTTTGAAGTGACAACATTTGCCTCATTCTCTATTCCTTTGGAAGTGTACAGAGACTGTTAAGTCTGAAATGACGATGGTAGCAACGTTTACTTCTGCCGCACTAAAGTGGACCATCACGTTAAGGACAAGCTCCCTAACAGAGGTATCCTCCACTATGCGAGAGTTATAAACGAACTTTAGGACTTCATTACGAAGTGATGAGGACTAGTGTCCACCATTGCTTGTAATGAAGACATGATTTCCTTTACGGAAATCATAACCTCATACTACTTGCACAAGGCATCAAATATGCTTGCCAAGATATAGATTTGGGCTTTATCAATAGCTCTAATCCATCCATCGTATGCATCTCGAACACTTCGAGATGCACTCGAGCCAAGAGCTGAAGGACATTCCTCCGTTAAGACAAACCTTAGGTCGTCCAGAACCAGAATCGTATTCAGGTTCGACTTCCAAGTTCCGTATTTCTCTCTGGTTAACTTGTCGTGAGCTAACAACTATATAAACGAGCTCGACATGCCGAAATAGAATGTAAATCTATTAGTGAAACGGTTTTAAACTATTTAAACCAATTAAGAAGTTTAGAAGTAAATAAAGTACCCAAACTCTTTATTTACTCGCAACGATACTTTAGTAAGTCAGAATGGTCGCTGCCGAATGACAGTCGAGTCACTCCTTTACTAAATCAAGACATTCTTGACTAAATGCTAACTCCAGAATAACTCATATTCCTATAGCATCTTAGTTATCGTTTTTGGTCTGGATTTACTAACTCCTTAGCAAATCCCGTAAGTGTGACCCTCCATTTTTAGAACGCACAGAACGGACCCAACATAGCAACCGAATGGAATGTCAGTGTTGGGAATGGCCCTATGTTTCACTATCCATAAATGGTGACTGAGATGTTCGATCTCCCATGCCCTGCCCTCCGAATGGATGGTGCCACTAAGAGCAACCTGCAGGCGGAACATGGGAATCTTACGGTTCAATCCAATAGAGGAGACCACAGGAAGCACCGACGCGCTTCCTTCACCCACTTACTATAGATACTTACTCCATTCACCTTGCTATTGAAAGTTGCAGATACCATCCGAATGGGGTTGCCCTATTGACAACACGAGGCCGAGCAAAATTCTCACGTTGTGAACTTTAGGGAGTGCGTAGCAGGAGAGGGATATATCATATATTCCTTCTCAACACATCTACTAAGCATCGTCCAACGGTTTTTAGGGTAAACTACTCAGGTTTTATCCGGCTAAGAAAATAAAACCTTAAGTCTAGGCAAACTATTTACCTGAGATGTCTAGGTTATAAACACTTTACTAACCTCACACCTCTCACGCATGCTCATAAAGCCTGGTTAACTTTACTCAAGTACCGGATCGTCACCAGGTAGGAGGTGTTCCGTAAACCGTCAGCTTAAATACCTCCAACCTCAAAGAGGATTTCACCGGGTGAGTTTCTCATAACCTTAGCATTTACGAGATAACGACCTATTCATCTAATGAACCAGATCGACTCATTTAACCCTAAATGAACATGCTTCTCTTTGTTATAGATTTTAAAAGTCTAAGTCATTTTTACAACGCTTGCAAAAACTAGATTTTCTATAATAACAAACTTCTATATGCTTCTCAAACATACATTCGCTAAGGCATGGCAAGTTGAATATTTAACTTCATAATCAATATAACACTTATATCGATTATGCTCTTTAAACATACAACTCCTAATTCATAAATTAATATAACACTTATATCAATTTTTAATGAATTAAGCATGCATCCTATACATTATAACAATTATAACATACAATATGCATAATACAAATGTTGGATGTTTTAATTTCATAATTAATATAACACTTATATTAATTATTCTATTAAGTAAACAACATCAAATTCATGAATTAATATAACTCTTATATTAATACTCATGAATTAAACATGCATATACATTACAACACTTATAATATACAATATGCATAAAACTAGGATAACTAATGTTGTAAGTTCAATTTCATAATTAATATAACGCTTATATCAATTTCTCTATTAAACTAACAACATTCAATTCATGAATTAATATAACTTTTATATTAATTCTTATGAATTCCTAAATATGCATACTATATATTATAACACTTATAACATATTTACTATGCATGGAGCATGCTTCCTACAGTGGGATTTTAAATCTATATGGCATACGTTATGCACATACAAACATGGATTTTAATTAAAACATACATTCACAATGCATAATTAATTAAACACACTAAAGTGGATCGATTTTGGCATTTAGCAAGCAATAACTAATTTATTACAAGCTTGAACAACAAGCTACGTCTTGAGCGGACTTCGAACTCTTCGCACCGCCTTTGACCAACTTGCTTCCTCCGAACGCTTCGGCCAATTTCTCTTTGAATTCCTCCTCGTATTGCCTAGAACGAGTTTGAACTTATACCGAACATTTTGGCAAGTTCTAAACTCAAGCTTCTTTCACAAAGAAACCTATATGGACTCTAATGACTCTAAAAATACAGACTCTTCAGCACGCATTAAAGCCCATACATTCTCGGGCAATTACAAATAATGAAATTCAAATAGAAACTATGCCAAAATCGATATTCACTTTAGACGCCAATTCAGAAACAATTTCTAAATTAAAATACCCACCAACTTAAATTGATGCAAATTGAGTTAATCACAAAATCGTTCTGATACCAATTGATGGAGCGTTTTACCGCAGCGGAACGCGATTTCGGACCGATGATACTCTAATTTCATCAATTTAACAAATAGAAAACATGCTCAAAGACGGAAATAAGAAATTAGAAATACATACCCTTGTAGCTCCAATTTCTTCAAGTCCGACGGCCGTTCCTCGTCACGAACTCTTCCGGCCTCTTCTCACGAACGCCTCGAGGACCACCCCAGGTAGTCCCGCTATCCTCGGCGTCGCGCAACGGAGTTGTGGGACTCCGAAACAAGAGAAAAGAAAGGAAAAGAAAAAAGAAGAAGAAGAGGCAAAGGACAGAAGAACTACAAAAGAAAAAAAAAACTCTTTTTTTTTTTTTAATTCGTATACCCCTGACTTTCAAATTTTGATGAAGAATGAACAATTTTCATTCACTCAAATTCCTCTGCCAACTTCTCCTTTTAAGAGCCCAACTTAATCTATATATATATATTACAACATAACATATATATGTGTCTTGCTGCATGCAAGACACATATATATATATATATATATATATATAATTATTATTATTATTAAAAATAATAATAATAATTTTATTTATTAAACTTTTTAATAAATAAAAAATATATATATATAATTATTAATTAAACTTTTTAATTAATAAATATTATTTAATTCAATATCAAATATTAATTAAATAATAAGATTAAACCCGGTTTTTCGAAAATCGATTTTTTTAACACATGAATCCTATTCATGTTTTAGGCCAATCCCATATTTAAATCACATTTAAATATGTCCATCCTCCTTCCATAAACCGAATTTGAACAATTCAAACTCTTTTTCTTTTTCCCGAATTTGAACAATTCAAATTCTTTTTCTTTTCTTTTATACTGTTGCACGACGTTATCCGAGCTAGCCAGGAGAACCTAAAGGACCTACAGATCATGAGCTCCAACGATACGAGATTATTCGGTCAAAACTCTTTTAACCCGAATCAATCAACTTTCGTTAACCCCCGGAGACTCCACTATATTCCGAGGGTTGCACTCTCCTCACTGTAGATATATTGTGTCCTCTTGATATAACCGTCAACGGTAAGTCGATCCTTCACAGGTTGTTCGTAATCACAGCTGGGTCATTTAAACCGTTTAACCCCTGCATTACGTCTTGTTCCTTAAGTACCACTGACACCTCTAATGAACAATAGATCTGTGGTCCAACCATCAGATCAATATAACTCTCTCATCACATGAGAGTGTGAGCTCACATTGTTCAAGCCCCAGAGTCAGCTATTAAGGGAACAACCTATCTACTAACCCTGAAGAGCGGGTTAGGAGTGAATTCCAATCTTGTTGTACTATGTCCCCAGCTACCTATTCGGCTTTATCCCCAAGTTGGTAGGCTTATTGAGCGGGCGTTCCGCCACTCTCACCCGTACAAGTCAAAGGATACTTCCGAATAAGCAGGAGTTCATAGCAAGCTCAGGATTAAGCTCGAGTTACCTAGGCCATCAAAGTGTATAAGTCAGTCTCATCAGTAAACGGAGTTATAAAGAGAGAGCGACTTAATACGCGGTTCGATCTTGTGTAAACTCTTTACACAGGATGCCCTCACTCGCACATCTCCATGTGAAACGATTCGGATCACATCGTTTTGTACAATACAAAGTGAGCCGCATCCAATAGTGTTACCAGGATAAGGTACCCAGCCTTATCCGTATACTATAGACCATTTTGACTGACTACTTGAGTCTGATCCACAATCATGTCATACATGAGGCTCAAGTACTCATATTCAGCCAAGGGTGTTGGTCATTGGTATAGGTTAAACCAAACACGTTTCACTTTATTCCAGTAAACTCTTTTACTGAATAAAACTAATAACTCTTTATTCTAAATAGAATATTTAGAAACATAACAGTTTACAAACCACGAGTTTTAGGACATAAAACCCAACAATAAATACTATCCCCGCTCCTGCGCCATATCTTCGAGCTGCACCGTCGAAATACATAATCCAAGGTTCAGCAATTTCAACGTAGAAGATTTCTTCGTCGGGCAGGTCGTCAGATAATTTCCAATCTGACGGCACTGGATGGTCTGCCGAGAAATCAGCCAAGGCTTGTCCCTTCACCGCCTTTTGCAGAACATAAACAATATCATACTGTTGCAGTAAGATTGCCCACTTTGCCAACCGACCTGAGATAATTGGTCTAGACAGAACATACTTGATTGGGTCAGCCTTAGCCACCAAATGCACTGTGAATGCCTGCATATAATGCCTCAACTTGTCAATGGCGAAGAAGAGCGATAGACACATTTTCTCAATGGGTGAATAATTCAGCTCTGCCCCATTGAGAGTTCTACTTAAGTAGTAGAGGGCACATTCTTTACCCTTCTCGCTTTCTTGTGCAAGCAATGCCCCAAGCGACCTTTCTTGCGCTGTAATATAAAGTATCAATGGTTTTCCTGCTACGGGGGCGCCCAAGACAGAAGGGTTAAGCAAATATTGCTTTATGTTGTTAAAGGCATTTTGACATGCTTCATCCCACTCAAAGGTCATGTCTTTTCTCATCAATCTCTGAAATGGTTGGCATCGGCCTGCTAGATTGGAGATGAACCTCCTGATATAAGCAAGTCGTCCTTGGAGACTTCTTAGTTCATGCAAGTTTCGCGGCTCTGGCATTTTTTGAATGGCGTCTATCTTGGATTGATCAATCTCGATCCCTCGATGCTTGACGACGAAACCAAGGAACTTCCCTGAAGTTACGCCGAATGCACATTTGAGAGGGTTCATCTTCAGTTGGTATTTCCTTAGACGCTCAAAAACCACCTTAAGATCCTCCAAGTGATTTTGTCTCTTTTTAGTCTTGACCACGAGATCGTCGACGTAGCACTCGACATGTTTATGCAGCATATCATCGAAGATTTTCTGCATGGCACGTTGATAAGTAGCGCCGACGTTCTTTAATCCGAAGGGCATTACCTTGTAACAGTATATCCCTTTTGGAGTTCGGAACGCTGTCATCTCCTCATCATTGAGGTCCATTCGAATCTGGTTGTACCCCGATGATCCATCCATGAAAGACAAAGCTTCATGCCCGGTGGTAGCATCAACCATGAGTTCAGTGATGGGCAATGGGAAGTCGTCTTTCGGACATGCACTATTCAGATCGCGAAAGTCAACACATACCCGTAATTGTCCGTTTTTCTTTCTGACGGGGACAATGTTTGCTATCCATGTCGGGTAGTTTACTTCGCGAATGAACCCTGCTTCAATTAGGTTGTTAACCTCATTTTCAATTTGGGGGATGAGCTCTGGCCTGAAACGTCGTTGAGCTTGTTTGACTGGTCGATACCCATGTTCAATAGCGAGATGATGTACTTCGACTTTTGGATCAAGTCCCGGCATCTCTTTATACGACCAAGCAAAGACATCTTTATACGCAATGAGCAAACTCAAGTACTCGCACTCCTCTTCACCGGAAAGTGATGCGCTTATAAAGGTTGGACGTGGTTCTTCCGTCGTACCCAGATTAACTTCTTTTAATTCATCAACTGTTGGTTGACTCCCATCTTCGAGTGGTAGTGGAGCCTCTTCAACATCCTCTTCAGATATCTCGGCCTCCGTTTCTTCCTCGACAGTAATATGATGACAAAAGGCTTCATCCCCATTCTCTGCACGTTTGCTCGCAGGGTTGGTGATGATGACATTGCGTCGTTTAACCTTTAATGCACCATCTGTATTCACGGTAACAAAAGTTTTTCTTTTCATCCGTGAGGGGACAATACTGCGGATTTCTTCATCGCTTTTTGTTTTGCTAGACTCTTTATTGTTCAAAGTCTCTGGAGCCTCTTCGTGTCGGAGGCGATCGAACATGGAAGTGGATGAAAGTTTCTTATCTCTCTTTGTGGTCACGCTTAATCTTTGCAACGCTGACGTTCGTGAGAGAGATTTCTCGGACAACGTATTTTCTTTCTCCTCTGTCGGCTTACTCAACCTTTGAAATGCTGACTTCCGTAAGAGGGGTTTAGCGGACGGTGTGTTTTCCTTCTCATCTGATGGCTTACTCAACCTTTGAAAAGCTGATTGCCGTGAGAGAGGTTCAGTGGACGTCGTGTTTTCTTTCTCATCTGATGGCTTACTCAACCTTTGAAAGACGGAAGATCTGATGGGATGAGGTGTTGAGTGCGAACTGTCTTCTTCTGTCACAGCCGCTTTCAATCGCTGGAAGGCTGAAGCGCGCGTAGCCGGCGGCTTGATGCGCTTAAAGATAGAGATCCTTGGCTTGACAGCTTCCTCTTCTTTTGAGTTGTGTGCCTCTTTGGTCGTTATGTTATTACTGTTGACCACTCTCTCTTTCCCTTTTCGGGTTATACGGACTGGTTCAGGCGACTTATATCCAAGCCCCTTTCTTGATGCCGATATAGAATATCCCTCCTTTAGAAGCTTCTTTTGTGTCGAAGAAAGCTCTGACCTGCCTTCGAGGATTTTCAGGCCCTTGAACTCAGTGTGAGTTGTGAAGTCATATCCTGCCTTTGCTAGCAGTTTATATGCCTTGGGATCGTATCCTTCTTTCGTTCGTTTCTCAGGCAGGACCATCCCTTTCTGAGTCTCTTTGGACTTTGTGACCTCTTGTTTTGTTATCCTCGTAAGAGGGGTGACAAAACTTTCTTTCAGGATCTTAATGTCACCAACTTTTAAACCTTTCGTGCATTCCGCAAATGGCGATTCACCCTTCTTACGCCGGGACAAAGGGACGTAGCGTAAAACAGGAGGGTTAGACACTTTTTCGTCTTTCAAGGCCTTAGCCTTTGTAGGGCTGGCAGATGTCTTGCTTTCTTGAAAACTGGAAACGTTCTCTTCTTTGATAGATTCTTTTCCCGCGTCAATTTTTTGTTTCACGCTGAGTTTATCATCCCTGTTGATCAGAGGAATTTCTATCGGCATTATTTCCCCGACGTTGCCATCATTTATGTAAAATTTGGCGTCCGCAAAGTGAGACTCGGCCTCTGAAAATGGTTTAGTGTCTGCCTCAACCTTTTTTACACCATCTTGATAAAATTTGAAGCATTGATGCAAGGTGGAAGTTATTACCCCATTTCCATGAATCCAAGGGCGACCCAACAATATTTTATAGGTAGTCCTGGAGTCTATGACATGAAATAAGGTATGTGCTTTTAAGTCTCCGATGATGAGCTGTAGGCGAATCATGCCAATCGCTCGTTGTCCTCCCTGATTGAAACCCTGGATTACCAGCTTGCTACTTGATAGCTCTTCCATCAGGATGCCAATCTCCTTCATGACTGATTTCGGCATTATGTTGACGGTCGATCCATCATCAATGAGGATTCGACCGACCCTCTGTTCTCGAATGTATCCTGAGACAAACAAAGGTCTATTGTGAGGTTTTGACCCCAACATCAAATCATCATAGGTGAAGCTTATGGACATGCAATCAGACGCGCATGCATGTGCTGTAGAGGTTGAAGGTTCTGAAACATTAGAGTCCTTCAACGTGTTGACGTGAGCGGTTTTGTCCATTTGAGGCAAATCTACTACATTGAGGGAAGGTGTATCGTCAAGCTTTATTACCAACTCCGTTGAACTTGGAGTGGCGTTGTCATCCTCGATTGCCACAACGACATGGCACGTAGCAACTTCAACTATTTCTTCCTGCTTCTCATTAAAGAATCCCTTGGGGAAAAATTCCCGTAGGGTCATAGGATGTTGGGGTCGAGGGAGGTCTTTGTTTTCCTCCACGACAAGTTTTGGCCTTCTCATACTCTTTCTTCCTTTTCTCTTTGGAAGTTTGCTTTTTCGCCTATACTCTCGAAGTAGGCGGGCTTCTTTCTGAACAGGTCTCTGTCGCCGCATTTTCCGACGAGTTACGACGGTCCATCCTTCATCCTCATCCCCAACGGGTTCGGGTTTCACCCGCGAAGTCTCCTGTAGGATTTCATGTTCGTATCGAACGATTACAGGTTCGCAAGTCCCGAACTGGATCAAACTCTCCTCTTGCTTCTTAGGAGAGACAAGAGATAATTGAACGCCGGAGTTCAATGTTACGGCGGCGTGATTTGCTTGAGCTATCTCGTCGAGATCCAGCTCAATCTTCTTTTCACTAGCTAACTTCATGATTAGCTCTTTCAGGACGAAACATTTGCCTACAGGATGACTGACGACCCAGTGATATTTGCAGTAGTTAGGATCATTTACCTTTCCTAACTCCTCCGGTCGCTTGCACTCTAGCAGTTGGATGAGTTGCGTTTCCAGCAATTGCTCTAACATATCGGGAATGTCAGAGTCTGGAAACGGGTAGATCTTTTCTTGTCTTTCTTTCAACGTAAGGCGACGTCTTTCGCCTTTGTCATTTTTTGCTTCCGTTTTGTTTTCCTTTGCTTTGGAGGAAAACCTTAAAGGGGCCGTGTTGACGACCATGGATTCTTTCACGACATTCTTCGTGATCTTCCCAACGCTCTTCATTTCTGTCTTTGTTTTCTTTACGTCGGGGATTAAGAGGTCTTTGTTTCCTCTATTGGCAATACTCAACTCCATATCATGGGCGCGAGTTGCCAACTCCTCGAATGTTTGGGGCTTTATCCCTTGCAGGATGTAGTGAAGTCCCCAATGTATGCCGCCGATGCACATCTCGACAGCAGACACTTCCGTGAGTCGGTCCTTGCAGTCAAGACTCAACGATCTCCAGCGGTTAATGAAGTCGACGACAGGCTCGCCCATTCTTTGGCTAGCATGCGAGAGTTCAGACATGCTGACTGTTCGCCTCGTGCTGTAGAAGCGATTCAGGAAGTCTCTTTCAAACTGCTCCCAACTGTCGATCGTCTCGGGTTCCAAGTCGGTGTACCAGTCAAAGGCGTTTCCTTTCAAAGTTCGGACGAATTGCCTAACCAGCAAGTCTCCGCGAGTTCCAGCATTCTCGCATGTTTCGACGAAGTGGGCAATGTGTTGCTTAGGATTGCCCTTCCCATCGAATTGTTGAAACTTTGGCGGCTGATACCCAATGAGCATTCTTAAGTTGTCGATCCTCTTGGAATACGGTTTGGTATACAAGAGGGTGCTTTGGGCTGGTCCACCGTACTGGACTCGGATGGTGTTGGTAATCATGTCCTGCAGTTGTTGGACAGATAAGGAAGCGACTGACGTCGAGTGTTGCGCTTGGTCTTCCTCGATGACCATTTTTTCTTTGTCATTCTTTCTGGCCGCAGGAGTTAGGCTTGACTCCGCGACCTCACGGCTCTGCATCTGACTCCTCAGTTGGGCAACCTCGAAGTCTTTATCCTCGACTGCTTTCATCAGGAAGCTAATTTTCTTTTCCATCGCTTCGTCGTTAGTACGCGCATCCGCCATCATTACAGATACGTTGGAGTCAGACACCTTCTCCGGCTGATCAGAGGAGGGAACAACCTCATCGAACAAAGGATTGTCCTTGATGATTATCCCAACCTGCTCGGACTCCGTCAGTCGTTTGTATATTTTGCGCACTATGGCCGGAGTGTGTTCGTCCGTCCGCGAGACTTCTTTGATGACGCGACTGCGGGTGGTAGGTCCCCTGTAAGGGCTGTTGGAACTGACAGCCTGGAACGTTGTTTTCTTTGACGCCATTGTTAATTTTTTGTTGAGAGAGAGAGATGAAAGGTAGAGAGATCCCACTGGGCGTGCCAATCTGTTCACACGAGATTTCGACGAAAGATAGAGATTCGAACACGTGTAAATGAATTTGAATTGAATTTGTATTGATGTATTGTATGTATCAGTGCGTCGGATTACAATCTCTAATGTTTGATCCTCTGATTCTCTCTCTTAAATGTAACGTGCTCGAGGGCTTTGCAGCTTGTTCTCGAGGTTGAACCTTCAGCTTCGCGTAGCGGTGAAGTCTTCAGGTGTTTGGTCTTCAAGTGACGTTCAGTCTTCAGGATTCAAAGAGTCTTCGCTGTTTTGGAATTCTCTCTGAGTTCTTAGGAGAAGAAATTTTCTGAACCCTGAAAATGAAGAATGAACTCTCTATTTATAGAGTTCTCATGGGCCTGATGGGCGTGGGCCTGGATCCGATGGGCTTGGACCCAATGGGCTTGGTCCAATGGGCTTGGTCCAATGGGCTTTTGAATTTTGAGCCCAATGGGCTTGACCTTTGGGCCAAATTGTCTTTTGAATAGCTTTTCTGGCCCGATCTGATTCGAGCCCAATTGCGGTGTGACCGAATTTGCTCGGTCAAGCCTATCTGATCCACCGGCCGTGATGAAGACACGTGGCGACCGCCGATTGACCGAAATTTCTCGGTCAACAACTATATTTTATTTTGAATATGGTCATAATTATTTAAAAAAAAATCAATCACACTTCACTGAGTAAATATTAAAAATGGTTGATCATATGTTATCTTATATTCACGAAAATTAGAGGATGAATTAGGTTATCCAAGAAGTTGATTGAAATTCCTCCTCCTCTCATTTAAGGATTCACCAATTTTAAAAATATAATTTAAAAATATTCAAATGTAAGAAATCAAAATAAATATATTAAGGAAAATATTCACATATTTAACTAGTAATTTAAAGAAAAACATTTCGTACCAGGAAATTTTCAAGTACGTAAGATTGATAGAAACTTAAACATAAAATGTAAGAAGCATTTATGTTTGGACATGTTTACAGTAATCAACTTAATGGTTGAGAAAAGTGGACACCCAAAAGAGAATGTTACAAATGTCTCCCAGATTTTTGACCTTCCCGTGCAGCTCCGACGGTTCCGGCGGTGGCTGTTTGAAGGTATCTAGACATCCATCAACATGGTTCATGATGTAGGTAGTGGCTTGGGCGAGGAGAAAAGAGTCATCCAAATGCAAACAATATTTGCCTAGTTCTATTCCCTGCACCGCAAAGTTCAACTTCCGTGAGCACGTCGAATACCGTTTTTTAAGTTGCGGATTTGTCGTCTCCGCCGCCTCCAGCCGCTGCACGTAGCCAAGACATTTGACAGCGCTCGTGTGGGCAATGTTAAGGGTGTTATTTGCCAACTTTAGGGTTAAGGGTGTGTTGCCTTCAAGTTTCAACATGCTCCAACATAAAGAAACGTTTCTGGTTTTCTGGCAAATGATTGATGCAACATCGTTTGATGGAACAGTATCTGCATTTAAAAAAACGACACTGGACAAAAGAAGAATACAAAATATTACTTGAACATAGTTAAAGACTCCAAGATTGGAATTCAAATTCATCATATTCTTTTTGTCAGTTTTCGTTTCTTTTTCTGTTCCACTATTGTGTTCTTTTTGGAATAGGTATATTTACATATATATATATATAGATCAAGTTTGGAGGAATTGTAATTTTTTTTCCCTAAAAATGTATAGTGGAAATCAATGGACGTGATGAGGAAGTTGTCATGGGAAGAGATTTTCTCGGACAAGCCAACTGCTAGCGAAGAGGATTCTAAAAAGATTTTCTAACATTTTATGTGAGCTGTAATAACTACAATATGTCTTGTTTGTTATTATTTTTACTTTTAACTAAAAATAATTAACAAAAATTAATAATGAAGTAGGTATAATTTATCGCCAACATGAACATAGCTTAATTTGCATAAAATATGAACGAATGAACAAGAGATTAGATGTTCATAACAAAAAAAAAGTATAACTTTCTCAAGTAGAAAACTTATTATTTTCAATTTTTTAAAATTAATACAATGATAATATTAATTAAAGTAGAAATATATTATTTTTAATTATAAGCATACATACACAGATATAAGATATAATTTTCTCGTCAACTTGAACATAACTTAACTAGCATAAAATATGAACGAATGACTAAGAGATTAGAAGTTCATAAAAAAAAGTATAACTTTCTCAAATTAAAAAAAATATTATTTTTACTTTTTGTAAGCATACATACACTTTTTGTATTATTTATTTTATATGATATTTTTTTTTTTTTTTTTTTTGCAATATGTGGAGTAGGAGGTTGAAACCTCTAACTTCTTGATATGTGATACACACTTTATCTCAAATGAACTATATTAATTTCAGGTAGCAAAATTACATTGGTTGATAAATGACAAGAGAGTGTTATTTATTGAAAAAATGACCAAACAAATTTTTAGAATATTTTTAATATTAATCAACTGAATATTATAGATATTATAAATAGTAACACAAGATTTTAGTTAGACTAAACATAACTTGAAGTAGAGTACAAATGAAACGGATAAAAATAATAGAAAACATTCGGAGAGAACAAACTATGTAATTTATTTCATCAATTAGATTCCTACATAATTAATCTGGCAAGCCAACGAATAGTAGTTATGCATATAATCATAAGCTAAGAAGAATACAAATATATATAAAATAACTTAAACTACACCGTTTAGATTTATTATTATTTTTTTAGGGGAGTTTAGAATCAATTTACTAATTAAACTTACCTAATCTGGATCAATTTTCCCAAATTAATTAAAACTAAAAAAAATAAAAACTAATCCTTGAATTGAATGTTATCCAATTTAATTATATAAAAATATATATATTTTTTTATATAGAAATATATATTTTTTTTTTAAAGTAGATTCAAAGAAATTATAAAAAGTAGATGCTTAGAAATTATTTACATTCAATTAATTCAGTAGGAATTAAAATGATATTTTCAATTTAGTAAGAATTAAAATGATGATGAAATATAAAATACATTTTTTGAATGTTAATATAAAATAACTCATAACTTAAATTAATTAATTTTATTTTTTTGAATAAACTTTATTTTATTATTAATCCATGTTTATAGTGAAACAAAATACTCATATTCTTAACAGAATTACAAAAAATAAAAAGGTATATTTTCTTTTTTTAGTTCAACTTGGAAGTGGGGGATTCGAACCTTAGGCTATCATGGTCGATGAAACTTGATTATGCCCGTTGTTAACACAGACATCATGGTTGAACCAAGATGAAACACCATGATATACCATTTTATTCCCATATTTTATTGCTTTATTTTTTTTCAAAAAAAATTAATTAATGCGGGGTGAGGGGATCAAACACGTGACTTTTTAGTCATTAGTTCAGTTGAGTTATGCTCATGATGATTTCTATCATTTTATTCTCCGAAATCTTATTGGGATACATATTAATCTCACACATATTTTATTTAAAGGTATCTACAAATTCTTAAACCAAACGACCTCTAGAAGATCTATCAAAATAGACTTTAAGTCCAACAGTTG
This sequence comes from Herpetospermum pedunculosum, assembly GCA_028017165.1. Classification (NCBI taxonomy): domain Eukaryota; kingdom Viridiplantae; phylum Streptophyta; class Magnoliopsida; order Cucurbitales; family Cucurbitaceae; genus Herpetospermum; species Herpetospermum pedunculosum. The sequence goes on from CM051522.1 coordinate 54,008,046, forward strand.
GTGATTTTTCTTTGCTTTCTTTTTCATTTTTTTTTTCTTTCAATCCACTTTCCAATTCATCGTTTAAATAACATAAAATTTTATTTCGAAGGTTATTTTTTTTGAAAAAAAATCAATACGACGATAAATGCAAACTTTTGAAATGATATTTTTAATTTGTTATTTAGATTGAAATATATTTTCTAGTCTCTATATTTTATTACTATATTTTATTTTGAATATGGTCATAATTATTTTTAAAAAAATCAATCACACTTCACTGAGTAAATATTAAAAATGGTTGATCATATGTTATCTTATATTCACGAAAATTAGAGGATGAATTAGGTTATCCTAGAAGTTGATTGAAATTCCTCCTCCTCTCATTTAAGGATTCACCAATTTTAAAAATATAATTTAAAAATATTCAAATGTAAGAGATCAAAATAAATATATTAAGGAAAATATTCACATATTTAACTAGTAATTTAAAGAAAAAAATTTCGTTCCAGGAAATTTTCAACTACGTAAGTGTTGAATAATAAATTTCGGTCAATCACAAATTGACACATCATTAATTTGAGTTAATTCAAGTTAATGATAAAAATATATATTTATAAATTTAGGACCAATTACAAAGTTACAGATGTCCTCTATTTAAATTAAGAGACATCTAAAATCGGCAAATCAAATTATGCCACATGTCCCTCAGACCAGTCCAATCAAACATTGCCACATGGCAGTTGGACCCGAAGAGATAGCTAAAAATAATTTTGGGCTAAGTTTAAATAATCCAAGTTATTGAAAAATAAATAATTTAAACCCAAATAAATAAAAGCCCAAAGGTTGGGCCAAAAGTCAATCAGGCCCAAGCCCATACTAGGTCCATCAAACTCTATAAATAGAGGAGACCACCATTCATTCTGGACATTCAGCCTTGAGCCAGAATCCAGAGAAGTCAGAAGCTCCAGCAATCAGAGTCCAGAGAATTCAGAGGCATCAAAGACTCAGAGTTCAGAAGATTCAAAGACTACAGACTTCAACAACAAATCAACAGGCCGCTCCAAAGTCTTCAACAACAAATCAACAGGCCGCTCCAAATATCAACAACATCAAGATCAACAAGTCAGCAGGCCTCTTCAAAAGATCAACAAGTCAACAGGTCGCTCCAAATATCAACGGGCCGCTCCAAAGATCAATAAGCCGACAGGCCGATCCAGGAAATCAATCAGCCCAAAGCAAACGTCTACATTGGAGAGAAAGCATCAGAGGATAAAGATTAGAGACTGTAACACTCATATATACATCAAAATCAATAAAATTCAAGTTCATTTCCACGTATCAAATTTCTCCTATATTGAAATCTCGTGTGAACAAATTGGCACGCCCGGTGGGACAGTTTCTACCTCTCATCTCTTTCTCTCTCCAAAAAGTGATGGCATCCAAAGAAGCTCCTTCAAAGACTGCTGCTTCAAATGACTCCTATGGAGGGCCAGTTACGCGCAGTCGCTCTAAAGAAATCCAGGATGAAGAAAGTCAAACACCCGTCATCGCGAACAAAATGTTGAGACGCATGACAGAATCTGCTCAAGCTGATATCCTCCTTGCAGAAAACCTTGTGTTTGACCAACTTGTTTTTCCTTCTCTTCAACAAAAAGAAGCATCAAATTTGGATGTGATGTCCGTCATGATGACTGATGCAGGCACTAGTGATGAAAGAATGGCTGAAGTGGAAAAGAAGATTAGCATGTTACTGAACGCGGTAGAAGAAAAAGACTATGAAATAGCTTCTCTGAAGAATCAAATTGAAAGTCGAGACGCCGTGGAATCAAGTCAGACCCCTGCCGTCAAAAATAAAGGAAAGAACGTTGCACAAGAAGGTCAGTCGCAACATTCTACTTCAATCGCTTCTTTGTCTGTCCAGCAGCTCCAAGATATGATTATGAACTCCATCAGAGCTCAATATGGTGGACCTGCTCAAAGTTCCATCTTTTATTCTAAGCCTTATACCAAGAGGATTGACAACCTGAAGATGCCTAGTGGATATCAACCACCAAAGTTTCAACAGTTCGATGGGAAGGGCAATCCCAAGCAACATATTGCTCACTTTATCGAAACATGTGAAAATGCCGGTACACGAGGAGATCTACTAGTCAAACAATTTGTCCGGACACTGAAGGGAAACGCTTTTGACTGGTATACTGATCTTGAATCTGAGACTATTGAAAGTTGGGAGCAGCTTGAAAAGGAGTTCCTCAACCGCTTTTATAGCACAAGGCGAACTGTCAGCATGTTGGAGCTCACAAATACCCAACAGCGAAAAGGCGAACCAGTTGTTGACTACATCAACCGCTGGAGAACTCTAAGTCTCGACTGCAAAGATCGGCTCACCGAAATATCTGCAATTGGAATGTGTATTCAAGGCATGCATTGGGGACTCCATTATATTTTGCAGGGAATTATGCCTCACACGTTCGAAGAACTAGCAACTCGTGCTCATGACATGGAGTTGAGCATCGCCAACAAAGGAAATAAAGATCTTCTTGCTCTAGACATCAAGAAAGAAAAGAAAGAAGCGGCGACTACTGAAAAGTTTTCTAAAGGCCCTACCAAAGAATCAATGGTCGTTAATGCAACTCCCTTCAAATTTTTTGCAAGAGGAAAAGACAAGAAGACAGAGAAGCAACATGATGGAGGCGAAAAAAGACGTTTGACCCTGAAAGAAAGACAAGAAAAAGTTTACCCTTTTCCAGACTCTAACATCTCAGACATGTTAGAACAACTCTTGGAAAAGAAACTTATCGAATTACCAGAGTGTAAGCGACTAGAAGAGATGGGACGAGTTAATGATCCCAATTACTGCAAGTATCACCGAGTTATCAGTCACCCGGTGGAGAAATGTTTTGTTCTGAAGGAGCTAATTTTGAAGTTAGCTACAGAAAAAAGGATTGAGTTGGAGCTTGATGAAGTAGCGCAATCGAACCATGCTACAATAGCAACAAACCTCAACAACCAAACATGTTCAAGCACAGTTCATAATCTAGAAGCGAGTCTGATTCAATTCGGAACTTTAGAGCCTGTAGTTATTTGGTTTCAGCAAAAATTTCCAAGAATTATCTCCCATAGCAAATCCGGATCTATTAAAAACGAAGATTATGGATTTTGGTAACTCGTCGAAAGAAGAAAGTACCACACTCTGTCCGGAAAGAGCCTCAAGTATTTCGAAACTATAGAAGAAAGAATATGTCGCAAAAGAAGAAGAAAAAGACTATAGGCTCCAGAAAGCATAAGTTGGTCGTAGAAGAGAATGAAGATTTTGTTCGATCTCGACAACCATTGATGCTAAAAGAATTTTTTCCAAAGAACTTTCTTAATGAAGAACACAAAGACATCCATGACACTGTCACATGCCAGGCGATTGACACGTTCGAAGAAGACGATTCTTTATCAATCTCATCTCAAGTGGTAGGAAATACAGGAGATCTACCTTCATTCAACATCGACGACTCTGAAGTACACGTAGGTGCCTCATGTTGCGTGTCCATTAGCTTCACAGATGAAGACTTGATGTTAGGATCAAAGCCTCATAATAGACCGTTATTCGTCTCGGGCTACATCCAAGAGCAAAGAGTTGGTCGGATTCTCATTGACGATGGATCAGCTGTCAATATAATGCCTAAGTCGACCATGACAAAAATAGGGATCTCAACGGACGAATTAACAAATAGTCGATTGGTTATCCAAGGATTTAACCAAGGTGGACAGCGAGCAATCGGCATGATCCGTCTAGAGCTTATTATCGGAGATTTGAAGGCCAACACTTTGTTCCACATCATAGACTCCAAGACTACTTACAAGTTACTGTTAGGTCGTCCATGGATACATGGGAATGGAGTAATACCTTCTACACTACATCAATGTTTCAAATACTATCAAGACGGTGTTAAGAAAGTCGAAGCGGATACCAATCCATTCTCGGAGGCAGAGTCTCACTTCGCAGACCAAAATTCTATATACAAAACGATGAGGCAGTGGAGATAGCTGTTGCAGAAATCCCTTTGGTTGAAAATGGAAAGACGGAACACCAAAAAAATACAAAGAAAAAGCAAGTCGAAGAAGTAGATGTTTGCAAAGTTCAAACGGATAAAACTTTTGTCAATCAGACACAGTCAAAGGCCCCAAAAGAAGAGAAGCCGCCAAATATTCCTGTATTGCGCTATGTCCCTTTGTATCGACGTAAGAAAGGGGAATCACCATTCACAGAATGTTCAGGAAATCTGAAAGTCGGTGATGTGGAAATTCTAAAAGAAAGTTTTGTCACACCTCTTACAACGATTACCAAACAAGAGATCCGGGAGTCGAAGGATGACCACACAAAAAAGACTTTACCTGACAAACGAACGAACGATGGGTTTGATCCAAATGCATACAAACTCCTAGAAAAGGCAGGCTATGACTTCACAACACATACAAAGTTCGAAGGTCTAAAAATCTTTGACGAAATGTCTAATCTTTCTCCAACACAAAAGAAGCTCCAAAAAGAGGGTTACGTCATACCTACTTCAAGAGCTGGACTAGGGTATAACCCACCAGAGCCAATTCGCATAATAAGAAAGGGAAAAGAAAAAGTTGTGAATGCCCATCACATAACGACAGAAGAGGTTGGCGACTCAGAAGAAGAAAAGAACAAGAATAATCAGAGGATCTCTGTCTTCAACCGCATTGAAGTTCCAACTACCCGTCTTTCAGTTCACCAACGTTTAAGTTTCATGACAACAAAAAGAGAAGATCAAAGTCTGGCTTCAATACCCACTCGACTTTCAGTATTCTGAAGGTTAAGCGTGTCTGCATCGAAGAAAATAGACAAACCTTCGCGATCAGTCTTCGATCGCCTTGAAACAACGAGTAATCATTACGGGGGAAAGTTGAAAACTCAAGAAAAAGAACAACTTGAAGAAATGAATGACGATAATGAATTTCGTAGTATTGTTCCTTCACGGATGAAAAGAAAGTCGTTTGTTCTTATAAATATGGAAGGTTCTTTGAAAGTGAAGCGACAGTTAACCATTTTGACTAATCCTGCACAGGTAAACCAAGAGCATGAAGAAGGTCAGGATGTCTGTTGTCATATTACCATTGAAGAAATGTCAGACATTGAAATTTCCGAAGAAGATGTTGAAGAAGCGCCAGCATCACTAGAAGATGGTAGTCAATCTACGATTGATGAGCTCAAAGAGGTAAACCTCGGTACGGCTGAAAATCCACGTCCAACCTTCATAAGTGCATCACTTAGTGGTGAAGAGGAAGGTGAATATTTGAACTTGCTCACTTTATACAAAGATGTTTTTGCTTGGTCGTACAAAGAGATGCCAGGACTCGACCCAAAGATAGCAGTCCACCATCTTGCAACCAAACAAGGGTATCGACCAATCAAGCAAGGTCAAAGACGTTTTCGACCGGAGCTCGTTCCTCAAATTGAAGTTGAAGTTAATAAATTGATAGAAGCGGGGTTCATCAGAGAGGTAAAATATCCAACATGGATATCAAATATTGTTCCAGTGAAAAAGAAGAATGGACAACTCCGCGTATGTGTTGACTTTCGCGATCTCAATAATGCATGCCCCAAAGATGATTTTCCATTGCCCATCACTGAACTCATGGTTGACGCTACCACAGGACATGAAGCTTTATCATTCATGGATGGATCTTCAGGATATAATCAAATTCGGATGGCCCTTCAAGATGAAGAGATGACAGCATTCCGAACTCCCAAAGGAATATATTGTTACAAAGTGATGCCCTTTGGTTTGAAGAATGCTGGAGCAACTTACCAGCGTGCTATGCAAAAGATCTTTGATGACATGCTCCATAAACGCGTCGAATGTTATGTTGACGATCTTGTGGTTAAGTCCAACAAACGAAAAGACCACTTACAAGATCTAAAGATAGTTTTCGATCGTCTGAGAAAATATCAATTGAAAATGAATCCTCTCAAATGTGCATTCGGCGTGACATCAGGAAAGTTTCTTGGTTTCGTAGTAAAGCATCGAGGGATTGAAATCGACCAGTCCAAGATCGATGCCATTCAGAAAATGCCAGAGCCGCGAAACTTACATGAACTAAGAAGTCTTCAAGGACGACTGGCTTATATCAGAAGGTTCATCTCTAATCTAGCAGGTCGATGTCAACCATTCCAAAGATTGATGAGGAAGGATACGACATTTGAGTGGGACAAAGCATGTCAAAATGCTTTTGATAGCATAAAGAAATATTTGCTCAACCCTCCAGTTTTAAGCGCTCCCATAGCAGAAAAACCATTAATATTGTATATTACTGCACAAGAAAGATCGTTTGGGGCATTGCTAGCACAAGAAAGAGAGAAAGGTAAAGAGTGTGTCCTTTACTATCTAAGTAGAACTTTGAATGGGGCAGAACTGAATTATTCACCCATCGAGAAGATGTGTCTTTCACTTTTCTTTGCCATCGATAAACTAAGGCATTATATGCAAGCGTTCACAGTGCATTTGGTGGCGAAGGCAGACCCAATCAAATATGTCTTATCCCGGCCGATTATCTCAGGACGATTGGCTAAGTGGGCAATCTTACTTCAGCAATATGATATCGTCTACGTTCCGCAAAAGGCGGTGAAGGGGCAAGCCTTGGCAGACTTCTTGGCAGATCATCCAGTGCCATCAGACTGGAAATTATCGGAAGACTTGCCTGACGAAGAAATCTTCTACGTCGAAATTGCTGAACCTTGGACTATGTATTTTGACGGGGCAGCTCGAAGGAATGGCGCAGGAGCAGGCGTAATATTTATCTCGCCTGAAAAACATATGTTACCATATAGCTTCACATTCGGAGAAGTATGTTCGAATAATGTTGCCGAATACCAAGCGCTCATTATGGGTCTTCAAATAGCCATAGAAATTGGGGTGAGTTATATAGAAATCTATGGAGATTCAAAATTGATAATCAATCAATTGTTACTCCAGTACGAGGTAAAGCATGAAGATTTAATACCTTACTTCAATTATGCCAGGCAACTATTAGAAAATTTTGAAAGTATGACGATAGAGCATGTTCCAAGAACCGAAAATACAAAGGCAGATGCGTTGGCAAATCTGGCCACGGCTCTTTCAATTTCAGAAAGTGAAGTTTTAAACATCCCACTTTGTCAAAGATGGATTGTACCACCGACTGAAAAAGAAAGTCAAGAAACCAATGTAATATCCGTCTATGTGATTGAAGAAGAAGATTGGAGACGATCGATTATAGATTATCTACAGCATGGAAAGCTTCCCATTGATGTGCGACATAAAACTGAGATACGGAGAAGAGCATTTCGATTCATCCACTACAAAGATGTTCTATATCGCCGGTCATATGAGGGTCTTTTTCTTCGATGCATAGGAAAAGAAGAATCAACACAAGCCTTAGAAGAAGCTCATTCAGGCCTCTGTGGAGCTCACCAATCCGGGCCAAAACTTCATTTTCAGCTGAAAAGGATGGGTTATTATTGGCCATCGATGGTTCAAGACTCGATGCAGTACGCGAAGAAATGTGAAGCTTGTCAATTTCATGCCAACTTCATACATCAATCTCCGGAGCCACTTCATCCAACTGTAGCCTCATGGCCATTCGAAGCTTGGGGACTTGACCTTGTCGGGCCAATAACACCTAAATCATCAGCAGGGCATTCTTATATCCTTGCGGCGACAAATTATTTCTCAAGATGGGCTGAAGCCGTTGCATTAAAAGAAGCAAAGAAAGAAAATGTAGCTGATTTTGTTCGTAATCATCTCATCTATCGATACGGCATTCCTCATCGCATTGTGACCGACAATGGGAGACAATTTTCTAACAGCTTAATGGACAAGTTATGCGAAAAGTTTAGCTTCAAGCAATTTAATTCTTCTATGTACAATGCCGCGGCAAATGGCTTAGCTGAAGCATTTAACAAGACGTTATGCAACCTGTTGAAGAAAGTAGTATCAAAAACGAAAAGAGACTGGCAAGAAAGAATCGGCGAAGCATTATGGGCATATCGAACTACCTATCGTACTCCGACAGGAGCCACACCTTATTCTCTTGTCTATGGAGTAGAAGTTGTTCTCCCTTTGGAGAGAGAAATCCCATCGTTGCGAATGGCAGTTCAAGAAGGACTCACTGTTGAGGATAATGCCAAGTTACGTCTCCAAGAATTAGAGGCGTTGGATGAAAAAAGACTAGACGCGCAGCAAACATTAGAATGTTATCAAGCACGCATGTGTAAAGCTTTCGACAAAAAGATACGACCTCGCTCATTCCAAGTTGGGGAGCTCGTGCTAGCAGTTCGAAGACGTATTATAACAACTCGACATACAGGGAATAAGTTCACTCCTAAATGGGACGGACCCTACGTTGTGAAAGAAGTCTACACGAATGGAGCATACAAGATAGTTGACAAAGACGGACTCAGAATTGGTCCGATCAACGGAAAGTTTCTGAAGAAATACTATGCGTAAAATGTAACGCTCCTTATCGCAAGAGCCTAAACTGCATGGTACTCCTAGCCTGCATGAGTTAAAATTGCGAACGGCCTCCAAAAAAAAATTTGTAATGAAAAAAAAAAAATGTATGTGTAATGAACTACGTTATGACTTGATCCCTTTTGTTAAAGGGTACGTAGGCAACTTGAAGGAAACTTTAAGCTCAGTCCAGAATAAAAAAAAAAACTCATCATCATCATCTCACATCATGAACAAAATAAAAAAATGTGTGGCGCGACATCACTGTTTGATTTGGTGGACACTTCTGTCAGGTTACAACAATCACCAAAGGTGAAGTGTCTAGACAGAAGTGATATCACTGCAGGCGGAGCTGGCGAGCACTCCTGTCAGGTTACAACAATCACCAAAGGTGAAGTGTCTAGACAGAAGTGACATCAATGTAGGTGAAGCTGGCGGGCACTCCTGTCAGGTTACAACAATCACCAAAGGTGAAGTGTCTAGACAGAAGTGACATCAATGTAGGTGGAGCTGGCGAGCACTCCTGTCAGGTTACAACAATCACCAAAGGTGAAGTGTCTAGACAGAAGTGACATCAATGTAGGTGGAGCTGGCGAGCACTCCTGTCAGGTTACAACAATCACCAAAGGTGAAGTGTCTAGACAGAAGTGATATCACTGCAGGCGGAGCTGGCGAGCACTCCTGTCAGGTTACAACAATCACCAAAGGTGAAGTGTCTAGACAGAAGTGAGACATCAATGTAGGTGGAGCTGGCGAGCACTCCTGTCAGGTTACAACAATCACCAAAGGTGAAGTGTCTAGACAGAAGTGAGACATCAATGTAGGTGGAGCTGGCGAGCACTCCTGTCAGGTTACAACAATCACCAAAGGTGAAGTGTCTAGACAGAAGTGATATCACTGCAGGCGGAGCTGGCGAGCACTCCTGTCAGGTTACAACAATCACCAAAGGTGAAGTGTCTAGACAGAAGTGACATCAATGTAGGTGGAGCTGGCGAACACTCCTGTCAGGTTACAACAATCACCAAAGGTGAAGTGTCTAGACAGAAGTGAGACATCAATGTAGGTGGAGCTGGCGAGCACTCCTGTCAGGTTACAACAATCACCAAAGGTGAAGTGTCTAGACAGAAGTGATATCACTGCAGGCGGAGCTGGCGAGCACTCCTGTCAGGTTACAACAATCACCAAAGGTGAAGTGTCTAGACAGAAGTCACATCAATGTAGGTGGAGCTGGCGAACACTCCTGTCAGGTTACAACAATCACCAAAGGTGAAGTGTCTAGACAGAAGTGATATCACTGTAGGCGGAGCTGGTGAGCACTCCTGTCAGGCTACAACAATCACCAAAGGTGAAGTGTCTAGACATAAGTGGCATCACTGTTGAAGTTGGTGAGCACTAAGTAGAATACATTTTACTAGCAAATCAAGATCAATAATGACAAGACAAAGTGATGCACACAAGATCTAAACAGTTTACCATAGCAATGGACAAAAGTTCTACGGAGAAATTAAAACAATTTGCAAATGCATATTCTTCAATAGGAGCATCATCAAACAAAAATGCATACTTTAACTTGTTTAAAAAAAAAAAAAAAAAAAACAAGTTGATTATGAAATTGGTACCTTTTCAGATGGAGAGCACAGGCCACTAGTACAGTTGTGAAGCAGTTGAAAAAAAAAAAAAAAAAAAAAAAAAAAAAAAAAATTAAAAACAGCTTTAAAAAAAAAATAATAAAAAAAAAACAGTTTTAGAAAAGAAAAAAAAAACAATTTTAAAAAAAGAGAAAAAAAAAAGATTTAAAAACAGCTTTAAAAAAATAATTAAAAAAAAAAAACAGTTTTAAAAAAGAGAAAAAAAAAAAATTTAAAAACAGCTTTAAAAAAATAATAAAAAAAACAGTTTTAAAAAAAAGAGAAAAAAAAAAAATTTAAAAATAGCTTTAAAAATAATAATAAAAAAAAACAGTTTTAAAAAAAGAGAAGAAATTTTTTTTTTTAAAAACAGCTTTAAAAAAATAATAAAAAAAAAACAGTTTTAAAAAAAAAGAAAAAAAAAAAAAAACCAGTTTTACAAAAAGAAAAAGAAAAAAAAAACAAAACAGTTTTATAAAAGAAAAAAAAAACAGATTTAAAAAAGAAAAAAAAAACAGCATAAAAAAAAAAAAAATTATTTTAAAACAGAAAAAGAAAAAGAAACAGTTTTTTTTTTAAAAAAAAACAAAAACAAAAACAAAAAAATTACAAAAACATTAAAAAAATACCAAAAATCAAAACAAATGGGTTGAAATTTGCAACCGTTAAAGGTAAGAAATAGAGTTTCAAACAATTCTTTTCGCTTACCGATAACGCAAATAAAATGGCTTGAAGAACGCTTGTTGCTACGAGAAAAAGAGGAATCCAAGACCTACAAAAAGAAGAAAAAAATATGAAGATTAGAAGTCAAGTTAAAAAAAAAAAAAGTGTTGGAAAAATAAAAAGTTTTGAGGCATACCAAAATCTCTTTCTATGGACTGAATTCTGTATGAGTGCATCCAATTGCCTTCAATTTATAAGAGAAGATTTAGGTCACAACAAGAATTTCTCTATTTTCGGTGAAAATTTTGGCCTAATCAAATAAGGATGTTTCCTACTCTTTGATTAAGGTAAAATATCTTACTCTCATTCCAAAATAATAAAATTTGACATACAAAAAAAAAAAATCCCTACTTTTCTAATCAAGGAAAAATCTAATTCTTAATTCATATTTCAATTAATAGAGAATTTTTCTTAAATGCAAAAAGTCAAAATTTTGGGTTAATCAAAAGGTTTCCTACTTTTTTATTAAGGTAAAATATCTTACTCTCATTCATTGTCCAAAATAATAAAATTTGACATAAAAAAAAATCCCTATTTTTTCATTAAGGAAAAATCTAATTCCTAATCCATATTTCAATTAGGAGAGAATTTTTCTTAAATGCAAAAAGTCAAAATTCTGGGTTAATCAAAAGGTTTCCTACTTTTTTTTATTAAGGAAAATATCCTACCCCATTCATGTGTCTAAAATAATAAAATTTGACATAAAAAAAATTTATACTTTTTTTTATTAAGGAAATATCTAATTCCTAATTCATGTTTCAATTAGGAGGGAAATTGTCCTAAATACAAATGTCAAAACTTTGGCCAATTAAATTTGTTTGATTCATTATTTTGATTACTAAATATTGATGAAAGTCAAATTTTGGATACTTTGTTTCAATATTTTTTACATTAAAAAAAATGTCAAAAGTTGAAACGTCAAAACATTTAGTGTTGACTTTGAAAATAAAATATTTCGGAGTCGTGTATCAAATTCATGTTGCCCATCAAAATCAATAAATTAAAATTTTGTTTATATATCATATCATATATTTCAAATGACATTATTTCTTTCTTTCCGAAATTCACGCACGCATATAGGTGCATAAATTTCGAAAAGGGGGCATTTGTTGAATAATAAATTTCGGTCAATCACAAATTGACACATCATTAATTTGAGTTAATTCAAGTTAATGATAAAAATATATATTTATAAATTTAGGACCAATTACAAAGTTACACATGTCCTCTATTTAAATTAAGAGACATCTAAAATCGGCAAATCAAATTATGCCACATGTCCCTCAGACCAGTCCAATCAAACATTGTCACATGCGGTTGGACCCGAAGCTACCGAGATAGCTAAAAATAATTTTGGGCTAAGTTTAAATAATCCAAGTTATTGAAAAATAAATAATTTAAACCCAAATAAATAAAAGCCCAAAGGTTGGGCCAAAAGTCAATCAGGCCCAAGCCCATACTAGGTCCATCAAACTCTATAAATAGAGGAGACCACCATTCATTCTGGACATTCAGCCTTGAGCCAGAATCCAGAGAAGTCAGAAGCTCCAGCAATCAGAGTCCAGAGAATTCAGAGGCATCAAAGACTCAGAGTTCAGAAGATTCAAAGACTACAGACTTCAACAACAAATCAACAGGCCGCTCCAAAGTCTTCAACAACAAATCAACAGGCCGCTCCAAATATCAACAACATCAAGATCAACAAGTCAGCAGGCCTCTTCAAAAGATCAACAAGTCAACAGGTCGCTCCAAATATCAACGGGCCGCTCCAAAGATCAATAAGCCGACAGGCCGATCCAGGAAATCAATCAGCCCAAAGCAAACGTCTACATTGGAGAGAAAGCATCAGAGGATAAAGATTAGAGACTGTAACACTCATATATACATCAAAATCAATAAAATTCAAGTTCATTTCCACGTATCAAATTTCTCCTATATTGAAATCTCGTGTGAACAGTAAGATTGATAGAAACTTAAACATAAAATGTAAGAAGCATTTACGTTTGGACATGTTTACAGTAATCAATTTAATGGTTGAGAAAAGTGGACACCCAAAAGAGAATGTTACAAATGTCTCCCAGATTTTTGACCTTCCCGTGCAGCTCCGACGGTTCCGGCGGTGGCTGTTTGAAGGTATCTAGACATCCATCAACATGGTTCATGATGTAGGTAGTGGCTTGGGCGAGGAGAAAAGAGTCATCCAGATGCAAACAATATTTTCCTAGTTCTATTCCCTGCACCGCAAAGTTCAACTTCCGTGAGCACGTCGAATACCGTTTTTTAAGTTGCGGATTTGTCGTCTCCGCCGCCTCCAGCCGCTGCACGTAGCCAAGACATTTGACAGCGCTCGTGTGGGCAATGTTAAGGGTGTTATTTGCCAACTTTAAGGTTAAGGGTGTGTTGCCTTCAAGTTTCAACATGCTCCAACATAAAGAAACGTTTCTGGTTTTCGGGAAAATGCTTGATGCAACATCGTTTGATGGAACAGTATCTGCATTTAAAAGAACGACACTAGACAAAAGAAGAATACAAAATATTACTTGAACATAGTTAAAGACTCCAAGATTGGAATTCAAATTCATCATATTCTTTTTGTCAGTTTTGGTTTCTTTTTCTGTTCCACTATCGTGTTCTTTTTGGAATAGGTATGGACGTGATGAGGAAGTTGCCATGGGAAGAGATTTTCTCGGACAAGCCAACTGCTAGCGAAGAGGATTCTAAAAAGATTTTCTAACATTTTATGTGAGCTGTAATAACTACAATATGTCTTGTTTGTTATTATTTTTACTTTTAACTAAAAAAAATTAACAAAAATTAATAATGAGGTAGGTATAATTTATCGCCAACATGAGGATAGCTTAATTTGCATAAAATATGAACGAATGAACAAGAGATTTGATGTTCATAAAAAAAAAAAAGTATAACTTTCTCAAGTAAAAAACTTATTATTTTCACTTTTTTAAAATTAATACAATGATAATATTAATTAAAGTAGAAATATATTATTTTTTATAAGCATACATACACAGATATAAGATATAATTTCTCGTCAACTTGAACATAACTTAACTTGCATAAAATATGAACGAATGACTAAGAGATTAGAAGTTCATAAAAAAAAGTATAACTTTCTCAATTTAAAAAAATATTATTTTTACTTTTTGTAAGCATACATTCACTTTTTGTATTATTTAATTTATATTACATTTATTATTATTATTTTTTGCAATATGTGGAGTAGGAGGTTGAAACCTCTGACCTCTTGATATGTGATACACACTGTCAAATGAACTATATTAATTTCGGGTAGCAAAATTACATTGGCTGATAAATGGCAAGAGAGTGTAATTTATTGAAAAAATGACCAAACCAATTTCTAGAATATTTTTAATATTAATCAACTGAATATTATAGATATTATAAATACTAACACAAAATTTTAGTTAGACTAAACATAACTTGAAGTAGAGTACAAATGAAACGAAAATAAATAATGAAAAACATTCGGAGAGAACAACCTATGGAATTTATTTCATCAATTAGATTCCTACATATTAATTAATCTGGCAAGCCAACGAATAGTAGTGCATATAATCATAAGCCAAAAAGAATACAAATATATAAAAAATAACTTAAACTACACAGTTTAGATTTATTATTATTTTTTAGGGGAGTTTAGAATAAATTTACTAATTAAACTTACTTAATCTAGATCAATTTTCCCTAATTAATTAAAACTAAAAAAAAAAAAAAAAACTAATCCTTGAATTGAATTTATCCAATTTAATTATATAGAAATATATATATTTTTTAATTATATAGAAATATATATTTTTTTTAAAAGTAGATTCAAAGAAATTATTAAAAGTAGATTATGAGAAATTATTTCCATTCGATTCAGTAAGAATTAAAATGATATTTTCAATTTAGTAAGAATTAAAATGATGATAAAATATAAAATACATTTTTAGAATATTAATATAAAATAACTGATAACTTAAGTTAATTAATTTTTTTTTATTAAACTTTATTTTATTACTAATCCATGTTTATAGTGAAACAAAATAGTCATATTCTTAAAACAATAAAAAAAATAAAAATGTATATTTTTTTTTTTTGTTCAACTTGGAGGTGGTGGATTCGAACCTCAGGCTATCATGGTCGAAGACACTTGATTATGCCCGTTGTTAACACAGACATCATGGTTGAACCAAGATGAAACACTATGATATATCATTTTATTCCCATATTTTATTGCTTTATTTTTTTTTCAAAAATATTTAATTAATGCGGGGTGAGGAGATCAAATTACACGTGACTTTTTAGTCATTAGTTCAGTTGAGTTATGCTCATGATGATTTCTATCATTTTATTCTCCGAAATCTTATTGTGATACATATCAATCTCACACATATTTTATTTAAAGGTATCTACAAAATCTTAAACCAAACGACCTCTAGAAGATCTATCAAAATAGACTTTAAGTCCAACAGTTGGTGATTTTTCTTTGCTTTCTTTTTCATTTTTTTTTCAATCAATTCTCCACTCTCCAATTCATCGTTTAAATAACATAAAATTTTATTTCGAAGGTTATTTTTTTTGAAAAAAAATCAATATGAGTGTACGATAAATGCAAACTTTTGAAATGATATTTTTAATTTGTTATTTAGGTTGAAATATATTTTCTAGTCTCTATATTTTATTTTGAATATGGTCATAATTATTTTAAAAAAAATCAATTCACGCTTCACTAGGTAAATATTCAAAATGGTTGATCATATGTTCTCTTATATTCACGAAAATTAGAGGATGAATTAGGCTATCCAAGAAGTTGATTGAAATTCCTCCTCCTCTCATTTAAGGATTCACCAATTTTAAAAATATAATTTAAAAATATTCAAAGGTAAGAGATCAAAATAAATATATTAAGGAAAATATTCACATATTTAACTAGTAATTTAAAGAGAAATTTTTCGTTCCAGGAAATTTTCAAGTACGTAAGATTCATAGAAACTTAAACATAAAATGTAAGAAGCATTTACATTTGGACATGTTTACAGTAATCAACTTAATGGTTGAGAAAAGTGGACACCCAAAAGAGAATGTTACAAATGTCTCCCAGATTTTTGACCTTCCCGTGCAGCTCCGACGGTTCCGGCGGTGGTTTTTTGAAGGTATCTAGACATCCATCAACATGGTTCATGATGTAGGTAGTGGCTTGGGTGAGGAGAAAAGAGTCATCCAGATGCAAACAATATTTGCCTAGTTCTATTCCCTGCACCGCAAAGTTCAACTTCCGTGAGCACGTTGAATACCGTTTTTTAAGTTGCGGATTTGTCGTCTCCGCCGCCTCCAGCCGCTGCACGTAGCCAAGACATTTGACAGCGCTCGTGTGGGCAATGCTAAGGGTGTTATTTGCCAACTTTAAGGTTAAGGGTGTGTTGCCTTCGAGTTTCAACATGCTCCAACATAAAGAAACATTTCTGGTTGTCGGGCAGATGCTTGATGCAACATCGTTTGATGGAGCAGTATTTGTATTTGAAAGAACGACACTGGATAAAAGAAGAATAAAAAATATTACTTGAACATAGTTAAAGACTCCAAGATTGGAATTCAAATTCATCATATTCGTTTTGTCAGCTTTCGTTTCTTTTTCTTTTCGAGTATTGTGTTCTTTTTGGATATATATAGATCAAGTTTTGAGGAATTGTTATTTTTTTTCCCTAAAAATGTATAGTGGAAATCAATGGATGTGATGAGGAAGTTGCCATGGGAAGAGATTTTCTCGGACAAGCGAACGGCTAGCGAAGAGGATTCTAAAAAGATTTTTTAACATTTTATGTGAGCTGTAATAACTACAATATGTCTTGTTTGTTATTATTTTTACTTTTAACTAAAAATAATTAACAAAAATTAATAATGAGGTATGTATAATTTATCGCCAACATGAGCATAACTTAATTTGCATAAAATATGAACGAATGAACAAGAAATTGGGTGTTCATAAAAAAAAAGTATAACTTTTTCAAGTAAAAAACTTATTAATTTCACTTTTTTTAAATTAATACAATGATAATATTAATTAAAGTTGAAATATATTGTTTTTATAAGCATACATACACAAATATAAGATATAATTTCTCGTCAACTTGAACATAACTTAACTTGCATAAAATATGAACGAATGACTAAGAGATTAGAAGTTGATAAAAAAAAAAAAGTATAACTTTCTCAAGTTAAAAAAATATTATTTTTACTTTTTGTAAGCATACATACACTTTTTGTATTATTTATTTTATATTACATTTTAATTTTTTTTTTTTTTTTTTTTTGCAATATGTGGAGTAGGAGGTTGAAACCTCTGACCTCTTGATATGTGATACACACTTTATGTCAAATGAACTATATTAATTTCGGGTAGCAAAATTACATTGGCTGATAAATGGCAAGAGAGTGTTGTTTATTGAAAAAAATGACCAAACCAATTTCTAGAATTTTTTTAATATTAATCAATTAAATATTATAGATATTATAAATACTAACAACAAATTTTAGTTAGACTAAACATAACTTGAAGTAGAGTACGGATGAAACGAATAAAAATAATGAAAAACATTTGGAGAGAACAATCAAGAGAAT
Organism: Herpetospermum pedunculosum; assembly: GCA_028017165.1. Taxonomy (NCBI): domain Eukaryota; kingdom Viridiplantae; phylum Streptophyta; class Magnoliopsida; order Cucurbitales; family Cucurbitaceae; genus Herpetospermum; species Herpetospermum pedunculosum. The sequence goes on from CM051522.1 coordinate 54,025,525, forward strand.
TGATTTCATCAATTAGATTCATACATAATTAATCAGACAAGCCAAAGGATAATTATGCATATAATCATAAGCAAAGAAGAATACAAATATATATAAAATAACTTAAACCCCACAGTTTAGATTTATTATTATTTTTTGTAAGGGAGTTTAGAATTCAATTTACTAATTAAACTTACCTATCTTGATTAATTTTTCCTAATTAATTAAAACTAAATAAAAAATAAAAACTAATCAGTGAATTTTTTTTTTTGAAAGGAAAGACTTTACTATATCAAGGAGATAAAAATGCCGCATGGGCTACATTAGTGGTTCTGGCTAGTTCAAACGAACACAATAACCAAGAAGGAAAACTAGAAAGCCACAACATAGAAGATATGGAAAAACCTCTTTGAGCTAACTCGTGGGTCGTTTGGTTACCCTCTCGGCCAACATGAAAGAAACTCAGATGATTGAACTCTGTTCTCAGAACCAAAATGTCATCAATCCAGGTGTGAACCTCCGTCCAAACTTCAAGATCTTCGTTAAGCATTTCAATAAGAGTTAGGGAATCCGAGCACGCCTTTAGATTCTTGAATCCCATTCTAACCGCAAGGTGCAATCCTTCTGTTGGGTTTTATGTCCTAAAACTCGTTGTTTGTAAACAGTCATGTTTGTAAATAAGACATTTAGAATAAAGAGTTATTAGTTTTATCCAGTAAAAGAGTTTTACTGGAATAAAGTGAAACATGTTTAGTTTATCCTATACCAATGACAATCACCCATGGCGAAGTCTGAGTACTTGGACCTCATGTATGACATAAATGTGGATCAGGCTCAATTAGACAGTCAAAACGGTCTATAGTATATGAATAAGGCTGGGTACCTTATTCTGGTAACACTATTGGATGCGGCTCGCTTTGTATCGTACAAAACGATGTGATCTGAATCGTTTCACATTGAGATGTGCGAGCGAGGGCGTCCTATGCAATGAGTTTGCATAAGACCGAACCGCGAAATCAAGTCGCTCTCTCTTTATAACAATGTTTACTGAAGAGACCGATTTTTTCATATGATGGCCTAGGTAACTCGATCTTAATCCTGAACTTGCTATGAATTTCTATTTATTCGAGAGTATCCTTTGACTTGTATGGGTGAGAGTGGCCCATTAGCGCCGACTCAATATTCCTACCATCTTGGGGATAAACTCGAATAGGTGGCTGGGGACATAGTACAGCAAGATGGAATTCACTCCTAACCCGTTCTTCAGGGTTAATAGATAGGTTGTTCAATAATAGCTGACTCTAGGGCTTAAGCAATGAGCGTTCACCCTCTCCTGATTAGAGAGGGTTACTGATCTGTTGGTCGGACCACAAATCGGTTGTTCATTAAAGGTATCAGTGGTACTTAAGAAGCAAAAAGTAATGCAGGGGTTAAACATGTTGGGTTTTATGTCCTAAAACTCGTAGTTTGTAAACTGTTTGAATGTATATATATTCTATTTCAATAAAGTTCTTATTGATTTTTAGTGAATTGTGTTTGTATTAACCTATACCAATAACTAACACCCATGGCGATAGTGTGAGTACTTGAACTTCATGTGTGACATGAATGTGGATCAAGTTCAAGTAGACAGCCAAAATGGTCTATAGTATAGGGATAAGGCTGGGTACCTTATCCTGGGGACACTATTGGACGCGGCTCACTTTGTATAGTACAAAACGATGTGATTCGAATCGTTTCATGTAGAGACATGTGAGTGAGGGCGTCCTGTGCAATGAGTTTGCACAAGACCGAACCAAAAAATAAAATCGCTCTTTCTTTATAACACCGTTTACTGTAAAGACCGATTTTTTCATTTGATGACTTAGGTAACTCGATCTCAATCTTGAGCTCACTATGAACTCCTGTTTATTCGACCTTATCCTTTGACTTGTACGGGTGAGAGTGGCCTGATCGCCGACTCAATAAGCCTACCATCTTGGGGATAAGATCGAATAAGTGGCTGGGGACATAGTTCTGCGAGATGGAATTCACTCCTACCCGCTTTAAGGGTTAGTAGAGAGGTTGTTCCCTTAAGTGCTGACTCCAGGTCTTGAACAATGGGCCCATTCTCTCTTGATCAGGGAGGAATCTGATTTGATGGTTGGACCACAAATCAATTGTTCATTAGAGGTGTCAGTGGTACTTAAGGAACAAGATATAATACAAGGGTTAAACGGTATAAATGACCCGTTGTGATTACGAACGACCTGTGAAGGATCGACTTACTGATGATAGTTATATCAAGAGGACACAATATATCTACAGTGAGGAGAGTGCAGCCCTTGGACTTTAGTGGAGTCTCCGGGGGTTAACGAATGTTGGTTAGTTCGGTTGAAAGAGTTTTGACCGGATAATCTCGTATCGTTGGAGCTCATGATCTGTAGGTCCTTACGGTTCTCCTGGCTAGCTCGGATAAAGCCGTGAAACAATATAAAAGAAAATAAAAGAATTTGAATCGTTCAAATTCGGGTTTGTGGAAGAATATGGACATATTTAAATATGATTTAAATATGAGATTGGTCTTCAATATGAATTGGATTCATACGTGAAAAGTCGGTTTTCGGAAAACCGGGATTAATTATATTATTTAATTAATATGTGATATTGAATTAAATAATATTAATTAATATATATATATATATATATATATATATATTTTTATTTTATTTTTATTAATTAAAAAGTTTAATTAATAAAATAATAATTATTATTTTTAATAATATATATATATATATATATTATTAAAAATAATAATAATTATTTTATTAATTAAACTTTTTAATTAATAAAAATAAAAAGTCTCATATATATATATGTGTCTTACATGCAAATGTAAGATCAATTAAAAAAAAAAAAAAAAAAAAGGAAATTGAAAAGTTGAGTTAGTGCCTTTTGGGTTGTTAAATTCATTTTGAAATTGGATTTCAAAATTCTTCTCCTTCGTCTTCTTCCTCAACTCAGCTCTCTGTATAGAATTGATTCAGTGAGCTTCTTCCTCTGTTTCTTTTGTAAAAGGAGTCCCACTACTCCGTTTCTCGGCCCGAGGATAGCGGGATTACCGTGGGTGGTCCACGAAGATTTCGTGAGAAGGCTCGTTGAGATCGTGAGGAGCTTCTGGCGGTGAAAATTGAAGAAATTCGAACGACAAGGGTATGTGTTCTAATTTCGCTTTTTCATTGTTTTTGCATGTTTCCGTTTGTTTAAATTGATGAAATTAGAGTGTCTATGATCCAAATCGCTTCCGCTGCGTGCCATGCGCTCCATCAAAACAGTATAAATGACCCGACTGCGATTACGAACGACCTGTGACGAATCGACATGCCCATGACGATTACGAACGTAGTGCAACAATATAAGAGAAAAGAAAAAGAATTTGAATTGTTCATATTCGTTTTTTGGAAGAAGGATGGACATACTTAAATATGATTTAAATATGAGAATGGTCTAAAACATGAATAGGATTTATGTGCAAAAAGTCGGTTTTTAGAAAACCGGGTTTAGCCATATTATTTAATTAATATTTGATATTAAATTAAATAATATTAATTAATTAATAAAATATATATATATTTTATTTATTAAAATGTTTAATAAATAAAATATTTATTATTATTTAAAATTAATTAAGAATTAATTTTATTTAAAATAATATATATATATATATATATATATATATATATATATTTGGTTAAATAAAAAAGGCATGTAATTGGGAATTGGGGTTTTCGATTGTAAGTTTGAAGAAACTCAACATTTCTTCATCCTTCGTCTCTGTGTTGAGTTTTATAAACTCAGGCTCACAAACTTTATAGTCCCTCGAGCTAAGGTGTGGAACCCTCGTTTTTTAGTCTTTTTTTTTTTTTGTCCCTTTTTCATCTCTCCATTCCTTAAGCTTCTTCTTTTTCTTTCTTTTCTCTTCTTTACGGAGTCCCACAACTCCGTTGCTCGGCGCCGAGAATAGCGGGACTACCGGAGGTGGTCCTCGAGGCATTCGTGAGAATAGGCCCGAAGAGTTCGTGACGAGGAACGAGCAGTGGAATTTGAAGAAAATTAGAACTACAAGGGTATGTTTTCTAATTTTTCTTATTTTCGTTGTTTGAACATGTTTCTATCTTGTTAAATTGATGATATTACAGTATCAACGATCATAAATCGCTTCCGCAGCGTTAGACGCTCCATCAATTGGTATCAAAGCGTATTTTGATCAACTCAATTTGCATCAATTTAAGCTTGGTGGGTATTTTAATATAGAAATTGTTTATGAATGGGCGTCTAAAGTGAATATCGATTTTGACATCGTTTCTTTTTTAATTTCATTATTTGTAATTGCCCGAGAATGTATGGGCTTTAATGTGTACTGAAGAGTCTGTATTCTTTTAGAGTCATTAGAGTCCATATAAGTTTCTTTATGAAAGAAGCTCGAGTTTTGAGCTCACCGAAATGTTCGGTGTTAGTTCAAACTCGTTCTGGGCGGTTCGATGGGAAGTTTGAAGAGAAATTGGCTGAAGCGTTCGGTGGAGCAAGCTTGTCCAAGGCGGTACGAAGAGTTCGAAGTCCGCTCAAGACTTAGCTTGTTCATCAAGCTTGTAATAAAATAGTTATTGCTTGCTAGATGCCAAAACCGGTCCACTTTAGTGTGTTTAATTAATTATGCATTGCCTATGTATTTTTAATTAAATCCATGTTTGTATGTGCCTAAAGTATGCCATATAGATTTAAAAATCCCACCGTAGGAAGCATGCTCCATGCATTGAAAATATGTTATAAGTGTTATAATATATAGTATGCATATTTAGGAATTCATGAGTATTGATATAAAAGTTATATTAATTCATGAATTAGATGTTGTTAGTTTAATAGAATAATTAGTATAAGTGTTATATTTGATGGAGCGATTACCGCAGCGGAAAGCGATTTCGGACCGATGATACTCTAATTTCATCAATTTAACAAATAGAAAACATGCTCAAAGCGACGGAATTAAGAAATTAGAAATACATACCCTTGTAGTTCCGAATTTCTTCAAGTCCGCCGGCCGTTCCACGTCACGAACTCTTCCGGACTCTTCTCACGAACGCCTCGAGGACCACCCCAAGTAGTCCCACTATCCTCGGCGCCGCGCAACGGAGTTGTGGGACTCCGAAACCAAGAGAGAAGAAAAAGAAACAGAAGAGGAAGAAGGAGAACCTTAAGGTAGAGGGGTGATGAAGATTTTTTTTTTTTAATTTTTTACTTCAGCCAAGTTCATCCTCCGAATTTTTGAAGAAGAAGCAAAAACCAAAATGAAAACCCTTTTCATTTTGTTTTAACAACCCACTGCCTTTTTTTTCTTTCTTAAACTTAGCCATTAAGTAAGCCATATATATATATATAATTATTATTATTATTAAAAATAATAATAATAATATATTTATTAAACTTTTTAATAAATAAATATATATATATATATTAATTAAACTTTTTAATTAACAAATATTATTTAATTCAATATCAAATATTAATTAAATAATAAGGCTAAACCCGGTTTTCCGAAAACCGACTTTTAAACACATGAATCCTATTCATGTTTTAGGCCAATCTCATATTTAAATCATATTTAAATATGTCCATCCTCCTTCCAAAAACTGAATTTGAACAATTCAAATTCTTTTTCTTTTTCTTTTCCTTTATATTGTTGCACGACGTTATCCGAGCTGGCCAGGAGAACCTAAAGGACCTACAGATCATGAGCTCCAACGATACGAGATTATTCGGTCAAAACTCTTTTAACCCGAACCAATCAACATTCGTTAACCCCCAGGAGACTCCACTATAGTCCGAGGGTTGCACTCTCCTCACTGTAGATATATTATGTCCTCTGATATAACCGTCATGGGCAAGTCGACCCTTCACAGGTTGTTCGTAATCACAGCTGGATCATTTAAACCGTTTAACCCCTGCATTACGTCTTGTTCCTTAAGTACCGCTGACACCTCTAATGAACAATAGATCTGTGGTCCAACCAACAGATCAATTAACCCTCTCATCTCATGAGAGTGAGCGCGTTAATTGTTCAAGCCCCAGCGTCAACTATTAAGGGAACAACCTATCTACTAACCCTGAAGAGCGGGTTAGGAGTGAACTCCAATCTTGCTGTACTATGTCCCCAGCTACCTATTCGACTTTATCCCCAAGATGGTAGGCTTATTGAGTCGGCGCTTATGGGCCACTCTCACCCGTGCAAGTCAAAGGATACTATCGAATAAGCAGGAGTTCATAGCGAGATCAGGATTGAGATCGAGTTACCTAGGCCATCAATATGTATAAGTCGGTCTCATCAGTAAACAGAGTTATAAAGAGAGAGCGACTTAATACGCGGTTCGATCTTATGCAAACTCTTTGCACAGGACGCCCTCACTCGCACATCTCCATGTGAAACGATTCGGATCACATCGTTTTGTACAATACAAAGTGAGCCGCATCCAATAGTGTTACCAGGATAAGGTACCCAGCCTTATCCGTATACTATAGACCGTTTTGACTGACTACTTGAGCCTGATCCACAATCATGTCATACATGAGGCTCAAGTACTCATATTCAGCCAAGGATGTTAGTCATTGGTATAGGTTAACCTAAACACGTTTCACTTTATTCCAGTAAACTCTTTTACTGTATAAAACTAATAACTTTTTATTCTAAATAGAGTATTTACAAACATAACAGTTTACAAACCACGAGTTTTAGGACATAAAACCCAACAAACTCCCACTTGGACTTAAACGTCCGTGGTGTACATGTTAGGTGGAGAAAACTAATATATCATATATCAGAAGTTTTCTCCCACTGTCCTCTCCAGCAACTCGGAGCCCTAGACTCTTCTAGGTGTCTGTCTCTCAAACACTTTAGCCATGAAAGACTTAGTAAACAAATCAACATGAATTACTACGAGACTTTCCATGTGACCATCACATCTCCTCATAGCACTATCTGCGAGCTCAATTTGTAAACCTATTGCTGCTTCACAAGCTGCAAATAGACTTAGCTACCAACGAGGTATCAACAATACAACTCTTGTATTCTACTCCTCTAAGTACAAGAAAAAAACTTTAACCGGAATCCAATCCAATTGGACTAATATTACTGACAGCTCCCACTGCATAGCACATATCGGGTCATGTATCTCAAAAGATACACCTGACCTCCAATATGTAAATGCACTTGGGTGCATCTCGTATCCTCAACACTTGAGGTGTCTCAGGAAGCCATTTCCATAGACCATCGAATATTGACAACAACTTATCAATAAAAGATTTTAGAGACAACAGTAGCGATATGTTCTTACGACTCAGATGAACCTGAATCCTTAGAACAAACTAAGCCCTCCTCCAAATCAACTATTTGGGTGTGGGTCGCTAGTTTAGGATAAAAGTCAGAAATGAATCCTACATCATTCTCAATGATTAGGACATTAATTACGGAAACAGTTTATGAAAGCTACAACATTGACTAAACCCTTGTCAAACAAAGTTTATCAAATTATTGTTCAAACTTTTCTTCAAAGCCATAAGATTTGATCACTGTATCAAACCTTACAGTTCAGGACGAAGATGCTTTCTCCAATTCATAAATGAATCGAATAAACCAGCAAACCATTTTCTTTTTGTCCCAAACTATGAATCTTTCTGGTAGAGACTCATAGATACTCAATCAAGATAACAATTCTGCAGAAAAGCTATCTTGACATCCACTTGCCAAATTCTATAAAGATAGAACATGGTAGTGGATAAGAGTCATCTATTTAACTTACGTCTGGCAACAAGAGAAAGAGAGTATACACAATAAACCCTTTCTCTTCGGGACAGTCCCTTTACCAGAAAGTCAAGCCATAAAAGTTTTCACCTTAGTGACTTGGTCTCAATACCATTCATAGATTTGTGGCTTTGAGCCATTTGGCCTTGTCTATGTGATCCATTGCCTAATTAAAGACAGCGAATCCTCAATGTTATCATCAAGTATGAGAACTTTGAGTTAAAGACAAGCCAGTGCAACGGATCGGGTTGTCCTACAACCCTCCCACTGCATTGAAGCTTTCTCAACGGTTGAGAAACTCTAGTTTGATCAACAACCTTTGTTGATATCTACAATAGCTTTCGTTACACTGTGAGTCTTAACATGCTAGTTGTTTTCGAGTTTAATAGAACACATCAGTATATATCTTTTGCTAAATGAACTGTTCATTTATAAAACCAAAAGATATAATATACAAGTGTTCAGTTAAAACCAGAAATATAGACAATAATTACATATAACAAATGTTATTATCTCTATACAACAATTACAAAGACTCCCACTACTTCAGCTGCAACGATATCTCCATATCTCACAGCGAGAAAACGACTGTCAGGAACTAGTTTCCTGTAGAAAAACAAACACGAATAGTGGTTCCTGAAGACATCCAGGTATGACATTCATATCCAATAAACTTGTTTTGACAAATAAATCACATTTATCTTGTCGTTCTTTCTCAGCCTGTTTCTCAGCAAAGTATTTGGAGCAGTTACGCTTCCAATACCCATCTTCATTACAATGGAAACATTTTCCTTTGTCTGAAGACTTCACTTTGCGAACAGTAGGGGCTTTGCCCTTCCTCCTGTTACTCTTCTTCTTCTGAATAATCACATTACTCAGAGAAGCAGACTTAGGCTTACTCCCTGACGCCAACCTCTCAAGGAATTTCTTCGAAGTGACAACATTTGCCTTCTTCTCTATTCCTTTGGAAGTGTACAGAGACTGTTAAGTCTGAAATGACGATGGTAGCAACGTTTACTTCTGCCGCACTAAAGTGGACCATCATGTTAAGGACAAACTCCCTAACAGAGGTATCCTCCACCATGCGAGAGTTGTAAACGATCTTGAGGACTTCATTACGAAGTAATGAGGACGATTGTCCACCATTGCTTGTAGTGAAGACATGATTTCCTTTGCGGAAATCATAACCTCATACTACTTGCACAAGGCATCAAATATGCTTGCCAAGATATAGATTTGGGCTTTATCAATAGCCCTAATCCATCGATCGTATGCATGTCGAACACTTCGAGATGCACTCGAGCCAGGAGCTGAAGGACATTCCTTCGTTAAGACAAACCTCAGGTCGTCCAGAACCAGAATCGTATTCAGGTTAGACTTCCAGGTTCCGTAATTCTGTTCGGTTAATTTGTCGTGAGCTAACAACTGAATAAAACTAGCTCGACATGTCGAAATAGAATGTAAATCTATTAGTGAAACGGTTTTAACCTATTTAAACCAATTAAGAAAAATTTAGAAGTAAATAAAGTACCCAAACTCTTTATTTACTAACTACGATACTTTAGTAAGTCAGAATGGTCCCTACCGTAGGGTAGGTGAGCACTCCTTTACTAAATCAAGACATTCTTGACTAAATGCTATCACCAGAATAACTCATATTCCTATAACATCTTAGTTATCGTTTTTGGTCTGAATTTACTAACTCCTTAGCAAATCCCGTAAGTGTGACCCTCCGTTTTTAGAACGCACAGAACGGCCCCAACATAGCAACCGTATGGAATGTCAATGTTGGGAATGGCCCTATGCTTCTTTATCCATAAATGGTGACTGAGGTGTTCGATCTCCCATGCCCAGCCCTCCGTTTGGATGGTGCCCCTAGGGCAGCCTGCAGGCGGAACATGGGAATCTCACGGTTCAATCCAACGGAGGAGACCACAGGAAGCACCGACGCACTTCCTTCTCCCACTTACTATAGACACTTACTCCATTCACCTTGCTATTGAAAGTTGCAAACACCACCCGTCTGGAGATGCCCCATATGGCATCATGAGGCCAAGCAAAATTCTCACGTTGTGAACTTTAGGGAGTGCGTAGCAGGAGAGGGATATATCATATATTCCTTCTCAACACATCTACTAAGCATCGTAAGACGGTAAAAATAGGGTAAATACTCCAGGTTTTATTCGGCTAAGAATATAAAACCTAAAGTCTAGGCAAACTATTTACCTGAGATGTCTAGGTTATTAACAGATTTAAATAACCTCACACCTCTCCCGCACGCTCATAAAGCCTGGTTAACTTTACTCAAGTACCGGATCGTCCCCAGGTAGGAGGTGTTCCGTAAACCGTCAGCTTAAATACCTCCAACCTCGAACAGGATTTCACTGGGTGAGTTTCTCATAACCTTAGCATTTACGAGATAACGACCTATTCATCTAATGAAACAGACCGAACCATTTAACCCTAAATGAGCATGCCACTTATCTTTGTTATATATTTTAAAAGTCTAAGTCATTTTTACAACGCTTGCAAAAACTAGACTTTCTATAATAACAAACTTCTATATGCTTCTCAAACATACATTCGCTAAGGCATGGCAAGTTGAATATTTAACTTCATAATCAATATAACACTTATATCGATTATGCTCTTTAAACATACAACTCCTAATCCATAAATTAATATAACACTTATATCAATTTTTAATGAATTAAGCATGCATCCTATACATTATAACAATTATAACATACAATATGCATAAAACTAATGTTGGATGTTTTAATTTCATAATTAATATAACACTTATATTAATTATTCTATTAAGTAAACAACATCAAATTCATTTATTAATATAACTCTTATATTAATACTCATGAATTAAACATGCATATACATTACAACACTTATAATATACAATATGCATAAAACTAGGATAACCAATGTTGTAAGTTCAATTTCATAATTAATATAACCCTTATATCAATTTCTCTATTAAACTAACAACATCCAATTCATGAATTAATATAACTTTTATATTAATTCTCAGGAATTCCTAAATATGCATATGTTACGTCTCCAAAAGTGACTATTTTAGGACTTATTTGTGTTAGGAAGTTGTGCATTTGTAAGTGTTTTTGGTAGGATTTAGCTTGAACTAGTGCTTATATATGAGAATTAGAAGAATGAAGCTAAATTAGGACTTATATACAAAAGGAAAGAAAAAGAACCAAAAACGAATTTAAAGGAATGAAACTTGTGCATTGCGGAAGCATTGCGGAAACATTGCTAAAACCGCAATGTTTTAAGTGAAATCCGTAAGTTGTCTAACTACTTTCTGTTTTGTTCCGACCTTTCAGGGATCCATTCTTTCTCCTGCAGCCACGTAGTAGTACGACGTTGAGAATGGATGGTTCTTCTTGGCCCAATCGTACCTGCAGAACACTATAAAAGGAGGTCAAGATGGAAGGTTGAAACACACTCGAACAACGTAGACTTCTCAGTTCAACGCAGCTTTTCCACTCTTTTTCTCTCTTCCGTCTGTTGGCTTGAAAGGATCAGCTGTTGGAATCGACAATCTGATAGGAAGGAGAGAAGATTCATCTTCTCTTCTGATTGGATTCATCCAAGCAAGACTTTCTTTCTTCCTTCAGCCGAGGCGTTCGCAACAAGAAGAACACGCTCGGATTTACTGCTTTTTGCCTTAGCTTTCTATTTTCGTTGCTGTTTGTTGTCATTTCCCTTTTCATTAGCTACTCTATTCCATTTCGTTGCTTTCTGTTTTACTTTGGCTATTCAAAGCTATCACTTGTTTAGTTCAAACGCTAGTTAATCCAAGCATAATTTCATTACTTCGCACGTTCTTCATCTCGTATGTTCACTGCTTTTAGCTTCTGTTTTGTCTTTAATCTTCTACTTAGTATGTTGTCTCCATCTATTCTCCCCAATCTATCTGCATCCATGAGTAACTAAATCACATAAGGGCATGCTAATGACAAGGCTATAGGTTAAAACACGTGAATCAAGCATGTAGGATAGCTCTCGAATGCATTGAATGTATGTAAGCTTCATCCCACGGGCAATTTCGATTGGCCATCCATTTTGTCCAAAGAACTCCTAACCTCTGGAAGGAGTAAGAGTTCAGAGTCGTACATTCATGCTAGCCACTCAAGGTAGCCAGAAAACGACCTAGGAATAGGCGTTTTCCTAGTACAAATCACAACTTACTGTTTTAACAAGATGCTTAAGACCTTACTTGGACATGAGTAAACTAAAGAATCTAATGCATGAAATCGGAAGATACATGAAAATGAGTTAGTTTGATGCATGGTGAGTTGATCTACTGCTTGAGAATCGTATGAAAAAGCCTATAGAGGAGTCGTTAGTAGCCCTTGTTTCCACACTTTACACACATTTCGCTGTTAAGAACATTGCTAAATAATTGTTGTTTCCGCAATTCCTTTAATTGAAATTTTGCGTTAGTCATTTTTCTCTTCGTTCGTTATTCCCTTCTCTTTACATTCAAGTTTATTGTTTACTTGCACTTGCTTATGCTTCCATTCTTTACACATTCCTTAGTAATTAGGCACATCAAAACCAAATCTACCTCATTTAATCCACCCAATCTCACTTAACAAAACACTTCGCTAGTAACTAAGAATAAATCTCTGTGGGAAATCGAATGAAAAAATACTTATTACTTGCTACAAGATCATGTATGCTTGCATGTTCTGAGTGCTCTATTATTGCATATTTCTTTTAAACATTGAGCACGCAACAAGTTTTTGGAGCCGCTGCCGGGGATTTAGTTTAGTGAAAACGAAGTTTGTTAAGTTAGAAACACACATCTTAATATTTATTGGAGCTGATCTATTTTCATTTCTTTTGCAGGTACCATTGGGTTAGTTTATGAATGAGCATTCAAGTAGCGATCTAGAGTTCAATCCTGAGCCTGAGAGATTACTTAGGGCCAGAAACAGAGCTAAGAAACGTCTCTTCAACCAACCCCTTATACCTCCAAACGTTGCTGACTCTACTGAGTCATCACAATCCCATCAAATAGAAATGGATAGAACAAACCCAAATCCAGCACCTACCATTCGCAACCCCATCGAAATAGCGAATGACAAGGATAATGCCATTCTCTCCTACTTAGTTCCCATGCCTGGGGAGCTAAACCCAAGCATCATACGCCCTGAAATTACTGCCAACTCATTCGAGTTAAAGCCAGTAATGTTCCAAATGTTGTCCACTGTGGGACAATTCTTTGGAGTGGAAAATGAGGACCCCCACAACCATCTAAGAAACTTCCTAGGAGTTAGTGATACCTTCATTATCCCTGGAGTTTCCCAAGAAGCTTTGAGGCTTTACCTCTTCCCTTACTCGTTAAGAGATAAAGCCAAAACATGGTTGAACTCATTACCTTCCGGATCAGTTGTCAATTGGACAGATCTGGCTGAGAAATTCCTAGTCAAATACTTTCCACCTGATAGGAATTCAAACTTTCGTGATGACATAATTAAATTCAAACAAGCTGAAAATGAGTCTCTTCACGAAGCTTGGACAAGGTTCAAGGACCTTCTGCTTAAATGTCCACACCATGGCATCCCATGGTGTATTCAAATAGAAGTCTTTTTCAAAGGATGCAACCCAAGCACTAGGCAAGTGTTGAATTCGTCAGCTGGTGGTTCCATGCTTTCTAAAAGCTATAATGAAGCCTATGAGATCCTGGAGAAGATCTCAGCATCTCACTGTAGGTGGTCAGATGATCCAGTTGAGCCTAGGAGAGCTCAAGACAAGGATGCTCTGAGTGCAATGAGCAGCCAAATAAACGCCCTGACCAACCTAGTCAAACAAATGGCTCAAACCAATCTCCAATCCAGTGTCAACACCGCTGCAGCCATCTCAATGGGGGCACAAACAAGTCAAGGTGAGACACTGATCTGTGGATTCTGTGGGGAAGGGCACCTGTATGAATACTGCCCTGGGAATCCAGCCTCAGTCTGCTATGTTGGAAGCCAACAACAGCCTAGGAACAACCCCTACTCTAACACCTACAATCCTGGTTGGAGAAACCACCCAAATCTTTCTTGGGGTGGCCAACAAAATACTAACCAAAGTCAAAACCATCCAAGGCCGAGTGGAACACCTGGTTTCACTCCTCAAAATAACCAATCCATGTATCAAAAACCATATAACCAACCAATAGGGTCTTCTGTAGAAAATCTACTTAAGGAGTATATTGCAAAGAATGATGCCACTCTACAAAGTCAGCAAGCTACCCTTAGGAGCCTAGAGAACCAAATAGGGCAACTAGCCAATGAACTCAAAAGTAGGCCCCAAGGTAGACTGCCTGCTGACACTGAGGTACCTAGAAGGAATGGTAAAGAGCAGGTTCAAGCAATTGAACTTCGCAGTGGAAGACCATTGGTGAGCAACACTAGAGAAACACCAAAGAGAGTAGAGAATGAAGAGTCTAGTGCTCCACTGGATTCTCTGCCTAACCAAGGTCAACCACCAACAAGCACATCAAGGGCGAGGCTGGAAGCAATCATAGAGGAACTAGAGGAAATTCCAAGGCCTCCAACTGTCCTGAGGCGACCTGAAGTGCCTACATATGTGCCACCACCTCCATTCCCTCGAAGGCTAAAGAAAAAATAAGAACAGGAAGTGCACTTTAACAAATTTTTAGAAATTCTTAAACAAGTGCATGTTAATATCCCATTTGTAGAGGTTTTGCAATCTATGCCTTCTTATGTTAAGTTTTTGAAGGATATAATCACTAACAAGAAAATTATTGGTGAATTTGAAACAGTGAATCTCACTGAGGAGTGCAGTGCTATACTCCAAAACAAGCTACCAAAGAAGGAGAAGGATCCTGGTTCCTTCACCTTACCAGTGGAGTTGGGAGGCAAGCACGTGGGCAGAGCTCTTTGTGACCTGGGAGCCAGCATAAACCTCATGCCCCTATCGCTATTTCGTCAGCTTGGAATAGGGGAAGCACGTCCTACCACTGTCACCTTGCAATTGGCAGACAGATCCATAGCCTACCCTGAGGGTAAGATAGAGGATATTCTTGTCAAGGTTGACAAATTCATTTTTCTTGCAGACTTCATCATTCTGGATTATGAAGCAGACAAGGAGGTCCCCATCCTATTAGGCAGACCATTTCTAGCCACAGGTAGGGCCTTGATTGATGTCCAGAAAGGTGAGCTCACCATGAGGGTTCATGATGAGGAGGTTAAGTTTAGTGTCTTTAAAGCTCTAAGGTATCCTTCTGACTCTGAATCTTGTGCAAGTATGGACATAGTAGATTCACTGATGGAAGAACAGCTTGAGCATGAATTATTGATTAAGCATGCTGATGAACGTCATTTATGTCATGTTTTTACTCTTTAAAGCATACTCATTAATTGACTTTTTGAGTTGAATTAAAGATAATTGTGCATGTAATTGATAAGAAAAGAATAAAAATAGGAAAGTCACATGCTCAAGGTCGTTTTGTCATTATGAAGCAATTAATAGGGTAAAAGAGTCATTTTTTATAAGAATTAATGTTGTTTTAATTATTTTCAGGAAAACTGTATTCTGCTTCAGCTTGTGGCCACAGAGGAGTCACAGAGTGCAGAATCCAGCTTGTGGCCACAGAGGAGTCACAGAATGCAGAATCCACCTTGTGGCCACATAAGAGGCCACAGAGTGCAGTTGACTGGTCAAACGAATTGGTTGAAATATTTTGTCAAAGATCTTCCAAAGATTCAGCCAACCAACTCCCTATTTGACCTAACAACCCTTCTCAAAGATCTCTCCCTCATTTTAGCAACCTCCAAACAAACTCTAAGGCCTATAAAAGGCACCTCAAGCCTTCATTCAAATCATCGATCATTTCTTTACAACAATCAATCTCCACATAATCGATCAACCTCCTTTCTCTCTCGAAGAACTCACCCAAATTCCCGAAATTCCAAACAAGAGTGGACCACTCCTCTGTAATAGTTCTACTTCAGCCAGCTCCGAAAGGAAGGTGCTGCGAGGATTCGATTTGCATTGACGACGTGAATCGAGCGAGTAGAGACCCTTCATCCATTGTCCACGAGTTCGAGAGAGAGAAAGTTGCACAATTTTCAGATTTACTTTCTATTTAATTCTGCACATTTTCTATTTACATTCTGCTTTTATTTCGCATTTATTTCCGTTCTTAACTTTACATGCAAAATTACCATTTTACCCTTTTAGCAACTTTCGCATTTATAATTTAATTTTCAGTTCAAAACCTTTGTTATTCCAATTATGTCCTTTATTTATTATTTACATTCTGTTTTTATTCCATTTTCATTTTATCTTTAATTTTCGAGTAAAATTACCATTTTACCCTTTTAGCAATTTTTGTACTTATGCATTATTTTTCAATGAAGTATTTTAGTCTAGTTCTCATTATGAGCTAAGTTTTCCTAAGGGATTCAATTATGTGAATGCCCGTTAAGAAATGAGCTAGCTTGACAGCTGTAAATTACGGTTTTACCCCTTATGCCTTATGTGGTTCGTCCTTTACTGAATATATGCAAAAATGTTATATTAATTTGATCACTTAATTAGCATGAAATGTTAATGTCGATACTGGACAGGTCGGGCAATTAACGGCTCTGGTAAAGGTGATATAGCAGAAAAACCTAGGAATAGGATTTCGTCGATTGTCCTTGATGATTGGGGCAAAAGACTATAGGATCAATAGGATTGCATTCTTAACCATCTAAGATCACATTATCCACTGGACCGTGAGTATAATGGCTTAGACTCCTAAAGGTACTTGCAAAGAGGCTGAATAGGAGACGAATCCGATCCAAAAGCATAAGGTACTATGTGGTGACTCTGTGGTCACAGGCTG
Source organism: Herpetospermum pedunculosum (assembly GCA_028017165.1). Lineage (NCBI taxonomy): Eukaryota > Viridiplantae > Streptophyta > Magnoliopsida > Cucurbitales > Cucurbitaceae > Herpetospermum > Herpetospermum pedunculosum. The sequence goes on from CM051522.1 coordinate 54,042,216, forward strand.
GCAAGTAAACTCAACTTAGGGTTGAAACATGATTGGATCCCTGTTTTTATTATTGCTTTCAAACCAAAACGAACCAACCATTATCAATTTATTTTTGTTACTTTTCATTGCATTCGAAAAACAAATTCTTTCTAAAACTAAATTCTTCAACAGTCTCTTGGGATACGATACTTGGAATACTTTCCATTTTATTACTTGATTGACAGTGTATACTTGCACTTGACCATATATCTATTGCAGGTTATTGAACCAAATTAAACACACACGTTTTGGTCCATCAAGTTTTTGGCGCCGCTGCCGGGGACTGTTAACAGAATTTTATTTTATTTAGATATTGTTATTCGGTTGTGGTTAGGAAAATAGGAGTTGAGCGCACGAAAAATCTATAAGAAGTTTTGTTTATCCAAAAACTTCCAAATCATCCACCTGGAGTCGATCCTCCTATCAACCTACAAAATAAAAATATCTCTTTCTTAAAGAATCTGATTTTTGTTTTGTTTTCTTTTGCAGGTTTATTTATTTAAGAAACAAAGAGCATAACACTTTCGAGTTACAAAATGGAAGTAGACGTCACAACAAAGATAACAAACATGCTGAGAAAATCAATCATGAGAAATGATACCTACATTTCTCTTGTGTACAAACTTTCTGATATCTTTTGTGTTAATTGTGGCGATAAGCATTTCTCCCAACATTGTCCATTTAATCGTTATTTGTCTATTTCTTGTGTTTATTGTAGAGGAAGTCATGAATTTGACAATTGTCCTTATAACCCTGACTCTATATTTTTTATAGGGAAACCAGGCAGTGAGAATATGTTAATTCCTTACCCCACTATTTGCGATTCAAGATGGAGACATCACTCCAACTTTTTATGGGGAGATCAACAAAAGGTTCAAGAACAAGTGATTCCACAAGTGCCAACCGAGGACAAGAGCATCGAAGAACTTATAAAGGAATATAGAGCAAAAACCGATGCTGAGATTAAAAGCCAAGGGACATCTATTCAGGATTCTGAGATCCAAATAGAACAAATTGTGGACGAAGTGAATATCAACCCACAAGAAACCTTGCTTAAAATCATAGAGACTTCAAAATATGAAGAAATAGAACAATCTGAGGCGATGACACTCAAAAGTGAATATGAAGATAAAGGATATTTGTTCTCAGAAGAAACAAGAAGCACTCCCGCATTTGAAAGCATTGAAGAGCTAGAATGGAGAGAGGAGATTAAAGAAAACTCATTTCAAGAAAACAAAAAAGAGAAGGAACTGGAAAAGGAAGTTGCATTGAGCCATGAGGCGACAACTTCACAAAAAACAATATTCAATGTTCTTCAATCATTGAATTTCCCTGATGAAATCAAAGAATTTTCTGCTGCTGATTTAATTGATATATCTTTTTGTTGTAACTTGCAGGAAACATTAAAAGAAAATGAATTCAGGGAAGAAGTAGAAGAGGAGATCATGAAGGAGAATAAAGCGCCAGAAATTACGACCGAAATTTCTGCATACAAAAGCATACATAGATCTCTTGTGCTGATCAAAGACGACCGTAAGTCAACAAAGCCGAACATGATTAAAACACCTCAACTAAGGCTTAAATCTCGTCCATTATCAAGACCTAGGTGCAAGATGAAAGTTGACGGTCCAAAGAGAATGAATAAGACATTAATCTCCCTTTTGGAGATTAGATAAGTATTCTTTTAACATGTTTTTATTTCATTATTTAAAAAAATAAAAATACTATAAGTTTTGTAGAGTAGTTTCAAGCAAAATCAACTCTGGCATAGACTGGTCCTGCCAAGGAAAAGGTATTTAAGTTGACCGTAGGGAACACCTTTTCCTGGGGACCTAACTGGGAGATGATTTGAATGAAACCGCTCCATAGAAACTGAATATTAAAAAATATGTTTTTTATTTTTTATTTTTTAAAAAAAGATAATAAAAAAAAAAAATAGTGTTTTCAAAATAATTCAGCTTGTTATTTTTTGTTTATGAACTTTTTGATGTTTTTCTTAGTATTTAAGGAATGATTCTCGTGGATGAGAGATTGACTAGGAAATTCAAAAACATAGATTTGTAGAACTATGTGGCCACAAACCATACTAGCACAAAAAAATTATGTGGCCACATAGTGCACTAGTGAAGGGCGATGACGTCATGTTGACCTATTTTGGAAACATATATAAATCAAGATACCCTCTCCTTTTTTGTTTTTCAACCTACAAGTCATTCCAAAAAGTTCCAAGTTGAAAAGTCCATTCACGAAAAATTCTCCTATCTCTCATGCACGCTCAAACCCGTCGGGACCCATGGCTGAAAAACCCACTCTGATCGCCGATGTGGTCGTTGCTGATCGTACTCCATTGCGTTCTGGACGCTGGAGGAAATTCGAAGATGTCCAACCAAGACCCATACAAGAGGAACTCATGGTCGATTTACCTCCAGCATCCTCGAAGAAGAAGGTTGAACCCAAACCACCCATAAAATCGACCATTGTAATGCGTGAAGGTGGAGAAAAGGAAAACCCAGCGACTGAAAGCCCTAGGTTTAATCCAAGCCCCCCGATTGATCAATCCCAAGAATCGATGATCGGTAAAAAAATCCATGAAAATTCGAACTACCGCTTGGCGTAAAATGATCAAAGAGATAGGAGAACATAGACGACGAGCCCTAGCTGAAAGTGTTGGCAATTCATCAAGTGAAGATGAAGAAGTTCAGCCAGAAGCTGGGGCGACCTCAACGAAATCGCGTTCTGTGCGCGAAGATCCACCTCTGGTTTCAAAAGTAAGTATTCTTCCACCAATTCTTGAACGTTCTGATAGAAAACTTTAGTGTACAGGCACACCAAGAAGAAAACCGAGACCCCAATCGAGCACAACTTTGGATTAAATAGAAGAGATACGGTTGAGAGTCTGATTCAAGAATCAATTCTTTCCCCGACCATGATGGAGAAGATGATTAAAGAAGTCGTGGAGAAGGCAGCCTTGCTAGTAGCAGAATATCAAGAAAATAAAAGTTGTGAAGAAACGAAGCAAGCTCTCCAAAATGATACCGCTGAGCGGACAAGGAAAGAAGATGAAAGATTACAAGAAGAGGAAAATGTGATACAAGTTGAGGAAAAAAAAAAAAAAAAAAAAAAAAAAAAAATGAGAGAGAAACTGAATGAATGAAATTTGAGCCAAACAGTTCTTCAATTGAGAAGAAGGTTGAAGGAAATACTGAAGAAGTTCAGGAAGGGAATCCTACAAATGACACAACCATTTCCTTGGAACGAGGGATGCTGCTGCATTGCATCCTAAAACGGTCTTGATCTCAATATTGAGAGGTTTCTAAGAGAAGAGTTGATTTCTTATGGCAAGAAGATGGCTGAAAAATTATTCTTTGGGTCACTTGTCACTCGACTTTGCCTCAAAGTAGGACTTAAGCCTCAACAAGGTGAGGAGACAAGTTTGCCAAAGTCAGTCATCACTGCGCAGCTTGTTCACAAGTTACAGTTCTTCAGTAACCAAAAGACTGGTAAAGCATCGACGTCGCGTGCACCCAAGCCAAAAGGTTGTTTCACCTCTGTGGCCACAGAGTAGTCACAACCTGCCACCAGTTCAGAAAATATTTCAAGCATCACCCTGTCTCAATGGCAGCATATGATCCAACAGAATATGGCCTACTGGGCATATGCCAAAGAGAGGGGATGAGCTCATTCAAGAGTTCTTTAATGCCTTGGCCCCGACCTTGATGCCTACTTTCCCGACGTTTCGTTTGCCTGAATATTCCTTCGAATACGACTGATTCCGAAGACGATACCTCATCTGAAGATTAGGGGAGTACCGTTTTTCCTTACTCTCTACTCATTTCCTTCATTTTATGATTATTTTGTTATTTGTTAAGATTCAGTTGTTAGTTGATTTGATTTTCTGGTAGGATAGAAGTTGCATTTTGTTATTTCATTATTTCGTTGTTTTATTTTTCTGGTAGGATAGAAGTTGCATTATTTCGTTGTTTTGTTTTTCTGGTAGGGTAGAAGTTGCATTTTGTTATTTAATTATTTCGTTGTTTTGTTAGGGTAGTAGTTGTAGTTGTTCCTGCTAGGATAGACGTTTTGTGGAATGTGCCTAATTGAACTTAATGACTTGATTGCGCAAGTATGAGAATGTTTTTAGCATGCTATCTTTCTTTTGTTTTCTTTAAAGTAACCTTTATGATGATAACTAGAGTTTATCTCTGCTCAAATAGTGCCACATGTCATAGCTTGTAAGTTTTTTTCAAAAGCATAGGGTTCCATTAGTACTTTTCTATGCGAAACTTTTTCACAAGTCTAAACTTCCTTTTGTTTAACCCGTTTAACATGTTTAGGAGAGTTTAGCCTTGACGTTTTTTTGTAGACTAATGCTCACACCATCCCTTTTGAAAAAAATCTCTTGAATAGTCAATGAGGACATTGCCTCCTTTAAGTTTGGGGGGGTGAAGTATATTTGTAATGTGTTGACTGCTAGGTCTTGATTGTTATGTCTCTTCCAAAGGAAGAATGGTTGAAAAAAAAAATAAAATAAAATAAAATAAAATAAAATAAATAAAAACCTTATTTCTAGAGGTACTCCTTCTTCTTAAGTTAGCTGAGTAACCAGGGGCGATCATGGGCCCCATGGTTGTCACTGCATGAAAGGATAACTAGGAAGTGGGTATTTATCTTAGTTTGTGAGGCTTGCTCGTAGCTAGATGCACTGTGCAATGAAATTGCACGCAAGCTGGAACGAAGGTGAGTCTAGCAATAAAGATTCTCTAGAGACTGGTAAAGAAAAGAAAAAAAATGAGAAGCCTAGCAGCAACACAAGTTTGGGGGAGAAAGTGTTAAAAAGTTCACATAAGGAAGGAAAAGTCTAAGCTTAGTTTATTTCACGAAAGGGACTATCCTAGACTCGGTGACTAAATGTTAGATAGATTAAGCATATGGTTAGGATAGACTAGAAAAAAACTTTGTTTACAAAATGAAAGTAGAAACTTATGTGAGAAATTACTTATGGGATTATGACTGGCACTAGAGTATGAGACCTCTCCTGAAAGGTTGTTTATAAGCGAACTTTGTTTGAAAGCATGTTAAACATTTGCATAATTGTACATGCTTGTTGTTATTATGTGTTGAATTGCTTGAGGACAAGCAATAAGCTAAGTTTGGGGGTGTGATGAACGTCATTTATGTCATGTTTTTACTCTTTAAAGCATACTCATTAATTGACTTTTTGAGTTGAATTAAAGATAATTGTGCATGTAATTGATAAGAAAAGAATAAAAATAGGAAAGTCACATGCTCAAGGTCGTTTTGTCATTATGAAGCAATTAAGAGGGTAAAAGAGTCATTTTTTATAAGAACTAATGTTGTTTTAATTATTTTCAGGAAAACTGTATTCTGCTTCAGCTTGTGGCCACAGAGGAGTCACAGAGTGCAGAATCCAGCTTGTGGCCACAGAGGAGTCACAGAATGCAGAATCCACCTTGTGGCCACATAAGAGGCCACGGAGTGCAGTTGACTGGTCAAACGAATTGGTTGAAATATTTTGTCAAAGATCTTCCAAAGATTCAGCCAACCAACTCCCTATTTGACCTAACAACCCTTCTCAAAGATCTCTCCCTCATTTTAGCAACCTCCAAACAAACTCTAAGGCCTATAAAAGGCACCTCAAGCCTTCATTCAAATCATCGATCATTTCTTTACAACAATCAATCTCCACATAATCGATCAACCTCCTTTCTCTCTCGAAGAACTCACCCAAATTCCCGAAATTCCAAACAAGAGCGGACCACTCCTCTGTAATAGTTCTACTTCAGCCAGCTCCGAAAGGAAGGTGCTGCGAGGATTCGATTTGCATTGACGACGTGAATCGAGCGAGTAGAGACCCTTCATCCATTGTCCACGAGTTCGAGAGAGAGAAAGTTGGACAATTTTCAGATTTACTTTCTATTTAATTCTGCACATTTTCTATTTACATTCTGCTTTTATTTCGCATTTATTTCCGTTCTTAACTTTACATGCAAAATTACCATTTTACCCTTTTAGCAACTTTCGCATTTATAATTTAATTTTCAGTTCAAAACCTTTGTTATTCCAATTATGTCCTTTATTTATTATTTACATTCTGTTTTTATTCCATTTTCATTTTATCTTTAATTTTCGAGTAAAATTACCATTTTACCCTTTTAGCAATTTTTGTACTTATGCATTATTTTTCAATGAAGTATTTTAGTCTAGTTCTCATTATGAGCTAAGTTTTCCTAAGGGATTCAATTATGTGAATGCCCGTTAAGAAATGAGCTAGCTTGACAGCTGTAAATTACGGTTTTACCCCTTATGCCTTATGTGGTTCGTCCTTTACTGAATATATGCAAAAATGTTATATTAATTTGATCACTTAATTAGCATGAAATGTTAATGTCGATACTGGACAGGTCGGGCAATTAACGGCTCTGGTAAAGGTGATATAGCAGAAAAACCTAGGAATAGGATTTCGTCGATTGTCCTTGATGATTGGGGCAAAAGACTATAGGATCAATAGGATTGCATTCTTAACCATCTAAGATCACATTATCCACTGGACCGTGAGTATAATGGCTTAGACTCCTAAAGGTACTTGCAAAGAGGCTGAATAGGAGACGAATCCGATCCAAAAGCATAAGGTACTATGTGGTGACTCTGTGGTCACAGGCTGGCAAGTAAACTCAACTTAGGGCTGAAACATGATTGGATCCCTGTTTTTATTATTGCTTTCAAACCAAAACGAACCAACCATTATCAATTTATTTTTGTTACTTTTCATTGCATTCGAAAAACAAATTCTTTCTAAAACTAAATTCTTCAACAGTCTCTTGGGATACGATACTTGGAATACTTTCCATTTTATTACTTGATTGACAGTGTATACTTGCACTTGACCATATATCTATTGCAGGTTATTGAACCAAATTAAACACACACGTTTTGGTCCATCACATGCCAATGATTATGTACAATTAGATATAACTGACTTAAATATTTCTGAAATAATGGATATACATGTGGATAAACCTCAACATGTTTGTATGACTAGTGACTTGACTGAAAGATCCATGAATCCATTGAAACCATCCATTGAGCATCCACCTATCTTAGAATTAAAACCACTGCCTGAACATCTTAAGTATGCATATCTAGGAAGTGATGATACTTTGCCTGTTATTATTTCGTCCAAATTGAGTGAAAAACATGAAATTGAGTTGATATTATTGCTTAAGCAACATAAAAAGGCTATTGCATGGACGATTGCTGACATTAGAGGTATTAGCCCTTCCTACTGCATGCATAAGATAATATTGGAAGAAGAACATACACCCCGAGTAGATCACCAACGTAGGTTGAACCCCTCTATGAAGGAGGTAGTTAAAAAAGAGATCATAAAATGGTTAGATGCAGGTGTAATCATCCCTATAGCTAGTAGTCAGTGGGTGAGTCCAATACAATGTGTACCTAAGAAGGGGGGGATTACTGTAGTAGTGAATGAGAGCAATGAACTGATTCCAACTAGAACTATTACAGGATGGAGAGTCTGTATGGACTATAGAAAATTGAATAAAGAAACAAAAAAAGATCACTTCCCTTTACCATTTATCGACCAGATGTTAGATAGGATAGCTGGTAGAGCTTATTACTGCTTTCTAGATGGTTATTCTGGATATAACCAAATCACCATAGACCCTGTGGATCAGGAGAAAACAACCTTCACTTGCCCCTTTGGAACCTTTGCCTTTCGCAGAATGCCTTTTGGCTTATGCAATGCACCAGCAACGTTCCAAAGGTGCATGTTGGCCATTTTCTCTGACTTAGATGAATCCATGATAGAAATATTTATGGATGACTTCTCAGTCTTTGGTGATTCTTTTACAAACTGTTTAGAGAACTTAGGACAAGTCCTAGATAGGTGTGAGGAGACCAACCTAGTCCTTAATTGGGAGAAATGCCACTTTATGGTGGAAGAAGGGATAGTCCTAGGTCATAGAGTGTCTAGAGCAGGAGTAGAGGTCGATAGGGCCAAGATTGAAATAATAGAGAAGTTAGTGGAACCTCAGAATGTGAAAGCTATTAGAAGTTTCTTAGGACACACAGGTTTCTATAGAAGGTTCATTAAGAACTTTTCAAAGATCTCTAAACCTCTGTGTGAGCTTCTAGAGCTGAATAAACCATTCATCTTCTCAAAAGAATGTTTCTTAGCTTGGACAACCCTTAAGGAAGCATTAGTCAAAGCACCTATTATAGTAGGACCAAATTGGGACCTTCCATTTGAGATGTTATGTGATGCGAGTGACTATGCAGTAGGGGTCATGCTAGGACAAAAGATTGATAAACTAACACACCCTGTATACTATGCTAGTAAGACACTGAATGAGGCACAATGTAATTACACGACCACGGAAAAGGAAATGCTAGCTGTAGTGTTTGTCTGCGAGAAGTTTAGGAATTACATTGTGGGCACTAGGACCATTGTATACACTGATCATTCTGCACTAAAATACCTCATGAGGAAGGCTGATGCTAAGCCTAGGTTAATTATATGGGTATTGTTGTTGCAAGAGTTTGATCTAGACATTAGAGATAAGAAAGGATGTGAAAATGTGGTTGCGGATCATCTTTCTCGATTGCAGCATAATTGCGATAAAATTGTGGAAACTGCAATTTCTGATGCCTTTATCGATGAGCATGTCTTTGTGTTAGCACATCGTGATAACGATGAGGAACCTTGGTTTGCTGATATTGCTAACTTCCTTGCCTCGCAGGTACTACCAACTTTCAAGGGAGGACAAGAAAAGAAGAGGTTCCTACATGAAGCCAGGAAGTTCATCTGGGACGATCCTACACTCTACAAGACGTGTGCAGATGGGTTGCTGAGGAAGTGTGTGTCAGCTGCTGAAGCGAAGTCTGTGCTGCAGCACTGCCATACATCTCCCTATGGTGGACACTTTGGTGGCCAGAGAACAGCTGCAAAGGTGTTCCAGAGTGGTTACTCTTGGCCCACGATCTTCAAAGATGCCCACGATCATGCACACAGCTGCAATGAATGCCAGAGAACAGGTAACCTTAGTCGGAAGGATGAGATGCCTCTCACTTACATCTTAGAGTTGGAGCTCTTTGATGTGTGGGGCATTGACTTCATGGGACCATTTTCCCCATCAGCAGGTAACCTTTACATACTTGTAGCTGTAGACTATGTATCTAAATGGGTAGAGGCCATAGCGTGTCCAACAAATGATGCCAAAACAGTCATTAAGTTCCTTAATAGACATATCTTTACTAGGTTTGGTACACCTCGTGCTATAATTAGTGATGAAGGGACACACTTTATTAATAAAGCTATGGAAAAAGTGTTGGCTAAGTACAATGTTAGACATAGAGTAGCCACCCCTTATCATCCACATTCGAATGGACAAGCTGAAATATCAAATAGGGAGATTAAAAACATACTCGAAAAAGTGGTCAAACCCAATAGAAAAGATTGGTCGTTTAAGTTAGAGGATGCACTTTGGGCATATAGGACTGCATATAAGACACCCCTAGGTATGTCTCCTTATAGACTTGTGTATGGCAAGGCATGTCACTTACCATTCGAATTGGAAATCAAAGCATTTTGGGCCCTAAAAGAGCTGAATTATTGCGTGACCGATGCGGGAACATTGCGGTCTCTGCAATTACATGAGCTTGATGAGCTGAGACATATGTCCTATGAAAATGCTAAAATGTATAAGGAAAAAACTAAAATTTGGCATGACAGTAGACTTAGGATTAAGGACTTTAAGAAAGGCCAGCATGTCTTGTTATTTAACTCAAGGTTGAGATTATTTCCAGGCAAACTTAAGTCCAGATGGTCAGGTCCTTTTGTTATAACTAATGTGTTTTCTCATGGTGCAATTGAGATTAGGAACCTGCAGCACGGGCAACCGTTCATGGTCAATGGTGCACGTTTGAAGCATTACTACGAGGAAGGAGATGTGAAGACTCTCTCGGCCTTCCTCTTATCTAAAGCTTGAAAATAAGACCGAGAGAAGACGAGTGATTACTGTGCTCGTCCATGCGAGGCTATGCCTTAGTTTATTTTTGCTGTTTTTATTCCTTCGGTTGTTATTTTTGTATGTTTATGTGTGATTTGTATTACGAATTTGTTGTTAATTTTGTACGTTTTTATAGGGGATCAAAAGAGAAAATCAAGGAGATGAATCAAGGGTAAAGAATCGGGGAAGATATCGGGCCGAATCAATGATTAAGTTATGAGAATCTTGGCATTTAAATCAAGAAAAATCTCCAACGGCAATTTAATTGCGGTAGATTTGCTGAAACCGCAACAGAAATAGCCGTTGGGATTCACTTGATTACAAATAGCCGTTAGAACAGCTATGGCCCGTACGCTTCCTTCATTCGTTGAACTTCAATAAAACTATCTTCTTCTTCCTCTGCGATTCCTCTTTACAGATTTCTCCGATTCGACCATGGTGCTTACACGGGCTGAGAGATCTGCTTCCAAGAAGAAGGCAACCGACGCAGAGGCAGCTGCGAGAGAAGCACTACTTGCCTTGGCAGATGCCGAAGCTGCGAGACCCGAACGACCTTCCAAGCTTCCTATCCGCAAGAAGAAGTGGAAGGTGGTGACCGAAATCCCTGCTGGTCCATCTGAACCAGCAGGAACGCCCAAGAAGAGAAAGTGGAAGATGGCTGTTGAAGACGCACCGATCAAGGAAAAGACTCCCACTGCGGAGAGTCAAGGGAGTGGCCGTCCATCTTACGAGACGGCCAGACAAAGCCCCGAGCCATCTCCATCTCCACAGAGCCCTGAGCTCTCTCCACCTCCACAAAGCCCTGAGGCATCGCCATCATCGCAAACGCCCGAGCCTGAAATTCCAAGGGAAGAACATCAAGAATCAGCGTCGGGCGAAGAAACGGCTGAAGAAGATGAGGTCTTCTCTCCTTTGAGGGAAGTCTGCCCCGATAGTCCAGCAAAGGGGGACGACTCAATGGATGAGACGTTGGGGGATTGCCTCCAGCAGATCACCATCAGGGCACGGTTGAGGAAGAAAGCCCCCAAGGTTGTCAAGGCCAAACGGCCAAAAGCTTCAAAGAAATCCAAGAAGAAGAAGGTTAGTAGTGAGCCTTCTTTGAAGAAGCTAAAGATCGAGGCTGCTGAGTCAGCCAAGGCAAGGGAAAAGGGGAAAGCCAAGTTATACCCCGAAGATGAACCTCAATCTGTGAGGTATGTGTCTTCAGACGCCGAATCAAGGGGCAATGAACTGAGGAAAAGGGACCTACTCCATGAGAAGGGGTTCCTTGATGCATTGGCAGACCTGCCGCAATTCTTGCGCGCAGGGATCACCAACCACGGTTGGGAAGAGCTGTGCAGACCGCCCATCCCCGCCTACTCCAGCATGGTGTACGACTTCTATGCGAATCTGACGCACCCTGAGGATGGTCTGTCCACGGTGAGGGGGCTTGAGGTTGACTTTTCAGCCAAGGCTATCAATGAAGCCTATGGCCTTAAAGGGCAGAAACATACTGACTATGCGAGGATCATCGATGCTCCAACTGAGGCTGTCCTGGAAGAAGCACTGCGTATCATAGGCCAACCTGAGGCAGCTTGGACAATCTCACGCAATGGGAAGCACACTCTGATGAGTGCTACCCTCACGACCAAGGCAGCTGTTTGGTTCTCCTTCGTGCGCAGGCGTCTGTCCCCAGTGACTCACGAGACCACCATTAATCAGGGGAGATCGCTGCTGGTATATGCGATCATGAGGGGCCTCACTATCAATGTTGGTATGTGGGATTTTAAATCTATATGGCATACGTTATGCACATACAAATATGGATTTCAATTAAAACATACATTCACAATGCATAATTAATTAAACACACTAAAGTGGATCGATTTTGGCATTTAGCAAGCAATAACTAATTTATTACAAGCTTGAACAACAAGCTACGTCTTGAGCGGACTTCGAACTCTTCGCACCGCCTTTGACCAACTTGCTTCCTCCGAACGCTTCGGCCAAATTCTCTTCGAATTTCTCCTCGTATTGCCTAGAACGAGTTTGAACTTATACAGAACATATCGGCGAGTTCCAAACTCAAACTTCTTTCACAAAGAAACCTATATGAACTCTAATGACTCTAAAAATACAGACGCTTCAGCACACATTAAAGCCCATACATTCTCGGGCAATTACAAATAATGAAATTCAAATAGAAACTATGCCAAAATCGATATCCACTTTAGACTCCAATTCAGAAACAATTTCTAAATTAAAATACCCACCAACTTAAATTGATGCAAATTGAGTTAATCACAAAATCGCTTTGATACCAATTGATGGAGCGATTACCGCAGCGGAAAGCGATTTCGGACCGATGATACTCTAATTTCATCAATTTAACAAATAGAAAACATGCTCAAAGCGACGGAATTAAGAAATTAGAAATACATACCCTTGTAGTTCCGAATTTCTTCAAGTCCGCCGGCCGTTCCACGTCACGAACTCTTCCGGACTCTTCTCACGAACGCCTCGAGGACCACCCCAAGTAGTCCCGCTATCCTCGGCGCCGCGCAACGGAGTTGTGGGACTCCGAAACCAAGAGAGAAGAAAAAGAAACAGAAGAGGAAGAAGGAGAACCTTAAGGCAGAGGGGTGATGAAGAAGTTTTTTTTTAATTTTTTACTTCAGCCAAGTTCATCCTCCGAATTTTTGAAGAAGAAGCAAAAACCAAAATGAAAACCCTTTTCATTTTGTTTTAACAACCCACTGCCTTTTTTTTCTTTCTTAAACTTAGCCATTAAGTAAGCCATATATATATATATATATAATTATTATTATTATTAAAAATAATAATAATAATATATTTATTAAACTTTTTAATAAATAAAATATATATATATATATATATTTATTAATTAAACTTTTTAATTAACAAATATTATTTAATTCAATATCAAATATTAATTAAATAATAAGGCTAAACCCGGTTTTCGAAAACCGACTTTTAAACACATGAATCCTATTCATGTTTTAGGCCAATCTCATATTTAAATCATATTTAAATATGTTCATCCTCCTTCCAAAAACTGAATTTGAACAATTCAAATTCTTTTTCTTTTTCTTTTCTTTTATATTGTTGCACGACGTTATCCGAGCTAGCGAGGAGAACCTAAAGGACCTACAGATCATGAGCTCCAACGATACGAGATTATTCGGTCAAAACTCTTTTAACCCGAACCAATCAACATTCGTTAACCCCTAGGAGACTCCACTATAGTCCGAGGGTTGCACTCTCCTCACTGTAGATATATTATGTCCTCTGATATAACTGTCATGGGCAAGTCGACCCTTCACAGGTTGTTCGTAATCACAGCTGGGTCATTTAAACCGTTTAACCCCTGCATTACGTCTTGTTCCTTAAGTACCGCTGACACCTCTAATGAACAATAGATCTGTGGTCCAACCAACAGATCAATTAACCCTCTCATCTCATGAGAGTGAGCGCGTTAATTGTTCAAGCCCCAGAGTCAGCTATTAAGGGAACAACCTATCTACTAACCCCTGAAGAGCTGGTTAGGAGTGAACTTCAATCTTGATGTACTATGTCCCCAGCTACCTATTCGACTTTATCCCCAAGATGGTAGGCTTATTGAGTCGGCGCTTATGGGCCACTCTCACCCGTGCAAGTCAAAGGATACTATCGAATAAGCAGGAGTTCATAGCGAGCTCAGGATTGAGATCGAGTTACCTAGGAAATCAATATGTATAAGTCGGTCTCATCAGTAAACGGAGTTATAAAGAGAGAGCGACTTAATACGCGGTTCGATCTTATGCAAACTCTTTGCACAGGACGCCCTCACTCGCACATCTCCATGTGAAACGATTCGGATCACATCGTTTTGTACAATACAAAGTGAGCCGCATCCAATAGTGTTACCTGGATAAGGTACCCAGCCTTATCCGTATACTATAGACCGTTTTGACTGACTACTTGAGCCTGATCCACAATCATGTCATACATGAGGCTCAAGTACTCATATTCAGCCAAGGATGTTGGTCATTGGTATAGGTTAACCTAAACACGTTTCACTTTATTCCAGTAAACTCTTTTACTGTATAAAACTAATAACTTTTTATTCTAAATAGAGTATTTACAAACATAACAGTTTACAAACCACGAGTTTTAGGACATAAAACCCAACAATATTAATTATGAAATTAAACATACAACATAGGTTGCCCTAGTTTTATGCATATTGTATGTTATAAGTGTTATAATGTATAGGATGCATGTTTAATTCATGAGAATTAATATAAGTGTTATATTAATTTATGAATTAGGGTTGTATGTTTAGAGTATAATTGATATAAGTGTTATATTAAGTTAAACATTCAACTTGTCCTGTCTTAGTGATGCATGTTTGAGAAGCATGTAGATGTTTGTTGTAGTAAGTCTAAGTTTTTGCAAGTGTTGTAAATATCACATAGACTTTTAAAATCTATAACAAAGATAATGGCATGCTCATTTATGGTTAAATGATTTGGTCTGTTTTATTAGATAAAATAGGTCGAAATCTCGTAAATGCTAAGGTTATGAGAAGCTCACCCGGTGAAATCTTGTCTAGGTTGGAGGATTTTGAATTGACAGAACACCTCCTACTTGGGGACGATCTGATACTTGTGTAAAGTTAACCCGACTTTATGAGCATGTGTGAGAGGTGTGAGGTTAGTAAAGTGTTTATAACCTAGACATCTAAAGTAAAATGTTTGCCTAGATTTAAAGTTTTATTTTCTTGGCCGGATAAAACCTGAAGTTATTTACCCTAAAAACCTTATATAATACTTAGTAGATGTGTTGAGAAGGAATATATGATATATCCCTCTCCTGCTACGCACTCCCTAAAGTTCACAACGTGAGAATTATGTAGGGCCTCATGATGTCATTTGAGGCATCTCCAATCGGGTGGTGTTTGCATCTATCACTAGCAAGGTGAATGGAGTAAGTATTTATAGTAAGTGGGAGAAGGAGTACTTCCTGCGGTCTCCTCCATTGGATTGGATCATGAGATTCCCATGTTCTGCCTGCAAGGTGCCCTAAGAAGCATCAATCCAGTCGGAGGGTTGGTTCATGGGAGATTGAACATCTCAGTCACCATTTATAGATAAAGAAACATAGGGTCATTCCTAACTCTGACATTCCAGTCGGATGCGTTCTTGGGGTCGTCCTGTGCATTCTAAAAATGGAGGGTCACACTTACGGGATTTGCTAAGGAGTTAGTAAATCCAGACCGAAAACGATAGCTAAGATGCTAAAAGAATATGATTTATTCTGAAGTTAGCATTTGGTCAAGAATGTCTTGATTTAGTAAAGGACTGCTCGACTACCAGTCGGTAACGGCCATTCTGACCTACTAAAGTATCGTTGCTAGTAAATAAAGAGTTTGGGTACTTTATTTGCTGCTAAACCTTTTAATTGTTTTAAATAGGTTAAAGTCGTTTCACTAATAGATTTACATTCTTTTTCAGCATGTCGAGCTCGTTTATACAGTTGTTAGCTCACGAAAAATTTACGGGACCTGGAAGTCGAACCTGAATACGATTATGGTTCTTGACGACGTAAGGTTTGTCTTAACGGAGGAATACCCTCCTACTCCTGGCTCTTATGCTTCTCGAACGGTTCGAGAGGCATACGATGGATGGATTAGGGCTAACGATAAAGCCCGAGTCTATATCTTGGCGAGCATATCAGATGTTCTGTCCAAGAAGCACGAGGTTATGGTTTCCGCGAAGAAAATCATGTCTACATTACAAGCAATGTTTGGACAGCGGTCCTCATCGCTTAGTCATAAAGCACTCAAGTTCGTTTATAACTCCCGCATGGTGGAGGGTACCTCTGTTAGGGAACATGTCCTTAACGTGATGGTCCACTTTAATTGTACCTGCATGCCACACATAATTTTGAGGCAATCTTCTAAATTTGTAGATTCACCGTAAAATAGCTGGTTCATTTCACCACCTACATTTATACGATGTATCTCTACATTTACCTATCCACCAAGCCTTTTGCAAGCATGTCACACTCAATTATGTGGCGAACCTCTCAAAATTATCCACCAGAAGTTACCAGGAGAGCTTCAGATGTAATAAAATAATGTTGAATGCTTGTGATTTACTGCTTCATAATTAAGACTTGTAATTTCTCATGAACAACTATTTGAGCTTCATCTTTATAAATTCATTCTCCTTTTTCCCATTGTTTGATCTATCTCTTTCCTCGAGTAGAAATTGATTTCAGGACTAAGGATGTTGGTTTTGAGAGCTAGAGAGGTAGTAACTTTGGAAATTATCTCAAGGTCTTAAACGAGTTTTTGCTCGGGGTTAACATCATCCCAAGGAGCGTGGATAAATAAATGATAAGAAATGTGTGCTAGAGTGACATCAGAGTCTGGTTGCACCAAAAAAAAAAAAAAAAAAAAAAAAACGAGGATGATGCAATAAAAGTTACATCTTGAAGATGCTGAAAGGTGTCCGCAGTAAATGACACCATTATTTTCATTTGATTCTCCGCTAAGTATTGGCTGATAAGATCAATAGACTTAAGCAAGGGTGATCATTTCAATAACACAAAAGTCATTTGATTAAGCATTTGTTTTCACAAATCATGCATTCCATCATGTAAGTTGATATCATCATCGTTTCAAAAAAAAAACAAAAAGCATTTTCACATATTAGGGGTAATTGGTAGATCATATGATTCGTGCATACACGTGATATTCAATCATTCTTCTACCCTCGACAAGCATATGCATCAGTATCATGCATACATACTGCATCCATGACATCCGTCAACTTACTTCTAGCATGCTCATGCATACATGCTGCATTTAGGACATTTAGTTAATGCACATGCAAACATGTTGCATTCTTGATATTCATTACCTTTAACATATTATGCACATGTTGCATTCATGACATTATCCTTAGGATGCATATGCATCAATATCATGCATACATACTGCATTCATGACACCCGTCATCCTACTTCTAGCATGCTCATGCATATGTGCTACAAATATGACATTTTGTTAATGTACATGCATACATGTTGCATTCAATCATTCATTACCATTAACATATTATGCACACATGTTGCATTCATAAACAATCATCTTCTACCATCAGCATGCATATGCATCATTGCGTCATGCTTTCAAAGTCAAATTCTTTGGTCAAGCCAAGCAAATCAAGACATGTCTTCATCAAATTGTCAATTACATTGCCATTTCCCAGAATTAATGAGCATTGTTTCATCCTTGTCATTGCACATCAACGCATACACTCATGTTTTGTGCGACATTCGAGTCACATTTTGCAACTCGCATTTGCGTCATATTCTCATTTGAGGGTCAATTTCATAAAAAAAAAAAAAAAAAGCAAAAAAAATCATGCATTTAGGACTTCTTCATATCCATGAGAGTTTCTAGTGCTTTCCAAAGAGTCTTTTTCAAGTTTTTGTCGGCAACTAAGTTTTAAAATAAAAATCGTTGTCTTTGTTTTGCAGCTAAGTTTTGAAATAAAAACCGCTGTCTTTTGTTCGGCAACTAAGTTTTGAAATAAAAACCGTTGTCTTTTGTTTTGCAGCTAAGTTTTGAAATAAAAACCGTTGTCTTTTGTTCGGCAACTAAGTTTTGAAATAAAAACCGTTGTCTTCTATTTTGCAGCTAAGTTTTGAAATAAAAACCGCTGTCTTTTGTTCGGCAACTAAGTTTTGAAATAAAAACCGTTGTCTTTTGTTTTGCAGCTAAGTTTTGAAATAAAAACCGTTGTCTTTAGTTCGGCAACTAAGTTTTGAAATAAAAACCGTTGTCTTCTGTTTTGCAGCTAAGTTTTGAAATAAAAACCGCTGTCTTTTGTTCGGCAACTAAGTTTTGAAATAAAAACCGTTGTCTTCTGTTTTGCAGCTAAGTTTTGAAATAAAAACCATTGTCTTTTGTTCGGCAACTAAGTTTTGAAATAAAAACCGTTGTCTTTTATTTTGCAGCTAAGTTTTGAAATAAAAACCGTTGTCTTTTGTTCGGCAACTAAGTTTTGAAATAAAAACCGTTGTCTTTTGTTTTGCAGCTAAGTTTTGAAATAAAAACCGCTGTCTTTTGTTCGGCAACTAAGTTTTGAAATAAAAACCGTTGTCTGTTGTTTTGCAGCTAAGTTTTGAAATAAAAACCGCTGTCTTTTGTTGGCAACTAAGTTTTGAAATAAAAATCGTTGTCTTCTGTTTTGCAGCTAAGTTTTGAAATAAAAACCGCTGTATTTTGTTCGGCAACTAAGTTTTGAAATAAAAACCGTTGTCTTCTGTTTTGCAGCTAAGTTTTGAAATAAAAACCGTTGTCTTTTGTTCAACAACTAAGTTTTGAAATAAAACCCGTTGTCTTTTGTCTTGCAGCTAAGTTTTGAAATAAAAACCGCTGTCTTTTGTTCAACAACTAAGTTTTGAAATAAAAACCGTTGTCTTTTGTCTTGCAGCTATGTTTTGAAATAAAAACCGTTGTCTTTTGTCTTGCAGCTATGTTTTGAAATAAAAACCGATGTCTTTTGTTTTGACAACTAAGTTTTGAAATAAAAATCGTTGTCTCTCTCTCTCTCTCTCACACACACACACACGCGCACAAAAAAATCTCATTCAACTTTCAAATTTCTGTTGGTTAAATCGAACCCTATGTCTGTGGTTCCGTCCCGGTAGCTGGTCGAAGCCTGACAAAACCAGGTCCGTTTAAATTTCTGTTGGTTAAATCGAACCCTATGTCTGTGGTTCCGTCCAGGTAGCTGGTCGAAGCCTGGCAAAACCAGGTCCGTTTAAATTCCAGTTGGTTAAATCGAACCCTTTGTCTGTGGTTCCGTCCCGATAGTTGGTCGAAGCCTGGCAAAACCAGGTCTGTTTAAATTTCTGTTGGTTAAATCGAATCCTATGTCTGTGGTTCCGTCCCGATAGCTGGTCGAAGCCTGGCAAAACCAGGTCCGTTTAAATTCCTGTTGGTTAAATCGAACCCTATGTCTGTGGTTCCGTCCTGGTAGCTGGTCGAAGCCTGGCAAAACCAGGTCCGTTTAAATTCCAGTTGGTTAAATCGAACCCTATGTCTGTGGTTCCGTCCCGATAGCTGGTCGAAGCCTGGCAAAACTAGGTCCGTTTAAATTTCTGTTGGTTAAATCGAACCCTATGTCTGTGGTTCCGTCCCGATAGCTGGTCGAAGCCTGGAAAAACCAGGTCCGTTTAAATTCCTGTTGGTTAAATCGAACCCTATGTCTGTGGTTCCGTCCCGGTAGCTGGTCAAAGCCTGGCAAAACCAGGTCCGTTTAAATTTCTGTTGGTTAAATCGAACCCTATGTCTGTGGTTCCGTCCCGGTAGCTGGTCGAAGCCTGGCAAAACCAGGTCCGTTTAAATTCTTGTTGGTTAAATCGAACCCTATGTCTGTGGTTCTGTCCCGGTAGCTGGTCGAATCCTGGCCAAACCAGGTCCGTTTAAATTCTATTGGTTAAATCGAACCTTGTGTCTGTGGTTCTGTCCCGATAGCTGGTCGAAGCCTGGTCAAACCAGGTCGACGTTGTTGTTGATGATAAACAATTGTGGCCGCCCAAATACTTTGTCTTTATCATTTGTCTACCCTTTCAATTCTTCAAGGATATACAAAGGGGGGCAAGTTGTTGACACCGTATTTCGTCCGACCTTATTTATCATCATTTTGGATTTTTCACGTCATTTTATGTTTTTTCACTTATTTTTAAGTATTTTTTAGTTTTTCTTTCATTTCGTCATTTTCTTGTTATTTTCGGAATTTTCGAGAAAATCGCCAGATTTGTCTTCCGTTAGTGGATCGTTCAGGCGTCCGGATTTCCGGTTTAGGGTTTCCAGGTCGGGATTCCAATTTAGGGTTCCATTTTTAGGGTTTATAGTTTGGGGTTTCGTTTAGGGTTTTAGATTTAGGTTTTAAGGGTAGGCAATTTTGGAAAGGCCAAGAGATAGGCCCATTTGGGATGTTTTAGACCTAAAAATGACTATAAATAGAAAGAGAATGAGCCAAAAAGAGGGGGGAAGAAGACAAATTTTGGGTGGATCCCAAAACACCAATAAAAAATCATTTTCTTTTCTCTCCACTCTCTCTCCTACTATTCATCATCTTCTTCCCCATTCCATCACCTCCATCAAATCCGGCCATCACCCAACTTCACTACGCACGGCGGAGCTCCTGAAAGACCACGGCGAGCTCGCGGCGGAGAGCCACCGCGCACGGCGGCGCGGGGTAAGGCTTCACGGCGGCGAGCTCCAGCAACCTCTTCCTCCGCTTCACGGCAGCGTGCGTCTCCTTCAGCTCAACCAGCGGCGAATCTCCGGCGAATATCTTCACGAACCAGCTTCGTCTTCAACCTCCGAACAGACCACGAACATCTCTTCAAACCGGCGGTGGCGACGAGCGGAGACCGGTGCACTTCATCTTCTCCGCAGATCTACGAGCAAGCCCAGACCGTAGCGGAGCTCCATCCTTGAACCAGCAGCTACGGCGTTCTCCCTCAACCTCCAGACGACGACGCGACTTCGGCGAACCCAAATCGGAGCTCACCTTTTTCCTCAGACGACAACGGCAACCACGGGTCTTCATCTTCTCCGGCGCGACCTCAGATCTCTTCAGACGATGACGACGGATGAACCAGATCCAAGCTCCAAGCTCTTTCCCCCACGACGAACCAGACGACGACGAGGTGAGGACGGCTTCGAACTCGAACGAACCAGCAACCTCTTCCTCCACCAGATCAACGGCGGCGAACTCAAAATACGCCTCAGACGACGACGGCGATGCAAATTCGAACCTCCACGGCGTTGGGTCTTCAATGGCAAGCTCCGGTGCACTTCATCTCTCCAGCGAACTCAAACCAGACGGTTGCGACACGCTTCTTCCGAACAGACCGGCGGCGTAACTTCAACGGCTTCGATCCTTCAGACCAGCGGCGGGGGAGCTTGGACGATGAACGGCGGCGCAACCTCGGGCCAACGGCGGCATTCTCGAACCTAGACGGTGGTGCGCGGCGGTGGTCGGACCTCTGATGGCAGAAGCTGCGTGGACGTGGAGAAGAAGAACTCAGCAGCTGGTCCTCGCATGGGTAACGAGATTTTAGGTTTTTTTAGTAAAATTACTAGTTTGCCCCTGTTCTTTTAGTGAAGTATGTCTGATTGGTTTTGTGCTCATATATACCTCTGCCTATCTGATATATACCCCCTGTTTATATGCATACATACCCCCTGCATGTTCAATATATACCCTGCGTTATATACCTAGGTTATATTCACTACAAGAAAATAGGGCTATTGCAGCGGGTTTTTTGCAGCAGTTTCGAAAGTGCTGCAAAATTTAATAAAATCGCAACAATTTTTCGTAACAAAAAGCTAATCGCCGCAAAATATATGTATTGTAGCGGTTTGCTTGCAGCGGTTTAATAATGTGTTGCAATAGGTGCAACCAAACACAAACATATTTATATTTTTGAAGGCGAAACCCAAATTTTACTAAAGCCCAATCCCAATATATTCTTGTTAACAAGCCACATTTTTTTCGAAATTTGAAACCTCCAAAATTCAATTTCATTTTCCAATTTCTAAAGCCCAGTAATTCAATTACATTTTCATTTTGCTAAAGCCCAATAATTCAATTACATTTTCATTTTCTGATTGTTAGCATAGTTCATTCTCCACGCGTAAAGTTCATTCTCCATCGTTTCATTCTCCATCTCGTCTACTGTGAAACCTTGGAAATGTGGAACCCCAAAATCACTCTGCGAAATTTCAAAATCACTTCAGTTTGCTCATCGTTTCATTCTCTATCGTTTCCTCCGAAATAATGTCCTTCCTTTGGTTTCGAGTTTCTTGAACAAAAAGACCACTTCAGTTTTGATCACATGAGTTTTCATCTTTTTTTTTTGTTCTTGTGTTACGAAGTTTCAACATGTTGTTTGTTTGATTGTATTTTGAGACTTCAGGTTCGATTTCAGTTATTTTGTGGATTCAGCCCTAAAGCAACGCGACTTCAGTTACGATTGTTTCATTCACACAATTTCAGGTACCTCCTATGTATTATTTGGTTGTTTGTTTGATTGTTGTATTTTGCTCAATCCCTCATTCGCACAGTTTCAGAATGTTGTTTGATTGTAGAATATTGGAGAATAGTTAGTCATAAGTGTCCTCTTTCTGTCCATGGTGATTTGAATGTGAAATATTGGAGAGTAGTTAGTCATAGAAATTTAATGGGAAGGAAATAATTTTTTTATTTTATTTTATTGATTCTTGGTCAAATCAATGTGCTCATTTGGGCCAATGTACAATATTTCCACTGTTTTTTACGCTTCTGGTTGTTCATTGAAGTTGGCAATCTGCCAAATTTTGCAGCATCAAATTGGCAACCTGAACAAGATTTGCTTCGCTTAAAAGAGATGATCAACGACGGAAAGTCGAGGTTCTCTATTTACAGACAACCAATTCATCACTTTGTTGGAACCTCCACTTTTAGTGAATACACTGTTGTTCATGTTGGCTGTTTGGCCAAGATCAACCCTGTTGCACCTCTTGACAAAGTCTGTGTTCTTAGCTGCGGCATTTCCACTGGCCTTGGTGCCACTTTGAATGTTTCTAGGCCTTAAAAGGGTTCTTCTGTTGCAATCTTTGGACTTGGAGTTGTTGGCCTTGCAGTAAGCTTTTACAATAAGTTCAACTTCAGAACTCAAACATTTTAAGAGATGAAGATTATGCAAATATTAAGAGATCGATGAGGCAGGAAATGAAATGTGAGTTCAAATAGATTCGAGTAATGGGTATGTTTGTGGTTTTGATTATGTTCATTTCTGTCATCTTTTCGGTTTCTGTTGTTCTTAGAGACCCACCATCAAATGTTGTAATTGAAGGTTCAGATGTGTTGATTTCTCAGTGGAACTCTAACCCAGGTAACTTGATTTTGAACTTTTTTGTAAATTGGTCATTGTCATTGCCTTGTGAGTTTCAGTTGGAATGAACCGAATGCTGGAAGAGCCATTAGTATGCTAAAATATTATTTCTTACTCCCGAATGCACAAGTCAGTCGTACAAGGGTGTGCAACATGCAATCTCCTTAACTTGACTAGTTTTGACTATTTATTAATGTGTTTCCTATTTAAAACAACTTAATTAAGCATTAGTATGCTAGAATTAGAGGGTAAAAATGTTATATATTTGACTTTCGCTACAATGACATATCAATTATTAACCTACCAGGTACAAACGGTTGATTAACAGAAATATAATGTGATCAAGAACTTTTTTCAACCTATTAGCTAGTACTTTGACAATAATTTTATAAATGACGTTACATAAGTTAATAGTGCGATCTTTCATCGTTTGTAGGTTCCTTTCCCTTTGGATGGGGACTATAATTGTATGATGAAACGGTTTGACATAACTCTAGGGTTCAACATCAATTATAGATTCCCCTCATAACTTCTGGTTGAAGAAAGTTGGTAACCCATCAGGATGGGGCTTTGGAGTTCTGATAATGGTTGGATTCCTTGCAATTAGTTTTTACAAAATGATAGTCCTTGATCTAGTTTTTACATAATGATAGTCCTTGATCTAGTTTTTACAAATTGTTTAAGCTGTCAAAATGATTTGGAATTTTGATAAGTTTATAGTTCTGATAATGGCTGGATTCCTTGCAATTAGTTCTGATAATGGCTCGAAAAAAGTGAATTTTGATAAGTTTCTTGTATCGAACTATATTATGATACAAACACGAGGTTCCGAGGATAAGTTTCTTGCAATTAGTTCTGATATATGATTTTAATTTATAAATATAAACATTTGATTTATACTCCTAGTCTAAATTTCAAAGACCAAAAGAAGACGACAAGAGTTTTAAACAAATAGCTTAGAGGGAGAATAATCGTTCCTCTATAAGAATTGCAGAGCGCCACAAGGTTTGCTTTCACTCATCTTTTCTCTACTCTCAAGAACTTCAACAAATTTGTCTCCTAATTAGATCCAACATTTACGATTCTGCACCGCTCCGATTTTGTTTTCTATCTTCATTCTCATTTGTATTCTGGTAATTCTTATACTTGTTGCATTTAATCACGATCAGAGACATTTGAGCATTTATTTGTAGTAGTTTGTACGATTGATGAATTCTTCAAGTGTTCGTGTTTTGTGATTTTCATCCGATCATTTTTCTGTTGGTGAAATCTGTAGAATCTTCGATGGAGAATTCTGTTAATTCGGAATAGAGTTTCATGTATGAGAGTGAAGAAGAAGAGGATCGAGATGAGGAGAATGTAGTGAATAAAGACGAAGACAATGGAAACGATTCGGATTATTCTTCCGATTCTTCGACTGAAAATCTGAGATGGAGCAAGAATAATTCGTATGCCAAAGCTTGGCCACAAAGTTACAGGTATTTATTTCAATTTTTTTCCATCGTAAATTTGTGCGTTTCTTGTATGAATTTCTGATCTAAACTGCTCAAAACTCCATTAATCCGCTTGTCAGAACTATATTCTGATAATGGTTGGATTTGCACTCCACCAAGTTTATTACAAGTGCAGCATTTTTACTTGCCTTTACTTTTATCTCAATCCAGTTTAGAGGTCTGCCTGTAAATATGATATTCTTACCTGCAAACTTTTCCAGATCCTACATCAAAATAATACTCTGTATATCTAGTTGCTGCAATATTTTGCTCAGATTAATCAGAATCCAAGAACATGTTTGAATTGATGTTACACTAAGATTAAGAAGTGCATCTGCATTTTAATCCTTTCTATTCTGTTTGCAAACTATTTACTATCTTAATATGTTAATAATTTGAAGGGGGATGGCAAAGCATCACAAGGTTGAAAAAAATGTATGCTGTGGAAATGGAAATACCCAATTAATTTGAATTGATCAATTTCACAATAGCTCTATAGAAATTTAACACAAGTTTTCATGGCACTAGTGAGTATAGTATGGCTTTTGAAAGGTGAAAAGTGTGTTAGTCCATTAAAAGTAGTCTTTAAAATTTTCATATTACAAAACTTGGATGCATAGTCGGAGACTCAAAAGTGATTTTGAACACTTAAAAGTTAAAATGAACATGAGATGGCTTTTGACGTAGTATTTCCAAGTGAAATACTTTTTCTATGGGTACTTTTAGGTGTTTCTCTAAAAAAAAGTTCTTTTAATTGTTTTTAAAATTTTCAATCACTTTTGACAATTGACAATGTATCTAAACTACATGAAAGTTTTGAGAAGGACTATTACGATTTCAAAGCTCTAAATGTTCTTAGAGGAAAAAAAATAATTACTGCTCTTTTCAAAAGTACTTCACTGAAAGAAAAGTTCTTTCATTTTCTTCTTGTTTCTTGCCTCCAGTTTAGTGATTTGTATTTTTGATTTCTTTGAACGCAGTGAACTTGGTGATCAATGATGGAGGAATTATAGCAGTTTATGCTAGTGAGTTTTCGGAGGCGCCGAAGTACATTGATCATGTCGCTCTCGCCATCTTAGGAGATCATATTGGAATGCAGATAATTGCTTCGAATCTGACTCAGAATCTGACTCAGAATCTAACCGGCGACGATGCTCGAGATTGAGAAATGATTGTACTGTTGGGACCAAACTAAAATTTTATTCACCAACTATTTCATATATTGTTTTAGATGTCAATGAATACAATTTGAAATGTACCTAATGTATAAAGATATATTTGTTATTATGAAATAAGAAAATATCATTTTCAATCATTAGAATATTTATAAATGTGTTACCATTTATTTTAAAACTCTAGCAATAGGGGTAAAAAATGTTGCTATTTATTTCAAAAATGTTGCAATAGGGGTGCTATTGCAGCGGTTAAGATGAGAGTTATTTAGCTTTAAGAAAGTGTTGCTATTTATTTCAAAATTGTTGCAATAGGATGGGTGCTATTGCAACGATTGTGAGAAGTCATTCCAGCACTTTAAAAAGTGTTGCTAGATCCCTTACAACACTGGTTTAGCCAGGGGTTTCTCAAGCGTTGCAAAAAGTGTTGCAGCAGTTTAAAACCGCTGCTATAGCTCAAAAAAACCTCTGCAATAGCCTTGTTTTCTTGTAGTGATTGTATATGCATGTTAGTTTGTTATTCGTTTCAATTTAATTTTTAAGTTTATTTTCGGGATTACTTACATTAATTTGATCATTTATTCTTCTGTCGCTCCATTTTATCGTCTTCGTTATTTTATGCGCGTTTGTTTAGTTTTAATTTGTAACCCCGAGAGAAATGAAGGACTGTTCCTTTCATCTCGAGGGTATTTTAACATTAATTTGCAACCCTGGGAGAGATGAAGCACTGTTCCTTTCATCTCGAGGGTATTTTAATATTAAATTTTAACCCCGGGAGAGATGAAGGACTGTTCCTCTCATGGATAAATAGGGTTTTCCTATTTTTGAGGATTAAGGTTACAACCATTATGCGCTAATTACAAGAACGCCCTTCTTTTTAAAAAAGAGGTTTTCCTTTGATTTTAAAATTAAGTTTTCAAAATTGAATTTCGATTTATTTTGATTTCAAAACAAAAAAGATTTTTATTTCAAATCAAGTTTAAATTAAATTTCGAAATTGTTTATTTTCAAAGCAAAAATATTTTAATTTTAATTCAAGTTTTAATCGGATTTCAAATTGAATTTGAAACAAAATGATTTTATTAAATGATTTTTAAAGTTCTATGATCTCGGTATCGAGATTAAGGCGTTAATGGCGAAATTAACAATCTTGCTCACCAAATCAAATTCCGACTTTCTTTAAAGTTAGAATATGATTAGTTGGGACATTGTTTTATTTTTTAATTGTTTATTTTATTCGTTAGGGACCATGTGAAATTAGCTAGATAATTAGGATAAAATGTTTTGGCTACCGTTTTTAAACGGGATGTTGTAGGGTGCTAGCACCTTCCCTACACTCAACCGACCCCCGAACCTCGTCTTTTTACTTCGTAGACCGTATTTTTAAGGTGACCAATCACACCCGAAATGATTGGTGGCGACTCCATTTTTTGTGAAAACCCCTGTTTAACAGAAGGTTGTCGGCCACTCCACGTCGCAAAAACGTTGCGACACTCATGATGATTTCTATCATTTTATTCTCCGAAATCTTATTGGGATATATATCAATCTCACACATATTTTATTTAAAGGTATCTACAAATTCTTAAACCAAACGACCTCTAGAAGATCTATCAAAATAGACTTTAAGTCCGACAGTTGGTGATTTTTCTTTGCTTTCTTTTTCATTTTTTTTTTCTTTCAATTCTCCACTTTCCAATTCATCGTTTAAATAACATAAAATTTTATTTCGAAGGTTATTTTTTTTGAAAAAAATCAATACGAGTGTACGATAAATGCAAACTTTTGAAATGATATTTTTAATTTGTTATTTAGGTTGAAATATATTTTCTAGTCTCTATATTTTATTACTATATTTTATTTTGAATATGGTCATAATTATTTAAAAAAAAATCAATCACACTTCACTGAGTAAATATTAAAAATGGTTGATCATAAGTTATCTTATATTCACGAAAATTAGAGGATGAATTAGGTTATCCAAGAAGTTGATTGAAATTCCTCCTCCTCTCATTTAAGGATTCACCAATTTTAAAAATATAATTTAAAAATATTCAAATGTAAGAAATCAAAATAAATATATTAAGGAAAATATTCACATATTTAACTAGTAATTTAAAGAAAAAAATTTCGTTCCAGGAAATTTTCAAGTACGTAAGATTGATAGAAACTTAAACATAAATGTAAGAAGCATTTACGTTTGGACATGTTTACAGTAATCAACTTAATGGTTGAGAAAAGTGGACACCCAAAAGAGAATGTTACAAATGTCTCCCAAATTTTTGACCTTCCCGTGCAGCTCCGACGGTTCCGGCGGTGGCTGTTTGAAGGTATCTAGACATCCATCAACATGGTTCATGATGTAGGTAGTGGCTTGGGCGAGGAGAAAAGAGTCATCCAGATGCAAACAATATTTGCCTAGATCTATTCCCTGCACCGCAAAGTTCAACTTCCGTGAGCACGTCGAATACCGTTTTTTAAGTTGCGGATTTGTCGTCTCCGCCGCCTCCAGCCGCTGCACGTAGCCAAGACATTTGACAGCGCTCGTGTGGGCAATGCTAAGGGTGTTATTTGCCAACTTTAAGGTTAAGGGTGTGTTGCCTTCGAGTTTCAACATGCTCCAACATAAAGAAACGTTTCTGGTTTTCGGGCAAATGCTTGATGCAACATCGTTTGATGAAACAGTATCTGCATTTAAAAGAATGACACTGGACAAAACAAGAATACAAAATATTACTTGAACATAGTTAAAGACTCCAATATTGGAATTCAAATTCATCATATTCTTTTTGTCAGTTTTCGTTCCTTTTTCTGTTCCACTATTGTGTTCTTTTTGGAATAGGTATATTTACACATATATATATAGATCAAGTTTGGAAGAATTGTTATTTTTTTTTCCCTAAAAATGTATAGTGGAAATCAATGGACGTGATGGCCATGGGAAGAGATTTTCTCGGACAAGCCAACTGCTAGCGAAGAGGATTCCGATTTTCTAACATTTTATGTGAACTGTAATAACTACAATATGTCTTGTTTGTTATTCTTTTTACTTTTAACTAAAAATAATTAACAAAAATTAATAATGAGGTAGGTATAATTTATCGCCAACATGAGCATAGCTTAATTTGCATAAAATATGAACGAATGAACAAGAGATTAGATGTTCATACAAAAAAAGTATAACTTTCTGAAGTAAAAAACTTATTATTTTCACTTTTTTAAAATTAATGCAATCATAATATTAATTAAAGTAGAAATATATTATTTTTTATAAGCATACATACACAGATATAAGATATAATTTCTCGTCAACTTGAACATAACTTAACTTGCATAAAATATGAACGAATGACTAAGAGATTAGAAGTTCATAAAAAAAAGTATAACTTTCTCAATTTAAAAAAATATTATTTTTACTTTTTGTAAGCATACATCCACTTTTTGTATTATTTATTTTATATTACATTTAATTTTTTTTTTTTTTTTTTTTTTTTGCAATATGTGGAGTAGGAGGTTGAAACCTCTGACCTATTGATATGTGATACACACTTGGTAGCGAAATTACATTGGCTGATAAATAGCAAGAGAGTGTTAACCAAACCAATTTCTAGAATATTTTTAATATTAATCAACTGAATATTATAGATATTATAAAAACGTATATTTTTTTTTTTTTAGTTCAACTTGGAGGTGGGGGATTCGAACCTTAGGCTATCATGGTCGATGACACTTGATTATGCCCGTTGTTAACACAGACATCATGGTTGAACCAAGATGAAACACCATGATATATCATTTTATTCCCATATTTTATTGCTTTATTTTTTTTCCAAAAAATTTAATTAATGCGGGGTGAGGGGATCAAACACGTGACTTTTTAGTCATTAGTTCAGTTGAGTTATGCTCATGATGATTTCTATCATTTTATTCTCCGAAATCTTATTGAGATACATATCTGTAACGACCCGACTTTCAATGACCTCACTAAAGGGTCGTTACTAAGAGCATGACGTCATAAAACTCAATAAATAACTTGAAACTTTATTTTAGAAATAATGAATTCAAAATATAAAGTCTAAAACCGCAAATACATTTAATTTGGGATCCCAGTGAAAACATAAAAAAACAATTAAATAAGTTCCATCAAGATAAAATTTAAAGCTGAAACTATTTGTTCTAATCTTTAGCAAAAACCGTTGGACTGACTCAATTAATTAATAAAAATAATCAATAAAAAGAGGAAGGACTCCACGTATCCCATGACATCATCAACCGATCACCTCGTCAAGCACCTGGTACGTCCTTAGTATTACTTGAGAAAAAAAACGTTTTAGAAAAGAATGAGTATTTTAAATAAAATACTCAGTAAGTAACCCCACTACTGGGGTCATGGTATGCAATCACATGCAACATGAACTGACTGAGACTTTAACGGGGACCTAATCCTGACTGTAATTTTCTGTTATGGCCATATGGGTAAACAATTAACCTAATCCCGCAATAATTCTCACAACTACTCGGTATAGTAGACTCCTCTGGACACTCACCCCTACTGATGGTTAGTTGGCATCCAGTCAGTGGAGCAAAGCCTCAGTCTACTAGGTACCAACATGACTAGGGGGATGGGTACAATTGTCACTAAATTATCCTGACTGAAAAATGTAGCATGCAATAATGAGGTCCCACAACATACATATTCATCATGTTAAAACATGAAAATTTCAAAACATCATTCATATATTAAATCTCATATGCTCGACATGATAAACGTAACAGGACAATCTCATAATTTCCATCATAATCCTCTATTCTAACATCATACATTATGTATATAACATCCAGCCTCATCTTCACCAACATAACATAAGCTCTCAGAGCCACGTACAGAAATTCATAACATTCACATAAAAATTGAATCAACATATCAACCGCATATACTCAACATCAGACAACTATTCAGCCAATTGTAACAATCAATTAAATCCCAACAAACAATTAGAAAAATTCCCAACCGAGCCCGAAGGCGTACCAGCAGTAAGGTCACTTACCTCAATTGATTGCCTGCAAAAATAATTGTATGTTGGCTTACACAAGCCTTAAATACCAAATCCAAGAAACCTCTACTCCAAAAATCTATCTCTTGACAGGAATCGTTTGAATCCTAAATGATGGAAAATCAAGTCTTACTTTACAAGAAATTAACATTTACTAGAGAATTCTAAAAGGGATTGAAGCTTCGTTACCCACCGAAAACTCGCTACAGAGTCGTTAGTCCTCGCTGGACAGCAAGCATAACGCCTCAAAACTCACAATTTCAGCGCTGGAATGGAATGGGTAATAAATTTTGGGGCTGAACATAACGTAATTGAAACTAGATAAATCGAAAACGAATGAGGTTTTTGTTAGGATCAAAACTCACCTAACAATACGGGGGCGGGTGAAGGAGAGGCGGCGTCGGCGTGCGAAGTAGAACGGCGGCGACGACGGGGGCGTGTGGTGGCTGGAACGGCGACATGAAGAGTGGAGCGAGGCGAAGGGGGAGACGGAGCTGAGGGAGAGGGAGGTGAGAGTAGGGGGGAGATGAGAGTTGGGGGGGGGGGGGAAGTGGATTAGAACTGAGAGTTGGGGGGAGGGATATGAGAGATGAAGGGGAGGGATATACAGAGAGGGGGAGGGAGATATGGAAGGAGGGGGAAGGGCGGCGTGGGTCTTCGTTTCACGAAGACCTACGCTGAACTTTAATTTATTTATTTTTTTTTTTTTTAAATAATATTATTATTATTATATTACATTAAATAATAATATTATTATTTTATTATATTATATTAAATAATATTATTATTATATTAATAATAATAATAATATTATTATCATTAATAATTCTAACTTAGTCGAACGTCTAACCCTGGCCTATTTTAAGCCCAAATCTTTCCCGAATCTTTCACTTAAATTTATTATTGAGCTCAAAAACAGTAATAATTAAATGAATTTCTCTTACCTGGAGTTCGGGTCGTTACAATCTTCCCTCCTTAAGAACTTTCGTCCCCGAAAGTTCCTCTAGAATGATGTCGTGCACGTTCAGGGCTAGACGACACATGATCTGACTTTCTTTTCTGGCCTGAGAAAGAATGTGTTCTTGTAGGTACTTGAGACTCCCCTAATGCACGATTATCAATCAGAGTTGCCGCGCGGAGGGCCGCAGCATAATCTGGTGGAGCGAGAGCCGCCACGATGCCTTGGACCTCCTTTCTCAGACCCATAATGAAGCGTTCAGCTTTCGCAACTTCTGTAGCCACTAACTCTGGGGCGAAACGGACAACCTGCTAAACTCCACCTCGTACTCAGCCACAGATCGACTTCCTTGCTTGACGTGCAAGAACTCTGCTTGCTTCCTATATCGGGTTACCGGCGGAAAATATTGTTGGTAAAATGCTTCTTTGAACTGTGACCAGGTCACCGGACCTCTGCTAGTATCGATCGACCTCTCGGCCGACTCCCACCATAGTTGAGCATTGTCTATTAGCACGAAGGCTGCACACTGCACCTTCTGCTCCTCCAGGCATCTCATGTAACGGAAAATTGTCTCAATGGACGACAACCATATCTCTGCTTTAGTCGGATCTGCCAACGACCCATTGAAGGAACGTGGGTCGTATTTCCTGAAATTTCGCAAATGTCTCGCCTCTTCTGACAGACCCCTCTGGTCCCGATTCACTTGAGCCATCTGGTTGGCGACTGCTGTTTGTATCAACGTTTGCATGGCCTCCATCATCGTCGCCGTTAGTATAGCTCCTACTTGCTGAGTTGTAGGTGTGTTCTCATTCTGGACACCTGGTTGAGTTGTGGGAGTCAGTCCCACTGGTGAGCTCTCAATTTGGTTGTTTGTTTGAGTCGAGGGTACTTGTCCTACTCGTGTCTCATCAGCCTGGTTACTTGACTGACCCTTATCAGACTTACCCCGCTTGCTAGTGCCTTTCTTTCGTGGAATACTTGACTGACCTTTACCAGTCCAACCTCTTCGTCTAACTAAGTCTCTGTTACGTGTCATAACCTACCTATTATGACCCAACCACTCTATCAAATCATCAATCAAGACAACAGTAACCATTAATGCAATAAACTATTCAAAATCATTCAAATATCATCTTTCTCAAAGCTTGTTAAAACTGAACATACCTGGCGATGACAAAGGACCTGTTGATGAGTCATGGGAACATTTAGGGCTTACGATGTAAGCCAGTCTACAGAACCTAAAACTTAGGCTCTGATACCAACTGTAACGACCCAACTTTCAATGACCTCACTATAGGGTAGTTACTAAGAGCATGACGTCATAAAACTCGATAAATAACTTGAAACTTTATTTTAGAAATAATGAATTCAAAATATAAAGTCTAAAACCGCAAATACATTTAATTTGGGATCCCAGTGAAAACATAAAAAAAACAATTAAATAAGTTCCTTCAAGATAAAATTTAAAGCTGAAACTATTTGTTCTAATCTTTAGCAAAAACCGTTGGACTGACTCAATTAATTAATAAAAATAATCAATAAAAAGCGGAAGCTCTGACTCCACGTATCCCATGACATCATCAACCGATCACCTCGTCAAACGCCTGGTACGTCCTTAGTATTACCGGAGAAAAAAAAGTTTTAGAAAACAATGAGTATTTTAAATAAAATACTCAGTAAGTAACCCCACTACTGGGGTCAGGCTATGCAATCACATGCAACATGAACTGACTGAGACTTTAACGGGGACCTAATCCTGACTGTAATTTTCTGTTATGGCTATATGGGTAAACAATTAACCCAATCCCGCAATAATTCTCACAACTACTCGGTATAGTAGACTCCTCTGGACACTCACCCCTACTGACGGTTAGTTGGCATCCAGTCAGTGGAGCAAAGCCTCAGTCTACTAGGTACCAACATGACTAGGGGATGGGTACAATTGTCACTAAATTATCCTGACTGAAAAATGTAGCATGCAATAATGAGGTCCCACAACATACATACTCATCATGTTAAAACATGAAAATTTCAAAACATCATTCATATATTAAATCTCATATGCTCGACATGATAAACGTAACAGGACAATCTCATAATTTCCATCATAATCCTCTATTCTAACATCATACATTATGTATATAACATTCAGCCTCATCTTCACCAACATAACATAAGCTCTCAGAGCCACGTACAGAAATTCATAACATTCACATAAAAATTGAATCAACATATCAACCGCATATACTCAACATCAGACAACTATTCAGCCAATTGTAACAATCAATTAAATCCCAACAAACAATTAGAAAAATTCCCAACCGAGCTCGAAGGCGTACCAGCAGTAAGGTCACTTACCTCAATTGATTGCCTGCAAAAATAATTGTATGTTGGCTTACACAAGCCTTAAATACCAAATCCAAGAAACCTCTACTCCAAAAATCTATCTCTTGACAGGAATCGTTTGAATCCTAAATGACAGAAAATCAAGTCTTACTTTACAAGAAATTAACATTTACTGGGGAATTCTAAAAGGGAATGAAGCTTCGTTACCCACCGAAAACTCGCTATAGAGTCGTTAGTCCTCGCTGGACAGTGTTAAGTCTCTGAAAGTGACTTATTTAGGACCCATTTAGCTTAAGAAGATGTACACTTTTAGGTGTTTTTGATAGCATTTAGCCTAAACCTATGCTTAAATATGAGAATGAGAAGAAGGTAGCTAAATTAGGACTTATGCACAATAGGAAAGAAAAGGGTTGAAAACCGAAGGAAAAGAATGAAAAAAACTGCATTGCGACAGCATTGCTAAAACATTGCTGAAGCCGCAATTATTCAAGTGAAAACCGTAAGTTGACTGATCTTTTTCTGTTAATTTCCGTGATTTCAGGGATTCGTTCTTTCTCCTCCATCCATTCTGATATACGACGTTGAAGATTGATGGTTCTCCTTGGCCCAAACGCACCTGCAAACTACTATAAAAGGGGGTCAAAGTCGGAGGTTCAAGCATCATCCAAAAGCGTAGAAGTCTTCTCGCAGTCCATCTTTTCTCCTGTTTTCCTTTGCCGTCTGCTGGTTTGCGAAGCTCAGCTGTTGGAATCGATAATCTGATAGGAAGGAGAGGAGATTCTTCTTCTCTCCCGATTGGATTCATCCAAGCAAGGCTGTCCTTTCTCATCCTTCATTCGAGGCGACTGCAACGAGTCATTCGAGCTGTTTATTGCTTTCTGTTCTTCATTTCTATTTTTCCAACTCTGCCTTGTTGTTGTTTCTGTTCTAATAGCTAGATTAAGATAATTCGTTGTGTTCTGTCTATCTGTCATTTTGCTTTAAGCTTTCTTTTGTCTATTCAAACGATCAAGTAATCAAGTTTCAATTCCGTATTTCACAGTTTCTGCCTTTTCATTCTACTGCCTTCCCTTACTGTTTTAAGCACATTTCCCTTCGAAGCATGTCTGTTTTATCCTTTAGTTCTGTTCTCCTTATATCCATGAGTAACTAAATCACTTAGGGGCATGCTAATGACAACTCCATAGGCTAAAAAACGTGAATCAAGCATGTAGGATAGCTCTCGGACATTGATTGTATGTAAGCTTCATCCCACGGGCAATTTCGATTGGCCATCCATTTTGTCCAAAGAACTCCTAACCTCTGGAAGGAGTAAGAGTTCAGAGTCATATTATCATACTAGCCTTTCAAGGTAACCAGGAAACGTCCTAGGAATAGGCGTTTCCCTAGTACAAACCATATCTTTCTGCCTTAACAAGATGCTTAAGACCTTACTTTGAGTTGAGTAAACTAAAGAATCTAATGCATGGAATCGGACGATACATGAGATTGAGATAGTTTGATGCATAGAGAGTAGATCCAGTGTTTGAGAATCGTATAAAAATGCCTATAGGATAGTCATTAGTAGCCCTTAATTCGCCCATTTACACACTTTCGCTGTTATTGTAATTGCGGTAGAATTGCGGTCTCCGCAATTCCGTCTAAGTTTCCATTCTGTTTCGCTATCTTTGCATTCATTTATTAATTTCGTTTCTTTTCATTTTAGTTTAGCTTTGACTTGTTCTCGTTTATGTTACTACCCTTTACACATTCAGCAAAAATTAGACAATTAAAAACCAATTTTACCCCATCAAATCCACCCCTTCTTTCTTAACAAAACACTTCGCGAATAACTAAAAATAAGTCTCTGTGGGAAAACGAATGAAATATACTTACTTCTTGCTATAAGATCATGTATGCTTGCATGTTCTGAGTGCTCTCTCTCTCTTATTGCTTATTCTTATTAACACATTGAGCACGCAACAAGTTTTTGGCGCCGCTGCCGGGGACTTATTTTAAGTGAAAACGAAGTCTGTTAAGTTTGAAAAAACAAGTTCATTGCTTATTGAAGCTGATCTGTTTCATTTCTTTTGCAGGTACTATTGGGTTAGTTTATGAGTGAGCCTTCAAGTAGAGATCTAGAGTTCAATCCTGAGCCCGAGAGACTATTTAAAGCCAGAAATAAAGCCAAGAAACGTCTTTTTAAACAACCCCCTATACCTCAAATCATACCTGAAATCGAAGAAATGGACGAGATAGTTCCAAATCAGGTACCTGTCATTCGCAACCCCATCGAAATAGCGAATGACAAGAATAGTGCCATTCTTTCATATTTAGTACCTATGCCTGGGGAGCTGAACCCCAGCATAATCCATCCTGAGATCACTGCCAACTCATTCGAGTTAAAGCCAGTGATGTTTCAAATGTTGTCCACTGTGGGACAATTCTTTGGAATAGAAAATGAGGACCCCCACAACCATCTTAGGAACTTCTTAGGAGTTAGTGATACCTTCATCATCCCTGGAGTTTCCCAAGAAGCCTTGAGGCTATACTTGTTCCCTTACTCTTTGAGGGACAAAGCCAAAACATGGTTGAACTCATTACCCTCTGGATCTGTCCTTAATTGGACAGATTTAGCAGAAAAATTCCTAGTCAAATACTTCCCACCTGATAGGAATTCTACCTTTCGTGATGACATAGTTAAATTCAAACAAGCTGATAATGAGTCTCTTCACGAAGCTTGGACAAGATTCAAAGACCTTCTCATTAAATGTCCACACCATGGCATTCCATGGTGTATCCAAATAGAAGTCTTTTTCAAAGGATGCAACCCCAGCACCAGACAAGTTCTAAATTCATCTGCTGGTGGTTCCATGTTGTCCAAGAGTTACAACGAAGCTTATGAGATCCTGGAGAAGATCTCAACATCTCACTGTAGGTGGTCAGATGATCCAGTCGAGCCAACTAGAGCTCAAGACAAGGATGCTCTTAGCGCCATGAGCACCCAAATAAACGCCCTGACCAACCTAGTTAAGCAAATGGCTCAGGCCAATCTCCAAGCCAGTGCCAATACCGCCACAGCCATGTCAATGGGCACCCAACCAAGTCAAGGCGAGGCACTTATCTGTGGATTCTGTGGGGAAGGGCACCCATATGAATACTGCCCTGGGAATCCATCCTCAGTCTGCTACATTGGAAGCCAGCAGCAGCCTAGGAATAACCCCTACTCACAAACTTACAACCCTGGTTGGAGAAACCACCCAAACCTGTCATGGGGTGGCCAACAGAATGTTAACCAAAATTCTAACCAGCCTAGACCGAGTGGAACACCTGGTTTCACTCCCCAACATAACCAATCAATGTATCAAAAACCATACAACCAACCTGTAGGATCTTCTGTAGAAAACTTACTCAAGGAATACATAGCTAAGAATGATGCTACTCTTCAAAGCCAGCAAGCTAGTCTTAGGAGCCTAGAGAACCAAATAGGCCAATTGGCCAATGAACTCAAGAGTAGGCCCCAAGGTAGACTCCCTGCTGACACCGAGGTACCAAGGAGAGATGGTAAAGAACAAGTTCAAGCAATTGAACTTAGAAGTGGTAGACCCTTGGTGAGCAGCACAAAGGACACACCAAAGAGAGTAGAGAACACTGAGTCTAGTGCTCCACTGGAGTCTCTGCCAAACCAAGGTCCACCACCAACTAGCACATCAGGAGCCAGGCTAGAGCCAATTATTGAGGAGATAGAAGAAATTCCAAGGCCTCCTCCAATCCTAAGGCAACCTGACGTGCCTGCATATGTGCCACCACCTCCATATCCTCGAAGGCTTAAGAAGAAACAAGAACAGGAAGTGCACTTTAACAAATTTCTTGAAATTCTTAAACAAGTGCATGTCAACATTCCTTTTGTAGAAGTTTTACAATCTATGCCTTCATATGTAAAGTTTTTGAAGGACATTATTACTAACAAAAAAATAATTGGTGAGTTTGAAACAGTAAACCTCACTGAGGAGTGCAGTGCCATACTCCAAAACAAGTTGCCCAAGAAGGAGAAGGATCCTGGTTCCTTCACCTTACCTGTAGAACTTGGAGGCAAGCACGTGGGCAGAGCGCTTTGTGACCTGGGCGCTAGCATAAACCTCATGCCCCTATCACTATTCCGCCAGCTAGGAA
Source organism: Herpetospermum pedunculosum (assembly GCA_028017165.1). NCBI lineage: Eukaryota > Viridiplantae > Streptophyta > Magnoliopsida > Cucurbitales > Cucurbitaceae > Herpetospermum > Herpetospermum pedunculosum. The sequence goes on from CM051522.1 coordinate 54,080,409, forward strand.
TAGGAGAAGCACGTCCAACCACTGTCACTTTACAACTAGCAGACAGATCCATCGCATACCCTGAAGGTAAGATTGAGGATATTCTAGTAAAAGTTGACAAATTTATTTTCCTTGCAGATTTCATTATCCTGGATTATGAAGCAGACAAGGAGGTCCCCATCCTGCTAGGCAGACCATTTCTAGCCACAGGTAGGGCACTTATAGACGTCCAAAAAGGTGAGCTCACTATGAGGGTTCATGATGAAGAGGTGAAATTTAGTGTGTATAAAGCTTTAAGGTATCCCTCTGACCTTGAATCCTGTGCTAGTATGGACGTTGTTGATTCTTTAATGGAAGAACAATTAGAGCATGTACTATTAACTAAGCATGCTAATGAATATGTACAATTAGATATAGCTGATTTGAATGTATCTGACATAATGGATATGCCTGTAGATAAACCACAACATGTATGTATGAATATAGACCTAACTGATAGATCTGTGAATCCTTTAAAGCCATCCATTGAGCATCCACCTATTTTAGAACTAAAACCACTACCCACTCACCTCAAGTATGCATATTTAGGGAGTAATGAAACTCTGCCTGTTATCATTTCTTCTAAATTAAGTGAAAAACATGAGGTTGAACTGATTTTATTGCTTAAGCAACATAGGAAGGCTATTGCATGGACTATTGCTGATATTAGAGGCATTAGCCCTTCTTATTGTATGCATAAGATTATACTAGAGGAAGAGCACACACCTAGAGTAGATCACCAACGTAGGCTGAATCCCTCTATGAAAGAGGTAGTTAAGAAAGAAATAATAAAATGGTTAGATGCTGGTGTGATCTTCCCCATAGCTAGTAGTCAGTGGGTGAGCCCTATACAGTGTGTACCTAAAAAGGGGGGGATGACTGTGGTAGTCAATGAGAACAACGAACTGATTCCAACTAGGACTGTCACAGGATGGAGAGTGTGCATGGATTACAGGAAATTAAATAAAGAAACTAAAAAAGACCACTTCCCTCTACCGTTCATTGACCAGATGTTAGACAGAATAGCTGGTAGAGCCTACTATTGTTTCTTAGATGGTTATTCTGGCTATAATCAGATTACTATAGACCCTAAGGACCAAGAGAAGACTACCTTCACTTGCCCTTTTGGAACTTTTGCCTTTCGCAGAATGCCTTTTGGCTTATGCAATGCACCGGCAACTTTCCAAAGGTGCATGATGGCAATCTTCTCTGAGTTGGATGAGTCCATGATAGAAATATTCATGGATGACTTCTCAGTCTTTGGGGATTCATTCACAAACTGTCTAGAGAATTTAGGACAAGTCTTGGCTAGATGTGAAGAGACTAACTTAGTCCTTAATTGGGAAAAGTGTCACTTCATGGTAGATGAGGGGATTGTCTTAGGTCATAGAGTGTCGAGGGCAGGTGTAGAGGTCGATAGGGCCAAAATTGAGATCATAGAGAAGTTAGTAGAGCCCCAGAATGTCAAGGCCATTAGAAGTTTCTTAGGGCATGCTGGCTTCTACAGAAGGTTCATTAAGGACTTTTCTAAGATAGCCAAGCCTCTGTGTGAGCTTCTAGAACTAAACAGGCCATTCATCTTCTCTAAGGAATGTGTAGTAGCTTGGACAACCCTTAAGAAAGCACTAGTCACAGCCCCTATCATAGTAGGACCAAATTGGGATCTTCCCTTTGAGATGTTATGTGATGCCAGTGACTATGCTGTAGGAGTGATGTTAGGACAGAAGATTGACAAGCTAACACACCCTGTCTATTATGCTAGTAAAACCTTGAATGAGGCTCAATGTAATTATACAACTACTGAGAAAGAGATGCTTGCTGTAGTGTTTGCTTGCGAAAAATTTAGAAACTATATTGTAGGCACTAGGACAATTGTGTACACTGACCATTCTGCCTTGAAATATCTTATGAGGAAGGCTGATGCTAAGCCTAGGTTGATTAGGTGGGTGTTATTGCTGCAGGAATTTGATTTGGACATTCGAGACAAGAAAGGATGTGAAAATGTGGTTGCGGATCACCTTTCTCGGTTGCAGCACAATTGCGAAAAAATTGCGGACCCCGCAATTTCTGATGCTTTTATTGATGAACATGTCTTTGCTTTGACTCATCGTGATAACGATGAGGAACCTTGGTTTGCTGACATTGCTAACTTCCGTGCATCACAGGTTTTACCAGTTTTCAAGGGAGGACAAGAGAAGAGGAGGTTCCTTCATGAAGCAAGGAAATTCATATGGGATGACCCCACACTTTACAGAACCTGTGCTGACGGCTTGCTAAGGAAGTGTGTTTCAGCTGCTGAAGCGAAGTCTGTGCTGCAGCACTGCCACACAGCTCCTTATGGTGGACACTTTGGTGGCCAAAGAACAGCTGCAAAGGTATTTCAGAGTGGCTACTATTGGCCAACGATCTTCAAAGATGCCCACAACTATGCCCACAGCTGCGATGAATGCCAAAGAACAGGTAACCTCAGTCGAAAGGATGAGATGCCCCTCACCTACATCTTAGAGTTGGAGCTCTTTGATGTGTGGGGCATTGACTTCATGGGGCCATTCCCTCCATCATCATGTAACCTTTACATTTTAGTAGCAGTAGACTACGTTTCCAAGTGGGTAGAGGCCAAAGCATGTCCCAATAATGATGCTAAAACAGTCACCAAATTCTTGCATAGGCACATTTTTACTAGGTTTGGGACACCTCGTGCCATCATTAGTGATGAGGGGTCACATTTCATTAACAAGGCTATGGAGAGAGTGTTGGCTAAGTATAACATTAGACATAGAGTAGCCACTCCCTATCACCCACACTCGAATGGACAAGCTGAAATTTCAAATAGGGAAATTAAGAACATCCTAGAAAAAGTGGTCAAACCTAATAGGAAAGACTGGTCCTTTAAGCTTGAGGATGCACTTTGGGCTTATAGGACAGCATATAAGACACCCCTAGGTATGTCTCCTTATAGGCTGGTATATGGCAAGGCTTGTCACTTACCACTTGAGTTAGAAAACAAAGCATTTTGGGCCATGAAGGAATTGAATTTTTGTGTAAAGGATGCAGGAACACTGAGGTCTTTGCAATTACATGAGCTTGATGAGCTTAGACATATGGCCTATGAAAATGCTAAGATGTATAAGGAAAAGACCAAGATTTGGCACGATAGTAGACTTAGAGTTAAGGACTTTAAGAAGGGTCAACTTGTTTTGTTGTTTAACTCACGGTTGAAACTATTTCCAGGGAAACTTAAGTCTAGATGGTCAGGTCCATTTGTGATTACTAATGTGTTTGTTCATGGTGCCATAGAGATAAAGAACTTGCAGCAAGGTCAGCCGTTTATGGTTAATGGTGCAAGGTTGAAGCACTACTATGAGGAAGGAGATGTGAAGACTCTCTCGGCCTTCCTCTTGAATGAAGCATGAAAACGAGAACGAGAGAGGACGAGTGATTGCTGTGCTCGTCAACATAAGGCTCATGCCTTAGTTTATTTTTTGCGATTTTCCGGTTATCATTTGTGTGTTTTGTTGTGTGATTTTAATTACGAATTTGATGTTGTTTTTATTTCTTTTTGTAGGGAATTGAAAGAGGGAATCAAGGAGAGTAACTCCAGCTTTAAAAATCAAGAAAAGATTGAGCCAAATAAAAGATACGGGCGAGCAAAGATTGACATTTTGATGAAAAAATATCCCTAAAATTGCGCTGGAATTGCAGGATCCGCAAAATATAGCCGTTGGGATTTAGCCGTTTCCTTTATATCCGTTAGAAGGCGCTTGATCGATACGATTCTCCCACTCTCTGATTTCCAAGAAAACTGCGATTCTCTTCATCTTTGATTCTTCTCTCCAAACCTCCAAGACTCAACAATGGTGTTCACACGGGCTGAAAGATCTGCAGCCAAGAAGAGGGCTGACGACGCTGCTGAAACAGCTGCGAGAGACGCACTGCTCGCCTTGGCTACGGCTGACGCTGCGCGGACTGAACGCCTTCCCAAGCTTCCGATCCGTAGGAAGAAGTGGAGGGTTGTCACAGAAATCCCTGCTGGACCTTCTGAACCAGCGGGCACACCCAAGAAGCGCCGGTGGAGTGTCGAGATGGCCGCCGAACCAAGCAAAGCAAAGACTCCCTCTGTGGAGAGTCAAGAAACGGATCGTGCGTCCCACGAGTCGACCAAGAAGGGTTCGTCGCCATCTGCATCGCCTGCGCACAGCCCTTCACCATCTGAACCAGTGCAGAGCCCAGAGCTCCCTTCATCGCCGCCTGCATAGAGCCCTGAGTTGTCTTCATCACCTCAGAGTTCTGCACAGACACCTTCAGCAGAGCAACCAACCACGCCGTCGCACACTTCCCCACGGCCTGACCCTGAATTCCCATATGGGGAGTACCAAGAATCGACTCAGGGCAGTGGGGACGGTGAGGAAGACGAGGTGTTCTCTCCTATGAGGGAAGACAGCCCGGAGAGTCTTGAACAGAAGACTGACTCAATGGAAGAGACGTTGGGGGCATGCCTGCAGCAGATCACCATTGAGGCAAAGCTCAAGAAGAAGAAGAAGGCCAAGACTCTTAAGGCCAAGCGATCCAAGAAGCTGAAGAAGAAGAAGGCCAAGAAGGTTGAGGCTGCCGAGTCAGCCAAAGAGAGCACTGAGCCTTCGCTCAAACGACTCAAGGTTGAGGCTGCCGAGTCAGCCAAGCCAGCAGATAAAGGGAAGGCCAAGCTCTACCCTGAAGATGAGCCTCAGTCAGTGAGATATGTTTCCTCTGATGCTGAGTCCAGGGGCGTTGAGCTGAGGAAGAGGGAGTTGCTGCACGAGAAGGGCTTCCTCGACAGACCTGCTGACCTGCCGCAGTTCTTGCGCGCAGGAATTATAAATCACAGCTGGGAGGAATTATGTAGGCCACCTAATCCGGCTTACACAGCTATGGTATACGACTTCTACGCCAACCTGCGCAACTCTGAAGAGGGGCTCTCTGTGGTAAGAGGAGTAGAGGTGGACTACTCAGCAAAAGCCATCAACGAAGCTTATGGCCTCAAGGGCCAAAGACACACTGATTATGCGAGGATCGTTGATGAGCCTACTGAGGCAGTGCTAGAGGAGGCCATTCGAACAATTGGCCAGCCTGAAGCAGCGTGGACTGTATCACGCAATGGGAGGCACACCCTCATGAGTGCCAACCTGACAGCAAAGGCAGCTGTATGGTTTGCCTTTGTGAGGAGAAAGCTGTCCCCTGTGACCCATGAGACGACCATCAACCAGAGCAGATCGCTGCTGGTCTACGCCATTATGCGAGGTCTCACGGTCAATGTGGGGGAAATCATGTCAGCTGCCATTGCTGAGTGCGCCAAGAAAGGTAAGGGACCACTGTTTTTCCCTAACACCATAACCAAACTATGTTTGCTTGCAGGAGTCCCCATTGAGCGAATGGAGCAGCAGATGGCTTACACAGGCCACTTGGAGCTGCCTGCTAGCTTGAGGCTGAAGAGGAAGGGGAATATGGAGTTCGAACTAGATAGGCTGGCTGCTGATCAGTCACTATCCATGGCGTGCCTGATGGATATGCAGAAGAGGATGGCTCAATGGGCCACGTACGCGCAGGCAAGGGACAAGGAGGTTGCAGACCAACTTGGGTGCATCTTCCCTGACTTCCCTACAAATCTCCTGACTCCATGGGTGCCTCCACGACCACGACAACCAGATGAGGATGAAGACGTTTGAGTGCTGGTTTGAATTGCACTGAAGGGAGTATTGCTGTTCCCTTAGAAAAAAAAAACAATTTTCTGCTTTCTGATAGACTATGTGAATTATGCTGTTTTTTAGTCCACTTTTGATCTGTTTTAGATGCTTAGTTTTATGTTTTTAATCTTGCTTAGTATAGTCTGATGATAGGTGACTAGGTAGGTTAGTTTTGTTTTATTTTTAGAAGAGCTTGAATGACTGGAAAGAGCATGCTTAGGGGCCTTAATCACTGTTATATCTGCCCTGACTTAATTGCGAAATAATTGCGGTCCCCGCAATTTTTATGACTGAAAGCATGTTTTGGACTGTCTGTTTAACTAGGCTGTGATCTGTTTAAATTCCATCTTTTGCGGCTATCATGACTACCATATATAGCTTATCTAAAAGCATGCTGGATGAGTGTCATAGGACACCCTTTGCTAGTTTAAATCAACCTCTAAAAAGCTCAGCATGCACAGCTTTAAGCCCTTATCTGTCTGTTTTTTTTATTATTCCTGCTGCTGTGATATTTGCTGTTTGAGTGTTTTGTCTATGCCTAGGGCTTTAGATTCTCTTTGTTTTACCTTAGACTAGATGCTTCCAGGATAGTTTGGGGGTGTGCCACCTCAGACACTCATTGGGGACAATGAGTAGTTGAAGTTTGAGGGAGGCCACCCTAGGCCTAGGAACATTCCTCTCTCCCTTAGAAACATAAGCATTCTTCTTCTCCTTTACAAAAAATGATGAACTGAAAAAAAAAAAATGAAAAATAGAATAAAGAGGGGGGTCTCTCTTAGGTTGCTAAGTAATCAGTGCCAAGTGTGTGACCCACAAATGGCATTGCATCAAAAGGCAAACAGAGGAGAGGCCCCACCTAAGTAAGAAAAAGGGAAAAGAATAGGGAAGAAGAATGTATACCTAGGAGTTATAACTTTGTGGCTTAGATGTCCTATTTAAAAAGAACTCTGATCCTCAATTAGCTAAGTACAAAGTTGTAACTTGTAGGGTTGTTTAGGGAGATGAGTGTATATCCAATGTAGTGATGCCAGGGTTTAGGTTGTTCTCTAAAAAGTACTACTGTCACCGTTAATACTAAGACTGGCATGACTCTAAGGAATCCTAGGCACATTCAAAATAAAACTAGAAGCATGTACTGAGTCTGAGGTAAAGCTAGGCAGAATTTGAAACTTTAGGGATAGTGGCATGATATGACAAAAGCAAGAAGATCAGTTGTAGGGAGTTAATGGAAACAGATGGAGTGTTAGGCAGGCGAAGTCAGAAGAAGCTAGATAAGAGGGTAGTTTTAAGCTTAGAAGTGTGTCACAGGACAGCAGTGCTATAGATAGGGATATAGGGGAGTTAGTAAGTGGTTAAAGAAGGTGAAACAGCAGCCTAGGTAAGTCCTTAGTGTGCTTGAGGACAAGCAAAACCTTAAGTTTGGGGGTGTGTTAAGTCTCTGAAAGTGACTTATTTAGGACCCATTTAGCTTAAGAAGATGTACACTTTTAGGTGTTTTTGATAGCATTTAGCCTAAACCTATGCTTAAATATGAGAATGAGAAGAAGGTAGCTAAATTAGGACTTATGCACAATAGGAAAGAAAAGGGTTGAAAACCGAAGGAAAAGAATGAAAAAAACTGCATTGCGACAGCATTGCTAAAACATTGCTGAAGCCGCAATTATTCAAGTGAAAACCGTAAGTTGACTGATCTTTTTCTGTTAATTTCCGTGATTTCAGGGATTCGTTCTTTCTCCTCCATCCATTCTGATATACGACGTTGAAGATTGATGGTTCTCCTTGGCCCAAACGCACCTGCAAACTACTATAAAAGGGGGTCAAAGTCGGAGGTTCAAGCATCATCCAAAAGCGTAGAAGTCTTCTCGCAGTCCATCTTTTCTCCTGTTTTCCTTTGCCGTCTGCTGGTTTGCGAAGCTCAGCTGTTGAAATCGATAATCTGATAGGAAGGAGAGGAGATTCTTCTTCTCTCCCGATTGGATTCATCCAAGCAAGGCTGTCCTTTCTCATCCTTCATTCGAGGCGACTGCAACGAGTCATTCGAGCTGTTTATTGCTTTCTGTTCTTCATTTCTATTTTTCCAACTCTGCCTTGTTGTTTTTTCTGTTCTAATAGCTAGATTAAGATAATTCGTTGTGTTCTGTCTATCTGTCATTTTGCTTTAAGCTTTCTTTTGTCTATTCAAACGATCAAGTAATCAAGTTTCAATTCCGTATTTCACAGTTTCTGCCTTTTCATTCTACTGCCTTCCCTTACTGTTTTAAGCACATTTCCCTTCGAAGCATGTCTGTTTTATCCTTTAGTTTTGTTCTCCTTATATCCATGAGTAACTAAATCACTTAGGGGCATGCTAATGACAACTCCATCGGCTAAAAAACGTGAATCAAGCATGTAGGATAGCTCTCGGACATTGATTGTATGTAAGCTTCATCCCACGGGCAATTTCGATTGGCCATCCATTTTGTCCAAAGAACTCCTAACCTCTGGAAGGAGTAAGAGTTCAGAGTCATATTATCATACTAGCCTTTCAAGGTAACCAGGAAACGTCCTAGGAATAGGCGTTTCCCTAGTACAAACCATATCTTTCTGCCTTAACAAGATGCTTAAGACCTTACTTTGAGTTGAGTAAACTAAAGAATCTAATGCATGGAATCGGACGATACATGAGATTGAGATAGTTTGATGCATAGAGAGTAGATCCAGTGTTTGAGAATCGTATAAAAATGCCTATAGGATAGTCATTAGTAGCCCTTAATTCGCCCATTTACACACTTTCGCTGTTATTGTAATTGCGGTAGAATTGCGGTCTCCGCAATTCCGTCTAAGTTTCCATTCTGTTTCGCTATCTTTGCATTCATTTATTAATTTCGTTTCTTTTCATTTTAGTTTAGCTTTGACTTGTTCTCGTTTATGTTACTACCCTTTACACATTCAGCAAAAATTAGACAATTAAAAACCAATTTTACCCCATCAAATTCACCCCTTCTTTCTTAACAAAACACTTCGCGAATAGCTAAAAATAAGTCTCTGTGGGAAAACGAATGAAATATACTTACTACTTGCTATAAGATCATGTATGCTTGCATGTTCTGAGTGCTCTCTCTCTCTTATTGCTTATTCTTATTAACACATTGAGCACGCAACAGACAGCAAGCATAACGCCTCAAAACTCACAATTTCAGCGCTGGAATGGAATGGGTAATAAATTTTGGGGCTGAACATAACGTAATTGAAACTAGATAAATCGAAAACGAATGAGGTTTTGGTTAGGATCAAAACTCACCTAACAATACGGGGGCGGGTGAAGGAGAGGCGGCATCGGCGTGCGAAGTAGAACGGCGGCGACGACGGGGGCATGTGGTGGCTGGAACGGCGGCGTGAAGAGTGGAGCGAGGCGAAGGGGGAGACGGAGCTGAGGGAGAGGGAGGTGAGAGCAGGGGGGAGATGAGAGTTGGGGGGGGAAGTGGATTAGAACTGAGAGTTGGGGGGAGGGATATGAGAGATGAAGGGGAGGGATATACAGAGAGGGGGAGGGAGATATGGAAGGAGGGGGAAGGGCGGTGTGGGTCTTCGTTTCACGAAGAACTACGCTGAACTTTAATTTTTTTAAAATAATATTATTATTATTATATTACATTAAATAATAATATTATTATTTTATTATATTATATTAAATAATATTATTATTCTATTAATAATAATAATATTATTATCATTAATAATTCTAACTTAGTCGAACGACTAACCCTGGCCTATTTTAAGCCCAAATCTTTCCCGAATCTTTCACTTAAATTTATTATTGAGCTCAAAAACAGTAATAATTAAATGAATTTCTCTTACCTGGAGTTCGGGTCGTTACAATAATCTCACACATATTTTATTTAAAGGTATCTACAAATTCTTAAACCAACGACCTCTAGAAGATCTATCAAAATAGACTTTAAGTCCGACAGTTGGTGATTTTTCTTTGCTTTCTTTTTCATTTTTTTTTTTCAATTCTCCACTTTCCAATTCATCGTTTAAATAACATAAAATTTTATTTCGAAGGTTATTTTTTTTGAAAAAAAATCAATACGAGTGTACGATAAATGCAAACTTTTGAAATGATATTTTTATTTTGTTATTTAGGTTGAAATATATTTTCTAGTCTCTATATTTTATTACTATATTTTATTTTGAATATGGTCATAATTATTTTAAAAAAAATCAATCACACTTCACTAAGTAAATATTAAAAATGGTTGATCATATGTTATCTTATATTCACGAAAATTAGAGGATGAATTAGGTTATCCAAGAAGTTGATTGACATTCCTCCTCCTCTCATTTAAGGATTCACCAATTAAAATATAATTTAAAAATATTCAAATGTAAGAGATCAAAATAAATATATTAAGGAAAATATTCACATATTTAACTAGTAATTTAAAGAAAAAAATTTCGTTCCTGTAAATTTTCAAGTACTGATTGATAGAAACTTAAACATAAAATGTAAGAAGCATTTACGTTTGGACATGTTTACAGTAATCAACTTAATGGTTGAGAAAAGTGGACACCCAAAAGAGAATGTTACAAATGTCTCCCAGATTTTTGACCTTCCCGTGCAGCTCCGACGGTTCTGGCGGTGGCTGTTTGAAGGTATCTAGACATCCATCAACATGGTTCATGATGTAGGTAGTGGCTTGGGCGAGGAGAAAAGAGTCATCCAGATGCAAACAATATTTGCCTAGTTCTATTCCCTGCACCGCAAAGTTCAACTTCCGTGACCACGTCGAATACCGTTTTTTAAGTTGCGGATTTGTCGTCTCCGCCGCCTCCAGCCGCTGCACGTAACCAAGACATTTGACAGCGCTCGTGTGGGCAATGTTAAGGGTGTTATTTGCCAACTTTAAGGTTAAGAGTGTGTTGCCTTCAAGTTTCAACATGCTCCAACATAAAGAAACGTTTCTGGTTTTCGGGCAAATGCTTGATGCAACATCGTTTGATGGAACAGTATCTGCATTTAAAAGAACGACACTGGACAAAAGAAGAATACAAAATATTACTTGAACATAGTTAAAGACTTCAAGTTGGAGTTCAAATTCATCATATTCTTTTTGTCTGTTTTCGTTTCTTTTTCTGTTCCACTATTGTGTTCTTTTTGGAATAGGTATATTTACATATATATATAGATCAAGTTTGGAGGAATTGTTATTCTTTTTCCCTAAAAATGTATAGTGGAAATCAATGGACGTGATGAGGAAGTTGCCATGGGAAGAGATTTTCTCGGACAAGCCAACTGCTAGCGAAGAGGATTCTAAAAAGATTTTCTAACATTTTATGTGAGCTGTATTAACTACAATATGTCTTGTTTGTTATTATTTTTACTTTTAACTAAAAATAATTAACAAAAATTAATAATGAGGTAGGTATAATTTATCGCCAACATGAGCATAGCTTAATTTGCATTAAATATGAACGAATGAACAAGAGATAACTTTCTCAAGTAAAAAACTTATTATTTTCACTTTTTTAAAATTAATACAATGATAATATTAATTAAAGTAGAAATATATTATTTTTTATAAGCATACCTACACAGATATAAGATATAATTTCTCGTCAACTTGAACATAACTTAACTTGCATAAAATATGAACGAATGACTAAGAGATTAGAAGTTGATAAAAAAAAGTATAACTTTCTCAATTTAAAAAAAATATTATTTTTACTTTTTGTAAGCATACCTACACTTTTTGTATTATTTATTTTATATTACATTTAATTTTTTTTTTTTTTTTTTGCAATATGTGGAGTAGGAGGTTGAAACCTCTGACCTCTTGATATGTAATACACACTTTATGTCAAATGAACTATATTAATTTCGGGTAGCAAAATTACATTGGCTGATAAATGGCAAGAGAGTGTTGTTTATTGAAAAAAATGACCAAACCAATTTCTACCATTTTTTTAATATTAATCAACTGAATATTATAGATATTATAAATACTAACAACAAATTTTAGTTAGACTAAACATAACTTGAAGTAGAGTACGGATGAAACGAATAAAAATAATGAAAAACATTTGGAGAGAACAATCAAGAGAATTGATTTCATCAATTAGATTCATACATAATTAATCTGACAAGCCAAAGGATAATTATGCATATAATCATAAGCAAAGAAGAATACAAATATATATAAAATAACTTAAACCCCACAGTTTAGATTTATTATTATTTTTTTTTTAAGGGAGTTTAGAATTCAATTTACTAATTAAACTTACCTAATCTTGATTAATTTTTCCTAATTAATTAAAACTAAATAAAAAATAAAAACTAATTAGTGAATTTTTTTTTTTTGAAAGGAAAGACTATTATATCAAGGAGATAAAAATGCCGCATGGGCTACATTAGTGGTTCTGACTAGTTCAAACGAAGACAATAACCAAGAAGGAAAACTAGAAAGCCACAACATAGAAGATATGGAAAAACCTCTTTGAGCTAACTCGTGGGCCGTTTGGTTACCTTCTCGGCCAACATGAAAGAAACTCAGATGATTGAACTCTGTTCTCAGAACCAAAATGTCATCAATCCAGGTGTGAACCTCCGTCCAAACTTCAAGATCTTCGTTAAGCATTTCAATAAGAGTTAGGGAATCAGAGCACGCCTTTAGATTCTTGAATCTCATTCTAACCGCAAGGTGCAAGCCTTCTGTTGGGTTTTATGTCCTAAAACTCGTGGTTTGTAAACAGTCATGTTTGTAAATAAGACATTTAGAATAAAGAGTTATTAGTTTTATTCCGTAAAAGAGTTTTACTGGAATAAAGTGAAACATGTTTAGTTTATCCTATACCAATGACAATCACCCATGGCGAAGTCTGAGTACTTGGACCTCATGTATGACATGAATGTGGATCAGGCTCAATTAGACAGTCAAAACGGTCTATAGTATATGAATAAGGTTGGGTACCTTATCCTGGTAACACTATTGGATGCGGCTCGCTTTGTATCGTACAAAACGATGTGATCCGAATCGTTTCACATTGAGATGTGCGAGCGAGGGCGTCCTATGCAATGAGTTTGCATAAGACCGAACCACGAAATCAAGTCGCTCTCTCTTTATAACACTGTTTACTGAAGAGACCGATTTTTTCATATGATGGCCTAGGTAACTCGATCTTAATCCTGAACTTGCTATGAATTTCTATTTATTCGAGAGTATCCTTTGACTTGTATGGGTGAGAGTGACCCATTAGCGCCGACTCAATATTCCTACAGTGAGGAGAGTGCAACCCTCGGACTATAGTGGAGTCTCCGAGGGTTAACGAATGTTGATTAGTTCGGTTAAAAGAGTTTTGGCCGAATAATCCCGTATCGTTGGAGCTCATGATCTGTAGGTCCTTTAGGTTCTCCTGGCTAGCTCGGATAACGCAGTGCAACAATATAAGAGAAAAGAAAAAGAATTTGAATTGTTCATATTCGTTTTTTGGAAGAAGGATGGACATACTTAAATATGATTTAAATATGGGAATGGTCTAAAACATGAATAGGATTCATGTGCAAAAAGTCGGTTTTTTGAAAACCGGGTTTAGCCATATTATTTAATTAATATTTGATATTAAATTAAATAATATTAATTAATTAATAAAATATATATATATATTTTATTTATTAAAATGTTTAATAAATAAAATATTTATTATTATTTAAAATTAATTAAGAATTAATTTTATTTAAAATAATATATATATATATATATATATATATATATATATATATTTGGTTAAATAAAAAAGGCATGTAATTGGGAATTGGGGTTTTCGATTGTAAGTTTGAAGAAACTCAACATTTCTTCATCCTTCGTCTCTGTGTTGAGTTTTATAAACTCAGGCTCACAAACTTTATAGTCCCTCCAGCTAAGGTGTGGAACCCTCGTTTTTTAGTCTTTTTTTTTGTCCCTTTTTCATCTCTCCATTCCTTAAGCTTCTTCTTTTTCTTTCTTTTCTCTTTTTTCCGGAGTCTCACAACTCCGTTGCTCGGCGCCGAGAATAGCGGGACTACCGGAGGTGGTCCTCGAGGCGTTCGTGAGAAGAGGCCCGAAGAGTTCGTGACGAGGAACGAGCAGTGGAATTTGAAGAAAATTAGAACTGCAAGGGTATGTTTTCTAATTTTTCTTATTTTCGCTGTTTCAACATGTTTCTATCTTGTTAAATTGATGATATTATAGTATCAACGATCCAAAATCGCTTCCGCAGCGTTAGACGCTCCATCAATTGGTATCAGAGCGTATTTTGATCAACTCAATTTGCATCAATTTAAGCTTGGTGGGTATTTTAATATAGAAATTGTTTATGAATGGGCGTCTAAAGTGAATATCGATTTTGGCATCGTTTCTTTTTTAATTTCATTATTTGTAATTGCCCGAGAATGTATGGGCTTTAATGTGTGCTGAAGAGTCTGTATTCTTTTAGAGTCATTAGAGTCCATATAAGTTTCTTTATGAAAGAAGCTCGAGTTTTGAGCTCACCGAAATGTTCGGTGTTAGTTCAAACTCGTTCTGGGCGGTTCGATGGGATGTTTGAAGAGAAATTGGCCGAAGCGTTCGGTGGAGCAAGCTTGTCCAAGGCGGTACGAAGAGTTCGAAGTCCGCTCAAGACTTAGTTTGTTCATCAAGCTTGTAATAAAATAGTTATTGCTTGCTAGATGCCAAAACCGGTCCACTTTAGTGTGTTTAATTAATTATGCATTGCCTATGTATTTTTAATTAAATCCATGTTTGTATGTGCATAAAGTATGTCATATAGATTTAAAAATCCCACCGTAGGAAGCATGCTCCATGCATTGAAAATATGTTATAAGTGTTATAATATATAGTATGCATATTTAGGAATTCATGAGTATTGATATAAAAGTTATATTAATTCATGAATTAGATGTTGTTAGTTTAATAGAATAATTAGTATAAGTGTTATATTAATTATGAAATTAAACATACAACATAGGTTGCCCTAGTTTTATGCATATTGTATGTTATAAGTGTTATAATGTATAGGATGCATGTTTAATTCATGAGAATTAATATAAGTGTTATATTAATTTATGAATTAGGGTTGTATGTTTAGAGTATAATTGATATAAGTGTTATATTAAGTTAAACATTCAACTTGTCCTGCCTTAGTGATGCATGTTTGAGAAGCATGTAGATGTTTGTTGTAGTAAGTCTAAGTTTTTGCAAGTGTTGTAAATATCACATAGACTTTTAAAATCTATAACAAAGATAATGGCATGCTCATTTATGGTTAAATGATTTGGTCTGTTTTATTAGATAAAATAGGTCGAAATCTTGTAAATGCTAAGGTTATGAGAAGCTCACCCGGTGAAATCTTGTCTAGGTTGGAGGACTTTGAATTGACAGAACACCTCCTACTTGGGGACGATCTGGTACTTGAGTAAAGTTAACCCGACTTTATGAGCATGTGTGAGAGGTGTGAGGTTAGTAAAGTGTTTATAACCTAGACATCTAAAGTAAAATGTTTGCCTAGATTTAAAGTTTTATTTTCTTAGCCGGATAAAACTTGAAGTTATTTACCCTAAAAACCTTATATAATACTTAGTAGATGTGTTGAGAAGGAATATATGATATATCCCTCTCCTGCTACGCACTCCCTAAAGTTCACAACGTGAGAATTATGTAGGGCCTCATGATGTCATTTGAGGCATCTCCAATCGGGTGGTGTTTGCATCTTTCACTAGCAAGGTGAATGGAGTAAGTATTTATAGTAAGTGGGAGAAGGAAGTACGTCAGTACTTCCTGCGGTCTCCTCCATTGGATTGGATCACGAGATTCCCATGTTCTGCCTGCAAGGTGCCCTAAGAAGCATCAATCCAGTCGGAGGGTTGGTTCATGGGAGATTGAACATCTCAGTCACCATTTATAGATAAAGAAACATAGGGTCATTCCTAACTCTGACATTCCAGTCGGTTGCGTTGTTGGGGTCGTCCTGTGCATTCTAAAAATGGAGGGTCACACTTACGGGATTTGCTAAGGAGTTAGTAAATCCAGACCGAAAACGATAGCTAAGATGCTATAAGAATATGATTTATTCTGAAGTTAGCATTTAGTCAAGAATGTCTTGATTTAGTAAAGGAGTGCTCGACTACCAGTCGGTAACGGCCATTCTGACCTACTAAAGTATCGTTGCTAGTAAATAAAGAGTTTGGGTACTTTATTTGCTGCTAAACCTTTTAATTGTTTTAAATAGGTTAAAGTCGTTTCACTAATAGATTTACATTCTTTTTCATCATGTCGAGCTCGTTTATACAGTTGTTAGCTCACGAAAAATTTACGGGACCTGGAAGTCGAACCTGAATACGATTATTGTTCTTGACGACGTAAGGTTTGTCTTAACGGAGGAATACCCTCCTACTCCTGGCTCTAATGCTTCTCGAACGGTTCGAGAGGCATACGATTGCACCACCTTTTAATTGTACCTGCATGCCACACATAATTTTGAGGCAATCTTCTAAATTTGTAGATTCACCGTAAAATAGCTGGTTCATTTCACCACCTACATTTATACGATGTATCTCTACATTTACCTATCCACCAAGCCTTTTGCAAGCATGTCACACTCAATTATGTGGCGAACCTCTCAAAATTATCCACCAGAAGTTACCAGGAGAACTTCAGATGTAATAAACTAATGTTGAATGCTTCTGATTTACTGCTTCATAATTAAGACTTGTAATTTCTCATGAACAACTATTTGAGCTTCATCTTTATAAATTCATTCTCTTTTTTCCCATTGTTTGATCTATCTCTTTCCTCGAGTAGAAATTGATTTCAGGACTAAGGATGTTGGTTTTGAGAGCTAGAGAGGTAGTAACTTTGGAAATTATCTCAAGGTCTTAAACGAGTTTTTGCTCGGGGTTAACATCATCGCAAGGAGCATGGATAAATAAATGATAAGGAATGTGTGCTAGAGTGACATCAGAGTCAGGTTGCACAAAAAAAAAAAAAAAAAAAAAACCGAGGATGATGCAATAAAAGTTACATCTTGAAGATGCTGAAAGGTCTCCGGGGTAAATCAATAAGCTGGGGCAAAGCCTTCGCCTTTGCCACATCAGGATAAAGCCTATGTCTGAGCCACGCTGAATCTCGTCTTCGCAACACTAGGGCAAAGCTTATGCTTTTGCCCACGCCTTTGCCACACGTTGGAGCATTATCATAGACTGGGGCAAAGCCCACGTCTTTGCCACATAAGAGCGAAGTCACCATCATCAAACTGGGGCAAAGCCCTCATCTTCGCAACATTGGGGCAAAGTCTACGTCTTTGCTGCTCGGAATCAATATCATCAATACTGGGGCAAAGCCCTCGTCTTTGCAACACTGGGGCAAAGCCCACGTCTTTGCCACAAATAGAGCGAAGCCACCGTCTACAAGTTGGAACACGTTATTGCATCATGTCTCCAAAAAAAAAAAAAAAAAAAAAAAAAAATTGGTGCAATCAATTGATCAAAAAGCTACATCTCACAAATCTTGAAGTGTCTCATTTGAACGTCATCAATACTGGGGCAAAGCCTACGCCTTTGCCATACGCTGAATCAAGATCATCAATATTAGGGCAAAGCCCTCGTCTTTGCAACACTGGGACAAAGCCTACGCCTTTGTCATGCTAGATCAAACATCATCAAAGACCTCGAGATTACTCAAAGAAAAACGAGAATTTCTTAAGAAGCTACTTCTAGCTCTCTAAACCTTGTCTGAGGAAATGGAGTCATATCACTCATCTTTCCATCTAACCAATTTCCAATTTCTCACTCAAATGTGAAAAGACATTTTCAATCTCTTATTGTCCAAGAAATCTTCTGAAAGCATGCGCATCTTCCTTCGCATTCCTTCCTTCATTTGTTTACCAAAAAAAAAAAAAAACGTTCAATATTGACTGACTGTCATCCCGTATTCCAAATCTAAATTCATTGTTTTCTACTCGTACATTCTTGTTCATTACAAGGCTAAGTTATGAAGCAGTTTAATCAGGAGATGTTCAACATTATTAATTACTTTTGATAAGTTCTCTAACCTAGCACATGAGAATCTACCCAACAACTCACATTGTTCGATATGGTTGAGTGATCTAAGACCGACACGTTTATTTCTCTCTCAAGTGAAGGCATTCAAAAAAAAAAAAAAAAATCCTGAAGATGACACCATTATTTTCATTTGATTCTCCGCTAAGTATTGGCTGATAAGATCAATAGACTTAAGCAAGGGTGATCATTTCAATAACACAAAAGTCATTTTTGATTAAGCATTTGTTTTCACAAATCATGCATTCCATCATGTAAGTTGATATCATCATCGTTTCCAAAAAAAACAAAAAGCATTTTCACATATTAGGGCTAATTGGTAGATCATATGATTCGTGCATACACGTGATATTCAATCATTCTTCTACCCTCGACAAGCATGTGCATCAGTATCATGCATACATATTGCATCCATGACATCCGTCATCCTACTTCTAGCATGCTCATGCATACATGCTGCATTTAGGACATTTAGTTAATGCACATGCAAACATGTTGCATTCTTGATATTCATTACCTTTAACATATTATGCACATGTTGCATTCATGACATTATCCTCAGGATGCATATGCATCAATATCATGCATACATACTGCATTCATGACACCCGTCATTCTACTTCTAGCATGCTCATGCATATATGCTACAAATATGACATTTTGTTAATGTGCATGCATACATGTTGCATTCAATCATTCATTACCATTAACATATTATGCACACATGTTGCATTCATAAACAATCATCTTCTACCATCAGCATGCATATGCATCATTGCGTCATGCTTTCAAAGTCAAATTCTTTGGTCAAGCCAAGCAAATCAAGACATGTCGTCATCAAATTGTCAATTACATTGCCATTTCCCAGAATTAATGAGCATTGTTTCATCCTTGTCATTGCACATCAACGCATACACTCATGTTTTGTGCGACATTCGAGTCACATTTTGCAACTCGCATTTGCGTCATATTCTCATTTGAGGGTCAATTACATAAAAAAAAAAAAAAAAAAAGCAAAAAAAATCATGCATTTAGGACTTCTTCATATCCATGAGAGTTTCTAGTGCTTTCCAAAGAGTCTTTTTCAAGTTTTTGTCGGCAACTAAGTTTTGAAATAAAAATCGTTGTCTTTGTTTTGCAGCTAAGTTTTGAAATAAAAACCGCTGTCTTTTGTTCGACAACTAAGTTTTGAAATAAAAACCGTTGTCTTTTGTTTTGCAGCTAAGTTTTGAAATAAAAACCGTTGTCTTTTGTTCGGCAACTAAGTTTTGAAATAAAAACCGTTGTCTTCTATTTTGCAGCTAAGTTTGGAAATAAAAACCGCTGTCTTTTGTTCGGCAACTAAGTTTTGAAATAAAAACCGTTGTCTTTTGTTTTGCAGCTAAGTTTTGAAATAAAAACCGCTGTCATTTGTTCGGCAACTAAGTTTTGAAAGAAAAACCGTTGTTTGTTGTTTTGCAGCTAAGTTTTGAAATAAAAACCGATGTCTTTTGTTGGCAACTAAGTTTTGAAATAAAAATCGTTGTCTTCTGTTTTGCAGCTAAGTTTTGAAATAAAAATCGCTGTATTTTGTTCGGCAACTAAGTTTTGAAATAAAAACCGTTGTCTTCTGTTTTGCAGCTAAGTTTTGAAATAAAAACCGCTGTCTTTTGTTCAACAACTAAGTTTTGAAATAAAAACCGTTGTCTTTTGTCTTGCAGCTAAGTTTTGAAATAAAAATCGCTGTCTTTTGTTCAACAACTAAGTTTTGAAATAAAAACCGTTGTCTTTTGTCTTGCAGCTAAGTTTTGAAATAAAAACCGTTGTCTTTTGTTTTGACAACTAAGTTTTGAAATAAAAATCGTTGTCTCTCTCTCTCTCTCTCTATCTCTCTCTCACACACACACACACACACGCACAAAAAAAATCTCACTCAACTTTCAAATTTCTGTTGGTTAAATCGAACCCTATGTATGTGGTTCCGTCCCGATAGCTGGTCGAAGACTGGCAAAATCAGGTTCGTTTAAATTCCTGTTGGTTAAATCGAACCCTATGTCTGTGGTTCCGTCCCAGTAGCTGGTCGAAGCCTGGCAAAACCAGGTCCGTTTAAATTTCTATTGGTTAAATCGAACCCTATGTCTGTGGTTCTGTCCCGGTAGCTGGTCGAAGCCTAGCAAAACCAGGTCCGTTTAAATTTCTGTTGGTTAAATCGAACCCTATGTCTGTGGTTCCGTCTCGGTAGCTGGTCGAAGCATGGCAAAACCAGGTCCGTTTAAATTCCTGTTGGTTAAATCGAACCCTATGTCTGCGGTTCCGTCCCGATAGCTGGTCGAAGCCTGGCAAAACCAAGTCTGTTTAAATTTATGTTGGTTAAATCGAACCCTATGTCTGTGGTTCCGTCCCGATAGCTGGTCGAAGCCTGGCAAAACCAAGTCCGTTTAAATTCCTATTGGTTAAATCGAACCCTATGTCTGTGGTTCTGTCCCGGTAGATGGTCGAAGCCTGGCAAAACCAGGTCCGTTTAAATTTCTGATGGTTAAATCGAACCCTATGTCTGTGGTTCCGTCCCGGTAGTTGGTCGAAGCCTGGCAAAACCAGGTCCGTTTAAATTTCTGTTGGTTAAATCGAACTGTATGTCTGTGGTTCCGTCCCAGTAGCTGGTCGAAGCCTAACAAAACCAGGTCCATTTAAATTTCTGTTGGTTAAATCGAACCCTATGTCTATGGTTCCGTCCCGATAGTTGGTCGAAGCCGGGCAAAACCAGGTCCGTTTAAATTCCTGTTGGTTAAATCGAACCCTATGTTTGTGGTTCCGTCCCGGTAGCTGGTCGAAGCCTAGCAAAACCAGGTCCGTTTAAATTCTTGTTGGTTAAATCGAACCCTATGTCTGTGGTTCTGTCCCGGTAGCTGGTCGAAGCCTGGCCAAACCAGGTCCGTTTAAATTCTGTTGGTTAAATCGAACCCTGTGTCTGTGGTTCTGTCCCGATAGCTGGTCGAAGCCTGGTCAAACCAGGTCCACGTTGTTGTTGATGATAAACAATTGTGGCCGCCGAAATACTTTGTCTTTATCATTTGTCTACCCTTTCAATTCTTCAAGGATATACAAAGGGGGGCAAGTTGTTGACACCGTATTTCGTCTGACCTTATTTATCATCATTTTGGATTTTTTACGTCATTTTATGTTTTTTCACTTATTTTTAAGTATTTTTGAATTTTTCTTTAATTTCGTCATTTTCTTGTTATTTTCGGATTTTTTGAGAAAATCGCCAGATTTGTCTTCCGTTAGTGGATCTTTCAGGCGTCCGGATTTCCGGTTTAGGGTTTCCAGCTCGGGATTCCAATTTAGGGTTCCATTTTTAGGGTTATAGTTTGGGGTTTTGTTTAGGGTTTTAGATTTAGGTTTTAAGGGTAGGCAATTTTGGAAAGGCCAAGAGATAGGCCCATTTAGGATGTTTTAGACCTAAAAATGACTATAAATAGAAAGAGAATGAGCCAAAAAGAGGGGGGAAGAAGACAAAGATTTGTCTTCCGTTAGTGGATCGTTCAGGCGTCCGGATTTCCGGTTTAGGGTTTCCAGCTCGGGATTCCAATTTAGGGATTATAGTTTGGGGTTTCGTTTAGGGTTTTAGATTTAGGTTTTAAGGGTAGGCAAATTTGGAAAGGCCAAGAGATAGGCCCATTTAGGATGTTTTAGACCTAAAAATGACTATAAATAGAAATAGAATGAGCCAAAAAGAGGGGGGAAGAAGACAAATTTTGGGTGGATCCCAAAACTCCAATAAAAAATCATTTTCTTTTCTCTCCACTCTCTCTCCTACTATTCATCATCTTCTTCCCCATTCCATCACCTCCATCAAATCCGGCCATCATCCAACTTCACTACGCACGGTGGAGCTCCGGCAAGACCACGGCGGGCTCACGGCGGAGAGCTACCGCGCACGGCGGCGCGGGGTAAGGCTTCACGGCGGCGAGCTCCAACAACCTCTTCCTTCGCTTCACGGCGGCGTGCGTCTCCTTCAGCTCAACCAGCGGCGAATCTCCGGCGAATATCTTCACGAACCAGCTTCGTCTTCAACCTCTGAACAGACCACGAACATCTCTTCGAACCGGCGGTGGCGACGAGCGGAGACTGGTGCACTTCATCTTCTCCGCAGATCTACGAGCGAGCCCAGACCGTAGCGGAGCTCCATCCTTGAACCAGCAGCTACGACGTTCTCCCTCAACCTCCAGACGACGGCGCGACTTCGGCGATCCCAAATCGGAGCTCACCTTCTTCCTCAGACGACAACGGCAATCACGGGTCTTCATCTTCTCCGGCGCGACCTCAGATCTCTTCAGACGATGACGGCGGATGAACCAGATCCAAGCTCCAAGCTCTTTCCCCCACGACGAACCAGACGACGGCGAGGTGGGGACGGCTTCGAACTCGAACGAACCAGCAAACTCTTCCTCCACCAGATCAACGACGGCGAACTCAAAATACGCCTCAGACGACGACGGCGGTGCAAATACGAACCTCCACGGCGTTGGGTCTTCAATGGCAAGCTCCGGTGCACTTCATCTCTCCGGCGAACTCAAACCAGACGGCTGCGACACGCTTCCTCCGAACAGACCGGCGGCGTAACTTCAACGGCTTCGATCCTTCAGACCAGCGGCGGCGGAGCTTGGACGATGAACGACGGCGCAACCTCGGGCCAACGGCGGCATTCTCGAACCTAGACGGTGGTGCGCGGCGGTGGTCGGAGCTCTGATGACAGAAGCTGCGTGGACGTGGAGAAGAAGAACTCAGCAGCTGGTCCTCGCATTGGTAACGAGATTTTAGGTTTTTTTTAGTAAAATTACTAGTTTGCCCCTGTTCTTTTAGTGAATTATGTCTGATTGGTTTTGTGCTCATATATACCTCTGCCTATCTGATATATACCCCCATGTTTATATACATACATACCCCCTGCATGTTCAATATATACCCTGCGTTATATACCTAGGTTATATTGTATATGCATGTTAGTTTGTTATTCGTTTCAATTTAATTTTTAAGTTTATTTTCGGGATTACTTACATTAATTTGATCATTTATTCTTCTGTCGCTCCATTTTATCGTCTTCGTTATTTTATGCGCGTTTGTTTAGTTTTAATTTGTAACCTCGGGAGAGATGAAGGACTGTTCCTTTCATCTCGAGGATATTTTAACATTAATTTGCAACCCCGGGAGAGATGAAGAACTGTTCCTTTCATCTCGAGGGTATTTTAATATTAAATTTTAACCCCGGGAGAGATGAATGACTGTTCCTCTCATCTCGAGGGTATTTTAACCTTATTGAAATCCCGGGATAAATAGGGTTTTCCTATTTTTGAGGATTAAGGTTACAACCATTATGCGCTAATTACAAGAATGCCCTTCTTTTTAAAAAAGAGGTTTTCCTTTGATTTTAAAATTAAGTTTTCAAAATTGAATTTCGATTTATTTTGATTTGAAAACAAAAAGATTTTTATTTCAAATCAAGTTTAAATTAAATTTCGAAATTGTTTATTTTCAAAGCAAAAATATTTTAATTTTAATTCAAGTTTTAATCGGATTTCAAATTGAATTTGAAACAAAATGATTTTATTAAATGATTTTTAAAGTTCTATGATCTCGGTATCGAGATTAAGGCGTTAATGACGAAATTAATAATCTTGCTCACCAAATCAAATTCTGACTTTCTTTAAAGTTAGGATATGATTAGTTGGGACATTGTTTTATTTTTTAATTGTTTATTTTATTCGTTAGGGACCATTTGAAATTAGCTAGATAATTAGGATAAAATGTTTTGGCTACCGTTTTTAAACGGGATGTTGTAGGGTGCTAGCACCTTCCCTACACTCAACCGACCCCCGAACCTCGTCTTTTTACTTCGTAGACCGTATTTTTAAGGTGACCAATCACACCCGAATAGATTGGTGGCGACTCCATTTTTTGTGAAAACCCCTGTTTAACAGAAGGTTGTCGGCCGCTCCACGTCGCAAAAACGTTGAGACACTCATGATGATTTCTATCATTTTATTCTCCGAAATCTTATTGGGATACATATCAATCTCACACATATTTTATTTAAAGGTATCTACAAATTCTTAAACCAAACGACCTCTAGAAGATCTATCAAAATAGACTTTAAGTCCGACAGTTGGTGATTTTTCTTTGCTTTCTTTTTCATTTTTTTTTTCTTTCAATTCTCCACTTTCCAATTCATCGTTTAAATAACATAAAATTTTATTTCGAAGGTTATTTTTTTTGAAAAAAATCATTACGAGTGTACGATAAATGCAAACTTTTGAAATGATATTTTTAATTTGTTATTTAGGTTGAAATATATTTTCTAGTCTCTATATTTTATTACTATATTTTATTTTGAATATGGTCATAATTATTTTTAAAAAAATCAATCACACTTCGCTGAGTAAATATTAAAAATGGTTGATCATAAGTTATCTTATATTCACGAAAATTAAAGGATGAATTAGGTTATCCAAGAAGTTGATTGAAATTCCTCCTCCTCTCATTTAAGGATTCACCAATTTTAAAAATATAATTTAAAAATATTCAAAGGTAAGAGATCAAAATAAATATATTAAGGAAAATATTCACATATTTAACTAGTAATTTAAAGAAAAAAATTTCGTTCCAGGAAATTTTCAAGTACGTAAGATTGATAGAAACTTAAAC
Source organism: Herpetospermum pedunculosum (assembly GCA_028017165.1). Lineage (NCBI taxonomy): Eukaryota > Viridiplantae > Streptophyta > Magnoliopsida > Cucurbitales > Cucurbitaceae > Herpetospermum > Herpetospermum pedunculosum. The sequence continues at coordinate 54,104,898 of CM051522.1, forward strand.
ATAAAATGTAAGAAGCATTTACGTTTGGACATGTTTACAGTAATCAACTTAATGGTTGAGAAAAGTGGACACCCAAAAGAGAATGTTACAAATGTCTCCCAAATTTTTGACCTTCCCGTGCAGCTCCGACGGTTCCGGCGGTGGCTGTTTGAAGGTATCTAGACATCCATCAACATGGTTCATGATGTAGGTAGTGGCTTGGGCGAGGAGAAAAGAGTCATCCAGATGCAAACAATATTTGCCTAGTTCTATTCCCTGCACCGCAAAGTTCAACTTCCGTGAGCACGTCGAATACCGTTTTTTGAGTGGCGGATTTGTCGTCTCTGCCGCCTCCAGCCGCTGCACGTAGCCAAGACAATTGACAGCGCTCGTGTGGGCAATGCTAAGGGTGTTATTTGCCAACTTTAAGGTTAAGGGTGTGTTGCCTTCGAGTTTCAACTTGCTCCAACATAAAGAAACGTTTCTGGTTTTCGGGCAAATGCTTGATGCAACATTGTTTGATGGAACAATATCTGCATTTAAAAGAATGACACTGGACAAAAGAAGAATACAAAATATTACTTGAACATAGTTAAAGACTCCAAGATTGGAATTCAAATTCATCATTTTCTTTTTGTCCGTTTTCGTTCCTTTTTCTGTTCAACTATTGTGTTCTTTTTGGAATAGGTATATTTACACATATATATATAGATCAAGTTTGGAGGAATTTTTATTTTTTTTTCCCTAAAAATGTATAGTGGAAATCAATGGACGTGATGAGGAAGTTGCCATGGGAAGAGATTTTCTCGGACAAGCCAACTGCTAGCAAAGAAGATTCTAAAAAGATTTTCCAACATTTTATGTGAACTGTAATAACTACAATATGTCTTGTTTGTTATTATTTTTACTTTAACTAAAAATAATTAACAAAACTTAATAATGAGGTAGGTATAATTTATCGCCAACATGAGCATAGCTTAATTTGCATAAAATATGAACGAATGAACAAGAGATTAGATGTTCATAAAAAAAAAGTATAACTTTCTCAAGTAAAAAACTTATTATTTTCACTTTTTTAAAATTAATGCAATCACAATATTAATTAAAGTAGAAATATACTATTTTTTATAAGCATACATACACAGATATAAGATATAATTTCTCGTCAACTTGAACATAACTTAACTTGCATAAAATATGAACGAATGACTAAGATATTAGAAGTTCATAAAAAAAAAAAGTATAACTTTCTCGATTTAAAAAAATATTTTTTTTACTTTTTGTAAGCATACATACACTTTTTGTATTATTTATTTTATATTACATTTAATATTTTTTTTTTTTTTTTTTTTTTTTTTTTTGCAATATGTGGAGTAGGAGGTTGAAACCTCTGACCTCTTGATATGTGATACACACTTTATGTCAAATGAACTATATTAATTTCGGGTAGCAAAATTAAATTGGCTGATAAATAGCAAGAGAGTGTTAACCAAACCAATTTCTAGAATATTTTTAATATTAATCAACTTAATATTATAGATATTATAAATACTCTCACAAAATTTTAGTTGGACTAAACATAACTTGAAGTAGAGTACAAATGAAACGAATAAAAATAATGAAAAACATTCAGAGAGAACAACCTATGGAATTTATTTCATCAATTAGATTCCTACATAATTAATCTGGCAAGCCAACGAATAGTAGTTATGCATATAATCATAAGCCAAGAAGAATACAAATATATATAAAATAACTTAAACTACACCGTTTAGATTTACTAATTAAACTTACCTCAGGATCAATTTTCCCTAATTAATTAAAACTAAAATAAAATAAAAACTAATCCTTGAATTGAATGTTATCCAATTTAATTATATAGAAATATATATATTTTAATTATATAGAAATATATATCTTTTTTTTAAAAGTAGATTCAAAGAAATTATAAAAAGTATATGCTTAGAAATTATTTACATTCAATTAATTCAGTAGGAATTAAAATGATATTTTCAATTTAGTAAGAATTAAAATGATGATGAAATATAAAGTACATTTTTTGAATGTTAATATAAAATAACTGATAACTTAAATTAATTAATTTTATTTTTTTAATAAACTTTATGTTATTATTAATCCATGTTTATCGTGAAACAAAATACTCATATTCTTAACAGAATCACAAAAAATAAAAACGTATATTTTCTTTTTTTTAGTTCAACTTGGAGGTGGGGGATTCGAACCTTAGGCTATCATGGTCGATGACACTTGATTATGCCCGTTGTTAACACAGACATCATGGTTGAACCAAGATGAAACACCATGATATATCATTTTATTCCCATATTTTATTGCTTTATTTTTTTTCCAAAAAATTTAATTAATGCGGGGTTAGGGGATCAAACACGTGACTTTTTAGTCATTAGTTCAGTTGAGTTATGCTCATGATGATTTCTATCATTTTATTCTCCGAAATCTTATTGAGATACATATCTGTAACGACCCGACTTTCAATGACCTCACTATAGGGTCGTTACTAAGAGCATGACGTCATAAAACTCGATAAATAACTTGAAACTTTATTTTAGAAATAATGAATTCAAAATATAAAGTCTAAAACCGCAAATACATTTAATTTGGGATCCCAGTGAAAACATAAAAAAACAATTAAATAAGTTCCTTCAAGATAAAATTTAAAGCTGAAACTATTTGTTTTAATTTTTAGCAAAAACTGTTGGACTGACTCAATTAATTAATAAAAATAATCCATAAAAAGCGGAAGCTCTGACTCCACGTATCCCATGACATCATCAACCGATCACCTCGTCAGTCAAGCACCTGGTACGTCCTTAGTATTACGTGAGAAAAAAAAAGTTTTAGAAAAGAATGAGTATTTTAAATAAAAAGTTTTCTCGACGCAGAAAATCCGTCGAGAAAGGCCCTAAATCCGTCGAGATAAGTTTTCTCGACGAAAAAACAACCGTCGGGAGTTTTCGTCGAGACAAGGGCGTCGGGAGAGGCTCTCTCGACGCTTTTAACGTTTTGTCGAGAATGTATACTCTCTCGACGGTTTAGTTCTGCCGTCAAGAAAAGGCTTTCCCTCGACGATAGGACCAACCGTCGAGAGAGTATACTCTTTCTCGACGGATTAGGGTTTTTTTAATCCGTCGAGAGAAATGATACTCTCTCGACGATTTAGAAAACCCTAATCCGTCGAGAAAGAGTATACTCTCTCGACGGATGATTAGGGTTTTCTAAACCGTCGAGAGAGTATCATTTCTCTCGACGATTTCGTTGAGCAACATCCGTCGAGAGAATTCACTCTCTCTCGACGGATTAAACAAAACCGTCGAGAGAAAGTCTCTCTCTCGACGATTTCGTTTAGCAACAGCCGTCGAGAGAATTCACTCTCTCTCGACGGATGAAACAAAACCGTCGAGAGAAAGACTCTCTCTCGACGATTTTGCTTTAAAAAAACCGTCGAGAGATCGTTAATTTATATTTTAAATTCCTGTTTTTTTTTTAAATTTAAAATACCTGATAGTATGTTTGAAACACACATTTAATTAATTAAATTGGAACATTAGATTGTAAAAAGTTATTTTCATTGAAATGTAAATTAAAATTGTTAGAAAGTTGGGTTACACAACAAAATTAAACCTACAGAAATATACAAAATTAAACGCAGTCGAGTCCACTTCGAGAGCAGCTTTGTGAACAACATCAACCCAAAATACCTGAAAAATAAAATAATAAATCTCATATTAACATAGCATCAAAAAAATAAAAAATTATAACTTAAAACATTAAGTGAAATGAAAAAACTAAATTTACCTAAACATCAACATATATGCAAAAACTAAATTTACCTAAACATCAACATAAACTCATATATATATATATTTCAACTAAGTTAACTTTACAAAACAACCCAAATCTATATATGAACTTAAATTAAACTAAAACACAAAACTAAAGTTAGTTTAACTTAAACTAACTACTAAATTACTAAATTTAAACAACTCATATATATATATACAACATCAAACAACTCAAATCTACTCCAAACAAACCAAAACAATAACTCTAAACAACACCAAACAACCCAAATCTACTCCAAACAAACCAAAACAACAACTCTAAACAACAACTCTAAACAACACTAAACAACTCAAATTTACTCCAAACAAACCAAAACAACAACTCTAAACAACAACTCTAAACAACAACTCTAAACAACACCAAACAACTCAAATTTACTCCAAACAAACCAAAACAACAACTCTAAACAACACCAAACAACTCAAATCTACTTCAAACAAACCAAAACAACTACTCTAAACAACACCAAACAACTCAAATCTACTCCAAACAAACCAAAACAACAACTCTAAACATCACCAAACAACCCAAATCTACTTCAAATAAACCAAAACAACACCAAACAACTCAAATCTACTCCAAACAAACCAAAACAACATCTCTAAACAACACCAAACAACCCAAATCTACTCCAAACAAACCCAAACAACAACTCTAAACAACACCAAAAGTAACTTAAACTTAAACTAACTTTAAACTAACATATACTCAAAATCATATTGACTACCATAACTGCAGGATAGTCAAACCAACAAGTCTTATTACCTACAAATAAGATATTACAAGATGATAAAGTTGATATTTATACTTCAACTAAGTTAACTTCAAGCAACACCAAAATCAACACATATTCAAAATCATATTGGCTACCATAACTGCAGGATAGCCAAACCAACAAGTCTTATTACCTACAAATAATTTGATTACAAGAGGATAAAGTTGATACCTATTTCGATGTTCCGCCTTGTGAACGAACGAGTTGGCTAACCAATTCTCTGAGGCTAGCTACTTCAGCTGTATTTTTAGCTAATTCGGCTGCATTTCTAGCTCGTTCAGATGTATTTTCAGTCATCATTTGTTTCAACTCTTGTTGGGTATCATTCAGTCGTTCCACGGTCTGATTCAATTGTTCTTTTGTGTTGTTCAACTCTTGTTGTGTCTGAGTCACAACAAGACCTAGTTCATGCTCTCTCTTTGATTGATAGGTTGAACTATGTTTTCTTGATTTCGACGGTCTTGGTCCATAACCTACACCTTTAATGTGACATGATCGACTACCCAATACTTCTTCACGTATTTCTTCCTCAGAAAGTGGTTGGGTCCCTTCTGGAGTGGGTCGACTTTGCATCTCTTTCATTTTAAGCTGCGATTATTAATTCATATAAGAATTTTGATACTAACTTTACAAATTAATTATCCTTAGGAAGTAGGAAACTTACAAAACTATCCCGAGCGGCCTCATTCACCCACTGATCATCTTCACCTCCTTTATTATGTGTTCTTGTGGCACGAAATAAATCAATAGGTCCTAAGTTCACACCTTTTGCTTTCTACAACAAAGTTTTTTACCATATCAATAATTATTCATGACAAAAAAAAACTGAAACCATAAATCTTTTTCCAACCTACCATTTTTTCGTGTACGTGAAGGAATGACTTAGTTTCAGTGCAATGATTGAAAGGAAGACTTTGTCGATTCTTTTTATTCCTGTCCGAATTTTTCTAAGAAAATAAGAGATTATTAGTGTAAATTAATTTAAATGACGTTATATGATCACATCTCTAACAAATCTAAGTAATGTACCTTAAAATCAGGGTTATCCCACCTATCGCATAGGTGAAGCCAATCTGACATGTCAGTTACTCGTTGATGCGGCCATGCACGTCCCTCCTCAGGGGTGGATGCTTCTTTATAATGTTTGAGCAATTCCGCTCTAAACTCTTTAAAAGAATTCTTTGAATTGTGCTCAATGCATTCATGAACGACGGGGTTTGACAAATCAATCACAAAATGATTCTGCAAATAAAGAACAACATAAGTAAAGTATTTTTAGCTAATAATCACAAACAACTAAAAAAATAAATTTACCAATAGTCGATCTTTAACGTGGTCCCGGACGTCTTGTGGCACTTGTTTCCATGATTTGTATCTCACAGAAAAGCTTTCTCTCACAATGGTACCAATGGCTAAGCTGAACGTTGAGGCAAAATCACACGTCGGCTTCCGGATTTCATCAGAAATATGTATTGGAATTTTCCCGTGTTTTCGAACATATCTATCCAAATTTAGATTTCTACCATATCCCCTCACGTTACGTACAATCCTAACTGAAATAAATAATGAACATACAATTTAATATTCATATCATATCGAAAAATATAAGTATCAATTCAATTAAGTTAACCTAAAGCTTCATCCTCCGCAGAAGATGGTGTGCCTGTCATCCGCAATCCCTCCAAATAAATATCAGTTGAATCTCTGGAATTAATACGATCAGATGACATCGTCTACCTACAAACAATCATGAAATGTATAAATGAAACACATAGTTACATACATCTACAAATGTTACATAAATCTACATACTGATTTCAATCCAAATGTTCATCGCTTGAATCAATGCCAGGATCTTCCTCTTCCTCTTCCTCTTCCTCTTCCTCTTCATCTTCATCTTCATCTTCATCATTTATGAAATCATCATTATTGTTTGACGATAGATTTCTACTCTGTGATTGAATACTTGGGTCATCCACAATTATAGGAGGAACATCATTTCTGCATAATGTGGTGTCACCATCAATGAATATGTTCTCATCGACTCTCATACCGCCATCTACTTCTAACAAATCAAGTTGGTCATTTCCAAGATCTTCTACCTCTGGAATGTCCCATAAGCGTTTATTTTGGACCAATTGCACTACTTTCCAATGATTACCATATTTTGGGTCATTGAGGTAAAATACTTGTTGTGCTTGATTAGCAAAGATGAAAGGATCATCAACATACCAACAATGAGACGTATTAATTGATGTAAATGTTGGGTTTTATGTCCTAAAACTCGTGGTTTGTAAACTGAATGTATATTCTATTTTGCAATAAAGTTGTTATTGAGATTTATTCAGTAAAGTTGTTATTGAATAAAATGAATTGTTTTTACTTTTAACCTAACTCCAATAAACAAAGAACCCATGGCTATAGGTTGTATACTTGAACTTCATGTATGACATGATTGTGGATCAAGTTCAAGTAATAGCCAGAACGGTCTATAGTATAGGGATAAGGCTGGGTACCTTATCCTGGGGACACTATTGGACGCGGCCCACTTTGTATAGTACAAACGATGTGATCCGAAATCGTTCATGTGGAGACATGTGAGTGGGGGCGTCCTATGCAATGAGTTTGCATAAGACTGAACCGCGAAACAAGTCGCTCTTTCTTTATAACTCCGTTTACTGTAAAGACCGACTTTTTCATATGATGACCTAGGTAACTCGATCTGAATCCTGAGCACGCTATGAACTCCTGTTTATTCGGGCTTATCCTTTGACTTGTATGGGTGAGAGTGGCCCGAGATCGCCGACTCAATAAGCCTACCATCTTGGGGATAAGACCGGGTAGGTAGCTGGGAACATAGTCCTGCGAGATGGAATTCACTCCTACCCGCTCTGAGGAATTAGTAGAGAGGTTGTTCCCTTAAGTGCTGACTCCGGGTCTTGAACTAGGGATCCCACCCTCTCATTGGCCCGAGAGGGACTTGGTATAGTGATGAGATCACATACCAATCGATTTGGTGGTTGGACCACAAACCAATAGTTCATTAGAGGATCAGTGGGACTTAAGGAACAAGATGTAATTACGGGGGTAAAACGATTATTTTGACCCAGCTGTAATTACGAACGACCTGTGAAGGATCGACTTACTAATGATGGTTATATCAAGAGGACAAAAATATATCTACGGTGAGGAGAGTGCAACCCTTGGACTTTAGTGGAGTCTCCGGGGGTTAACGAATGTTGGTTAGCTTGGTTAAAGAGTTTGACCGGTTATCTCGTATCGTTGGAGCTCATGATCTGTAGGTCCTTTAGGTTCTCCTGGCTAGCTCGGATTAAGCCGTGTAACAATATGAGAGAAAAAGAATTTGAATTTATTGAAATTCGGTTTTGGAAGAATGATGGACATATTTAAATATGATTTAAATATGGGATCGGTGTAAAACATGAATAGGGATTCATGTGTGATGATTCGGTTTAAGAAACCGGGATTAGTCTTATTATTTAATTAATATTTGATATTGAATTAAATAATAATATTAATTAATTAAAAAGTTTAATTAATTATAATTTATTTTGCTTATTAAAATTAATTATGAATTAATTTTAAAATGACAAAATATTACAAGTGTGATTATAAGTCAAAGTGGAATTATCCATGTTGAGTGGATTTATCCAAGTTGAGTGGGTTTATCCAAGTTGTGAAGTGGATTGTGAATCACCAACAACATGCATATAAACTCATCAATTTTGGAACACTTGGTTGAAGACTAATCCACCCAATTTGAGGTGTCATGCTAAGCAAAGACTTTGTTGCATGTGAATTGCCTATAAATTGGATGAAGTTCAAATGGTTTGAAGTTGATGAATTTTCAAAGAGTTTGAATATTTGGATGAGCATGAAGAGTTCATGTTACTTGAGAAATTAGAAAGCTAAGTGTTAGACTTCTTCTCACAAAATCCTCATCACTTTCATCTTCCCATCTTCTTCTTCCAAACTTTTTCTTTCATAAAGGAGTCCCACCACTCCGTTGCTCGGCCCGAGGATAGCGGGACTACCGGAGGTGGTTCTCGAGGAGTTCGAGGGAAGCTTCGAAGGGTTCGTGAGGAGATTCGAGCGTTGGAAGAGAAGTCTTTAGAACTACAAGAGGTATGTGTTCTAATTCCTTTTATTTCAAAGCTTTGTGCATGTTTCTTATTTAGCTAAATTGATGAAATTAGAGTGCCAATGATCCATCTCGCTTCCGCTGCGCTACATGCGCTCCATCAATTGGTATCAGAGCGTTTTTTGGTCACTCAATTTGCATCAATTTGAGCTCGGTGGGTATTTGTTTTAGAAATTTATTTTTCTGGGCGTCTAAAGTGTTTCCCGGTTTTGGCATATTTTTTTGAGCTTCGATTTGTACTTCGTTTTGTAAATGCCCGAGTGTGTATGGGCTTTAATGTGTGAAGAAGAGTCTGTAAAAAATTCGGAGTCATTAGAGTCCATATAGGCTTTCAATTCGAAGACAGAAGCTCGGGTGTCGGAAAAAACAGCATGCTGTTTTTTGCTGTTTTTTTTCTGCAAAATTCCAGCACTAAACCGGTTCAGCGCAAGGTGGAAGAAATGGTCCGGTTCGGTCCTCGTGCGGTCCGGTTCACTGAAAGTCAGACCGGTTCCTTGTTCTTCACCCTCTGGAGGTCCGGTTCAGCATTCGTTTGGTCCGGTTCGGGTCGGTATTGGTCCAGTTACGGGCTGTTGAAGTCGGGACAACTGTTATGGACCGGTTCAGTTTTTTTGAAGTTTTGTAGTTGCTGTTTTTTTGGCCGGTTGAAGCAAATTCAAGCTGGTTCGTGGCGGTTCGAAGGGTTCGGAAGCGTCTCAACTTAGTTGATGAATTATTATTGTAATAATTTAGTTGCTTGCTTGTCCGTGATGCCAAAACCGGTCCACTTTAGTGTGTTTAATTAATTATGCATTGTGAATGTATGTTTTAATTAAAGTATCTTGTATGTGCATAAAGTATGCCATATAGATTTCAAATCCCACCATAGGAAGCATGTTGCATGCATTGAAAGTATAATATAAGTGTTATGTTGTATAGTATGCATGCTTAATTCATGAGAATTAATATAAGTGTTATATTAATTTATGAATTGGATGTTGCTTGTTTAAAAGTAAAATTAATATAAGTGTTATATTAATTGTGAAATTAAACATACAACATAGTTGCCTTAGTTGAATATAATTGTTATATTCTTGCTTGGGAAGCATGTTATAAATTGAATGTAATGGTTATATTCTAGCTTAGGAAGCATGTTATAGAATGTCTTTGTTTTATAAAGCGTTGTAAAATGAGTTAGACATTTAAAATCTATAACAAAGATAAATGCATGCTCACTAAGGGTTAAAGAATTCCAATGCGATTAGGAATTTAGTATCGATTCGTTTTAATAGTTAAAATAGGTCGATATCTTGTAAAGCTAAGGTTACGAGAGAACTCACCCGGTTTGATCCTGCACTAAGGTTGGAGGTATTTAAGATGACGGTTTACGGAACACCTCCTACCTGGGGATCGATCCGGTACTTGAGTTAAGTTAACCCGGCTTTATGAGCATTCACGTGAGAGGTGTAAGGTTATAAAACGTTTATCACCTAGACATCTTAGGTAAAAGTATGTTCTACCTAGACTTAGGTTTTATTGTCTTAGCCGGATAATGCCTAAGTAAAACTTTACCCAAACCATTCTAAAATACTTAGTAGTGGTGTTGAGAAGGTATATATGATATATCAATCTCCTCCTACGTTCTCCGCAAAGTTCACACCGTGAGATTTATGCTCGGCCTCGTGATGTCAATAGGGCATCCCCATTCGGATGGTGTTTGCATAAATCAAGAGCAAGGTGAATGGAGAAAGTATTTATAGTAAGTGGGAGAAGGAAGTATGTCAATACATCCTGCGGTCTCCTCCATTAGGTTGAACCGTGAGATTCCCATGTTCCGCCTGCTGGTTGCCCATAGTAGCACCGTCCATTCGGAGGGCCGTTTCATGGGAGTCGAAACAACTCAATCTCCAGAAATGGATAGGGTCTCTTAGGTCCATTCCCAACTCTGACATTTCCATTCGGTTGCACTGTTGGGGCCGACCTCTGAGTTCTGAAAATGGCGGGTCACACTTACAAGGATTACTAAGTTGTTAGTAGATTCTTGACCGAAGTAGCGATAACTAAGGTGCTATAGGAATATGAGTTATTCTGGTATTAACATTTAGTCAAGAATGTCTTGGTTCAGTGAAGGAGTGATTGACTGCCCCTCAGTAGCGGTTGCTCTGATTCACTGAAGTATCGTTGCAAATTAATAATGATTTTTTGGGTACATTATTAGTTTTGCTAAAATTCTTGATTGGTTGTTAAAAATAGGTTAAGTTCAATTCACTAATAGAATTCATTCTTTTCCGCATGTCTAACTCGTTTATCCAATTACTAGCTTCTGATAAACTAAACGGCGATAACTACACGACCTGGAAATCGAACTTGAATACGATTCTTGTTATCGATGATCTTAGGTTTGTCTTAACAGAGGAATGTCCTCCCCCTCCTAGCTCATCTGCAACTCGAACTGTTCGAGATGCATTTGACAGGTGGACTAGGGCTAATGATAAAGCCCGAGTCTACATCTTGGCCAGCACATCCGATGTGTTAGCTAAGAAGCATGAGGTAATGGTCTCCGCTAAGGAGATCATGGATTCATTACAGATGATGTTTGGACAACCGTCCTCATCGGTCTATCATGATACCCTCATGGCGAGCAAAGCTGAGAAGAAACAACTAAGTAAATATGATTTACTCGTTGTTGAAACATGTTTAGTGGAACATGATAGTTCTGCCTGGATACTGGATTCAGGAGCCACTAACCATGTTTGTTCTTCTTTCCAGGAAACTAGTTCCTGGCAGCTGCTTGCTGAAGGTGAGATAACTCTCAGGGTTGGAACAGGAGAGGTTGTCTCAGCCAAGGCAGTGGGAACTGTCAAGTTGTTATATAGAGATAGTTTCATTTTACTTGAAAATGTACTGTTGGTTCCTAGCTTTAAAAGGAACCTTGTATCTATCTCTTGTTTACTTGAACATTTGTATAAAGTATCTTTTGATTTTAATGAAGCGTTCATTAGCAAAAGAGGTGTACATATATGTTCTGCGAAACTTGAAAACAACTTGTATGTGTTAAGACCAACAGAGGCAAAAGCTATTTTGAACACCGAGATGTTTAAAACAGCTCAAACTCAAACTAAAAGGCAGAAACTTTCTCCAAGTACCTATCTTTGGCACTTGAGACTAGGCCCCATTAATCTCAATAGGATTGGGAGATTGGTTAAGAGTGGTCTCCTAAATCAGTTAGAGGACAACTCTTTACCACCATGTGAGTCTTGTCTTGACGGCAAGATGACCAAACGATCTTTTTCTGAAAAAGGTCATAGGTCCAAAGAAACTCTAGAGCTTGTACATTCAGATCTTTGTGGTCCGATGAATGTTAAAGCACGAGGAGGGTATGAATATTTTATCAGCTTCATTGATGATTATTCTAGGTACGGCTATCTTTACCTAATGCATCATAAGTCCGAAGCTCTTGAAAATTTCAAGGAGTATAAGGCAGAGGTTGAGAACACATTAGGTAAAACGATTAAAATACTCCGATCAGATCAAGGTGGAGAGTATATGGATTTAAGATTCCAGGACTATATGATAGAACATGGAATAGTATCCCAACTCTCAGCGCCCGGAACACCGCAGCAGAACGGTGTGTCCGAAAGGAGAAATAGAACCCTGTTAGACATGGTTCGATCTATGATGAGCTATGCTCAACTGCCTAGTTCGTTTTGGGGATATGCAGTAGAGGCTGCTGTATATATTTTGAACATGGTTCCCTCTAAGAGTGTTTCAGAAACACCTTATGAGTTATGGAGAGGGCGTAAAGGTAGTTTACGTCACTTCAGAATTTGGGGGTGTCCGGCACATGTGTTGGTGCCCAATCCAAAGAAGTTGGAACATCGTTCAAAATTATGCCTATTCGTAGGTTACCCCAAGGAAACGAAAGGTGGTCTATTTTACGATCCTCAACAGGACAAGGTGCTTGTATCGACAAACACCACGTTCTTAGAGGAAGACCACATGAGAGATCATCAACCTTCGAGCAAAATTGTTTTGACCGAACTTTCCAGGAAAGCTACAGATGGGTCAACAAGAGTTGTTGATCAGGCTGGTCCTTCTCAAGAGTTGAGAATACCTCGACGTAGTGGGAGGGATGTGAGACAACCCGACCGCTACATGGGTTTAACGGAAACCCAGGTCGTCATACCTGATGACGACGTTGAGGATCCATTGACCTTCAAACAGGCAATGGATGACATAGACAAGGACCAGTGGCTTAAAGCCATGGACCTCGAAATGGAGTCGATGTACTTCAATTCGGTCTGGGATCTTGTAGAGCAACCTGATGGTGAAAGACCTATCGGTTGCAAGTGGATCTACAAGAGGAAACGAGACCAAGCCGGTAAGGTGCAAACCTTTAAGGCTCGACTTGTGGCAAAGGGTTATTCCCAAAGGGAAGGGGTGGACTATGAAGAAACCTTCTCCCCTGTTGCCATGTTAAAGTCGATTAGAATACTCTTGTCCATTGCCACATTTTATGATTATGAAATTTGGCAAATGGATGTCAAGACAGCCTTTCTGAATGGCAATCTTGAAGAGAGTATTTATATGGCTCAACCAGAGGGGTTCATAATTCACGGTCAAGAGCAAAAGGTTTGCAAGCTTAATCGATCCATTTATGGGTTGAAGCAAGCGTCTAGATCCTGGAATATAAGGTTTGATACTGCGATCAAATCTTATGGCTTTGAACAGAATGTTGACGAACCTTGTGTCTACAAGAAAATAGTCAATTCTGTTGTAGCTTTCTTAGTCTTATATGTAGATGATATCCTACTCATTGGGAATGATGTAGGGTTCCTGACTGACGTTAAGCAATGGCTAGCGACCCAATTCCAAATGAAAGATTTGGGAGAGGCTCAGTTTGTTCTAGGGATTCAAATCGTAAGGAATCGTAAGAACAAAACGCTAGCGCTGTCTCAAGCATCTTATATCGACAAGGTGTTGATACGATATTCGATGCAGAATTCCAAGAAGGGTTCTTTACCTTTCAGGCATGGAATTCAATTGTCAAAGGAAGAGTGTCCTAAGACACCTCAAGAAGTTGAGGATATGAGACGAATTCCCTATGCATCAGCAGTCGGTAGTCTGATGTACGCCATGTTATGTACACGACCCGACATATGCTATGCAGTGGGAATTGTCAGTAGGTACCAGTCCAATCCAGGATATGATCATTGGACTGCCGTTAAACACATCCTCAAGTATCTTCGGAGAACGAGAGACTATGTGCTCGTGTATGGCGCGAAGGATTTGATCCTTACATGATACACTGACTCTGATTTTCAAACCGATAAGGATTCGAAGAAATCCACATCGGGATCAGTGTTCACTCTTAACGGAGGGGCAATAGTATGGAGGAGTATAAAGCAAGGTTGTATTGCTGACTCCACCATGGAAGCTGAGTATGTCGCGGCTTGCGAAGCTGCGAAAGAGGCTGTATGGCTTAGAAAGTTCTTGACGGATTTGGAAGTTGTTCCAAATATGAATTTGCCTATCACACTTTATTGTGATAATACTGGTGCTGTGGCAAATTCGAGAGAACCAAGAAGCCATAAGCGTGGAAAGCACATTGAGCGGAAATATCATCTCATCAGGGAGATAGTGCATCGAGGAGACGTGATCGTCATGCAGATCGCCTCAGAGCACAATATTGCTGATCCGTTTACAAAGTCCCTCACGGCTAAAGTGTTCGAGGGGCACCTAGTGAGTCTAGGACTACGAGTTGTACAGTAGGATAGTGGGAGAAAAGCCATGGAAATATTTGATATTCTAGTTTTTTCTCATCCAGCATGTAATACTCCACTGATGTTTTAGTCCAAGTGGGAGTTTGTTGGGTTTTATGTCCTAAAACTCGTGGTTTGTAAACTGAATGTATATTCTATTTTGCAATAAAGTTGTTATTGAGATTTATTCAGTAAAGTTGTTATTGAATAAAATGAATTGTTTTTACTTTTAACCTAACTCCAATAAACAAAGAACCCATGGCTATAGGTTGTATACTTGAACTTCATGTATGACATGATTGTGGATCAAGTTCAAGTAATAGCCAGAACGGTCTATAGTATAGGGATAAGGCTGGGTACCTTATCCTGGGGACACTATTGGACGCGGCCCACTTTGTATAGTACAAACGATGTGATCCGAAATCGTTCATGTGGAGACATGTGAGTGGGGGCGTCCTATGCAATGAGTTTGCATAAGACTGAACCGCGAAACAAGTCGCTCTTTCTTTATAACTCCGTTTACTGTAAAGACCAACTTTTTCATATGATGACCTAGGTAACTCGATCTGAATCCTGAGCACGCTATGAACTCCTGTTTATTCGGGCTTATCCTTTTACTTGTATGGGTGAGAGTGGCCCGAGATCGCCGACTCAATAAGCCTACCATCTTGGGGATAAGACCGGGTAGGTAGCTGGGAACATAGTCCTGCGAGATGGAATTCACTCCTACCCGCTCTGAGGGATTAGTAGAGAGGTTGTTCCCTTAAGTGCTGACTCCGGGTCTTGAACTAGGGATCCCACCCTCTCATTGGCCCGAGAGGGACTTGGTATAGTGATGAGATCACATACCAATCGGTTTGGTGGTTGGACCACAAAACAATAGTTCATTAGAGGATCAGTGGGACTTAAGAAACAAGATGTAATTACGGGGGTAAAACGATTATTTTGACCCAGCTGTAATTACGAACGACCTGTGAAGGATCGACTTACTAATGATGGTTATATCAAGAGGACAGAAATATATCTACGGTGAGGAGAGTGCAACCCTTGGACTTTAGTGGAGTCTCCGGGGGTTAACGAATGTTGGTTAGCTTGGTTAAAGAGTGTGACCGGTTAATCTCGTATCGTTGGAGCTCATGATCTGTAGGTCCTTTAGGTTCTCCTGGCTAGCTCGGATTAAGCCGTGTAACAATATGAGAGAAAAAGAATTTGAATTTATTGAAATTCGGTTTTGGAAGAATGATGGACATATTTAAATATGATTTAAATATGGGATCGGTGTAAAACATGAATAGGGATTCATGTGTGATGATTCGGTTTAAGAAACCGGGATTAGTCTTATTATTTAATTAATATTTGATATTGAATTAAATAATAATATTAATTCATTATAATTTATTTTGCTTATTAAAATTAATTATGAATTAATTTTAAAATGACAAAATATTACAAGTGTGATTATAAGTCAAAGTGGAATTATCCATGTTGAGTGGATTTATCCAAGTTGAGTGGGTTTATCCAAGTTGTGAAGTGGATTGTGAATCACCAACAACATGCATATAAACTCATCAATTTTGGAACACTTGGTTGAAGACTAATCCACCCAATTTGAGGTGTCATGCTAAGCAAAGACTTTGTTGCATGTGAATTGCCTATAAATTGGATGAAGTTCAAATGGTTTGAAGTTGATGAATTTTCAAAGAGTTTGAATATTTGGATGAGCATGAAGAGTTCATGTTACTTGAGAAATTAGAAAGCTAAGTGTTAGACTTCTTCTCACAAAATCCCCATCACTTTCATCTTCCCATCTTCTTCTTCCAAACTTTTTCTTTCATAAAGGAGTCCCACCACTCCGTTGCTCGGCCCGAGGATAGCGGGACTACCGGAGGTGGTTCTCGAGGAGTTCGAGGGAAGCTTCGAAGGGTTCGTGAGGAGATTCGAGCGTTGGAAGAGAAGTCTTTAGAACTACAAGAGGTATGTGTTCTAATTCCTTTTATTTCAAAGCTTTGTGCATGTTTCTTATTTAGCTAAATTGATGAAATTAGAGTGCCAATGATCCGTCTCGCTTCCGCTGCGCTACATGCGCTCCATCAGTAAACCCTAAATCCACGTGTGGTTTATTCTTGTTAGTGTCAAACCATTTACATTTAAAAATAATAGTACGTTTTCTCTTAACATACTCCAAGTCCAAAACATCGGTCACTACACCATAGAATTTGGACTCAACACCTTGACTGTCAGTTTCTCCAGGCACCATGACTCCACTATTTTGCGTTGTCCGACGATTATCACGTGCTACCGTGTGAAAACGCACTCCATTAACATTGCATCCAGTATACGACCGCACTAAAGAAGTGGGACCCATTGCTAGAGAATACACGTCATCAGACACATTTTCTCTCTTACGCAATGAGAGAACCTGTTCATTCAAACATATATCTTACTAATGCATAACATTACTCATAATTAAAATTCAATTTATAAACTCTCATAACTATATACTTACATGAGATTTGAACCAATCAGGAAATTGTTCCTTATGTCTTCTATCTAAGTCGGATATGTTTCGTGCTTGAGAACGAATCAGTCTCAAATGTTGCCTATGAACACAAAAAGTAAGAATTACAACTCATATTTATTTCACTTGCACCCTTAAAATGATTGAAAACGATACGTACCTACGGTATTGTCTTATCTCATCACAATTGTTCAGAATATACCATTGTGCTATCCGTTTCTCCTCAATTGATAAGGTCCTTGAAGTTGAACCCCTAAACGGTTTTGCCCTTTGTCTAAACAATTCAAATTCACCATAAGTATCGTTCTCGAGAATTTGATCATCATTTCGTTCGTCTCTATTGAATCGCGTTTCAATACCACTTAGGTACATTGAACATAAATTCATCGATTCATTTATTACATATTCTTCTACTATAGAACCCTCGGGACGTGCTTTATTTCGAACGTATTGTTTTAAAGTTCGCAAACTTCTTTCAATAGGGTACATCCAACTATAGCTAACAGGACCCACAATTCTGGTCTCATATGGCAAATGAACTGCAAGATGCACCATTACATCAAAAAATGCCGGTGGGTAAATTTTTTCCAACTTACAAAGTATCATGATAATGTCTGACTGTAATCGATCCAAATCAGTTGTGGTAATCGTTTTCGCACATAGATCACGAAAAAATGTACATAGCTCAACAATAGTAGTCGACACATTCTTATGTAAATATGCTCGAACACCAATAGGGACAAGCCTCTGCAACAGAACATGACAATCGTGAGTCTTCAACCCATGAATTTTTCCATCGTTCACACTCACACATCTTGATATATTCGAGACAAATCCATCAGGAAATTTCAGTGATTTCAAGAACTTACAGAACTCGAGTCTTTCACTCTTACTGAATGTGTACGCAGCATGTGGTTTTTTAGACTTTCCTTTTCCTAAAGGTATCAAGTGTAATTCTTTTCGTATATCTCGATCTTGGAGATCATTTCGAGCATTTTCTGTGTCCTTCGATTTTCCATCAATGCTTAACAATGTGCCAACCACATTGTCACAAATATTTTTTTCAATATGCATTATATCCAACTTATGTCTTAATAAAAGTTTTGACCAGTAGGGGAGTTCAAAAAAAATACTTTTTTTCTTCCAATAAGAATCATCTCGTTTCCTTTTCTTTACTTGTTTTGTTGGATGTTTACTAAGCACTGGAAAGTTGAGCATATTCAATTCTTGTAAAATCTCGTCTCCATCCATTACGACTGGAGGTGGTCTAGGTTCTAGATAACCGTCGTGTTGCTTATTCCTACGCCAATAGTGTGTGGCTGGAAGGTAATGTCGATGTCCCATGTAAGACATTTTACCCCTTATCCAACGCGATGGTGTATCGAACATACAAATTGGACATGCTTTGTAGCCCTTGTTAGGGCACCCAGATAAGTCACCGTATGCAGGAAAGTCATTAATCGTCCACAACAAACTTGCGTGTAGTTGAAAGTATTCACCACTAACGCAATCATAGGTGTGCACACCATTATTCCACAACTCTTTCAACTCTTCAATCAATGGTTGCAAGAAAACATCAATCTCTTTTCCAGGAGACTTTGGGCCGGGAATAAGTAAAGAAAGGAAGAAATTGGTTTCCTTCATGCATTTCCAAGGTGGAAAATTGTACGGAATTAGCATCACTGGCCACATACTATACGAATTGCTCATATTCCCGAATGGATTGAATCCATCTGAAGCTAATCCCAAACGAACATTTCGTGGTTCCGAAGCGAACTCTGGAAATTTACTATCAAAATGCTTCCACCCTTCTGCATCAGCAGGATGTCGTAACACACCATCATCGACACGCTTATCTTTATGCCAACTCATTTCAAAAGCAACGTGCTTGGATGAAAACATCCTTTTCAATCTGGGTATCAAAGGAAAGTGACGTAAAATCTTGTGTGGAATCTTCTTCCCACCTTCCTCGGCAACTTTATACCGAGATTCACCACATATTGGACATTCTTGCAAATCGGCATTTTCTTTCCAATATAAGATGCAATCATACTTGCAAGCATCAATGTTCTGATAGTCGAACCCCAAGTCACGCAACTTCCTCTTAGCTTCGTAAAATGAACTGGGTATACATGCACCAATTGGAAATGCGTCCTTTAACAATTCTAACAACATATCCAATGATTTATTACTCCAATTGTTAATAACCTTAATATGCATTAACTTCACCAAAAAATTTAATGAAGATAACGTACAACCAGGGTACAGTTCATTAAATGCTTCAGCCATTAAATCCTCAAATCGGTTTGAACAATCACTTTCCGGGACATTAGTGGGAATCCCGTTTGCAAAATCTTCTTGGTGAACACTTGTTTCTACGTTTGGGGTTTGTAAGTCATTTAGAATGTTCAAAATATCATTCTCTTCATCAAAAAAATTTGATGTTGTACGTAGTCCATCATCGGGTATTGAATTAGTTGAAATATTTTTGAACCTAGATAAGTTGCTTGGTTCTCCGTGATATACCCATTGACCATAAGAGGGAGATATTCCATTTGTAAATAGATGTCGTTCTACCCCATCCAAAGACTGCCACATTCCATTCATACAATGTTTACATGGACATCTTGTTTTCCCCAAATGGTTAACGTGAGACTTCGCCATTTCCATAAACTGAGCAACCCCTTCTACGTACTCGGTAGAGAACCTATCTCTAAGTTTAATCCAATCTTTATTCATTCTTAATTCTACAATTTTCAAACCCAACAGTGAATCGTGAATAGTTCAGTCCTGTAGAGATTGAATAAAAATCTAAACATATCAATTTCAGCCTAACGCCATTCACTTTACAAAAATAAAATAAATTAGCCTAACCATATATACAAATTAGCCTAATTCAGAAATCATAATTCAAAAACCATGAATCATCGTAAAAAGAATTGGCGAGCAGAAATGATACCTAAAGGCGAACGATCGAGCTGTTTGGAGTAGCGTGGAGCGGGGAACGACTGTTGTCTTGCGGGCGAGCGAGCGACGAATGGTACCTGTGTATCAAAAATTGAAAGCAAATTATATAAAAAAACAAAGTTAAAAAAAAAATCAGTGAATTAAAAAAATTAAATACCTAGCGGCGGCGGCGGGCTAGGGCGATGTAGGCAGGAGGCGGCGGGCTAGGGTGGTGGAGGCAGGAGGCGGCGGCGGCGGGCTAGGGTGGTGGAGGCAGGAGGCGGCGGCGGCGGCGGGCTAGGGTGGTGGAGGCAGCGGCGGCAAGAGATAGAGATAGAGAAGGCGACGGCGAGGGCGGCGGCGGGAGCGAGGGAGAGAGAGAAGGCGACGACGGCGAGGGAGAGGAAGGCGACGGCGGCGAGGGAGACGGCGGCGAAGGAGCGAGGGAGAGGGAAGGCGACGACGGCGAGGGAGCGAGGTGGCGGCGATGGGTGGAACGACGACGGCAGGCGATTGAGAGAGAGAGATCAGCAGGCGGCGGAATTGAAGCGAAATGAAGAAGACGAACGAAACCCTTAGGTTATTAAGGGTTCTCTCGACGGTTATTAAAAACCGTCGAGACAACAGCCGGTTCTCTCGACGATTTCTATGAACCGTCGAGACAAATGGCCAGTTCTCTCGACGATTGCTTTTAACCGTCGAGAGAACCGGCCCTTTTTCTCGACGGTTTGTTTAAACCGTCGAGAGAACTGGAGTTTATCTCGACGATTAAACAATCGTCGAGAGAACTGCGAGTTGTCTCGACGATATTTAAACAACTGTCGAGAAAACTAGAAGTTATCTCGACGTTTTTTAAAAACCGTCGAGATAACGTATTAATTTTTTTAAAAAAAAAACTTTAAAATACCTGTCTCGACGGTTATGCAAAAATCGTCGAGATAGATGTTCGTTCTCTCGACGGTCGTTCAAAACCGTCTAGAGAACAAGATGGTATCTCGACGAATGAATATTTCGTCGAGAGAATATGCTACTCTCCCGACGATTGTATAAAGCGTCGAGATAGGTTCGTTCTCTCGACGAAAATGGAACCGTCGAGAGAATATCCGTCGAGAAAATATAAAATTCTTGTAGTGCCACTACTAGGGTCAGGCTATGCAATCACATGCAACATGAACTGACTGAGACTTTAAATCTCATATGCTCGACATGATAAACGTAACAGGACAATCTCATAATTTCCATCATAATCCTCTATTCTAACATCATACATTATGTATATAACATCCAGCCTCATCTTCACCAACATAACATAAGCTCTCAGAGCCACGTACAGAAATTCATAACATTCACATAAAAATTGAATCAACATATCAACCGCATATACTCAACATCAGACAACTATTCAGCCAATTGTAACAATCAATTAAATCCCAACAAACAATTAGAAAAATTCTCAACCGAGCCCGAAGGCGTACCAGCAGTAAGGTCACTTACCTCAATTGATTGCCTGCCAAAATAATTGTATGTTGGCTTACACAAGCCTTAAACACCAAATCCAAGAAACCTCTACTCCAAAAATCTATCTCTTGACAGGAATCGTTTGAATCCTAAATGACAGAAAATCAAGTCTTACTTTACAAGAAATTAACATTTACAGAGGAATTCTAAAAGGGATTGAAGCTTCGTTACCCACCGAAAACTCGCTACAAAGTCGTTAGTCCTCACTGGACAGCAAGCATAACGCCTCAAAACTCACAATTTCAGCGCTGGAATGGAATGGGTAATAAATTTTGTGGCTGAACATAACGTAATTGAAACTAGATAAATCGAAAACGAATGAGGTTTTGGTTAGGATCGAAACTCACCTAACAATACGGGGGCGGGTGAAGGAGAGGCGGCGGCGGCGTGCAAAGTAGAACGGCAGCGACGACGGGGGCGTGTGGTGGCTGGAACGGCGGCGTGAAGAGTGGAGCGAGGCGAAGGAGGAGACGGAGCTGAGGGAGAGGGAGGTGAGAGCAGGGGGAGATGAGAGTTAGGGGGGGAAGTGGATTAGAACTGAGAGTTGGGGGAGGGATATGGGAGATGAGGGGGAGGGATATACAGAGAGGGGGAAGGAGATATGGAAGGAGGGGGAAGGGCGGCGTGGGTCTTCGTTTCACGAAGACCTACGCTGAACTTTAATTTTTTTTTTTTTTTAAATAATATTATTATTATTATATTACATTAAATAATAATAATATTATTATATTATATTATATTAAATAATATTATTATTATATTAATAATTCTAACTTAGTCGAACGACTAACCCTGGCCTATTTTAAGCCCAAATCTTTCCCGAATCTTTCACTTAAATTTATTATTGAGCTCGAAAATAGTAATAATTAAATGAATTTCTCTGGAGTTCCGGTCGTTACAATAAACTCACACATATTTTATTTAAAGGTATCTACAAATTCTTAAACCAAACGACCTTTAGAAGATCTATCAAAATAGATTTTAAGTCCACAGTTGGTGATTTTTCTTTGCTTTCTTTTTCATTTTTTTTTCTTTCAATTCTCCACTTTCCAATTCATCATTTAAATAACATAAAATTTTATTTCGAAGGTTATTTTTTTTGAAAAAAAATCAATGTACGATAAATGCAAACTTTTGAAATGATATTTTTAATTTGTTATTTAGGTTGAAATATATTTTCTAGTCTCTATATTTTATTACTATATTTTATTTTGAATATGGTCATAATTATTTTAAAAAAAATCAATCACACTTCACTGAGTAAATATTAAAAATGGTTGATCATATGTTATCTTATATTCACGAAAATTAGAGGATGAATTAGGTTATCCAAGAAGTTGATTGAAATTCCTCATCCTCTCATTTAAGGATTCACCAATTTTAAAAATATAATTTAAAAATATTCAAATGTAAGAGATCAAAATAAATATATTAAGGAAAATATTCACATATTTAACTAGTAATTTAAAGAAAAAAATTTCGTTCGAGGAAATTTTCAAGTACGTAAGATTGATAGAAACTTAAACATAAAATGTAAGAAGCATTTACGTTTGGACATGTTTACACTAATCAACTTAATGGTTGAGAAAAGTGGACACCCAAAAGAGAATGTTACAAATGTCTCCCAGATTTTTGACCTTCCCGTGCAGCTCTGACGGTTCCGGCGGTGGCTGTTTGAAGGTATCTAGACATCCATCAACATGGTTCATGATGTAGGTAGTGGCTTGGGCGAGGAGAAAAGAGTCATCCAGATGCAAACAATATTTGCCTAGTTCTATTCCCTGCACCGCAAAGTTCAACTTCCGTGAGCACGTCGAATACCGTTTTTTAAGTTGCGGATTTGTCGTCTCCGCCGCCTCCAGCCGCTGCACGTAGCCAAGACATTTGACAGCGGTCGTGTGGGCAATGTTAAGGGTGTTATTTGCCAACTTTAAGGTTAAGGGTGTGTTGCCTTCAAGTTTCAACATGCTCCAACATAAAGAAACGTTTCTGGTTTTCGGGCAAATGCTTGATGCAACATCGTGTGATGGAACCGTATCTGCATTTAAAAGAACGACACTGGACAAAAGAAGAATACAACATCGTTTCATCATATTCTTTTTGTCACTTTTCGTTTCTTTTTCTGTTCCACTATTGTGTTCTTTTTGGAATATGTATATTTACATATATATATATATATATACATCAAGTTTGGAGGAATTGTTATTTTTTTTTCCCTAAAAATGTATAGTGGAAATCAATGGACGTGATGAGGAAGTTGCCATGGGAAGAGATTTTCTCGGACAAGCCAACTGCTAGCGAAGAGGATTCTAAAAAGATTTTCTAACATTTTATGTGAGCTGTAATAACTACAATATATCTTGTTTGTTATTATTTTTACTTTTAACTAAAAATAATTAATAAAAATTAATAATGAGGTAGGTATAATTTATCGTCAACATGAGCATAGCTTAATTTGCATAAAATATGAACGAATGAACAAGAGATTAGATGTTCATAACAAAAAAAAAAAAAGTATAACTTTCTCAAGTAAAAAACTTATTATTTTCACTTTTTTAAAATTAATACAATGATAATATTAATTAAAGTAAAAATATATTATTTTTTATAAGCATACATACACAGATATAAGATATAATTTCTCGTCAACTTAAACATAACTTAACTTGCATAAAATATGAACGAATGACTAAGAGATTAGAAGTTCATAAAAAAAAAGTATAACTTTCTCAATTTAAAAAAATATTATTTTTACTTTTTGTAAGCATACATACACTTTTTGTATTGTTTATTTTATATTACATTTAATTTTTTTTTTTTTTTTTTTTGCAATATGTGGAGTAGGAGGTTGAAACCTCTGACTTCTTGATATGTGATACACAATTTATGTCAAATGAACTATATTAATTTCGGGTAGCAAAATTACATTGGCTGATAAATGGCAAGAGAGTGTTATTTATTGA
Source organism: Herpetospermum pedunculosum (assembly GCA_028017165.1). Classification (NCBI taxonomy): domain Eukaryota; kingdom Viridiplantae; phylum Streptophyta; class Magnoliopsida; order Cucurbitales; family Cucurbitaceae; genus Herpetospermum; species Herpetospermum pedunculosum. Next base: position 54,129,382 of record CM051522.1, read on the forward strand.
AAAAATGATCAAACCAATTTCTAGAATATTTTTAATATTAATCAACTGAATATTATAGATATTATAAATACTAACACAAAATTTTAGTTAGACTAAACATAACTTGAAGTAGAGTACAAATGAAACGAATAAAAATAATGAAAAACATTCGGAGAGAACAAACTATGTAATTTATTTCATCAATTAGATTCCTACATAATTAATCTGGCAAGCCAACGAATAGTAGTTATGCATATAATCATAAGCCAAGAAGAATACAAATATATATAAAATAACTTAAACTACACAGTTTAGATAATAGTTTAGATAATAGTTTAGATTTATTATTATTTTTTTAGGGGAGTTTAGAATCAATTTACTAATTAAACTTACCTAATCTGGATCAATTTTCCCAAATTAATTAAAACTAAAAAAAAATAAAAACTAATCCTTGAATTGAATGTTATCCAATTTAATTATATAGAAATATATATATATATATTTTTTAATTATATAGAAATATATATATTTTTTTAAAAAGTAGATTCAAAGAAATTATAAAAAGTAGATGCTGAGAAATTATTTACATTCAATTAATCCAGTAGGAATTAAAATGATATTTTCAATTTAGTAAGAATTAAAATGATGATGAAATATAAAATATATTTTTTGAATGTTAATATAAAATAACTGATAACTTAAATTAATTAATTTTATTTTTTTGAATAAACTTTATTTTATTATTAATCCATGTTTATAGTGAAACAAAATACTCATATTCAATCACAAAAAATAAAAACGTATATTTTCTTTTTTTTAGTTCAACTTGGAGTGGGGGATTCGAACCTTAGGCTATCATGGTCGATGACACTTGATTATGACCGTTGTTAACACAGACATCATGGTTGAACCAAGATGAAACACCATAATATATCATTTTATTCCCATATTTTATTGCTTTATTTTTTATCATAAAAAATTAATTAATGCGGGGTGAGGGGATCAAACACGTGACTTTTTAGTCATTAGTTCAGTTGAGTTATGCTCATGATGATTTCTATCATTTTATTCTCCGAAATCTTATTGGGATACATATCAATCTCACACATATTTTATTTAAAGGTATCTACAAATTCTTAAACGAAACGACCTCTAGAAGATCTATCAAAATAGACTTTAAGTCCAACAGTTGGTGATTTTTCTTTGTTTTCTTTTTCATTTTTTTTCTCTTTCAATTCTCCACTTTCCAATTCATCGTTTGAATAACATAAAATTTTATTTCGAAGGTTATTTTTTTTGAAAAAAAAATCAATACGAGTGTACGATAAATGCAAACTTTTGAAATGATATTTTTAATTTGTTATTTAGATTGAAATATATTTTCTAGTCTCTATATTTTATTACTATATTTTATTTTGAATATGGTCATAATTATTTTTAAAAAAATCAATCACACTTCACTGAGTAAATATTAAAAATGGTTGATCATATGTTATCTTATATTCACGAAAATTAGAGGATGAATTAGGTTATCCAAGAAGTTGATTGAAATTCCTCCTCCTCTCATTTAAGGATTCACCAATTTTAAAAATATAATTTAAAAATATTCAAATGTAAGAGATCAAAATAAATATATTAAGGAAAATATTCACATATTTAACTAGTAATTTAAAGAAAAAAATTTCGTTCCAGGAAATTTTCAAGTACGTAAGATGGATAGAAACTTAAACATAAAATGTAAGAAGCATTTACGTTTGGACATGTTTACAGTAATCAACTTAATGGTTGAGAAAAGTGGACACCCAAAAGAGAATGTTACAAATGTCTCCCAGATTTTTGACCTTCCCGTGCAGCTCCGACGGGTTCCGGCGGTGGCTGTTTGAAGGTATCTAGACATCCATCAACATGGTTCATGATGTAGGTAGTGGCTTGGGCGAGGAGAAAAGAGTCATCCAGATGCAAACAATATTTGCCTAGTTCTATTCCCTGCACCGCAAAGTTCAACTTCCGTGAGCACGTCGAATACCGTTTTTTAAGTTGCGGATTTGTCGCCTCCGCCGCCTCCAGCCGCTGCACGTAGCCAAGACATTTGACAGGCTCGTGTGGGCAATGTTAAGGGTGTTATTTGCCAACTTTAAGGTTAAGGGTGTGTTGCCTTCGAGTTTCAACATGCTCCAACATAAAGAAACGTTTCTGGTTTTCGGGCAAATGCTTGATGCAACATCGTTTGATGGAATAGTATCTGCATTTAAAAGAACGACACTGGACAAAAGAAGAATACAAAATATTACTTGAACATAGTTAAAGACTCCAAGATTGGAATTCAAATTCATCATATTCTTTTTTTCAGTTTTCGTTTCTTTTTTTGTTCCACTATTGTGTTCTTTTTGGAATAGGTATATTTACATATATATATAGATCAAGTTTGGAGGAATTGTTATTTTTTTTTCTCTAAAAATGTATAGTGGAAATCAATGGAGTGATGAGGAAGTTGCCATGGGAAGAGATTTTCTCGGACAAGCAAACTGCTAGCGAAGAGGATTCTAAAAAGATTTTCTAACATTTTATGTGAGCTGTAATAACTACAATATGTCTTGTTTGTTATTATTTTTACTTTTAACTTAAAATAATTAACAAAAATTAATAATGAGATAGGTATAATTTATCGCCAACATGAGCATAGCTTAATTTGCATAAAATATGAACGAATGAACGAATGAACAATATTATTTTTACTTTTTGTAAGCATACATTCACTTTTTGTATTATTTAATTTATATTACATTTATTATTATTTTTTTTTGCAATATGTGGAGTAGGAGGTTGAAACCTCTGACCTCTTGATATGTGATACACACTGTCAAATGAACTATATTAATTTCGGGTAGCAAAATTACATTGGCTGATAAATGGCAAGAGAGTGTTATTTATTGAAAAAATGACCAAACCAATTTCTAGAATATTTTTAATATTAATCAACTGAATATTATAGATATTATAAATACTAACACAAAATTTTAGTTAGACTAAACATAACTTGAAGTAGAGTACAAATGAAACGAAAATAAATAACGAAAAACATTCGGAGAGAACAACCTATAGAATTTATTTCATCAATTAGATTCCTACATATTAATTAATCTGGCAAGCCAACGAATAGTAGTTATGCATATAATCATAAGCTAAGAAGAATACAAATATATATAAAATAACTTAAACTACATAGTTTAGATTTATTATTATTTTTTCAATTTACTAATTAAACTTACCTAATCTAGATCAATTTTCCCTAATTAATTTACATATATATATATATATATATATAGATCAAGTTTGGAGGAATTGTTATTTTTTTCCCTAAAAATGTATAGTGGAAATCAATGGACGTGATGAGGAAGTTGCCATGGGAATAGATTTTCTCGGACAAGCGAACCACTAGCGAAGAGGATTCTAAAACCATTTTTTAACATTTTATGTGAGCTGTAATAACTACAATATGTCTTGTTTGTTATTATTTTTACTTTTAACTAAAAATAATTAACAAAAATTAATAATGAGGTATGTATAATTTATCGCCAACATGAGCATAACTTAATTTGCATAAAATATGAACGAATGAACAAGAAATTGGGTGTTCATAAAAAAAAAGTATAACTTTTTCAAGTAAAAAACTTATTAATTTCACTTTTTTTAAATTAATACAATGATAATATTAATTAAAGTTGAAATATATTGTTTTTATAAGCATACATACACAAATATAAGATATAATTTCTCGTCAACTTGAACATAACTTAACTTGCATAAAATATGAACGAATGACTAAGAGATTAGAAGTTCATAAAAAAAAAAAAATATAACTTTCTCAAGTTAAAAAAATATTATTTTTACTTTTTGTAAGCATACATACACTTTTTGTATTATTTATTTTATATTACATTTTAATTTTTTTTTTTTTTTTTTTGCAATATGTGGAGTAGGAGGTTGAAACCTCTGACCTCTTGATATGTGATACACACTTTATGTCAAATGAACTATATTAATTTCGGGTAGCAAAATTACATTGGCTGATAAATGGCAAGAGAGTGTTGTTTATTGAAAAAAATGACCAAACCAATTTCTAGAATTTTTTTAATATTAATCAACTGAATATTATAGATATTATAAATACTAACAACAAATTTTAGTTAGACTAAACATAACTTGAAGTAGAGTACGGATGAAACAAATAAAAATTATGAAAAACATTTGGAGAGAACAACCAAGAGAATTGATTTCATCAATTAGATTCATACATAATTAATCTGACAAGCCAAAGGATAATTATGCATATAATCATAAGCAAAGAAGAATACAAATATATATAAAATAACTTAAACCCCTTAGTTTAGATTTATTATTATTTTTTTTAAGGGAGTTTAGAATTCAATTTACTAATTAAACTTACCTAATCTTAATTAATTTTTCCTAATTAATTAAAACTAAATAAAAAATAAAAACTAATCAGTGAATTTTTTTTTTTGAAAGGAAAGACTTTATTATATCAAGGAGATAAAAATGCCGCATGGGCTACATTAGTGGTTCTGGCTAGTTCAAACGAAGACAATAACCAAGAAGGAAAACTTGAAAGCCACAACATAGAAGATATGGAAAAACCTCTTTGAGCTAACTCGTGGGCCGTTTGGTTACCCTCTCGGCCAACATGAAAGAAACTCAGATGATTGAACTCTGTTCTCAGAACCAAAATGTCATCAATCCAGGTGTGAACCTCCGTCCAAACTTCAAGATCTTCGTTAAGCATTTCAATAAGAGTTAGGGAATCAGAGCACGCTTTTAGATTCTTGAATCTCATTCTAACCGCAAGGTGCAATCCTTCTGTTGGGTTTTATGTCCTAAAACTCGTGGTTTGTAAACAGTCATGTTTGTAAATAAGACATTTAGAATAAAGAGTTATTAGTTTTATTCAGTAAAAGAGTTTTACTGGAATAAAGTGAAACATGTTTAGTTTATCCTATACCAATGACAATCACCCATGACGAAGTCTGAGTACTTGGACCTCATGTATGACATGAATGTGGATCAGGCTCAATTAGACAGTCAAAACGGTCTATAGTATATGAATAAGGCTGGGTACCTTATCCTGGTAACACTATTGGATGCGACTCCCTTTGTATCGTACAAAACGATGTGATCCGAATCGTTTCACATTGAGATGTGCGAGCGAGGGCGTTCTATGCAATGAGTTTGCATAAGACCGAACCGCGAAATCAAGTCGCTCTCTCTTTATAACACTGTTTACTGAAGAGACCGATTTTTTCATATGATGGCTCAGGTAACTCGATCTTAATCCTGAACTTGCTATGAATTTCTATTTATTTGAGAGTATCCTTTGACTTGTATGGGTGAGAGTGGCCCATTAGCGGCGACTCAATATTCCTACCATCTTGGGGATAAACTCGAATAGGTGGCTGGGGACATAGTACAGCAAGATGGAATCCACTCCTAACCCGTTCTTCAGGGTTAGTGATAGGTTGTTCAATAATAGTTGACTCTAGGGCTTGAGCAATGAGCGTTCACCCTCTCCTGATTAGAGAGGGTTACTGATCTGTTGGTCGGACCACAGATCGATTGTTCATTAAAGGTATCAGTGGTACTTAAGAAACAAAAAGTAATGCAGGGGTTAAACAGTATAAATGACCCGGCTGCGATTACGAACGACCTGTGACGAATCGACATGCCCATGACGATTATATCAAGAGGACATAATATATCTACAGTGAGGAGAGTGCAACCCTCGGACTATAGTGGAGTCTCCGAGGGTTAACGAATGTTGATTAGTTCGGTTAAAAGAGTTTTGACCGAATAATCCCGTATCGTTGGAGCTCATGATCTGTAGGTCCTTTAGGTTCTCCTGGCTAGCTCGGATAACGCAGTGCAACAATATAAGAGAAAAGAAAAAGAATTTAAATTGTTTATATTCGTTTTTTGGAAGAAGGATTGACATACTTAAATATGATTTAAATATGGGAATGGTCTAAAACATGAATAGGATTCATGTGCAAAAAGTCGGTTTTTAGAAAACCGGGTTTAGCCATATTATTTAATTAATATTTGATATTAAATTAAATAATATTAAATTAAATAATATTAATTAATTAATAAAAAAATATATATATTTTATTTATTAAAATGTTTAATAAATAAAATATTTATTATTATTTAAAATTAATTAAGAATTAATTTTATTTAAAATAATATATATATATATATATATATATATATATATTTGGTTAAATAAAAAAGGCATGTAATTGGGAATTGGGGTTTTCGATTGTAAGTTTGAAGAATAGCGGGACTACCGGAGGTGGTCCTCGAGGCGTTCGTGAGAAGAGGCCCGAAGAGTTCGTGACGAGGAACGAGCAGTGGAATTTGAAGAAAATTAGAACTACAAGGGTATGTTTTCTAATTTTTCTTATTTTCGTTGTTTCAACATGTTTCTATCTTGTTAAATTGATGATATTACAGTATCAACGATCCAAAATCGCTTCCGCAGCGTTAGACGTGAAGGGAATGAACTCTTCATTCCCCGCAGCGGAAGCGTTTGGAATCGTTACTTGGTTTTATTTAGAATTAAACTAAAAACAAGGTTAAGCATATAGATTACCTTTGATGAATCATCTTCTTGTGTTCCTTTTTCCACGAGATCTTCCTCGCTATGACTCGAACACGGGATCAAGGCTTGTGGGAGCTCTTTGAAAGAATGAGAGACTAATTCTCTCTGCAGAGGTGAGTAGTGTGTTTGGCCAACCTTTTGGCTAAACCTAAATGTCTTATTTATAATAAGGCTTTTAGGAATTAATTTTATTTTATAAAATACATTTTAATATCTAATATATTAAAATATGTATTTTATATTTATTTGAATCTTATTCAAATATTATAAAATTAATCTTTTATAATATACTTTAAACCAATTTGAATCACATTCAAATAACATAAGTATATAGTTTTTAATATTAATGTATCATATACATAAACTATTTCCTCTAATATTTAATGTATCAAATACAATAAATATATTTTACTCTTCTACATTTAATATATCAAATATATTAAATATTAATTTGAATATTTCAAATTTTTCTTTCAACTAAATTGATCCTTTTAGTGTTACTATGAGCTAGCAAGGGGACCTTATGGACCTACAGATTTATAAGCTCCAATGATACAAAATTAATTAATTAAACTCTTTAATTAATTAACTTTCATTCATTAACTCTAGGTCACTCCACTATAGGCCTAGAGTTGCACTCTTATGCACTGTAGGACAAGTTGTGTCCATGGATATAACCATTACATGCAAGTCGATCCTTCACGAGTTGTTCGTAATTACAGCTGGGTCAAAAGTCCGTTTTACCCCTGTAATTACATCTTACACCTTAAGTACCACTGATTCTCTAATGAACAACCTGTTTATGATCCAACCATAAACGAAGTCCCTCTCAGGCCAGTGAGAGGGTGGGGCCCCATTGTTCAAGTCCCAAAATCAGCACTTAAGGGAACTACTCATCTACTTTCCCTATAGGGAAGAAGTGAATTCCATCTTGTGAAACTTATGTTCCCAACTCCCTATTTGGTCAAGTCCCCAAAATGGTAGGCTTATTGAATCGACTATAAAGGCCATTCTCACCCATACAAATCAAAGGACGAGCCCTCACAGGCAGGAGTTCATAACTCACTCAGGATTAAGATCGAGTCACATATGATCATCTTGTGAAATATTAATCTTCTCAAATAACGGATTTATAAAGAGAGATTATATATTTCGTGGTCCAGTCTTATACAAACTCATTGTATAGGATACCCACTCACATGTCTCTACATGAATGATTTGGATCAAATCATTTGTAACAATTACAAAGTGGGCCGTATCAATAGTGTTACCAGATAAGGCACCCAACCTTATCCATATACTATAGACCCTTTAGGTTATTACTTGAACATGATCCTCCCGTATGTCAACTACATACAGTTCAAGATTACACTAATAACCTTGGATTTTATTTATATAATGAATATTATAAATTGCAAATATTAATAATAAAATAATTATCAAATAATTATTAATTAATTACGAGGCTTTAGGGCATAAATCCCAACAATCTCCCACTTGCACTAAAGCCGGTGAGACATGTATCCTAGGGCATACTCTACACCCAACATGTTCTCCCACTTGCCCTAGTGAAGACTAGACATGTCTCATAATCCTAGACATTCTAGGTGGCTTTCAAACACTTTAGCCTGGAAAGTCTTTTTATATAGATCAAAACGACTGTCAATTAAAAGTCATCTTGGTCCTACCACGATTTTTTCTCTCTCAGGATACCCTATGTATTGATGTTATCTAAGTTTCTTAAGTTTAGCCATTACATAAAACGTTTTAGGCTTAACTATATCTGAAACATCTTTCAGACCAATAAGAAATTATTTGAGTTATGCAAGTTCTTTACTTCATAAGTAAGAACATTGAACTTGCATACCATACTCCATCATCTAGGGTAAACATAGATTTCCATAAATCTTTGTTAAAACCAGTGCATCTCGTAAAGATCAAATCTTTAACCTCATACACAAAAATATAATTTCTCAATTTATCCATAGATATTTTGAGAAAAGTTTTTATGTTTTCGTGCAATGGTCATACCATTGGGTTAACTAATAAATGCTAACCAATTTTACTGTCAAATGTCATGTCTCAAGTGTACATTAGATTTTCTTCCACTCAAACGTAGATAGTCAATCTTATGTTCTCAACATTTTGAAATGTCTTATGACACTATTCCTTAGACAATCTAAACTTCATGTAAGAATGATACATTATCATTTTTTGAAGTACTACATCATATACTTGACAACAAATTTGTCAATATAAGATGTGTGAGACATAAATAACATTTTGTCCTCGAAAACTCTATTTTAGGACATACCCAGTAATTTAAATCATTCATTTGGAATTGGTTAGGTAGTCAACATTTTATGTTGGATTCAAATCTTACCGCATTCACAATGGGTAATAAGTCATCCACATAAAATATGAGAAAATTCCACTAAGTAATTAATGATTTTCTTGTCTATACAATATCATTAATATTTATTCAAAGTCATAGTTTTTGATACTTTTATCAAACCTTACATTCAAAAATCTAGTGATCAAATTCATTTCTTAAATGAATCTTTACTGCTTGCAAACCTTTTGCTTTTGATTTTTGAAATTGAACTCATGTAATGGATTTGTAAATGCATTCTTTAAGATTTCTTTTCAAAAAAGATTTCTTAAACCTTCACTTGACATATCTCATATGCAACTAGGAAATGCTTATATACTCTAATATGACAACAAATGAGAAAGTTTATCCATAATTTACTTTCTCCCACTCTATTTGCCATTAGTCTTATTTTGAAGGTTTGTACCTTCTTATTTACAAATCTTTTACTTTTGTAGATATATTCAAAACCTATGGGTTTTACCCCATCACGAATATCTACAAGTTCTAGATAAAGATGAGTACATCTACTCTATCTCGAGATTTATGACTTTGGTCTACTAGTCTTTGTCATTGACCCTCATTTCAACTTTGAGGTCAAGAAGCCCTACATTTTGTCATCTAATACAACAACTTAGGCTTCATATAAGCTCTTGTAACGGTCGGGTCACCTCATAACTCTCCCACTACGATGAGGCTTATCCAATTCATGACTAGGATCCATTTGACTATCAAATGTAATTAAATTGTTAACAACTTTTGTTAACTATTTAGTGGCTTCACTTGGAACCAACTTTTCAACACTATTGAACATATTCAAGTTTCAGCATGTATGCTTAAAACTCTCAAAACTCGAAGGGTTGTAAACTAACTTTACTACTCTTCTATAATCTCAAAGTTGTCTCATGGACACCTTTTAGATAGAATCATGTTCACTATACAATCTATATTGTATATCCTAACAAGAGTCTTATAATGGCGTGTAATTCTTTATTGTTCTGACCATGTCTAACAAGGTCTTGTTTCTCCTCTTACAGCACAATTTCACACAATTGTACTTTGTGCTAGAGTTGAGATAAAATCTCACTTTCTATCAATTAGTCTTAGTACATAACGTTCCTGTACTTTTCACTGTGATCTGATCAAAGTGTTTTGATAGATTTACCTAATTGACCTTCAACTTGAGTCTTATATTCCTTGAACTTTTCAAAATATTCAGACTTATGTTGCATTAGGTTACGATACTTATTTCTTGAATAATCATTCGCTAGAGTGATATGAAATATTCATCAGTGTTCTTTGGCCTGTAGGCTTTTCCAACAAAAACCTATTAATTATCTTGCATGAAAGACAAGATCTTAAGACATATAAAGTAATTAACTCTAACATTTAGAGAATCACTTCGTAGTAGTCTTTTTATTCAAATTGATCAGAATCAATCTTGAATGCCAAAGACGGGTATCATATTTTAGGAGAATATAAATTGTCTTTATATTCTGGATTCTATAATCCTAAATATCTCACTATGTAGTATTTTATATGTTAACAATTTAACACATACAAATTATTCTTATTTTTCAGCTGAACTTTTCAAACAATTTTGAAAATAAAAATTTAGTACTAAAATATTCATACTATATGAACATTTTATTAGTAATAAAGTTAAAGAAATTGAATTTCTCCTATGGTACTAAAAACACCATATTCAGCATTAAATAACAATTATTTCTTATGGACATCTTAATGTCTCCCACTACATTAATTGAGATGGGTTTTCTGGTGCCAACAAGTAGAGATCATTCTACATAATTAAGTATTTTCCAAGAATTATATAAAATTTAATGAAGAACAAATCTTAATAGTGGATCTGAATCTACTATATAGGTGGTAATGAAAAAATCTAGTAAATCAAATTTACTTTTATCCATGTTCTTCTTATAGAGGTATTTCATAAATTCCTCTTATTATGACTACTTTGCTAATTTAGAAACTATTTTCTTTTAGCTACAGTCATATGGTTTCTTTTCTTGGATTTTGGTAATACTTAATTTTTTAGATTATTTAGATAAATATCTAAATCTAGCTTTTATTGACTTTAACAATATCTCATATGTTGTTGTCATCTTCTTTATCTTCTTAGCTTGACATCTAATATGTCAAATAGAAAATTTGTATAAGCCATCTCGTTATATTGATTTATTAATCATGTGCTTTACGAACAATTCGATTAGCATTGGCAACAGGTTTTTGAGAACATTTCTCAATAAAGACAAATTAAAGAAAAAATTTACACGGTCATTATATAGTGTTAACATTATTTTTTCAAGTGATATTATTTTCTCAATTTGACAAATTAGTAACGAAAATTAAAATTGAGAGAAATAGACATAATATTGAAATATATAAAAAAATATATATATTTATCTAATAACATGCAATCAATATTCATTCAATTTCAGCATAGAAAACAAACAATTTGATAAATGAACCCTGAAACATTATTGTTTTAATGCTATGATACTTTAGTGAGTTAGAACAAGTGCCGCCGTAGGGTAGGTCAAATGCCCCTTCACTAAACCGAGACAATCTCAACCAAGTGTTATCCCAAAATAACTCTTATTTCTATAACATTTAGTTACCATTAGTTTGGTCAAGAAAATCATTAACAACCTTAATGATATCTTTGTAAGTATAACCCATCATTTTAGATTCTATAATTTTATCCCAACAAGTGCCGCCGTAGGGTAGGTCAAGTATTGGAAATAAAATTACAATCCTATCCTTCTCAGGAGATTCACCCTGATATTGACCCATGTAAACACCTTCCGTAGGGGGACGGTCCAAAAGCCGCCGCGAGGCCCCACATGAATCTCACGTTGTGAATCTATGGTAGAGACCGTAGGGTTATTTTGACATAAGTATTTTGAAATAGGGTTTTCTATTACTTAGACAAATTAGGCTAATCTCATTTATCTAAGTTTTTCAATCTACCCTTTCATAACCCTTATGTTGGTTAGATTGATCTTAATGTGAATTACCAAGTATATTAAACTATTTAAAACTAATCACATTATGAGTCAGCTTAATGAAATAAAATAAAATTTGACTAATTCAACCCCCAGGCCAGTTCTCAGGTAGAGGTGTTCCTTTTCAGTCAACTTAAGTACCTCACCCGAGTAACCTTTCTTAGACAGGGTTCCCTTATAGTCAATTTTTATTTCAAATTCATTAATCTTTAATTAACTATTAATTACTAGATCAATGAACTTTAGTTGATTTTAAGCAATCTTTTTAATCCTATTAAAAATTAATTCACCTTATGGATAATCTTGAATTTTTAACAATTTTAAACCCTTTAAAACAAAATTAAAGATTATCATATATTCTAACCTTATTAGAATAAAAGATAAACTAAATTCAAATATTTAAACTATTTAAAGAATGAATTAATTATCTTTTAGATAACGAAAGAAAAAATCTAATCTCATTAGTAAAATATCCTAAGCTCATTTGGAAAATATCCTAATACTTATTGAGAAAAGATATATCAATCTTATTAGGAAAAGATATCTCAATCTTATTAGGAAAAGATTTCCCAATCTTATTAGACAAAGATTTTCCAATCTTATTAGACAAAGATTTCCCAAGATTTCCCAAGATTTCTCAATCTTATTAAAAGATATCACTATATCTAGGAAAATATATCCCTAGTTTAAAATTTCCAAATATAACAATTATATTGAAAGATATTGAAATATAAACATATTAGGAAATCATCTAATCAAATTAGAAAGCATTTTAATCATACTATTCCAAATATAACAATTATATTAAAAATAATTAAAATGCATGGTCATGCTTAACCTATGGTGGGATTTTAATCTAGATGACATACTTTATGCAATCAATAAATTTAAATCATACATCAACATGAATAATTAAAATTAATAACACAGCAAAATTGACCGGCATATTTGGCATATCCTAAAAAATTGAAAGCAATTTTGAATTACATTAATTTAAATCCAAGACATATCTTAGTCTTCAAAATCTTCTTTTTTGAGCCTTCCAAATTTGAATCCAATTTAACAATTCAATTGATCTTTTGTTTACCCGCATCAACCACAAGTTGAAGAAGCCTGACACATCCTCACGCCACTAAATTAAATTCCACCAGATTCAATTCAACAATTGAATTGATCTTGGTTCAACCACTTCAAGAGTGCTTAATGATTTGAGGAAATTTAGTTTAACCAGCAGCCACAAATGTTGGATTCATAAAATAAACAAATGAAAATTGCAAAGAACAACCGCCGCATGAAATTTCTCCAAATTACATACGACCCTAAACCTTTTAAGGTTTTACAATTGATCTAATCAAAATCGATAAATCTAATGCCAATCAAATATGCCTAAACAATCAATTTTGCAAACCACATATATCACATATATGAACAAAATTAAAATACCCACCATCTACAATTAATTCTAAACAAAACTCAAAAAGCTCTGATACCAATTGAAGGGAATGAACTCTTCATTCCCCGCAGCGGAAGCGTTTGGAATCGTTACTTGGTTTTATTTAGAATTAAACTAAAAACAAGGTTAAGCATATAGATTACCTTTGATGAATCATCTTCTTGTGTTCCTTTTTCCACGAGATCTTCCTCGCTATGACTCGAACACGGGATCAAGGCTTGTGGGAGCTCTTTGAAAGAATGAGAGACTAATTCTCTCTGCAGAGGTGAGTAGTGTGTTTGGCCAACCTTTTGGCTAAACCTAAATGTCTTATTTATAATAAGGCTTTTAGGAATTAATTTTATTTTATAAAATACATTTTAATATCTAATATATTAAAATATGTATTTTATATTTATTTGAATCTTATTCAAATATTATAAAATTAATCTTTTATAATATACTTTAAACCAATTTGAATCACATTCAAATAACATAAGTATATAGTTTTTAATATTAATGTATCATATACATAAACTATTTCCTCTAATATTTAATGTATCAAATACAATAAATATATTTTACTCTTCTACATTTAATATATCAAATATATTAAATATTAATTTGAATATTTCAAATTTTTCTTTCAACTAAATTGATCCTTTTAGTGTTACTATGAGCTAGCAAGGGGACCTTATGGACCTACAGATTTATAAGCTCCAATGATACAAAATTAATTAATTAAACTCTTTAATTAATTAACTTTCATTCATTAACTCTAGGTCACTCCACTATAGGCCTAGAGTTGCACTCTTATGCACTGTAGGACAAGTTGTGTCCATGGATATAACCATTACATGCAAGTCGATCCTTCACGAGTTGTTCGTAATTACAGCTGGGTCAAAAGTCCGTTTTACCCCTGTAATTACATCTTACACCTTAAGTACCACTGATTCTCTAATGAACAACCTGTTTATGATCCAACCATAAACGAAGTCCCTCTCAGGCCAGTGAGAGGGTGGGGCCCCATTGTTCAAGTCCCAAAATCAGCACTTAAGGGAACTACTCATCTACTTTCCCTATAGGGAAGAAGTGAATTCCATCTTGTGAAACTTATGTTCCCAACTCCCTATTTGGTCAAGTCCCCAAAATGGTAGGCTTATTGAATCGGCTATAAAGGCCATTCTCACCCATACAAATCAAAGGACGAGCCCTCACAGGCAGGAGTTCATAACTCACTCAGGATTAAGATCGAGTCACATATGATCATTCTGTGAAATATTAATCTTCTCAAATAACGGATTTATAAAGAGAGATTATATATTTCGTGGTCCAGTCTTATACAAACTCATTGTATAGGATACCCCCACTCACATGTCTCTACATGAATGATTTGGATCAAATCATTTGTAACAATTACAAAGTGGGCCGTATCAATAGTGTTACCAGGATAAGGCACCCAACCTTATCCATATACTATAGACCCTTTAGGTTATTACTTGAACATGATCCTCCCGTATGTCAACTACATACAGTTCAAGATTACACTAATAACCTTGGATTTTATTTATATAATGAATATTATAAATTGCAAATATTAATAATAAAATAATTATCAAATAATTATTAATTAATTACGAGGCTTTAGGGCATAAATCCCAACAAGACGCTCCATCAATTGGTATCAGAGCGTATTTTGATCAACTCAATTTGCATCAATTTAAGCTTGGTGGGTATTTTAATATAGAAATTGTTTATGAATGGGCGTCTAAAGTGAATATCGGTTTTAGCATCGTTTCTTTTTTAATTTCATTATTTGTAATTGCCCGAGAATGTATGGGCTTTAATGTGTGCTGAAGAGTCTGTATTCTTTTAGAGTCATTAGAGTCCATATAAGTTTCTTTATGAAAGAAGCTCGAGTTTTGAGCTCACCGAAATGTTCGGTGTTAGTTCAAACTCGTTCTGGGCGGTTCGATGGGAAGTTTGAAGAGAAATTGGCCGAAGCGTTCGGTGGAGCAAGCTTGTCCAAGGCGGTACAAAGAGTTCGAAGTCCGCTCAAGACTTAGCTTGTTCATCAAGCTTGTAATAAAATAGTTATTGCTTGCTAGATGCCAAAACCGGTCCACTTTAGTGTGTTTAATTAATTATGCATTGCCTATGTATTTTTAATTAAATCCATGTTTGTATGTGCATAAAGTATGCCATATAGATTTAAAAATCCCACCGTAGGAAGCATGCTCCATGCATTGAAAATATGTTATAAGTGTTATAATATATAGTATGCATATTTAGGAATTCATGAGTATTGATATAAAAGTTATATTAATTCATGAATTAGATGTTGTTAGTTTAATAGAATAATTAGTATAAGTGTTATATTAATTATGAAATTAAACATACAACATAGGTTGCCATAGTTTTATGCATATTGTATGTTATAAGTGTTATAATGTATAGGATGCATGTTTAATTCATGAGAATTAATATAAGTGTTATATTAATTTATGAATTAGGGTTGTATGTTTAGAGTATAATTGATATAAGTGTTATATTAAGTTAAACATTCAACTTGTCCTGCCTTAGTGATGCATGTTTGAGAAGCATGTAGATGTTTGTTGTAGTAAGTCTAAGTTTTTGCAAGTGTTGTAAATATCACATAGACTTTTAAAATCTATAACAAAGATAATGGCATGCTCATTTATGGTTAAATGATTTGGTCTGTTTTATTAGATAAAATAGGTCGAAATCTCGTAAATGCTAAGGTTATGAGAAGCTCACCCGGTGAAATCTTGTCTAGGTTGGAGGATTTTGAATTGACAGAACACCTCCTACTTGGGGACGATCTGGTACTTGAGTAAAGTTAACCCGACTTTATGAGCATGTGTGAGAGGTGTGAGGTTAGTAAAGTGTTTATAACCTAGACATCTAAAGTAAAATGTTTGCCTAGATTTAAAGTTTTATTTTCTTAGCCGGATAAAACCTGAAGTTATTTACCCTAAAAACCTTATATAATACTTAGTAGATGTGTTGAGAAGGAATATATGATATATCCCTCTCCTGCTACGCACTCCCTAAAGTTCACAACGTGAGAATTATGTAGGGCCTCATGATGTCATTTGAGGCATCTCCAATCGGGTGGTGTTTGCATCTTTCACTAGCAAGGTGAATGAAGTAAGTATTTATAGTAAGTGGGAGAAGGAAGTACGTCAGTACTTCCTGCGGTCTCCTCCATTGGATTGGATCGTGAGATTCCCATGTTCTGCCTGCAAGGTGCCCTAAGAAGCATCAATCCAGTCAGAGGGTTGGTTCATGGGAGATTGAACATCTCAGTCACCATTTATAGATAAAGAAACATAGGGTCATTCCTAACTCTGACATTCCAGTCGGTTGCGTTGTTGGGGTCGTCCTGTGCATTCTAAAAATGGAGGGTCACACTTACGGGATTTTCTAAGGAGTTAGTAAATCCAGACCGAAAACGATAGCTAAGATGCTATAAGAATATGATTTATTCTGAAGTTAGCATTTAGTCAAGAATGTCTTGATTTAGTAAAGGAGTGCTCGACTACCAGTCGGTAACGGCCATTCTGACCTACTAAAGTATCGTTGCTAGTAAATAAAGAGTTTGGGTACTTTATTTGCTGTTAAACCTTTTAATTGTTTTAAATAGGTTAAAGTCGTTTCACTAATAGATTTACATTCTTTTTCAGCATGTCGAGCTCGTTTATACAGTTGTTAGCTCACGAAAAATTTACGGGACCTGGAAGTCGAACCTGAATACGATTATGGTTCTTGACGACGTAAGGTTTGTCTTAACGGAGGAATACCCTCCTACTCCTGGCTCTAATGCTTCTCGAACGGTTCGAGAGGCATACGATTGCACCACCTTTTAATTGTACCTGCATGCCACACATAATTTTGAGGCAATCTTCTAAATTTGTAGATTCACCGTAAAATAGCTGGTTCATTTCACCACCTACATTTATACGGTGTATCTCTACATTTACCTATCCACCAAGCCTTTTGCAAGCATGTCACACTCAATTATGTGGCGAACCTCTCAAAATTATCCACCAGAAGTTACCAGGAGAGCTTCAGATGTAATAAAATAATGTTGAATGCTTGTGATTTACTGCTTCATAATTAAGACTTGTAATTTCTCATGAACAACTATTTGAGCTTCATCTTTATAAATTCATTCTCCTTTTTCCCATTCTTTGATCTATCTCTTTCCTCGAGTAGAAATTGATTTCAGGACTAAGGATGTTGTTTTTGAGAGCTAGAGAGGTAGTAACTTTGGAAATTATCTCAAGGTCTTAAACGAGTTTTTGCTCGGGGTTAACATCATCGCAAGGAGCGTGGATAAATAAATGATAAGGAATGTGTGCTAGAGTGACATCAGAGTCTGATTGCACCAAAAAAAAAAAAAAAAAAAAAAAAAAAAAAAAAAAACGAGGATGATGCAATAAAAGTTACATCTTGAAGATGCTGAAACGTCTCCGCGGTAAATCAATAAGCTGGGGCAAAGCCTTCGCCTTTGCCACATCAGGATAAAGCCTATGTCTGAGCCACGCTGAATCTCGTCTTCGCAACACTGGGGCAAAGCCTACGCCTTTGCCCACGCTTTTGCCACACGTTGGAGCATTATCATAGACTGGGGCAAAGACCACGTCTTTGCCACATAAGAGCGAAGTCACCATCATCAAACTGGGGCAAAGCCCTCATCTTCGCAACATTGGGGCAAAGTCTACGCCTTTGCTGCTCGGAATCAATATCATCAATACTGGAGCAAAGCCCTCGTCTTTGCAACACTGGGCAAAGCCCACGTCTTTGCCACAAATAGAGCGAAGCCACCGTCTACAAGTTGGAACACGTTATTGCATCATGTCTCCAAAAAAAAAAAAAAAAAAAAATTGGTGCAATCAATTGATCAAAAAGCTACATCTCACAAATCTTGAAGTGTCTCATTTGAACGTCATCAATACTGGGGCAAAGCCTACCCCTTTGCCATACGCTTAATCAAGATCATCAATATTGGGGCAAAGCCCACGTCTTTGCCACAAATAGAGCGAAGTCATCGTCATCAAGTTAGGGCATTTTATTGCATCATTCCAAAAAAAAAAAAAAAAAAAAAATGCAAAGTTGGTGCAATCAGTAGATCAAGAGGTTACGGGTATCTCAGACACACATCATCCATATTGGGGCAAAGCCTACGTCTTTGCCACGTCGGATCAACTTCTGCAAAACTGGGACAAAGCCTACACCTTTGCCATGCTAGATCAAACATCATCAAAGACCTCGAGCTTACTCAAAGAAAAACGAGAATTTCTTAAGAAGCTACTTCTAGCTCTCTAAACCTTGTATGAGGAAATGGTGTCATATCACTCATCTTTCCATCTAACAAATTTCCAATTTCTCACTCAAATGTGAAAAGACATTTTCAATCTCTTATTGTCCAAGAGATCTTCTGAAAGCATGCGCATCTTCCTTCGCATTCCTTCCTTCATTTGTTTACCAAAAAAAAAACGTTCAATATTGACTGACTGTCATCCCGTATTCCAAATCTAAATTCATTGTTTTCTACTCGTACATTCTTGTTCATTACAAGGCTAAGTTATGAAGAAGTTTAATCAGGAGATGTTCAACATTATTAATTACTTTTTATAAGTTCTCTAACCTAGCACATGAGAATCTACCCAACAACTCACATTGTTCGATATGGTTGAGTGATCTAAGATCGACACGTTTATTTCTCTCTCAAGTGAAAGCATTCAAAAAAAAAAAAAAAAATGCAAAGTTGTTGCAATCAGTAGATCAAGAGGTTACGGGTATCTCAGACACACATCATCCATATTGGGGCAAAGCCTACGTCTTTGCCACGTCAGATCAACTTCTGCAAAACTGGGACAAAGCCTACGTCTTTGCCATGGTAGATCAAACATCATCAAAGACCTCGAGCTTACTCAAAGAAAAACGAGAATTTCTTAAGAAGCTACTTCTAGCTCTCTAAACCTTGTTTGAGGAAATGGAGTCATATCACTCATCTTTCCATCTAACCAATTTCCAATTTCTCACTCAAATGTGAAAAGACATTTTCAATCTCTTATTGTCCAAGAGATCTTCTGAAAGCATGCGCATCTTCCTTCGCATTCCTTCCTTCATTTGTTTACCAAAAAAAAAAAAAACGTTCAATATTGACTGACTGTCATCCCGTATTCCAAATCTAAATTCATTGTTTTCTACTCGTACATTCTTGTTCATTACAAGGCTAAGTTATGAAGCAGTTTAATCAGGAGATGTTCAACATTATTAATTACTTTTGATAAGTTCTCTAACCTAGCACATGAGAATCTACCCAACAACTCACATTGTTCGATATGGTTGAGTGATCTAAGACCGACACGTTTATTTCTCTCTCAAGTGAAAGCATTCAAAAAAAAAAAAATGCAAAGCTGTTGCAATCAGTAGATCAAGAGGTTACGGGTATCTCAGACACACATCATCCATATTGGGGCAAAGCCTACGTCTTTGCCACGTCGGATCAACTTCTTTAAAACTGGGACAAAGCTTACGTCTTTGCCATGCTAGATCAAACATCATCAAAGACCTCGAGCTTACTCAAAGAAAAACGAGAATTTCTTAATAAGCTACTTCTAGCTCTCTAAACCTTGTCTGAGGAAATGGAGTCATATCACTCATCTTTCCATCTAACCAATTTCCAATTTCTCACTCAAATGTGAAAAGACATTTTCAATCTCTTATTGTCCAAGAGATCTTCTGAAAGCATGCGCATCTTCCTTCGCATTCCTTCCTTCATTTGTTTACCAAAAAAAAAAAAAAACGTTCAATATTGACTGACTGTCATCCCGTATTCCAAATCTAAATTCATTGTTTTCTACTCGTACATTCTTGTTCATTACAAGGTTAAGTTATGAAGCAGTTTAATCAGGAGATGTTCAACATTATTAATTACTTTTGATAAGTTCTCTAACATAGCACATGAGAATCTACCCAACAACTCACATTGTTCGATATGGTTGAGTGATCTAAGACCGACACATTTATTTCTCTCTCAAGTGAAAGCATTAAAAAAAAAATCCAAAAATCCAAAAAAAAAAAATCCTGACGATGACACCATTATTTTCATTTGATTCTCCGCTAAGTATTGGCTGATAAGATCAATAGACTTAAGCAAGGGTGATCATTTCAATAACAGAAAAGTCATTTTTGATTAAGCATTTGTTTTCACAAATCATGCATTCCATCATGTAAGTTGATATCATCATCGTTTAAAAAAAAAAACAAAAAGCATTTTCACATATTAGGGCTAATTGGAAGATCATATGATTCGTGCATACACGTGATATTCAATCATTCTTCTACCCTCGACAAACATGTGCATCAGTATCATGCATACATACTGCATCCATGACATCCGTCATCCTACTTCTAGCATGCTCATGCATACATGCTGCATTTAGGACATTTAGTTAATGCACATGCAAACATGTTGCATTCTTGATATTCATTACCTTTAACATATTATGCACATGTTGCATTCATGACATTATCCTTAGGATGCATATGCATCAATATCATGCATACATACTGCATTCATGACACCCGTCATCCTACTTCTACCATGCTCATGCATATGTGCTACAAATATGACATTTTGTTAATGTACATGCATACATGTTGCATTCAATCATTCATTACCATTAACATATTATGAACACATGTTGCATTCATAAACAATCATCTTCTACCATCAGCATGCATATGCATCATTGCGTCATGCTTTCAAAGTCAAATTCTTTGGTTAAGCCAAGCAAATCAAGACATGTCTTCATCAAATTGTCAATTACATTGCCATTTCCCAGAATTAATGAGCATTGTTTCATCCTTGTCATTGCACATCAACGCATACACTCATGTTTTGTGCGACATTCGAGTCACATTTTGCAACTCGCATTTGCGTCATATTCTCATTTGAGGGTCAATTTCATAAAAAAAAAAAAAAAAAATCATGCATTTAGGACTTCTTCATATCCATGAGAGTTTCTAGTGATTTCCAAAGAGTCTTTTTCAAGTTTTTGTCGGCAACTAAGTTTTGAAATAAAAATCGTTGTTTTTGTTTTGCAGCTAAGTTTTGAAATAAAAACCGCTGTCTTTTGTCCGGCAACTAAGTTTTGAAATAAAAACCGTTGTCTTTTGTTTTGCAGCTAAGTTTTGAAATAAAAATCGTTGTCTTTTGTTCGGCAACTAAGTTTTGAAATAAAAACAGTTGTCTTCTATTTTGCAGCTAAGTTTTGAAATAAAAACCGCTGTCTTTTGTTCGGCAACTAAGTTTTGAAATAAAAACCGTTGTCTTTTGTTTTGCAGCTAAGTTTTGAAATAAAAACCGCTGTCTTTAGTTCGGCAACTAAGTTTTGAAATAAAAACCGTTGTCTTCTGTTTTGCAGCTAAGTTTTGAAATAAAAACCGCTGTCTTTTGTTCGGCAACTAAGTTTTGAAATAAAAACCGTTGTCTTCTGTTTTGCAGCTAAGTTTTGAAATAAAAACCATTGTCTTTTGTTCGGCAACTAAGTTTTGAAATAAAAACCGTTTTCTTTTATTTTGCAGCTAAGTTTTGAAATAAAAACCGTTGTCTTTTGTTCGGCAACTAAGTTTTAAAATAAAAACCGTTGTCTTTTGTTTTGCAGCTAAGTTTTGAAATAAAAACCGCTGTCTTTTGTTCGGCAACTAAGTTTTGAAATAAAAACCGTTGTCTGTTGTTTTGCAGCTAAGTTTTGAAATAAAAACCACTATCTTTTGTTGGCAACTAAGTTTTGAAATAAAAATCGTTGTCTTCTGTTTTGCAGCTAAGTTTTGAAATAAAAACCGCTGTATTTTGTTCGGCAACTAAGTTTTGAAATAAAAACCGTTGTCTTCTGTTTTGCAGCTAAGTTTTGAAATAAAAACCGCTGTCTTTTGTTCAACAACTAAGTTTTGAAATAAAACCCATTGTCTTTTGTCTTGCAGCTAAGTTTTGAAATAAAAACCGTTGTCTTTTGTTCAACAACTAAGTTTTGAAATAAAAACTGTTGTCTTTTGTCTTGCAGCTATGTTTTGAAATAAAAACCGTTGTCTTTTGTCTTGCAGCTATGTTTTGAAATAAAAACCGATGTCTTTTGTTTTGACAACTAAGTTTTTAAATAAAAATCGTTGTCTCTCTCTCTCTCTCTCTCACACACACACACACACGCACAAAAAAATCTCACTCAACTTTCAAATTTCTGTTGGTTAAATCGAACCCTATGTCTGTGGATCCGTCCCGATAGCTGGTCGAAGCCTGGCAAAACCAGGTCCGTTTAAATTCCTGTTGGTTAAATCGAACCCTATGTCTGTGGTTCCGTCCCGATAGCTGGTCGAAGCCTGGCAAAACCAGGTCCGTTTAAATTCCTGTTGGTTAAATCGAACCCTATGTCTGTGGTTCCGTCCCGGTAGCTGGTCGAAGCCTGGATAAACCAGGTCCGTTTAAATTTTTGTTGGTTAAATCGAACCCTATGTCTGTGGTTCCGTCCCGGTAGCTGGTCGAAGCCTGGCAAAACCAGGTCCGTTTAAATTTTTGTTGGTTAAATCGAACCCTATGTCTGTGGTTCCGTCCCGGTAGCTGGTCGAAGCTTGGCAAAACCAGGTCCGTTTAAATTCCTGTTGATTAAATCGAACCCTATGTCTATGGTTCCGTCCCGATAGCTGGTCGAAGCCTGGCAAACCCAGGTCCGTTTAAATTTTTGTTGGTTAAATCGAACCCTATGTCTGTGGTTCCGTCCCGATAGCTGGTCGAAGCCTGGCAAAACCAGGTCCGTTTAAATTCCTGTTGGTTAAATCGAACCCTATGTCTGTGGTTCCGTTCCGGTAGCTGGTCGAAGCCTAGCAAAACCAGGTCCGTTTAAATTTCTGTTGGTTAAATCGAACCCTATGTCTGTGGTTCCGTCCCGGTAGCTGGTCGAAGCCTGGCAAAACCAGGTCCGTTTAAATTTCTGTTGGTTAAATCGAACCCCATGTCTGTGGTTCCGTCCCGATAGCTGGTCAAAGCCTGGAAAAACCAGGTCCGTTTAAATTCCTGTTGGTTAAATCGAACCCTATGTCTGTGGTTCCGTCCCGGTAGCTGGTCGAAGCCTGGCAAAACTAGGTCCGTTTAAATTTCTGTTGGTTAAATCGAACCCTATGTCTGTGGTTCCGTCCCGGTAGCTGGTCGAAGCTTGGCAGAACCAGGTCCGTTTAAATTTCTGTTGGTTAAATCGAACCCTATGTCTGTGGTTCCGTCCCGGTAGTTGGTCGAAGCCTGGCAAAACCAGGTCCATTTAAAATTCTGTTGGTTAAATCGAACCCTATGTCTGTGGTTCCGTCCCGATAATTGGTCGAAGCCTGGCAAAACCAGGTCCGTTTAAATTCCTGTTCGTTAAATCGAACCCTATGTTTGTGGTTCCGTCCCGGTAGCTGGTCGAAGCCTGGCAAAACCAGGTCCGTTTAAATTCTTGTTGGTTAAATCGAACCCTATGTCTGTGGTTCTGTCCCGGTAGCTGGTCGAAGCCTGGCCAAACCAGGTCCGTTTAAATTCTATTGGTTAAATCGAACCCTGTGTCTGTGGTTCTGTCCCGATAGCTGGTCGAAGCCTGGTCAAACCAGGTCCACGTTGTTGTTGATGATAAACAATTGTGGCCGCCCAAATACTTTGTCTTTATCATTTGTCTACCCTTTCAATTCTTCAAGGATATACAAAGGGGGGCAAGCTGTTGACACCGTATTTCGTCCGACCTTATTTATCATCATTTTGGATTTTTCACGTCATTTTATGTTTTTTCACTTATTTTTAAGTATTTTTGAGTTTTTCTTTAATTTCTTCATTTTCTTCTTATTTTCGGAATTTTCGAGAAAATCGCCAGATTTTTCTTCCGTTAGTGGATCGTTCAGGCGTCTGGATTTCCGGTTTAGGGTTTCCAGCTCGGGATTCTAATTTAGGGTTCCATTTTAGGGTTTATAGTTTGGGGTTTCGTTTAGGGTTTTAGATTTAGGTTTTAAGGGTAGACAATTTTGGAAAGGCCAAGAGATAGGCCCATTTGG
The DNA here is from genome assembly GCA_028017165.1 of Herpetospermum pedunculosum. NCBI lineage: Eukaryota > Viridiplantae > Streptophyta > Magnoliopsida > Cucurbitales > Cucurbitaceae > Herpetospermum > Herpetospermum pedunculosum. The sequence continues at coordinate 54,153,969 of CM051522.1, forward strand.
GATGTTTTAGACCTAAAAATGACTATAAATAGGAAGAGAATGAGCCAAAAAGAGGGGGGAAGAAGACAAATTTTGGGTGGATCCCAAAACTCCAATAAAAAATCATTTTCTTTTCTCTCCACTCTCTCTCCTACTATTCATCATCTTCTTCCCCATTCCATCACCTCCATCAAATCCGACCATCATCCAACTTCACTACGCACGGCGGAGCTCCGGCAAGACCAGGGCGGGCTCGCGGCGGAGAGCTACCGCGCACGGCGGCGCGGGGTAAGGCTTCACGGCGGCGAGCTCCAGCAACCTCTTCCTCCGCTTCACGGCGGCGTGCGTCTCCTTCAGCTCAACCAGCGGCGAATCTCCGACGAATATCTTCACGAACCAGCTTCGTCTTCAACCTCCGAACAGACCACGAACATCTCTTCGAACCGGCAGTGGCGACGAGCGGAGACCGGTGCACTTCATCTTCTCCGCAGATCTACGAGCGAGCCCAGACCGTAGCGGAGCTCCATCCTTGAACCAGCAGCTACGACGTTCTCCCTCAACCTCCAGACAACGGCGCGACTTCGGCGAACCCAAATCGGAGCTCACCTTCTTCCTCAGACGACAACGGCAACCACGGGTCTTCATCTTCTCCGGCGCGACCTCAGATCTCTTCAGACGATGACGGCAGATGAACTAGATCCAAGCTCCAAGCTCTTTCCCCCACGACGAACCAGACGACGGCGAGGTGAGGACGGCTTCGAACTCGAACGAACCAGCAACCTCTTCCTCCACCAGATCAACGACGGCGAACTCAAAATACGCCTCAGACGACGACGGCGGTGCAAATTCGAACCTCCACGGCGTTGGGTCTTCAATGGCAAGCTCTGGTGCACATCATCTCTCCGGCGAACTCAAACCAGACGGCTGCGACACGCTTCCTCCGAACATACCGGCGGCGTAACTTCAACGGCTTCGATCCTTCAGACCAGCGGCGGCGGAGCTTGGACGATGAACGGCGGCGCAACCTCGGGCCAACGGCGGCATTCTCGAACCTAGACGGTGGTGCGCGGCGGTGGTCGGAGCTCTGATGACAGAAGCTGCGTGGACGTGGAGAAGAAGAACTCAGCAGCTGGTCCTCGCATGGGAACCGAGATTTTAGGTTTTTTTAGTAAAATTACTAGTTTGCCCCTGTTCTTTTAGTGAATTATGTCTGATTGGTTTTGTGCTCATATATACCTCTGCCTATCTGATATATACCCCCCTGTTTATATGCATATATACCCCCTGTTTATATGCATACATACCCCCTGCATGTTCAATATATACCCTGCATTATATACCTAGGTTATATTGTATATGCATGTTAGTTTGTTATTCGTTTCAATTTAATTTTTAAGTTTATTTTCGGGATTACTTACATTAATTTGATCATTTATTCTTCTGTCGCTCCATTTTATCGTCTTCGTTATTTTATGCACGTTTGTTTAGTTTTAATTTGTAACCCCGGGAGAGATGAAGGACTGTTCCTTTCATCTCGAGGGTATTTTAACATTAATTTGCAACCCCGGGAGAGATGAAGGACTGTTCCTTTCATCTCGAGGGTATTTTAATATTAAATTTTAACCCCAGGAGAGATGAAGGACTGTTCCTCTCATCTCGAGGGTATTTTAACCTTATTGAAATCTCAGGATAAATAGGGTTTTCCTATTTTTGAGGATTAAGGTTACAGCCATTATGCGCTAATTACAAGAACGCCCTTCTTTTTAAAAAAAAGGTTTTCCTTTGATTTTAAAATTAAGTTTTCAAAATTGAATTTCTATTTATTTTGATTTCAAAAGAAAAAGATTTTTATTTCAAATCAAGTTTAAATTAAATTTCGAAATTGTTTATTTTCAAAGCAAAAATATTTTAATTTTAATTCAAGTTTTAATCGGATTTCAAATTGAATTTGAAACAAAATTATTTTATTAAATGATTTTTAAAGTTCTATGATCTCGGTATCGAGATTAAGGCGTTAATGGCGAAATTAACAATCTTGCTCACCAAATCAAATTCTGACTTTCTTTAAAGTTAGGATATGATTAGTTGGGACATTGTTTTATTTTTTAATTGTTTATTTTATTCGTTAGGGACCATTTGAAATTAGCTAGATAATTAGGATAAAATGTTTTGGCTACCGTTTTTAAACGGGATGTTGTAGGGTGCTAGCACCTTCCCTACACACAACCGACCCCCGAACCTCGTCTTTTTACTTCGTAGACCGTATTTTTAAGGTGACCAATCACACCCGAAATAATTGGTGGCGACTCCATTTTTTGTGAAAACCCCTGTTTAACAGAAGGTTGTCGGCCGCTCCACGTCGCAAAAACGTTGCGACACTCATGATGATTTCTATCATTGTATTCTCCGAAATCTTATTGGGATACATATCAATCTCACACATATTTTATTTAAAGGTATCTACAAATTCTTAAACCAAACGACCTCTAGAAGATCTATCAAAATAGACTTTAAGTCCGACAGTTGGTGATTTTTCTTTGGTTTCTTTTTCATTTTTTTTTTCTTTCAATTCTCCACTTTCCAATTCATCGTTTAAATAACATAAAATTTTATTTTGAAGGTTATTTTTTTTGAAAAAAAATCAATACGAGTGTACGATAAATGCAAACTTTTAAAATGATATTTTTAATTTGTTATTTAGGTTGAAATATATTTTCTAGTCTGTATATTTTATTACTATATTTTATTTTGAATATGGTCATAATTATTTTAAAAAAAATCAATCACACTTCACTGAGTAAATATTAAATATGGTTGATCATATGTTATCTTATATTCACGAAAATTAGAGGATGAATTAGGTTATCCAAGAAGTTGATTGAAATTCCTCATCCTCTCATTTAAGGATTCACCAATTTTAAAAATATAATTTAAAAATATTCAAATGTAAGAGATCAAAATAAATATATTAAGGAAAATATTCACATATTTAACTAGTAATTTAAAGAAAAAAATTTCGTTCCAGGAAATTTTCAAGTACGTAAGATTGATAGAAACTTAAACATAAAATGTAAGAAGCATTTACGTTTGGACATGTTTACACTAATCAACTTAATGGTTGAGAAAAGTGGACACCCAAAAGAGAATGTTACAAATGTCTCCCAGATTTTTGACCTTCCCGTGCAGCTCTGACGGTTCCAGCGGTGGCTGTTTGAAGGTATCTAGACATCCATCAACATGGTTCATGATGTAGGTAGTGGCTTGGGCGAGGAGAAAAGAGTCATCCAAATGCAAACAATATTTGCCTAGTTCTATTCCCTGCACCGCAAAGTTCAACTTCCGTGAGCACGTCGAATACCGTTTTTTAAGTTGCGGATTTGTCGTCTCCGCCGCCTCCAGCCGCTGCACGTAGCCAAGACATTTGACAGCGCTCGTGTGGGCAATGTTAAGGGTGTTATTTTCCAACTTTAAGGTTAAGGGTGTGTTGCCTTCAAGTTTCAACATGCTCCAACATAAAGAAACGTTTCTGGTTTTCGGGCAAATGCTTGATGCAACATTGTTTGATGGAACAGTATCTGCATTTAAAAGAACGACACTGGACAAAAGAAGAATACAAAATATTACTCGAACATAGTTAAAGACTCCAAGATTGGAATTCAAATTCATCATATTCATTTTGTCAGTTTTCGTTTCTTTTTCTGTTCCACTATTGTGTTCTTTTTGGAATAGGTATATTTTCATATATATATATATATATATACATCAAGTTTGGATGAATTGTTATTTTTTTTTCCCTAAAAATGTATAGTGGAAATCAATGGACGTGATGAGGAAGTTGCCATGGGAAGAGATTTTTTGGGACAAGCCAACTGGAAGAGGATTCTAAAAAGATTTTCTAACATTTTATGTGAGTTGTAATAACTAAAATATATCTTGTTTGTTATTATTTTTACTTTTAACTAAAAATAATTAATAAAAATTAATAATGAGGTAGGTATAATTTATCGTCAACATGAGCATAGCTTAATTTGCATAAAATATGAACGAATGAACAAGAGATTAGATGTTCATAACAAAAAAAAAAGTATAACTTTCTCAAGTAAAAAACTTATTATTTTCACTTTTTTAAAATTAATACAATTAATTAAAGTAGAAATATATTATTTTTTATAAGCATACATACATAGATATATGATATAATTTCTCGTCAACTTAAACATAACTTAACTTGCATAATATATGAACCAATGACTAAGAGATTAGAAGTTCATAAAAAAAAAGTATAACTTTCTCAATTTAAAAAAATATTATTTTTACTTTTTGTAAGCATACATACACTTTGTATTATTTATTTTATATTACATTTAATTTTTTTTTTTTTTGCAATATGTGGAGTAGGAGGTTGAAACCTCTGACTTCTTGATATGTGATACACAATTTATGTCAAATGAACTATATTAATTTCGGGTAGCAAAATTACATTGGCTGATAAATGGCAAGAGACTGTTATTTATTGAAAAAATGATCAAACCAATTTCTAGAATATTTTTAATATTAATCAACATATTATAAATACTAACACAAAATTTTAGTTAGACTAAACATAACTTGAAGTAGAGTACAAATGAAACGAATAAAAATAATGAAAAACATTCGGAGAGAACAAACTATTTAATTTATTTCATCAATTAGATTCCTACATAATTAATCTGGCAAGCCAACGAATAGTAGTTATGCATATAATCATAAGCTAAGAAGAATACAAATATATATAAAATAACTTAAACTACACCGTCTAGATTTATTATTATTTTTTTAGGGGAGTTTAGAATCAATTTACTAATTAAACTTACCTAATCTGGATCAATTTTCCCAAATTAATTAAAACTAAAAAAAAATAAAAACTAATACTTGAATTGAATGTTATCCAATTTAATTATATAGAAATATATATATATATATATATTTTAATTATATAGACATATATATATATTTTTTATTTATATAGAAATATATATATATTTTTTAAAAGTATATTCAAAGAAATTATAAAAAGTAGATGCTTAGAAATTATTTACATTCAATTAATTCAATAGGAATTGAAATGATATTTTCAATTTAGTAAGAATTAAAATGATGATGAAATATAAAATACATTTTTTGAATGTTAATATAAAATAACTGATAACTTAAATTAATTAATTTTATTTTTTTGAATAAACTTTATTTTATTATTAATCCATGTTTATAGTGAAACAAAATACTCATATTCTTAACAGAATCACAAAAAAAAAAAACGTATATTTTCTTTTTTTTAGCTCAACTTCGAGGTGGGGGATTCGAACCTTAGGCTATCATGGTCGATGACACTTGATTATGCCCGTTGTTAACACAGACATCATGGTTGAACCAAGATGAAACACCATGATATATCATTTTATTCCCATATTTTATTGCTTTATTTTTTTTCAAAAAAAATTAATTAATGCGGGGTGAGGGGATCAAACACGTGACTTTTTAGTCATTAGTTCAGTTGAGCTATGCTCATGATGATTTATATCATTTTATTCTATGAAATCTTATTGGGATACATATCAATCTCACACATATTTTATTTAAAGGTATCTACAAATTCTTAAACCAATCGACCTCTAGAAGATCTATCAAAATAGACTTTAAGTCCAATAGTTGGTGATTTTTCTTTGCTTTCTTTTTCATTTTTTTTTTCTTTCAATTCTCCACTTTCCAATTCATCGTTTAAATAAGATAAAATTTTATTTCGAAGGTTATTTTTTTTGAAAAAAAATCAATACGAGTGTACGATAAATGCAAACTTTTGAAATGATATTTTTAATTTGTTATTTAGATTGAAATATATTTTCTAGTCTCTATATTTTATTACTATATTTTATTTTGAATATGGTCATAATTATTTTTAAAAAAATCAATCACACTTAACTGAGTAAATATTAAAAATGGGTGATCATATGTTATCTTATATTCACGAAAATTAGAGGATGAATTAGGTTATCCAAGAAGTTGATTGAAATTCCTCCTCCTCTCATTTAAGGATTCACCAATTTTATATTGAAAATATTAACATATTTAACTAGTAATTTAAAGAAAAAAATTCCGTTCCAGGAAATTTTCAAGTACGTAAGATTGATAGAAACTTAAACATAAAATGTAAGAAGCATTTACGTTTGGACATGTTTACCGTAATCAACTTAATGGTTGAGAAAAGTGGACACCCAAAAGAGAATGTTACAAATGTCTCCCAGATTTTTGACCTTCCCGTAAAGCTCCGACGGTTCCGGCGGTGGCTGTTTGAAGGTATCTAGACATCCATCAACATGGTTCATGATGTAGGCAGTGGCTTGGGCGAGGAGAAAAGAGTCATCCAGATGCAAACAATATTTGCCTAGTTCTATTCCCTGCACCGCAAAGTTCAACTTCCGTGAGCACGTCGAATACCGTTTTTTAAGTTGCGGATTTGTCGTCTCCGCCGCCTCCAGCCGCTGCACGTAGCCAAGACATTTGACAGCGCTCGTGTGGGCAATGTTAAGGGTGTTATTTGCCAACTTTAAGGTTAAGGGTGTGTTGCCTTCGAGTTTCAACATGCTCCAACATAAAGAAACGTTTCTGGTTTTCGGGCAAATGCTTGATGCAACATCGTTTGATGGAACAGTATCTGCATTTAAAAGAACGACACTGGACAAAAGAAGAATACAAAATATTACTTGAACATAGTTAAAGACTCCAAGATTTGAATTCAAATTCATCATATTCTTTTTGTCCGTTTTCGTTCCTTTTTCTGTTCCACAATTGTGTTCTTTTTGGAATATGTATATTTACTCATATATATATAGATCAAGTTTGGAGGAATTGTTATTTTTCCCTAAAAATGTATAGTGGAAATCAATGGACGTGATGAGGAAGTTGCCATGGGAAGAGATTTTCTCGGACAAGCCAACTGCTAGCGAAGAGGATTCTAAAAAGATTTTCTAACATTTTATGTGATCTGTAATAACTACAATATGTCTTGTTTGTTATTATTTTTACTTTTAACTAAAAATAGCCAACATGAGCATAGCTTAATTTGCATAAAATATGAACGAATGAACAAGAGATTAGATGTTCATAAAAAAAAAGTATAACTTTCTCAAGTAAAAAACTTATTATTTTCACTTTTTTAAAATTAATACAATCATAATATTAATTAAAGTAGAAATATATCATTTTTTATAAGCATACATACACAGATATAAGATATAATTTCTCGTCAACTTGAACATAACTTAACTTGCATAAAATATGAACGAATGACTAAGAGATTAGAAATTCATAAAAAAAGTATAACTTTCTCAATTTAAAAAAATATTATTTTTACTTTTTGTAAGCATACATACACTTTTTGTATTATTTATTTTATATTACATTTAATTTTTTTTTTTTTTTTTGCAATATGTGGAGTAGGAGGTTGAAACCTCTAACCTCTTGATATGTGATACACTTTATGTCAAATGAACTATATTAATTTCGGATAGCAAAATTACATTGGCTGATAAATGGCAAGAGAGTGTTATTTATTGAAAAAATGACCAAACCAATTTCTAGAATACTTTTAATATTAATTAACTAAATATTATAGATATTATAAATACTCTCACAAAATTTTAGTTAGACTAAACATAACTTGAAGTAGAGTACAAATGAAACGAATAAAAATAATGAAAAACATTTGGAGAGAACAACCTATGGAATTTATTTCATCAATTAGATTCCTACATAATTAATCTGGCTAGCCAACGAATAGTAGTTATGCATATAATCATAAGTCAAGATAAATACAAATATATATAAAATAACTTAAACTACACAGTTTAGATTTATTATTATTTTTTGAGGGAAGTTTAGAATCAATTTACTAATTAAACTTACCTAATCTGGATCAATTTTCCCTAATTAATTAAAACTGAAAAAAAAAATAATCCTTGAATTGAATGTTATCCAATTTAAAAATATAGAAATATATATATATATATATATATATATATATATATATATATTTTAATTATATAGAAATATATATATATATATATATATATATTTTAATTATATAGAAATATATATATATTTTTTAAAAGTAGATTCAAAGAAATTACAAAAAGTAGATGTGAGAAATTATTTACATTCAATTAATTCAGTAGGAATTAAAATGATAATTTCAATTTAGTAAGAATTAAAATGATGATGAAATATAAAGTACATTTTTTGAATGTTAATATAAAATAACTGATAACTGATAACTTAAATTAATTAATTTTATTTTTTTGAATAAACTTTATTTTTTTATTAATCCATGTTTATAGTGAAACAAAATACTCATATTCTTAATAGAATCACAAAAAATAAAAACGTATCTTTTCTTTTTTTTAGTTCAACTTGAAGGTGGGGGATTCGAACCTTAGGCTATCATGGTCGATGACACTTGATTATGCTCGTTGTTAACACAGACATCATGGTTGAACCAAGATGAAACACCATGATATATCATTTTATTCCCATATTTTATTGCTTTATTTTTTTTTCCAAAAAATTGAATTAATGCGGGGTGAGGGGATCAAACACGTGACTTTTTAGTCATTAGTTAAGTTGAGTTATGCTCATGATGATTTCTATCATTTTATTCTCCGAAATCTTATTGGGATACATATCAATCTCACACATATTTTATTTAAAGGTATCTACAAATTCTTAAACCAAACGACCTCTAGAAGATCTATCAAAATAGACTTTAAGTCCGATAGTTGATGATTTTTCTTTGCTTTCTTTTTCATTTTTTTTCTTTTTCAATTCTCCACTTTCCAATTCATTGTTTAAATAACATAAAATTTTATTTCGAAGGTTATTTTTTTTGAAAAAAAATCAATACGAGTGTACGATAAATGCAAACTTTTGAAATGATATTTTTATTTTGTTATTTAGGTTGAAATATATTTTCTAGTCTCTATATTTTATTTTGAATATGGTCATAATTATTTTAAAAAAAATCAATCACACTTCACTGAGTAAATATTAAAAATTGTTGATCATATGTTATCTTATATTCACAAAAATTAGAGGATGAATTAGGTTATCCAAGAAGTTGATTGACATTCCTCCTCCTCTTATTTAAGGATTCACCAATTTTAAAAATATTCAAATGTAAGAGATCAAAATAAATATATTAAGGAAAATATTCACATATTTAACTAGTAATTTAAAGAAAAAAATTTCGTTCCAGTAAATTTTCAAGTACGTAAGATTGATAGAAACTTAAACATAAAATGTAAGAAGCATTTACGTTTGGACATGTTTACAGTAATCAACTTAATGGTTGAGAAAAGTGGACACCCAAAAGAGAATGTTACAAATGTCTCCCAGATTTTTTACTTTCCCGTGCAGCTCCGACGGTTCCGGCGGTGGCTGTTTGAAGGTATCTAGACATCCATCAACATGGTTCATGATGTAGGTAGTGGCTTGGGCGAGGAGAAAAGAGTCATCCAGATGCAAATAATATTTGCCTAGTTCTATTCCCTGCACCGCAAAGTTCAACTTCCGTGAGCACGTCGAATACCGTTTTTTAAGTTGCGGATTTGTCGTCTCCGCCGCCTCCAGCCGCTGCACGTAGCCAAGACATTTGACAGCGCTCGTGTGGGCAATGTTAAGGGTGTTATTTGCCAACTTTAAGTTTAAGGGTGTGTTGCCTTCAAGTTTCAACTTGCTCCAACATAAAGAAACATTTCTGGTTTTCGGGCAAATGCTTGATGCAACATCGTTTGATGGAACAGTATCTGCATTTAAAAGAACGACACTGGACAAAAGAAGAATACAAAATATTACTTGAACATAGTTAAAGACTCCAAGATTGGAATTCAAATTCATCATATTCTTTTTGTCAGTTTTCGTTTCTTTTTCTGTTCCACTATTGTGTTCTTTTTGGAATAGGTATATTTACATATATGTATAGATCAAGTTTGGAGGAATTGTTATTTTTTTTCCCTAAAAATGTATAGTGGAAATCAATGGACGTGATGAGGAGTTTGCCATGGGAAGAGATTTTCTCGGACAAGCCAACTGCTAGCGAAGAGGATTCTAAAAAGATTTTCTAACATTTTATGTGAGCTGTAATAACTACAATATGTCTTGTTTGTTATTATTTTTACTTTTAACTAAAAATAATTAACAAAAATTAATAGTGAGCTAGGTATAATTTATCGCCAACATGAGCATAGCTTAATTTGCATAAAATATGAACGAATGAACAAGAGATTAGATGTTCATAAAAAAAAAAAGTATAACTTTCTCAAGTAAAAAACTTATTATTTTCACTTTTTTAAAATTAATACAATCATAATATTAATTAAAGTAGAAATATATTATTTTTTATAAGCATACATACACAGATATAAGATATAATTTCTCGTCAACTTGAACATAACTTAACTTGCATAAAATATGAACGAATGACTAAGAGATTAGAAGTTCATAAAAAAAAAGTATAACTTTCTCAATTTAAAAAAATATTATTTTAACTTTTTGTAAGCATACATTCACTTTTTGTATTATTTAATTTATATTACATTTATTATTTTTTTTTTTTGCAATATGTGGAGTAGGAGGTTGAAACCTCTGACCTCTTGATATGTGATACACACTGTCAAATGAACTATATTAATTTCGGGTAGCAAAATTATAATGGCTGATAAATGGCAAGAGAGTGTTATTTATTTTAAAAATGACCAAACCAATTTCTAGAATATTTTTAATATTAATCAACTGAATATTATAGATATTATAAATACTAACACAAAATTTTAGTTAGACTAAACATAACTTGAAGTAGAGTACAAATGAAACGAAAATAAATAATGAAAAACATTCGGAGAGAACAACCTATGGAATTTATTTCATCAATTAGATTCCTACATATTAATTAATCTTGCGAGCCAACGAATAGTAGTTATGCATATAATCATAAGCCAAGAAGAATACAATTATATATAAAATAACTTAAACTGCACATTTTAGATTTATTATTATTTTTTTTAGGGGAGTTTAGAATCAATTTACTAATTAAACTTACCTAATCTAGATCAATTTTTCCTTTTTTTTTATGACTGAAAAAAAAAAAAAAAAAAACTAATCTTTGAATTGAATTTATCAAATTTAATTATATAGAAATATATATATTTTTTAATTATATAGAAATATATATATTTTTTTAAAAGTGGATTCAAAGAAATTATTAAAAGTAGAATATGAGAAATTATTTCCATTCGATTCAGTAAGAATTAAAATTATATAATTAATGCGGGGTGAGGAGATCAAATTACACGTGACTTTTTAGTCATTAGTTCAGTTGAGTTATGCTCATGATGTATGATTTCTATCATTTTATTCTCCGAAATCATATTGTGATACATATCAATCTCACACATATTTTATTTAAAGGTATCTACAAATTCTTAAACCAAATAACCTCTAGAAGATCTATCAAAATAGAATTTAAGTCCAACAGTTGGTGATTTTTTTTTGTCTCCACTCTCCAATTCATCGTTTAAATAACATAAAATTTTATTTCGAAGGTTATTTTTTTTGAAAAAAAATCAATCTGAGTGTACGATAAATGCAAACTTTTGAAATGATATTTTTAATTTGTTATTTAGGTTGAAATATATTTTCTAGTCTCTATATTTTATTTTGAATATGGTCATAATTATTTTAAAAAAAATCAATTCACACTTCATTGGGTAAATATTCAAAATGGTTGATCATATGTTATCTTATATTCACGAAAATTAGAGGATGAATTAGGCTATCCAAGAAGTTGATTGAAATTCCTCCTCCTCTCATTTAAGGATTCACCAAATTTAAAAATATAATTTAAAAATATTCAAATGTAAGAGATCAAAATAAATATATTAAGGAAAATATTCACATATTTAACTAGTAATTTAAAGAGAAATTTTTCGTTCCATGAAATTTTCAAGTACGTAAGATTGATAGAAACTTAAACATAAAATGTAAGAAGCATTTACGTTTGGACATGTTTACAGTAATCAACTTAATGGTTGAGAAAAGTGGACACCCAAAAGAGAATGTTACAAATGTCTCCCAGATTTTTGACCTTCCCGTGCAGCTCCGACGGTTCCGGCGGTGGTTTTTTGAAGGTATCTAGACATCCATCAACATGGTTCATGATGTTGGTAGTGGCTTGGGTGAGGAGAAAAGAGTCATCCAGATGCAAACAATATTTGCCTAGTTCTATTCCCTGCACCGCAAAGTTCAACTTCCGTGAGCACGTTGAATACCGTTTTTTAAGTTGCGGATTTGTCGTCTCCGCCGCCTCCAGCTGCTGCACGTAGCCAAGACATTTGACAGCGCTCGTATGGGCAATGTTAAGGGTGTTATTTGCCAACTTTAAGGTTAAGGGTGTGTTGCCTTCGAGTTTCAACATGCTCCAACATAAAGAAACATTTCTGGTTTTCGGGCAGATGCTTGATGCAACATCGTTTGATGGAGCAGTATCTGTATTTGAAAGAACGACACTGGACAAAAGAAGAATAAAAAATATTACTTGAACATAGTTAAAGACTCCAAGATTGGAATTCAAATTCATCATATTCGTTTTGTCAGCTTTCGTTTCTTTTTCTTTTCCACTATTGTGTTCTTTTTGGAATAGGTATATTTACATATATATATATATATATAGATCAAGTTTGGAGGAATTGTTATTTTTTTTTCCTAAAAATGTATAGTGGAAATAATGGACGTGATGAGGAAGTTGCCATGGGAATAGATTTTCTCGGACAAGCGGCTAGCGAAGAGGATTCTAAAAAGATTTTTTAACATTTTATGTGAGCTGTAATAACTACAATATGTCTTGTTTGTTATTATTTTTACTTTTAACTAAAAATAATTAACAAAAATTAATAATGAGGTAGGTATAATTTATCGCCAACATGAGCATAACTTAATTTGCATAAAATATGAACGAATGAACAAGAAATTGGGTGTTCATAAAAAAAAAGTATAACTTTTTCAAGTAAAAAACTTATTAATTTCACTTTTTTTAAATTAATACAATGATAATATTAATTAAAGTTGAAATATATTGTTTTTATAAGCATACATACACAAATATAAGATATAATTTCTCGTCAACTTGAACATAACTTAACTTGCATAAAATATGAACGAATGACTAAGAGATTAGAAGTTCATAAAAAAAAAGTATAACTTTCTCAATTTAAAAAAATATTATTTTAACTTGTTGTAAGCATACATTCACTTTTTGTATTATTTAATTTATATTACATTTATTATTATTTTTTTTTGCAATATGTGGAGTAGGAGGTTGAAACCTCTGACCTCTTGATATGTGATACACACTGTCAAATGAACTATATTAATTTCGGGTAGCAAAATTACAATGGCTGATAAATGGCAAGAGAGTGTTATTTATTTTAAAAATGACCAAACCAATTTCTAGAATATTTTTAATATTAATCAACTGAATATTATAGATATTATAAATACTAACACAAAATTTTAGTTAGACTAAACATAACTTGAAGTAGAGTACAAATGAAACGAAAATAAATAATGAAAAACATTCGGAGAGAACAACCTATGGAATTTATTTCATCAATTAGATTCCTACATATTAATTAATCTTGCAAGCCAACGAATAGTAGTTATGCATATAATCATAAGCCAAGAAGAATACAATTATATATAAAATAACTTAAACTGCACAGTTTAGATTTATTATTATTTTTTTTTAGGGGAGTTTAGAATCAATTTACTAATTAAACTTACCTAATCTAGATCAATTTTTCCTAATTAATTAAAACTGAAAAAAAAAAAAAAAAAACTAATCCTTGAATTGAATTTATCAAATTTAATTATATAGAAATATATATATTTTTTAATTATATAGAAATATATATATTTTTTTAAAAGTAGATTCAAAGAAATTATTAAAAGTAGAATATGAGAAATTATTTCCATTCGATTCAGTAAGAATTAAAATTATATTTTCAATTTAGTAAGAATTAAAATGATTTCAAACCGAGCATAGCTCAATTGGCATAAGGTTGTGCCCGTGACTGTGAGGTCATGGGTTCAATCCTCGTTTTAATTAAAATACCGTTGCAAAAAAACAAATGATGATAACATATAAAATACATTTTTAGAATATTAATATAAAATAACTGATAACTTAAGTTAATTAATTTTTTTTTTTATTAAACTTTATTTTATTACTAATCCATGTTTATAGTGAAACAAAATACTCATATTCTTAAAACAATCACAAAAAAATAAAAATGTATATTTTTTTTTTTTAGTTCAACTTGGAGGTGGTGGATTCGAACCTCGGACTATCATGGTCGAAGACACTTGATTATGCCCGTTGTTAACACAGACATCATGGTTGAACCAAGATGAAACACCATGATATATAATTTTATTCCCATATTTTATTGCTTTATTTTTTTTCAAAAATATTTAATTAATGCGGGGTGAGGAGATCAAATTACACGTGACTTTTTAGTCATTAGTTCAGTTGAGTTATGCTCATGATGTATGATTTCTATCATTTTATTCTCCGAAATCATATTGTGATACATATCAATCTCACACATATTTTATTTAAAGGTATCTACAAATTCTTAAACCAAATAACCTCTAGAAGATCTATCAAAATAGACTTTAAGTCCAAAAGTTGGTGATTTTTTTTTGTCTCCACTCTCCAATTCATCGTTTAAATAACATAAAATTTTATTTCGAAGGTTATTTTTTTTGAAAAAAAATCAATCTGAGTGTACGATAAATGCAAACTTTTGAAATGATATTTTTAATTTGTTATTTAGGTTGAAATATATTTTCTAGTCTCTATATTTTATTTTGAATATGGTCATAATTATTTTAAAAAAAATCAATTCACACTTCATTGGGTAAATATTCAAAATGGTTGATCATATGTTATCTTATATTCACGAAAATTAGAGGATGAATTAGGCTATCCAAGAAGTTGATTGAAATTCCTCCTCCTCTCATTTAAGGATTCACCAAATTTAAAAATATAATTTAAAAATATTCAAATGTAAGAGATCAAAATAAATATATTAAGGAAAATATTCACATATTTAACTAGTAATTTAAAGAGAAATTTTTCGTTCCATGAAATTTTCAAGTACGTAAGATTGATAGAAACTTAAACATAAAATGTAAGAAGCATTTACGTTTGGACATGTTTACAGTAATCAACTTAATGGTTGAGAAAAGTGGACACCCAAAAGAGAATGTTACAAATGTCTCCCAGATTTTTGACCTTCCCGTGTAGCTCCGACGGTTCCGGCGGTGGTTTTTTGAAGGTATCTAGACATCCATCAACATGGTTCATGATGTAGGTAGTGGCTTGGGTGAGGAGAAAAGAGTCATCCAGATGCAAACAATATTTGCCTAGTTCTATTCCCTGCACCGCAAAGTTCAACTTCCGTGAGCACGTTGAATACCGTTTTTTAAGTTGCGGATTTGTCGTCTCCGCCGCCTCCAGCTGCTGCACGTAGCCAAGACATTTGACAGCGCTCGTATGGGCAATGTTAAGGGTGTTATTTGCCAACTTTAAGGTTAAGGGTGTGTTGCCTTCGAGTTTCAACATGCTCCAACATAAAGAAACATTTCTGGTTTTCGGGCAGATGCTTGATGCAACATCGTTTGATGGAGCAGTATCTGTATTTGAAAGAACGACACTGGACAAAAGAAGAATAAAAAATATTACTTGAACATAGTTAAAGACTCCAAGATTGGAATTCAAATTCTTTTTCTTTTCCACTATTGTCAGCTTTCGTTTCTTTTTCTTTTCCACTATTGTGTTCTTTTTGGAATAGGTATATTTACATATATATATATATATATAGATCAAGTTTGGAGGAATTGTTATTTTTTTTCCCTAAAAATGTATAGTGGAAATCAATGGACGTGATGAGTAAGTTGCCATGGGAATAGATTTTCTCGGACAAGCGGCTAGCGAAGAGGATTCTAAAAAGATTTTTTAACATTTTATGTGAGCTGTAATAACTACAATATGTCTTGTTTGTTATTATTTTTACTTTTAACTAAAAATAATTAACAAAAATTAATAATGAGGTAGGTATAATTTATCGCCAACATGAGCATAACTTAATTTGCATAAAATATGAACGAATGAACAAGAAATTGGGTGTTCATAAAAAAAAAGTATAACTTTTTCAAGTAAAAAACTTATTAATTTCACTTTTTTTTAAATTAATACAATGATAATATTAATTAAAGTTGAAATATATTGTTTTTATAAGCATACATACACAAATATAAGATATAATTTCTCGTCAACTTGAACATAACTTAACTTGCATAAAATATGAACGAATGACTAAGAGATTAGAAGTTCATAAAAAAAAAAAGTATAACTTTCTCAAGTTAAAAAAATATTATTTTTACTTTTTGTAAGCATACATACACCTTTTGTATTATTTATTTTATATTACATTTTAATATATATTTTTTTTTTTTTTTGCAATATGTGGAGTAGGAGGTTGAAACCTCTGACCTCTTGATATGTGATACACTTTATGTCAAATGAACCATATTAATTTCGGGTAGCAAAATTACATTGGCTGATAAATGGCAAGAGAGTGTTGTTTATTGAAAAAAATGACCAAACCAATTTCTAGAATTTTTTTAATATTAATCAACTGAATATTATAGATATTATAAATACTAACAACAAATTTTAGTTAGACTAAACATAACTTGAAGTAGAGTACGGATGAAACGAATAAAAATAATGAAAAACATTTGGAGAGAACAATCAAGAGAATTGATTTCATCAATTAGATTCATACATAATTAATCTGACAAGCCAAAGCGAGCATAGCTCAGCTGGCATAGCTCAACAACAAATTTTTCCTAATTAATTAAAACTAAATAAAAAATAAAAACTAATGAGTGAATTTTTTTTTTTTGAAAGGAAAGACTTTTTATTATATCAAGGAGATAAAAATGCCGCATGGGCTACATTAGTGGTTCTGGCTAGTTCAAACGAAGACAATAACCATGAAGGAAAACTAGAAAGCCACAACATAGAAGATATGGAAAAACCTCTTTGAGCTAACTCGTGGGCCGTTTGATTACCCTCTCGGCCAACATGAAAGAAACTCAGATGAATGAACTCTGTTCTCAGAACCAAAATGTCATCAATCCAGGTGTGAACCTCCGTCCAAACTTCAAGATCTTCGTTAAGCATTTCAATAAGAGTTAGGGAATCAGAGCACGCCTTTAGATTCTTGAATCCCATTCTAACCGCAAGGTGCAATCCTTCTGTTGGGTTTTATGTCCTAAAACTCGTGGTTTGTAAACAGTCATGTTTGTAAATAAGACATTTAGAATAAAGAGTTATTAGTTTTATTTAGTAAAAGTGTTTTACTGGAATAAAGTGAAACATGTTTAGTTTATCCTATACCAATGACAATCACCCATGGCGAAGTCTGAGTACTTGGACCTCATGTATGACATGAATGTGGATCAGGCTCAATTAGACAGTCAAAACAGTCTATAGTATATGAATAAGGCTGGGTACCTTATCCTGGTAACACTATTGGATACGGCTCGCTTTGTATCGTACAAAACGATGTGATCCGAATCGTTTCACATTGAGATGTGTGAGCGAGGGCGTCCTATGCAATGAGTTTGCATAAGACCGAACCGCGAAATCAAGTCGCTCTCTCTTTATAACACTGTTTACTGAAGAGACCGATTTTTTCATATGATGGCCTAGGTAACTCGATCTTAATCCTGAACTTGCTATGAATTTCTATTTATTCGAGAGTATCCTTTGACTTGTATGGGTGAGAGTGGCCCATTCGCGCCGACTCAATATTCCTACCATCTTGGGGATAAACTCGAATAGGTGGCTGGGGACATAGTACAGCAAGATGGAATTCACTCCTAACCCGTTCTTCAGAGTTAGTAGATAGGTTGTTCAATAATAGCTGACTCTAGGGCTTGAGCAATGAGCGTTCACCCTCTCCTGATTAGAGAGGGTTACTGATCTGTTGGTCGGACCACAGATCGATTGTTCATTAAAGGTATCAGTGGTACTTAAGAAACAAAAAGTAATGCAGGGGTTAAACAATATAAATGACCCGGCTGCGATTACGAACGACTTGTGACGAATCGACATGTCCATGACGATTATATCAAGAGGACATAATATATCTACAGTGAGGAGATTGCAACCCTCAGACTATAGTGGAGTCTCCGAGGGTTAACGAATGTTGATTAGTTCGGTTAAAAGAGTTTTGACCGAATAATCCCGTATCGTTGGAGCTCATGATCTGTAGGTCCTTTAGGTTCTCCTGGCTAGCTCGGATAACGCAGTGCAACAATATAAGAGAAAAGAAAAAGAATTTGAATTGTTCATATTCATTTTTTGGAAGAAGGATGGACATACTTAAATATGATTTAAATATGGGAATGGTCTAAAACATGAATAGGATTCATGTGCAAAAAGTCGGTTTTTAGAAAACCGGGTTTAGTCATATTATTTAATTAATATTTGATATTAAATTAAATAATATTAATTAATTAATAAAATATATATATATTTTATTTATTAAAATGTTTAATAAATAAAATATTTATTATTATTTAAAATTAATTAAGAATTAATTTTATTTAAAATAATATATATATATATATATATATATATATATATTTGGTTAAATAAAAAAGGCATGTAATTGGGAATTGGGGTTTTCGATTGTAAGTTTGAAGAAACTCAACATTTCTTCATCCTTCGTCTCTATGTTGAGTTTTATAAACTCAGGCTCACAAACTTTATAGTCCCTCGAGCTAAGGTGTGGAACCCTCGTTTTTTAGTCTTTTTTTTTTGTCCCTTTTTCATCTCTCCTTTCCTTAAGCTTCTTCTTTTTCTTTCTTTTCTCTTCTTTACGGAGTCCCACAACTCCGTTGCTCGGCGCCGAGAATAGCGGGACTACCGGAGGTGGTCCTCGAGGCGTTCCTGAGAAGAGGCCCGAAGAGTTCGTGACGAGGAACGAGCAGTGGAATTTGAAGAAAATTAGAACTACAAGGGTATGTTTTCTAATTTTTCTTATTTTCGTTGTTTGAACATGTTTCTATCTTGTAAAATTGATGATATTACAGTATCAACGATCCAAAATCGCTTCCGCAGCGTTAGACGCTCCATCAATTGGTATCAGAGCGTATTTTGATCAACTCAATTAGCATCAATTTAAGCTTGGTGGGTATTTTAATATAGAAATTGTTTATGAATGGGCGTCTAAAGTGAATATCGGTTTTGGCATCGTTTCTTTTTTAATTTCATTATTTGTAATTGCCCGAGAATGTATGGGCTTTAATGTGTGCTGAAGAGTCTCTATTCTTTTAGAGTCATTAGAGTCCATATAAGTTTCTTTATAAAAGAAGCTCGAGTTTTGAGCTCACCGAAATGTTCGGTGTTAGTTCAAACTCGTTCTGGGCGGTTCGATGGGAAGTTTGAAGAGAAATTGGCCGAAGCGTTCGGTGGAGCAAGCTTGTCCAAGGCGGTACGAAGAGTTTGAAGTGCGCTCAAGACTTAGCTTGTTCATCAAGCTTGTAATAAAATAGTTATTGCTTGCTAGATGCCAAAACCAGTCCACTTTAGTGTGTTTAATTAATTATGCATTGCCTATGTAATTTTAATTAAATCCATGTTTGTATGTGCATAAAGTATGCCATATAGATTTAAAAATCCCACCGTAGGAAGCATGCTCCATGCATTGAAAATATGTTATAAGTGTTATAATATATAGTATGCATATTTAGGAATTCATGAGTATTGATATAAAAGTTATATTAATTCATGAATTAGATGTTGTTAGTTTAATAGAATAATTAGTATAAGTGTTATATTAATTATGAAATTAAACATACAACATAGGTTGCCCTAGTTTTATGCATATTGTATGTTATAAGTGTTATAATGTATAGGATGCATGTTTAATTCATGAGAATTAATATAAGTGTTATATTAATTTATGAATTAGGGTTGTATGTTTAGAGTATAATTGATATAAGTGTTATATTAAGTTAAACATTCAACTTGTCCTGCCTTAGTGATGCATGTTTGAGAAGCATGTAGATGTTTGTTGTAGTAAGTCTAAGTTTTTGCAAGTGTTGCAAATATCACATAGACTTTTAAAATCTATAACAAAGATAATGGCATGCTCATTTATGGTTAAATGATTTGGTCTGTTTTATTAGATAAATAGGTCGAAATCTCGTAAATGCTAAGGTTATGAGAAGCTCACCCGGTGAAATCTTGTCGAGGTTGGAGGATTTTGAATTGACAGAACACCTCCTACTTGGGGACGATCTGGTACTTGAGTAAAGTTAACCCGACTTTATGAGCATGTGTGAGAGGTGTGAGGTTAGTAAAGTGTTTATAACCTAGACATCTAAAGTAAAATGTTTGCCTAGATTTAAAGTTTTATAATACTTAGTCGATGTGTTGAGAAGGAATATATGATATATCCCTCTCCTGCTACGCACTCCCTAAAGTTCACAACGTGAGAATTATGTAGGGCCTCATGATGTCATTTGAGGCATCTCCAATCGGGTGGTGTTTGCATCTTTCACTAGCAAGGTGAATGGAGTAAGTATTTATAGTAAGTGGGAGAAGTAAGTATTTATAGTAAGTGGGAGAAGGAAGTACTTCCTGCGGTCTCCTCCATTGGATTGGATCGTGAGATTCCCATGTTCTGCCTGCAAGGTGCCCTAAGAAGCATCAATCCAGTCAGAGGGTTGGTTCAGGGGAGATTGAACATCTCAGTCACCATTTATAGATAAAGAAACATAGGGTCATTCCTAACTCTGACGTTCTAGTCGGTTGCGTTGTTGGGGTCGTCCTGTGCATTCTAAAAATGGAGGGTCACACTTACGGGATTTGCTAAGGAGTTAGTAAATCCAGACCGAAAACGATAGCTAAGATGCTATAAGAATATGATTTATTCTGAAGTTAGCATTTAGTCAAGAATGTCTTGATTTAGTAAAGGAGTGCTCGACTACCAGTCGGTAACGGCCATTCTGACCTACTAAAGTATCGTTGCTAGTAAATAAAGAGTTTGGGTACTTTATTTGCTGCTAAACCTTTTAATTGTTTTAAATAGGTTAAAGTCGTTTCACTAATAGATTTACATTCTTTTTCAGCATGTCGAGCTCGTTTATACAGTTGTTAGCTCACGAAAAATTTACGGGACCTGGAAGTCGAACCTGAATACGATTATGGTTCTTGACGACGTAAGGTTTATCTTAACGGAGGAATACCCTCCTACTCCTGGCTCTAATGCTTCTCGAACGGTTCGAGAGGCATACGATTGCACCACCTTTTAATTGTACCTGCATGCCACACATAATTTTGAGGCAATCTTCTAAATTTGTAGATTCACCGTAAAATAGCTGGTTCATTTCACCACCTACATTTATACGGTGTATCTCTACATTTACCTATCCACCAAGCCTTTTGCAAGCATGTCACACTCAATTATGTGGCGAACCTCTCAAAATTATCCACCAGAAGTTACCAGGAGACCTTCAGATGTAATAAAATAATGTTGAATGCTTGTGATTTACTGCTTCATAATTAAGACTTGTAATTTCTCATGAACAACTATTTGAGCTTCATCTTTATAAATTCATTCTCCTTTTTCCCATTCTTTGATCTATCTCTTTCCTCGAGTAGAAATTGATTTCAGGACTAAGGATGTTGGTTTTGAGAGCTAGAGAGGTAGTAACTTTGGAAATTATCTCAAGGTCTTAAACGAGGTTTTGCTCGGGGTTAACATCATCGCAAGGAGCGTGGATAAATAAATGATAAGGAATGTGTGCTAGAGTGACATCAGAGTCTGGTTGCACCAAAAAAAAAAAAAAAAAAAAAAAACGAGGATGATGCAATAAAAGTTACATCTTGAAGATGCTGAAAGGTCTCCGCGGTAAATCAATAAGCTGGGGCAAAGCCTTCGCATTTGCCACATCAGGATAAAGCCTATGTCTGAGCCACGCTGAATCTCGTCTTCGCAACACTGGGGCAAAGCCTACGCCTTTGCCCACGCCTTTGCCACACGTTGGAGCATTATCATAGACTGGGGCAAATCCCACGTCTTTGCCACATAAGAGCGAAGTCACCATCATCAAACTGGGGCAAAGCCCTCATCTTCGCAACATTGGGGCAAAGTCTACGCCTTTGCTGCTCGGAATCAATATCATCAATACTTGGGCAAAACCCTCGTCTTTGCAACACTGGGGCAAAGCCACGTCTTTGCCACAAATAGAGTGAAGCCACCGTCTACAAGTTGGAACACGTTATTGCATCATGTCTCCAAAAAAAAAAAAAAAAAATAAAATAAATTGGTGCAATCAATTGATCAAAAACCTACATCTCACAAATCTTGAAGTGTCTCATTTGAACGTCATCAATACTGGGGCAAAGCCTACGCCTTTGCCATACGCTGAATCAAAATCATCAA